>CM027663.1:0-2500000 GCA_015731905.1 Salix dunnii
ACCCTAAACCCCAAACCCCAAACCTCAAACCCTAAACCCTAAACCCCAAACCCAAACCCTAAACCCCAAACCCTAAACCCAAACCCCAAACCCTAAACCCCAAACCTCAAACCCCAAACCCTCAAACCCTCAAACCCTAACCCCTAAACCCAAAACCCCAAAACCCCAAAAACCCCAACCCCCAACCCCCAAACCCCCAAACCCAAACACCTAAACCCTAAACCCTAAACCCTAAACCCTAAACCCTAAACCCTAAACCCTAAACCCTAAACCCTAAACCCTAAACCCCAAACCCCAAACCCCAAAACCCAAAACCCAAAACCCAAAACCCAAAACCCCTAACCCTAAACCCCTAACCCTAAACCCCAAAACCCAAACCCCAAAACCCAAACCCAAACCCCAAAACCGAAACCCCAAACCGGAAACCCCAAACCCGAACCCCGAACCCCCAAACCCGAACCCCGAACCCCCAAACCCGAGACCGTAGACCCTAAACCCTAGACCCTTGACCCTGAACCCCGAACCCCGAACCCCAAACCCCAAAACCGAAACCCCCAACCCCCAACCCCAAACCCTAAACCCTCAAACCCCAAACCCCAAACCCTAAACCCTAAACCCCAAACCTCAAACCCTCAAACCCCAAACCCCAACCCTTAAACCTCAAACCCCAAAACCCTAAAACCTCAAATCCCTAAACCCTAAAACCCTAAATCCCTAAACCCTAAACCTAAACCTTAAACTTAAACCTAAACCCCAAACCCTAAACCTTAAACCCTAAACCCAAACCCTTAAACCCTAAACCCTAAACCCTAAACCTTAAATTTTAAATTTTAAATTTTAAATTTTAAATTTTAAATTTTCTAAATTTCTAAATTTTAAACCTAAATTTTCAAATTCTAAACCTTTAAACCTTAAATCTTCAACCTTTAAACTTCAAATCTCAACCTCAAAATCTTCAAATTTCTAAATTTAAATTTCAACCCTAAACTTTAAACCTTAAAACTCAAACCTTAAACTCAAACCCTAAAACTTAAAACCCTAAAACCCTCAAATCTCAAACTCAAACCCTCAAACCCTAAACCCTAAACCTTAAAATTTTAAATTTTAAATTTTAAATTTTAAATTTTAAATTTTAAATTTTAAATTTTAAATTTTAAATTTTAAATTTTAAATTTAAATTTTAAATTTTAAATTTTAAATTTTAAATTTTAAATTTTAAATTTTAAATTTAAATTTTAAATTTTAAATTTTAAATTTTAAATTTTAAACTAAATTTTAAATTTTAAATTTTAAATTTTAAATTTTAAATTTAAAAAATCTTAAAATTTCAAATTTAAACTAATTTTAAATTCAAATTTTCAAACCCTAAACTCAAACTCAAACTCAAACCCTTAAACCCTAAACTCAAACTCAAACTCAAATTCAAACTTAAAATTTTTAAATTTTAAATTTTAAATTTTAAATTTTAAATTTTAAATTTTAAATTTAAATTTTAAATTTTAAATTTTAAATTTTAAATTTTAAATTTAAATTTTAAATTTTAAATTTTAAATTTTAAATTTTAAATTTTAAATTTTAAATTTTAAATTTTAAATTTTAAATTTTAAATTTTAAATTTTAAATTTTAAATTTTAAATTTTAAATTTTAAATTCAAATTTTAAATTTCAAACTCAAATTTTAAATTTTAACTTAAATCAAACCTTTAAATCAAACTCAAACCTTAAACCTTTAAATCTTTAAATTTTAACCTAAACCCTAAACCCTAAATCAAAATTTTAAATTTTAAATTTAAATTTTAAATTTTAAATTTTAAATTTTAAATTTTAAATTTAAATTTTAAATTTAAATTTTAAATTTTAAATTTTAAATTTTAAATTTTAAATTTAAATTTAAATTTTAAATTTTAAATTTTAAATTTTAAATTTTAAATTTTAAATTTTAAATTTTAAATCAAATACTTTAAATTTAAATTAAATTTTAAATTTTAAATTTAAATCAAATTAAATTTTAAATTTTAAATTTTAAATTTTAAATTTTAAACTCAAATTAAATTCAAATTCAAATTAAACTCAAACCCTTAAATTTTAAAACTCAAATCCTAAATTTCAAACAAACCTCAAACTTTAAATCAAACCTTAAACCTCAAACTCAAACTCAAAACCTCAAACCTTAAACCTTTTAAATTTTAAATTTAAATTTTAAATTTTAAATTTTAAATTTTAAATTTTAAATTTTAAATTTTAAATTTTAAATTTTAAATTTTAAATTTTAAATTTTAAATTTTAAATTTTAAATTTAAATTTTAAATTTTAAATTTTAAATTTAAATTTAAATTTTAAATTTTAAATTTTAAATTTTAAATTTTAAATTTTAAATTTAAATTTTAAATTTTAAATTTTAAATTTTAAATTTTAAATTTTAAATTTTAAATTTAAACTCAAATTTTAAACTAAATTTCAAATTTAAATTTCAAACTCAAATTTTAAACCTTAAAACTTAAACCCTAAACTCAAACTCAAATTTTAAACTCAAAACTCAAAACCTTAAAATTTTAAATTTTAAATTTAAATTTTAAATTTTAAATTTTAAATTTTAAATTTTAAATTTTAAATTTTAAATTTAAATTTTAAATTTTAAATTTAAATTTAAATTTTAAATTTTAAATTTTAAATTTTAAATTTTAAATTTAAATTTTAAATTTTAAATTTTAAATTTTAAATTTTAAATTTTAAATTTTAAATTTTAAATTTTAAATTTTAAATTTTAAACTCAAATTTTAAATTTTAAACCTTAAATTAAATTTTAAATTAAATTAAATTTTAAATTTTATCGAGAGATTTCAAGACTGACATATAAGCTGCAAAAATGTTTACGTAATTTTATAATTCGTTATTAATGCTGAAAAAAGTTTTAAATAATATTTTAAATTCCTTAAATTTTAAATTGTATAAATTTTAAATTTTGTACACAAATAATTAAATTTTAAAATTTAAATTTTAAATTTTAAATTTTAAATTTTAAAATAAATTTTAAATTTTAAAACCCTTAAATTTTTAAATTTCAAATAAATAATCAAAAACCATCAATTTTAAATTTTTTAAATTTTAAATCTAAATTTTAAACCCTCAAATTTTAAACTTTAAATCCTTAAATTTTAAATCCTTAAATTTTCTCAAATCCAAACTCAAATTTTAAACCTTAAATTTCTCTTTTATTAAAATTTAAATTTTAAATTTAAATTTTAAATTTTAAATTTTAAATTTTAAATTTTAAATTTTAAATTTTAAATTTTAAATTTAAATTTTAAATTTTAAATTTTAAATTTTAAATTTTAAATTTTAAATTTTAAATTTTAAATTTTAAATTTTAAATTTTAAATTTTAAATTTTAAATTTTAAATTTTAAATTTTAAATTTTAAATTTTAAATTTTAACCTTAAATTTTAAATTTTAAATTTTAAATTTTAAATTTTAAAAATTAAATTTTAAATTTTAAATTTTAAATTTTAAATTTTAAATTTTAAATTTTAAATTTTAAATTTTAAATTTAAATTTTAAATTTTAAACTTTAAATTTTATTAAATTTTAAATTTTAAATTTTAAATTTTAAATTTTAAATTTTAAACTTTAAATTTAAATTTTAAATTCAAATTTTAAACCTAAATTTTAAATTTTAAACTCAAATTTTAAATTTAAACTTAAACTTTAAACCCAAACCTTAAACCAAACCCTAAATTTAAACCCTAAATTTAAATAAACTAAACCCTAAAAAACCCTAAATAAACCTTTAAACCTTTAAACCTTAAACCCTAAATTTTAAACTTAAACTCAAACCCTAAACCCTAAACCCTCAAACTCAAACCCTAAACCTCAAACCTCAAAACCAAACCCTAAACCTCAAACCTTAAACCCCAAACCCCAAACCCTCAAACCTTAAATTTTAAATTTTAAATTTTAAATTTAAATTTTAAATTTTAAATTTTAAATTTTAAATTTTAAATTTTAAATTTTAAATTTTAAATTTTAAATTTTAAATTTTAAATTTTAAATTTTAAATTTTAAATTTAAATTTAAATTTTAAATTTTAAATTTTAAATTTTAAATTTAAATTTTAAATTTTAAATTTTAAATTTTAAATTTTAAATTTTAAATTTTAAATTTTAAATTTTAAATTTTAAATTTTAAATTTTAAATTTTAAATTTAAACTCAAATTTTAAAATTTCAAACTCAAAACTTAAACCTTAAACCCTCAAACTCAAATCAAATTTTAAATTTCAAACTCAAAACTTAAATTTTAAATTTTAAATTTTAAATTTTAAATTTTAAATTTTAAATTTTAAATTTAAATTTTAAATTTTAAATTTTAAATTTTAAATTTAAATTTTAAATTTTAAATTTTAAATTTTAAATTTTAAATTTTAAATTTAAATTTTAAATTTTAAATTTTAAATTTTAAATTTTAAATTTAAATTTTAAATTTTAAATTTTAAATTTTAAATTTTAAATTTTAAATTTTAAATTTAAACTCAAATTAAATAATTTAAATTTTAAACTTTAAATTTTAAACTCAAATTTTCAAATTTTAAACCTCAAACCTTAAACTCAAATTTCAAACTCAAACTCAAATTTCAAATCTTAAATTTTAAATTTTTAAACCCTAAACCCAAATTTTAAACCCAAATTTTAAATTTTAAATTTTAAATTTTAAATTTTAAATTTTAAATTTTAAATTTTAAATCTAAATTTTAAATTTTAAATTTTAAATTTTAAAAATTTAAATTTTAAACCCTAAACTCAAATTTCAAACCTTAAATTTTAAACCCTAAACTCAAATTTTAAACTCAAAACTCAAACCTTAAACCCTAAACCTCAAACTCAAACCCTAAACCCTAAACCCTCAAATCAACCCCAAACCTTAAATTTTAAATTTTAAAAATTTTAAATTTTAAACTCAAATCTTAAATTTTAAACTTTAAATTTTAAATTTTAAACCTCAAACCCTTAAACCTAAACTTTAAATTTTAAATTTTAAATTTTAAATTTTAAAAAATTTAAATTTTAAATTTTAAATTTTAAATTTTAAATTAATTTTAAATTTAAATTTTAAACTTAAACTTAAACTTAAATTTTAAATTTTAAATTTTAAATTTTAAATTTTAAATTTTAAATTTTAAATTTTAAATTTAAAACTCAAACCTTAAATTTTAAACCCTAAACTCAAACCTTAAACTCAAATTTTAAATTTTAAATTTTAAATTTAAATTTTAAATTTTAAATTTTAAATTTTAAATTTAAATTTAAATTTTAAATTTTAAATTTTAAATTTTAAATTTTAAATTTAAATTTTAAATTTTAAATTTTAAATTTTAAATTTAAATTTTAAATTTTAAATTTTAAATTTTAAATTTTAAATTTTAAATTTAAACCTTTAAATTTCAAACCTTAAACTTAAATTTTAAATTTAAATCCCTAAATTTTAAATTTAAACCTTAAACCCTAAACTCTAAATTTTAAAATTTTAAATTTTAAATTTTAAACTTTAAATTTTAAATTTCAAATTTTAAATTTTAAATTTTAAACTTAAATTTTAAATTTTAAATTTTAAATTTAAATTTTAAATTTTAAATTTAAATTTTAAATTTTAAATTTTAAATTTTAAATTTAAATTTAAATTTTAAATTTTAAATTTAAATTTTAAATTAAATTTAAATTTTAAATTTTAAATTTAAATTTTAAATTTTAAATTTTAAATTTTAAATTTTAAATTAAATTTTAAATTTTACCTCAAATTTTCAAACTCAAATTCAAACCCTCAAACTCAAAACTTTAAACTCAAATTTTAAATTTTAAACCTAAACCTTTTAAAAAACCTAAAACCTCAAATTTTAAATTTTAAATTTTAAATTTAAATTTAAATTTTAAATTTTAAATTTTAAATTTTAAATTTAAATTTTAAATTTTAAATTTTAAATTTTAAATTTTAAATTTTAAATTTTAAATTTTAAATTTTAAATTTTAAATTTTAAATTTTAAATTTTAAATTTTAAATTTTAAATTTTAAATTTTAAATTTTAAATTTTAAATTTTAAATTTTAAATTTAAATTAAATTTTAAATTTTAAATTTTAAATTTTAAATTTTAAATTTTAAATTTTAAACTTAAATTTAAATTTAAATTAATAATATTTTAAATTTTAAATTTCAAATTTTAAATTTTAAATTTAAATTTTAAATTTTAAATTAAATTTTAAATTTAAATTTAAATTTTAAATTTTAAATTTTAAATTTTAAATTTTAAATTTTAAATTTTAAATTTTAAATTTTAAATTTTAAATTTTAAATTTTAAATTTTAAATTTTAAATTTTAAATTTTAAATTTTAAATTTTAAATTTAAATTTTAAATTTTAAATTTTAAATTTTAAATTTAAATTTAAATTTTAAATTTTAAATTTTAAAAAATTTAAATTTTAAAATTTCAAATTTTAAAACTCAAACTCAAACTCAAACTCAAACTCAAATCTCAAATCTAAACTCAAACTTAAACCCAAACCCTCAAACTCTAAACCCTAAATTTTAAATTTTAAATTTTAAATTTTAAATTTTAAATTTTAAATTTTAAATTTTAAATTTTAAATTTTAAATTTTAAATTTTAAATTTTAAATTTAAATTTTAAATTTTAAATTTTAAATTTTAAATTTTAAATTTTAAATTTTAAATTTTAAATTTTAAATTTTAAATTTTAAATTTTAAATTTTAAATTTTAAATTTAAATTTTAAATTTTAAACTTAAATTTTAAATTTAAATTTTAAATTTTAAATTTTAAATTTTAAACTCAAATTTCAAATTTTAAATTTCAAATTTTAAAAATTCAAATTTTATTTTAAACCTTTTAAATTTTCAAATCTTAAAATTTAAATTTTAAATTTTAAATTTAAATTTAAATTTTAAATTTTAAATTTTAAATTTTAAATTTTAAATTTTAAATTTTAAATTTTAAATTTTAAATTTTAAATTTAAATTTTAAATTTTAAATTTAAATTTTAAATTTAAATTTTAAATTTTAAATTTTAAATTTTAAATTTTAAATTTTAAATTTTAAATTTTAAATTTTAAATTTTCAAACTCAAATTTTAAATTTTAAACTTTAAACTCAAATTTTAAATTTTAAACCTTAAACTCAAACTCAAACTCAAATTTCAAACTCAAATTTCAAACTTAAACTCAAATTTTTAAATTTTTAAACAAATTCAAACTCAAACTCAAACCTTAAATTTCAAATTTTAAATTCTAAATTTAAATTTTAAATTTTAAATTTTAAATTTTAAATTTTAAATTTTAAATTTTAAATTTTAAATTTTAAATTTTAAATTTTAAATTTTAAATTTTAAATTTTAAACTTAAATTTTAAATTTAAATTTTAAACTTAAATTTTAAATTTTAAACTTAAATTTTAAATTTTAAATTTTAAATTTTAAATTTTAAATTTAAATTTTAAATTTTAAATTTTAAATTTTAAATTCAAATTAAATTTCAAATTTCAAACTCAAACTTAAACCCTAAACTTAAACCCTCAAACTCAAACCCTTAAACCTCAAACCTCAAACCCTAAACTCAAACCTCAAACCCTCAAACTTTAAACTAAACAAACCTTAAATTTCAAATTTTAAATTTTAAAACTTTAAATTTTAAATTTTAAATTTTAAATTTTAAATTTAAATTTTAAATTTTAAATTTTAAATTTTAAATTTTAAATTTAAATTAAATTTTAAATTTTAAATTTTAAATTTTAAATTTAAATTTAAATTTTAAATTTTAAATTTTAAATTTTAAATTTTAAATTTTAAATTTAAATTTTAAATTTTAATTAAATTTTAAATTTCAAATTTTAAATTTTAAATTCAAATTAAACTTAAACTTAAACCTCAAATTTTAAATTTTAAATTTCAAATCTAAACTCAAACCTCAAACCTTAAACTCTAAACTCAAAACCCTTAAATTTAAATTTTAAATTTCAAATCTCAAACTCAAACTCAAACCCTAAATTTTAAATTTTAAATTTTAAATTTTAAATTTTAAATTTTAAATTTTAAATTTTAAATTTTAAATTTTAAATTTTAAATTTTAAATTTAAATTTAAATTTTAAATTTTAAATTTTAAATTTTAAATTTTAAATTTTAAATTTAAATTTAAATTTTAAACTTAAATTTTAAATTTTAAATTTAAATTTTAAATTTTAAAAATTTAAACTCATCAAACTCAAACTCAAAAAACTCAAACCTAAACTCAAAAACCCTAAACTCAAACCCTCAAACCTCAAACCTCAAACCTCAAATCAAACCCTTAAATTTTAAATTTTAAATTTTAAATTTAAAAATTTTAAATTTAAATTTAAATTTTAAATTTAAATTTTAAATTTTAAATTTTAAATTTTAAATTTAAATTTTAAATTTTAAATTTTAAATTTTAAATTTTAAATTTAAATTTTAAATTTTAAATTTTAAATTTTAAATTTTAAATTTTAAATTTTAAATTAAACTCAAACCTTAAAATTTAAACTTAAACCCTAAATTTTAAACCTTAAACTCAAACTTTAAACCCTAAATCAAACTCAAACTCAAACTTTAAACTTAAACCTCAAATTTCAAACCTAAAACCCTAAATTTTAAATTTTAAATTTTAAATTTAAATTTTAAATTTAAATTTTAAATTTTAAATTTTAAATTTTAAATTTTAAATTTAAATTTTAAATTTTAAATTTAAATTTTAAATTTTAAATTTTAAATTTAAATTTTAAATTTTAAATTTTAAATTTTAAATTTTAAATTTTAAATTTAAATTTAAATTTTAAATTTTAAATTTAAATTTTAAATTTTAAATTTAAATTTTAAATTTTAAATTTTAAATTTTAAATTTAAATTTTAAATTTTAAATTTTAAATTTTAAATTTTAAATTTAAATTTAAACTTTAAATTTAAACTCCAAACTCAAATTTCAAACCTTAAACTCAAACTCAAACTTAAACCTAAATTTTAAATTTTAAATTTTAAATTTTAAATTTTAAATTTTAAATTTTAAATTTTAAATTTTAAATTTAAATTTAAAATTTAAATTTTAAATTTTAAATTTTAAATTTTAAATTTTAAATTTTAAATTTTAAATTTTAAATTTAAATTTTAAATTTTAAATTTAAATTTTAAATTTTAAATTTTAAATTTAAATTTTAAATTTCAAATTTTAAATTTAAACCCTAAATTTTAAATTTTAAATTTTAAAATTTCAAATCAAAACCTAAACTCAAACTCTAAACCTTAAACTCAAACCTTAAACTCAAACTCAAACCTTTAAACCCTAAAACCTCAAACTCAAACCCTAAACCCTAAATTTCAAACCTTAAACCTTTAAATTTTAAATTTTAAACTTTAAACCTTTAAATTTTAAATTTTAAATTTTAAATTTTAAATTTTAAATTTTAAATTTTAAATTTTAAATTTTAAATTTTAAATTTAAATTTTAAATTTTAAATTTTAAATTTTAAATTTAAATTTTAAATTTTAAATTTTAAATTTTAAATTTTAAATTTTAAATTTTAAATTTTAAATTTTAAATTTTAAATTTTAAATTTTAAATTTTAAATTTTAAATTTTAAATTTTAAATTTTAAATTTTAAATTTTAAATTTTAAATTTTAAATTTTAAATTTAAATTTTAAATTTTAAATTTTAAATTTTAAAATTTTAAATTTTAAATTTTAAACTCAAACTCAAACTCTTTAAACTCTAAAATAAATTTTAAAACTCAAACTCAAATCAAACTCAAACCCTAAACTCAAACTCAAACTCAAACTTAAACTTAAACTCAAATTTTAAATTTTAAATTTTAAATTTTAAATTTTAAATTTTAAATTTTAAATTTAAATTTTAAATTTAAATTTTAAATTTTAAATTTTAAATTTAAATTTTAAATTTTAAATTTTAAATTTTAAATTTTAAATTTTAAATTTTAAATTTTAAATTTTAAATTTTAAATTTAAATTTTAAATTTTAAATTTTAAATTTTAAATTTTAAATTTTAAATCAAATTAAACTTTAAATTCAAACTTAAACTCAAACTTAAACTCAAACTCAAACCCAAACTTAAACTTTAACCCAACTCAAACCCAAACTCAAACCCTAAACCCTCAAACCCTAAACCTAAACCTTAAACTCAAACTCAAAACCTAAACTAAATTTTAAATTTAAATTTTAAAATCTTAAATTTTAAATTTTAAATTTTAAATTTTAAATTTTAAATTTTAAATTTTAAATTTTAAATTTTAAATTTTAAATTTTAAATTTTAAATTTTAAATTTAAATTTTAAATTTTAAATTTAAATTTTAAATTTTAAATTTAAATTTTAAACTTAAATTTAAATTAAACCCTAAATTTTAAATTTAAATTTTAAATTTCAAACCAAATTTCAAACAACTCAAACTTAAATTTCAAACTCAAACTCAAACCCAAACCCTCAAACTCTAAACCCAAACCCTCAAACCCTTAAACCCTAAACTCAAACTCAAACCTCAAACTCAAACCTCAAATTTAAACCTAAAACCTTAAACCTTAAATTTTAAATTTTAAATTTTAAATTTTAAATTTTAAATTTTAAATTTTAAATTTTAAATTTTAAATTTAAATTTTAAATTTTAAATTTTAAATTTTAAATTTTTAAATTTTAAATTTTAAATTTTAAATTTTAAATTTTAAATTTTAAAAATTTAAATTTAAATTTTAAATTTAAATTTAAATTTTAAATTTTTCAAATTTCAAATAAATTTAAACTTAAATTTTAAATTTTAAATTTTAAATTTCAAATTTTAAATCTTTAAATCTCAAACTCAAATTAAAAAACTAAAAACAAACTAAACCCTAAACCCTAAACAAATCTCAAACTAAAACCTCAAACCCTAAACCTTAAACCCTAAACCTCAAACCCTAAATTTTAAACCCCAAACCTTAAACCCTAAACCTTAAACCTCAAACTTAAACTCAAATTTTAAATTTTAAATTTTAAATTTTAAATTTTAAATTTTAAATTTAAATTTTAAATTTTAAATTTTAAATTTTAAATTTTAAATTTTAAATTTTAAATTTAAATTTTAAATTTTAAATTTTAAATTTTAAATTTTAAATTTTAAATTTTAAATTTTAAATTTTAAATTTTAAACTCAAATTTCAAACCCTAAACCCAAATTTAAATTTTAAACTCAAATTTTAAATTTCAAATTAAACTCAAACCCTCAAATCTCAAATCTAAACCCTCAAACCCTAAAACTCAAATTTCAAACCCTTAAATTTCAAACCCTTAAACCCTAAACCCTCAAACCTCAAACCCTAAATTTTAAATTTAAATTTTAAATTTTAAATTTTAAATTTTAAATTTTAAATTTTAAATTTTAAATTTTAAATTTTAAATTTTAAATTTTAAATTTAAATTTTAAATTAAATTTTAAATTTTAAATTTTAAATTTTAAATTTTAAATTTTAAATTTTAAATTTAAATTTTAAATTTTAAATAAACTTAAATTTCAAATTTTAAATTTAAATTTTAAACTTAAATTTTCAAATTTAAATTTTAAACTCAATTCCTCAAACTCAAACTCAAACTCAAACCCTAAATTTTAAACCTCAAATCTCAAACCCACAAACCTAAAACCTAAAACCTTAACCCTTAAAACTTAAACCATAAACCCTAAAACATAAACCCTAAACCCTAAACCCTAAACCCTAAACCCTAAACCCTAAACCCTAAACCCTAAACCCTAAACCCTAAACCCTAAACCCTAAACCCTAAACCCTAAAACCCTAAACCCTAAACCCTAAACCCTAAAACCCAAAACCCAAAACCCAAAACCCAAAACCCTAAACCCCAAATTTTAAACCTTAAATTTTAAATTTTAAACCTCAAACTTTAAATTTTAAATTTCAAACCTCAAACCCCAAATTTTAAACTTTAAATTTAAACCCTAAACCTCAAACCCTAAACCTTAAACCCCAAATCTTAAACCATAAACCCTAAACCCTAAACCCTAAACCCCAAACCCTAAACCCCAAACCCCAAACCCCAAACCCCAAACCCCAAACCCTAAACCCCAAACCCCAAACCCCAAACCCTAAACCCCAAACCCCAAACCCGAAACCCTAAACCCTAAACCTCAAATTTTAAATTTTAAATTTTAAATTTTAAATTTTAAATTTAAATTTTAAATTTTAAATTTTAAATTTTAAATTTAAATTTTAAATTTTAAATTTTAAATTTTAAATTTAAATTTTAAATTTTAAATTTTAAATTTAAATTTTAAATTTTAAATTTTAAATTTTAAATTTTAAATTTTAAATTTTAAATTTTAAATTTTAAATTTAAATTTTAAATTTCAAACTCAAATTTTAAACTCAAATTTCAAACTCAAATTTCAAACCCTAAACTCAAACCTTAAACTCAAACCTTAAACCCTAAACCTCAAACCTCAAACCCTAAACCCTAAATTTCAACAAACCTAAACCCTAAACCCTCAAACCCTAAACCCTCAAACCTCAACCCTAAAATTTTAAATTTTAAATTTTAAATTTTAAATTTTAAATTTTAAATTTTAAATTTAAATTTTAAATTTTAAATTTTAAATTTTAAATTTTAAATTTTAAATTTTAAATTTTAAATTTTAAATTTTAAATTTTAAATTTAAATTTTAAATTTTAAATTTTAAATTTTAAATTTAAATTTAAATTTAAAACTCAACCTAAAATAATTAAACTTTAAACTCAAACTCAAATTTTAAACTTCAAATTTTAAATTTTAAATTTAAATCAAACCCTAAACTTAAACCCTCAAATTTCAAACTTAAACTCAAACTCAAACCCTCAAACTAAAATTTTAAACCTCAAACCTAAAATTTTAAACCCAAAAACCTTAAACCTAAATTTTAACCTTAAATTTTAAACCCTAAACCCTAAACCCTAAATTTTAAACCTTAAACCCTAAACCCAAATTTTAAACCCACCCTAAACCCTTAAACCCTTAAACCCTAAACCCTCAAATTTTAAACCCAATTTTAAATTTTAAACCCTAAATTTAAACCCTAAACCCCAAATTTTAAACCCTTAAACCCTAAACCCAAACTCAAACCCCAAACCCTCAAACCCAAACCCAAACTCAAACCCTAAACCCCAAACCCCAAACCCTCAAACCCTTAAACCCCAAACCTCAAACCCCAAACCCAAACCCTCAAACCTCAAACCCTCAAACCTTAAACCCTAAATTTTAAATTTTAAATTTTAAATTTTAAATTTAAATTTTAAATTTTAAATTTTAAATTTAAATTTTAAATTTTAAATTTTAAATTTTAAATTTAAATTTTAAATTTTAAATTTTAAATTTTAAATTTTAAATTTTAAATTTAAATTTTAAATTTAAATTTTAAATTTTAAATTTTAAACTTAAATTTTAAATTAAATTTAAACCCTAATTTAAAATTAAATTTTTAAATTTAAACTCAAATTTCAAATTAATTTAAATTCACTCAAACCAAACTCAAATTTCAAACCCTAACATCAAACCCTAAACTCAAACTCAAACTCAAATTTTAAAACCTTCAAACTCAAACTCAAATCAAACTAAAACTTAAACCTTAAACCCTAAAACTCAAACCCTAAACCCTAAATTTTAAACCCTAAACCCTAAACCCTAAATTTTAAACCCTAAACCCTAAACCCCTAACCTCTAACCCCTAAACCCCTAAACCCGAAACCCTAAACCCTAAACACGAAACCCGAAACCCCCCACCCCCAAACCCCAAACCCCAAACCCAAAACCCAAAACCCAAAAACCCAAACCTAAACCCCTAAACTCAAACCCCAAACCTCAAACCCAAAACCCAAACCCTCAAACCCCAAACCCTAAACCCAAACCCTCAAACCCTCAAACCCTAAACCCCAAACCCTCAACCCTCAAACCCAAACCCAAACCCAAACCCTAAACCCTCAAACCTCAACAAACCCTCAAACCCTTAAATTTTAAACCCTAAACCTTAAAATTTTAAATTTTAAATTTTAAATTTAAATTTAAATTTTAAATTTTAAATTTTAAATTTTAAATTTTAAATTTTAAATTTTAAATTTTAAATTTTAAATTTTAAATTTTAAATTTAAATTTTAAATTTTAAATTTTAAATTTTAAATTTAAATTTTAAATTTAAACCTAAATTTTAAATTTAAATTTTAAATTTTAAATTTTAAATTTTAAATTTTAAATTAAATTTTAAATTTTAAATTTTAAATTTCAAATTTTAAATTTTAAATTTTAAATTTTAAATTTTAAATTTTAAACTTAAATTTTAAATTTTAAATTTCAAATCTTTAACTAAATTTAAATTTTAAACTTAAATTAAATTTTAAAAAACAAACCTTAAATTTTAAACTCTAAACCTTAAATTTTAAACCTTAAATTAAATTTTAAATTTAAATTTTAAATTTTAAATTAAATTTAAATTTTAAATTTTAAATTTTAAATTTAAATTTTAAATTAAATTTTAAATTTAAATTTTAAATTTTAAATTTTAAATTTAAATTTTAAATTTAAATTTAAATTTTAAATTTTAAATTTTAAATTTAAATTTTAAATTTTAAATTTTAAATTTTAAACCTTAAATTAAATTAAATTAAATTAAACTTAAATTTTAAACCTTAAACTCAAATTTTAAACCTTTAAACTCAAACCCTAAACCTTAAACTTAAACTCAAACCTCAAACCCTAAAACCCAACCTCAAACCCTAAACCCTAAACCCTCAAACCCTCAAACCTCAAACCCCAAACCTCAAACCCCAAACTTTAATTTTAAATTTTAAATTTTAAATTTTAAATTTTAAATTTTAAATTTTAAATTTTAAATTTTAAATTAAATTTTAAATTTAAATTTTAAATTTAAATTTTAAATTTTAAATTTTAAATTTAAATTTTAAATTTTAAATTTTAAATTTAAATTTAAATTTTAAATTTAAACTTAAATTAAATTTAAATTTTAAATTTAAATTTTAAACTCAAATTTTAAATTTAAACTCAAATTTCAAACCCTAAATCAACCCTTAAATTTCCTCAAACCTCAAATTCAAAATCTCAAACCCTCAAACCCTTAAATTTTAAATTTTAAATTTTAAATTTAAATTTTAAATTTTAAATTTTAAATTTTAAATTTTAAATTTTAAATTTTAAATTTTAAATTTTAAATTTAAATTTTAAATTTAAATTTTAAATTTTAAATTTTAAATTTTAAATTTTAAATTTTAAATTTTAAATTTTAAATTTTAAATTTAAATTTTAAATTTAAATTTAAATTTTAAATTTTAAATTTTAAATTTTAAATTTTAAATTTTAAATTTTAAATTTTAAATTTTAAACAACTCAAATTTTAAATTTTAAATTAAACCAATTTTAAAAAAAATAACTTAAATTTTAAATTTTAAATTTTAAATTAAATTTTAAATTTTAAATTTTAAATTTTAAATTTAAATTAAATTTAAATTAAATTTTAAATTTAAATTTTAAATTTTAAATTTAAATTTTAAATTTAAATTTAAATTTTAAATTTTAAATTAAATTTAAATTTTAAATTAAATTTTAAATTAAATTTAAACTCCAAATTTAAATTTAAATTAAATCCCTAAACCTTTAAATTTAAATTTAAATCCCTAAACCCTAAATTAAAACAAAAACTCAAACCTTAAACTTCAAACCCTTCAAACTCAAAAACCTCAAACCCCAAACCTAAACAAACCTAAAACCCTAAACCCTAAACCCTAAACCCTAAACCCTAAACCCTAAACCCTAAAACCCTAAACCCTAAACCCTAAACCCTAAACCCTAAACCCTAAACCCTAAACCCTAAACCCTAAACCCTAAACTTTTTTTTTGAACAAATTTGTTTATTGAAAAAAAAGGGGGGGAGAATATACAAGGCCTGCAAGCCTGACCACAAGGCCTGGGCTGGGAGCAGGAGAAAACGAAACATACAAGCCTAGAAAGGCAAAAAGGCTTACAAGCCTAAAACAAGAAAGCGGATCGGCCGATAAAGAAAGATGGAAAAAAGACAGAAAAGAAGCCCACAAGGTTACAGCAGAGAGGCTGGAGGTGGAGCTGGCCCAAAGAAGCCGAAGGCCAGGAGGGACAGCAAACCGGGCCACAAGCTGAAGGAGTGAGCCCAAACGTCTAACGGGCTGGGGCGAAAAAGAAAGAGTCCATTGTCAGCTGAAATAGACGACAGAGGGAAAGGCCAGCGACGAGCAGTACGAGCTCAAATTAAGTTAAACCTTGCATGGGAGTAATAAAGGGAGCTTCCTCGCTAATGCCCCAACGCGCCTTAGTAGCAGCAGAGAGGGGAGGCTTGAGAGTGATGGTGGCTAGGTGGAGACGAATCAGCTGATGGATTTCCTCAGCAAGGGTTGTAGCTGATTTGTGCACCTGATTGAAGAGCCTGTTATTTCTTTCAAACCAAATGAAGTAGACAGTTGTGGATAGGATGAGCTTTGCCTCAAGGTACTTGGTCGCCTGATTGCTTGTCATCTGAGAGCAAGCCCACAACAGAAGATCTTTCCATGGGATGCTTGGCCAAGTAAGTCCTGCCCTCCTGTTAAGGAAGTCCCAGACCTCTGAAGAGTAATTACACTGGAAAAATAAGTGTTCATGAGATTCCACAAAGCTAGAGCACAACAAGCAAGGAGTACGGTGGGCCTCTCCTAGAAACCATAATCTATCATTGGTTTGCAGTCTGCAGCGAGTTGCAAGCCATAAGATGAAAGCATGACTTGGGATGTGGCCCTGGAACCAAATAATACGATGGGTAGCACTAGTTGGACCTTTCTTACGAAGCATCTCCCAAGCACTGCCCGTGGAGTACCTGCCAGAAGTATCACCCTTCCAGACTAGCTCGTCGTTCCTGTGGGATTGCGGTTGAAAGGTGATAGAGTCCCAAACCCTTTGCAAATCCTGAGAAACAGGGAAATTCCAAGATCCTGCCGATATGATCATAGAGACCGAGGCTTGCCACGGTATACCAGTGGCACTAATGATTCGAGGGGAGACCAAGTCGCTAATTCTGTGGCCTTGGGGAATCCAATAGTCATGCCAAAGGGAAATATCTTCTCCATTGCCAACACTAAATTGAATCTTGCCGCGACACCATTCTCTAGACTGTAAAATTTTCCTCCAAGCCCAAGATGGATTAGCGGGAATATGCACTTGCCATAGCGATTTCCCACGGAGAAGGTACGAATGAACCCAAGAAGTCCAAATCGAATTTTTTTGGGAGAGGATGCGCCAAATTAGCTTGGTGATAGCAGCTTCATTCCAAGATTTGATCCTTTTAATACCTAGGCCACCCTCTGAGACGGGGAAGCAGATGGAAGACCAAGCAACTTTTGCACCTCTAGGAGAGAGGGATGACCCTTTCCAAAGAAATGCAGCCATGATGCTTTCGATCTTTTTGATAACTGATTTAGGGAGAATCAGAGTAGCTGACCAGTAAACTTGGATGGAGAAGAGGACCGCTTTAATCAGCTGAAGGCGACCAGCGTAAGACAGAGAGGCAGACGTCCACAGACGAATTCTTGAGAGAATGCGGTCGATGAGGGGCTGACAGTCTGCATGGGTGAGTCTGGACGTGATGAGAGGGAGACCAAGGTAGCGGACTGGGGGAGATTGAAGCTGGAAGCCTGTGAGCCGAATAAGATCATTTTGGATAGGGGCATCTACTCCTGCTAGGAACATGACACTCTTAGAGGAGTTAACAGCTAACCCTGACAATCTTGCAAAGGAGTCAAGGGACGACTTAAGGATGCCTATGGAAGCATGATCAGCACGGCAGAAAAGCATCAGATCATCAGCGAAACTGAGATGAGTAATACCATTTTTCTTGCATCTGGAATGGAATTGAAAATTATGGAGCTTTTTGGCATTATTGAGGATGCCAGTAAGGCCTTCCATAGCCACAGCAAAGAGATAAGGGGACATAGGATCTCCCTGTCTGATGCCCCTAGAGCTGCTAAAGAAACCATGTAACTCGCCATTTACAGTGACTGAGAAGTGGGCTGAGGAGAGGCATTCACGAATCCAGTTGCACATGATGCTTGGAAAACCCATAGCTGAGAGACCTGCCAAAATAAAAGACCAGTTCACCGTATCAAAGGCTTTCTGAAGGTCTACCTTAAGAGCACATCGAGGAGAACCATCTTTCCGGTGGTAGTTATGAAGGAGCTCCTGAGTGAGAAGCACAGCATCAGAGATTTGGCGGCCAGGAAGGAAAGCCGTTTGGGACGGGCCTATGACTTCACTTAGGGCCTGCTTAAGCCTTGTAGCAATAACCTTAGATATGCATTTATACGTGATATTGCAGCAAGAAATTGGACGATAATCATGAATCTCCGATGGGTTTTCAGACTTTGGGACGAGGGCGATTCTGGTCGCATTGATGCCTTGAGGAAGTTTACTAGTGGTGAAAAAGAATTGGATTGCTGCCGTGAAGTCATTACCCACTTATGGAAGAAGTTGGTGTTTTTATCCCCAAGCTGAAGCCATTGAACCCTGGACTTTTGCTTGAATATGGCTTCCTCATCCTGGCAGAGAGAAGCATAGAGACCAGCTGCCCTCTGTTCCCCTTTCTGGAGTTCACCGTTATTGGGGTCCCTGTCTAACGATAACTGAGCTAGATTCCAAGCAGACTTAGCAGTGGCCACCCTAGTAGAGATATCGCTTGTGTTGCGCTTGTGGAAGAGCTTGAGGGTATTCTTAACATTCTTGAGCTTCCCCAACAGCTTCCTCATAGGGTTCCCAGAGACTTGCTCCTGCCAAGCTTCCTGCACCGTAGGGAGGAAATCTTCTCTGTCTACCCATAGATTAAGGAACTTAAAATGGTTATGCTGGCTAACAGAAGAACTGTCAAGCTGAACAACCGATGCACTATGGTCAGATATGCTTCGGGGAAGGAAGTTAACAGAGGTAACCGTAATAGCGTTGAAATCCCCTAGGAGAACCCAGGGCTGAGAGCTGAACTGATGACTATTGTTGATTAAATAGTCCCATAAAGGTTTCCTGGCCATTGGAGTGTTGCGCCCATAGACATAGGTAATCAAAAAAGTCTCTCCAGAGGTGAGAGAGGCTGCCTCACAAGTGATCCATTGAGGGTTGCTATGGACACAAGTGAGCTTAAAGAGAGAGGAGTTCCATCCAATGAGAATCCTACAAGGGGCTTCATCGGATATATTGGAGAGAAAATGCCACCCATTTAGATTGAGTTTAGTCTCAACCAAAGGGAGGTTATGAGCAGCTACTTTAGTTTCTAGAAGACCAACAATATTCAGATGGAATTTATTTATCCAGCTCCTGACTGACCTGAGCTTGCTGGGGCTGTTGAGACCCCAAGTATTCCATGAGCCTGTACTTAACATAAAAAGGGGACGGATTAGTAGCCTTTGGCTACTTTCTTCTTCTTATTCTTGCCACCCTTCTTTTTCTTCTTTGTTGAGGGAGACGGGGTTTGGTCATAATCATCATCTGTCGTGCCTATGATAGACATCGCATCTTCAGTAGTGACCTTGGTGAAGGACTGACTTCCCAAGGAGTCCATTTTGCTTAGAGTGCAATTTTCAGCCATGTGTTCGGTTGAGGCATGGGGAGGGTGCTCTTCGTTGGAAGCCTTTGGGAGAGTGGACTTATGGTGCCTATCCTGCTCCTTGGCCAGAGGGGCTTCCTCAGACAGGTTAAGGATGTTAACCTTGGGGATGATTTGGCTTGTCGAAGGATCTGTGGTGTTTGGTGGGGGGTTATGGCTTGGCCATTTGGGAGGGTGGGTAGGGTTCGAGGTGGGGTTGAGATCGGGTTGAGTGTTTGAACTCGGGTTAGGGTTGGTGAGTTTGGCTTTTCCCTTTGCTTGGACAGTAACGAAGCCGTCTTGGTTAGGGTTATTATTCTTGGTGTTTATGGGAAGAGGGAGTTGGGTGGTGGTAGCTGCTTGAGTACCAGCAACCAAGGTGTCTTCTGAGGTTATGGGATGTCTAGGTTTTTTGCAAGAGTGACCATAGATTTTGCAGCTTGTACAGTGAGGGGGCATCCATTCATACTCCACTTCAACTGATAAGGGGTCACTAGAAAGGGGGCTGATAATGTTGAAGCTAGAGATCTTGGGGAGGCTGGCGTCTATCTCGACGCAGAGTCTAGCATATTCCAGTCTTTCACAGTTGTAAGTTTGAGAGTCACATGAGATGGGTCTCCCAATCATGCTTGCTGCCTGACTTAGACCAGCTTTGGTCCAGAGAGGGAATGGGAGGCCATATAATCTTACCCACACCGGGATCTTTGATATTTTATTTTTGTCAAAACGATTGATGGTGTTAAGTTGACATCTTAAATCCTTAAAAATGAAACCGACCATGCCTCCCAGTACTCATGTTTTCATGGAGCATCTCCTCAGAGATGTGCATCAGGCTGCCTGCAGGTTGACGACAAATGGGGTCTAGGGTAAACCTAGTTGTTGCATCTGAAATGCGAACCTTTTCAGCCCAAGTGCTAAGATGGGGAGGAGGCTGAGCTTTTGGCGCAGGGGTTTGAGTGTTGGTGTGCATTTTACTAAAAATAGAAAGCGAGAGGACACTGGTTTTGGGAAGGAGGGGAGGGAATCGAGAAAACCTTGTCGGTGAAAGTGGACAGTGAAGGGAGCAGGCAAAGGCAAGGGTCCAGACTATGGATGAGAAGAGCGAAGAAACCACTGGTCAGACAAGGGTTGCTACAACAAAGGAAAACGATGACTGACGGCTGAAGCTGGAAGACGGATGAGAGGCGTAGGGTTTTTGGAGAGCACTTCTCTCTAACTTCTCTCTAAAATTGCACATTATGCCCCCCCCTCCCTAAACCCTAAACCCTAAACCCTAAATTTTAAATTTTAAATTTTAAATTTTAAATTTTAAATTTAAATTTAAATTTTAAATTTTAAATTTAAATTTTAAAATTTAAATTCAAAATTTAAATTTTAAATTTTAAACTCAATTTAAATTTAAATTTTAAATTTTAAACTCAAAATTAAATTAAAAATCAATTAAACTTTGAATCAAAACCAATTTTAATTTCAATCAATCAATTTTAAACCTTAAAACCTCAACCTCAACCCTAAATCAAACCCTAAATCAAAACTCAACCTCAACCTCAACCTCAACCTCAACCCTAAACCCTAAAACCTAAAACCTAAACTAAAACCCAAAACTAAATTAAAACACCCTAAACCCTAAACCCAAACCAAACCAAAAACCCAAAAACTAAAAACTAAATAAAACTAAACTAAACCTAAACACAAAAATAACCAAAAAACTAAAAACTTAAAACCAAACCAAACCAAAAACCCAAACTAAACCTAAACCCTAAACCTAAAAACCAAAACCCAAACCCAAAAACCAAACTCAAACACTAAACCCAAAAACCAAACTAAAACTAAACTAAAACTAAAACTAAACTAAACCAAAAAACTAAAAAAATAAAAAACCCAAACTAAAAACAAACCCAAACTAAAACCCTAAACCGAAACTAAAAAAACTTAAACACTCCTAAAAACAAACTTAAAACCCAAAAACCTAAAAAAACCAAACCAAACTAAACCAAAATCAAACCAAACTACAAAAAAAAAACCCAAACCTAAATAAACTAAACTAAAACCCAAACTAAAAAACTAAAACCCGAACTAAACTAAACCCAACAAAACAAAACCAAACTAAAATTAAACTAAACTAAACCTCAAACCAACCAAACCAAACCAAAACCAAAACCAAACCAAAACCCAAACCAAAACCAAACCAAACCAAACCAAACCAAACCTAAATTGAAAATATTAAAACCAAACTAAAAAACTAAAAAAAAAAAATCAAACCCAAACAAACAAATTGCAATTAAAAGATCCGAACCAAGCTTACAAGATTAAAAATATCATAGTGAGTGAAATTAAATCACTTGTAATATAATATACTAGCTATATTGCCCGCGCGTTGCCGCGGGTATTTTTGTGTATATAATTTAACATAATTAAATAAAAAACAATAAATTTATATGATATAATTAAAAACTAAAAAAACCTAAACTAAAAAACTAAAACTAAAAAAAAAAAAAACTAAACTAAACCTAAACCTAAACTAAACTAAAACTAAACATAAACCTAAACTAAACCTAAAACTAAAAAAAACTAAACCTAAACCTAAAAAATAAACCTAAACCTAAACCTAAAAAAACTAAACTAAAAAATAAACCTAAAACTAAACTAAAATTAAAAAACCTAAACTAAACTAAAAAAACCCTAAACTAAAAAAAAAAAAAAACCTAAACTAAAAAACCTAAACTAAAACCTAAACTAAACCTAAACCTAAAATAAAAAAAAAAACTAAAAAACGTAAACCTAAAAAAAAAAACCTAAATTAAACTAAAAAAAAACTAAAACTAAATAAACTAAACCTAAACTAAAAACCTAAAACCTAAACCTAATTAAAAAATAAAAAAACTAAAAAAACTAAAAAAACTAAAAAACTAAAAAAATAAAATTAAACTAAAATAAACTAAAAAAACTAAACTAAAACTAAACCTAAACCTTAATAAACCTAAACCTAAACCTAAAAACCTAAATTAAACTAAAATAAACTAAACCTAAACTAAAATAAAAATAAACTAAAACTAAAAAACTAAAATAAACTAAAAAACTAAAAAAACCTAAATAAACCTAAACAAACTAAACTAAACCTAAAAAATTAAAAACTAAACTAAACCTAAACTAAAATAAACTAAAAACCTAAATTAAAAATAAACTAAACTAAAAACTAAAAAAACTAAAAAATAAAATACCTAAACTAAACCTAAATAAACTAAAAAAAACTAAACTAAACTAAAAAAACCTAAACCAAATAAACTAAAAAACTAAACCGAAAAAAAACCAAAAACCGAAAAAAACTACTTGCTCTCTCTGCATGAAGGTTAGCCGCCGCTGGCTAGTTGCAAAAACTGCACCGATCTTCGTTTCTTCTTCGTGATTTCAGTTTCAATTCTGTGTGAAGAAAGGGCTGAACGTGCGTGGTCTACAACTGCGTGGCTTTCAGCTGGAGCGACTTTGTGAGCAACGTCTGGAAGCTGATTGGTTGTAGCTGGGACGATTAGAAGCAATCCAAGCTGATCATGTACGTGGCTGAAGCAATTCTCTCTTTGTCCCGTGCATGCGTGCCTTGATTCAGTGGCTGGAACGGGGACAAGTAATCGTGTTAAGCTGGGTTGATCGGCATCGTTCTCTGCAGGTTAGCCATTCCTTGTGAATCCCATACAATTATCCTTTCATTGCAGGTTTTTTGCAGGGGACAATCTCCAATCGTGATCTTCTGTGGGACGTCCCGTGCAAGCTAGGCTGCGTCTCCTCTCTTCTCTACGGTGCAGGTTAATCCCATGTTATCGTAAATTTAATTTTGTGGCAGGTTATAAAATTTGCAATTTTTTTTTTTTGAAAATAATTAAACGAGCTGCGTGGAGTTTTCTTTTTTGATTGATCGGTGAATGATGGAGCTTCGCCCTCCGGATCCGGTGCAATTGGCACCTCCTGTGGCAAAGCCATCCTTTGCTGAGATGGCGAAATGTGGGGTGGGTGCAAAATTCCAACCCAATTTTTCACCCCGAGCATATAACAAAAGCTTCCAATCTGTGTTAATGGGGGAGAAAACACCGATTGTTAAAGATATGCGCTCTTCGGAGAAATTTCAGAATGCCCCGGCGGCTATTTTTTACGATGATGAAGTTGATGCACTAGCGGCTCCTCTCCAACGCACGTTGGTAGGTAAGTTCAACCGCATGCCGCGATTCGAGGTAATCCGAAAAAATTTTCGACGCTTAAATTTAATGGGTGCTTTGGATATTCACTAGTTTGATTATAAACATATTTTTATCAAACTGAATAATGACCTTGACTATCATCGACTTTTTGCTAAGCGTGACTGGTTTTTCGGGGGCTATAAAATGTGGGTCCTGAAATGGTCCGTAGATTTTTTCCCCGAGAAAGAATCATCTATTGTGCCAGTGTGGATCTTGTTCCCTAACTTGAGATATCATCTCTATGAAGGATCCGCTTTAATGAATCTGGCAAAGTCGCTAGGGCTGCCTATCCAAATGGATGAGGCTACGGCCAAGGGAACTAGACCCTCTAAGGCTCGTGTTTGCATTGAATTTGATTGTCTGGTAGTACCCCCTACTGAAATTTAGGTGCAGGTTAGGAGCCGTGAATCTGGAAAAAACTTATCAGGTTATTGGCAACCGGTAACCTTCGAAAAAATGCCTGAATATTGCACTAAATGCTTACATGTAGGCCACAACATGGATAATTGTATCTTATTAGACAAAAATGTGAGACCTAGGCAACCCTTTAAATATTTTGAGACTGATCCTAAAAATGATTCTAAGCTTGGCCCAAAAAATAATCTAAAACCTGCCACGGAGGGTGTTAAAAATAAAGAAGAATGGGTGGAGGTTCGGCATAAGAAAACAGCTCCTAATCATGTGGAAAATAATGAAAAGAGTAATCCCATTCCCCCCCTAGACAAAGGTAAATCTATCCAAATTAATAATACTCCACCACTAGTGAATGAGGGAACCAGTACGAAAACTCAGGATAGAGAAATTGTCTGAGATACTCCTTTGGGTAATTTAATTGAAGAGGAGAGTCAAAAATTAAAAACGGATAAGGGTGATCCTATTCACCCTCCAGACAAAGGCATATCTATCGAAATTGATAATACCCCAACTCTAGTGGATGAAGGAACTTATGCGAAAACTCAGGATAAAGAAATTGTTCGGGAAACTCCTATAGGTAGTCTAATTGAAATTAAAACTCCGGTTAATTTAAATGTTTCTGATAACTTGCAGGAGGCTAATTCTTCTTCGAAAATTAGTAGCGATTCCATGGTTGGTGAATCCCAACCTATAGGCTTGTGCTGTCTTAATACGAATGATACCATCCCTTCAAATTGTAATACTATAGAGTCTACAAAGAGTCTTAACTCTGATGGTAGGTATCTCGAGTTTGAGAGTCATCCCAGAATCTTGACTCGTCGAAACTCTGAAGCGGATGTGCAATCCCATTTTAGTAAAAAGGATTTAGGTAAGAAAAATTTAAATGTTGAGTTTAATGAAACTGCAATAGCTAAAGTGATTGATGTTATTCCTCTTAATGATAGTATTAATGATTAATAGTCTCATTTGGAATATAAGGGGGATAGCTGGTAAGACAGGTCTTCGCCGCCTAAAAAATCTCATTAAAATGCATCGTCCTAAGATTATTGAAATTATTGAACCAATGGTTGAATTGGATAGAATTGCTTTCTTTACTCGCACATTAGGATTTGCTAACTCTATGTCTAATTGTGCTAATAAAATTTGGGTGTTTTGGGTAGAGGACTTAACTGTTAACTTATTCAAAGATCACAACCAGTGTATTACCGTTTCTGTCAATACGCCTTGGTTGTCTCAGTCTTTCTTTATCTCGTTTGTCTATGCTAAGAACTTAAGGTCGGAGAGGAAAATTTTATGGGATAAGTTGAGTGAGATTGCATCCATCCTTGATGGACCGTGGGTTGTTGGTGGTGATTTTAATGCGGTTCTCAATATTAAGGAGAGTAAGGGTGGGGACAATCCTAATCAAGGATCGATGGAGGAATTTGGTAGTTGCCTTTTAGATTGTGGGTTGTTGGATGCAGGGTATGAAGGAAACGATTTTACTTGGACTAATGGTAAGGTCATGCGTCGGCTAGATAGGATAGTTTTTAATCTGGAGTGGAGTGACTTGTTCTCTCTCACCCGGGTTAAGCATCTTAATAGGGTGGGGTCGGATCATTGCCCTTTATTGCTCCAATGCTCTCAAGCCGTGCAAACTTTCACTAGCTCATTTAGGTTTCTTCATATGTGGACCCATCATCATGATTTTTTAAATGTTGTGAAAAATAATTGGGATCATCCTAGTGGGAGCTCGGGATGTTTGAATTTTTGGCTTAAACAACAGAGACTGAAAAGTTGTCTAAAATGGTGGAATAAGTATAAATTTGGTAATATCTTTGATCAAATCAAAATTGCCGAAGATAATGTTACTGAGAAAGAAATTATTTTCCAAAATGATCCGAGTTCGAGTAATAGGGAGGCTCTTCATAAAGAGATGGCTATTTTGAATAAAACTCTATTTTTGGAAGAAAAATTTTGGCAACAAAAATCAGGTTGTAAATGGCTTCTAGAGGGTGATAGGAACACCCGATACTACCAGCTTTTACTCAAAAAAAGAGGGTTAAAAATTTCATTTGGACCATTCAAAATGATGATGGTTCTATACTAAATGATGTTGTGGACATTAAGCGATCTGCTGTGGATTACTTTTCTGCTCTTCTTACTAAAGATAATGATATTAATGTTGATACTAATGCCAATGATTGGAGTTTCATCCCGAATATTATTACTGAAGAGGATAATAATTTTCTTACTAATCTCCCTGATAGAAATGAGATTCGTACGGTAGTATTTGAGTGTGATGCTAATAGCGCTGCTGGTCCAGATGGTTTTTCGGGTCTCTTCTACCAACATTGTTAGGATATTATCGGGGAGGATTTGGTGGAGGCTGTGATTGATTTTTTTAATGGGGGTGTTATCCCTAAAGGTGCTTCCTCAACTACTATTGTTCTGATACCCAAAGTTCCGCACCCCAAAACTTGGAGTGAATTTAGACCTATTAGTCTATGCACTATGTTCAATAAAATTATTACTAAAATTATGACTAATAGGCTCTCCTGTATCTTGCCTAAAATAATCCTCCCCTTCCAAAGTGGCTTTATTCTAGGCAGGCGCATAGAGGACAATATTTTATTGGCTCAGGAGATGATTCAGTCAATTGATGAGAAAACCAGGGGGTCTAATGTGATCCTTAAGCTGGATATGATGAAAGCTTATGATAGAATTGACTGGCTTTTATTATTAAAATAATGCGTAAATTTGGTTTTAGCTCTAAAATGACTGATATGATTGAAAATTGTATTTCCAATTGTTGGTTTTCAGTCCTATTAAATGGTGAGATTACAGGTTATTTCCATGGATCTAGGGGTCTTCGTCAAGGTGACCCTATTTCCCCTGCTTTATTTATTATTGCCGCTGAATATCTATCGCGTGGTCTTTATAATATGTTTCAGAGGTACCCCTCTTTGCATTATCTTGCTAGGTGTCCGGTGCTTGTTCCACACCTTGCTTTTGCTGATGACATTATTATTTTCTCTAATGGTACTAAGTCATCTCTTAAGCATATTACTAATTTCCTAGCTGAATATGAGCAATGTTCGGGCCAAAAGGTTAATTCCTCTAAGAGTGGTTTTATCCTATCTGCTAAAGCTTCTTTATCTAGGGCCAATGTTGTAGGTGGGGCTTTGGGCTTTCCTCGTATCCGATTGCCCACTAAGTATCTGGGGATGCCGCTATACAAGGGGCCCAAGAAAAGTTTTTTGTGGGATGATCTTATTTCCAAGATTGCTGCGAGGATAGAGGGGTGGGAAGCTAAGGTCTTATCGCCGGGTGGTCGTATTACCATCCTTAAGAGTATTCTTACTTCGATGCCTCTTTACCTTTTACATGTTATTGTGCCTCCCAAATCGGTTATATGTAGGATTGAAAGGCTTTGCAACAAATTCTTGTGGAGCTCCAAGGGGCAAAAGAGAATTCATTGGGAATGTTGGGAGGATTTATGTTATCCAGTAGAGGAAGGAGGTCTTGGCATGCAGAGAATTAAGGACCTCATCAAGGCTATGAGTTTGAAGCTTTGGTGGCGATTTTGTACCGTCAATAACCTCTAGTCAAATTTCATGAAAAGTAAATATGGTTATAACAGTGCTTCCTTTTTAGGTGGTGCGAGTGTCCATGATTCTCCTATTTGGAAAAGGCTTTCTAAGGCCGGCAGTGCTTGTGAAGATCTAATTCGTTGGAAGGTTGGTTGTGGTAAGATTAATTTTTGGCATGATATTTGGGTAGATGAATCTGCTTTATCAAGGTATAGTCCTCCAATTGGAGAGTCCCATCTGCCTATCTCTTCTTATTGGAGAGACAATGCGTGGGATCTAGATCATGTGAGGTCAAAAATTCCAAATGAAATAGTAGATTCTTTATACCTCATTGATGTTTGCAGTACCAGAATTGACCATCCTCTTTGGTCTCTCACTGCAAATGGTGGTTTTACTATGTATAGTGCTTGGAATAAAGTGCGTCAAGTCTCGGATCGTCAGTCAATTTTTTCAAAAATTTGGCATGCTTCTATTCCTTTAAAGATATCATTTTTTATATGGAGGTTGCTAAATGATTTTGTTCCAGTGGATACCAGGATTCAGAGTAAGGGTATATGCATGGTCTCTAAATGTCATGGCTGTAATGCTATTGAATCTTTGGAACATTTATTTATGTTATGTCCTAGTGTGTCTCCGGTTTGGAACTTTTTTCCTGCGATGTTCTCTGTTAGCTTGCCTGCTAATGGTTCGATTGGGCATTGGCTCTCTGCATGGTTCTTCTCGGGTGACTATGTTTCTGAAGGTCATATTAGAATTATTATTCCGATATTTGTTTTATGGTTTATTTGGCTTGAGAGAAATGATGCCAAGCATAGGAACATGAGTTTCTATCCCGATAGGATTCGTTGGAAATGTCAGGGGAAGATTTTCCAACTTTTCCAAGCGGGGCTCTTGAAGAGGAGGAATTTGAAGGGTGATATGAAATTGGCCTCTTCTTTTGGGTGTCATTATGTTTTAGATCAAGTGTATTTGCCTAAAATGGTTCGATGGATTAAACCAAAAGAGCACTGTTTTAAGCTTAATGTGGATGGAAGTTTTCAAGGGAGAAATGCTGTGTCTGGTGGTGGGGGTATTCTCCGCGACTGGCACGGCAATGTTTCCTTTTTTTTCTTCCTTCCGTTAAAAGCCAAATCCGCCTTACACGCAGAAATTCTAACTTTATATCATGGCCTGTGTATTTGCAAAGATAGAGGTATTAGTAAAGTGTGGATTGAAATGGATGCTTTATCGGTTATTCATCTTGTTCAAAACCGATGCATTGGGTCCTAGGAGGTATGTTATAGTCTGCAGGGTATTTATGATTATCTAAATTATTTTCAATTCCATTTATCTCATATCTATAGGGAAGGTAATCAAGTAGCAGATCATCTTGCTACTTTAGGGTCCAAGGCTGATAATTTACACATTGGATCTTCCCTTGATGGTTTTAATTCTTTAAGAGGAATGATTAGAACTGATAAATTAAATCTTCCTTATTTTCGTCATGCTTTTATCTAGTTTTTGTTTTTGGTGCTTTTTTATTTTTCCATGGATTCCTGTAGATACAGGCTTCTTTGGTTTGTTGGAATTTGTGGCATCTTATGATCATCTGAAGCTATTGTATTTCTTTGGAGGTTTGGTTTGGCCCCCCTCCAACTTTTTGTTTGTTTCTAGGGCTTTTTCGTACGAAGATGGGGTTTGTCCATCTCTTAATATGCTTTGGAGGTTTGGTTTGGCCCCACTCCAAATTGTTTTTTTTGTTTTTAGAGCTCTTTGTATGAAGATGGGGTTTGTCCATCTCTTAGTGTGCTATGGAGGTTTGGTTTGGCCCCCCTCCATTTTTGTAAGGTTTTTTTCTTTTTAATTATACTTTCATCCAGGGTTCCGCCCCTGGTTTAAAAAAAAAAAATCCTAAACCCTAAACCTTAAACCCTAAACCCTAAAACCCTAAAACCCTAAACCCCTAAACCCTAAAACCCTAAACCCTAAACCCTAAACCCTAAACTCTAACCCTAACCCCTAAACCCTAAACCCCAAAACCCTAAAACCCTAAACCCTAAAACCTAAACCCTAAACCCTAAAACCCCAAACCCCTAAACCCCAAACCCTAAACCCCTAAACCCGAACCCCGAAACCCCGAACCCCGAACCCCGAAACCCCTAAACCCCGAAACCCCTAAACCCTAAACTCTAAACCCTAAACTTTTTTTTTTTTGAACCAAATCAAAAGGGATGGATTAAAAAATGGAACTGTATAGGAAGAAGCTGTCGGGCTAGAAACACCAACAGCAGCCTTTAAGAGAACATACTCTCTATAGGCTAAAAACAAACAAGATACAAGGCCTAAGCCCAAAAAACTCTTCTAAAAAGCCTGCTCCAGCCACTGACGCCGAAGAAAAAACTCCAGATGGACAAGCGAAAGGGCTCTCATCCGGTCCCCCACGATGACAAGGCCAAAAAACAAGCCTGCCCGAACCCAATGAGCCGAAACAGGCCTCGCAAACCCAAGCTCAAAGAATTCTGGGAGCCCGCCCCCAACAAAAAAACCCAGGCAGCCTATCCAGCCCAAACATCTAAGGAGGATCAACGGCCCACCAGAAGAAAAGCTGTGAAAGCTACCCTCCTTCTCAAGCCTCGCTAGCCCATCACTTCTAAAGACCCAATAGGCCACCCAACAGGACCCCCACTTTCAAAAGGCCCCGAACCCATAAACTACATTAATGGACTTCCCACCTGCGCCGCTCATCCTCACTAAGCCCGTCCCCTTCTTCCAGGTTACTTAGTCTCTCGCGAATGGCGTTGACAGTGTCCTCCTAGGTTTTCTTGGTGCAGCTGAAACGTTGATTATGCATCCTCCAATTCCTCTCACGCCAACTATGGTAAATAGTTGTCGAGATAACCAGGCCCCCCATTTTAATCTTTGTTTTCCTGTGACCCCTAGAGGACCCCACAAACTCATTCCATGCTTGGGGCCACGATGAAGCAGGCCAAGTGATCTGGGCTCTAACCGAGACTTCAAGCCAAATCTGCGCCGAGAACTTGCAATCGAAAAAGAGATGATTATGACTTTCCACTTGCTCATCACATAAAACACAATTCAGCTGGTCTCTTGTTCTGTGATGAATTCTATCCATTGTACGAAGCCTTCCCCGTGAAGCAAGCCATAAAATGAAGGAAAACCGAGAGACATGCCAAGAGTGCCATAAGACATTAACATGACCAACCTGATTAGTTCCCATTCTGAGATGATCCCAAACTAATTTAATTGTGCAAATATCTGAGGCATGCTCAGTCCACACGTGACTATCTGGGCTGCTCTCGTTGGGAAGGAACGAGATAGATCGCCATATATTATCCAGCCCTTCATTTCTAAAAGGAAAAACCCAATTGTTGTTCATAATAATATCTGACACTCTAGCCTTCCATGGTAAACCAGTCCTTGCAAGATTACGAGGAGAGAAAATATCACAGAGCCTCTTGCCATTTGGGAGCCAGTAGTCATACCAAAGGTGGGTATTTCTACCATCACCAATAGTGCTAACAATTCTACCCTTCACTAACTCTCTAGCATGGAGAATATGACGCCACGTCCAAGAAGGATTTTAAGGAATCGAAATTTCCCATAACGAACGCCCTCTCAGCAAGTTACCGTGGACCCAAGCTGACCAAATGGAATCCTCATTGGTTAGTAACGCCCAAATATGCTTAACCGAGGCAGCCCTATTCCAGTCATCCAATCTTTTAATACCAAGCCCTCCCTCCTTTAAAGGCTTGCAGACCTCTGCCCATGAAACTTTTACATCTCCCCTCGTTAAAGAAGTCCCCTTCCACAGAAAGTTCCTTAGAATCTGCTCAATTTTCTTTGTAACCCTAACAGGTAAAGTGAAGTTTGAGGCCCAATACACCTAAATAGAGAAAAGGACTCACTTTATCAACTGTAATCGGCCCGCATAAGAGAGGATCGAGAAAGTCCAAAGCTTGATCCTTGAGGTAATGCGCTCAATTAAAGGGAGGCAGTCCATCATTGTGAGGCGCAAGGTGATTAGGGGAATTCCTAAATAAGTGACTGGCAGCTGCTTTGGTTGAATCCCCAACCTTTGCACAATCCCATCAATCTCTTCTTGGTTAATACCAGTAGTGAAGAGGCTACTTTTGTTGTAGTTGATTGACAGCCCTGAGACCATCATAAAGGAATCCATGGAATCCTTTAAAATTCCCACCGAAGCTGTATCACCATGACAAAATAACATGAGATCATCTGCAAAACAAAAATGGGTGATAGGCATTTTCCTGCAACGCCAGTGAAATTTAAAATTGTTATAGGCCCTAGCTCTGCGCAAGGTTCCAAAAAGTCCTTCCATGGCAAGAATAAAAAGGTAAGGAGATAGAGGATCTCCCTGCCGTAAACCTCTGGACGCTGGGAAGAAACCGAAGGAGCTACCATTCATGCAAATGGAGAAATGGGCCGTCGTAATGCATTGCTTGATCCAGAACACCATATTCTCCGAAACCTTAATTTTCCGAAGCGCTGCCAGAATAAAATCCCAACTGACTGTGTCAAACGTTTTTCGAAGATCAATTTTGATAGCACATCTCGCTGGGCCCGAGTTCAAATGGTAATTATGCAAAAGCTCTTGGGACAGCAAATAGCATCTGAAATTTGACGCCCCTTAATGAAAGCAGTTTGGTCATGGCTTATAACCTGAGGGAGAACAACCTGCAGCCTTGAAACCAAAATCTTCGAAACACATTTATAAATGACATTACAGCATGAGATTGGTCAGAAATCATCCAGGGTGTTAGGATTCTCCTTTTTGGGATTAAAACCATTCGGGTAGCATTAACACAACGGGGCATGCAATTTGAATTGAAAAAATGCCTCACCCCATCAATAAAATCCTTACCAGTAATGCTCCACGCAGCTTTAAAGAAAAGACTGGTAAAACCATCCGCACTTGGGGCCTTGTCATCATGGATGGCGAAAAGCCTATCTTTGATCTCATCATCAGATATCGTTTGGGCTAGAGATGTTCGGGCTTCCATTGATAGGTTCTTACAATACAGGCCTTCCACTAATTCACCCTGGTTGCTCGAAGAATTTTGCAAAATCCCCTTGTAGTAGTTAATTGCCATGGCTCCCATGACATGCTCATCAGTTTGAATGTCCCCCTGCACTCTTGTGAGACTATGAATATTATTCCGAGATTTCCTGTGGATAAGCGATCGGTGGAAAAACTTGGTATTTTGATCACCAAGCTTAAGCCAATTAATTCTGGATCGTTGCCTAAAGAAGGCTTCCTCTTGCTTTGCAAGGTCACTATGCAGCTTAGCCCAATACCTCTCCTCTTCCCGAAAACCCAGATTATTGGGCTCCTGATCCACCTTCATCTGGGACCGCCCCCAAGAGGCATTAGCATTATGGACTCGGCGAGAAATGTGGCTTGTTGAATTGTGATGTAGAGTCCGAAAGTGGCCCTTCAACAAATTGAGCTTGGTTGTTAGCTGGAATAAAGGATTCCCCACTATTCTTTGCTGCCAAACGCCATGCACAATATCCATAAAACCTTCATGCTTCACCCACTGATTTAAAAACTTGGAGGAATTGTGTCTCGGAAAGTTGCTTTTTAAACTCATGATCATTGCACTATGGTCTGCATCTTTTCTAGGGAGGAAAATAGCCCTTGTTCGCAGCCATTTGACAGAAAGAGCATGATTCCTGAAAATCCAATCCAGCTTTTTCATAATTGTGTGCTCACCACTCTGCCCATTATGCCACGATAGTCTAACACCTGAATAAGGGACTTGGTGAAGAGAGGCTTTAGCTATGCACTCGGGGAATTCACTGTGATGGTTATACCAGACATTACTGCCCCCACTTCTATCACTTGGACGAAGAGAGGCATTGAAGTCTCCCAAAATGGCCCACAGCATATTAGCATGAGAAGCACTAGTCAATTCCAGATAATGCCACAAATCCCTTCTATCTTGATAACTATTGGAACCATAGACAAAAGTTAATCTGCACTCATCTCCACTAGAAATGTTTTGCACAGTACATGTTATCCATTGCTCAGCCAAATGAACCAAGCTAACATTAAATTTCCTCTCCTTCCATCTAATCAAAATTCTACAGTTCGGACTGATCTGCAAGTTGGATAAAGCTCCCCACTGGGAAGGTAAAATTGAGGCTTGCACTGAAGCCAAATTAAAAGAGTTTATTCTTGTTTCTAATAAACCAAAAACATCTAGCTGATGCTTATTAATCCATAACTGGACTGCTTGCTGCTTTTGAGGGTTATTTATCCAACTACCTACTTTAATCATAAAAATAAATAAAGGTGGCAGGAATCTCTTACTGTCTGGAGCTAGCCCCATCCCTTTTCTTTTTGCCCCCTTTACGTTTCGTTGGTTTTGGCGTAGAGGAGCTGGATCCATTTGGGCTATCTGGAGGCTTACCACTAGTGCTACTGTTCGCAAATTCCTTCCCTAACCCATTTCCCATGTTTCCACTGCTTAAGGAATCCATCTTGTTCTCCATACATGGGGCATGAACCATTTGATGTTTACCTTTCGAATTCTTCTCCGATTGGATTGACTGTTCTGAGCACACCTTGGCCTTCACAACTTCGTTTCCATTTTCCTTGCTATTTTGGTTACTGGACACAGTCAGTGCCTTCGGTCTCTCCTTGTCCGAAGTCTTACTGGCATCAGTGATGATTTCATGATTCTTTTGGTTCTCCTAAGCCCGTGGGTCATCTTGTTCATTGGGCTTCTCTGTGTGGTTCTCTATCTCTTCAATTTTTTCTTTGTTTGCTTCCTGCCCATCTTGCACTTTGCACGAGTGACCGAACACCATACATTTAGCACGTCATTGCATATAGGCCTAGAACTTTAATGGAGGAACTAGAGTGAGATGAAAACCTGGGAGGACGAACAGAATCTGTCGCAATCTGGTCGGTCAAAAACCACCCAAGACTAGACATTGAAACGCGAATATCTTGAGCTTCTGGTTTTCAAATTACATGATTCAAAAGTCCAGAGTCATTTTTGCATATACGCCTATAGCTTTGATGAGGATCCAGAGCGAGATGAAACCTGGGAGGACGAACAGAATCTACCGCAATGTGCTAGGTCAAAAACCGAACAAGACTAGACATTGAAACGCGAATATCTTGAGATTCTGGTTTTCAAATCAGATGATTCAAAAGTCCAGAGTCATCTTTGTATATAAACCTACAACTTTGATGGAGGAGGAAGAGCGAGATGAAACCTGGGAGGATGAACAGAATCTACCGCAATCTGGTCGGTCAAAAACCATCCAAGACTAGACATTGAAACGCGAATATCTTGAGCTTCTGGTTTTCAAATTACATGATTCAAAAGTCCAGAGACATCTTTGTATATAAACCTACAACTTTGATGGAGGAGGAAGAGCGAGATGAAACCTGGTAGGATGAACAGAATCTGCCGCAATCTGGTCGGTCAAAAACCATCTAGGACTAGACATTGAAACGCGAATATCTTAAGCTTCTGGTTTTCAAATTACATGATTCAAAAGTCCAGAGTCATCTTTTCATATAGGCCTACAACTTTGATGGAGGAGCCAGAGCAAGATGAAACCTGGGAGGATGAAAAGAATCTGTCGCAATGTGCTTGGTCAAAAATCGAACAAGACTAGACATTGAAACGCGAATATCTTGAGCTTCTGGTTTTCAAATTATATGATTCAAAAGTCCAAAGTCATCTTTGCATATACACCTAAAACTTTGATGGAGGAGCTAGAGCGAGATGAAACTTGGGAGGACGAACAGAATCTGCCGCAATGTGCTCGGTCAAAAACCGAACAAGACTAGACATTGAAACACGAATATCTTGAGCTTCTCGTTTTCAAATTACTTGATTCAAAATTTCAGAGTCATCTTTGCATATATGTCTATACCTTTGATGGAGGAGCTAGAACGAGATGACACCTAGGTGGACGAACAGAATCTGCCGCAATCTGGTCGGTCAAAAACCACCCAAGACTAGACATTGAAACGCGAATATCTTGAGATTCTGTTTTTCAAATTACATGATTCAAAAGTCCAAAGTCATCTTTGCATATAGGCCTACACCTTTGATGGAAGAGCCAGAGCAAGATGAAACCTGGGAGGAGGAATAGAATCTGCCGCAATGTGCTCGGTCAAAAACCGAACAAGACTAGACATTGAAACGCGAATATCTTGAGCTTTTGGTTTTCAAATCACATGATTCAAAAGTCCATAGCCATTGTTGCATATAGGCCTACAACCTTGATGGATGAGATAGAGTGAGATGAAACCTTGGAGGATGAACAGAATATGTCGCAATCTAGTCAGTCAAAAACCACCCAAGACTAGACATTGAAACGTGAATATCTTGAGCTTCTAGTTTTCAAATTACATGATTCGAAAATCCAATGTCATCTTTGCAAATAGGCCTTCAATTTTGATGAAGGAGCTAAAGCTAGATGAAACATGGTGGACGAACATTATCTGCCGCAATGTGCTCGGTCAAAAACCGAAAGAGACTAGACATTGAAACGTGAATATCTTGAGCTTCTGGTTTTTAAATTACATGATTCAAAAGTCCAAAGTCATCTTTGCATGTACACCTAAAACTTTGATAGAGGAGCCAGAGCGAAATGAAACCTGGGAGGATGAACAAAATCTGCCGCAATGTGCTCGGTCAAAAACCGAACAAGACTAGACGTTGAAACGCGAATATCTTGAGCTTCTCATTTTCAAATTACTTGATTCAAAAGTCCAGAGTCATCATTGCATATATGCCTACACCTTTGATGGAGGAACTAGAGCGAGATGAAACCTGGGTGGACGAATAGAATCTGCCGCAATGTGCTCGGTCAAAAACCGAACAAGACTAGACATTGAAACGCGAATATCTTGAGCTTCTGGTTTTCAAATTACATGATTCAAAAGTCCAGAGTCATCTTTGCATATAGGCCTACAACTTTGATGGAGGAGCCAGAGCGAGATGAAACCTGGGAGGACGAACAGAATCTGCCGCAATGTGCTCGGTCAAAAACCGAACAAGACTAGACATTGAAACGCGAATATCTTGAGCTTCTGGTTTTCAAATTACATGATTCAAAAGTCTAGAGTCATCTTTGCATATAGGCCTACAACTTTGATGAAAGAGCCAGAGCGAGATGAAACCTGGGAGGACAAAAAGAATCTGCCACAATGTGCTCGGTAAAAACCAAACAAGACTAAACATTGAAACGCGAATATCTTGAGCTTCTGGTTTTCAAATCACATGATTCAAAAGTCCATAGCCATCGTTGCATATAGGCCTACAACTTTGATGGAGGAGCTAGAGTGAGATGAAACCTTGGAGGACGAACAGAATATATCGCAATGTGCTCGGTCAAAAACCACCCAAGACTAGACATTGAAACGCGAATATCTTGAGCTTCTGGTTTTCAAATTACATGATTCAAAAGTCCAAAGTCATCTTTGCAAATAGGCCTTCAATTTTGATGAAGGAGATAAAGCTAGATGAAACGTGGTGGACGAACATTATCTGCCGCAATTTGCTCGGTCAAAAACCGAACAAGACTAGACATTGAAATGCTAATATCTTGAGCTTCTGGTTTTCAAATTACATGATTCAAAAATCTAGAGTCATCTTTGCAAATAGGTCTACAACTTTGATGAAGGAGCCAGAGCCAGAGCCAGATGAAACCTGGGTGGACAAACAGAATCTGCCGCAATGTGCTCGGTCAAAAACCGAACAAGACTAGACATTAAAACGCGAATATCTTGAGCTTCTTGTTTTCAAATTACTTGATTCAAAAGTCCAGAGTCATATTTGCATATACGCCTATACCTTTGATGGAGGAGCCAGAGCGAGATGAAACCTGGGAGGACGAAAAGAATCTGCCGCAATGTGCTCGGTCAAAAACCGAACAAGGCTAGACATTGAAACGCGAATATCTTGAGCTTCTGGTTTTCAAATTACATGATTCAAAAATCCAGAGTCATCTTTGTATATAGGCTTATAACTTTGATGAAGGAGCCAGAGCGAGTTGAAACATTGATTGATGAATAGAATTTGTCGCAATTTGCGCGATCAAAAACCAAACAAGTCTAGACATTGAAACGCGAATATCTTGAGATTCTAGTTTTCAAATCACATGATTCAAATGTCTAGAGTCATCTTTGTATATAGGCCTATAACTTTGATGAAAGAGCCAAAACGAGATAAAACCTGGATAGATGAACAGAATCTGCCGCAATCTGCTGGATTAAAAACCAAACAAGACTAACTTTTACTATTTATATGTATTTTTTACACTATATTTTAATGAATTAATAAAAGTTGTTGAGTTGTATGTTTTTTATTTTATGAATTTTATTTACCCCCAGATCCACCACGGCTCCTACTTTTTCCAAACTTCTTTCTTATTTACTTCTTTTCCTTACATTTCTCGTCCATTTTTATATTTTTGCTCACATTATACTTTTATAATTCAATTTTTAAGTTGTTTTTTTTTTAAAAAAAAAATATCTTGTTGGATCGATTAACCTTCAAATAAAAAATAAAAAATAACTTTCTTTATTTTTATAGTGTTTTTACTTGATTAATCTTCAAAAACATGTTGTGATCTAGTATTGCTACATTTACAGTAGTAGTTGTATAGTATCGAATCCTAAATCTACAACTCGTTCGGGCCATGTTTACCCAGGAGATGAACAAATCATGAGATTTAACAAAATTAAAGCCCCCACTTTCGGCAATCAGCATGCCCTAAGCATTTTTAACATATGAAATTATGACATCTTGTCAATAATCTAAATGAAATAAATCAAAAAATACAAGAAAAATACATATTTCAATCTTGTAGAATTAAACTTTTAGAACAAAATAAATGTTTTGATAATCTAAAACCAATCTTAGACAAGGAAATAAACATTTTAGCAAATAATCTTAGACAAAAAAACAATTTGTTAGTAAATATGTAGTATATTTTAATATAAAAATGAGCCATTTGTGAGAATGAGGGCATGACTCTGTAAGTTTTGTAAAGGTTTGAATGATAATCTTAGAAAACAATTGTTCGATCAAAGCAGCAAATAAAATTGCATAATCCACCACAGAGTGAACCAATTACAAGTTGAATCCCCTCCTTCCCATGGGAATGTTACAAGGCAAACAAAATTGAAGCAATTCCCAGCGACCCCAGCGGCAGCAGTCCATATGTCAAGAAGACAGCTAAAAATCTTTCCTGTTAGGGCATTCTGATGCTCTGTGCCCCGACCGCCCACAATTAAAACAAGAGCCTCCAAAGCTTCTGTTATGCACAGAAAAGATGTTATATCAATTTCAACTTATCGTTATATAATGGATGACTGAAACTTGTATGACCAAATATGTCCAAACACTCAATCACACATAACAGCAAAAGATAACAAACACCACAGGGGCAAAAAAAAAAAGGAAAACAGGAGAAAAAATAATCCACCAGTTGCCAGAATGCATTAACCCATATCTCATCCTACTGCGGTCACCAAAGATCTGATCAAATGCATGATTACTGGATTCAACCAGAATACCAAACAACATTGCAGGGAAAGAATTAAACAATGAGCGTAAGCAAGTCTTGGCCAAGAGATGAGCCCACTAAAACTGTCATTGCTATTGATAGTCTTATGCTTTCAAGGTTAATCAGGCTGGCACTACTGACAGGAAAAATGGGCCCAAGTTTGCTATGAGAAAAGGATATACCTATCCCGAGATGGTGCCCTACTTGATCTTCTACCACCTATCAGCCAATCATCTCCACTGCTTCTTGACACCCGGGACCAACTATTCTCATTACTGTTACTTCGACCACCACGCCTATACATTACTTCATCATCGGAATCTCTACCACTTCCCCGTCCACGGGAAGATCTAAAGCCACCTCTCTGGCCCCTAGGACCCCCTCTAGCAGGACGATCCCTGCTAGAAAACCTTCCATAAAAATCACTTGGAGGGCCATCATCTTGCAATGCAGGCAACTGCAAATGAAGTCAAAAGAAAAGATTTCACTACTCTGCCAGAGACATAATGTACGGGTTTTAGGCTGCATACTATCAGTGCAGCGAATTCAAGCAGCATATGCTGTCATGTAGAAACAATGATAATGAGTGGCAAAAATCTAAAACGAACCTTGGTGATCTTTGCAATAATGTTTCCAGGTGGTATTTGCTTATTCAACAATTCTTTTGCAATCTCCTCTGGAAGATCAAAAACTGCTCCCTGAACCTGATATTAACTTATTATATTTAACTTGTCTTAAAGAATAAAATGCATCAAGAAGAAAAGAATCCACTGGAATTTTGCAGAAACACACCCTTTCATCTGCAATTAGATGTATTTTCCCAACTTCATCAGCTGCTGCAGGATAAACATCAGAAAGAAATCCAGTAACAGATCTAGCAGATAGAAACCCTCTAGAATATGTTGGATCCCGAGTCAACTGCAATGTTGCCCATCCCTGCAGGTACAAAGGTCCAGTTGTAGTTACCGGCAAGACACTAAAATAGCTATAAAGGTTGTGGTCCACCTATAATAGTAAAGGAAACAAATATACAGCAAGTATCTAAGGAAAAATCTAAAATATCTATTTTAGAAAAGGAAATGCTTCTTGAAGTTTGCAGCAGAAAATAACAGAGTCAGGAATGTGCCAAGGCTGCATGTACAATTAAGCAAAAAAGGTTCTGAGAAATCGGGGAATTTAGTTGACAGTGATACTAGCATCCATGGACATTATCACAGATGCTATGGCAAGTTGTCTTCAGCATGATGGAGTGAAAATGTGAAAGAAAAGCAAGCAGGCCTAGCAACCATTTGCATTGCAAATAATGAGCTTTTTGCGAGCATTTTCTTAATATTATTTAAACAGCAGCAGTAAGTTAACTAAATTACTTTCCAACTAGAGATTGGACTGATTAAAAAAGGAAATAACCAATCATTGCACATTAGATCACATCAAATCTGCAAATTTCATGAGCAATGCTTAAAATAAAAATCAAGCACTTAGTTAAAATTTGAAATCTGATTGCTGGTTATTTTACTTGTTCATGGCTAATGAGAGACCGCGATGAAGGAGGCTGAGAAAATCCACTCAAATGTGCTAGTGCAGCAGCAAGAGCATTTGTTCCTTGTTCTTCAATCAACTTCTGGGCAGTTGGGGTGAAAAACTCTACAGACTGAGGATGAACTCCACGTAGAGTAGCAACAACTTGCTCAGCTGATGACTCCAAAACCTCTTCAACAGCTGGTGGACTAACAAACTCAAACTTGCACCCTGCATCACGCTCAAGGGATCTGACAGTCCTCCTTTGACTGTTAGTGAACATCAAAATGGCTGTACCTTCCTTCCCTGCACGTCCAGTACGGCCAGAACGATGCACAAAAGTTTCTGCATCATTGGGAAGTTCATAGTGGATAATCTGGAGAAAAGGGCCAACACAAGTTTCTTAGCTGTTGAAAACAACCTGGGTGTTTGGGACAGAACAAGTAATGGACAAAATCCAATTGAAAGATCTTCAATGAAAAGTTAACTAGGAATTGAATATTGTACATCTATATTCATGCTTTTCATAATGATTGTAGCACTTTTCTCACATCATTATAATAAATTAACCTATCTCACTTAGAGTTAATGGGATAAATTCCATTCTCTTTTATAGAAAAAATCCAATCTTCAATATTAACTGTGGTAAGAAAGCCTGTCTTAGCTTGTTTCTAGAGGAAAAAGACCCAGCCACACACCCCCCCCCCCTTCTCCCAATTCTTGCCGCTTATAGAACACAAAACTGACTACCATAAAAATAAATCAGAAAGTTACGAAATGAATATAGCTGTCTTATGTAATCATTACAAAAGCAGCAATATAAATTTCTTATGTGATCATAACAGTAGCAATTCCATGACTTTACCAAATCGACATTTGGGATATCAAGCCCACGAGATGCAACGTCGGTGGCAACAAGCACAGTGAACTTTCCCTGTCGAAAACCATTCAATGTTCTCTCCCTCTGATGCTGAGATATATCTCCATGCAATGCCTCTGAAGCTATAGTGTTTGTTAGAGCCATAGAAACTTCATCAGCATCCCGTTTGGTCTGAGTAAAGATAATAGTCTTCCCACCCTTTGCATAGACCTAAATATAATGGAAATGTTGTATGCTTTAGAAACAGCAGTTACCTCTGGTTCTGAAATCACTTCAATCAATAATGAGTCCATTATCATGACAGTAATTGATAATGTATGAAACAAATAATGCATTCAACAGTGAAAATTTAATAACATAAATGTTTTATTATAAAAGACAACTTTTCCACTATAAGCACAGATTTTCACTCAGATAGATGTAAGTGACACATATAAAGGCATGTAGCAAAATCTTTGTAGGATTTCTAAATGAACAATATTCAAGTGTGTGCCTACAGAATTCTAGTATGGTCTTAGTTGCTTATCGTGAAAGTGCTTCCCCAAGTTTGCTTGCACAGATTCTGTGACAGTCCACTAAAATATAGCAAACTAACAGTGTCTATTTAAGAAGTCCTGGAATTTTTAAATATAGTGTCTACATATTCTTTGGGAAAAAAAGTTAAGATCCTGGAATGACATTTTTTTTCAATTAAGATATGATGGGATGTTGACACCTCACAAAATTGATATATTTTTAGTTTTGATTTGTTGAAAGTAAGCCAGTGGAGCATTTTATTTTATTTTTTGTTCTGAATGAGCAATGCCAGCACAAACCATCTAGAATATGAACAAAGGTCTCTTCAGAGCTTATGCAGGCTCAGGCACCCGTAGAAACTCCAATAATATAGACATAACTAGATTTTGAACGACAGGACTACCAACTCATACCGTTACAAGATCACTAAGAATAGTACGCTTCGAAGCAGCTGTGGCTGATAGTGCATAAAGTTTGATTCCTTCTGCCAGCTTTTCCTCTTGATCACCAACCTGTGAAAGAGGAAAGGATTACAAACATATTTTTAGGTTTAAATCCATCACAAAGTTAAATAAGATAAATTTAATAAAAATCTTGTTTACTGTCAAAGTGCAAGCAGTAACTTATTCATTTTATTTCTTTTTCTTCTTTTCCACACTCTAAGAAATACTGTGTGCTAGTAAAGTTCTCTAATTATTCAATACCAGCAGAATCTTGCATAACAAGAATCAAAGAACAGACAGACATGATAAAAGAATGGGGATTATACCAAGTCAATTTGCAAAGGATTATCCAAATATTTCCTTGCCAATGTTTTAACCCAAGTAGGCATAGTTGCAGAGAAAAGCATGCTCTGTCGCTTTGATGGTAGATTTTCTAAAATAACTTCCACATCCTCCTCAAATCCAAATGAAAGCATTTGATCAGCCTCGTCAAGAACCAAATATTCAACCTCTCCCAATTTGAGGCTGTTACCTTTCAATAGGTCAATGATTCGACCAGGAGTTCCAACCACAACATCAACTCCACGAGAAAGAGCACTTTGTTGTGTGACATACGAAACCCCTCCATAGACACAAACAGTGCTCAAATACGGTGCAGACTCTTTAATTTCTTTCTCTACTTGCTTTGCTAGCTCCCGAGTAGGAGCTAGGACCAAAAGTTTAGGAAGCCTACCAGTTCGCCTGTTAAGAAGCAAATGAAAAACATTAATAAAGCACATGAATCCGCATTATCAAAGGGAAGAAGACATGTGAAGCAGGCATAGTGAGCACCCACCTTTGCGAACCTCTTTGCTCAGCATCTTCAGTAAGTCGTTTGATGATCGGAATGCCAAAGGCTAATGTCTTGCCAGTCCCAGTCTTTGCACGAGCAATGAGATCTCGACCTTCCAGAGCCGGAATTAAAACAGCTCTCTAAATCAGTGAAAAGCAAAAGGATAAGTAAAGTGCTTATAAAGGGGATTATAACATTTTACAAAAAAGTACACTAACTAAATATCAAAAAAAAAAAAATGTCCTCGGAAAATTAGGGGCTGGACTTTGATGATATCTCAAATAACAGCATGTATTATTAATGCAGTAAAAAGCAAAGAAAAGGAGTAAACTAAGAAATGTGAAGCGCAATGTATTGGAATAAGATAAAAAATAATGATAGTGATAATAAAAACAAACAAGAAGAAGATAAAAGGAAAAGAGGGAAGTATACTGACTTGAATGGGGAAAAGGTGAGTGATTCCTCGATTCTGGAGGGTTTGGACAAGGCGGTGAGGCAAACCCAATTTAGAAACGTCAAGTTCGTCCTCGCTAGTATTGCTATTTGGCTCAGTTTCAGAAGAAGCGTTATCGACAGCAGCATCGCCGGCATCGTCATCAGCTCCGAAATCCGAGAACCCGTCTAGCCCCTTGAAGGCCTCTTCACTGAGGATGGAATTAGGGGTAGCGATAGCGCTAGGAGGAGAGAAGCCGCCGCCGCCGCTGCTATTATTAATAATAAGGTTGTGTTTAAAGCTAAGTTGTGTTTTGGCTGTTAAGGAATTGAAATGAGGAGGCCTTTCAGACAAAAAAGAAGCAGACGACGAAGAAGGATATGGTATAGCTGGTGACGAATGTGTCGTCGTTGCTCTTCTACAACTATTGTTAGTAGTAGTAGAATGGAAAAGAGAAGAAACCCCAATTACAGTACAAGTAGAAGCCATTTTTTATTCTTCTTCTTCTTCTTAATTTCACCCTCAGCTAGAGGGGAGGGAAGGGAGAGTTGGAAGTATAGAGAGAATGTGATGTTTAGGGGGTGTAGTCGGCTACCGAGGTTTTAGTGTAGTGCAAAGTAAGAGCGGAAAGGGGAAGAAGGAAGATAAGGCCGCGCCTTCTAAAAAACTTATGGCCTTGCAAACCTCCACCTCTTCTTTTGCTCTTAACTTGTGATAAATAAAATTGAACGTTAGATATCTGTATTTAACAATGCTGCCCGGAACAAATGCCAAAATACAGTGAGCGTCTGATCTCTGATGATTCATAGGAGATATTTTATTTTCTGGACTTCATTTTGTGGGCTCGCTCACTGGCCCATTAACCCACCTCTCTTTTTTTTTCTTTTACTATTTTTTTTCTCTTAAGAGAAAAGAAAAAACACAGGAGAAAAAGAAATATCCCGGTATTTAATTTAAAAAAAAAACAAATATGTTTGGTAACTCGAAATGCAATTAACATAGGATAATCTTTCTCCAAATGTAATTTTATTGTTGAATCAAACCATATTTTCCCCCTATTTACTAGTAAATTTCAATTCCAAACTTGTAATAATTTGGTTTATTTTGACACTACATAACCGTTTGGTAATGTGTTTACAGGTAAACATTTAGAAAAAATAGTTAAAATTTCATTTGGTTATTTTACAATTACAAGTTCAGTTGCTACGAGATCCACTAGAAATTATTTCCAGACCACAACTTGCCACAAGAAAAAACAAATTGTTTTGCCTACCGTTCATTTCTCCAAAAAAAAAAAATCACATGACTTGTAATTTAAAAAACTATTTGTTGTGCACTAATTTATCTGTTAAAGATATCATCTTAAGTGATTATGATGTTTTAAAATATATCATTTATCGTAAACATATAATATTATGTTTGAATGTTATTATTTACCATTAATATAATTTTTATGAATGTTTGTGTTATACAAGTGAATAAAAAGACTCTTAAGAAGTTAATGACCGGATCATTCACATGTCAAAAATTAAACATATGATATTGTTTAAATTAAAACTTACGTTAAATGTAACCGGCCATAAATCAAAGTTAAAAGATAAAACAAAAAACAACTAAAATATACATACAAATAATTAAGACATCACAATATATAAATATTCACTTCAATAATTATAATTAATTTTTTATCATATTTTATAAGTGATTTGTAGCACATACACAATACATGTATATTTATTTTATATTGCATTTTTCAAGGTCATTTTACAACTAAATTTTAGTGTTAAAAGCAAATTAATCAAACATATCACATTGTTTTTTATTCAAACAAAGGTTGTCAATAGCGTTCCGGTTGTCGTTTTAATTTTTCTATTGGTACGGAATATTTTGGTTTCTAAGATGTTTACATTTTTAATGTATGTATATATATATATATATATATATATATATATATATATATATATATATATATATATATATATATATATATATATATATATAAACTATTAATTTAATAAGCATAATTAAAATTTAAGATAAATTAACTTTAAATTATACAATACAAACACAAAATCAAACAAATATAATATCAAAATTAGAAAAAAAATCACAAATTAATCAAAATAAAGAAGATTTTACACCCGGAACGGAACCGAGACGTTCTGGACAGAATTTGGCTGAAATTTTCAGAACAGGCCGGAATTAAAAACGAGATGAAAACAACATCATTTTATCTCGGTTTTGTTAACTGAACGGAACATTCCGGCCAGAACAAAACAGAATTGACAACCCTGATTCAAACTCAATTATCAATCACAATTTTAACACTTAATTTTATTAAACAAAAACCAACAAAAAAAAATTGAAATTATTTTTTTCAAAACACAACCATTCAAAACATACCCCATGAACAAAATCACTTGATGAACCTTAGTGAGATGGAATGGAGGGTGATATTAGCGAGATGGAATGGAGGGTGATATTAGCAAAATTAATAGAGTTAAGAGGCTATTATTTTCTATGACCTCCACTTTGTTCAGTTCGTTCGCCAGTTGTCATTAATGCTTTGTTATTATAATAATTAAGTTTTCTAATTAAAAAAAAAAAAAAAAAACGATACTTATATCCTAAGTTTGATTTCTTCTCAATAATGTAATTTCCTGCAGTTGATTTAATTATAAAGCCTTTTTTGTTTAAAGAAAACAAAAAGGCTGGCCAAGAAAAATAAAGAAAGAAAGAAGAATCGGGGAAAGGAAGAAAAACATAATTGGAAAACAGATATATTGAAATTGCAATTTCTTCCCTCCGTCTGTCTAACAGCGATATCAATCATCTCCTCTCCTCTCCCTCCGCCATAATTGCTTGCTAGTTATTTGGGTAAACGGAGGAGCAGCGCCTCCTTACCGATCCCTTTTACTTCCCAAACACTCCGACTCCGTCTGACAGATCTCATCTCCTATACCTAGTTAATATTCTATAAGTCGGCGGTTTCATTTCTATCATCTCCATATTCATCAATCAAACCACTTTCACATTTATTTATTTATAGCTACAGGATGTTTATTTCTCAATTTCTCTCCTCTTTCTGACAGTAATGGTTCAGTTCAGGGTTCGCGATTTCCAAAGCTCCTCCTCCTCCAATTGTATGAAGAACATGATTACAATATAATATTATTAATTAACTCGCTCATTGAGGTTCCTTTTTACTTCTTATGCTCATTATCCATCTGTTTTCGCCAATTAACTAATTGTTCATTGATTTGGATGATTGTAGGCACAATTTTTCTTCTGGTTGATTAGTTATTTTCCTTGCTTGCTCACAATGGCTGAATTGCTGCCAATTTACTTTAGCATTATTGCTTTCTTTTGCGCCTTGGGGGCTATGGCTTTGGCTATTTTCCACATCTACAGACACCTTTTGAATTACACTGAACCTACATATCAGAGATACATTGTCCGCATCATCTTTATGGTCCCGGTTTGTGCTTCTCGTCCTTCTCACTTACTGTTTTTCTATCTGTACTAGTTCAATCAAGAAACATGAAAATGCAGAAGAAAAGGGAGAGATTTTGCCAAATCACCAAGATAGTAAATAAGGAAAAAATGTGCGCTTATACTAGCAGAACTTTTTCTTTAATAAATATGGAAAAAAGAAAGTTAGTAGAAAGATATTTCATTTAATAATAATGATAATAGGTTTTTGTCTAGTTTTCATTAAAAAAAATCTTCACCTTTAAAAGGCAGTTAAGCATACTCAAACAAATATACTTTGTGCATGACTGCATGTTAATCTATTCACAAAGCATGCGGAACAATCTGTTTGTCCTGCTGCTTTTGCTGTTTCTGGAGAGTGTAACTGAGAAAGATTTTCTTTTGGTCAAATGCTGACAGGTTTATGCGTTGATGTCTTTCTTGTCCCTAATTTTTCCAGAGAGTTCAATCTATTTCAATTCCATACGTGAAGTGTAAGTGTATTGGTTGTTTTATAAAATTGCAGTAGCCTCTATCTATTTATATACTGTGTATCTAAATTTCTATTGATATCCAAATGTCACAATATTTTCTAACAAAGTGGATTACAATAGCAAGCATCTATGCATCATTCTTACATGATCTTAGAATTATTGATTGCCAACAATCATTAATTGTTAGCCTGAATTTCCCTCCTTTTCCTTTCCTTGTATTTTGCTTCAAAATACTAATGGACAGTTGAATTACTCGTGTGGGCATACAGAATGTATCATTCAGACATTTAGTGTAGATAAATGCAATTGTACATCTAATCAGTGAGGTATTTATGCTCAAAACACTAAGATTTCCTAGGAATGAATGGTTGATTGCAAACATTGTCTGGTGATGGTATTGTTTTAGAATGGTCATGGTGATTCTGTGTTGGTTCAGTGGTTGTGATGTTAGTGTTACTATTAATCTAGATGGCTTTGTGTCACCAGATATCAACCCATGAGTTCTTTTGGGGCCCACAAATGGTCTGATCTGGGTTAGATCCACATATTTAGCTGGTTTGTCATTTGATAAGCTCTTGAGATGCCACTATGGAACATGGGGTCTTCCCTGTCTTCTGCAACAGCATAGATTAACCACCTTCCCCTACTACCATTGTCGAACCAAGGGGTGACAGTAACTTGCTCGATGTTTTTGATCCTCCTTTGTGCTATCATTCCTTTAATTTGAAACCATTACTGTTAAATGCTATTCTACTTTATGCTCCTTGGAATGAATAAGCCAACCTTATCCTTTCCCAAAAAAAGTTATGCAGACAACTAGGATCAAGTAATGATAATATTCATGTTGCAGGGACTAAGAAGCTTTCTCCGATTAGTATATACTGCATGAACCATTTATGCTAATGATTTCTTATCTGTTTCAGTTATGAAGCTTGGGTCATATATAACTTTCTGTCCTTATGCCTGGCTTGGGTTGGCGGCCCTGGAGCAGTTGTGCTAAGTTTAAGTGGGCGGGCTATGAAGCCATCATGGTGTCTGATGACTTGTTGCTTTCCTCCCATACCATTGGATGGGTGAGTTCCTTTTTTTTCTATGTCTTTGGGGCATGTACAAATCTCATTTTCCTGTTTTATTCAGAACATATGTACAGCATAATCTGCAGTTGTATATTCATCGAAGTTTGTTATCATTAATCTTTGTCTGAGTTTTGAGTTATGATTCAATGCAGGCGTTTTATTCGGAGGTGCAAGCAGGGCTGTTTACAGTTTGTGATTCTGAAGCCTTTTTTAGTTGCTGTTACACTCATACTTTATGCAAAAGGCAAATACAAGGATGGGAATTTCAGTCCTAAACAATCATATCTGTATCTCACCATTATATACACAATCTCGTATACAATGGCATTGTATGCTTTGGCATTGTTTTATGTGGCATGCAAAGATCTGCTTCAGCCTTTCAACCCAGTTCCAAAGTTTATCATCATCAAATCTGTTGTTTTCTTGACATACTGGCAGGTAAAACTTTATCCGCAGTTTGTTCTCATTATGAAGCCTTACAGACTGATTGTTGCTCGTAGTTGAAGTCTTTGTGATATCCCTGAAGAGTAGAGAAAGCACATGATTCTTGTGTGACTTTTTAAGTTTGTGCCTATTGGATTCAAAATGACTTGATCTGAAGAGTAGAGAAAGCACATGATTCTTGTGTGACTTTTTAAGTTTGTGCCTATTGGATTCAAAATGACTTGATCTGTATGCAACTCTTTGCATGCTTTCCTATCTGGTAAAGTTGCTGCAAGTTTTAGTCTGATAAGTCATATTTTGTGCCCCGCATGTATGAGCATGTAACAAGCCTTTTCAGTCTCCCAAGTTGTGCTGCTATTTTTAAACAAATTTACTTTTTAGAACTCTTGGTGCCTTTTAGCTTTCCCTATTCACTGTCTGTGCACACGTTGCAGAGAGTTAACATTGATCAAAATATCAACTGAAATTCATCAAGAAATGAAGTAGAGTAAATAGCAATTCAGGTGGTACCTGATTGACTCCTGAACCTTAATTCTCGAGAGCTCTCCAGTGCCCTTCCCTCTTACAATCACATTTAATCCATGGGGCTCTCTAGAGTCTGTTGAACTAATCTACTTGATAGGAAATTCCAAAGGATCTTTTGTGATAGGAAAGAAAATAAATCTCCTAGGAAAAATCATATTCTACTTATTCTGACTTTCTTCCTACATTAATTAACAACTAACTTGAGCATGCATTACCTTTAGTATTTTATTTACAAATCTCATAATATGAGAGAGAGAGAGAGAGAGAGAGAGAGAGAGATTTACTGATGTAAGAGAAGTGTAATGTTGTTTAGAACTTATTGCTTTCACATAAAATTGCTAGAGATATACTTGCAGACTATTATTGTCTTCTCTTTGTTGTTTTTCTTCTTCGCAATATTGTTTAGTGATACCAGACTGCTATAGAAGCCTCAGTTTGTAATAATTCTTGATATGACACAACAAATTTTGCTTTTTGATAGGATCCCTTCATTATTAGGTCCTATCATCCATCTGCTAAAAGGAATCATCTACCTCTGTACCTCATTGTTAGTTATTAGATTTGGGAGTAATTACCTTTTGAAACTCTCGTTCTCCTGATCCAATGGCCAACTGCCTCCCTTTCTGGGCCAAAAAAGAGGGGGGGAATTCAATTGTTCTCGCTTCTTCAGTGTAGAATGCATCTACTTGATTCTTTGAGTGATCTAGTCTCATGTTAAATTTATTCGTGAACAATTAAAAGATGGGAGCAAAAGAAATGTGAGCTTGGTGATGATCTAGTCATGTCTCTACTTTTCTTTCTTTAGGGAGTTCTGGTTTTTCTTGCTGCAAAGTCTGGATTTATAAAGGATGCAGAGGAAGCTGCTCAGTTTCAAGATTTTATTATATGTGTGGAGATGCTTATAGCTGCTGTTGGTCATCTACATGCATTTCCATACAAAGAGTATGCTGGTGCGAATATTGCTGGGTCTTGTGATCTGACACGTAGTCTTGCACATGCCCTGAAGTTGAATGACTTGTACCATGACACTGTTCACCAGGTATGCCTGAAAAGTTTTTGTTTCTTCACATGGGTCCTTTCAAAACCATGTCTATTTATATGCCAATGATTATTAAAATATTTGCAGTTTGCTCCTACTTATCATGATTATGTGCTATACAACCATACCGAGGGTGATGAGGGAACAAGAAAGTATCGCTCACGAACCTTTGTGCCAACGGGCCATGAGATGGATGCTGTGAGGAAAAACAAACTTGTATTTGGAAACAAGATGGACGAGATTCAGCTATCCAGTCACTCTTCCTCTGCCACAAGCACACCCAAAAATGATACCTCGGTGCCCAATTCTGCACATTCTGATGCAATGAAATCCTCCCTTCTTATGGACTCTTCTAATTCTGTATCTGCACCATATGACATGTCACTTATTGACATGGACTTCTCCAATTACCCTGCAAAAGTTGCTGCTGCAAATGAAACGAGTAGGTGACAAGAATGGAGGGACTGAAGCAAATGGGTGAGAAAAGTACCCTTAAAGCAAAGAGTTGAGGAATATGAGATCGTCTTTCTGCTTCAGGAAAGCATTGTGTGGTATCATGTGTGTCAATTCCCTTGAGAGTGTTTCATAGCCCTCAGTCCTCCTTTTCATTTGGTTTAAGCATTTCATTTGCTGATGTCAGGCTTCTTAATTGTTACCTGTTTGTCCAGGGTTATCTACCTTTGTTGCCCATTCTACTTTGTAGATACAGAACTTTTAGACGTCATACTTAAGACAATTAGAGGTCACCATAAAATTGGCTGAACTGTTTGTTTACCCTTCAAATATCAATGATTGTCCACCCTGCTTCCTCTTGTGTTCTGGATATGGAAATTTAAGATTTCACGTTTGCAATTTCCCATTTGAAACGTGAAATTGCGTTTTGATTCTTGTGAACTTGTTTTTTCTGTTGCATGTGTGCTAAACCAGGGTCATCATGTGAGTTGTGAATTTAACTCATCATTGCTTTTTTGCATTTCGGTTCGCATCCTGGCATACTATGAGAAAGGGTACTTTTAGCTTTTCTTGCTGTTGTCTTGGAAGTTTGATGCCGGATTCTACATATTTTGGTTACCATAGCCAGGGTTGTGTCCCATAAATTTGACCTTGTCACAAGAAACAGGTTTCCACAATTCTACTTCTTGTCACAAGAAGTCTTTCCTAATTGCATGGGATGTCATTATAATCTTAGTACTAATATAGTTATTTCTTTCATGGCTGCTTAAATTTTGTTATTCGAAGCAAGTAAATGGAGTATTCTAATTGTTGCGCTTGATGATGTTACTGCGTGATGCAAAACCACCCCACCCTCGAATGATCTTAGTTTGAACCAGGCGCAAGGCTATTTTTTAGGGGGGGGGGGGGGCTAGTTGTGTAAATGCTTCTTTTTTAAAAAAATAATTACGTCATAAAATTATGAGTTGGTTTTATTTTAATTAGACAATAAAAGAACAAGTTACTACATTATAAATAGCCTGAGAAAAAAAAAAAAAAAAACCAAACAATTTAGCCAAGTTCACAATCCATTAAATACAAAAGAATAAAATTTGGTTAAACAACTTCGAAGTTTTATATGGTAGTGATAAAATTTGGTGACAAATTGTATATATACCCGCACAACAAAATTAAAAAAAAAAAATATATTGTGAACACTTGAAAGCTTAGTTTAAATATTTTTGCTTTCATTGATATTATTTTAGTTTCATTATATTTAAAAAACAAACTTATTTATCCTTGTTAATGTGATAATAACTCATACATCTTTTGATCTAAAAGTTCTCAGCAGCTAATTTAAAATATTGTTTTCAAACCAAATTAGGTTTTGTTAATGTTTTGACTGTATTATGGAATAGGAGAGAGCACATTTGACTTTTGAGTTCTGTGCTGAATTATTTATTTGCCAGTTGAAAGTCTTTGATTACATTGTTTTCGCAATTTAGATGATTTATTTTACGAATTTATTTACTTATTTTGTTGGAATCGCTCTCTCTTTTCTAGTATTATTTTAGATTTACGCGTAGAGCTGGATTTGCTACACCAGTCTTGGTGTGAAATGTTAAACTCGGAAGTACATGCTTGAGGTCTTGATTGTAGGTATCTAATGTTGACAACAGGTGGTTTCCAGAGAATCAAGATACGACAAGCTGCTACTGAATGTTTAGACTTGCAAGGCAGGGTTTGTGCGCTAATGTTAGCAGCCATTTGTTACAACTGTCCTGATTATTTGATCTGTAATTCCGAGAAAGCTAAGCATTCTGACTAAGGCTAAGTAAAAATCACAACAGCCCTTAAACTTCTTTTTTTCTTTAGATTTAATTCTTATTTGATTTGTTTTATTTTGAAAACTCACTCCAAAATAAAATAAAAAATTATCATTCGATTTTCATCTACTAAATTTGATCTTTATTCTTTTAATTATTTTTATTTTCTTAAATGACTTTTATTTTTTTTGTTTCTTGCGATTTCATTCTCCTTTTTTATGTTTTGTATTCATTTTTATTATTGCTATCTTATCTTTATTCTATCCTTCAAAATTATATTGATTACATATTTAGATTCTTACTTTAACTTAGTGTGGGACTTTTTGATTGTGATTTTTAAAGATTAACTATGGTTTAATGGGTTTTTTTATTTCTCATCTTATTAAATTGAATTTAGATAGATAGATTAACTCGATGACCTGAGTCTTGAATTTCTTTAACTTATTTGGAAATTCTAGCATTGACGTTAATTTTTTTTATTTCTTAGGTTGAACATTTTGTCTCATCTCAAGGTGTTGCATCAACCACTAATATAGATCTACTCAGAATATTTTTTTTATAAAAAAAAGCTCTTGCATTCAATATTTGGTTTGTTATATTTAGAGTTTCTATTATGTTTCGTTATAGGTTAGTTTTATCACTATACATAGAGAAAAAGAGAGTGAACAATGAAATTGTTGAGAGAGAGAGAGAGTGAACAATGGAAAGAAGAAGGAAAATCACAGAGAAATCAAAAAAGAAAACAAACTAAGAAGATATCTACCTCAGAAAAATTTGTACAAACTGCTATCCCTAGATTTGATGGGTACTATGACCACTGGTCAATGATGATGAAAAACTTTCTACGGAGTAAGGAGCTGTGGACCTTTGTGGAAGAAGGAGTTCTAACAATACCACGGGAACCAATGACAAGTGAGGGACAACAAAAGGTCATAGAAGAAGTCAAGCTCAAGGACCTGAAAATCAAGAACTTCCTATTTCTTGCAATTAACCAAGAGATTATGGAGACAATTCTTGATAAAAGGCACACCGAAGGCAATTTAGAACTCAATGAGGCAAAAATATCAGGGGTCAACCAAAGTAAGAAAAGCACAATTACAAGTACCGAGAAGGAAATTCGAACTACTAAGCATAAAGGAAGGAGAGAAGATAGACTGATACATCTCTCGCACTCTAACAATGGTGAATAAAATGTGAATTCATGGAGAGTAAATGGATCAGAGTGTGGTGGTTGGTAAGGTTTTAAGAAACATGACTTTAAAATTCAATTACATAGTATGCTCTATAAAAGAATCAAATGATTTAGATACTATAATCATTGATGAAATACACAACAACCTTTTAGTTCATGAGCATATAATGTTTAAATACAGAGAACAAGACTATGCTCTTAAGGTTGTTTATGATGAAAGAACAATAAAAGGAAGGATCAGGGGTGTTTTTAGCTCGTTTAGAGGAACTAAAGGAAGGGGAAGTGGAAGGTCACAGCTCAACAAAGAATTGATCAAATGCTACAATTGCCATAAACTGTGGCACTTCTAGTATGAATGCCCAGAATAAGAAAGAGGAGCACACTATGCAGAACTAGAGGAAGAGGAAGAATTCTCATTATGTCTCACGTTGAGTTACATCATGCATGTAGGGATGAGGTATGGTTTCTGGACTCTAGTTGTGTCAATCACATGACAAGCAACAAATTGTGGTTTATGAGCTTTAATAAAGAGTTTAGACAATTTGTTAAGTTAGGAAATAATTATAGGATAAGGGCGATGGGTAGAGGGAGTATTAGGATGGAGATAGAATGGGTAACACAAATTATCACCCAAGTATCTCGAATCAGGAAATAATTTGTTGAGTATTGATCAATTATAGAAGAAAGGATTAGCAATACTTATCAAAAATAATGTATGTAAGTTGTTTCACCCTTCTAAAGGATTAATCATGAAAAGTGAGATGTCTACGAATAGAATGTTTATAGTATTAGCCTTTATAACACCTGGAGAGCATGTCTGGTTTAAAACTGTTACTTTGAAAGAAGCTCAGTTGTGGCATTGCTTGTATAGTCACCTGAGTTATAAAGAGTTGAAAACCCTTTATTACATGAAAATGGTGAAGGGGTTACCTCTAATAAAAGCCTCAACCAAACTATGTGAGGGGTGGCTGATGGAAAAACAACACAAAGACCCATTTCCTAAATAAAGCAAGTGGAGAGCCACCAAAAGACTGCAATTGATCCATGTTGACATTTGTGGTCCAAGAACCCCAACATTCCATAACAGTAAAAGGTACTTGATCACCTTTATTGATGACCACACAAGGAAGATATAGGTACATTTTCTCACACAAAAGTCAGAAGCTCTAATCATTTTCAAGAGTTTTAAAGTGTTGGCAGAAAAAGAAGCTAGTAAAAGTATATTTTACGTAAGTATAGATAGAGGAGAAGAGTTTAACTTTGAGGAGTTCAATGAATTCTGCAAAACTAATAGAATAAGCAGACAACTCATAGCTGCTTATGCCCCCCAACAAAATAGGGTTGCAGAGTGAAAAAACAAGGCTATCATGAACATGGATAGGAGTATGTTGATTGACAGGGAGGTTCCAAGAGGATTTTGGCCTAAGACAATTAATTGGACAATTTATTTGCTTAATTGAAGTCCAACTCTAGCAGCAAAGGATAAACTCCTCAAAAAGCCTCGAAAAATTGAACACCGTCAATGGAATACTTCAAGGTATTTGAGTGTATTGGATATGTGCACAATGTTAATCAAAAAAGAAAGAAATTAGATGATAAAAGCACAAAATATGTATATTTGGGGTTGAACATAGAATCAAAGGTATATAGAATGTACAACTCGATCGCCAAAAAGATTATCATAAGCAAAAATATGTTCTTTGATGAAAATGAAAGGTGAAATGGGACAAGACTGAAACAGAACCTAGAAAATAACACACTAGAATAGAGGGAGAATGAGAAGGAAGAAGCTAGTAGAGTTACACAAGTTGATGAAGCTACACAAGTTGTTACATTAGTTGATGAAGTTATACAAGTTGATGAAGCTACATAAACAGCCATATTAGTTGTAAAAGATTCTACAAAAGAACATAATGCAAACACACAAAGAGATCAAAATGAATGAAATGATGAGAGGAATGCTGCAAGATCAAATAGATTACAAGGAAGAATGGTAAAGAACTAGGATGGATAAAGCATCATATGTTAGGAAAAGGATTGTCTGATGATGAGGAGGACCAAAATATGGTCATATATACTGAAACTAGTGATCCAAAGTCATATGAAGAAGCACCAATGAGTTCCACATGGAAGAAAACAATGGAGTGTGAAATACAAGCAATATAAAAGAACAATACCTAGGGCTTAACTAAGTTACCAACTCAGGCCAAAGCTATAGGGGTAAAATGGATCTATAAGACCAAACTGAATGAAAGAGGTGAAGTGGATAAACACAAGACCAGATTGGTTGTGCTAGGGTATACTAAAAAATATGGTATTGACTACATATAAGTATTTGCTCTAGTTGTGATGAGATATTATTTGGTTGATTATGATATTGGCAACTCAAAATGACTGTAATATTTATCAACTAGATGCTAAAAGTGTTTTCTTATATGGGGAATTGGAGGAAAATATATACATTAAGTAGCCGAAACGGTTCTTAAAGAAAAGGACAAAATAGAAGATGCTCAAACTTAGGAAGATATTGTATGGGCTGAAGCAAACTCCAAGGGCTTGGTATAGGCAAATTAGAAACATATTTTCTCAAAGAAGGGTTTGAAAAATATCCTAGTGACCATACATTGTTCACTAAGTCTAAATAAGGGAAGGTGCTAATTGTTAATATATATGTGGATGATCCAATCTTCATAGGCAATGATGAGGTGTTGTTCATTGAATTCAAGGTATCAATGAAGAATGAATTTGACATAACAGATTTGAGGAAAATGAAGTTTTTCTTAGGAGTTGAAATAATCCAAAATAGTAAAGGCATTTACATGAGTTAAAGGAAGTATACACAAGAAATATTGTTGAAGTTTGGGATGGAAAGCAGTAATCCTACTAAAACTCTGATGGTGCTTGATTGTAAATTGACAAAGAATGAAAGGGGAATCAAGGCTGACTCAACCGAGTATAAGCACATAATTGGAAGTTTGATGTACTTGGTTGTGTCTAGACCTGATTTAATGTATGGGATGAGTTTGACAAACATGCACATGGAAAAACCCATCAAGTTACATATGATGACAGTCAAGAGAATATTTAGATACCTGAGAGGTACCACCGAGTTGGGAATCTATAATCAGAAGAGAGGAGGGACTGATGGACTAATTGCTTATTCAAATAGCGACTACGCAAGTGATTTGGATGATAGAAAAAGTATATCAGGATATGTATTCATGATGAGTTCTAGAGCAGTTGCGTGGAGCTCAAATAAACAAGCAATAATTACTCTCTCAACAATAGCAACTGAGTTCATCTTAGTAGTATTATGTGCATGCCAAGCTATATGAATGTAAATGGTTCTTCAACATCTTAATTGGAACCAAAACAGTTGTTTAATATACTGTGATAATTGCTCTGCGATCATTTTATTCAAAAATCCAGTTATGTATGGAATGAGCAAACACATAGCCATCATATATCATTTCTTTCTTGACTTATTAAAGAATGAAGTGATAGAACTAAAGTATTGCAGCTCACAAGAACAAATTGTTAACTTTATAACCAAGCCTTTAAAACATTATGTTTTTGTGAAATTAAGAGAACAACCTAAAGTATATGAATTTTAGAAGATTGTAAAATGATTCAGTTTAAAGGAGAATATGTTGAAATAATTAGTTAGTTACAAATTAGTTAATTAGTTATAAATTTAGTTTGTTACATTTCTGCTGTAATTCGCTAGAAATAGTTAGATTATAATTTCAATTGGTTGGTATACCGAATTGAGCAAGTATAAAAGGGACAAGATGTAAATGACTAAGGTGTGGGAGTCAATTGAACATTAATAAAACTTCAAGGATTGACAAGGTGATGGTTGATATTTAGGAAGAACAGGATAAATTGATCCAAACCGATCCGCCCCCTTCCCACAGAAAACGTTTTCAAACCTAACCAGACATCTCCATCCATCATGCATCATAAACCCAACCTTTGAATTTGGGAGAGAAGAAAAAGGAGAGAACAACACAAAAGGCACGTGACCGCCCATCTTTATCCATCCGTTTCCTGCCCAACGTGTCAAGAGTATAAAAGAAGGAAGGAAAAGTCCGGCTTGGGTTCAGCTCCTTCCTACTGCGTCGGCGCACTGCTCCCATAATACTACTCAACAGGGAGAAGCAGCACCAACTTAGTTATTATATTCCCTTAATACAAGCCAAACTGACCCCTTAGCCTCTTCCCCTTCCGCCTCCTCCCTCCCTCCCTTATTATGTTGTACGTATTGGCTTGTTTATCTCTGCTTTAAAAACTCTCACCTGTTTTATATATTTTAGATCAGATCATATATAGCTAGCTACCTTTTTCTTCCTTCCTTTCTTCCCCCCTTTGGTTTTTGGAAAGCTCTTTCTTTCTTTCCATCAATTTCCGTTTCATGCACACAAAACCAGGTAGCCAGCTAGGTAGCAGGAGTGATCATCATGGCTCTAGTAATGAATCGCAACTACAGCTACAACACTAGGCATCATCTGGGGCCAACTCCGCTGTCGAGGAGCAGCAGTAGCGGTACTTGGAATGAGTTATTAGGAGGATATAGCAATAGCTCAGAGCATTTCAGCAGCAGCTCACTGGTGATGATGGAGAAGAGAAGGTTATTTCTTAGAAGCTACCACTTCTGCAGGAAAAGAACCCTAACAGAAAGGATCAAGGGTTCTTTGATAAGAGCGAAGAAAGTGATGTGGCTGAGACTAAGATCTGCTCGTAAAATCAGAAGGTTGGTTTGGTCCAGACTCCGTTATGCACTCTACTTTCGCCGCAGAAGAAGATTTCTTCGCCTCATCAACCATAATCATCACAACTCTTCCAGCTGCACTTTCTGGTAGGAGGTCGACTATAAATATATATTGGGTTGTTTCTTTCTTTCATTCTTTTCTTTTGCTAGTATTTATTCTCCAGGGGGGGAAACTGTTTATTCCTAATTTCTCTAGTCTGTGGGAATTAGTTTGTATGCCTAGCACTAGCTAGCCTGGGAACATATATTGAAGAGGCTAAAATCCTTCTTTACAATATTGATGTTTAATTAAGTTGATTATATATATATCAAGGTGCTGTTGTTAATTAGTTTTGCTCTTCTGCACGCTAGATGTTAAAACTAAAAGAAGTCCTTTTTCTGGTGTAAGATATGATTATTGATCCTCAACTTGAAATTAATCGATCGAGGAGCACTTTAGCACTATATATATGTGCGCGCGTGTGGGAAATGTGTTCATCCTGTTAACGATCGAAACCTATGCTCCTGAACTCTTTCATATTTTATAGAGTAATATATATTGTGATGAATTCGTCTTCTTCACTTGAAATCGAAGACTACTGAACATAGAGATGTATATGATGTAATGAAGGCGTGCACGTAATCCTAGATTAACTAGGGTAAATTTTAGATCCATCTAAATATAAATATCTACTAATATTTTAGCTTTGGGAAAGCAGCATCTAATTATTATCGCAGGCAATTAAGTTTGAATTCTAACAGGAGGAGCATCTATTCTATTGCAGTGGCCTTGGGTTTTTTTATTCTCGAAAAGTCAAATATTCCACACAAAACAAGTTTCGAAGTGGAAAAGAAAGCCAAAGTAGAAAGTCATCGATTCCTTGCTTTTACTTTTATCATTCACACAAGCTAGCCATGGCTAGCTGTTCAACTTTGGAAACAAATGAAAACCATGATTTAGTAATTGCACTTTAATTAATAATATCATGCACGCTAGCTGCAGTTTGCATTATTATAATTTCCATTTGAACTTTTATATATTTATCTGGGTATTAAGTGACATGGGACTCAACGGCTTGTCCCAGTTGCTGTTGCGTGCAGCCTTAAATAAATTAATCTAGCTACCTTTCCCTTGCTCTCTCACATATCACGGGAATTCCCATCGTGTTAGTTCCTATCCTCTCTGGCTGCTGCTACCTTTTGACTACTTTTGTAACAATGGCTGCAAATTAAAGATGACACTAGCTTCCAACTTATAAATTCAAGCATAAAATTCTTCAAAATTTGTTCTAAATAGACTCAAATTACTGTTCTTACTTTATATTTGTGCTGAACTAGAAGTCGGCTTCATTTTGGATGTAATTTAAGTTTATGGTTTATTGCCGGGTACTGGCTTGATGGCCAGTTCTTGAATCAAAATTAAAAAGAAATTAAAAAAATGCATTAAGAGGTAGCAAGCACGCAAGGTATCTTCGAAAGTAGATCCCAACAGATGATCATTTATATACGTTTACATGTTTAAATAAATGAATTGCTTGGATTACACATCGATCTACCTATTGCACATAACTATTATTTGACCATGAAAGGAAAACATAATCAAATCGTTGCAAGCTGCTAGCGTGTCAGAATTTTATGAATCCATCTAATTATTAATGTGGCCTCAGGTACTGTATTTAGTGAAGAAGAAATTATTAATTATCTCTCCCATCCTATTCCTCAACTTATTTTGATTGATTATTTATATATGCTACTGTTTAATATTAATTAACAATCATCGTGGGATGCTTAATTCGCCCCTAAAAGTCAAGCAAATTTAGTTTATCACTGACTAAGACACATGCATAAGGTATCTTATATATCTTAACTATTCATTTGTTATTATTTCTTTCTTGTTAAATAAATCTAAAACCCCATGTAAAAGGGGAAAGAAAAAAAAAGTGTGTGGCGTTGTTGGGCTACCATTTCATGGTGGTGTGATGGGCTCCGTATTGATAGGGAACCCCCTCCAATATTGGACCGTGACCTTACAAATATGGATGGGATAAGTTGGGCTCTAACTCTGAAGAATGCATTAGTTGGGCTCCATTATTTTTATGCAACATTAGTTAAACGGGCCTCGTCTATAAGCAAGTCCAAATTCCGGAGATCATTATATAAATAAGCAATTCAAATCAACTAATCATCTAATTAAAATATTAAAATAATATATATATATATATATATATATATATATTAATTCATGACCATGATAAACGCATTTTACTTAATATTTCTGATAAATTTATGCGGATATATAACATCTGAACTATTTTTTCCTTTTAATCTATAATTAACACAATAAATCTTATCAAGAATCATAAAATGCCACCCATCAATGTACTTTAAACATATAAAAAAAACCTAACTTTGAGGGGTGTATTTTAGTGGTTCGACTTTATGTTTGTTCTCTACAAATCACTAATTCAAAGTTCATAATTTGTAGAGTCACTAGAGAGACTGGTAATTAATTGTTCATTTCAGGGTTCGTGATGAAATACGCATAAATTATTCTAGATACTCATGTTATAAAAAAATATATAAAAAATTTTAAAATAAAAACCACACAAAAATATAAAATCATAAATTAAAAAAATATATATTAATTGCTGAAAATTTTCATGGTATATGATGAACAGAATAAACCTTACCAATTTCTTAACAAATATTATTACTTTTGTCTGAGAAGATGTTATGCCACTGTACAAAGAATTATTGTTTGTTAGATTTCAGTAAGCGTATTAACAAATAACTAAAAGAAAACGGAATGCACTGTACACACACTCCCAAAAGCACTGTGGACACGAAATTTCTCTCTATCATTCGCGGGTGCACGTCCACCATTACAGGCGTGCGCTGCGTTCATTGCTGATTTGTAAAAAATCAAAGCAAGCCACACCGAAGCTAATTAATTTCTCCATTACAGGTGTGCACTGTGTTAATTGCTGATTTGTAAAAACGCAAAGTTGCTTTTGTTTGCTTTCTTTTTTTTTTGTTTTCGAAATTCCTTTTTTTTTTAAAGCAACTTTCCAGTTCCTTTCTCTTTTTTTCTATTCTTATTATTCTTATTATTATTTTTTTTAAACTATTGTGTTTTTTTTTCTTCTACAATCCAGATTTTAAAAATGATTGTCTGGACAATTTGCTTTCCCTTTTATTTTATTTTATTATTATTATTATTATTATTATTATTTCAAACTAGGATATTAACAAATACACTAAAACAAAACGAAAAACACTGTTCAAACACTGTGCGCACACACTCAAAATCACTGTGGACACGAACTTTGTCCTCCGTGCGTCGCGCGCGCATGTCCACCCTATTTTTTTTTTGTCTTTTCCTGATGTGAACAGTGTAATGACGCTCGGACCCAGTATAATAAGACAAAAACACGGTTTCGGCTGAGGGGCACGGGTGTAATTGACCACGTACGGACCGGTCCGGTTCGGTCTGGACCGCCGCAAGTTTTATTTTTTTTAATATTTTTTAAAATGGCTAAATACGGTTACAGCCCCTAATAAGACAAAAACGCTGACTGGATGACAGGGCCATAACGGTAATTGACCCTCTTTTTAAATTTTTAATTTTGTCGCTGTCAGAACTTGCATAACACGCGTTAGTCGGTTTTCCACCTCACGCCCTGTTTAGGTGGCGCGTGAAGCCTCATACGCTGCCCGGAAATTTGCTACCAGAGTAGCTCTCGATGCGCCTCATCGTGGTCTTTCTCCCGCGGTGGCGCGTGTAACCTGAAAAAGCCTGTGAACGCGACAGTGGCCGGTTAAAGGCGCTGTCAGCGTTCTCTCTCTCTCCTGCATCTAAAAGTGCAGGAGAGTCCCCTAATGTTCTTTAATTTTCACTTAGGTCCTTCGACTTTTAATTTTGATTTCGGTCCTTATTTCTATTATATAAGTTCTGATTTAGTTCGATTGGGTCCTCCGATTTGAATTGATTGAATGTGAGAGTTTCACTTCGGTCCTCCTACTTTTAATTTCCGGATTTAATGGAAATAGCTAAATAAATTCGGTACAGAAGTTTCGACTTTTTCAATTTTTTCCTTTAATTTAAATTGATAATAAATGTGATTTCCATTTCAACCCTTAGACTTTTAATTTTTGAATTTAATCCCTTTATATTTCATTTTCATTTGAGCCCTTATACTTTTATTTTTTTTATTTCTAGAATAATCTTTATTTTTGTCCATGTATATATAAGTGTAATTAACACCATAATAATAATAATAATAATAATAATAATAATTATATTATTATTATTATTATTATTATTATTATTATTATTATTATTATTTGTTTTTCTTGCTTACTTTTATATTAATTTTATTTTCTCCGAATAATTTAATATTTTTTATTGTTTTGACAATTATAGCAATGATATTTGTTTTTTTTTTTCTTTTTGAAAAGTTTCTTGAATATTTTTTCTCTTTCATTAATTATATATTCTAATATTTATTAAATATTATCACATGCGAATATATATAGCGAGAACAAAACATGACCTGGGATTTTTTGAATAAAAAAATTAATATCAGTATTTTTAAATACATTTTATATAGTAATATAATGAATAAATCGGATAACATAAAAAAAAAAATTTCTTCCAATTTTAATTTTGTGCTTGAAAGAATAATAATAACAACAACAACAACAACAAAAACAACAACAACAACAACAATAATAATAATTTAATTGTTTTTCTTACTTACTCTTCTGTTAATTTTTTTTTCCTCCAGATAATTTAATAATTTTTATTGTTTTGACAATAATAAAATTGTTAAAGTTTCTGTAATATTTTTAATCTTTAATTAAGTATATGTTCTTATATTTATTGAATATTATCGTCTATGCATATATATAGGGAGAAGAAAACATGACCTAAGATTTTTTAAATAGAAAAAATTAATATCAATATTCTTAAATACATTTTATATGGTAATATAATGAATAAATCGGATAACATAAAAAAAAAATTGTCTTCAAATTTTAATTTTGTACTTAACACAATAATAATAATAATAATAATAATAATAATAATAATAATAATAATAATAATAATTTTTTTTTTTCTTACTTGTTTTTTTTTCCTCCAGATAATTTAATAATTTTTATTGTTTTAACAGTGATAGGAATGATAATATTTTTTTCTTTTGTTAAAGTTTCTTGAATATTTTTAATCTTTCATGAATTATATGTTCTAATATTTATTCAATATTATCACTTAGGGATATATATAAGGAGAAGAAAACATGACCTAGGATTTTTTGAATTAAAAAAATTAATATTAGTATTCTGAAATACATTTTATATAATAATATAATAAATAAATCGGATAACATAAAAAAAAAATTATCTTCGAATTTTAATTTTGTACTTAACACAATAATAATAATAATAATAATAATAATAATAATAATAATAATAATTTAATTGTTTTTCTTGCTTACTCTTCTGTTGATATTTTTTTTCTCCGGATAATTTAATAATTTTTATTGTTTTGACAGTAATAGCAATAATAAGTTTTATTTTATTTTATTTTTTTGTTTTATCTTTTGTTAAAGTTTCTGAGATATTTTTACTCTTTCATTAATTATATGTTCTAATATTTATTGAATATTATCGCCTAGGAATATATATAGGGAGAAGAAAACACGACCTAGGATTGTTTCAATAAAAAAAATTAATATCAGTATTCTTAAATACATTTTATATAATAATATAATTGATAAATCGGATAACATAAAAAAATTATCTTTGAATTTTAATTTTTTCCTCTTTTTAAAAAATGTATTTATTAAAAAAATACAATATTTCGGTTTTTAATATTTCAGATCTAATATTACTGGGCAAAAAATACAACTAAAAAAAACAATTGACACATTTACCTAGATTTCAAAAATATGTGACTCCCTTCCCGTTTCAATTACACTGTATTTTTTAGACGACAAATAAGTCATAATAACACAAATTTTTTTTTTCCTAAAATCACATTACAATATTTTTATTTACAATGTGTCAGATCTAATATTACTAGGGAAAAAAGACAAATCATCAAACAAATATGAAGAATTTACCTAGGTTATTTACAATTAAAAAATATGCGAGCCACTTCCCGTTTCGATTGTACTGTTCTTTTTAGATGAAAAAAAATAATTATTACACGCAAAAAAATTATGTTCATTTTTAAAAATAAATTACAATATTTTTTTTAATAATGCGTCAGATCTACTATTACTGAGTACTTAACACAATAATAATAATAATAATAATAATAATAATAATAATTATTATTATTATTATTTATTTTTCTTGCTTACTCTTATGTTAATTTTTTTTTCTCCGGATAATTTAATATTTTTTATTGTTTTTACAATTATAGCAATGATATTTGTTTTTTTTTCATTTTGAAAAGTTTCTTGAATATTTTTTCTCTTTCATTAATTATATGTTCTAATATTTATTGAATATTATCACATACGAATATATATAGGGGGAACAAAATATGACCTAGGATTTTTTGAATAAAAAAATTAATATCAGTATTTTTAAATACATTTTATATAGTAATATAATGAATAAATTGGATAACATAAAAAAAAAAATTCTTTGAATTTTAATTTTGTACTTAACACAACAACAACAACAACAATAACAACAACAATAATAATAATTTAATTGTTTTTCTTACTTACTCTTCTGTGAATTTTTTTTTTCCTCCAGATAATTTAATAATTTTTATTGTTTTGACAATAATAAAATTTTTAAAGTTTCTGTAATATTTTTAATCTTTAATTAAGTATATGTCCTAATATTTATTGAATATTATCGTCTATGCATATATATAGTGAGAAGAAAACATGACCTAAGATTTTTTAAATACAAAAAATTAATATCAATATTCTTAAATATATTTTATATAGTAATATAATGAATAAATCGGATGACATAAAAAAAATTGTCTTCAAATTTTAATTTTGTACTTAACACAATAATAATAATAATAATAATTTAATTTTTTTTCTTACTTACTCTTCTGTTAATATTTTTTTTCCTCCGGATAATTTAATAATTTTTATTGTTTTAACAGTGATAGGAATGATAATATTTTTTTCTTTTTTGAAAGTTTCTTGAATATTTTTAATCTTTCATGAATTATATGTTCTAATATTTATTCAATATTATCACTTAGGAATATATATACGGAGAAGAACACATGACCTAGGATTTTTTGAATTAAAAAAATTAATATTAGTATTCTGAAATACATTTTATATAATAATATAATAAATAAATCAGATAACATAAAAAAAAATTATCTTTGAATTTTAATTTTGTGCTTAACACAACAACAACAACAACAACAAAAATAATAATAATAATAATTTAATTGTTTTTAATTTTTTTTTCTCCGGGTAATTTAATAATTTTTATTGTTTTGATAGTAATAGCAATAATAAGTTTTTTTATTTTATTTTTTTGTTTTATCTTTTGTTAAAGTTTCTGAGATATTTTTACTCTTTCATTAATTATATGTTCTAATATTTATTGAATATTATCGCCTAGAAATATATATAGGGAGAAGAAAACATGACCTAGGATTGTTTCAATAAAAACAATTAATATCAGTATTCTTAAATACATTTTATATAATAATATAATTGATAAATCGGATAACATAAAAAAATTATCTTTGAATTTTAATTTTTTCCTCTTTTTAAAAAATGTATTTCTTAAAAAAATACAATATTTCGGTTTTTAATATTTCAGATCTAATATTACTGGGCAAAAAATACAACTAAAAAAAACAATTGACACATTTACCTAGATTTCAAAAATATGTGACTCCCTTCCCGTTTCAATTACACTGTTCTTTTTAAACGACAAATAAGTCATAATAAAACAAATTTTTTTTCTTCCTAAAATCACATTACAATATTTTTATTTACAATGTGTCAGATCTAATATTACTAGGGAAAAAAGACAAATCATCAAACAAATATGAAGAATTTACCTAGGTTATTTACAATTAAAAAATATGCGAGTCACTTCCCGTTTCGATTGTACTGTTCTTTTTAGATGAAAAAAATAATTATTACACGCAAAAAAATTATGTTCATTTTTAAAAATAAATTACAATATTTTTTTTTAATAATGCGTCAGATCTACTATTACTGAGGAACAAAAGCAACTCATAAAAAAAATGACAAATTTACCAAATTTGTTGTTCTGACCCTTATTGCAATTATATAAGTTTTTATTTGTTTCAATTGCGACCTTCAATTCAAAATCAGTATAATATATACTTTCAGTTCGATCCTCCTACTTTTAATTTCTGAATTGGTAGTAAATAGCTCAATAAATTCGGTACACAAGTTTCAATTTTTTCAACTTTGTTCTTTGATTTAAATTGATAATAAATGTGGTTTCCATTTCAGCCCTTGGATTTTTAATTGTTCAATTTAATCCCTTTATATTTGATTTTCATTCAAGCCTTTATACTTTTATTTTTTTATATTACAAAAATAAATATTATCGCCTAAAAATATATTAAAAGAGAGGAAAAATGACCTAAGATTTTTTTAAAAACAGAAATTTATATCATGTTTTCTCAAATATATTTAATATAATAATATAATTAATAAATCTTATATAAAAAAAATATTGGCTTCAAAATTTAATTTTGTGCTCTTTTATTTAATTTTATTTCTTTATAAGAATTTCCAATATTTTCATTTTTAATATTTTTGATCTAATATTACTGGAAAAAAAAAACATCTCAAATTTTTTTTTTATAAATTTACCTGAATTATCTACAAGTCAAATTAAAAAATATACAAGTCACTTCCCGTTTCCATTAGACTATTCTTTTTAGACATCAAATAAATAATTATAGCACAAAAAAAAATTAAGTTTATGTTTTAAAAACAAATTACAGTATTTTTATTTCTAATATGTCTTATATTTATTGAATATTATCGCCTAAAAATATATTGAGAGAGAGGGAAAATGACTTTAGATTTTTTAAAGGACAAAAATTCATATCAGTATTCTTAAATATAATTATATTAACTAAATATTAAAATCATAAAATACAATACATATAAAAACAATCAATTTTCTACATGGATAAAAAAAACCCGCCGCATCGCGCGGATATACCGCTCGTTGTTTTCTAAAATAAAAAGGGGGGGGGGACCCAGCCCACATAACTCCGTCGATTAGCTATTTAATTTTCAAATTAATCTGTTGAAATAAAAATTAGAGAATGAATGTCCAGAAGGAAAAGGGAAAAATAAAAATAAAGCAACAACACGCCTCTGTTTTGTTCGACAAGGTACAAATTAAACCAACAGTTGATGTTGCTGACTTGATTATTTGTGGAATGCGGACTCTGATCTCTGTCAAATTGAAGAATAAACAACCTTTTAGATTTACTTTGATTTCAATCAAATGATTGGATTTGATTTGTATCCTAGCAACTAACATGGGTTTGCGTCAATCATTGCACATGCATGCCTGTTAGTGCCTGCCTCCATTATTCCTTCCTCAGATCTCATCAACCACTGCTTAGTGATAGCTAGTGTAAGTAATGCAATAGTGTGTGTGTGTGTATTTGGAAATATATTAAAAGAACTAACTTGCAGTGAATAAAAATCTTATAAAATATTTTTAAATCGGGAAAAGTTGCAATGTGTGTATCTAACAGTCACTCAACTAGCTTATGTCCTTGTTGTCCATTTCTGCAAAATGTGGCGTGCTAGTGCTAGCCCATGTGTTTTGAAGAATCAAAAGGTAGGCATGCAGTCTTTTACCTTTCTGCTGTTGCATTCTAGTGCAATGTATTTGAAGCATCATCATAATTAAATCGATCAGATTCTGCATGTATCTAACTACTCTTAGATGCATTCAATGCACACTTCCTTTCAGTCCACCCTCTAAATACTCTGCCTCCTTGTATATAATATATGCAAGTATTAATTTGATACTTGAACAAGGCACCAGCTCCCGTCGACGAAGTCATACTTCTGACCTAGCTCCTGTTATTCCAGCCCTTTAACTTGGGGTTCTTATTAATGCTGCAGATGGGTTTCCAAGCTAATGCTGTCATCCCCTCGAGGTTCCGCTACGAGAAGCTTCATAATGGCGGTGATCAATATCATGAAAAATTAATGGCAAGGCCTAGACGAAGGCGTTGTTGGGTGAAGAAAATGAACGGGGGAGTAAAGGGACTTCGATTATGCCGCTCCAGGAAACTTACTTTCAAGGCATTGTCTGTGATCCTAATGCCAAGCCCAAACAGCAGAATTGCAAAAGTGTATGCCCATGTTATTGATAGAATCAAGATGATGGATGATCTGTCTCTGTATCCCAACATTATCTTTTCCACTCATTGGGGACTTCCAGTTTTATCCCATCCCCATTCCTCTGTAAAAACTTCTCTTCATACAAACTTAACCTGCATTTAGGAGCTTGCATATTTATGTTTCAGCAGATAAATTTAGTAGAAAGAAATAAACTTGCTTTACATACACGTTGATTCTTTGTCTCTTCTTTTTCCCTTCCTTGGCACTACTGAAAGAAGTACTCTACTAATCTAGCTAATTTCTTCCGATCCACCGTGTTGCTAATTGATTGTAGACTTCAAACGTCTTAATTAAGCACTGCAGCGCTTATAGTCTATGCCATAATTAACTCTTCACACCTCTTTGATTGCCCAAATCAAGTTGTCTTGCCGATGAAGCTGATTAAAAAACCAACAGACTCTGGAATGTCAAGCTTGACTGCTTTCATAGCCTAACCCTTTTAGGGTACATACCCACTCGCACTGCTTCTTTGATTGCAGAAAACTTCCCTGCACTAAACCTGATGATTCCATCTTGTGTTTTGTCAGCCAAAGCATTGTCGACTATTTTGGATGGCCCAAATAAGCTTGAATATATACAAGACAGTGTTTTCGTGTTGATGAGGAAGAGGTGTACAGGACACGGGTAACCCCTGATGCACGGGTGAGGGAAAAGGCATGGAAGATGTCCTCCTTGTTTCAAGTACAGAGCCTGGAGAAATAGAAAATCTCCCTTACATTTTCCATTCCACAATTCATACTATCTGAAATAGGAGTTCCGTATCTTCAGCATATTTTGGAACTTTGAACCGAAGCTTTCCCCCAGAACTTCCATTGCATTGATATGATGATAAACTACATTTATTTTGGACCATTTCGCTAGCTCTTCCTTTCCTGCCTACCTTACCTAGCATGAAAGCCACACCGATGTTCCACCCAAAAGCAACTTGATCCGTGGAGGATATTTTGAAGCTAAGTGCATACTTCTTCCCTTTATAGATGTGTGGTATTAAATTGATGTGTGTTTCAGGTAAATTTTTTTGAAGATCACAAATCTCTTTTTTAAAGAGTCACCAAGCTATTTTGCCTTTCATGTTGAAAGTTTTTTTTTTTTTTTTCTTTGTAATTTCAAAAGAATATGTTAAGAGAATTCATGTTTATGTAATTTGAGAAATTTGGTAGTTTCATTGATTTATGAATGATAAATCATATATTATGGTATTTAATAAAAAAAAAAGTTGTAAATAAAGTTTAGTGGTTGTTCTAAAAATAAATTTACTTAGTTTTTACATACATGATCATAAAAACAAATATAAACACATGAGAAAGTGTAGGGTGTTACATATCCTTGAATCTTATCGTTTTGATGGAGTGGAAGGGCTAGAGAGTCCTTTTCTTTTAATGAAAATAATAAAGGATAAATAACTTTTACATAAGACTAACGGAACACAAATACCCCCTATATAAAATTAATAAGACGTGAATCTGATAGGATTTTGAGAGAGTTTTAATACATCAATAAATATAAGGGGAAATATCCCTTACATGAATATTTCATGTTAAACATAAATAAATGGAGCCTTAAAGCCATAACATAAACTTATAATGACTTTCAGGCTAATTGATCTTAACACACAACTAAGCACATGACATGTTCACTTGGACTTAACATGTGGATAAACTTAAGGTATTAGATTTGACAACTTGTTTGATTTATATTTACTTGGACTTAGCATATAGTTGAACCTAAAGATGTTGGATGTGACAACGTATCAACCTTATGTTTATTTGAGCTTAACATGTGGTTAAATTCAAATATTTTAGGTCTAGTAGCTCCCAAGAGTTATAATTATTTGAACTCAATATATGATTGAATTTAAAAGTTTTGAATATGACATTTCACTAGTAGATCCATGTCCATTTAAACTCAATACATGGCTGACCTAATGATGTTTAGTCTAATAACTCTCAAACTCATGTTTGATTAGACTCATTATATGGTCTAACCCAACTATGTTAGATCTATTCACTTGGACTTAACACATAGCTAACCTAAAGATGTTGAGTTTAGATACTTTAGATACTCATATTCATTTGGACTTAGCATATGAAAGAACCAAAATATATTGAGTTTGATAAGTTATTAAACTTATTTCTAGTTTGACTCTGCATGTTGTTGTTGTTGACTAAAGAATATTGGGTTTATCAATTTGTTAGGTCTATTTTAGCTTAGATTCAGCTCATGGCTAACCCAAAAATATATGGTTAGCCAACTGTCAATCTTATATTGTATTTAAAAATGAGCAAACCTGTGTCATTTGGGTTTGGCAGAGGGACGTTGGACATGGATGTAAATCTCACCCACTTGTCAATGTGTTAACACTCTCTTATTGGATTTTTTTTAGACAGGAACTCGGGCTTTTTCACACAGTAAAAAATATTGATTCATTGGTAAAGTTGCAAAACAGACTGGACAATTTCAGAATCACTTCTTAATTCTGGAAGTTGACCTTGGGGACATGGAAGCTTTTGAAGGGGAGGGGATGGTGAGAATCAGGCTGCGAAGGCAGCGGCAGAAATTGAAGCAGCAGAGTGAGGAGAACAATCCTTGCAGTAAAGGGGATTCCAAGCTGCAGTAGGTCGGCTAGAAGAGACCTAATTCTTCCAGGTTGAGTTGCTGCCTTCAACAGTGTTTCCGCCGCATATTTCTCTTCTTATTTCTGGATTTTCTTTCTTTTTTCCCTTGTAGAACACTTCCTTTATCTTCCTCTCCAGTTTCCGCAAGGACATAGCCTTCTTTTGACCGACCTATAGCAGCTATTTCCAGCAAGGCTGTTCTGCGGATCTACTGACTTGGATGCTGTTTCCTTGCTTCTGCCTTCTGCCGCAGCTTTTCCGGTCTGTTCTCATCAGAATCAACCAGCTCTTTCTTTCCAACGCATCTGCATATTTTGATTCAAGGTAATGTGATTTTCATCATGTCACGCGGCAATTTTTACGTAGTTAATTTTGATGGTTGACTTGACCATCATCTCCATTATATAATCTATACAGTTACGAATTAATATTTCCTTGGATTTGTGGATTGTGACATTTCACTATATGTCAGGATGAGCAGTTTGGTTTTTATTTTATTTTTTTCTCATTTCCTCTAACGCAAGCACAAATCTTGACAATACACACACACACACACAATTTAAAATAAAATTAGGATGTAAAGTTTTGCTGCTATCAAACTACATTTTGCTGTGATGAAATGGATCGACCAATGCTCCATAAAGGAAAAGCAAGTGAATAAACTTGTAGCTGGTATGATATATCATTACAAATAACCTAAAAGAGGTCGGATTGTTACTGTTCACTATGATTCATTGTCAACGTGGACTGTCATTTTGATCAGGTGGTTTTACCCCTTGAAAAGGACAAAACCATGCCGAAGGGGTGAGGGGCCATACAATAATTAGCCATTTTTTTTATTCTTTTTCGTGTCGGATTACTGTTGTCGTGTCCCATCACGTGTCGTCCGTTTTCGTCCTCATGCGTATTTCGGACGGCACATGCGGCGTAATACAGGGTCCAAAAATGTCCAACCGGCGTCCAGAATGCTTTTCCGCCATGCTCTCTTCCACATGGGACGGCGCTTGTAGTCATGTGGTGTCTAGGCATGTGTCAATGGTCGTTTGAATTTCCCCCCCTCATTTCTCTCTCCTCCTGCGCATGCTGACGCCATCGAAGCAGTGTTTTTGGCAAAATTCATTTCAGTACCTGAACGTCCGAATTTGTTTTTCTGACCCTTATTGCAATTATATAAGTTTTTGTTTGTTTCAATTGCATCCTTCAAATCAAATTAATTATATACTGTAGTTTCAGTTCGGTCCTTGTTCTTTTAATTTTGCGTTTTGGCCTGAAATCCTTAATATTTTTGGTTTTAAAGTTTTGATTTATTTCAATTTTATCCTTCCAAGCAAATTAATCATAAATCCTTAATAATTTTGGTGTCAAAGTTTGATTTCTTTCAATTTTATCCTTCCATGCAGATAGATTATGTATTTGAGTTTTATATCTGGTTTTATTTTGGATTATGAAATTTCCATATTATGATTTATTTCAGTTTTGTCCTTTCAATTAGATTTATTACAGATTTTTTTTTTTATCCCTTATACTTTTAATGCTATACTTTTAATTCTTATTTTTGTCCATGTTTATATATACAGGCTCTTTGTTATTGTTTCCAAATTTTTTTTCCACTGTGATTAAGATTTTTCTCAATGTTTAAATTTTAATTTATATTGATAATCATTTCAAAAATAATATTTATTATTATTTCTTTTTTTTTATTCTTCATGTTAAACAATTTATTTAAATATAATAATATTTATTTTTTGTTGATATTGTTAGGTATTGAATTTTCTAATTATTATAGATAAAATATTCAAAATAATAATAATAATAATTTGTAAGTTTTATTTTCTTTTAAATATGTCAGCCTAATTATATATTTTGATACTTATTTAATGTTAGAGCCTTAATATATATATATATATATATATATATATATATATATATATATATATATATATATATATATATATATATATATATATATATATAGCCTAAGTTTTTTTTTTAAATTAATATCATTGTTCTAAAATACTTTTAGTATCATAATATGAAAATAAAAAAATTATGGAATTTTTTTCTCATCAATTTTATTATTTCCACTATTATTAAGTTTAATTTTTTAATATTTACATTTTAATTTCTGTTGATAATCATTTTAAAAATAATAGAATCTAATATTGTCCATTTTCTTTTTATACACCATAATATATATATATATATATCTCTATATATATATATATATATATATATTTATATATATATATATATATATATATATATATATATATATGGCCTAAGTTGTTTTTTTTTAAAATTAATATCATTGTTCTAAAATACTTTTAGTATCATAATATTAAAATAAAAAAATTATGGAATTTTTTTCTCATCAATTTTATTATTTCCACTATTATTAAGTTTAGTTTTTTAATATTTACATTTTAATTTCTGTTGATAATCATTTCAAAAATAATATTGTCTATTTTCTCTCTCTTTTTTTTCCTTTAATTCAAATAAGTTTTTATGCACACCATAATTTTTTTCTCATACTGTTTAAAAAGATATTTTCCCCATACACTTTTTTATAACAAGGCATTTTTTTTTTGTTTTTTAATAAACGAGAATCCTTTTTGAAGAAAAAATTATAAAACCAGGGTGTCCAGGTCAGATTTTTTTCTTTTAACTGGGCTTCTTTTGTTATGTTCTTTTTTAATCAGCATATCCACGATAGCTTATGTGTACCACGACTAATCTCCGGATCCACTTTTTTTTTCAAATTTTTTTCCTTTTTTTCTCCACTTATACATTTAATTTTCCATAACCAGGGTGTCTGTATCAATTTACGCACATCACAATTTTTTCTCTCATTACTGTTTGAAAAAGTTATTTCTTTTTTTTTAAAACCAGGGTTCTATTTTTTTTATAACGGGGTGTCCAGGATACCTTACACGCAACACGATTAATTTGTTGACCCATTTTTTTAATATATTTTTTCCCTTTTTTTTCCACTTATATATTTTTTTTAATAATTAGAATGTTCAGGCCAGCTTACGAGCACCACATTTTTTTTCCCCACATATATTTTTTTTTATCTCTGGATCTTTTTTTTTACATTTTTTTTCCTGTTTTTTTTCTCATTTATACTCTTTGTTTTTTATAACTGTGGTGTTCGAGCCAGCTTACGTGCACCATAATTTTTTTCCCACGTATATTTTTTTTTTATAACCAGGGTGTCCGAAACAGCTTACGCACATCATGAATAATCCTCGAAACCACTTTTTTTTAGTATTTTTTTCTGTTTTTTTGCACTTATAATTTTTTCTTTTATAACTGGAGTGTACGAGTCAGCTTACAGGCACCACGATTATTATTTTATAAAATGACTAAAGGAAATCACAATTTCAAACAGTAATAAACATTTATTTCAACTGTGGTTTTCACTTCTCATTACTCTTTGAATTTTTTTTTTATATATATTGTTTACATAATTCTTATTGCTGTCCATATTTACATATACATGCTCTTAGTTTTTGTTTCCATTTTATTTATTCCACTATTACTAAGATGTTTTTTAATATTTAAATTTTAATTTGTGTTGGTTATCATTTAAAAATAATATTTGTTATTGTTTTTTTTTCAAATTAAATAATTTCTTTAAATATAATAATAGTTATTTTTTGTTAATATTGTTAGGTATTGAATTTTCTAATTATTATAAATAAACATTCAAAATAATAATAATCATTATTTTTAAGTTTTATGTTCTTTTAAATACATCAGAATAATTATATATTTTTATATTTATTTAATATTAGAGATTTAATATATATTATCATTTTTTGGTCGGAAAAAAACCTTTTTGTAGAAAATTTTATCAATTATAATTTTACTAATTAAATATTAAAATAACAAAATACAACATGTAAAAGCCTAGCGCATCGCGCAGGCAAGTTGGCTCGTAACACTATATGATATATGGATGCCAATGAAAGTATTTTCATCATTTTTTCTATTGTAACAAATAAAGATGGTGTTTCTTGGTTTGCAAGAGAGTGAAGTTGACAAAATTTCTTTTAATAAACTTGAAAAATAATTAAAATATTAAAATTTCAATTCATTTTCCATGATGTTGTCAAACATAAAAAAAAAAAAAAAAAAAAATTTAACATGCTACTTGAGATATATTATGAATTTAATGTCAACATGTTACTTGAGATACATTATTAAAAAAATTTTGGTATCCAAAGCCTTCTCAATACTCTGTTTATATTATTGGTTTGTTATTGTTGGTTTGTTAGAGGAGCTACCATTAACTATCTTGTTAGGGGTAACTATTAGACTAATAGAACTAAACATGTTTCTAAGATAATTTTCATTTAGATATAATGTAGAAAAAAAGAAGATCAAAACATACCTCTTGTTATTGATGAAAAATGCCCATAAATGTTTTTTTTTTTAATTTTTTATTTGGTACTTTTAAGTTCTAACATGCTCAATTTAATATTATATTTTTATACGTAAAATTTACATGCTAGTGTGTAACACCAAGGACTATATATATATATATATATATATATATATATAACAATAATGCTATTAAATTCTTAATTGATATATAATTTTGTTGCCGTTTAATATGGGAGTTGATTTATTGGGTTAAAAGTTAAAGCTATTGAAAAAAATTAAATCCCATATTGATAGGTGATGTAGTGAAGCATAACTTTAACATTTTATCATTTGATCTATATGTTTAACTTAATATCTTAACTTAATTACATCTTTTATCTTGCCTAGCGAATAAATTCATGAATCATGATGACAAGTCCTTTAATAATGAGCATTACATTCCATATATTACAATGCATAAAATCTCCCAAATATTATTCTATATATGGAAACCTTAACAAATAAATCATATGTTTATTCTTGGTCCCGTTCAAATGAATCTCTCAAATAAACTAAGATGTACATACATATAAGAAAACATCATGATAAATAGAATTCTTTTTTAAAAAAATAATATAGTTCATACAACTAAATCACAATGTAAAACCAACTTTTATTTTCATTACATGATCCTTGAATTTAAATGGTAACATGCCCTTAGTCAAAGGATATGTGATCGTCATTCCAATGCTAATATGCCTAATGACTATTTTTTTTCTCTAACATGTTCTTTTATGGCTAAATATTTAATGTTGATATATTTATTTTAACTAATTTTTTTTTTGTTTTTAGCAATAAAAATAACAATTGAATTGTCATAATATATTTTTAATGGTCTAGAAATACCTAAATATAAAACTTTTTAATGATACATTATATGCAATAACCTTAAAATAAGAAATGAACTCAATTTTCATAGTATAAGTAGTAGTCAAAGTTTATGTAACACTTCTCCAAGATAAATCTTCACCAATCATCATAAGAATATATATATATATATATATATATATATATATATATATATATATTGATTATGTGAATCAACACAACCAATAAAGTTTGAATTTGAGTAGATAATTGCTTCGGGTTATTTGTTTTTTTGTATACATAAACATATAGGTTTTAGTCATTTAAAGGTATCTTATTGTTTTCCTTACAACTTTATAGATGTCTATACCTATATTACTTTGATATCATCCCGACATTCCCATAACATATATAATACTAGGCCTGGGCAGACATCAAATTTCATGCAACATAAACATATGGAATATTTTGTATTTGTTCCATTTCAAGACTATTTTATAACCATTTGTTCAAATCGAACCTATTACCCTTAATAATTGGAGGTATATTCGTTGAACAATCTTTCATCTAAAATCTCTCTAAAATATTAGTGACATAAGTTTCTAGAGAAAAACCTAAAACACTTTTAAATTTATTTATATAGATTTTCATGTTAACGATATAAGATGCCTCACCTATATTCTTCATGCCATATTTTTTAAAGAAATTATATAACCTTAAACAACAAACCCTAATCATTGGTTGGAAGTAAAACATCACTCAAATATCAAAAAAGAAAACAAGTCTTACTCCTATTGATTCTCTAATTAAAAGAATTACATCATGAAATTTAAAGTACCATTAGCGGGACACTTGTTTTGAACTATATATGGATTCCCTAAGTTTACAAACCAAATTCTCATCATCACTAGAGGGAAATACTTTATGTTATTTTATGTGGATCCTCCCTTTACTAGACCTTGTTTGGTATTGTGTTTTAAAAACGCTTTTGAAAAAAATGATTTTTTTTATTTTTAAATTTAAATTAATTTTTTTGGTGTTTTTAGATCATTTTCATATGCTGGTGTTAAAATAATTTTTTTTAAAAATAAATAAATAACATTTTTTTAATGTAATTTTAAACAAAACACATTTTCAAAAGTAATGTCAATCATATTCCTAAACAATCACTAGATCTCTATTGAGAAATGCATTATTCATAACCATTATTGCATTTATAAGTCAAAATATGCTACCAATACCAAAAAATGCATAAAGTATCTTTCTTAGATAGAGAGGAGAAAATCTTTGTGTAATTAATTCCTTTTTTTTAAGTGAATCTTGTAGTGAAAAGTCTTGTACGATATCTTTCAATGTTACTCAATAAGTTTATCTTTATTTTGAAAACTCATTTATATAAAATGACTCTTGCATTACTAGGAAACTCACAAAGATCCTAGACTTTGCTACCCTTCATAAAGTTCAGATCTCTTTCTTCATGGGATTATACCATAATCTAATTCCTTATAACTTACGACATGTGGAAAAAAACTTAAGATTGTTTTTTTCTAAAAAAATATAGTTAGATCCTTATAGATACACAAAATAATCATCAAAATTATTGATATCTTTATTCTAGTAGATATCTTTAATATCATTAAGAAGTATTTGGTTTAACTACTTGTTTAGAATCTCTTAGTAATAATTGAACTACTTGATTTATTAGAATGTTTTCAACATCTAGTTAAACTTCAATGATTGACCATTAAATATCAATTTATACTTAAGGGATGCTATAAATAATAACTAATCGATCACTTAATGTGGAAGGTTGTAATTTTAAATGATCCTTCTTAGAAACTATGTTCCTCATTTGATCACTCGCTTGATCAGGTCATTTTTTTTTTAAAAAAAAAAACTTTATATTTCTTGATTTCATAACCCTAGTGTTGTGAGATGGATAGTAAAATCTATACCCTTTATACCTTTCATCATATCCAATGAAATGCCCATTAATAGTCCTTATGTTCAACTTCTTTTCTTATGAATTATATATTCATACTTCATATGTGCATCCTTAAACATACACATATCACAAACTTGATTTCTAACCTTTTAATAACTCAAATGGTATTTTGGATTAACTTTAGTTGAAACTTGATTTAATATGTACATTTTTTATTATTAATGCTTCAATTCATAAGGATTTAGGCATGTCTAATAATGTTTAGTTTTTTCGTTTTGCTATAACATTATGGTTTGGTGTATTTGGAAAATATCTATTTCTCTTGAAGAAACTTTCTGAACAAACTGAGTTTTTGAACATCCTTTGTGTATCTACTATAATATTATTAACCAATATTAGATTTTATAATTTCCCTCCATATTATTTCTCTACTTCAACCTTAAAATCTTAAAGGTATCTAATGTTTCATTTTTGTTATAAACAAGTACAGATACATGTGTCATAAGTAATCATCTATAAAAGGAATGAAGTGTTTTTGACAAAGTGAATCCATGTCTAGACTACGTATATGTTAGCATGAATGATTTTTAATATTTATGAACTTTTTTGGAACCTTTCTTTGACTTGTTGAATCTATTTCCCTTAATAGTTTTAAAGTTAGTAAAATCAAGAGTACTAGGTATTTTATCATTTGATGATCTTTTAATTCTATCTTTGTTATAACATAGAGAAATTCTTATTAACAACACAACTTTTAAAGCCAATATGAACATGCATTGAAATATAAATGACATTGTGCTTATAAGTTAACGCAATAAAGACCACCAAACAAAACATGATTTCCAACACAATCAAATCTATAAAATAACTTGTTTTTTCTTTAAAAAATTTAATGGAATATCTAAAAGGCATAGGTCTAGATACTTAGAATCAAGTTTCTAGAAAAAACTTGGAACAAAAAAGGTCTTTTCCAACTCTGAAACAAACAATTGCTTAAAAGTCAAATAACATGTTTATATAACCTTCACATGTGAGCACATCTTGTTTCTTGAATAGATGTTTCACTAATTTTTTAGTGGTTTTTAAGTTCCATATACTTAGAAAGGTAATGAAAATAAAAATTGTAGAAACAAAATCAATCCAAAATGTATTATAATTAATACCAACCATTTTAAATTCATAACAAACAAATGAGATTGAAATACTTTTCTTTTCAAGCTATTTTTGAAATCTAATGCATTCGTTTTTCACATGTCTTTTATTTTTACATAAAAAAACACATGGGTTCCTTTTTAATGTCAATATGAGGAGGTATTTAACCGTTTCCTTTTTACTGGTTTGAGTTTTCTTTTCCCCCCGTGTTGCCATTATTGCACTTTCTTCTAGTTGCATTACTAACATCCTTTTCTCTTGAACACTATAAACCCTAAAAATAAATCCTTGGCATAAATGAAAAACCAATTATTGTAGAGAAGGATGAAATTGAATGAATGAAAGTGATTAATGTATAAAAATAGAAGGGATAAAAAGAAAATAGTAGATCTTTTTGGGTCAAAGTGCATTTACTAAGAACTTTGACTATTAAACAAATCTCATTTTTCTTCTCCTTAAGAATAAAAACAACTAGGGCAAAAAGAAGAAAGATCTTCGTAATATTTTTTACATGAAATGAAGAGAAAAACAACATTTTACAAGAGAAAATAGTAAAGAATTAGATAGTATTAGCAAGAGAGAGACTAGAAGGCAAGAAAAAAAGAGGAAGAAACAAGTGAAAACTTGAGGTTTTGAGGAGATGAAGTTTTGGCCAGCACCTTGAGAAGGAAGAGGAGAAGAAATATTTAATCTAGTTAAGGTTTCACACTTATCTTCTATATGTTAGGAAGTTCTAAACATGCATATGCAAGTTTCATTCCATTTAAATAAGAATTTGATGATTTTATAAGTTAGGATTCATGTGATAATTTAGGATGTCGCGACGATATTTCTTTCACACTTCACGTCTTGTAAATCTCAAATTGAGGGGAGAAAGACACATTGTGAAAATGAGGTGTGTTTTATAGTTGTAAAAATTACAACTATAATTATTAGGAGTTGCTACTAAATATTACAGTCATCAGGAAACCTATTGGTCTGCTAGTGTTTGGGTAAGGAGACTTGTTGTGCAAGAAAAAATGCATCACCCCTAGTGGACTCTACCTAAGACAAGTTGCATTGTTGTTTGATTATTTTTCTAAAAAAAATTTTATTTGTCTTTTCCTAAGGTTCGACGTAGATTTCTCTCCGTGAGAGAATCTTTACCTCAGTGCAAGTTAAAAAACTAAGCCAAAATAATTTTACACTGCATTTTTAAAACCCTATTTTTAACTATCTATGAATATACTTTACAGTGTAATTTTACACCGGAATAGATAAAACAAAATAATTGTTAAGTTATTTTTGATATTTTCGGCAAATTCCAATGGATAAGTGTAAATCAATTACGATATTCAATTTTCATTTCAAATATGAGAAAGTTGCAACATATTTTATGATGAAAAATAAGATGAGAAAAATCTTAGAATCTAGCCTTATGACGAAAACAATTTTGTTTTTGTTTTTTTTTTCTTTTTTAAATGCAATTTTTTTTTAAAATGCAACACACGCACACACTTTTTTTTCATTATTTTTTGTTACATTTTACACATTACATAACATTTATGAAAAGTAAATGAACACAACAACTATTCAAACAAACACATAAACATCTAAAATTACAAAATAAACCTTCCCGGGAATATTGTTGACAGTGGAGGCAACACATGAGCATTAGGGGTGCATCAGCTCACGCGCCCCCATCTCTAGCAGCAAGTGGAACCACGCGCAGCCGCTGGTGGAGCAATAAGACAGGGGTAGTGGATCTGCCTCTTACCTTCCTTCTCTCACCGGTGATGGCACTTATGGTGACCAGCAAACACATAAAACACACAAACAGCGACAACTGGGTTGTTCTTCTCTTCTTTTCTTGATTTCAGATATGTTATTCCCCTTTCCAATGCTAGTCGGTGGCGATCAGGACAACCACAAGGGCTAGAATTACCGAAAGGGTGGAAGCTACCATGGATGGCAGGGGAGAAGAGGAGATGGAGGTTGGTTGGAAAAAAAGAACCACCGTGGATGGTAGTTGAGTGGCTAGTGGCTAGAGGCAGATGGCACTACTAAAAGAGGAAGAGAAGGGAGGTTGTCTGCGTAGAGGATCTAGCCATCGATGACTAGAGAGAAGAGGTGATGGGAAGGGGGTTGAGTCAGTCATCGAAGGGGGCAGAGAAGACCTGCCGACCAGGAGAACAAGGTATCAAGCCTTGGGGATACAAAGAGGAGGTTGACCGAGAGAAGGAGAGGAAACAGTGGCTGGATGGAAAAAAAGAAAAAATGAATGGCCATGGAAAGGGGAAGGGCTGCAACTGCCCAAAGAGGGAGCTGGCAACAATAGCCCCATGAAGAGAAAATTTAGGTTTTTTTTTGGGCTTAGGGTGTTTTGGTTTTTTGTGATTTTTTGGTTGTATTGTTCTTTTTATCCCCTTTTTTATAGTGCTAATCAGCTTTATTTATAGAGTTTGAATTTACGCACTCTTTCCACTTTGGTTCTTGGTTTTGAATTCATGTAATTTGATCCTCAATTGGTCATTAAATCCTCAATTGGTCATTAAACCCTTAATTGACTATTAAATACTCAATTGTTTTCAATTTGACCCCTAACTTTGAACAATTAACTTGGAAAATTTTGATTTGGTCTCCAAAAATTTTAATCTTCTCAATTAAACCCAAATTAAGCTAAAGAAATTGATTTTTCATTGATTAAGCCCTTAATTAATTTGATGTGACCAATTTAAAGTATAATTAAGTCATTTTACTTAATTAAACCTTTCATTTGGATCTTAAATTAATTCTCAAACATAATTATACTTTTAAATTGGTCGATTAAATAAAATCAAGTCATAAAAATATAATTATATTGTTCGACTTAATTTTTACACAGATTTATCTAATGATAAATTATTTTTGCCTTAAATATGTACTTTTCTCTATTTTTAGGATAAAAGAGATACAATCGGACTTTCAAAAACAACTATTTTTTATACCAATACTGACCCCTTTTATTTTAATTTTGTTATTTTTGAGTAAATTTTAGGGAGTAACCCAAAAATTGGGTTATAACATAGGAGAAATGAAAATCAGTTGTAATTGATGGTATTAGGTTGTAGAGGTTTAATTTCTATGTGAAATCATGATAATTTAATGAATCAAATCATTTGTTATGAATTGGACCCTAAACTAGAATATGGACAAACTTGTTAATTGACTTTCAATTGACTTATGAGTTAGTTAATGCTAGAATTTAGGATTAATCACTCATGAAAGTTGTATTTAGGAGTTTTGAATTTCAAATGGAACTATATTTGCTCAATTTGTAGTTTTATAACTCTATATATGCATGGAAAATCAAGAGTAGGTTAAGTTATGTTTTACTAGATAAATTTGTTATACACTTTTAAGCTAAAACTCAAGATTAAAAATGAAAGAATTTGAGTTAAGTTCTTTAATGAGAGTTGTAAGTTAGGATGTTATCTTTCAAATGGGATAGGAACAACTCGATTTGGAGTTCTAATGCTATAAATATGATTTTTAAAATAAAGGTCATATGATTACATACTAGACAATTTAGGTGTATTGCAATAATATGCATATTGGGATACCTTAAGGCTAGAATTAGGTTTTTAGCCTTTTAGCATGGTATAAGCCTAATGCCTTATATTTTGAAATGCACAAGTCATTCATAAATTTAAATTGTATAACTTGTGTAATGATTGAAAGTGTAAACAATGTTTATGGAGGGTGTCGCACCCTAAAAAATGAGCACAGCGTCGCGACGACCCTCCCTGTGAGCGAGGAAATTCAATGTGGAGGTCTAATCTTTATTTTTGTGAAAAGAGAGTCACCACCTAGTATTATGGTTACTAGGAAACCTAAACTGGTCTTTCAGAGATTCTAGGGTAAGGGACTGGTTGTGTAAAGGGAAGGTTTTAGCACCACCAGTACGCCCTACCTAAGGTAAGTTGCTTGGTGTTTTTGTTTGTCTTATGATTGCTATGATATTGATTTTTAAAAAAAAAATATTTGTTAAATGATGATGGGATATTACCTTGCCGAATATTTTGGATATTAATCCCTTAAGATTTATTTATCCAAACACCGATAGTGAATAATAGCATATCATCCCCGCCGAATCTTTTGGATATTAACCCCTTAGGATTTATTTATCCAAACACCGACAGTGAATGATAGCATATTATCCCCGCCGAATATTTTGGATATTAACCCTTTTAGGATTTATTTATCCAAATACCAACAGTGAATAATATGAATCACCGAAAAAGGTTTTTAAGATTTTTGGAATATTGGCCAATACCCTTTGGATTTTACAAACATGTTGTAAAATCTCAAAATCCAAGAAATGATTTTTTTGCGAAATTCATGCTAAAATACATTTTTTCCTTAAAATTCCAATGTAATATGTTTTTTGAAACAAAAAGATTTTTTTAAAATATGCTAGTGTATTGGCCGTATGCATAAAAATACATTTTTGTTTTTTTAGATATTTTCTAATATATATATAATAAATAAATAAATAAATAAATAAATAATAGTAAAAATATAAAATATATATATATATATATATACTGGTGGGCTGGGCCGCCAGCCCAGAGGGACCTGGGCCGTCGGCCTAGAGAGTCACGGGTCTAGGCCGTCGGCCCAGATCTACTAGGTTGGGCTTTAAACGCATGTGGGCTTCAAGCCCGCCCCGTTGATGTCTGGGCCGGGCACAAAGCCCGGCCCAAACCGACCCGTTACTGTTTACAAACAGTAACCAGGACGTTTACGCATGCAAATGGGGAAGATGAACAGTGAATGATGGTTTCTTTGAGCATGACGAATAGGGAAACGGTTAGTACCTTTGTGTAGAGGGCATTGAGGTGGTTCTTTTGGTCGTGGTTTCGTCGGAAATGGTGGCCTGTGGTGGCCAGAAATGGGGTTGGAAGTCGCCGGATTGTGTGGCTGCCATCGAGGCTGTCACCTTTTCTTCTCCGGAGCAGGTGGCTGAGGCACTGGAACTGATGACGGAGACGAGGGTGGTGCTTAGGTGATGCTGAAGGGGATGTGGTGGTCGACAGTGGCTAGGGGTTGACTGGCCGAGAAGAAGAGAGAGAGAGCTTCGGGTCTGTTCTTTTTTTTAGAGAGAGAGGAGAAAAACAAAAACAGAGAGAGGGAGAGTGAAGGAGCAGATGAGAGGGAACAAAATCTTCGAAAAAATTCACGTCAAATTCCTTTTCTTCCCAGTTTTTTTCTTTCGTTTCTTTTCTTTCCTATTTTCCTTTTTTCTCTGGTTTATATAGTCGTTTGCAAAGGGGTGACCGTTGCCAATGGTGGGCTGCTTTCGGCTTGCAAAGGGGTGACCGTTGCCAATGGTTTATATAGTCAGGTGGCCTGTCGGCGGCGGGTGCAGGTAATTTGTCGACGACGAGGGCAGTGACTTTTTCAGTAGGTGCATGGGAAGGAGGGGTGCTTTTAGGGGTGAAAGTGCAATTTGGTCCTCCGATTTGTATTTGCTCTTATTGCACCCTCAATTGGATTCAAATTTATGATTTTGTGCAATTATACTCCTGTCCGAATTTCAACATCAACCTTAATTTTGCGCACCTCTTTCCTTTTGGTCCCTTATTTCTGATTTATGCAATTTAGCCTTCAATTGATCATTAAACTTTCAATTATCTTTAATTTGACCCCTAACTTGCGCAATTGGCTTGAAAAAATTCAATTGGGTTTCTAAAAATTCTGATTTTCTCAATTGAGCCCAATTTCTCATTGACTAAGCATTTAATAAAATTAATTTGGTTAATTCAAAGTATAATTAAGTCCTTTCTCTTAATTACATTTTTCAACTTGGCCCTAAATAGATCCCCAAACATAATAATATTTTTAAAATAGCCAACGATTAAATCGAATTGACCCATAAAAATATAATCATATCTTTCGACTTAATTTCCATGCAGATTTATCTGATAATAAATTATGTTAGCCTTAATCTGCACTTTTCTCCATTTCTGGGCATAAAAGATGTACGATCGAACTCTAAAAAAAAACATCCTTGATTTTCTACTGACACCACCCCCTTTTATTTTATTTTTTATTGTTTTCGGATAGTTTTGGGGAATGACCCAAAATTGGATTACGACAGAGGGATTAATTAAATTATTTTGTATAGTCAATTCCCAAATAAATTAGAGAATATGCTAAATGTAAAAATTCAAATAACAAGGATTTGTAGAGATATACTCAAATGCATCAATGGTGAGGAAATAATAAATTAATGAGAAATGTAATGGCATAACTACTATGAATTTGAATCAAGAATACTAATGGTATATATTTTATGTAGAATAGGAGACCTTATAGAGGGAGGAACTGAGCAGAGGGGTACATCTCATATAGCATATTCAAGTAGGTGATCTATGCCTATTTTCTCATTTAGAAATGTATGATACATTAATGTTAAAATAAATTTTCTCTTTGGTAGGAATGGTTAAGTAATGAAAGGATTAGTGTTATAGAAAAGATGAGGATATATGAGATGTTGTTGTCATTCTGAATCATGGAGAACAATAATATTGATGGAGATTATTCCAAATGTTATGTTGTATAAACCTAACTAACATTTAATGAGTGTTAGAGATACCAGGTTATTGGTATCACCATGCAAGGATGCTAACATGTGTTGCTATAATGTCAAGGCATGTAAAATAGACTAATATTCATTTAATGAATATTAAATATACCAAGTTATTGGTATCACCATGTAAAGACACTAACAGGAGTTACCATAGTATTAGGGCATGTAAAAACTTATTAACATTCATTTAGTAAATATTAATGATAACTAATAATTGATATAAACATATGATAATGCTAGTTGGGTTGCCCTAGTGTCGGGAGATGTAAAATGGATTTACATTAATTAAGTGGATGTAAATGACACTAGACCATTGATATCAACACTCATTAGATGAAAATGGTTCTTTGTTATTTATATAGAATGTCGAATAGAGGAAAAAAAAGGACAAAGCTAGGAAGTGAATGGATGAAATCATAACAGAACCAAATGGAGATTTTATGGAATATATGACTGTATGTTTCTTACAAATCTAATTGTTTGAATATTAATATTAATATATTTTTTCTTCTATGATGTTTATATTCTAGTAATATATATTTTTGTTTCAGGTCCACAACATTTATGACAAAAGTGGATTCTAGCTTTTGTTTACCTTATGTTGTTTAGTTCTAAGTACATATCCATGTATTTGGTAACTTAAAAATATGGATATTCTATGGAATATCACAATAAAAGGATAATTATTGAGTTTTACCCTTAAAAATATGCATAATCTATGTTAATCCATCCTAAATAAAGGACAATTTTTTTTTTCTGATATATTTTACAATTATCAACCTTTAGATATGGAATATCACAATAAATATAAGAGATTTGGAGGTTATATAACTCCAAAACAAAACTAAAGTATACTTTTATATCAAAATTGAGAAATAAATAAAATATCATGCTTTACTAATGTAATTCATACTAAAATTGAATATAATGACATAAACCTTATTGGTGGGCTTAATTTTTTAATTCAGACATATTGTATGATAGAATTATCAAATTATATACTTAATTTATAATTTTTTGGTTATATATTATGAGAATAATTTGATAATCTACGTTAAACCTTTGTAATAAAACTATCAAATTATTTACTTAATTTATAATTTTTGTGGGTATATTATTAAAATAATTTGATAGTTTATTCTAATCAATTATATAAATATAATAAAAAAATTATAGTGGGATAACATTTATTTTATTTAGTAGAATTAATCACAATTTGTTCTTTATGTGATCCCAACATAGCATAAGATATAAATTTATTTAATTAAAGATGTTGCAACTAATCTCTAATTATTTAAAATTGTATAGGTCATATAATTTTATATAACATAAAATAACATGCTACCTTTTTTATAATTCATAAAAAAACACCATAGAAACCAAAATAAAGCCATGAAAATAAACCATGTAAAAAATCAAAATGACAACCATACGAATTAAAATTACACTATCCAAAGAAAAAAAAAATGGATAGCCTAAACATCAAAATGATTAGAAATTAGTTTTTCTAATGACATATTATTTAATACACTAAAAGAACTGTATTGTAATTTATGTGTGTTTTCACTGTGAATTACAATAGTATTGCTTAGTTTTGGGTCGATTTTGTTTGCCGATTTACTAATTTCTTTTTATACAATAAAATAATAATTTTATCCCTCAAAAAAAATAAAAATCAAGTTCTACCAGGAGGAATGCCGATAATTATATATTTTTAGTCCGATCCAGTATGGATATTGAAGAAGGGCATTCCAATAATAAACGATGCAGCTGAAGAGACGACTCATACCTTATATGGTGATAGCTTCAGGCTTCAACAGGTGTTAGCTGATTTCATGCTGATGTTGGTTGATTGTACACTAACTGGAGGCCAGCTTTCTCTTCAGCTAGCTTAGCCAAAGACCTGCAGGGGCAACCCATTCATCTTGTGCATCTAAAACTCAGGTACCACCTGAGGCATAAATGAGATTTCAATATCTAGCATGGATACATTTGGGCGTAATCTAAGCATCTCTGCGGGTCAAATATCAGATGACTTCGTATACTTTGTTTTGAAGAGATAAGTGGCTCCAAAGGAGTGGAAAGGAAGCATATTCTATTCCATTGAATTCAATGGTTCTGCTGGTATTTTAATTCTGAAAAACCACCATAGAATAAGACAACAAGTCATTGCGTAGATTGAGTCAGACCCTAATAAATTGTATAGTTCATCTTATATTCTTATCTAGGTTTATGGATTTGTTCAGTTAATACCTAAAGTTTTCTGCTGTTGTGTTTACTTTGGATCAGGATAACATATGGAGGTGGCGGAATACCTAAGCATTGCTGAACCAAATGTTTGGGGGGTGATACAGAAGCCTCCGAGGAGGGGATCAGCCTGCTTATCAGCAGAAAGCTGGTGAATCTGATGAACGGAGATGTTCGGTACTTGAGGGAAGAGAGGAAGTCAAGTTTTAATATATCAGTTGAACTTGCTGGTGGCCACAAGTCGGAAAAACAAATGAAAAGCATAGCAAATAAGGAAGGTCAGAAAAGAAGATGGCGAATGGTTTGTGTAGCTAAAAAGAGGAATGCGGGATTCTGGAACTTGGCAAGCCATGCATGCAGTTTTTGTATTTTTAGAATTTGAATGAGTTAATGTTTTTTTGAGGACATCGATGTTGATCTCCTCGAGTTGTAAATATGGCAAGTTTAGTGAAATGCAGTTGGATGAAATATGTACAAAATGATCTATTCTTAAGAGTTTTATAAATATGTGTGTGTTTCATAAATCATACAGGTAAAAAAAAGAAGAAAAAAGGTAAACATTTTAAGGAAAAAGAGATGTTGGGCTGGGCTGGAAGAGCCCATCACGAGAGGTATTGAAGAAAGGCTGGGCCCAAAAGTCAATATACATCTATAAGGTTCGCTCTTGTACGCGGAGCACAAGTTAGCGTTAGGATTCTTTACTGGCAGCTCCCTCTGTTCTGCTGCATCTCCTTTCCTCCTCCTCATTCTTACTTCTCTCCCTCTCTCTGTCTGTCGCTCGCTGCAGTTTGTATATTTGATTTGAAATTAGGGATCATTATTGGAGATGGACATAAAAGACTTTTGTTTTGGAGCCGATAGGATTCCTCCTCCATTGTCTGTCATCGCAGCCGCCAAGGTTGCGTCTCTCACTCTTCCTCCTCCCTCCACTGTTACAAATGCTTCCGATTCTGCTTGCCTTCCTACTTTCCTCTTCTCTAATGGGTAACCTTCGCTTTCTTCTTTTTTCCATCTTTTCTAATTTTTCTCCTTTAATAAATGTTTATATATATATATAAAGGCTTGAGTATTTTATGCCTATGATTTATTTAGGGTTTAGCTCTGTTTCTGTTCACCTGTCACTCTCAACTTCTCATGTATGTATGCATTCATGGTAGGCTGAAATTGCAAGGAACCTATGTGCTTCTTCGATACATTGGCCGCGTTGCCAATCTATATGGTCAGGACCCACTGGAATCTAGCCAGGTTTTTCATTCTCCTCCCCACTCTTGCTTTTTCTTATCTAGTTTTGCTTCTGAAAGTTTTCACGAAGTTTTCCTTTCTATTTTTCAGATTGATCAGTGGCTCGAATACACCCCTGTCCTGTCTGTAGGCTCTGAGTTCGAGAATGCCTGCAGCTATATTGACAATTTCCTGCAAACTCGTACTTTTCTCGTGGGCTACTCTTTGTCTATTGCAGACATTGCGATCTGGTCCGGTCTTGCAGGTAAAGCTTCCGATATCTACTGTTTACTTTACTGCATTTATTCACTCGTGAATGTCAAATTTCAATGAAAGAAAAATTCCTTAATTGTCTGCCTCATAATTATTTCTTTATTGTTTAAGGTTTAAAAATCTCGTTGTTGAACTGAATTTTTGACCTGGTCTGTTATTAACGATTGATTTTTATTACTGCATTTGTGCTTAGAGTCCCAGGATGTTAAAATAAAGGGCTTGGCTGCTATTTTTCTTGATTGCATGACTTACCATCCACTACAGCATTTCATCTAGCAAAATAGATTGGTAGTATTATATGCTTTGATAGATTGTTCCTATGCTTAATTCCATCTTGATATGCATATTACATGTCATGCTTTGCAGGAACTGGGCTGAGATGGGAGAGTTGTAGGAAGTCTAAGAAGTTTCCAAATGTAGTACGCTGGTTCAATTCAATATTTGATGAATATAGTGAAGCTTTGAATGAAGTCATGTCAACATATGTTGGCAAAAAGGGCCCAGTAAAGCCTGCAGCAGCTAAACCAAAAGGCCAACAGGTTGTCAGTGGGGATAACCCAGAAAAGGGAAAAGCAAGCAGCAAGCCTTCATCTGAAGTAGATCTTCCAGAAGCTGAAATTGGAAAGGTGTGTCTGCGATTTGCTCCTGAACCTAGTGGCTACCTTCACATTGGGCACTCAAAAGCAGCTCTACTCAACCAGTATTTTGCTCAAAGGTACCAAGGTCGATTGATAGTTCGCTTTGATGATACAAATCCATCAAAGGAAAGCAATGAGTTTGTTGACAATCTTTTAAAAGATATCGAAACTCTGGGTATCAAATATGAAACCATAACCCATACATCTGATTACTTTCCCCAGTTGATGGAAATGGCTGAAAATTTGATCTGCCAGGGTAAAGCTTATGTTGACGATACACCACGTGAGCAAATGCAGAAAGAAAGAATGGATGGCATTGAATCAAAATGTAGGAGCAACAGTGTAGCAGAGAATCTGAAACTGTGGAAGGAAATGATTGCAGGATCAGAGAGAGGATTACAGTGCTGTGTCCGTGGGAAGTTAGACATGCAAGACCCTAACAAGTCTCTTCGAGATCCAGTCTACTATCGTTGCAATCCTGTTCCTCACCATCGGATTGGGTCCAAATACAAGATATACCCAACATATGATTTTGCATGTCCATTTGTTGATTCTTTTGAAGGTATAACTCATGCACTCCGATCGAGTGAGTACCATGATCGAAATGCTCAATATGACAGGATTCAAGCAGATATGGGACTGCGAAAGGTTCACCTTTATGAATTTAGCCGGTTGAATATGGTCTACACAATTCTTAGCAAGCGTCATCTTCGTTGGTTTGTTGAAAATGGAAAGGTGGATGGATGGGATGATGCTCGATTTCCAACTGTCCAAGGAATTGTTCGCCGAGGTTTGAAAGTGGAGGCATTGGTGCAATTCATCCTTGAACAGGTAAGCTTACATGCATCCATGTCCTTAGATTTTTTATTCTGATGTTTGGATAGTCAATATGAGATGCTGTATACAGATTTGATGAAAAATTTACATTCTACTGGAAGAATATACAGTGGAAACATGCTTGAGGACATTGAAGAACTTTGTGTTGTTCCTGTAGTATCTGAATTCTTTCCTTCTTTTCCCAATTATACCAAAGAACTTAATTTCATTCATGTGACATTTGCTTGAATTCTTTGGTTAAAAGGCGGCTTAGGGTGGCAAGTTCAGATTCATCACTTCTGTGTCACAATATTCCTTATTACTTCTACATATGTCCATTGATTTATACTCTTAGGTTATTTTGTGCACTCACCCTTTTTCTTACAGTTTTAATTCTAATTCTGTTTTGTTTCAGGGGGCATCAAAAAATCTTAATCTCATGGAATGGGACAAACTCTGGACAATTAATAAGAAGATTATTGATCCTGTCTGTCCCAGGCATACTGCTGTCATTGAAGAACATAGAGTGCCATTAACCTTGACTAATGGTCCCAAGCAACCATTTGTTCAAATCATTCCAAGGCACAAGAAACATGAGGGTGCTGGAGAGAAAGCCACAACATACACAAATAGGATATGGGTAGACCATGCAGATGCAGAATTGATCTCTGTAAATGAAGAAATAACCTTAATGGATTGGGGAAATGCCATAGTGAAGGAAATTGAGAAGGACCAGAATGGAAAGGTCACACACTTGAGTGGGGTCTTGCATCTTGAAGGATCTGTCAAGACCACAAAGTTGAAGCTCACCTGGCTATCAGATACAAGTGAATTAGTTAACCTCACTCTTGTGGACTTTGACTATCTAATCACAAAGAAAAAGGTAATTCTTCATTCATGGACTTTGGAAGTTTTGTTTTGTTCCTTTTTAAAAGAATATGATTGTCTGTTTAAAACTTGTCTGCTTTTATTTGTTGAGGGTGAGTGGTTTATTATTTTCTGCTTTCTATTGATTTCTGAGTGAGTTTTTTTCTCATTTTATCCTCCTGACTCTTTTTTTTTGTATTTTTTTGGCTACTGGAATACCGAACTTCTAATTGCTAATTATATTTTTCCATATAGATGGGGTGATCATTTCATAAACCTCGAGCTGTTTTTTCTCATGCCACCATAGTTTTGACTGAATGACTTCTCGATGTGAGATTTGGATCAAATTCTTTTTCAAACCAGTTTGGACAATGTTGACCATCTACCTTTCAAATTTATATTAAGGTTTTTTTCTGTAAAAATTTTCTTGGCATTAGTGTTTATTTGAGCTTCTTCTTCTTCTAATTGTCTGGATGTAGAGTTTCAGTGGTTGATTTATTCCAGTACCTATAATGCATAAAATGTCAAGTTTTGAAAGTAGCCTCGAGTGTTTTCAGACCTTTCTGCGTGTGTGAATGAAGAGAGAAGAATGAATACGTAAGAAACTTTGAAGTGGTAACTCCATTTGATGCATCTATTTAATTGAACATTTTGTTTATGTTTGAATGTATATTTAGCACACAAAATGAATATAATGGGGATGGGCCCTTGTCATTGACTCTTTCACAATGGAATCAGGTTTTATTCAAACTAAATTAAGTGTGTTTATTTGAGTGTCGGGTTTTTTTGGTGGTGATGAAGTTGGGTAGGAATAGATGGTAAAAGAATCTAGTTAGACATTATAGTTGTGTGACATAATGTTTTGCATAATACATTATACTTGTCATAGATTTTGAGAGAAGAGTTGGAACCATACTGAGTGGCTGGCATGTAAAATTTTAATTGTTGGTTGGCGCTTGTATTTGTGGATGCAGCTGGAGGAGGGAGAAAGTTTCCAAGATGTGCTTAACCCATTTACCAAGAAGGAGACTGCAGCTCTTGGGGATTCAAACATGCGAAATTTGAAGCGTGGAGAAATATTGCAGCTGGAGAGGAAGGGCTACTTTAGATGTGATGTTCCTTTTGTCAGACCTTCAAAGCCTGTAGTTCTGTTTGCAATTCCAGATGGCCGACAAGCAACCTCATTGAAGTAGACCATATTTGACAAGCATACTCTCTGACATTCTGGAGTTGATCATTTTCCCTAAAACTATGTAAGGTGAGATTTGGAGAGTCTGACTCTCATCCTTTTAGTAACAGACGTGCATTTGTTCTGAAGTTTTTGTTACCTTGCTATAGATGTACGAATTGAATGGTGCCTTTTCAACTAGTTAATGTGGTTTTGGTAAATTTCCTAGTTTCAGATAAAGATTTTCTTGTTGAATCCAGTAGCAGTATAGATCCTGATGGGATTTGGCTATTTTAACTAGGTGAATGCGGTTATGATAAACTACATTGTCATGTGGTTCCTCGTATACAGATGCGATTAGGTCTATAGAGAGCACCCAACTTTCCAGACTAGAATGTCTTAGTACTTCATTCCTTGCCCTGGGGATCGGGTTAAACCAGCGACAACATGGATTGTGCCCTCTTTCCTTGCTTGAAATTGGAACTTTATGATAGCATAGTCAAGTGACAAGCATTGGTTTAGTGGGTTCAAATTAACCCACAATTATTGTTGCTTTGATTGTCTGTCTTGTTGTGCCAAAATTACGCACTTTGGCGTGATGATGGCTATCACATGTGCAACTCCTTTTCTTTAATAAGATGAGTACAGCTACGACAATCACTTTTGTTGTCATTTTCAGGTAAGATAAACAAGAAAAGAAACTTACTAGTGCAGTGAAAGATGATGAGATGAGACAGGAAGATTTTTATTTAGCTTTTGCATTAACTCAGGCAGTTCTGTTAAATTGTACTTTTAGAAATAACACGTAAGAAAGCCATGAACATGGAAGAAGAGGATGGTCCAAATTTTATTTTTCTCGACTTAAACTTGAACTCTGTGCATTGCTAAATAAAAATATATTAGGTGAAATTCATGATCGGTTAATAAATGGACCATGCTCAATTGTTGTTTCTGATTCCCATTAACAGTATTTAGTCATCAACGTTTTTCATTAGTTACGCATTATCATGATCTGCACTTATTTTAGGATGATAGCGAGTGATTATTTTATATGGGGTAAATGTAAAGCGAAAGGTGGGATTTAATTAAAAATATTAAGCCATTACCCACCCTAATTACTTGATTGTGTTTTGACTTTCTCGAGCAAGGGCTAATTCCTTTTCCCTTCCCTGCTTACGGCATCATGTCCCAAACGCTCATCCACATGTAGTGATGACAAAATGCATGTACTACAAAAGATAAAACAGTGAAGATAAAAAAAAATTCTTTCAAACACATTTAGTGATAACTAGATAATTATATGGGTCAAGTAAATATTTTTTATAATTATTAGAATTAAAATAATTAATAAATTTTACTAATTTATAAATAAAATATAATCTTTATATATGTAATATTTAATATAATAAAATATATCAATACATTATATTATAATAACATTGAAGGTTTAATATCTAAAAATATCATTATTATTGCTATTAAAACAATAAAAATTATTAAATTATTTTGAGAAGAAAAGAATTCGAAAGCATTAATAAAAGAGGAAGTAAGCAAAAAAAAACTAAAATTATTATTATTATTATTATTGCGTGAATAACGGAAAAATAAATTCAATAGAAAAATAAAAAAAACCCAAAAACTTTAACAAAAGAGCAAACAAAAAAAATAAAAATTATTAGCTAAAAAAAATCATTTGACGTGAAAAAAACTAATAAAAAAACCAAAAGAAAAAACAAAGGAAAAAAAAGAGAAAGAAATATCCATTTTTAAATAATCATAAACACAAACTAAATTTAAGAACAATTTTTTTTTTAAAAATGTTATCTCAACAAAGAGAAAATAATAAAAATTAAAAATCAAAACTAAACACACACACACACACACATATATATATAAACATGGGCAAATATAGGGACTATTTAAGAACTATAAAAAATTAAAGAAATTAAAATAAAAAAATAAAAGTATAATGGTCGAAATAGAAACCAAATATATTATCAAACAAACCAAACCGACCGACCCAACTAGATCCGAAAACTGAGCAACAGTATTGTAATTCATAGTGATTTCACTTACAATCTACAGTAACTGAACTATGACTTCTTTTAGTATATAGTATAATAGTATTTGAAATTGTTTTTAAAAATATTTTTGAAAACATTTATTAAAATAATGTTTTTTATATTTTAAAAATTATTTTTGATATTAATATTTAACAGTAATTTAAAATGTCATTTTTTTATTTAAAATAAAAATTAAAAATTAAAAAAAAATCATTTTATTTTCAAACAATATTTTTAAATGCAATGTAAAACATTGCCTTATTCTATTATCTTTATTTCTCCCATTGTTGTTTTTATTATATCTATCCATCCGATAACACTAATGAAAGACAAGTTTGATGGAACTATTCTGGAAACATAAGCATTGATTATTTGGTTCGGACAAGCAAAATCAAGTGATTGAAATAATGTCATGTGAATTAATGGGTTAGTTGGCCAACGCATCGAAAGTTGGCCTACTTGCAGGTAGAAAGTCTTCCTAGGTATAATTACTTTATAAACCTGCTGCTTGTCTAATCTAATACCAGTTCATACATCCATCAGAGAAATACATATAGTCTATGTCAAACATGGATTTGTTATATTATATAATTGGCTAAAACAACAAATTGATGTTTTGATATTTATTCAGTGGAAGAACGGTTTGTAGAAGATTACATGTCGACGAATCATTTACCCTCCTAGATGATCCATCAAGCACAAACTTCTCCCCTTACAAAACTGTTACAGGAAGAATAACAATCACAAAATCCCAGCTGGGCACAGCTATAAGATTTATCAATTTAAAACCAGAACCTAGCGTACGTACTTGTGTTTTTATACAGTCCATCAATCGACCAATCATCTACTTCTTAGGTGCAAACCTGGACTTGATCTTTCGAACCTCCTTGGTACCAACCTGGAAAGCCTTGGTCAAGACATGGTCTGGCACGGGTGGTTGGGCTGAAAACAATGTGGCTGTAATTGACTGAGTTCCTGGCAACTGGCTATTGAATGCAGCAATCACTGCTGCTGGGACTTGACCGTTGTTCTTCTGGAAATGAACCAAGCCTTTAGGGAAAACAAATGTCTCGCCCACTTTGATGGTCTTTGATATCAAAACGTTAGCAGTGGTGATGAACCCCACGTCCAGTTGGCCTTCGAGGACAAAGACCATCTCAGTGGCGCGTGGATGTGTGTGGGGTGGGTTCAAGCCACCAGGGGCATAGTCAATGCGGGACATGGATACCCCCAAGGTGTTGAGTCCTGGGATCTTTTGAACATTGGCAGCAGTGACCAAGGAGCCGAATGTATTGTTGGTGAGACCTGGTTTAGCCAAGCCGACAAAGAAGAAATCCTCTGCCGATACGTTTTCCTTGCAGGTGAATCCATTCACCTTCACACCTGTTTAATTATAAAAGCATGTCATCTCATGTCATATCACAAATTGTTAAGCCAGTAACATTAGCACATAAGCAAAAAATAAAATGTATTGAGAATAAAACAGAATCAAAGACAATTAGTGAGATCCAAGGAAGATGAAGAAATTGTGTTGAGAATAAAACAGAATCAAAGACAATTGGTGAGATCCAGGGAAGATGAAGAAATTGTGTTGAGAAGGAAAAGGGGAAAGGGCGGGGCAAGTCAACTTTCCTGCCCCATACGTATCATATATATAATTAACTAAGATCAAAAGGAAAATAAACACAACAGTTTAAGAAGAAATACCAGAAGAAAGATCAGCAACGCAAACATCTTGAAGCAGGTCAGGATCAGCAGAAACGATGGCCAATAGTACCAAACCAAGAGTCATATAAAGAAGGGAGAGGTAGGCCACCTTATTTGCTGCCATGACTGCTGCTGCGGCTGCTAAGCGATAACAACTGCTAGCTCTCTAGGTTCTGGCGAAAACTATTAAAGGAAAACAACTAGCTAATATAAGAGAGAAGGAGGGAGGGGTGTCTGAATTAGGGAAAAGATGGGTGAATAGGAGGGAAAGGCGGGCAAATGTATATATACTGGCTGCAACGTGATAGTTACGAAAGTTGACCTGAATATTCCATTTGGTAAAGATCATTAACATGAGGTGTGGTTAAATATACCATGACTGCAAACTGAGTTTGAAAAAAAAACTATAATCTATAGGGTTTCTTCAACATGTCATAACCCTAAAAACTAGCTAAACATACTCGAAAACAAGGGCAGCAAATTTTTTAGTTGTATTTAAAAATAAAAGGGAAATTTCAAAGTGGGCAAAGCCAATGAGGGAAATGGGTGAATGTTAAAGCACGAAACATGCCTTCTTAGCTCTTACACCAAAAGGAAAGTCATCGCTTCCTCCTTCCTAAAGCAATTAATGGACCACCATCATCTCTCCGGCCCCTACAGCTTGTGTGTTCTTCCGTAAGCCTGGGGTCAATTTTCCAATGTGCGTGTATGGACTCGGTCTCTCAATTTTATTGCAGTCTTCTTCTCACAACTTTGTATCGTTGACCCTCGAGAGGCAGGCTTGTTAGGAAAAAACTTCTGCTCTCATGATTATCCTTGATATTATTTTTGATCGAGATCTTCATTTCAATTGATGTATAAATTGGTCCAAAGATGTTTTTCTTTACCATCGAAACGTTAAAATGTGGTATGATATAGTGATAATTGAAGTTAATCCATAGATGCCCATCTCCCAAGTCTCTTGATCAGCTAGGATTAATTACAGTAGCCATGCTTGGTTTTAATAAAAATAAAAAAGATTATCAGACTTTAAAACCAAAGTCATCCACACAAACACACTTGGATAGATTGTCAGCTGTTAGCTTCACTTGTTTGTGTTGGCTTTTTATCAAAGTATAATGAATGGACTATTGAAAGCATAATGATTAATTAATATCTTTCAGTTCGTAAACTTATTCTGAATTACTAATTAAATTATACTTAGTGAACGAGTGCAAGGCTTTAGGTGCAAGGCTTTAAGCTAAACCGTCTACTATATACTATAAATTAAAGATATATCCACTGGTCAAGAGTAGAATGAAATATGCACTCTGTTGCTCATGTATAATTTATAGATTGTAAATATACGAGTGTTCACCACTTTTCTTTAAAATTCTTATACTTTTTTTCTTAAGAAAATATGTACCTTTAGAATGACGGGCCTCATTTCCGGCTCATCACCTTTACGTTTCGGGCCTCTTACGGACCAAATTACCTTTCATATGTTGGCCGTTTCATCTTTTTTCTGCACTTATGGGCCTATCATAGGCTCACTTTTCTCTATTATCTGGGATTTTTTTCCCTTTTATCTGTGCTTCTGAGCCTCCCTGTGAGCCTCTCCTAACTAAAGGCTATTGCCCAGAGTAAAATCGAATGTTAGAGATGCTAAAGTAAAAAAATATCATTAAAAAATACTTTTATTATCTATAATAATAATTAACGCATAATCAATTCAATTTATTACAGTGTTTATTTTATACTTTTTAATTTCGAAAGTAAAATTGGATATTATTTTTTTCGAGTATAGTAGTTTTATGTCGATTTACTATTTTATTCCAACTTATAATATTGAGAATGAATAATTAGATTATTTTCAAGTGATGAATTAGCAGAGACACTCCCATCGACACTCTTCTGTTGCATTTAAATTGCCACCTTTTTTTCATTTTATTGTAAACTCTGGTCCTCTTTTATTTTGATTATGGCCCTCTTTAATATATTTTCTGATGAATTGGTGTGATGAACTTAAACATAAAGGAATGCAATTAAAGAGAAACCAACTTTGAAAATTATATTGGAAAAAAAAAAAAAACAGGTATTTTAGTAATATAATAATTGGGTGGCCTATATACGTTCCTAAGCCACAAGCCGTGAGCTATATATGCACATATGGCTTCAGATTATGAACATGAGAAACATATGTTTAAAGAAAACTACAACTTCAGTAAAGACAACTTTGAAGGGCATTCGACAGCTAGAGTACAACTTCAGTAAAGACAACTTTGAAGGGCATTCGACAGCTAGAGCTAAAATGATACGAAGAAAGAAAAAAAACAGAACGGATCGAGTACGTAGAAAATGATGGGGCAATCAGCATGGCACCCAAGTTTTTTGTGTTTCTAGGCCAGAGAACAATTTACATAGAAATTGTAGATAAAAGAAGACCTATATAGGAGCTAATTGGTTCAATAACCTGTACATGGAAGAAGACAGTACAAGGACAGGCAACTCATGGAACCCAGTTAACAACTTGGAGATGGTATCTGTGATCCTCCCAAGTGAGCCTTTGTATCCTCAGTCGACCAACCATGATTCGTTCCTGAGCAAGCTTTCGAGACCATCAAACGTTTGTTTAGATCTCACGAGATTAATTAATTAGCATTCCAAGAGGATGTGGTTTGATGCTTGTGGAAAGAATTTATTATAATGCTGCCTTGTTTAGATAAATTTGGCAAGTGTCACTTTCTTGATCAGCTGTAATATTTTTTGTTGGAGTACTGATAAATGACCTTTGCAGAAAATGCAACTCGCTTTCTAGTTTCCTACGCTCAGAAGAAACAACAAAAGTATAGAATTAGAGAATCATAAGGCGAGTAATCTAATGCTATAAAACGTTATAAACTAGGGCTGTCATGTGTTATATCTCCAAGTGCATGCCTGCACATTCTAATTGTCTCAAGCTGCAGTCTAAACTCTAATTAAGCTGCATTCTTTAAGTTTTCACTTCACCATGGTGAGTCTCAAGCCAAATCCAATCATGAATCAATACACTCCTTGAGTCTTTAACAGGTCTAAATTATGTGGATGCAGGGAGATGTGGAGGCTAGCAAGGAACATCACGTGCCCCTCAGCCTTGCAGGGAAGAAAGGGAGAGGTGGATTTAGGGCTACCATGTTTGTCTATGGTAAGCATGAAAATGAACAGTTAAAACATCATTAATCATTCAGGAAACTACGAATTTTAATGTCTATGCCTGTGTTGACATCTCATGTCTCATGTTTTACTACAGGCTTGGTGGCATTGGATAACATGGGTTTCGTAGCAAACATGGTTAGCTTGGTTCTATACTTCATGGGAGTGATGCACTTTGACATACCAACCTCAGCCAACACTCTTACAAATTTAATGGGCTCGACATTCTTGCTCACCGTTCTTGGTGGCTTCATCTCGGATGCCTACTTGAACAGACTTCATACTGTTCTACTTTTCGGCTTTCTTGAAATTGTGGTATGAATTTAATATATTTGCCATCAGTTTAATTGATGAAAATCTATAACTTAGCTTTCACCTCTTCCGTGATGAATATTGCTTACTTGAACAGGCTTTGGTGTTGATAACAATTCAAGCTCATGCAAAAAAAATGCATCCTCCTGCATGTGGCAAGGAAAGTTGTGTGGAGGGTGGTATAGAATTTATGTTGTACTTCTCGCTGAGTTTGCTAGCATTGGGTACTGGTGGAGTTAGAGGAGCTCTACCTGCTCTTGGTGCTGACCAATTCAATGAGAAGGACCCAGAAGAAGCCAAGGCACTTGCAAGTTACTTCAATTGGATGACACTTAGCACGGTGGTTGGAGCTGTTGTTGGAGTCACAGGCATTGTTAATCTTAGTATGTTTCATGGTTGGTGGAAGGGGTTTCTGGTATCAACTGTGGGGACCTTCATTGGTTTTGTTATTCTTGTCTCCGGGAAGCCTTTCTACCACCTCAGACAACCAGGAGACAGTCCCCTTCTCAGGATTGCACAGGTAATCCATAATATTCATTCTATTGCTCTCTCCATGTATTTATAGGGTCTGTATGCTCAACCACCTAACATTCGTTCATTGATTAATCTTGGTATTTAGGTTTTTTCTTTGGCCATTAGAAATCGACGCTTGCCAATGCCAAAGGCTGAGGAATTGTATGAGATCAGTGACAAAGAAACTATCGCTTATGACGAAAAACTTGAGCACACTGAACAATTCAGGTAGCATAAGTCATGACTACCAATCTACGTAACACATATGTAGTGAAGCAACATGTTCCTTAATTAGTTGTGCAGCCTGCAGACAGGAAAAGATAGCGTTTGTTTTCTGATGAAGTTTCAATTTATTGAACAGATTCCTGGATAAGGCTGCAATTCTTCCTGAAGGCATGCAACCAGCTCCATGGAAAGTTTGCTCTGTGACACAAGTCGAGGAAGTGAAGATCCTAACAAGAATGTTACCTATATTAGGCAGCACTATCATAATGAACACATGTTTAGCACAGCTCCAAACCTTTTCAGTACAACAAGGAAACGATATGTATCGCAAAATTGGCAAACATGATTTTCCTGCCCCATCAGTTCCCGTAATTCCACTCGTATTTATGGTCATACTCATACCTGCCTATGAGTTCTTCTTCGTTCCTTTTGCTAGAAAGCTCACAGGCCATCCAGCAGGAATCACGCAACTTCAGCGTGTCGGAGTTGGTCTAGTTCTCTCTGCCGTTTCAATGGCCGTAGCTGGTATAGTTGAAGTAAAAAGAAGGGACCAGGCACTTAAAGGTCATCTCATAAGTCTTTTCTGGATTTCCTTCCAATATGGAATATTTGGAATAGCAGACATGTTCACCCTCGTAGGACTATTGGATTTTTTCTACAAGGAGGCACCTTCAAGAATGAAATCACTGTCTACTTCATTCACTTGGCTATCTTTATCTTTCGGCTACTTCTTGAGTACTATTTTTGTGAATCTGATAAATGCCGTCACCAAAAGAATTACACCAAGCAGACAAGGATGGTTACATGGACAACTGTTGGACGAAAACAATTTGAATCTGTTCTACTGGTTCTTAGCCATCCTCAGCTGTCTCAACTTTTTACTCTATCTCTACTCAGCCTCATGGTACAGATATAAACCGGATGACTCGGACTCTACTAACAAGCCAAAAGCAAAGGATTCGGACGAGGGATTGTTTCTTGCCAAGGAAAAAAGCACCTCGGAAAGTAGTGAGGCTAAGACAGATAAAGCAGAAGAAAGTGCTCGGGAGAATGCGACAAAGAGAAACGAAGAAGAAAGCACGCTGGAGATGGTGACTCGTAACAGTGCAGATGATGCTCGAGCGAAAGCCCCTACTTCTGAGCAAACCAATGAAACAGAATAAAATAAAAAAGAAATTAACAATTTTAATGAAGCCTTCCCCCCAAACAAAAAAAAATAATGGAAGAAGAAGATGCTCATTGCAGCAACTGGATGTAGCTATTGGCAGAAATTTTCTTTTTAACATTATCACTTGTGCTTATTTGATGGTGAAAAACGGGCCTTCTTGCATTTTGGAAAAGGTAATAAACTGAGTTCATAAGGTCAAACACAGAAGGTGGAGGTTTTTAAAATTCCTTCTATTGTGCCTTTATAATGCATCGATTTTGTTCATTTTTAAATACCAGGGTAGTCAATATCGTTCCATTTCATCCGAAATGACTGGAATTTTTCATTTCATTCAAAAATTCGAGACAAAACGGTATCGTTTTCGTCTCAGTTTTAATTTGAGTCTATTCTGAAAATTCCAACCGGAATATCTCGGTATCGTTCCGAGTGTGCCGTTTCGGCCTTAAAATCCCCCTTATTTTGATTAACTTGTGATTTTTTTTAATTTTGAGATTATGTTTGTTTGGCTTTGTATTTGTATTGCATAATTTAAAGTTAATTTATTTTGAATTTTAATTATGCTTATTAAATCAATTTTTTAATTGATATATATATATATATATATATATGAACAATATAACCTCAAAATAGCATACCAAAATATTCTAAAATAAAAATGTTCCATATCAATAGAAAAACTAGAATGACAATCAGAATAATATTAATAACCTGGACTTGTAAAATTGAGATGCACGCTTGAAAGCAAGAACAGCGAGTCAGGTCCATGGTGGTAAGTGATTGGTGTGCCCATTTAGCTCACGCGAAGGCCCAGTGATCCTTGCATTACCGAGCCCAACCTGACCTGGACCTTTTATGTTTTTGAAGAGCAAGAAGGTAGACACCATTCGCACATAGCTTCTGCTTCTTGTTTGCATCATTAGAAGCAACTTAAACATAATACAAACTGAAATAATGTTGAGCTTGGTTAATAGAAGAAACACATATGAGAAAATAAAGACATGTTTTTTTTATGTATACTTTCAAAATATAAAATATGTATGTGTGAATCTAGTTAAGATGGTTATAATTCCATGGCAAGTTGCGAGGAAATCGGCAATGATCCCGTGATTTGATAATAAAAAGGAATCGTAGCGCCGACAAATGAAATGAAGATGGGTAGCCCACCATCACAAACATGAAGAATGAAAAAGGGAAGAACAAAGAGATAGCGTACTCGAAGCACATGGAGTCTCCCTTCCAGGTTGACGCTGGGCCAGGTGCAAAATCTTCGTTTGTTGGATCACATTTCCCATATTTCTTATGTGCATCAGCTAGGTTAAATGGATAAAACTAATTGGTATTTAACTTGAATATGCATACACACCACAAAGTATAGGCAATAGGTGGGAGGAGGGGGGCAACGATTAATCAATTTCATGTCATGTGAAGGAGCAAGATCGAGTCCCTCAAGTCACATCACCTTCATTTTCTTCTTTAGTTATCAAGGAGGTGCTACAAATGCTTTGCCGTTAACAATTTATTATAGATAATTAATGTAGCTTGCTTAATGAATGTCATCGATCTTCAATTTTATTAGATTAGAGTTGAAGGGTAAAAAAAGCTATGCAAAATGTTTGATATTTTATTATTTATTGTTTGTTGAGACTTCAGTACATATGTCAAGACCCGATTTTCAAATCCATGACGGGCATATAAACATGATTTTCCTCCAAGGTCTCATAACTATACAAATCCAAACTCACATATAGATTTATTCTTTAAATAAGTTAATCAGAGTTCAACGCAATATTAATAACAAAATTAATTTTATGATATAATTTGATTGTTTTAATACAAGAATTAGATACATACTTTTATAATTGTGGAACATTAACTAAAAATAAAAAAAATCAATTAAAATCAAATTAGCAGATTCTAAGAGTACAACAAAAATGACATGTTAATAAGCTACAAGCCTAAAAATGATAAATAATGAAAGAGTGAGTTCAACAATTCAGCGAGTTGATAACATTCAATATACATTCACAAGATAATACAATAGTAATTTTATTTTTACAAATATGACTATAAGTTATTACAAGAAGGTTTGTCAAATATATCATAACAAGAATATCAGAAAATTAAAATGCAATGAGCATGAGGCTCTGTACCATGGGATGATTAGTCAACAAAAGTTAGTGACTCCCCTAACCAACTAGGCATTCATATAAAATGTGCACAAAAACTAACATTACCCTATTAGCATGAATATTATAACTAGCATACCTTAGTTTTATATCATAATCAAACAAACAAATTCATATCTCAAGGTTCAACTCATGACATCAATCAAATAAAGAGTTTTTAATTTACAAGTATATATTGGCTCATATCATAAATGTAGATTCAACATTTGATTATGATTTATTGTAACAAAAAAATGGTCAACATATATATTATCAATAAACATATTCCAATTCATATTAACAATTTCAATATTTATAATATTTCTCATACATATTAAAAAAATTACTCACTCACCTGTTTAAAAAATAAACAAGATTCAAAACCAGATATTAAAGAAAATCCTACTAATGTTTCGCGGGTAGAATATTGGAATCATCTAAATCCTACAAATGTTTATATATATATATAAACACTCAAAAATGACTCAAAAAAAGTAAAATATATTTTGATAAACTTATCCAAGAGTTTAACTCATAATTCTATGTGTTTTTTAATCAAACTATCTAATTTTCTCAAAATCTAAAAATTTAATAGATTTTCCCAAAATCTAATTCAAGATAAACTCTTTGTAAAAATGATAATAATTCACCAAATAAACCTCAATTATTCACCAATCCAATCTGAAAAAAGAATATTTCATTTAGGGACCATTTTGCAATATTTTTTATATTTTAGGGGTCAAATTGCAAATTAAATAACTAAATTGAAGACCTCATAAATTCATAATTATATTGAAATTTTTCTCATTATTCATCCTCAATTCTATCCAGAATTTTGAATTTTACTACAGGGACCAAACTGTGATTTTTTCAAGGTTCAAAGACTAACTGTAATGTTCATAAAATGAGGGATGAAACTAAAATTTTGCTATATTCAACCTTCATCATACTGTCGAGATTTCCAGCAAAAGTTTTTCATAATTTCTAATAGTGTTTTCCACTAACACATTCATCTATAATCCAATCAATTAAACCATTACCGAACATTTTCAATCCTTAACATCTCAATCAATTCATCAATCAACTCAAAACAAATTCTTCAAACCCTAATATTCAATAGATTCAAAATCTTAACTAATAGCAACATTTATACATATTAAAACATAAATATTATTTCTAGACAATCAAGGGTAGTGTTAGGTTTTCCTTTTTAAGTTTTTCAAGACACCACCCCATGTATCCTCGCTCTTTTTGGCGCTTAACAAGAGTTTTAGATGCTGGAAAATAACTTATAGAATAATCTTAAACATGATGTCAGATGAAGTTGTTGCCTTCCAAGCGGTCTCTTCTGGAATCTTAATTTTGAACTTTTCTCCTCCTTTTCTTGGAGGGTGCTTCCTTTAATTATCTCCCTCTCCAATTGCTGCAACGATTCTGTCTTTTGTGGACTACCACCACCGACTCTGCTGGTGCTAGCACTATACTACTACTGACTTTGTCATAGTTTCCTTGCTGCTGTCTTTTGTCGTGGCTTTTCCGGCCTGGTTCTCGTCACATGACTAGCACTCGGCGCCCCTCTTACTTATGGAACAAATGACATGTGAATTGTTACATGTGAATTTGATTGAGACAGTGATTCTTCTCATCTAGAGAAGACACTGGTTTTTATAGCAGTGACATTTTTTCATATGATAAATGCAATAAATTATGGATAAACCCTATCAAATCTAGCACTGTGAAGCCTCAAATTAAAAGTTGAAAGGTTAAATGTTTAAAGGGGTTCAGGTTGATGGTGGATGACAATCATTCATCCCATTCAGTAATTCATATATTTGTTCAATGCATACACACGATCCTTTTTACAACCTGCAAGAATTTCCCTTCTTCTTTTCTCAATTGTCTGCAGGACTGATAATTCTAAATGCATAAAATTGTCAGCTCTTAGTTGTACGAGCATTTTAAAAGAAAACTAGAAGGGCTAAGCTGGAGGAATGCAAGGAAAAACATTGTGAGTGTATTGGCTATTATGTCATTCATTGCATTTCATAATTGTTTTGGCAACCAGGTTTGAGTCAACTCTCTGTTATTTATCATTTGACCAGAGACAATTTAGTCCTTTAATTTTTAAAACGAGCAGTAAAAATATTTTGTTGTTATCGAGAGGTAAAAATGAGCTTTTAGTGCATGCTTTTGTGTCTTTTCGTAGCAAAATGATGTTTATATCCTTTTCAGCTAAAACAAATATTGACGTTCTGAAGAGGGGATTTTTGTCTTTACACATTTTTTTATAGTAAATTGACCTATTTAATAATTTGTGTTATTAAACATTAATAAGTTAATTAAAAAGGTTGACGTGTGTTATACACGAGTTTGTGTGCCAACATCTCATATGCTATACTGAAGGCGCGTGGGGTGTTTTCTAATGGACAAAAACCATTCATCTGTCTCCTAATATAACATGTAAGGTTGCAACGAGCATAATATTTTTGAAACTTCATAATTAAGAAAGTCAATAATTAAAGGAAAATTAAAAATTATTATTATTATTCACTTTTATTATTGATTTTGCTTCAAATTTTAAAATTCAATGAAGTTGACAACAGGGCTACTAGAGTGGTGTCTATTGCTTGGATGGCAATAGATTGATGACTATGGAGGTTTTTCCTCCTCCTCTTCTTTTATTTTTCATGGCCTTGATGTTCATGTCATACCTTTAAAAATTCATTTTCATCCTCCAATTTGTATATGTTTTGAATTTCATCCTTATTCTTGATATTTTTATTTATTTTGATTTAAATGCTTCTTGAAGTTTATTTAAAAAAAAAAAAACATCCCTCATCATTTTATTTTATTTTTATTTTTTCATTTAGAATTTTTATTTTTTTATGTGTGTGATTTGGATCTAATTGAAAATAATTTATTGTTTTCCCTTATTATTTTATAAGAGCTAAAATTTTATATACCATTATGCTTTCTAGGAAACTAGGGCAATTCATTTATTTTGCTAAAAACTCCTAATTTTTATGTCATTTCAACCTAAGAGATCTTATCAACACGCTTACAACACTCATAATCCATTTCATCAACTCCAAATACAAAAATAAACCTAAAAATCTAAAATCAAATCGAGTTAGTTTTGGCTTTTTCAACCTAGATTTGTTTTCATGCAATATTAGGACTCCATACAGTTACTATGAAACCCCACTCATCTTTAGAAATCTATGGATACCAAGAAATCTTTTTTTGCAAATGGAAATTGAGTAAATGATAAATTTCTTTTTTTATTGGTAGAAACCGACAGTCCCTTTTTCTCTTTTCTCTAATCAAAGACTAAAAATAACACAAATAAATTTATGTATCAAAAGTGGTTTTTTAAAATTTCAAGAGATCTACATTGTAGAAATTATGTTATTTTTAAATATTGATGATCTAAGTCTATTTTTCATATAGTCCGTGACACTCTAAACATGTTTGATGTTTTTTACATTGTGGTTTCAGTTCTTTTAATTTTACCACTAACAAAATAATAAGAAGCAATTGACTTTCAATTAGAACCAAATCACACACATAAAAAATCTAAAAAACTAAATTAAGTTATTAAAAAATAAACAACATATCCATAATTTTTTTTATGAATAGTAACTAGCATAAAAAAAAAAAAAAACATGCCTTTTAAAGTATATTGCCTTCTTCTTCAGGTGGCACCAATTAAAAGGATGGGCAGAAAATTTTTTGAACGATTGATCAATTCTAGCTTCAGCATAGCTACTACAAGCAGTTATATGAAAGCAACAATAAGTTCACAACCAACTGTTTTTGTATCCAAGACATGAATTGCTCACTTTAGCGTATTATTTTGATATATGAAAACAAGACGTACGTTAATTTTGTTGCTACAATCATTTGTCTATAGCTATTAATTTATAGATTTTCAGTTGCAAAATAGGAGATGAAAATGATAAATAAAAGATAGTAGATGTCAAAGACTGATAGGAAACTAAATAAGACAAGAATGACCAAACAATTACAAGTTTTTATGGAGAGCCAGATTCATATACCTGATTAATATGAAAAAAAATCTTTAAAACTACAAATCAAATTAGCAAATTTTACATGCTTTATGGCAATGACAAAATACGTAGGAATAGATGAAAAAATAAAAGTAAGCATCATTTTTTTTATTAAATGAAGTGAGAGTTATAAAGTTTTCTTTGTTTGATGAAAAAAAAGGAAATCATTTTTATATATTAAGGAAAATTAAGTCAGATTTTTTATTTTCATGCTTTGATGGTCACTATAACCATTAGAGCATGCTAATAGAGAACTTCTTAAAGTCCAAATAATATTGGATGATTGTTGTTTTTAGGATAGTAGAATCATCAACATGTGATATATTTGCAGATAGGCAAATACAAAGCTTGAAAAGCTTAAGTTAAAGGATTTTAGAGCAAAGAATCTCTTATAAGCTATTGATCACTCAATCTTGAAAACCATTCTTTACAATGGCATAACCAATCATATTTAGGATTCCATAGAAAAAAAGTACCGAGGTACTACAAGGACTAAGAGGTAGCAACTTTAAGCACTTCATTCAGAGTTCCAAATACTTCGAATGAAGTTAAGAGAATCAGTTACAAAATATTTTTCTTAAACAATGACAACAATAATAAGATTTGGATCCATGGAGACAAGACAAATAATGTTCTCATTATTGAGAAGATTCTTCAATCCTTGACACCAAATTTAAATTTTTTTTGTTTGTGCTATAAAAGAAGCTAATGATGTTGGTTTACAGTCAATTAATGAATTACAAAATTTTTTTTGTTAGTTTATGAACAAAAAATTAACCAATAGAAAAAAAAATAGAAAACATTGAAAGTATAAGAAAATTACTTTACACCTGGGAGAGCTGATAAAGGATAAAAAAGTGGCAAATATGTTTAATGTTGGTATAATGATAGTGGAGACAGAAACAACAATGATAATGAGAACCAATAATAAAATAATAATCATCAAGAGAATTAATTTTAAGAAAGAGGAAGGGAACATGGAGGCCACCACTCAATAACTTATAAATCAAACTTAATAAATAAGTCGTATGCTAAATGTTTTAGATATCATAAGTATGATAATTAGAAATCAAAATGTCAAACTAATTTGAATAAACAAAGTGGATATCAAATTAATTTTGTAAAAAGAAAGAAGAGGTGTCTCTTTTGATGGTGTGTCACATGAAGGAAGAAACTCAACAAAATATGTGGTATTTAGACACTGGTTATAATAGCAACCACATGTGTGGAGAGAGAAAAATATTTTTCTAACTTTGATGAATCCTTTCATGGCTCTATTAAGTTTGATGACAACTCAAAATTTATGTCATAGAAAAGGAAATGTAATAATTCAAACCAAAGGAAATCCCATCCATAATATTGTTAATGTTTTTTCTATGCCTGATTTAAAGACCATTTTGCATAGTGTGGGTCAGTTACAAGAAAAAAGGATATGAGATTTTGATAAAAAATGAAGTATGTCAGATTCAATTTGCAAAGTTAGACTTAATTGCCTAAGTTAACATGATGAATCGTCTATTCCCGCTTTGTCTCCACAACACAACTCATTCATGCTTCTATGCAAAATCAAAAGATGAGGTATGGCTGTCACATTTTTGCTATAATCATTTGAATTTTGATGAATTCAAAATACTAAAACAAAAAAACATGGTAACATGACTTCCTCAAATTATAGCTTCATCTCAAGATTATGAAGAATGTGTAGTTAGCAAACAACATCATAAATCGATTCCCACAAGGAAAATCTTGGAGAGCAAAAAAAAAAAACATTAATGTTGTTCATTCCAATATTTATGGCCTAATAACACCAAGTTTTAATAGAGGTAAAAGATATATAATTACCTTCACTGATGATTATAGTCGTAAGATATGAGTTTAGTTTTGCAAAAAAAATGTGAAGTCTTTATAGTTTTTAAAAGCTACAAAGCACTTGTGAAGAAAGAAGTTGGCAACCCCATAAAAGTTCTTTGGATGAATTGTGGTGTAGAATATAACTCACCTAAGTTTGTATTTTTATATGAGAACGATATAACAAAGAGACAATTTATGACAATTTATACACCTCAAGAAAATGGTGTATGTGAGAGCAAGTATAACACTATTATGAATAAAATGCAAAGTCTTTTGATAACAGGCAACATTTTAAAACTTTTATAGCCTAAAACAGTTAATTGGAGCATTCATATATTGAGCAGAAATCCTATATTTCTATCCTAAAACCTGTTGTAGATCATTTCTAGATTCTTGGGTATATTGCCTCTGCCTATATTCCAAATGAGAAAAGGAGGAAGCTAGATTACAAGGGAGAAAATGCTTTTTTTTTTTTTTGTTAATGATAAGTCAAAAACTTATAAAGTATACAATCTTAGCACTATGAAAATTGTCACCAGATGTGATGTCGTATTTGATGAAAAAGGCACCTGGTTATGGAGTCAAAATGGTGTTAAAAAGAATATTTTAACATTTTTTTATGATGATGATGAGAAAGAGCAATAATCTTTGGAGAATGAGCAAGAAGATGAAGTCACTCAAAATGTTCCAATAACTTATCAAAGCCCACTTACAGCTAAAGCACAAAGGCCTTCATGGATGACTAATCATGAGATAGTTGGACTTAACTAGGGTGATGACCCACTTACACATGTTGCTTTATTTTCATATTATGACCTTACTTTTTTTTAAGTGGTTATCAAAAAAACAAAATTGAGAAAGGTTATCGATGCTAAAATTATAGCCAAATGAAAAAAAGTGATACATAGGTGCCATGCGATCTTTCAAAAAGGCAAAAGATAATTAGTGTAAAGTGGGTTTACAAGAAAAAAAATAAAGAAGAATGGTGAGGTTAACAGGCACAAGGTATGCTTGGTAGCTAAGGGCTACAAGCATGAGTTTGGTGTTGATTATAAAAAAGTTTTTGCTTCAATTGCAAAACATGATACAATTAAATTGATGATTGCGATAACAACTCAAAACTCATGACCCAATCCAATTGGACATGAAATTAGCACTCCTTACTAGAGATTTGGAAGAAGAGGTATTTATTAATCAACCTCTTGGTTATGTAAAACTTGGCAATGAGTGTAAAATATACAAGTTAAAGAAAGCTTTATATGGATTAAAACAAGCTCCATAAGTTTGGTATAACTATATAGAAATTTATTTTTTAAAAGAAGGATTTCAAAAATAACATTATAACAATACAATTTTTTTTTTTATAAAGATTGAAGATGGTGAGGAAATGCTCATTGTTTGCTCGAATATGGAGATGTCTTATCTTGGCATGATGCATTATTTTCTTAGCATTGAAGTGATGTAGTTTTCAACTAGAATTTATATTTCTCAAAATAAGTATGTATGAGAAATCTTGGACAAGTATCAGAAGAAGGATTGTAATCCTGTAAATACTCCATTTGAGTTTGGTATAAAGCTAAACAAACATATTAGAGGAACGAAGGTTGATGATACCCTTTTAAAAAAATAATGGGGTGTATTTGACAACAAAAAGACTCAATGTGATTGACAGGTACATGAAATGTCGTATAGGGATTCATCTCTTGGTTGTAAAAATAATTTTCAGGTACTAAGGAGTTTGGGTTGTTCTACAAGAATAAAAAAAGATCAAATTTGTTTGGCTTTACAGATAGTGATTACACAAGAGATTTAAATTATATAAAAAGAACATTCAAGTGTGCTTTCATGATGAGGACATGAGTTGTTTCATGGTCATCAAAGAAGCAACTTATTGTCACATTATCATCCATTGAAGTTGAATTTGTTATGGCAACTACTTGTGCTTTTCAAGCTATTAGGATAAAGAAAATCCTTTGCATTTTAAAAAGTATGGACCCACTTAGATTTATGGTGACAATAATTCAACAATAAAGCTTTCAAAAAATCTAGTTTTACATGATCGAAACAAACATATAGATATGAAATTTGGTGTTTTTAGATTATTTTCATGTGATAATGTTAAAAATAATTTAAAAATAAAATATAAAATATATAATGTTGATACATTTTTATATAAACAATATTAAAAAACAACTTCAACCAAACCGTGAATAAAAATAACATTTTTTTTAATTGTTAAGCGGTATGTTTATAGGATTAATCAAATATATAAAGAAGAGCCATAAAAATTAAAAAGAAGAGAGGAGGAGGAGAATCCAGTCAATTAGCCACGAGTTCGACCGATATCGACAATAATATTACTTTGTTATATATATATATATATATATATATAAATAAATAAATACATAAAAAGGAGAAGAAGACAGCTGTATGCATCTAAAAAATCTCCCATGCACTCACTGGTCACATCAACCGAGAAGAGAAGGAAGAAACTAAAGCAGACAGCACACGTTGAAAAACCAAAATAAAGCTATGTCTTCATTGGGCGTCTTGAGCCGTATGCATTGATTGCATAGAGAGCATTACAGCTATGTTAAGTTAAACCACACCCACCCACCCCCCTCATGCTATGCTTATATCATACAAATAATTTCATGTTTCGGTTAAGTCGGTCCAAACTTTATTTTTATTTTAATTGCTGCATATCAGCTTCACAGATTGATTTTAAATTTAGACCAGTTTAGGTTTTACAAAAAATAAAATAAAAAAATTATTTTAAATTTTTTATGTTCTTACATCATTTTATTTTATTTTATTTTATATGTTGATATTAAAAATAGTTTTTACAAAATATAAAAATATTATTTCAATACATATTTAAATAAAAAACACTTCAATAAAAATAGACAATTAATCTCAATAAATGTTATTTTCTTTTCAAGCCTACGCGGTTTTGATTTTTTTGGTTAACCTGCCCCAAGATTACCCGAGGCGCGCCTTTCGATAACCATGGTATAAATAGGCAAACTATCTTCACCGCTTGATCATCATCACACGGCTATGAGACACGAGGATTTGGTGAGTGATGAAATTTTCTTGATATAATATAATAAATAAACATTAAATACTTTCGCTCGATTCCTTACGTGCTTGCTTTGCTTCCAGTTGCTGTCATGAACCTAGAAACCCCGGCAAACAAGCGAGCAACCAAACAAACAAAACAACCAAAGTATTATGAGATTCTGTAGATTTAGCTTCCCGATTATAAATTCAAAACAGAAGAAGCTAGTATCTCATCCCATCCATGTAATTTAAATAAATAAAAATGCTCTTAATGACATTGACAGATTATCCATTTTTAGCGCTCCTTACTATCCAGTATCTGGTATAAGACTAGCACCTCATTATCCCGTCACAAGCTACCCCTTCCCAAAGTTTTCACCACCACCTTTCCTCTTTCCTCCCTTCGCTCCTTCTGTTTTTTGGGTTTTCAAGATTTGTTTAGGTGAAAAGAGAGCAGAAAAAAGACCAAGAAAAATGAAGTTTTTCAGCTTCTGGGCTGTGGCTGTTGCTGTGTGTCTTTTTGGGATGTGGGTGGTGGATGGGTTCTCTGAGATGAATGAAGAAGACATATTTTACGCTGAAGCTAATGCTTCTTATTACATTGAATCTAAAGCTTATAATCCCAATAATGCTCTGTTGGTTGGCCTTACTCTTATCAAATCAGCTGCAACTAAAGGAGCAGGTAATTTTTTACTCGTAAAGACTCCTTTTCCTTTCGAGAATGCCATTAAGATTTCTTCTTCTTATCATTTTTTGCAAAACAAAGAGAAAGTGTTAAATGCTGCTTTTCATTTTCCGACGTCTTATAACTGATATTGTTTTGACTGAACTCTCTGTAGATTGTCAGATTCCAGTTTTTATTGATTTCTTGCTTTTGATTTCTGTGTTCAGTTATTTGGATTTGTTTATTTCTTCTGTATTCATTTTCTCATTATATATATATATATATATATATATATATATAGATATAGATATAGATATAGATATAGATAACAGAGAGGCATTTATTGTGTTTTCTATGTTATTCTTAGTTTCTGTGAACAGAGGAGGAGACATTTTTGTTCCATCTTCTCTTTTTTTATTCCATTTTTCAATTTATTATCACAACAATAGCAATGTGATTGGTATTGTTGATAATCAGTTTCTTTTTCAAAGTTTTAACTGATTCATTTATTTTTTTTTTCCAGTTTATTTGACTTAATAAATGCATATCTGTTTCTTCTTTCAAACTTTAAATTGATTCAATTAATTTCGTATCAGTTTTTTTTACTCAGTTAATGTGTATCGATTTTATTTTTATTTTTTTGGGGTCTGTTTTGTTGATTTTTTCTCAATCTTTAATATTCAAATTTATTCAAGAAAAGTTGCTGCCAGTTCTTAACAGCTGTTACTTTATTTTTGATGGTATTGTTGTTGTTTCAATGTACCTTGCAATGATGTTCTGTTTCATATCTTATCCTAATTAGCATTTGTCAATCTTGCAGTCTGCTTGGATGGAACATTGCCTGGATACCATTGGCATCGTGGGTATGGTTCAGGAGCAAATAGTTGGCTTATTCAATTGGAGGTTTGTGAATTTCTTTCTTCTTTTTTGTTAGAAATTGTGTAACTTTGAGTCTAGCTTTTGTCTGATTTTTCTTGCATAAGCGAAAAGTCATCATTTGCGGTCTCTATTTTCAACTGTCTGGTTACTTGTTTTGGCTCTGAGCTAATTCTCGCCATATGTGTCCATGACTAATTATGTCTCTCGTTACTCAACATTGGACATTTTGAAAACCATGCATTTACAAGATTACAGCAAAGCTAATGGATATTGCCTGGAAAAGTAAAATAAAATAGTTACTTACATGAAAGAGCATAAATGATTTTTGCTGCAATTGGTACTTGGATTAAGCATACGTATCTGAAGCTCTAGATTTTAAGATTGTGGGACACAAATATTTAGAATTTTTCGAGGTTCAGTTTTACAACGATTGGCATGAACTTTCTCTGTGTGTGTGCTGTGCCTTAGGCTACTTGGTCAACTGGCTATGCAAGTTTCACTGCCCAATTGACATTGTTCTGGATTGAGAACTTGACTTTGTTGAACATCTTGTACAGGGAGGAGGATGGTGTAATTCTGTTAGAGCTTGTGTTTACCGAAAAACAACTCGGCGAGGCTCGTCTAACTACATGGAAAAACAGTTGGCATTTACTGGAATACTGAGCAGTAAAGCTGTAGAAAATCCTGGTTTAGTCTTAAATCTTAAATACTTTCAAATACCTCTCTTTATTTGTCTCCTTTGGCCTTGGATATCTTGAATATGATTGACAAGGGGTTTTGCAGATTTTTTCAACTGGAACAGAGTAAAACTTCGATACTGTGATGGCGCCTCTTTTATGGGGGACAGTGAACACAAGGTTGGGATCTTGCCATTCACTATTGTAATCTGGATCCTGATTATTATTTGAATTTAACACTTTTTCCATCTTTATGATTTGAATGAAAACTTTTGAACTAGCATCCTGAAATTTATGACTAATTATATGCGAGCTCACATTTTAAAACCATTGATTTTTTGTTTTAGGCTGCACAACTTCAATTTAGAGGACAACGTATATGGTCAGCTGCAATGGAAGATTTAATGTCTAAGGGGATGCGCTATGCCAATCAGGTTTTATATCCTGTCAGCTTTCAATTTCCTTACCTCTATCTTTTCTTCTTGATTCTTGTTGCAATAATTTTGCTACTTGCACTTCAGGCTCTTCTTTCTGGCTGCTCTGCTGGGGGTCTAGCTTCCATTTTACACTGTGATGAGTTTAGGAACTTCTTTCCGAGAAAAACTAGAGTGAAATGCCTGAGTGATGCTGGTTTATTCCTTGATGCGTAATTGCTTGTTATCTTGATCCTCTCTTGTTTTCCCTCTTTCTAAGAATTGATGTCTCTTGGCTTAGAACCTCACTGATCCATTCTCTTTTGTTTTGGAAATTGCAGAGTTGACATTTCTGGTGGGCGAACATTAAGAAACTTATACGGTGGTGTTGTGGGCTTGCAGGTAGTATATTGATGTCGAAATTTAGTAATTTAACCATGATAGTAGTTTGAAAGTTTTGAGTGATGCTTTTACTGCCTGCTAATTATGGTGTTTTTCGTGCTTCTCACAGGGGGTGCAGAATAACCTTCCACGCATATGCATCAACCACCTTGATCCAACTTCGGTAATCATTTCTTTTAGTGCTCTCTTTTCTTCAGTATCCATCTAAATTGAATGTATAACGTTAATCTGGAACTCGTCTATTTTGCTGTGATTTCCTTGTTATTTCAGTGCTTCTTCCCTCAAAACGTAATTGGCAATGTTAAAACCCCACTGTTTATTCTCAATGCAGCTTATGATTCATGGCAGGTAATAATCCTTTCCTGTAAATGTAAGAATGCGTGCATCTTTTATTGTTGGTGGACTCCTCACTGTCTAGCAAACTACACAACTTAAGCTAATTAAGGGGAAGGTTTTATTATAAGATCAATGAAACTCTTATTTACCATGTGAACTCAGATCCAGTCCAGCTTAGCCCCACCATCTGCAGATCCTGCTGGCTATTGGAGTAATTGCAGAAAGGACCACTCAAAATGTTCTGCATCCCAAATCCAATTTTTGCAAAGTATTTGATAGTGTTGATCATTTTTATTTTTTTTAATATAGGATTCAAAATATTACAAATTCAATATGCCATTTTCATGTTTTTCTTTGGAACAGGATTCAGGAATCAAATGTTGAATGCAATAAAAGGATTTTCAAGGTCTAGACAGAATGGCTTGTTTATAAATTCATGTTTTGCTCACTGCCAATCAGAGAGGCAAGATACATGGTTTGCCGATAATTCTCCCGTACTTGGAAACAAGGTATGTCTAATCAAACCTCGTAATTGCTCATTAAGGCTGCTTTATTTTTCAAAAGAGAAATCAAACTCTGGTTCCGTAGCTCTTTTCTTGGGGTTCTGGTTGTATTTCATTTTTAATTATTTCCGGTCCAGTTAAATTCATTTATCACATCATCATAGTTTTGAAATATCCAACTTATCTGGTTGACAATGTGCAGCCTATTGCACTTGCTGTTGGAGATTGGTATTTCGACCGATCAGGCGAGAAGGCTATTGACTGTCCCTATCCCTGTGACAATAGTTGCCACAATCTGGTTTTCAGATGAGCCAAACTTTTATCAATTTGCTCATCTTTACATGGTCATCTTACTAGATTGAGCTTTGTACATCGTCATTGTTATCGTGATAGAACTACGCTATTCAATGAAATCTGGTAGAAGCCAGTAAGAAAGAGGGTTGCTGAGAAATGTAAATTTATCTGCAAGCCTTTATATTGCTGAAGCACGGCTTGTGCATCCAAATTATTCGATGTTCAATTTAAATTGTAATCTAGTATTTTTTTCTTTATCAATCAGCAAGTCCATATTTTGGTGCTGATGCTTTTGACATTCAAAATGCACATCTTATTTTCCTTTCGAGTTTCTTTTAAGGGATGATAATTTGATTTATAGGCCTGAGAAGCTTTATGTTATTTCGAGAGTAACGGATGAAAACTAAAACGAAAAAGGTAGGCTGAGAAAAGTTTCTGAAAGGTGTTTGATATTTTATTTCTTCCTAATTGCTTGTTGATAGCAACGGATTTGAGAGGACTTGTGATCTACAAAATAAGTTTTAAGTTTGAGTTAAGACATGTACTCCTCATAAGAGCCAAAGATATTTAAAGTTTTACTTGTTCACCTAGACTTATAAAATACACTTTCTAAACTGTACAGTTTTTTGCATAAAAAAATTGCTTGCTGAAATTAACTTCAGTGCATCTTAGGTAATACTGATATAGTCTTCTGGTATAACTTAATAAGATGTCTGCAAAATAATTAATAAAGAATCAAATCAGAAGTCTTTGAGTCGGAGAATGAGATGCTAATACTGCTAGCTTTCTTCTCTGATTTCCAATTGGACTTTGCTGCTGTAACTTTTGAAACTCTTTGAATCTCATCAGTTGCGAGTAACAATATTTACTTTATAAAAAAGATAAATACAAGGAAAAGCAAAGTTGTTAGAACGGAACAAAATGTGCTGTTAAAAAAATCAAGATAAAAAGATGTCGTTTTCGTCCCGGTTTTAATTCTGGCTTGTTCTAAAAATACCGGCTAAATACTGGCCGGAACATCTCATTATCATTCTGAGTGTGCCATTCCAGGGTCAAAATCAAAATGATACCGTGTTAATTTCTCATTACTTAACACATACACACTCCCCCGGCACCCCAAAATTCCCATATCAATTTTCTATCAGCTCAACTCTAATCCCTCACCTCAAAATCTCAATCCCTAATCCCTCACCTCAAAATCTCAATCCCTAACTTGTTCTTCCACATGGCGGCACCATCCTCATTGGTTCTTCACTTCTTCCCTAAATCTTCTCATGGCAGCACCCCCATTGTTTCTTCTTCAATGGCAATAACTGAAAGGTACACATTCTAGTCATACCCAAATCATTGAATTTATTGAAACATTGTTTACTTTAGCACATAATAGGATTATGAAACTTTTGATTGACTTTCTGTGTTTGCATGGTCTGCTACAATCACCATCTTCATCTTCTTCTTTATTGTTTACTGTTTTGATTTGATTTAGTGGTCCTTGAATCAAAACCAAAGTTAGAAATGATTGGTTATCTTGGAAATTAGAAACGCTCATGAACTGTCCAGTTCGTGTTTGAACAATACAAATATTTACGGGAATAATGTCAAGGTTACATGCTCGGCTTGAGGTTTTAATGCCCAGTCTGATATATATATATATATATATATATTGTTACTGTTGTTGTTGTTGTTTCTATTTGATAAAAAGGTGGTAGGAAAAATTGAAATTGAAGTATGGCTTGATGATTTGCTGCTTATGGGTACTCATCAAGGTGGTAGAATGATTTCTCTTCAAGAAAATGGAATACTGATTCTTTAATTTCATAGGTGGATTTTATCTTGTTGCTTAACTTCCCTTTTCATCAAGGCTTTTATTTTAATGATATTATTTGAAGTCAATGTACTCGAGTGATTTTAGGGGTTAAAAACTGAACATGTTAGGAACTTATAATCCCTAGTTTGACCCAACAGAACTGGTTCTGCTTTTGATACGCACAATCACCACCAAGCTAACCTACAAGCCAAATGAGTAATATGGAAAATTAAATGAAAAGAAAAAGAAACTCATAACAACTAACTTTTTGAAGTATTAGGCTGGCTGTAGCGCATTTCAATATGCAAATAAATATGCTTGTGCTATTTTCTTCCACAAATTTTAGAGCAAGAGTTGTTGCACCTTAAATGATAATAGCTAACAAAAACCTGCATTTTTATGTTCCCCTATGGATAGTGCATCTAATTAATTTTCAATGTTAGAGAATATTTATGCTAAAAATATGAATTAATTTTTAGTTACAGTGTACTAGCTAGCCTTTTTGGATGACATTTAAGTTCCCCTATGGGATGGCGCATCTAATTTATTTTGTTTGATATTAATGCAAGACATTAGGAAGCATCAAATGGTTGTGTTTGAAACAATTAAACATCAAGTTGTGAAATTGCAACCTTATATCCTGTTTCTTTTTTATTTAGCCAAATGAGATATCACATAAAACATACACTAATTTCTATTAATTTCTAACTTGTGTTTTTTTTTAGATTAAATTACATGGTTGAAAACTCATCTAATGGTGACACTTCCATAACTTTAGCTCCAGCAAGATCAGATGATCCAGCATGGGCTCATTGACAGGTGGTTGTTGGTGCAAAGAATGCAAGTATATGTGTTCATTGTAACAAACGAATCAATGATGGTGGTATTACTTGTTTGAAGTATCACCTTGCTGGTATTAAAGGCCAAGTTGAACTTTATAAAAAGGTTCCTCTAGATGTTAAATGGAAAATAAAGCAATTGATAGAGGACTTGATAATGGAGAAAGAGAAAAGAAAAAAACTTAGAACTAATATTAGAAATTCTCAATCAATTTCCAATGATGAAGAAGTTGAAGAGGGTGATGATACAAATCCTCATTTTGGTGATATGAGTTCACAAACAAATAGAAGATTGACAATGCAAGGAATAAGTACAACTAGAAAGAGGACGACTTTATTTGCTCTATGAACTACCCTAGGTTCACAACCTAGTATTAGAAGTGCAATGGCTTCTAAAAATGCAAGAAAAGTCATAACAACATGGTGGTATGATGCTAATGTACCGTTTAATGGTGTTAAATCATACTATTATCAATCAATGATGGATGTTATAACATCAATGAGACCTGATTTTAAAGGATCATCATATCATGATTTAAGGGAATCACTTTTGAAAGATGTAGTTCATGATGTCCATGAATATCTTTTAAAAATTAAGATTGATTAGAAAATTTATGGATGCTCTATTATGGCATATAGGTGGTCAAATAGGAGGAATGTATCAATTGTGATTTTTTTTGCTTATTCTCCGAGAGGCATCATATTCTTGAAGTCTATTGACACTTTAAGTCTTCAAAAAGATAAAGAGACATTGCTTGAGATGTTTGATGAAGTTGTCAAAGAAGTTGGATAAGAAAATATTGTCCAAATTGTTAGTGATAATGAGGCTACATTTTAGGCTATTAGGAAAGCTTTGTAGCAAAGGCATGACACCTTTTTTTGGTCTCCTTGTGTTGCCCATTGCATTGATTTAATGCCAGAAAATATTTGTAATCCAAGATATTTTCTGATAATTGATGAAACCATTAAAAATGCAAGAAAAATAACCAAGTTTATATATAATCATGCATGAGTTTTAGCTTTGATGAGGAAAGAATTCACTAATGGAAATTATTTATGTCGTTCTAGCATAACAAGGTTTGCTACCCATTTTTTAAGCATCCAATGTTTACTTAAGTTTAAGAATGAGCTTTGATAGATGTTTACTTGCACAAAATGGGTTGAATCAAGTCATGGTAAAAGTCAAGTTGGAAAGGAAATTGCTGCTATAGTTTTACAAGATAAAAACTTTTGGTCGAGATTTGCATATATAGTCAAATGTGCGAGCCTTTAGTACGAGTTCTAAGGTTAATAGACAATGAAGAAAAACCATCAATGAGATATTTATATGAGGCAATGGATAAAGCAAAAGAAGCCATGAAAATAAGGTTGAAAAATAGAGTATCTCAATATGAACCATATATTCGGGTAACTGATATTAGATGAGATAAGCAACTTCATAGTCCATTACATGTAGCAAGTTGTTTTCTTAATCCTGAAATATTTTTTAGGCCTTCTTTTTCAAAACAAAAGAAGGTTAGTCGAGGTTTGTTTAGCATAATTACTAGATTGGTTCTTGATTGTGACATTCAAGATATAATTAGTGGCCAAAATGAGGATTATAAGAAAGTAACTAGTGATTTTTGCATGTCCCTAATATTCATCAAAGAGAAAAGTTAAATCCAGGTAATAACTTTTATTTTTTTCAAATAAAATGTTTTTTTGGATCTATAATATTTGATTTATTCAAATTTTCTTATCTAGTTGCATAGTGGGAACAATTCGGCAATGATACTGAAGAACTTCAAAAGTTTACAATTCAAATTCTTAGTCAATATTGTAGTGCAACTGGGTGTGAAAGAAATTAGAGTGTATTTGAATTCATTCATTCTAAAAGGTGAAATAGGCTTGAGCACAAGAGATTAAATGATTTAGTATTTATTCGTTATAATCTAAGGATTCAACAGAGATAAAAGATCAATACTATTATATTAATAATTATTTTCTATTACATTGATATTAATTTTTTAATTTCTTTCATGTTTATTTTTTGTAGGAATTTGAGCAAAACAAGAGATGCTTTAGATCCCATTAGCCTTGATACCATGATCTATTAAATGAATGAATTTGTGAAGAACTCAATCTTCATGATGGAGAGGATATAAGTTGGGGAAGTATTGAAGCACCTTTGTCTATTATAAATTTAGATGATGAAGAGACATGTTTTAATGACAAGAATGAGTTTGGTGGAAATGACCAACTATTGGAATGTCTAGTTGATGACTTTCCTAATATTCCACCGCAAGATCAATATCCTTATTTTTATATTAATGATGTAGAAAATATTTGATTTATATTTCTTTTATTTTAGAACATTTTACTTACATAATATTTTGAAATTTTAGAGATGTTTCTAATTTTGAGATTATGTTTGTTTAACTTTGTGTTTGTATTGTATAATTTAAAGTTAATTTATCTTGAATTTTAATTACGCTTGTTAAATTAATATTTAATTTTTTTCATATATATATATATATATATATATATATATATAGTACAACCCTGAAATGATACACTGAAACGCTCCGAAACCGAAATGTTCAATACCAATAGAAAAATCGGAACGACGATCGGAACGGTACTAACAGCCTCAAGAAAAAGAGAAAACAAAAATATTAAAGATTGTTTTTTTAGCTTTGATGGAGATATTTTTTATGGGATAAATATGGCTTTTGCCTTCTTAAAAAACTACATCTACATAGTAACTGGTAATATATATTCCGGGAATAATATAAAATTTGTAGTATAGTATAAACCTAATTGGCGATGAAAGTATCTAAAAAGGGCTCTTTGATACAGTTCATCACTTTAATGTTTTATGGGGTCCATCTGCCACCATGCACCGTATTTTTCTCATACAGCAAAGCTTTTATGACCAACGAAATTGTGATCTGTGAAGACAATTATTGAAGGAAAAAACCAATTTCGTTTACATGTGGTCAAGCATTGAGGTTTAACAACGTTGAAAGACCGAGGGCTACAATTGAATAAATACTTTTTTGTGGGCAAGGGCATGATGAACTGCATCAAAAACCCATTAAAAAAGAGCAACCCTGTATTCCTAAACAACATGTAGTGTAGTAACCCGTGGAAAAGGAAAGAAGGGTATTGCACACGGCTTGTCTATAATGGCTCACCTAATGCTTTGGCTTATTTCCTATTCTAGTTTCTTGTGTAGTGACGGTGTGCTATTATTTGATATAACTAAAAACGAAATATTTTGGTCAGATTACTGTTTTGACAGAATAGTTGAGGAGATGGTGAGAGAAATTAAGCTGATCATCTTCATCGTAGCAGTCTTTGAATATAGAATGTCAAGTACGCTGATGCTTGTTGGCCATTAGGGGGGGTTGAGACATGCCCCTTTTTCTTAGATGATGCGGGCTTTAATTAATTTCTACAACGTACTTCCATGTTCTTCAGAAAAGCAGCGCTCATATCATTGGAATACATTTTAAGCCCTCAGTAATACCACGCCTGTTGTTTTTCCTTTAATTTCAAGCAACCAAATTGGTACCATTTGCTAACGTTTTTGTATTCTAGCAGAGATAAATCTTCTTCTTTTTTTTAAAAAAAGTTGCTGTTGTTTCTATAATTAATCATGCTGGTCTCCGTTGACAATTTCAGTAATTATTCATGTGTATCAGGTCCATACCAGATTCTCAACTCAACCACAGCAGATTTGAGGATCAGCCAGCCATGATTATGGTTGGATCCCTAATCATTAATCTTTTGATGAAGAAGGTGATGAATACTGCGGGGATTAAGTCAACAATGATAATCTTGTTAACACCAGAAAAACATGAGTATTAGTTGAAGGACCAACAACATAAATATTATGGAACCAAAACTAAAAGCATCAGCAGAATGGAGCAAACTGGCACCCAATTGATACTTGGTAAAGCTAAATAAGATCGTTAAATCCCAGACTAACAGCTTCCACTGCATGTGGGCTATCCATATTCATATCATTCTCTCGCAAGAAATGATTTCAGGCCTCATTGTTCGCTTCATAGCAAATGCTGCAACATTTATCTACACCACATATATACTTGCATCTTCTCGCTGTGATTTTCCCAGTCTCGTGCAAGTACTGTATCTTTCACATGTGTTGGAAAATCCCTTATGATATTAATTTGATACGATAAGGCTATTTTATATAGACTCATCATCGTCACGGCATCATCATTTGTATTCATTTTCGTCTACAAGTCATTAAAAAACAGATTCTTCTTCTTATTATTATATATACAGAGTAAATTCCAATAAAAAAACAAGATTCCATAACATCATAATTTTCCACTGCTTGACATTATTAACAAAGTTGGTGAAACCTTTAATATGGTTGCCATTCTCTCAGTCTGGCATTGCATCACAAGACTTTTCTGCGTGTTCTTTCTGCACCCATGATTGCAGGGCCCCGGCAAAAGAACCAATAATTTAGCTCACATGCGTTTGAGGTGAATATATCTATACACACTACATGGAGGTGGCGATTTCTTGCGGTGAAATGAGAGACTTTGAACATAGTTTATTGAAGGAAACTATTTGTTTAGGATGTCTGCACATGGACCTTCTTGTCGCATGTACAAGAGAAATGAATGGTAACCCACTAACCTTATTCTTCTGGGGGCAAATTCATAATCAATTTTAATTTTTTCTTCTATCGATAAGAGACTGTGAAGTGATAAAATAAAAATATATTTTTATCTTATTTTATTTCTCAAATCCAATATAAGAACTCTAGACAACCGAACCTATCAGGAGAAAAGTAAGAGCAAAGAAATTTAGTTTTTCTTTCTTTTATTAAAAAATAATAATAATCTTAACAACCATAGCCTTCATTTGTATTTTACTATCGAATATTTCTTTATAATATAACTCCTCTCTTTCAAGGTTTATGATTCTTTAAATAGGACAATAATTGTCTAAAAATCATAATTTTAAATTAAATACAAAAACAATATTAAACAATAATGAAATTGGCTTAAAACAGTATTTTTCAAGCCTAATTTGAAGTCGTCAAAGACCTCAATTGGTTACAATGAGTTGACTAGATTTGTAGAATCACTTTATCAAATTTGAGCTCGATTCAATAATTAATTAAATAAAAAAATTTCATTGGACTAGTTGTTTATTGTGACTAAGTCAAGCATATTCAGTCTCTGTGTCTATTTAGAAATTATTGAAGTTATTTTTGAAAATATTATTTTATTTAGAAATGTATTAAAATAATATTTTTTTATATATTTTTTAAAATATTTTTTAATATCAGAACATGATTCATTCATTAATAGTAAATCAATAACTAATATGTCGGAACCATCTAATTTCTTGAACTCAACCCACATCAGAATTCTAGTACTAATAAGATTGCGTGTAATTCCTATAATTATTTATTACTGTGTTTTTTTGGTTTAGTTTTGTCCCACAGTTTGTAAATGAGTTTATGAAGTCTTTTGGTTTGATTTAGTAGGATCCCCCCCCCCCCCTCCCCAATTAGATCTAGTATAAATAGTATTGCTAGTTTATTTTCCAGGAACATTTTAGTACAGTAATAAAGAGATTGTTTTTTTGTTCGAGACCCCTAGATTTTTCTCAAGTTTTCTTTTCAACCCTTCCTGATTTTCTTCTCAGCCCTAATTAATCTAGTTTCCAGCTACGTACGTCACTTTCTTCAAGGATTCAACACACACATATATAAACATTCCATGCATGTAAAATCAGGGGTAGGCACATACATACATACATAACATTCATTCCCTGCAGGCTGCAGCTCGGAACTCAAACTTTGTTGATGATGATGACAGGCACTAAGAGTAACATGGCAGTTCAATTCACTTGGGCACTGGTTTTCATTCTTATCACTGTTTATCGTAACTCCACATCTTTACAGTACTGTTAATTTCAACCTAGGAAACAAAAATCATAAAGCTACTTTTTACCTTTTATTCTCTTCCAAGCACCATGCGTAATTTACCACACACGGATATAATATATATGTTCAGCGCATGCTGCCATTTAATTTGTCACCAGCTGACTTTGTAATCCTTTGTTTTCTTACCTCTTACTCCTCTTCTGGCCACAGAACACCACCCTTTTTCTTTTTTTTTCCAGCAGTATAAAAATAACACAAGCTTGATGATTTGAATGATGTTTTTCACTTGTATTCATTGTGTATTGAAGCTGTTTAAATACTTTACAGAATAACAACTTTGGCTAGAAATCCTATACATAATCTAATTTGAATTCAAACTAGATTGCAGATAAAAGATTTGTTGCAGACATGGATTCTTCATTTGAATTGGATTCTGTATTTGAACTGATGTTGATCTCGTCTTCAATATGGCCCCGCAATCGAAGGGGTAAAGAGTGAATCCTTAGATTGTCACGTAAGAGTTTAAAACGTTGAGAAGACAAGGGCTTTGTAAGAGCATCTATAGTTTGATCTTTAGTAGAGATCAGTCTAACAGTTAACTAACCACTGAGAACTTGATCGCGGACATAATGAAAATCAATTTCAATATGTTTTGTGCGTGCATGGAAGAGTGAATTACTTGTGAGATAAGTAGCTCCAATGTTATCACACCAAAGAATAGGAGGCTGTGTGGTTGAGACATGAAGATCTAAAAGCAGAGACTTGAGCCATTGAATTTCAGCAGTTGCATTTGCCAAAGCTTTGTACTCTGCTTTGGTGCTGTTACGGGCAACAGTGGGTTGCTGTTTACAACTCCAAGAAATCAAGTTTTTGCCAAGATAGACACAGTAAGCACCAATTGATCATCTATCATCTTGATCAGATGCCCAGTCAGAATCACTGAAAGTTTGAAGTTGAAGAAGCTGATCATGTTGAATGAAAAGAGCATGAAATATATTGTTTTTGAGGTAGCGCAAGATTCTTTTAACTGCTACCCAATGAGGTTCCTTTGGGGCATGCATGTATTTGCTCACTTAATAGCAAATGCAAGCTCTGGCCTAGTAAAAGAAAGATATTGCAGTCCTCCCACTATACTGCGATATAACTGGGGATCATGGAAGGGAATACCATCAGTTTTATTCAATGTTTGGGATGTGGACATAGGTGTAACAGAAGGTCTGGATTTGTACATCTTGCTGCGAAGAAGAAGATCAAGTATATAGCGGCGTTGAGACAAATAAAGGCCGTCATCAGTTCGGAGAGCTTCTACGCCAAGAAAGAAACTGAGATCACCCATATTTTTTTATTGGAAAGTCAGCCTGCAAAAGGCTTATCACACGAACAATTAATTTGATATCAGCACCTGCTAAGATAATGTCATCGACATATATGAGAAAATAAAGAAGAGTGGAACCATGGTTATACACATATAGGAAATGATCTGCTTGACTGCCTTTAAACCCAATGGCCTGCAATTTATCAGTCAGACGAGAGAACCACGCCCGTGGTGCTTGACGAAGACCATATATGGATTTATGAAGTTTACACACACGATGTGGGTATTGAGGATGAAGAAAACCTAGAGGCTGAGCCATATACACATCTTCAATTAATGCCATGCAAAAAAGCATTTTGGATATCAAGTTGACAAAGATGCCAACCACGGGAAACAACAATTGATAGCACCAAGCGAACTGTTGTAGGTTTTACAACAGGACTGAAAGTTTCCAAAAAATCAACATCCTCCTGTTGATGAAAACCTTTGGCTACGAGGCGAGCTTTGAACCATTCAGTACTGCCATCAGCTTTCCTTTTAATTCTATAGACCCACTTGGAACCAATAATATTAGCAGAGGGGGGAGCAGGAATTAAAGACCAAGTGTCATTGCTCAATAAAGCATCCAATTCCTCGTTCATGACATCTCTCTAGTGGTAATGTTTAATAGCTTCAGAATGACATGTGGGTTCAGGTATGTGGGTGGTGATAGTAGCCATAAGAGCTTGTGGCAGAGGGTACCTGATATGGGTATTGGAAGGCAATTTAGGTTTGTATATGTTGTTTTTGTTGCGAGTAGTCATAGGGTGAGTATTTTGAGTTGGTGCTCGAGGAACAATAATTAGAGATTGGCTATCATCAGCAGGTTGAGTTGAATTAGAATCGATAATAGGGGTGGCTAAAGTAATGTCAAGTTCCAAAGGAGGCTTTGTTGGTGAGGACACATTCTGTGGCAAAGTTGCAGTTTGAATTTGAGAACCTGCAGAAAAACTGGAATTGACAGAAGAGAATTGGAGATTAGAGGGAAGAATGCCAGGAGGTGGGGTATTTGCAGGAACAGAATGATCGGGTGAAGCATAGGGAAACAGAGACTCATCAAAGACAACATGACGGGAGACAAATATTTTACTAGTGGAGACATCTAGACATTTGTAGCCCCGATGACCAATGCTATAGCCTATGAAAATACATGTTTTTGAACGAAAATCCATTTTATGTCTATTATATGGGCGTAAGAAGGGCCAGCAAGCACAACCAAAAACTTTTAAGAAAGTATAATCAGGTTTTGAATTGTTGACCATTTCATATGGCAATTTTTGATGTAAAATCGGAGTGGGTAAACGATTAATGATGTAAACAGCCGTTAAAAGGCATCTTCCCAAAAAATTTGTGGTAGATTAGAGTGAGCAAGTAATGCAAGGCCAACTTCTACAATTTGACGATGGCGACGCTCAATGGCACCAGCTTGTTGGTGAGTGTAAGGGCACGTGACTCGATGAGTAATGCCTTGGGTTTGTAAAAATTCATTTAAGTTGTGAAATTCTCTGCCCCAGTCAGTTTAGAGGGCTTTAATTTTTGTGTTAAATTGGCGTTCAACAGCAGCTTGAAATTTTTGAAAGATGTTTAAGGCATCAGATTTAAGTTTTAATGGGAAGAGCCATAAGAATTTAGTGGAGTTATCTAAAAAACTGATGTAATAACATGCACCTGTAGTTGATAAAATGGGTGTTGGCCCCCAAACATCCGAATATAAGAGTTTTAATGGTTTAGAAACAGAGACATGGGAATGAGAAAAAGGCAAAGCATGGCTTTTGGCCATTTGACAATGAGGGCATACAAAAAATTTATTACATGATAAAGGAAGGGAAAGAGTTTTATTAATGACTGAAAATGAGGCATGGCCAAGGCGCTGATGCCACAGAGTAGCAGAGACATGAACACTGGAAAAAGCTCGGAGATGAAGATGAGCTAGCGACATGGAGAAACTGTAAAGGCCATTATGAAGTGGTCCACGATGCAGGACGTTCCCTAAGTAATCCTTCAAAAGAAAGTAAGAGGCATGAAATTCAAAGAAAACATTGTTATCCCGACAAAAATGATGAACTGAAAGAAGATTTTTGGTGATATCAGGAACTAGCAAGATTTGATTTAGAACAAAAGACTTAGAGGCAGAAGACAAAGTGGATTGGCCACTGTGTGTAATTTTCAAACCTGCAGCATTTGCCACTTGAATACGATCATTACCAACACAGTCGTCATTTGGAAGATGAATATTGTTCAGGTCATTTGTGAGATGATGGGTGGCACCAGTATCAGGATGCCACTCAGGTGGAGAATGATGATGTCGAGCAGCAAGAAAGGCTTGAGGTGAACGTTGTGGATTTTGAACCTAGTAAGAGACATCAAAGCGATGATAGCATTTTAGTGCATGATGTCTTGGCTTGAGACATGCCTGACAGACAAGAGAATTGGATGGATTATCATAGGTGAAAGCTCGACCACCACGTCCTTTGCCACGATAGAAATTACCACGACCCCTATTAGAAGAGGGATAGCTGGTAACAGGGCGTGAAAAAGGAGGAGAGTGTCTGGTGGTCATGTTGACTAAAGCAACAACTTGAATAGAATCATGGTGCTGATTGATTCTTGATTCAGTGATAAGAAGTAAGGAATAAAGTTCTTCCAAAGTGACAACATCAGGACGAGAGGTAATTGTAGAAACCAAATAATCATATTCTTGACCAAGACCAGCAAGAATATAAGTCAGAATTTCATCAGATTTGAGAGGCTGACCAACAAGTGCAAGTTCACCAACCATGTGTTTGATGGACATAATATAATCTTTGGCAGTTAATGCTCCTTTTCTTGAAGTTGCAAGCTTAGTTCGAGCTGAATAGCTTTTGCACGAGAGATAGAAGAAAAGTTTTGGTGGAGAGCAAACCAAACATGTTTTGATGTGGTATATGTCATGACCTGAGAAACAATATCCTCTGTAAGAGAGGTATTGATGGTGGCAAGAATTAATGAATCTTAACGAATCCAATGTTCATATTCTGGATTGGGGATGGTTGTAGTGACACCCGTAGTAGAATGAGTGAAAGTTATTTCTTTTGGAGGGATTGAAATGGAGCCATCAAGATATCCAAAGACACCTTGACCACGAAAGTATGGGAGGGCTTGAGCTTTCCAAACAGGATAATTGGAGTGATTGAGTTTGATACTAAGAGAAAGAGGGAAATGGGAGAGAGAAGGAACATAGAGTGGTGGGGAGGCAGTAGTGGAAGAGGAAGAAGCCATTGTAGTCAGGAAGGGAATGAAAAGGACAGAATCAGACATAAGTCTTTGTTTTTGGCTCTGATACCATATAAAAATAACACAAGCTTGAATGATATTTTTCACTTGTATTCATTGTGTATTGAAACTGTTTAAATACTTTACAGAATAACAACTTTGGCTAGAAATCCTATATATAATCTGATTTGAATTCAAACTAGATTGCAGATAAAAAATTTGTTGCAGACATGGATTCTTCATTTGAACTGGATTATGTATTTGAACTGATGTTGATCTGGCCTTAGCAGGATGTGCCAGAAAAGGCCAAGGGAAATTCCTATTCGTTTTCTCTTAAAATTTCAGCACCCGTACTAGATTCCCGTAGAGGGACCCCTTTAACTATTCATCACAGAGGAAGTAAAAGAAATGGCCCCCCACCGATCGAGGACATTGAAGACTGGACGTCCTAATGTGATCAATGGTGCAGATTTGTCAGCTCCCCGTTCACTGTTTGAACCTGAATTGGAAGATTCTTACTCACCGTGCACCTCTTGTTCTCTCTGTGTGTGTGAATGGAGTAGTTTCAACCGTATTTTTTTTGAAGGAAAAAAAATCTTTTGGGGTTGATTTAAAAAATAATAAAAATATTATTTTGATATATTTTTAAATAAAATTATTTTGATGAATTAAAACACAAAATTAACAGTAACCTATAACAAAATCCTAAGCACGGCCTTACTTGGCTTGTAAAATATCTAAGCATGTCGAGGCCTTTTCTGACGAGGTAATTCAGAGTTGTTGTCTTCAACGATTGTCTGTGGAAGGGAAAGCTGTCAAAAAGTGAAAACTATCCCCATCAGTGGGAGGCAGTGATAGACAACCATTTAAGAAAAATGGTCCTTTGAATTTTGCATTAGAAAAAGCACAGATGTGAAAAGGCGAGGAGGTAAAGGTAGCACTGATTATTGTCAAAAAGCAAAGAAAAAAAAAGAGATTCATTTTCAAATAAAGCTATGGAATGCTTTGAAGATCGAAAATCGCACCAAGCCTTATTAAGAAAATTTCTGTGGTATTTTTTCGAAGATAGTGACACCATGAGCTTGGTTCAATCCCAGATATTTCTACAGTAAACCAGAGGCGGAAGAATCTTGTATCCGACACATTTACAAAAAAAAGAAGTCAAAACAAGTAACTCTATAGCACACACCTGTAGCCAGAAGAAAATCTATTTCCAATATTCCATCTCAAACTGAACACTTCCGTAATAATTGAACTAAATAGACTCTGCACATGTTTAAAAAAATATATAGTCTAGAGGGATTGTCCAAAAGCCACGGCAAGTCTTTGCAGATCCTTGGTATAGATGTCTGCTGGCTGTGAAGCTTGTTGATGCTGGTTCGGTATCCAACTAGCACTTGACCCTTCTGCTATGAAGTATGATTCTGGTTTCACTTCACTGTACACATGTTGAGATGTTTGGTTTTGTATTGTGCTTCCAAGAAAGAATGTGGTGTTAAGATACTCAGACCATTTGATGTCTTCAGCAGTGTCGTTTTCGAGTGACCGAAGGTGAGTTTCCTCGCCGGTTTTCCCACAATCGGCTAACCCCCACGAGAAGGCGCTGCTCTCGTAGAAATTGGTGTTGCTTTGCAATTCAATACTGCTACTGCTTCCATTGCTTCCGCTTCCATTGTTGCTGAAGCTATTTGCTTCCCAGTTCTGAACCCCATTGACATCACAAGAGGCTAAAGAAGGATTATGATCAGATGGAAGACTAACAGAAGGCTTTACACGAATAGGAGTTTGGAACATAGGGGTTGACACGGATGGGTGAATAGACGATGGTGTCATACTAGAATTGAACTCGTGAGAAATCATTTCAGAAGAGGAGGAATTTGGATTGAAGCAGAGAGTGGTATTTGGATTCATTGAGAGGCCTATTGTATGTTTGTAATCCAACTTTTGGAAAGGGAAATACCCCATCAAATCAGAAGGCCTGCAACTGGCAGGGGAGCTTTCATGGGAGGTACCAAACCTATCCAGGAAGAATTCCTGTGTCGGTGGAGTATTTGTCATGTTGCTGCTGCTACTATTCCTGTCCTTACTGCTGTTGATGTTAGTATTGATCTTTGAGCTGGAAGAAATTGCAGGTGGTTTTAAAGTAGTTGACTCAATGAGGTTCAGTTCATTTGATACAATAGGAACTTTCTCATTGCTTGTTTCAGCCGTAGGCTGCTGCTTCTCGTTACAATTCTCAACTTCAGATAGAGGTTTGTGAGTGTTGGGGTCAATGCCTCTCTGCCTCAACTTCTTCTTAATGCAAGAGTTCCATAAATTCTTTATCTCATTATCAGTTCTTCCAGGTAACTGTGCAGCAATCTGAGACCATCTGATCAAGTAGGTAGCAACAAGCAGTCAATATATGGTTAAAACCCTCAAGTTTGAATCAAACGAAGTCTAATTAAGAATGAATTTATAAATTTAATATAAATGTAAACAACCTATTGCCAAGAACTGCATGGAGTTCAACTATCAAGTTTTCTTCCTGCTGTGAAAATGCTCCTCTCTTCAAATCAGGCCGCAAGTAGTTAATCCATCTTAACCTGCAGCTCTTTCCACACCGCTGCAAATCTGTCAATAGATAATACGTGTACATATATCATTAATGTAAATTGGAGGATGTATACAGGAGAGCTAACTAGTACTCTGACACCACTGACTCTGCATTATAATTGACAAAAAAGGGTACCTGCTAGTTTAGGGACAGAGCTCCAACAGCCATGTCCATGCTTAGTAATATAATTCAGAAGTTTCTCATCTTCCTCAGGAGACCACAGGCCTTTTCTTAACTTCTGCTTGTAGCAGCAAGAATGCCTCCCCATGTGGTGTGCAGCAAAACCTGCAATGCAGTGCTGGCAAATGAACTTTTAAAAAGTGGCGAAGAATTGTGTCAGCAACAGGAGAAGAGCTGGGGGCTTTAAAATGGATTCTAGGGAGTGGGGAAGGGATTGGAATATGGGATGAAAGGGAGAGATGGAGAACAGAGAGAGACGGGAAGAAAATGAAGTGGCAGCCTGGTGGGGAATCAAAATTAATAGGAGGAGGCTCTGAGAGAGAAGTCACGTTCAAGAGATTGATTGAAGATTGTGGCTTCAGATTTATACATGGTTTTCGTGAGTTATATGCTGTCCTCTTCGATGGTCCATATCAGCTTCTGGGACCACTAAAGGGTATGGACGGTCTTGATTCTACTGCTGTCATTTAGCAGATGATGAAACAAGAGCATGGGGGAAATGGGGTGCCAATAAAAATTTGAGTATTTAAGACTTCTGCTGGGGACTCGTCTTTTGACACATACTTAAAACTGGAAGTAAAAAGATTTTGGAGATACATATGCAACTGTTTTATTTTTATTTTTATTTTTATAAGAGATTGGATGGGATGGGAGTGTGACAGCAGCCTTAGTTTTGCTTTTTAGTCCTTTTTTATATATATAAAAAAACTGTTTGGTTCTTACGCTTTTTACTAAGATTGTTCGTAATATCTAAAATGGTAATTTATTTATTTTTTATATAAAAATCTTTTCTGTGGTAATTTGGATAATGTGTATCCTTCAATCAGACGCCTTCAAATTGATAGCAGCAGGTACATAGAGCTCTGTTTTGGAGAAGAGGAGGAAGAAAATGCTGATTCCTGTACTGTGATCTTTGCCTATGATCATTTTTCACATTCAGCTACCCTCTCCTTTCCCAATTTCAAGACATTCAGCTACCCTCTCCTTTTCCAATTTCAAGAAACTGCTGAAAAAATAAATCAGGATACACTCCCTCCCTGTCTCTTAGAACACCATTCAAATTCAATCAACTTTCCTCATTCAAAACATCTTGAATTACCAGCAGTTTGCTCCCCTCCTCAGCAATAAATGCATATACATATATAATAAAATTAATGGTGGAGTCCTCTTCGCAAATAGGACAATCACAATAATGCAGCTGTTCTCTAGAGTGCATGGAAATTAATGTATTGTATTTTTTTCAGAAACCATAATAAGGACAAATTTTGATGAATTATTACAAGTTACGTGGTACGCTCAGCATGTCAATCATTATTTATTGCCTACTTAATGATATTTTTTGAATGGACTGACACGATGCCTTGCGTATTCTCGGTTTGATTACAAGGAAAAGGAAAGACGTATAAATATTAATGCTGGATTAATTACCCCCCATGTAAGATGATTGGAAAGATGTTTACGCTTCTCGTGTCCGAATAAATGTTGTCCATCACCAAACTATTTGGCTCAGTATTTCTTATCTTCAACCTAGCAAGTTGCAGCTCATCTTTTCTTTTTGTTGCTAAGCAGGAAGACAAAATATTTTTTATCAGGGTGGCTCAATTAAAACAATAAGATGAGGGTGTTTTCTTGATTATTATGTTAATTAGGTTTATCAATTAATTAAACACGTTTTAGGCTTTGAGAAAACGTAATAATGGAGTAACATCAACTATCATATATACATGTACATATACATAGCCTGCCTGTCTCCTTTGTTCTTCTCACCACCCCATGAATGGACTATGAAGCTTCTTTAATTTCCTTGACCTCTGGCACTGTTGTCCTTAATCTAGACATCCCAATTGGATATATATTATATGTTAAAATAATATATATGAATAGATGCCTGTAACTCATAATGCCCTCTTACACTTGTCTTGCTGAAGGAACCATATGAGCTGTTATCTGAAGTCAACCATTGCTTCACCTTTTTTTTATTTCTCTGAATCTTCGTTGTGTTGTATTTGCTAATCACATATGTGATGGCTTTGCTGTCATTAATCTCTATTTAATCCGGTGGGTTTGTTAACATTCCCTACAGATTAATAATGAAGTTGTTAAGTGAAGCCATATATTTTATTTTTTTACTCTTACTTTTGGTGCATGCCTCTATATTTTATCCACTTGCTTCAGTTCTAGGGAATGAATCCTTGTCTTTGAATGATTAGCCAGGAACTTAGAGGAATAAGAACAGTACAGGCAATTAATTTAATAAGTTTTATCATGAGCTTACTTTCACGGCCGCATAACTGTTCCATTATCTTTGTTTTGTATAATAATTCAGTCTCTGTTTGCGGTTCTTGTTTTGTCCCAAGCCCGATGCTTTAAAAGTGCTTGGTTAATCAATATGTATCATCAAAACTATCTCCTGGATAGTTAAAAAGCTTTTATCTTTGCTGTGTTAAGGGCTGGCTAGCTTGAGGTGAGTTGAGGTAAAGGGGGTGATGATGCTGTTGATGTTACTGCAACCAATCGTCGCCCACCGACGATAAGAAGCAGAACAAAAGTATGGGACATGTTTTTTAATTACAGCCATACAATACTCGAGGATGATCTGATCCAAAAATCAGGTCTTAAGTGTTGATGTGTATTCATTTCTCACAAGTTGCTGTTTTAAGATTCCTTTGAGCTCTTAAACCGACCCTAAATGGTGCCCTTTGGTCCCCTAGAGGTTTATCTTTTGCATAAACACATTAATTAGGAATCTTATAGGAAACAGGTGTGGGACTTCACAAATAAGTGAATGTGATGTCAACTGTTTTAGGACCTGTCCCCAGAGGAGTAGGGTTCATTTTCAGGTAACACTTGAAAACTTCAGCAGAGTAAAAGGATTAATCCGAAATTCCTGCTGGGAACTTAATGCTGAATTAGTTTATGTGGTTGAACATTAAGCTGCCATCTGATGTTCCCTGTTCCTTGTTTCTTAAAAATTATCAAAGATTCGCTACTATCAATGGTTTTTTCTAATCAAAACAAGATGAACTCATCTTACACAAATCTTCTTGGTAAATTAGTCAAATTGTAGCTAACTTTAGGCCTGCAGAAAAGAAGTCAATAGATTACTCTGTTTGAACCTTTAGTTACTGAGCTCAAGGCATTGGCTTGAACAATACTCATCATTTAAACAAGTGTGAGTCATAATAACATTTTGGTAAAACAAAGCCATGATTAGCCAGGCATAATGGCCTATTTCAATGTAGAATTGATGGGAAATAGGGCAATTAAAATCCATGAAGACAAAGATTTTGAAGATAATAATCGAATGGTTATTTGAAATGGAGGGGGACACCATCCATGTGCCCTTGAAAAATGGAGAGTTCTTTCCTCATTGTCCATGAAGTCATCTGTTTCTAAACAGATTCTGAGACAGACAGCTAATTGACAAGAAAGAGCAACTGTTACTCTAATAATGGAATCACACTCATCACAGAGTCCTTGCTTCTATGATTATCTTCATTAACTAAAAACTATTCTTGAAAAAGAATAAAATTCCAATATCAAAAGTAGAAAAATAGTTGCATCACATAATCATCTTTGAAAACAACTCCACTAGCATCTTTCTGAATTACCAAGGATATGTAGAGATCCATGCATCGGTCTATCCTAATCCAGCAATTCTTTATCCTCCAAGCTTTCAAATTATTACTAGAGGCTACAGTTTCTGCAGGAGTAGCAAAACTGCTGTCATATCTGAGAGTAATGCCTTGCCTTTACTTGATTTCCGTAAAATTCTCCTATCTTGCACCTTTTTAACCTATTGAAGCAGCTAACCTAGTGCTTTGGAGTATTCCAGTTCCTTTTGACAAGAGATTTATATTCAAAATATTACCATCAGATAAATATATATATATGCATATATAACATTCATACAGAAACTAAACTTACTAAATTACCATTATTATGGAGTATTATTCTTGATTGGCCCATTAACATTTAGTTGGAAACATAAGCACATGGATATCAAATAAGTTTGGCATTTAACTTAGCAACTAAACTTCATCAGCTTTAGTCTTATCACAACAGCAAATGATGATTAGAGAAACACGAAGGCTGCTATCATGAGGTTGCTTACCATAAATGGAAGCTTAAGATCTCATTGGCCATCATTCCTGAGCAAGGCAGTGGTGTTCAAATGGCATTGACAGCGTGTAATTAAGCATACTATGTAAAGAAAAGATAAGTGACTGTGATAGCATTTGATTTTCAAGTTAAAGCTGGGATGAAGGGCCAGCAAGGTTATTATAGTGGAGATTGACTTTAATTTGAAGGCACATCATCAATTATAAAAAAGCCTCAAGACCTTTATTCCTTTATGGAAATTATATATGTATATATATATAAAAGCCTTGTCTGGTTGAGACTCTCCCATATAATCATTATTAGGTGCTTGCTTTTAGCTTTGTGGTGGGAAATTATGGTCAACTTTCTTGCCAAATTAACATCATTACTTTTCATTCTAGGCCTGTTTTGCTTGATGGGGGATGTGTGTTGTGAATGTTCAATTGGAGCAGGAATAACAGGTGTTGATTAGCCTTGTCTAATCCAAAAACAAAAGAGCACAGAAACCTGTACCGCCAATACCATCGGATCCATGTTTATGTTTGGGCCAATTTCATGCTCGTTTTCCCCCACCTTACTCCAGTGCTACCCAGCCATTCAGCACAGCACACAGCTTGATTCTGGATTAGCAAGAAACTGGACCTATAATTCTTCATGTGGACTTTTGGCATACTTTTACATTTGAATGATCAGTCCAAATTATCTTAGAGTTCAGGCCCAAAGGAAAGCAGATCACCACCTATCTTATTCTTTAAGGCTTCAGACAGTTAAAAGCTAGCAAAAATGAAAAGCATTTTTCTGGGGAGGTAAGGGTCTGGTCCCCCTGGAACATTGTCTGCTACCCTAAAGGAAAACGCCATTGTCTATTGCTCTCTCACTTCAATTATCCAACCAATCACTTTCTTCTTTTTTCCTTTTTCTTTCAAGATATAAAATTTAATTCAATCCGAATCCTCCATTTTGGATTGATCATGGGATATACAGTCTGTCACACACTACTATTTTGCTGCTGCTACACTATTTGTTTTTTTATCAGTTGCCACCAGGCACTGTCTTTCCTTTCCTTTTTTATTTACTACACTGAATCTCTTAACCATCATCAACTTAATTTTGAAAATATCTCTATTCTCTGCCTCTATCAATCCTAATGACTACCGAGATTGCGACATCACATCAAACTCCTTCTGATCACGAGGTATTTAGATCAGCCATCCTGACTATCTTTTCTCTTTTCAGTTTTGATCAAAATATGATACAATATTGCTTAACTGGTCATTCATATATAATTCTTGGGATTCTTTAAATCTTTCCAATAATTTACTTTTACAACTTACCATAATTACACACACACACATGTACATGATAATTTATACTCTCTGATGTTTCAGTAAGATCCATGTAGGGTTTTGTTACTCCTGGACTTGCATGGATGTTTTAATGATCATAGATTTGTTTATCTGACTGTATGGGAATCATAGAACTTGTAGTTTCCTTCAGATATCTTCCATGAATGATTGGATAAGGGTAGTTCTAGATGCTTGTCTCTCACTGTATTCACTTTATCGGAAGCTTTGAGGAGTGTGTTGTTGACAGGAGAAAGATTTTTTTCTCTTACTATCTATTTGGATGTGTCCCTTTCAGAATTATCTGGAAAAAAAAATGATTCCTTTCTTGCATGTCTAAACACATAAGAAGTCGAGTTGGAACATTCACCATTTTCTGATACATTTCCCTTTCTCAAATCTGTTGAAAGATACTGTCGCTGTGAAATTGATACGCTAGGAACAACTAAAGTATTTCAATCCAAGAAAATACCAAATCCATAATGAAAGTTAGTCTAGCCACCTTTATTGCCTAAGCTTTATTCTGTGGGTAATGAATTATCAAACATGGAGGCGTCCTTCTGCATTTATATCAGCTGTCACCTGGTTCTGATTCTGCCATAAAGATTCTCTTGTTAATCAGCTAGGCATTATTCTTCTTCCGGTTTGTGAGGAGGATGGGATGCCCATACTCTTAAGAATTTCATGTGAGGAGGATGGGATGCCCATACTCTTAAGAATTTCAAGTAACAATAACTAGAAGCCGTGGAAAATGAGGGAGATTAGAAATTTCTGTAGCCCTCGTAGACAGATGCCAGAGTAAAGCCGCGCCGAGCGAGATTAGAAGTTACTAATACGACTAGAATTGACTATAGATACACATTATGTACATACAGTAATCGCTCACATTGTCGAACCACTTTAAATATGTGTTTTTCTTGTTTTCTCTGTGGTGCAATATTCATCATCACTGCTGCAGGTTTCATAACAGAAATGCAATGCTTGCAGTGCTTCATATTTGATTGGTGTTCTCCTCTTCTTTTATTTTATTTATGCACCTACACACTAGTTTCCACTTGTTTTGCTTTTAAATTTCAAAAGGTGTTCCCTCTTTAATTCTCTTTGTTAATTTCTTGCAGCCAATAGAGAAGGTGACCGAAGAAGTAAAGCCTGTGGAACCTGAAATCGTTTCTGTAGCCAAGAAAACTGAAGAAGAAGAAGAAGACCTCAAACCTGATGAATTAGCAAGTCAATCAGCCCCGTTAGCTAAATCAGAAAAAGAAGTCGAAGACAACGAGGCAGAGCCTCCAACAGTTGAGGTTAAGATGATTGATGATGCTCCAATTGTCGATGATGAAATGGAGGTGGTAAAAGATCCCATTCCTGACCCACATACATCCAGTGTTCTTGCTCCGGTGAGCAGTGTTGTTAATGGTAAATCAGTTGTTCCAGCTATAGAGTTTGTTCCCAAAGAAGCAGAAGAGCAACCATCATCGTCGTCCTTGGAGGAATTGCCGCGTGAAGAACCGAATGCAGTTGTTCCCGTATCATTAGAAGAAGCCGTTGAGAAGCCACGTGAGCCACCAGAAGTTCTTGTTATTAAAGAATCTGAACCGATTGTGGCAAAAGACACCGAAGATTCAGGGGTATCAAATGAAGTCGACAAGCCGAAATTAGTAATTCCGGAAGATGAAGTGAAACTAAAGGAGCAATCTGAAGCTGGTAAACAAGTTGAAAAGCCAAAAACAGTAGAAGTGATTGAGAAACCAGAGGAGCCTTTGGAAGTTCTTCCTATCAAATCAGAAGCATTGGTGGTAAAAGATGCGGAAGACTCATAACCAGTGTTCAAAGAAGATGATAAACCAGAATTAGTAATTACTGAAATGGAGGTGAAATTGGAGGACCAATCCGAAGTCATTAAAAAGGTTGAAACAGAAGAGAAATCAGTTGAAGTAATCGCCAAAACACTGGAGTTAGTGGAAGTTCTTCCTGCCAAAGAATCAGAAGAAGTTCCTGTAAAAGATATTGATGGCTCACAAGAAATGTCTAAAGCAGCTGATAAAGTAGAAGCAGAAGCAGTAGTTCCTGAAACCAGGGAAGTGAAACTGGAGTCTGAAGTCATTGAACAAGTTGAAAAAACAGAGGAGCAATCTGTCGAAACTACTGAGAAAACACAGGATTCATCGGAAGTTCATCCTGTTAAAGAATCAGAAGTTGCAGTAAAAGATATCGATGACTCAGTAGCAGTGCCTGAAGTTGATAAACCTGAACCAGTACTTCCTGAAGTTGAGGTGAAACAAGAAGAGCAATCTGAAGTAAATGAACAAGTTGAAAAAACAGAAGCAGCGGTTCCTCAGGTTGAGGTGAAATTGGTGGAACAACCTGAAGTAACTGAACAAGTTGAAAAACCAGAATCATCGGGTCCTGAGGTTGAGGTGAAACCAGAAGAACAGCCTGAAGTCACTACACATGCGGAAAAACAAATGAAACATGAACTGGAGTTGAAAACTGAGGCACAGGTTGAGATTAAGCCAACTAATGAAAAGCCAGAGGAAGTAGCTGTAATTACTCAGGAGGCTGAAGTTGATGTAAAAGAGGATATAGGAAAATCTTCTCTTCCTGAAGCTGGAGGAAAGGTTGGTCCAGAAAATGAAAAAAAAGAGGCTGAAGGAATTGATTTGGTTGAAGTGCCAGTAAAGGAGGTTATGGGAGAAGCTGAAAAGGGTGGAGAAGAGAAAGAAGCTCAGACAACCAGAGATGAGGTCGAGAATATAGCAAGTGAAACACTACAAGAGGAACTGACTCATCCCATCAAAGCGGAAGATGTCAGTGATGCTGTTTCAAGTGCCGAAGTTACTGAAAAATCATTTGAGGGAGAGAAGACAGTTGACAATGTTGAACTTGCTGTAGAAGACAAGAAAGAGGAGATACCAGCAGGAGAAGAGACCGAAAAAGATCAGAGCATAGAGGGAAAGCTGGTTGATGCCACCAAAATTGGCTGTGAAACAGTCATAGAAGCGCAAGATTCTGGGTTAGAAGCAAACGAAGAAGAAAATACAAAAACCAACAAAAAAAACTCCGAGCAGGGAAAGGTTGATGAGATAGCGAAATCTGATACGCAGAATTTAGAGCCTTCTACCACCAAGGATGCTGAAGACACACTAGTATCACTGGATATGCCAAGAAATGTTCCAGCCAAGCCTTCTCAAAAGCATTCAAATAACATTTTAACAAAGGTAAAGCAATCACTTGTGAAGGCAAAGAAAGCTATTATCGGGAAATCACCAACTCCAAAAACTGTCTCCTCTGATACCAAGGGGGATGTTGAAGTCAATAACTAAATGCATCAGAATGAAAAAGCCTGCATATACTTATACAGATTTGGAATCTTTCATTGCAAAGTATATAGGTGTGAATCAAGGCGTTTTGTTCTTTATGCCCTCTCTGATCACGCGGTTGTATGTATTGACAGTGTGCTGGCGGTTGGTGTGTTGGGTTTGATTTGATCAGTAGCAGAAAAAGTCAAGTGCTCGTTATTATACATCGTTAATGTTGGTTTGTGTATGTGATTGGATTCTTTTGTTTTCTTTATATCTGACAACTAGTTGCATGGTAACAGTTTATGAGGGGCAAGGGAACCTCCAGCTAGGTGAATATCAATGATTGTGTGTCCATTCAAATAGGCTTTTCAGGATTTTGAGTAGAGAACAGAGAACTGGTTGAACCTCATGGAAGAGCTAAAGAGACTTTACTCTTACATGTATGGTGGCACATGCCTCCCATGGTAATGAAGCAGACATCGAAACAACAGTCGAAACGAATAACAAAGATATTGGGTCCTCTATGATGTAGAGATTCTGGAAAAATGACAGATGGTTAATATGCCTGATAAGCTGTATAACTAGGGTATTGGAAAATAATTGTTTTTTTTTCATTGATTCAAAGAATTTGCATTGAGAGACCTGCTACAGAAAACACTCGAATACATATTTCTGGTTGGTTCACTCCTAGACTGCATTATTTTCTCAGGTTGTGCAAATGACTGTACAGATGCAGGAAAAACCTTCTTGAGTCTCCTTAACGTACAAAAGAATCTGTGTAATTTGTAATTCTACTTCCTTGAAATTAGAACTCAGACGTTTTCGTAGGAACTTGACTTATTAACCTCTGGAACCTTTCTGCATATTCACGTACCCAAAATCCCACAGATTTACTGCATACAGGGAAGTTTAGTAGATGTTGACATGAAGCAAAAGTAATTCACCTCTCCCATGGCAAAGCATCAGAACTACCATTCAGTCGCAACCTGCAGCGCGTTGAAATGGATAAAAAACCTTTACCTCTACAGACCATATCAAGCCAACGTTCGGCACAGCCTACAGTTACTGAAGCTCGCCAGCCTCTCTACTCGGCACATTGTTATTTCCACCAACCGAATTCAATGCTTGTCAGTATCTACTGAGTCTTGAGCTTTATTTTGCACCAAAGCAGGTTGTTCAAAGCATTCACTTGTTGCTTGGCACTGGCATCATGAACGATGTAACCAATTTTAGATTCAGGTTCAGTAATGACACATGGTAACTCAGTTGAAGTAGAGAAATAGTTTTCGGTGATGTTACCCCAACTATCAAAGTTAACATTATACCTTTTTAAGGCTTCTTGGCTACTAAGAGGTTAAGACAATGAAACACCATAACATCTATGATTGGATCTAGATTCTATGATCCGATTGAAACATGCCCACGATCTTTGAGCAGAAATTAGATAACCAACACTGCAGTTTGATAAATTATAAAAAAATGTTTTCGACGGAAATATCCTTAACGATGAAAACACAAATGACACATTTAGTTTTCACTTTTACAGGATGACGGACGGAGAGTGACAGCTTTAAAGACATAAATAGACCTTGTAGATCAAAATTTAATAGTTTTGTTCTTATTTGAAGGTCATACTCGCAATTTTACATCATGCAACATTGAGATGGAATTAGAGTGCACCTAGAGCCACTAAATTCCGTCTGTTGGGAGTGGAGAGGAGCCGTGAAAATGGTGATTACCAAAGAACAACAGACATCAATCATCATGGTGAAATGAAAACCCATTTAGCCACATTCAATTTTGAGCTTTTCATTCTCATAGAAAATGAAACTTAGTTAAGAATCAACAAACCTGACTAGAGGTCTTCATTGAGCTATTGACAACATTATTCTTCATCACTTGCGAGTTGATATTCTGACTAGAGGTCTGGTTCATTTCTCTGGTCATAGCTGAATCCAAATTATCCATAGCACCTACCACCCCACAGGCATTTGGCTCTCTGTTTGTTTTGAGAGGAGGCCCTCCAGACATTGGCATTAAGGGTGCACTAGGAAATGAGAAAGGAAATCCTTGACCTGGAAAGCCAAACATTTGATGACTCATCCTAGGCGAAGCACTTGGCCCTGACATCGGCTGGCCAGAGAAATGCGCTCCATGCATAGGAGGCCCATGATACACAGGGCAACCAGAAGATCCACCATTCATGTCAGGCATACTCATCCCAAAACCCATTCCCATTCCCATTCCCATTCCCACACCCATGGGTAAGAACTGCCCCATTTGAGCTGCATGCATGTGAGGCATTCCAGGGGCTAACATCATTGATGGCATATACATTCCAGCTCCCATTGACATAATCTGCATTAAGGTAGTGAATGATCCCACCAAGCTATTTGATTAGCTCATCCAGTGTACTAAATACACTTCGAGTGCAATGGACAGAATTTACCTGTACTTGAAGCTGAAGCGTCTTTAAATACTCAATGGCCTCGTCAAGCATTGAAGCTTTATCCACCTTATAATGCAAAAATGTCAAAGTCGGTGAAAGCAAAGATGCACATGAAATCATCTACATTAAATTACTTGGCTTTTCTCAAATTTCTAGGATATTAGCAATAACTTTAACCTAAGAAAACTGAGGGATGATTTGATTAACATAAAAGTCAGCATCCTGGAAGATTTAAACTTGAATAAATTCATATAATTAATTCGACTTCAACTAGGCCAAGGTTTGGTACAGTTTTGATACTCCCATTGGTTTAAATTCTTGAATTTTATAGAAAACCTCATTTTCATAAGATTAAGTAGAAAATTCACAAACATAAATACAGATATTCAACCTTATTGCAGTTTGGTATGAGTTCTTGTAGGGCCCGCATCTTTTCGTTGATCCTGTCCCTTCGCCTCTGTTTGTTTAAGTCCAGATAAGAACCGATCAAGATACTATAATTCATAACTACCAACGAAAACATCAAACGAACAAGCACATATCTTCAGATGAGATACTTGAGTGCTGTTGCTCACCCTTTCAGATAAATTATGAACTTCTGCTGCTCGGCTTCTCTTGGAGCCATTACCTGCTCGACCAGGAGCTGTTTTTTTTGCACCTACAGATTCTTCTTCTACATCCTGCGGATGGCTTATTCCTTTAGTGCATGGAAGAAAGAGAGAGTATAGGAACAACAAGAAACAATGAAAAAAAAAAAGTGAAACCTGTGAATGAAACTCACTTCACTAGGACCATCTGACTCCTCATTATCTCGATGTTTTCTCTTCAGATTCTCAGCTGGATCATCCGACAGTCTCTCCACACTATTGCCCGAGCCAACAGAAGAAGACTCAACCACAGGCTCTGTAGTCTTCTCAACATCAGCTACTACTTTAATTGCACTTTCACAAACGTTTTGACGACAGTTTCTATCGTTTTTAGAGTCACCTTCTGTGATTGTATTCTCAGGTAGCTCAGAAGGAACAAGTCCTTCTGCAGGCTTAGCCTCTGATGGTTTAGCCTCAACCTTGGATGGCATCAGAACAGGAAGACAATGGGAGCTCGTTTCCTTATGCAGAACACTACATGAATTAATGGGAGTACATTCAGCCGGATTACTTCTACTGGCAAATGAGCCCTTATCTTCATTTTGCGTTCTTTCCAGGTTTGAAATTCCTGCGCCTGTTCTCATGCCAAAGTTCTGAAGATTAGCTTTCACAAGAGCAGCAGGTCTTGCAAAATGAGAAAAATTCATCAAACCGGAGTTCGTTGTGGATTGAGCTGGGACTTGCTTCTGCATTTTTATGCTGGGAAAACAACCTGCTGATGTAGGAGCTCGAATAGAATCCACTGAAACGACATGGTTGGCAGCATTGCTTGAACTGTCACCATTTTTAGCTGAAACTCTGGATCTAAAATATGGAGATGATGTTTGGCATTGCTCAGAAGATGATGGATATAACTGGCTAGCACTAGTTCTAGGCTTATTAGCTTCAATATCCCCTGCTGAAGAATTTTTTGCCACATCTCCTTGCTCTAAACTCAAACCATTATGTACAGAAACAGTACTGGAGTCCCTAACTGAATGGCTAAAACCTTTTTTACCAAACGACGGGAAATTACTCTGGGAGGAGTGTTCATTTACAGTAACACCAGATAACTCGGGAAAAAACTCAGAACAATAATCATGATGAGGAGATTCATCCAACTGATAATTCAACCAAGGCACGATGTCATCATCTTGATTCACCCCCATTTCAACAGCGGGAACTGACATCTGGAGTTCATTCAGTGTAGATTCCATCATCCCAAACTTTCCTGTTCTAATATTGGTGCCATTTCCTATGTCTTTATATCGAATATTGGGGTTTTGACATGGTAAGCTGCTACAAGGTTGTATCCTTCTAGCTCTACTGGATTGAATCTGACCATTTTCCCATATTAGCTCACCAAAGTCATTCTCAGGTCTGCTTTTTAGGACACCAACAGACACAATAAAAGAAAGGAAACCAGAAAGAAATCAATATGGAGAGATGATTCACTAATCCAAGATAAAAGAAGCTCAATGAAAAAAATAACGGAAATTAAATTGAAACTTACACGAATGACAGATCAGCTGAATAACTAGGATCCTTCTCTTGAGAAGAATCGATCTTTCCTTTAGCCATTCGATATAATAGCTCAGACAAAGGCATGGTGAAGGTGAGGTAAGCAACACTTCCTCCCAGTAAGAAATCCTCTCTAGTTCAATTGCTTAACCATTATTGTCACCTTCTGGAAACCACTCATGAACTCTAGCACAAGTTCAAAGAACCCAAAACATATGTATATGGAGCCAACAGAGTTTGAAGACATGAAAAGCTTGACAATAACCCCACAAGTACAAGACAATCCCAGTTTGTATCTAACTCACAAAAGAAAAAAAAAGAAAAAGAAAAGAGTGCTGCTTCTTTTACAGGACAGAATATTATCTCTTTAATTTATACTGAAGTCCTTGTCACCAGGAAGTGAGATATATGAATAAACTATAAATCATCACATAGTCTTACTTAAAGTAGCAGTCAAAAAAACATATTCTTTATTGGCTCTCTCAAAGATTCAAAAACCCTCCAAATTAAGTTACTTTAAGCATTTTTTTTTTTTAAAGAAATGATCTTTTCCACTTCTTTAATCATTAAACTTGAAACAAGCAAAAACCCAGATCAGGTTTTGGAAACTAATTAACTTTATCAGTACAAATCAAAACGAAAAACCCAAAGGGAGTGATATGCTAGAAACTTGAAGAAGAGCTCAATATACTTCTTGCCTAGCAATCAACCAATAAACTGATAGAAGGAAGAGAGTTTCGAGAAAATCCGAGCTCCTCGAACTAGTCAAAAGTTACACTGATCCAAATGCATTAAAAACAAGAGAGCTTAGCCGAGAAAATCATGCTCTTAAGCTTAATAGAAATTACCAAAAGTTTGTATCTGTATAAATTTGAGCTCCAAGAAAGAGAACTCAAAATCTCAAGAGACAGAGAGGCCAAGTGGACGTAGAAGACGGCGAAAGGCTTGCAGAGATTGCAGGAGACCAAGACACAGATAAAAACATTTAACTTTACGTTTCTTTTAACTTTAACCCCTCCATTTTTTGGATCTTCTTCTCCTTTTAACTAGCGTTAGAATGCAATATGGTCTTTTCCTAGTTATCTTCTTCTTTGTTTTTCCTTGTTCTTTGTTTGGTGATGTGGGGCCTTTTTCTTCAATGAGTGATTTAGGGTCCCACAGAGGCAATTTAACTCTGCTATAACACTCCCACCACTCCCATTTCTTCAGACATGAATCTTGAATCCATCATAATATGAAGGTTTGTTTTCATATTATGGAAAATATAGAGAATGGAATGCTCCAGGGTTTCAAGTTCAGAGTGTGTGCATGAAAAATGATTGAAAACTCTACTCGTTACTCATAAACGTCATGAGGGTTTTTTTTTTTTCAACCAGCTTTTTTTTACCTAAAAAGTATTAAATTAAAATAGTTTAAGATTATTTTTATAATTTTGATTTGTTAATATCAAAAATTAAAAAATACTTTTATAAAAATACTCTACATAAGACCAAAAACACACAAAATTTATTTAGAAAAAATTAAAAAATATATATATTTTAAAGAATAATCTGTCAAATATATGTATATATTGGTTATGAGTTTCAAGGAGTATAGGTGAGTTGGGCAGGCAATTGAGGTGATAGAAATTGACAGGGACAGTATTCCATGAATTTGTATACCAACATACTATGATGTTTATATCGCGGTGTTTTCATAATGGAAAACAAAAATCATCATAATAATAAATTAGAGAGTGGCAGGGGGGACTTTTAATTTATGCTTTCACAGGGTTTGAGAATTATGCATCTGAGGATTAATAAAGCCATTGACCCAGTAAAATCATCTGCTTGCTCTTCGTATTGGGAGCAACTTTTTGTGTGCCAGTGGAGGATGTGAAGGTGGCACTGCGATCATGTGATGTGAAACAATGGCACTTGGTTCCAATTTCTTGAAAAGAATTCGTGGTGGCAAGCCACTATGATTGAATGAGGCCGGAAAAAAAGAGTCTAAAGTCGGACATCTCGATCGTGATGTCTAGCGATTTCATGATTAGTTCCCAGTGAACAAAATCTAAGCATTTTCATTTCGCTTTGATTTTCATTTTAGCCCTTTCTACTATAGGTCATAACTTTGATGTAAAAATCGGGATTTGACTGGAGATACTTTAATTTACATCATACCGTGTGAGTTAGGCGACACCAAAATCACAAGCTTCATATATTAAATTGGATTTAGATATTGGACCCCTTAAACTACAATATAAATGCTGAAGTGGTATAACTTAGCAAGCAAAGAAGACTAATCTATTACAGTGGTTATATTCTGCTTTCCTACAAGGGCACAGATATTTGTTTGATAAAACCAGGTGTTGTAATATCTAAATGATTTCAAGTCTGCACTTTTCAGAGATATATATATATATATATATATATATATATAACGTTAGCTTTTGGATTTAAATTCTAAAGTTTAGGACAAATAAACTGTTCTAGAACACTAACTTTAAGATTTAAATATTGAAAGTCAAGGAAAAAAACAAACTTACTGATAAATCAAGGCTTTGCTTGCTCATGTACTTTATAGTTTTGCATGGATTCATCGACTAAAGAGGTGTTCTTCAAGTTTTAGATTAATTTTTAGGATAGAAAAACTCTAAAACTTGGATTCAGTGGACTGGTTCGATTAGATCGCAGGGAGGGTCAATCGAGTGCAAGGTATTGGAGCTAGATTTGCTTGATTAGATTAGATCTTTAGCAAGGGGATGCTCGTGCGTCTTTAATGGCGAGGACAAAAAGATTTGGTTCCGTCCATCACAATCTATTGATCGAAGTTAATGGGGTGTGATAGCTACAGATATACATGGAGACGGACAGGACACGAGTGTTCATTTTTCCAAAGAAGTGGACCCCGATAGCAAGTGGACCCCGATAGCGGGATCCTATTTGTCCACTTGGACCGTCGTAGAGCCAGTAACTTACATGGAAGTGGACCCCCAGTTCGTGGCTAGCTGCTAGGGCATCTTCTTCTTTTATCCCCTGTTAGTGCAATGTACTGTGCAAATAATGATGGATGGAGAAATTACGAGGAGGATGTGACTTGATTTTACACGCATTTGGATTTTGTTCGCTGGAATTGATCCATCTGTGGAAGGATTCAACAGGGTGGTGGCGTGAATTTCACGTGTTTGTATTCATTTCACGTGACCCAGTCTTTGGTTTTTGTGTGTCCAATGGCCAGTGACGCATTGCTTTCCTCGCATCACCACCACTTGTCTCTCTCTGTCTCTCTCTCTTTTCCAATAATGAACATTTCAGCGCTTCCCTTGATTACCAGGTGTAAATGCCTTTTGGTAGGAGCTGTGCAGAATTTGATAGACAATATGGCTCATTACTGAGACGGGATTGTACGTAACAATATTCTAGGAGGCAAACTCCTCAGAATTTATAAATCACGAGTATTATCTGAACCTGTTAGAAAATGTCAACCTGTAATAATGATTCCAATCGGCAATGTCGAGATTTGCTTCTGAGCTTGCATTAATGTGGTAATTGACAGGCAGTACACCTGAATAATCCCGATTCCTAGTCTAGCCAGGCAGAGTACACAGCCCATGTCCTCGAAATGCTATTTTCTAGATACCCGCTGCCATCCAAGGCATCACCCAACATGAAAAAATTTTAAGCAAATTCTCCCCTGCGCACTGCCAACAGCAGACATCCAGGCTCTCAATCATATAGCTCAGCTGTGATGACTCCCATGTATTATACTTCATTAGCATTCCAAATTCTCATGTCATGGTATATGATGAAACCTAAGCAAATGATACATACATACATACATACATACATACTGGAAGCATTTTCTCAAGAAAATATAAAAAACAAAACAACTTAAACAAATATTAGTGTCAAGGACATCCCCAAGATAATGGGTACTCAAAAATTATATAATAAAGGAAATGCTGTCCCTATTACTGTTGCAGAAATGCGAGAGCAGTAAGAGATACTGTAAAAAAAATACGAGTGACCCTTTGTAGAATTCTGAGGCAAAGAGTGGCCCAACACAAATTCAATAGTTATCTTGGTTTTGGAGCCCTAATAAATTGGAACTTTGTTTCTCGATGCCCTTATAGCTCCTCCTGGCAGGACGCGCTTGCCTGCAAATTCACATGACCACTCTCCATCTCATCTACCATGCACATTGCAAGTCTATTTTTTAAACTATTATATATAAAATAATCCAGCTGTTTGGGTTTCCATCCAGACGTCTGGGATTAGCTCAAACGGCTGGAATTCTAACCTAAACGATTGGAATTTTCAGCCTGGCATAGAAACCAATTCATTCTGTCCAGTCCAATCCCATCATACCTTGGATGTATTTCTATTTTAGTTTTTAGTACTTATTTAGATTCTAAACCATATAGAATTTTCTTCTATTTATTCAGTTTTTTTAATTAAAATAAAATACACCGACTAATTTGGATGGAATAAAATGGAATTAACAATCTTGGAATAAACTCCAAAACGGAATTAACAATCTTGGTATAAAATATAGCCACCTACTTGTGACTTCATTGTAATCTCTCTTTTCTAGGGGGTGTTTGGAGATTACTGTTACGGTTGTTTTTTTAAAAAAATTTCGTGCTGAAATACATCAAAATGATATTTTTTATTTTTTAAAAATTATTTTTGACATCAGCACATCAAAATGATTTAAAGCACTAAAAAAAATTAATTTTTATTAAAAAAAAATGCACATGCACAGGTTTGGCCGCAGTGCCAAACAAGCACCTAGTAACGTTGTACCGCTGGTCGAAGCAAATTGCAAATGCTACATGAAGTCATGTACAAATGATAGATTTAGCTAAGAGAAACCTTTAGTGATCAGTCTTCGACCGATAAAACTAGCAATCATGCTGCTCTTCTTTGAATAAGCTCCTATGTTTCATTGTGCTTAAGCGTCCATTATTTATGTGTACATATAAAAAAGACTGTATATACACAGTAATTACACTCTCTGATTAGCACCTAGCGAGCATATGTTTTTACTTGATCAAGCATGTTATGGGAGAGGACCCATCTCATCGTTGAATTAAAATAAGGTTAAAAAGGGTTGCAGAAAAACGATGACTCTCGGCAGGCAGGTTTGCCAATACGTAGAGCTGCTCTCTGCTTAATTTCTAAGTGACGAATCATGGACGTGACAGGTTAAATGAGAGGATGACACCTGCCTAGCTAAGCTAATTAGTTATCTAAGTCGTGGCTAAGAGATTGCATGTACACAACTGTACGTGATTGCATAGGAAAAGCTGAATGGATGAGACATGAAGTAGACGATGATGAGATCTGGTTAAGCATATGTTCGTGCAGCTGCTCTCTCTCTCTGAGCGCCCACAAATGCGTTCTTGAATCCTTACATGTCTCTACACTCCCAAAAAGGCAGGCAGTCCACCCATGATTCACAACGATACATGGTCCCCAACCAACTTGGTGGTTGTTTGGTAGCGTTGTCAGAACTAAAATTGAAAAAAAGCTGGTGTTTTAATATTTTGATAAGTATAAAAGGCTGGAGTTGTTTGGTGGGGTCCCACATGGAGCCACTGCGAAACTCTGTTTTAGTTTTACATTTAATTGTAGTTTATCTTTGTATAAATATAATTTTTATTTTATATGTTTATTTTAAAAATAATTTTTAAAAAATAAAATAAAAATTATTTTAATACATTTCTAAATAAAAACTATTTTAAAAAACAACATTAACTACCATTGAAATAAACACTTCCTACATGTGGTGGGGAGGTTTCGAATTTGCTTTTAAAAAAGCTTTTTGATTCACTTCTCACCTTAGTGCTAGTACAATGCATTTGAAAAGTTTAATATAGATGGTTATTAGAAATATATCAATAATATATTTCTTTTTAAATTTTAAAAATTATTTTTCATGGTAACACATGAAAATAATATAAAAACACTAAAAATATAATAAAAAAAATTAAAACACAATACTTTTGAGGAAACTAAGGATTGCATAAGGAAATTAATGATATCCTCCTGAAAGAAACTCTTGAGCTATCAAAATTTCACCCGGTGAGCTAAGTAAGATAGGAACTCATTCATGCATGAAGCCCGGTTGAAAAATAATATCTGAAGTTTATTCAACATTTTTTCCATAATCCCTGTATTTTTTTAGTGCAAGATGAAGCACACAAATGCATGGTACTGCAACAGATTTTCCGTCAGGGGGGAGCGGGATTCAGTCAATGATTCCCATCTTTGATTCTCTTTTCTGAAAATCTTATCATGATCACTTCCTGTCACCAACCTTAACATCATCCTCGTATGTCATTTTTGAGGAGAACATGCTTATCAGGATAAAAAAAAAAAAAGATTAGCAGCTAAACGTTGTCAGCACAGCATGATATTGCTTGCAAAAAATGCTATTCCCTCCTCCCGCGGCACATCTATTTGCTTAGACAGTGCAGGTGACGTTATGATGAAAGACAATTCAAGAAGAGAAAGATCTGGTATTTTTCTTAACGTTTAGATCTGGGCTACATAGCCTCTACTCTAGTATAGCTTAACAAGAGTTATGATTGCTGAAGAATAGCTAATTAAAAAATATTCTAAGGTGGTTGTATCTAATCAGAACTCATGGTCCTCATCCTCTCCAGATCCTAGTCCTGTCAGCTTCTGTCTCTACCGTAACTTTGAAAATCAATGGTTGTAAGTGTAATCACCATACTCTCCAACAATCCCAGATTGGGACTCTGCGAATCCGGGTTTTGAGGCCATGAACTTGCAACACTCTAATTTGTAAGGATAATGGGCTGAATCAACAAACATGAAATATTAATAAGCCCAAAAACATGTCACAAAAAAGCCCATAGAGGAAAAAGAAAAACGTAAGGGGCTTTCGCTAAAGTGACCGACGGTATCCACGTGGAAAAGGTGAAAAGGAACGGCCGAAGCATTTCATTGACTAAAAGGTTGAAATGAACGGCCAAGATAAGTTCGCCCAAGAGATGCCCTTGCTTTGGCGGTGAACAACTAAAGTAGCTAGGGTTGGAAGTTGGCAACACCATATAAAGGGGATGGAAGGCCAGGATAGGCAGACATAACTGCTTCGGTAGCCGCTTGCAAGTCAACATTTACGGGAGGGAGGAAATGGAGAGGGAGTAGGGTTTTCGGAAGGTTATCGGGTGGGTGGGTAGGGAAGATAATTATAATGTTTGTTATTTTCCCTACTCCACCCATTCCATAGGTTTCCGATCATTCCTCCCTCTCCTCATCACCTCTGCTTCTCATGGCCTGTTTATCTGGTTCGTATACTTTTCCTGCTTATAATCTCTCTCTCTGTATCTATAAACATGTAGATGGATCTTGCGTGCAGGATTCTGGATCTAGTTTATCTCATCTGCTAGTAAATAGTTCCAGGTCTTCTTCAAGCCCTCTTCTACTATCTATATAGTTTCTTTGCAAGTGAATCTCTCTATGCATAACTAATAAGTGTAAATAATAGAAGCAAGTATAGCAAACTAGGCTATAAATAAAAACAAATACCTTGAAAGTGCTTCTTTGTTCATACGGTAATCCCAATGGGGGCTACGAAACCAAATCTTGATTCTTGAATTCCCAGTCGAGCAGACCCCGAGCATGGAAGGTCCTCGCTCACAAGCTGACTCCATTGTAAGAATTCGTTGACTGGCTCTGCACGCTGAACGCTGTCCTCTATGGCTACATCAAAATAAAGGCAGCCTTAGTTTTAAATTTCCCAGCCTAAATCAGACTAACTCAGATCCCAAAATACTGAAATCAAAGACCGCTTGGAAACCCACAGAGCTGGAAAATGGCCGTTGTAGCAAAAAAAGCAGTAAACTTTAATCCATGATACCACCTCTCCATGTGGTGTTCAAAACTTTTGAGAGATCACGGAGAGCAAAGCAATAAGCATATACTGTCAGAAGATGCTGATTAAGAGAGGCCGGCAAGCAGAGTTTTGATTTGACACGTTTTAACTAGGATTAAACTTCTCCATGTAATGATAAGTGCTGGGCAGGCGTATTATTGATGTACTTCCAGAACTAAATTACTATTTCCTTGTGAGACTGAATTTCCAAAATATTATAACCAATAATCTTTGAGGGAACACAGACCCTTATTGAACTTGTGAAGCCGGCTCAAAACTTCCACGATTATCTGTCAAAAATATCTGAAGCAAACATCATAACTGTATGACCATCCTAACTAGTTCTCAGATTCTTCTCAATACGAATTGGTGTCTCAGGAGTGCTAGAAGCTGAAATACAAAGGGCTAGTTTCTCACTGCGACACCACGGGCAGATGCCAAAAATGGTGCCTGCTTTGATAAAGGAAATGGGCCAGCAGAGCTGTTTCTGCACAGTGTCGATGGGGGAGGGCATCGGCCAGATAATGAAAATGCTCGATTGGTCCTTTGGATTTGAAAATCTTATCGGCAATATCAAAGATCCTATCCTTCTGGATCTTTATGTCACTTTAATTATCTGCTTAAAACATGGATCCTCCCACGGTCCCTTTGATAAAAAATGGTTCCGTCACATGCACCATATAAAGTGATTGATGATTTATCCTTTGGTTTTTTTTTTTTTTTTTTTGTTAGACCATTGGTGTGGGTTTCAAACGAGTGATCTTTGTAAAGCAAATCCAGCGCGGGATCAGGAAGTCACACCTGTTAGGTTGATTTACCCTCTAGTTGTGTGAGGGGGTGTTAAAACAACTTACTCGTATAATATTTATATTATATGATTTGATTTAACAAGTCAAAGCAAGATGATATTGTTAATATGTTAAAAATAGACATCATGAGTTATTTAGATTGGTTTTTTAAATTCACTTCGTTTGACCTGACGTGGCGAGTATAATTCAATATAAATAGTGTTAGTATTGATATAAGTAGCTTATTTTTTGCTAGTTTGTCTTTATATTATATTTCAACTTATTATTTGATAAAATGCATGACCACTATTCTTGTTCTTATGTCTAATACATGCATTTCAAGGGGTTTTATTAAGACCATCGCATAATAAAAGAAGTAATATGCTCAATCTGTGGATATCTGTAAAATATTCAACCCATTCAGGTCTAAAAATAAATAAATTCATCAAAATACAAAATACCAAAATTTTGATCGGCTCAAAACTTAACTCGCTCTAGCCGTTAACACGGGTGGGTTCGATTGGAGAGAGAACGAGCTTTACAAACACTGATTTGGTTTAAAACTCATTTACAAATGATTTAAGTTATTTACCTTGCGTGTCATTTATTAAAAATAGTTTTAGTCCCATGTATTCAAATTATTAAAATTAGACAAATAAGTCTTCCGCCATGCACATTTTCAGCCTCCATCGCCGCCGCTGTTCCTCCTGCCCACGGCAACCTAGCAATCCTCTGATATTATTATCTGCCAATAAGATGTGAGCGGAAGAAATTATCACCAAAAGTCAATGTTTTCACTTGGTCAAACAATGGCCGGTGCCTTGACAAGCCAGGCTTCGTTTCAACCCAACTCACTTTTTTTTATCAAAAGAATGATTTGATCATTGTATTGACAAATTAAAATAAAATTAAAACCATGGTATTTTTTTTACTCGGATATTTTGAAAACATATTAGTCCATACCTAAAACAGATTGTCCATTTAAATAGTGATTTTTATTGTTCACCTAAATTGAGTACACTGTAGATTGAAATAGTTTATATTATACCAAGTAAAGATTTAACCTTCAGCTTACGAATAAACATTGTAGCTCAGTGGATCAATGTTTTGTTCTCAAGTTGAGAGTCGAAGGTTAGACCCTTACCTGCGCATGGTTTTCTACTCTCTCTCTCTCACTCTTTTTTTTTGTGTGTGTGTGTGTGTGTGTGTGTGTGTGTGTGTGTTGCATAGTTCTCTAAAAATAATGGATTTGTTTTAATAATTATTATGATTTCATTAATTTTTATTATTTTCATTTTTATTAAAGTTATTTTTTTTAATATTTAAATTTTAATTTGTATTGGTAATCATTTGAAATAATTTTTTTTTCTCTTTTTTTATTTATTCTCAATTCAAATGATTTTTTTAAATCTAATAATAATATTGTTTTTTTTTTATTTATATTTTTAATATATTTTTTTTGTTAATATTGTTAGGTGTTGAAATTTCTAATTATTATAGATAAGGCATTAAAAAAATAAAAATGATTATTTTTAAATTTTTTTCTTATAATTATGCAAGACTAATTATATATTTTGATATTTATTTAATATTAGAGCTTTAATATATATGTGTGTGTATGTGTGTGTGTTGAAATTCCTAAATATTATAGATAAGGCATTCAAAAAAATGATGATGATTGTTTGTAAGTTTTTTTTTCTTATAAATATGTGAAACTAATTATATATTTTGATATTTATTTAATATTAACACCTATATATATGTATATGTATATGTATATGTATATGTATATGTATATGTATATGTATATGTGTGTGCGTGACCCTCTTTGCTTGCAGTTGCGGTACTCGAATGAAAAATGGTAATTTCAAAAGTCATTTTATATTCTACAAATAACGAGAAAAGAAAGAAGGTAATTTTAAAGAGAAAAGGTGTATTATTTTATTTTGTAGCTTTTAAAATAAATATATAGGAATGAATTTTCATTTTGATAAAAAAAAAAAAAAAAACATCTCATATAACGAATCCGTTTTAAGACCTAAAATAAATAAATAAATAAATAACAATTTTGATATATATTTTCTAATTTCCGCATAGTTATTCCGTTTAACAAGCTTCTAATATCGACGCGGGGATACTCGTTACCAAGCAAAAAAACGAAAAAACCTACCGACATGCCGAGGGGGAGTGGATGAGAGGTAGTGGCGGCCCGGCTATCCAGCCAGTCAGCTAGCTAGCTAGTGGGAGAAAGCAAAAATATCATGGCAAAGCAACGTGGATGTGACACGTTAGAATATCATGAGACTGGCTATCTAGCTGTGGATAACATATGAATGTGATTCTGGCAACCCAAAAGCGTGGCATCTGTCCCTTCCTTTCCATCGTCGTCTAATTCATTTTAGTATCATTTTATCAAGCACCATGTCGGTCATGACCCTTTAAAATCATTTTATTTCTAGCTGCGCACGTAGGACATACGTGTGGGAAATGTGTACACGTGGAGGCTGTGTTGGTGGGCAGCGGGGCGGCTCTGGGGCTATACATAGCCAGCCAGCCAGCCTTGAGGAGCAGCACAATTATAATTCATCTCGCAGCTTCTCGAAAGCATTACGTACGTAGCAGAAGATGGCAGGTGCAGCTAGTTGCATAGACATCTTGATAGCCATCATCTTGCCTCCTCTTGGTGTCTTCCTCAAGTTTGGTTGCGGGGTAAGTAAGTCGTTTATTTAGACAGAGGTATATGCGTAGTTCATCTCACTAACCACTGATCATGTGCCTGTATGTGTGTCCAGGTGGAGTTTTGGATCTGCTTGCTTCTCACCATTTTAGGCTACCTCCCTGGAATTATTTATGCTGTCTACGCCATCACCAAGTGAAGAAGATCCTTGTCACATGCAGTTCATTTCTTCCTCTCTGGTTCTGTAAACTATCTGCGACAATAAATTAAGGATCTGTATCCCAGTACTATTATTTTTTTCTTAATTTATTTTACAGCGTTGAGAAGAACATGTGCTGCAACGTATGATTTATTTATGTATATGGATGCATCAGAAATTGTGGTGGCCAACGGTGGTGCTTAACTTCCTCGACTCCATCGTGGGGTGTCATTGATTGATTGAAAAGGACGCGTTACCATGCACTGTGCTCGCTCTTGTTTTATATATAAAGAATGGCAAAAGTGTATTAAAGCATGGGGGGTCTCCGGTGATAGGCGTACCTGCCTAGCTTTAAACATGTATTAATTAATTTAATATCTACATGCAGGGGTCCCGAGTCCTTAATTAGATTTAAAGCTTATTCTAACTCATTGGATTACCATTATAATTATGGGTGTCTTTATGGCTCCATCCTATGTGCATAAAGTGCGTTACACATGCAGCAAAGCCCATTTTTGTGGGGAGAAATAACTTTGCAAGCACTGATTCGGCTTTAAAGCCCATGTGTAAATGACTTTAGTCTTCCTATTGTTTGTATAATAATTAAAAATATATTGCAATATTCTTTTGACATGAAAACATATTGCTATGAAAAAAAAACACACTTGAAAAATCTAGATTATTATTATTATAAATTGAAGTAAAAAAGATTAGTTTGCATGGGGACAAGGGAGAAGAAAACTAAAAGGGCCTTAAGGCTTAAGCACGAGTAAATGTTAGACCAAAATATTGGATGGTCATGTATCTTAAAATAGAGGTCGATTGATTTATGATTATTTCAAAAATGAAGAAGAAGATGTATGATGACACCTTTTTTTAGTTTAACAAAAAAATATATTCCTGGACAAATTTAATCCTCTTCACTCGAATTTTAAGTTAAATTATTTATTTTTAAAATAATAAATGATAGAATACTATATCTTAATACACTAAAAAGGTGCAATTAATTGAACTGGTAAATTTACAAAAAAAAAACAGTAAATGTAAATGTGAAGTTGAATTGAAATGAGATAAAGACACGAAAAGCTTATCTTCCAGTTAGAAGCAAGATTGTCGGTGCTGGCTTCCATCATACAGGTTAACAATGTCAGTCCACGTGACCATGTGGGGTTCTATAATACGTGTTGTCTTGTCATTCGCCATATGTTTTCATAAAACAATATATTTTCTTTAAATTCTAGTATTAAAAAGATATTTAAAAAATATCAATTGATACAGACAAATTCAACCGGATTGCTTAACGGAGCAGACATCTCTCTCTCTCTCTCTCTCTCTCTCTCTCTCTCTCATCTTTCCTTCATGCATGCTTAATCAGCAAGTTTTCGAGAGAAATAAAGAAATAATAGACTAAGGTTTGTTTTTTCCACTCCAAATTTAGATTTAAAATAACATAATACATTTTTTAAGAATTATCTGATTCTGATGCTGATCATATTTTTATTAAATATATGGTTGACCATGTAAAAATAAAAATCAGCAGAGAATGTTATCGGCTTTGAAAAATACAAATAAGAAAACATGATGGAGAAGGACGGTCGATGATGACAATATTTATATCGATGTCTGTCGCCATGCACCTCCATCGCCACCGTTGTTCCTCCTCTACGCGGCAGGCTAAGAGCCCTCTGATTTATTTTTTCCCGTATTGACTGGTAGTAGAAATTATTACCAAAAAGTCAATGGCTTTCACGTGGTCAAACGATGGCCGGTGCCTTGACAAACCAGACCTCTTCAATCAAGCTCCGTTCCTTACCTCCAATATTTTAAATTAAAATCATGGTTTCTTACCTCGAATATTACGAAACATTGTTGTTGAGGGGGTACTGTAGGCAGTCTTAATTGCCTGGTTAAACTTTTTTCTCGACAATTCATTTTCGGACTAGCTTGCTTTTTTATTTTTAAATATATTTTGAAAGTGCATATTCCAAATCGAAATGATAATATGTTTTGAGATATCTCATAATCCTTTATTGAATCTAGCTATCTGTAATATTTAAACTTATAATGTAACGTTAATCATTATCCATTAACAAACCACTTGGTTTGGCTGGACACAGAAAAATATAGTAAATAGCATAGAGTAAATTCATTAACTCCATAGATAAATATATAGTATAAGATACATATCCCACACCTCTCGTCAGTAGTGCAGATTATATCACTTGCCATGAATACTTCTACTTATACGAAGATACTCGTTACACTAAATAAACTAAAAAAAAAAACTATCAACGTGTGGTAGAGGAGGAATTAAGCGTGGTTGATATTTTAGTAATTTTTATGGTTATAATTCAAAAAAGTTATAAGTTACAGGTTTTTCCAATCGATTTAATTTTATAAAAAGTAAGTGTAATTTATATGTATTAATCAATTAGATTATATGTAAAAGCAAATACAGACTGTATTAAAAAAAGAAAAAAAAGAAACGCTTGAGGCCCGATACAGCTAGGCAGCTAATGGTAGAAGAAAGCAAAATCACATGGCAAAGCGGCATGCATGTGAGGAGACTTAGCTGTCTACCTGTACAGAATTCAATATCAAATTTGAATACGATTCTTACAGCCCAAAGCTTGTCATCTACCCTTTCCTTTGTCGTCTAATTACTCACACACACACACACACACACACACAAATAGTGCATATGATCGACGTATAAATTACCATTCCACGTGCGTAGTTCATACGTGTGGAACATGTGTACAACTGAAGGTCGACGTGCTAGGGGGTGGCTATGGGGCTATATATAGCCAGTTTCAATCTTCAACTCTCCACGCAGAATCAGCACCACAGAAGAAAAAAACTGTTTCTCAAAAGCAATATTTTCCCGAAGATCAATTCAGAAGCGAACTAAGAAGATGTCAGACGAGGGAACAGCTACTTGCATAGACATCTTGCTAGCCATCATCCTGCCTCCTCTTGGTGTCTTCCTCAAGTTTGGTTGCGGGGTACGTCCGTCTTAATTTATACAGAGATATCTTAATTTTACTGAACAATGATGATCAAGTGAGAAATATATGTCTGTGTGTGGTTCAGGTAGAGTTTTGGATCTGCTTGGTTCTCACCTTTTTTGGGTACCTCCCTGGAATTATCTATGCTGTCTACGCCATCACCAAGTGATGATCCTCATCCTGGTCTCTGCTGTGAGCACTTTCACCCCCAAGTAATTTCCTTCTCTTTGTTTAACTAAATTTAAAGGGCCATGAAGTTTTTTCGTGAAAATGACGAGTTGAGAAAAGGGATTTACGAGTTAGAGCTACTAGATAGATATGAATTATGCATGTGATGGTTACCTTTGCATCAGAAATTGTGGTGAAAATACAAATCATATTATTAGCCAGCGGTTAATCTTAATTTTATCCACACCTTATCCAGTACTCGAAACTCATGGGGTATTATTGAAGGACCGAGAACGATGAATTGCCAAACATGCTCTTACTCTTTTCGTTATTAAAAGCGTAGGGTCTCTAGTGATGTGACCCGGCGTCTTTAAACAATAATTAAGATGTACATGGCTCCCTAAATCAAGCCCTTGATTAGCTTTAATAAGGTTGCTTTTAGCCTGCTCTATCTAAACAAATCACAAATTAACATCATGTTTTGTTTTTTATGTTTCTCCAGGCGGAGAGAGAACCGTTTGATTCAATGAGAAGTTCCTTGTGTTGGATTTGTTATTCTTTCTTCTTAATTGTGCGTGTTTTTCTAATTAAGTAAGACTTGATTTGTGATGATGAATTAAAGAGGTTAGCAATTGTTGTTGGGTGGCATTTGTGTGTAACTAAGACCATCATGTACGATTTAATTCTTGTAAATTAGTCTCTTTCCCTCCCAACTCCTCTATCTATGTGAACTCCAAATTTGTCCACCTTGTTATTTCAGGCGGCAGTTGTTCTGCTCTTTCTTGAATGACTGGTGGTTACATATATATATATATATATAATAAATAAATAAACCCTAAAAAACACACCATGCATCATCTTTCAATTCAAGAGTGAAAAGACAGCTTTATTGGTGAACTCAAAAGCAGAGCAAAACAAGAAAGGGAAGGTGCGTTTGCATCTTGCCCTATGAAACTATTAAAAGTACCAGTGGGACTCTTACAGATCACTGACAAAGACAAATCTCTCTTATCCAACCAACTCAGATTGCCCCACCACAATAATGCGCCGCAGAACTGCTTCTCATCAACAAGGCGCCGGAGACTGGCACCGTTCGTTCAACCCGACAATTAAATATCAAACTTAAGACGTCCATCATGAAAGCAAAGGAAAAATGAATCATCGATCAAACAATTTGGCTCATGAAACCAGAGGATTAATGTTATGCTTGCAGTGCTTTAGAATTGTTCTTCTTCAACTAACTAATAATCTTTCGAACAAAAAGGGACAGAAACAATACTGGGTGACTAATCGATCAAGATGGCTGCGTCTAGTATGACCTTTTATGACCTCAAAGACCATATATACCCAACTGTAATCTAATGAGAGTGTTTGGCACAGCTGTTGTGGTTGAGGTTAAGAAAAATTAGTTTCATAAAAAGCGTTTTTAGCTGCGTTTCAAACTGAAATTGAAGTGTTTGGTTAAAACTGTGATTGAGTTTGAGGTTAAAAGAAAAGCAGTTTTAAGTGTTTGGTTACTATGCTTTTCATATTGCTGTCAACTTGTGAAATTACCTTAAAAGACACATTAATATTTTTTTAAATATTGTAGATTTAATTATCATAATAATAAAATGTATTTAATAATTAAAGTAAATTAGATACTCATTTTTATTCTCCCATCAAATTACTCGCAATTCCATCACGAATTAAATTAATATGTCAAGGCCTCTGCGATCCCTTGCTATTTGATTGATGAACAACATCAAGAATTACATCTGCGATCCATAAATAGTGTTGTTTCAATATCTTTATCTACATGTTGTAGAGATATAATGACAAAATTCAGATGCATGTTTCTTATCCATATTCAATCGAAACACAACAAGATGAGAGGAACACTAAAAAAAGTTCAAACTTTGTTCAATAATTCAAAGATAATTCGGCCAGAGGCTTACAACCATATTTGAAGTATAAACCCTAGCCCTAAACATGTTAGATAAGAAAACGACGCTAATTAATAAAATTACCAACAATGGAAAATTTGAGATAAAAACATAAATTGAAAAGGCTAATAAATCCTAAGCAAGCTGAAATTGACGAAAGTCAATTTGGACTTGAAAATTAAGAGTTATGGCTAAAACAAAACATTCCTAAAATGATAAAAAAGACGATTTCAGGGCCTAAACAATAGAATTTGGCCAAAAAATAGCATGCATCAGCAGCAAAGCTCTGATTTTCTCCGGAAATGTCGAGACGCATCAACTAGGTGAGTTTTGCGTCATTCCGACTTCAGCGCCCGAATTGCAGAAATCCAGTTGCCTTTAAATTTTGGATGCTCTCTCTTGAGCATATACACTCTGCCACTTGTTCTACATCACTTTTATCAGAGTTGGTCTCTATTTATTATTTTTTAAAATATAATTTCTATTTAAAAAAAAAATTGGACTGGGCCTGTCCAAAACTAAATGGGCAGGCCCAGCCAAGGTGGGCCAAAGGCCTAGCCCAGCCCAGCCCAGCCCAACACAATTATTCAAAAAATAGGCACAAAACGGTGCGTTTTTCCTTTCGTTTCTGCATGAATTCTTCTGCTGTTTTACTGTTCACGTTACTGTTCACGTGAACAGTAACATGGTCGAGTATGACTATAGGGTAAACGGCCGGTACCGATGGGTAGAGGAGGTCGAGGTGGTTCTTCCTTTCATCGTGGCGTCGAAAATGGCTGTCTGTGGTGGCCGGATGGGGCGTTAAAAGTTATCGAGCTGTGCTGCCGTTCGCCTCTGCTGATTCATTGTTGCCTCCCCGGAGTTGGAGAAGAAAGCCTGGGTGGTGGCTGGATGCTTCTGGACCTCACGGTGGAGCTGATGCTGCTAGCCAGAAGCTATTACAAGAGTTGGCGAGGAGAGAGAGAGTTGGAGGAGAGAGAGAGCTTGCTTCTGTTATGGCGAAGAGAGAGAGAGAGAGAGGCTGCTGTTGGGGGAGAGACGATGAGGTGTTGTCGATGTCTACCTTGGTGGCTGGTGTTGCTGCCACCGGAGCTGGGGAAGACGAAAACCAGGTGGGTTTTAACGTCTGTGAATTTAAACTCCAAATTTGCAGTTCATGAATTTAAACTTTCGATTTGTCGGGTCTGTTTAGTAGCTAAGGAGACTTGCTTGCAGTGAAGGAGGACTGTCAACTGCGGCTGTGTTTTTTGCAAAGCATCTCTGAGATGCTTCTCAAAACCTGCGGCCGAAATGTTATTTTCGGTGGGACCCACAACAAAAAATTAATCTGTTGTTTGGTTAACAGCGCGTTTGGCTCTGCGGTGAGCCTCAACGCAGGCCGCACCGCAGAGCCAAACACCCACAATATCCCATCCCAATACAGAATAACCTCATACATGCACACTAGCCATGGTATCCACACCTTGTCATGGGTGAAACTATATTTTTTTTTAACATTATATTTGATTTTTTATTATAACATAAATTTAGATAAAATAATAAATTTATATATAATTTTTGTGAAGTGCAAGTTTTCTATAAAATATATAAATTTTAAATGGATATAAATTTATCTATTTAGTAGGTTTCAATGAAATAACCAATAAAATAAACAGTTAATTTAATATCCCATGCCAATACAGAAAAACCTCATGTATGTATGTATTATCCAAGACGAACATTGGACATTGACACCATGGTGGTTAAAATTATGAGTTGACTCGCAAAATCATACGATTTTTCGAGTTAACTCATCAAACTTTGTTAACTCGAATAGAAAAATCAGTTTGGGTCAAACTTGATCAAAATTATACAGGATTGTAAAATCGGGCCTATCAAATCTTTCAAAATTTTCGATTCAAATGCCCCTCATGTGTGTATGTATACTCTCTCTCTCTCTCTCTCTCTCTCTCATGGGATCATTCTTGAAAATCAGTACTATTAACTTTAAAATTTATACTTAATTTTTTTTTTAAAATGATTTTTTATTTTTTACTTCAAATTAATATCAAAATAATTTGTTGGAGTTGGAGTTATTACTAACAATATCGGTGTTGGTACCAGTATTAGTACTGATAATCTTTTTAATAGTAATGCTTTTGATAAATATATTAAAAATAACAAGGAAAATAATGGTCGTGAGCAAAATATTTATTTTAAATTACATAAAGATGCAAGCTTCCATCTTCAATCTTCCAACAAAATGGATTACATAAAGCTGCAAGCTGATAGTTCCTTGGCAATAATAAAAAAAAAAAATTGAAAGACTTCGTATTAACCCTAGTCATAATATTTCATTCTTGATTTTTTTTTTTACGAAGATAAAGATATAAGTACTACAAGAAAGATAGCATGTCCAAATAACATAAAATTATCAAAATGGAATTACTATACAAAAATCATAATTCAGAATTATATTAGCGAGTTTTTTTTCCAAGCATTTTGCTTCATTACAAGCTAAATAGTCTTGTTTATACTAGTTCTAGGTCTACTTCTATGAGGAAAAAACCCTAATAAATATCTACAAATTTATTATAGGAATTCCCAAACTATATAGAAAAAAATTAAATAAAAACACCATAACAAAACCTAAACTAAATACGAATAAAATCAATCAAGGAAACAAATATTTTTTCTCTCTAAAAACCCTCATCTTTGTAGTTTGGAAAGAACCCTAATAAATTGATCTTGCCTCAATTTTATAGACATGCAATAAAAAATTATAAATCCTTTATAAGCTCACTATTCTTGCTAAAAACACTGTTTTATTTAGCATGCCACCAACTTTTGCAACAACATTTTTAAACTCTAAGTCATCTAGAGACTTAACACTATAAAGACCACACAATCTCCCTCTTATATCTTTCATATCTCCACAAAAAAAAATGTTAGTTTATCCTTTAGTAGAACTTTTATGCATTTGCTTATTACTTTTATCTAAAGTCAAAGAACATTAACTTTGACCATATAAACTCTAGAATTCTACTCAAGCGCATGTAAGACACATTCTTCGAAAATATGCTTCATCAAAAATCATCTCTTGAATCACATGTAATTTGGTTCCTTCCAAATGTCAGTATTAATACTAGAGTCTATAAGCTTGTTATTTTGTTGGTGTTAATAGTGGTGGTTCTTATTAACTAATGTTATCACAAGACTCTGCGTGACATTAAGGGGTTATTTAGAGTCAATATCTAATTGTTTGGTTGAAGGTTGCTAGGAAAACTCGGGTGCCTTGGTTTTGTTCGAGATTCAATGGTAAGATACTGGTTGTGACATGAGAAGATATTAACACCCCTAGCACACCTTACCTAAGATAAGTTGTATTATACAATTTGATATGGTTTAAAGGTTTAGATGAATAAAATTTTATTCATATGAGTAAATCTAGTTTTTTTCTTCTTCTGCATTTGATTATGGGCTCGTGGATCCAAAATAAATTCTTGATAAAAACATTCCATGTAGATATTGTGATAGGGTTAGTCTATCTTGGAAATCAAATGATTATCCATAATTCACGCGTAGTGAAATATTCCAATTAAAAATTGGTTAAAACTCAATATTATTTTGAGAATTTTTAGTTAGTTCTTGATATTTAAATATCAGTCTATTTATAGATCTAATATTTATATGAGAATTTCATACTATTTATTCTCATGAATAAAATTTGTGAATTATCTAAATATTGACCAGATTCTCAAAGATTTAATTAACTAGTATTGTTTTGGGGTTTTTGTATGAAAACAACTAAACAATATATATTTTTTTTGTATTTTTTAGGCTTGTCTGCAATTACAACTTTTTTTTTTGGTGTTAATTAAAACTTTTAATCTCTTAATATTTGTGGTGAAACTTCAGGGAAATCATCTGGACTGTTGTCCGCTGCCCGGTAAGAACCTGGCAATTCATGAGATCGTGCAATCTCATCATCAACTGCTTGCCCCTCCATTATTTCTCCTCTCTTGAATATGCCTTCCCTTCTTTTACCTTTATCCGATGCTACTTCGAGGATATGATTGAATTTAATTTTAAAAATATTTTAGCTGATATTGTTCGAGCCTAGAACATGAACTGAGATCACCTTAAAAACCAATGCATCCATACACAGTCTACACCGCAACTAAAATGATGAAAGAGATCAGGGAAGAAGACTAAGAAGTTGTGCAAGATGAAGAGAAAACTGGGTACATTTAAATAATAAATTTCTATACAAAGGACACTTCCATGATTGAGTCGGGATTCAGGGGACAAACTGCTTACTTAACTAAGACCACATCACTACAAAATCTAAAACAAAACAGCCGTTTAAACTGTGTTTTTTCACTGTTTATCTACATTCAAATACACATGCACTGTAGAATAGTAAAATTACCTACTAAAATAAGTATTATTTTTATACCACGATGAAAAACTAAGTTGCTTTGGCCGAGTGTTTTAAAGCGCGTGACTGCTAAGTGCACACGGGAGTTCGAATCCTCATGCAAGTGACGAAAAGGTTTTTGAACTTAAACAGTGTTACTGTGTTAAAAGGTCATTTTCCTTCTTCTTTTTTTTTTGTCTAACCAGTATGTCCGGGGTAGGTTATATACACCATAACTGATCTCTGGACTTATTTTTTATATATTTTATTCCTGTTTTTTTCACTTATACAATTTTATTATATATATATATATATATATATATATATATATATATATATATATATATATATATATATAACCGGGGTCTTCGTGTCAGCTTATACGCAATACAATTTTTTTTCCAAAATAAAAATTGATTTTCATTGTTCATTATTATTTGAAAAAAAGCTTTCCCCTTGCACTTTTTTTTAACCAGACTTTTTTTTATTTTTTTATAATCGAGGCGTCCGGTGCAGCTTACATGCACCATGACTAATCTTTGGACTCATTTTTTTTATAACTGCTTGTCCGAGTTAGCTTAAACGCACCATGATGTTTTTCCACTATCATACTTTTAAACAACAACTAACAATGATTTTCACTATTTCTTCCTCTTTGAAGATTTGCTTTCCCCTTGCATTTCTTATATATATATATAATTGGGCTTTTTTTTTTCTTTTTCTTATTTGTTTTATAAATATTGTTCGGTGTTGAAGTTTTTAATTATTATAGATAAAACATTCAAAATAATGATAATGATTATTTGTAAGTTTTGTTTGTTTTAAATATGTCAGAGTAATTATATATTTTGATATTTATTTAATATTAGCACTTTAATATATATATATATATATATATATATATATATATATATATATATATATATATATATATATATGACTTAGGTTTTTTTGAAAAAAAAATTATATTATTGTTCCGAAATACTTTTAATATAATAATATGATGAATGAATTTTATAAAAATTAGTATATAGCTAAAAGAGATCGCACTTTTAAACCGGAATGAACATTGATTTTCAGTGTTCCTTATTGTATTAAAAGGTGTTTTTTCCTTGCACTTTTTTTTTTATCGGACTTCCTTTTTTTTTTTTTATAACCTAGGTGTTCGGGGCAGTTTACGGGCACCGCGACTAATCTTCGGATTCATTTTTTTTACTTGCTTTTTTTCTTTTTTTTTTACCACTTATACATTTTTTTTTATAACCAGGATGTCCGGGTCGGCTTTCTTATAACCAGGACGTCTGGGTCAGTTTAAACGCACAATAATTTTTTTCCCAATCGCATTTGTAAACAACAATAAATAGTGATTTTCAGTGTTCATTGCTATTTGAAAAGGTATCTTTCCCTTACACTTTTTTTTTTCTTTTTTTTTTATAACCGTGCTTTCTTTTTAGGTGTGTTTTTTCTTTTCTTTTTTTTTAATATTATTAGGTCTTGAAATTTTGAAATTATTATTGATAAGGCATTAACATTCACATTCTTTTTTTTTTTTTATAACCGAGTGTCAGCTTACACGCACTACTATTTTTTTCCCAAAATAAACAATAATTTTCATTGTTTATTACTGTATGAAAAGATACTTTCCCCTTGTATTTTTTTTTAACCGGAATTCCTATTTTTTATTTGTTTTCTCTTATAATCGGGGTGTCCAGTGTAACTTATGTGTACCATGACTAATCTTTGGACCTTTTTTTTTTACATTTTTTTATCCTATTTTTCCACTTATAATTTTGAGAAAGAAGTCATTGATCCTCTATAGTACTCTCTTTTCCGCTATAAGAGGAACCATTGAATTAGTGGGAAATCATCTGGACGGTTGCTCGCTGCCCGGTAAGTGAAGGGAAATCATCTGGACGGCTGTCGCAACTCATCATCAATTGCTTGGCCCTCCATTCGTTCTCCTCCCTTGAATATGCGTTCCTTTCTTTTACCTTTATCCCAATTACACTTTTTCAAAAGATTAGCATACATGGATACAGAAGACATTTTCATCGTAATTAACAATTAATTAATTAACAACACTGAAAGTTCATCATAAACACAATCATTTAATGAGGCACCCGTAGCCTCATTACCAAACGGGCACCAAAGGGAGTAGGAGTACTGGGGTTACCAGTCAGTTGGCAACAGTTGCAAGCAATGCTGGACAGCGAGCACCAGAGTCATCACAGAAAGCAGACGTGTTGGTTGCTGCTAATTTTGGGGTTAATGCGGCTTCCATTCATAGACAACAATGGTTCATGGACATGGTGACCTTTCGAGAGACTGCAGTCGGGTTTGGCGGGGACGACATGATGCTGTATAGTAATTTTGTGTGGTAGGCAGTGTTCGTGTGTATTTCATTCATTCATTTATTTTTATTGCTTCAACCAAGCATGCTTTTATCATTTTTATTCTAGAACATGAATGGAGTTCAACCTTGAAAACCAATGATCCATACACAGTCTGCACCGCAACTAAAATGATGAAAGACATCAGGGAAGAAGACTAAGAATTCGTGCGAGATGAAGAGAAAAAAGGGTACATTTAAATACTAAATTTCTATACAAAGGACACTTCCATTATTGAGTCGGGATTAAGGGGATAAACTGCTTACTTAACTAAGACCACATATGACAGAAACAAATACAATTAAAATATGGACAAATCGATAAGGAAATCAACGCAAGCTGCTATCAATTTGGCACATAGCTAGACAACATGAATGATCAGGCTACGACCTTAGGCTGCCTTTCCAGCTGCTTGCTGAAAAATCTGGCTCTCGGATTCTGAAATCCGAGCTGCGTGGAAGTTGGCAATGAAAACTGAAGCTCTGGAGTCAACGCGAGGATCAGGCTTCACAGAAACAAGCGGACCCTTGTCATCATCGAAAGGCCGGATTTTTCTTGCACTCATTACATCATCGTTTCCATAATATGCATCCTCGCCCGGTCGTCGTGGCTTTCTACCCTTGAAAAAGCTGAAGAAAGAAGAAGAAGAAGAAGAAGAAGAAGATTTCCTTTGCTTGTTGCCAACCATAGTTTGCTGGCTCGTTTCTTGGTTTTGGTAGCTAGATATTGTTTGGCAATTACACTAAGTTTGTGTGTTGTTGAAATAGGCTCAAGCTGTGAGTTGGTACTGAAGAGAGAAGAGCAAGATCATTCATTTATAGGAGGGGAGGGGAATCCTGTGATATTTAATTGGGCGGAGGTGATCAAATACTGAAGGCAGAAAGAAGTCATTGACCCTTTCCAGTACTTTCTTTCCTGCTATTAAGTTTGATTTTAAAAGTATTTTTTTTATTTAAAAAATATTAAAATAATTATATTTATAATTTTTAAAAATTATTTTTAATATCCACATATAAAAATAATCTAAACCCTAAACAAAAAATAATAATTTAAAATACAAATAAAAAATTTTAATTTTTTTAAAATGCTTGTGAGAATATTTGCTGTAAAACTTAAGGGAAAGCATATGGAATACTAGAGGCAAGCTTGAGAAAGAAGTCATTGACCCTCTACAGTACTTTCTTTTCTGTTCGAGGAATCATTGAATTTGTTTTTAATTTTTTTTTAGAAATTAATTAAAATGATAATTTTTATTCTTTTTAAAAATTATTTTTAACATCAATATAATGAAAATAATTTAAATATATTAATTAATTTTTTTTTAAAAAAAAAACACTTGTGGAATATGGAATATTTGTGGTGATACTTAAGGGAAAGCATCTGGACTGTTGTTCGCTGCCCGGTAAGAACCTGGGAATTCATGATATCGTGGAATCTCATGATCTCCATTATTTCTCCTCCCTTGAATATGCATTGCTTTCCTTTACCTTTACTATTTGTTTCTGGGGGTCCTTCCTCCTCATCTCCTTTGAAGGACTCATGGTTCATGATCACCCGTTTCTCCGAGAATATTAACATGATTTATAGAGCACAGTAAAGTTTATTTGATTCCACCACTTGTTATCAATTATATTTTCTATTTTAATTATTTTCCTTGCCAAAAAGTTAAAGCAAAATCATTTCTGTTTCATAAATAATTTTTGAAAACTGAACAAAATTCAATTTTTGAAAAGAAAACATAAGATATAATTACGTGTTTATTTGCTTGGTTCAAAGAGATTGTCCATTTAACAAATTAAATTTATCATCAAGTAAAATAAATATTAGTTTAATTCAATCAAATACTTAGATTCCATTATGCCAGGAAGATATAAAAATATTAAGTTAACTAGAAAAGTCCCTAATTAATTCCTTAACTTCATTTGAATTAAAGATTGAAAAACATTTTTATACAATATGATCAAATCTTTAAGAGCGAGAAACTATCAAGTATTTCAAGCTATTGCTAAAATAACTTAGAGATTTTACTTGTATTATTCTTTTAACTTGAAAGTTAAATCAACCAAATTCATTTATTTTGCTTCCTTCTTGATCCAAATCAACAATTATGGATTAGAAAATCCACAAAAATAAAAGAATGTTTATTGTCATAACTCATTTTTGATTTATTCATCAAACTCATCCATATAAAAATAGCAAAAATAAAAAAGAAATTTGCGCCGAAAAGATTAAGTTGGAATTTTGTAAACTTTGAAAGCTTGATTGTTCCTTGTCGTGCTTAAAGTTAAGGAAACATTGCAAATTCAATATCAAAATAAATTATTATTTGACTAATATATATCACAAACTCGATCTTTCTTTTAATCACTAACATGCACACTTGATTACTAAAATTCTCGCAATCATTTATATCTTTCATCTCGACTACATCACTTAGGATATGATGTTTTGAGGTAATCACTCTTGGGATAAAAAAATTTCAATATTATGTTAAGGTTTACAAAACCTTAAACCTTGACTAAAAGCCATAAGATAAACTATTGTTCCTTTACTTAACCTAAAGTTTGTGTGGACACTGGTTGCCTTAAGGGGAATGAGGTATGCATTTTTAGATTTAGCTTCTTTTTTTCTCTCTTTTTTATATATATGGGGAAAGAGATTGAGTGTGTGAATTTTTTTTGCAGTCCCTAAAAATTCCTCTCCTTTATTCCCCCCCCCCCCATTTACTTAATAAATGGACCATATTTATAGGTAAATGAATTTTATTTTGGTTCTTTATTTCCTTCATCTTTAATTGGTCCTTCTGTTTAGATTTTTTTTGTTTTTTTTAAAACAAAGTACCATCAACGTCAATTCACAAATAAAAATTAATGGTTTTAAAAATGACGTGTCAAAAGCTGAACAATTTGAAAAAACATTTAAAATTTGAATTCTTATATTAAAAATAAGCAAATACATCAATATTTTTTTCAAAGATTGAGTAACAACACTTCTTTTAGATCAAATGCCTTTTTCTTCCAAAATTCAGTGCTAATTATTTTTTGATATTTTCTCCTTCTTTCTTCTCCTTTTTATATGTTGTCTTACTCCTGTAGATCACTTACCCTTTTTTAGACTTGGTTAGGCTTCTAGCAAGTTAAAACTTTGGTGGTTTTTTTTGCAAAACTTTTGGTTTGAATTCAAATGGTTTTGCATAAATCTTAAGGATAAAGGAACGTGTTTTTAGCCTTTTGATCTGGAGGGAATGATCTATATCTTTTGATAAGAACCATCTAGACCAATTTTTAGTGTGAACATCAGGTGTGGTTAAGTGATTTTATGCATGCGGGTGTGTCAATCGAGAGTAACTAGATTGGTCACTTTTATGACTTCGTTAGCAGTTCTAATGTCATCATGACTAGAGACCATTTAGGTTTGATAGAGAATATGCATACCTTCCTATCAGACCTTCTCTTACTTGATTTGGATGTTTGCATCTTCATATTTAATTTTCTGAAGTTGTCAACCCAATCAGCTTTTTCTTGAACACTCAATGAAGGTTCATCGTGAACAAGATATTGAGACAATAAATGATAAATACAAGATATAATAACTTGATTTCAAGATCATATGGTTATAGAAGGAATGTTTCTAAGTCTAATGTTGTCAATTTCAACCTTGGAGGAGGTTGGAAATGCCACATTCGACTACCTGAAGGTGCCTCATTGATCAACCAAAATTAAAAAAGAAGGTGCACAACATTCATTAAAAAAATATTGTTTTGTTCAAGCCTTAAAATTAGGTTCTTTTTTTTTTTGGTTTGAGAGTTTTATATTACACCCGTATGCTTTTAATTTGTTCAGCTACATCTTCAATTTTGCAATTCCACTCCTCGCTAAAAAATCCTATTTCAACCCTAAACTTCAGAGCTATTTTTTGCTTTAGTCCTTGATTTTTTATTTGAGCAAATTAATCCTTATTTGATCAATAAAACTTTGGTTTTATTCAATTAAATCCCTGAAACCATCGATTTCAGTCCCTACAATCATACAGAATCTCCATATTGGTCTTTAGTCATAAATTTGTATAATTAAATTCTTAATTACTTTTTAGAATTAAAATTGTATATAATTAAGTCCCTGATGTCAACAATTTAGCCTTTTTAGGTTCAAATTTAGTTTTGGAATCTTGAATTTTTTTAATAACAACGAGATTTTGCATAAAACTATATCCCTTTTGTAATCTAAAACTTTAAATTATATATACCTCTTTTGAGACTTTTGAGGAGACTTTTGAGATAGTAGCCGAACCAGAAATTACACTGCATGTGTTGACGGGATGGGCTGCACCCAAGACCATGTGCATCATTGCCAGGATAGGGGCCAACGACGTCATCACACTAATCGACAGTGGCTCAACTCATAACTTCATTAGCAAAAGATTGGCCAATGCATTACGAATACCAATGGTGCCAACCACAACCTTCATAGTATGAGTAGCGAATGGTGAAAAATTGAAATGCTAGGGGCGTTTTGAACAGGTCAGAGTGAACCTGCAAGGCACTCATTTTTCATTAACTCTTTATTCTCTTCCACTTACAGGGTTGGATCTTGTCCTGGGAATCCAATGGTTGGAATTGTTAGGTTCTGTGGTTTGCAACTGAAAACAGTTGACCATGGAATTTCAATGGAAGAACCAACTTCGACGGTTACAAGGAATGGATGATGAAGGCATACAAATTGCATCTATCACTGAATTAACCAAAGCAATTGACCAGAAACATGCCATTTTTGCAATATGTTTCTAGGTTAGTACTGCAGAGTCACACAGCTAGACAACTCATCCGGATATAAAGGCCATTTTGCATGAGTTTTCAGACATTTTAAAGGAACCGACAGGTTTATTGCCCATCAGAGAGGTTGATCATTGCATCTCCTTTAAAGACAAAACCGAACCTATTAATGTTCGACCACATCATTATGCATACTATCAAAAGGAAGAAATTGAGAAGCAAGTCCATGAAATGCTGAATTCTGGCCTTATCAGACCAAGTACCAGCCCATTTTCATCACCTGTACTGTTGGTAAAGAAAAAAGATGGAACATGGCATTTTTACACAGATTATAGGGCACTAAATGCTGTGATCGTGAAGGACCGCTTCCCTATTCCTACAGTTGATGATATGTTAGATGAGCTCTATGGTGCTTCATATTTTACCAAGCTTGATCTTCCAGCCGGGTATCACCAGGTACGGGTTAATCCTATGGATATTCCAAAAAGTACTTTTCGCACTCACAACGGATACTATGAATACTTCGTTATGTCGTTCGGGTTGTGTAATGCACCATCTACATTTCAAGCTATCATGAATTCTATATTTCAACCTCATCTTTGAAAATTTATACTAGTTTTCTTCGATGACATATATAGTCCTACGTGGGACATGCATTTGATGCATGTAAGGTAGACTTTTGAGATATTATAGTAGCATCAATTGTTTGTCAATACTAGCAAGTGTGCTTTTGGCCAACAAGAGCTAGAGTACTTAGGGCACATAATCACCAATCATGGAGTGAAGGTAGATGAAAATAAAATTGCAGCAATGGTGGCATGGCCATGACCTACTAATATTTCAAAGCTTCGTGGGTTTTTAGCGTTGACAGGATATTACAGGAAGTTTGTCAAAAAATATAGCATTGTGGCTCTCAATAATCTCCTAAAAAAGGGCCAATTTGGGTGGCATGAGGAAGCTGAAACTGCCTTCATTGTGCTCAAACAAGCCATGACAACCACACCAACGCTAGCAATGCCCCACTTCAAAGACGTCTTCACTGTAGAAACTGATGCATTAGGTGACGGTATTGGCGCCATTTTAACCCAACAAGGCAAACCGATTGCATTTATGAGTAAGGCACTTAGGGTGGCAAAAAAATCATGGTCTACTTGTGCTAAAGAGATGTTGGCCATCCTTAAGCCTATACGTTTGTGGCGTCCATATTTGTTAGGCCGAAAGTTTTATATTCAGACCGATCAACGCATCCTAAAATTTTTATGCTCTCTCACAAATAATCATGTCTAGTATATGAAAAATCATTTTTTTATATTAGAATTTCAAGTTTTAAACAACCACTATATTTTTTTATTGCATATTTACAAAAACTATGTCATCTTTCAATCATTTTATTTAAATTTATAAAATGAACGAGTCATATATTTTCAAGTTTTGTTGTGAACAATCATGTTTCAATATATTAAAGGATATTAACAGATATTAACAGGGGACTTAAAAAGGCAGGCGTGACAAGATGAAACCATGGCATGGTAGTGGAGTCTAATGAAGAATTTAAAAGGGTTGCCGAGCAGCTAGCTAGCACATGCACATGGTGGAACCATAAAAAGGGAAGTACTCATCACTAATGGGGAAGAATATGAACAAATAATAAGCGAACCTTGTACTCATTGAGATGGTTGCCATTCCTTACAGCTTATACGTAAAGGCAAGCAAGACCCCAGTGTCCTCGCAAGATCAAGCCTTTGCCTCCCTTCAATATGCTTTGCATTGCATGGCATCAAGACACACACACTAGCTAGCAACCTAGTCTTCCTCTGTCTTCTTTTCATTCTTTCTTTCTTTCCATCAACCAACGTTGATTGAAAGAGGAAGGAACCTTTCGTGATCATGGAAAAGGATGGAGTTGCTAATCAATTCAAAGTGTGTGTGTGTGTGTCTATATATATATAATATTCTCTCTTCTGATATTTATATTTTTATTTCCCAAGTTTTCAACATAGATATTTCCAGCACTACCGCATGCATGGCTTGATCCCATTACAAAAGGCATCTTCTATTTAAACCCTCAATTACGTGTTCCTTAACAAGACATCGAAACAAGTAGCCATTGTTAGAAATTAAATACGACTTGGCTAATTGTGTACCTTACTTTATGTAAAGAGAGGTGGAACATGTACAAACCAGGCATGATTCCTTGTGAAGGAAACCTGCAGTACAGGAGGGGTGGTCACGCATTTTATTAGCTATTCCAATTGACAATCTCACTTGTCATGTACTTATCAAGAGATGCTTGATCCATTTCCCCTTCAAAATCTAGTGGTACGAAAGGGTATCAGCACGCACAAGGTTTTCGAACACAACCCTCACCATTCCTTTTCGCTTGACTATATATATACTCACACACACTTATTTGCACTGCATGTGCATATTGAGAACTTTACCCAAAATGTGCATTAATGCCAAATTAATTAGAGGCATTTCAGTTTAATTAATGCAGAGAAACCAACTACAGGAGGAGAAATGAAATAGAAAGTTATTGATTTGTTTGTATTACTGTTGCTCAAAGCTATTAATCAAACGCTATTCATTTGGTTAATTAAGATAGACAAAAACTCTTAAGTCGAGGCTAATATTTAATATTCTAACCGGGGTATAATTGCACAAAATCTTAAGTTTAAATTCAATTGGGGTGCGATTAGAACAATTATAAGATGGGGGACCAAATCGCATTTTTGCCCTCTGCAAAATCATTTAAATCATAAGCGTGTACTGTTCAATCACCTGAACAGTGCACGCACATCGCCTGAGCAAAGCACCCATTACTAGGCAATGCAAAGGCAGCAGCCCTCGGCTGCACGCCATAGGCAGCCAAAGGGCTGCTTTCTCTACTATAAATATGCAGAGGAGAGGAGAGCGAAGGAGAGGTGAATAAAAACAAAGAAAAATAGAGAGTTGCAGAGCCATTTACATAAAAAAAATTTGAGTTAATCTTCCTCCCTCTCGCCTCAGGTTTCAGTTCCCTTTTCCACTTTCATTTCTCTCGTTTTTGGCTTCCCTCCCTCTCTCTCCTCTTCATCTCTCTCGACCTCCTTTGTCTCTCTCTCAATAAGACTAGCACGCCGGCACCTCTCTCTCTCTCCCCTACAGCAACTGCAACTCCAACCACCTTGCACTACCTTATCATCACCAGAATCCTCCCCTCAACGCTAGCAACCCACCAGTGGCCTCCAGTGAAGCAACATTAGAACAACCCTAGCAACTACAACGCGACACGTGCACCTTCCGATGTCCTCTTCGACCACCACAAACCACCATTTTCGATGCACCATGACCAAAAGAACCACCTCGACCTCCTCTACCCAACGGTATTAATAGGTACGCCGTTCATCACACTCGAAAATTCATCATCACTGTTCATCATCTTCTCTGCACATGCAGGGGAGTGAATTAATTCACCCCCCCAGACCCGGTGGGGTCGGGCTTTGTGCCTGGCCCCATCTGTTAAAAATAGAATTTTCTAGCCCAATGTGACTAGGCTGAAAGCCCAGTTCAAGAGTATATAGGCTGAAAGCCCAGTCCAAGTTTAAGTGGACCTAAAGCCCAGTTCAAGAGTAAATGGGCCGCTAGCCCAGTCCAAGTTTAAGTGGACCTAAAGCCCAGTATGAGATTAAGTGGGCCGAGGGGCAGCCCGATATTGAAGTGGGCTGACAGCCCAATCCATAGGTGATGGGCTGACAGCCCAAGCCCGTGTGGTGGGGTTGACAGCCCAACCCACTCACTGTGGGCTGGCAGCTTAGCCCATCAAGGCTGGACAGCCAGCCCACAAATAAATAAAAATGAAAAAAATATAAAAAATAAAATAAAATAGAAAAACAAATTGGCATATATATATATATATAATATTAAAAATAAAAATATGTTGTTTTATGTATACGATCAATACACTAGCATATTTTAAAAAAATTCTTTTTCTTTCAAAAAATATATATTATCTCAGAGTTTGAAGAAAAAATGTGTTTTAGCATGGATTTTGCAAAGAAAAATCATTTCTCGCATTTTAGGATTTTGCAACATGTTTATAAAAATCCAAAGGGTATTGGCCAATATTCCAAAAATATCAAAATCTTATTTTTTGGGGAATTTATTATTCACTGTTGGTGTTTGGATAAATAAATCCTAAGGGATTAATATCCAAAATATTCGGTGGGGATAATTTGTTATTATTCACTGTTGGTGTTTGGATAAATAAATCCTAAGGGATTAATATCCAAAATATTCGGTGGGGATAATTTGTTATTATTCACTATTGGTGTTTGGATAAATAAATCCTATAGGGTCAATATCTAAAATATTCGACGAGGATAATTTGCTATTATTCATTATTGGTGTTTATATAAATATATCCTAAGGGGTTAATATCCAAAATATTTGACGGGGATAATTTATTATTATTCACCGTTGGTGTTTGGATAAATAAATCCTAAAAGGGTTAATGTCCAAAATATTCGGCAGAGATAATACGCCATCATCATTTAAGGAACATGTTCTTTGAAAGATCAAAACCATGACAAATCATAAGCAAACCAAAACGTAAAACAGCTTACCTTAGGTAGAGCATCTTAGGGGTGTTAAAACTTTTTCTTTACGCAACCAATCCCTTGCCTTAGAATCTCTGAAAGATCAGTTTTAGATTTTTTAGTAATCATAATACTAGGTGGTGATTTTTTTTCCACAAAAATAAAAATAAAAAACCCAAACATGAATTCCCCTGTTCACGGGGAGAGTTGCTAAGATGCCACACTCTCGCGTGGGGTGCGACAGACTTTTCAACCCATTCGTAGCTTAGCCCAAACTAGCTGTCTGCACTGGCCGTAACAATGAAAGAAACCACATCCCCTCCTCCTCTTGGAAATTATGTTACTGTACATATTCTTTCCTTCAGCTAGCAGTTTCAATTACTAAGACTGTAGGAATCAATTTTAATAATTAATTGGAGCCTGAGCGATGCTACTGCCCTAACTGCAGCTAGCTGTAAGGAAAAAGAACAGGTGGTAGGCAGTGTTCGTGTGTATTTCATTCATTCATTTATTTTTATTGCTTCAACCAAGCATGTTTTTATCATTTTTATTCTAGAACATGAATGGAGTTCAACCTTAAAAACCAAGGATCCATACGCAGTCTGCACCGCAACTAAAATGATGAAAGACATCAGGGAAGAAGACTAAGAAGTCGTGCGAGATGAAGAGAAAAAAGGGTACGTTTAAATAATAAATTTCTATACAAAGGACACTTCCATTATTGAGTCGGGATGAAGGGGATAAACTGCTTACTTAACTAAGACCACATATGACAGAAACAAATACAATTAAAATATGGACAAATCGATAAGGAAATCAACGCAAGCTGCTATCAATTTGGCACATAGCTAGACAACATGAATGATCAGGCTACGACCTTAGGCTGCCTTTCCAGCTGCTTGCTGAAAAATCTGGCTCTCGGATTCTGAAATCCGAGCTGCGTGGAAGTTGGCAATGAAAACTGAAGCTCTGGAGTCAACGCGAGGATCAGGCTTCACAGAAACAAGCGGACCCTTGTCATCATCGAAAGGCCGGATTTTTCTTGCACTCATTACATCATCGTTTCCATAATATGCATCCTCGCCCGGTCGTCGTGGCTTTCTACCCTTGAAAAAGCTGAAGAAAGAAGAAGAAGAAGAAGAAGAAGAAGATTTCCTTTGCTTGTTGCCAACCATAGTTTGCTGGCTCGTTTCTTGGTTTTGGTAGCTAGATATTGTTTGGCAATTACACTAAGTTTGTGTGTTGTTGAAATAGGCTCAAGCTGTGAGTTGGTATTGAAGAGAGAACAGCAAGATAATTAATTTATAGGAGGGGAGGGGAGGGGAGGGGTATCTTGTGATATTTAGTTGGGCGGACGTGATCAAATACTTGAGAAAGAAGTGATTGACCCTCTACAGTACTTTCTTTTCTGATCGAGGAATTATTGAATTTGTTTTTAAATTTTTTTGTTAAAAATTAATTAAAATGATAATTTTTATATTTTTAAAAATTATTTTTAACGTCAACACATAAAAATAATATAAATACATTAATTTTTTTAAAAAACACTTTACAAGAATATTTGGGGTAATACTTCATGGAAAGCATCTGGACTGTTGTCCGCTGCCCGGTAAGAACCTGGCAACACATGATATAGTGCAACCTCATGATCGACTGCTTGGCCCTCCATTCTTTCTCCTCCCTTGAATATGCGCCCTTTAACTTAGTTGGCTGTGCAGTACTAATTGTTTTGTTGGGGTCCTTCGTCCTCATCTCCTTTGAAGGATTCATGGTTCATGATCACCCGCTTCTCCGAGAATATTAACATGATTTATAGAGCAAAGTAAAGTTTTTCGCAGTCAAAATATTAAAATAACCCATGAAACTCAAAAATTCGAGAAATCTTTCCACCGATATATTTAGAGTCGGTATTTGCAAAATAAAATTTAATATTTTGGTAGTTTATATTTAACATTCTTCTATCATACAAAATCACTCATCCATAATGCGATCAATAATAGAATTTTCATCAAAACAACACTCCTAGTGTAGCTTAAGTGTAATCCTTCTTGTTCTATAGGTTCCATAGAATAAGATTTATTTTAGAACTTATACACACACACACACACACGTATATGCATTCATGTTTGGATGTATTTATGTATATAAATATAATTTTTTTTCAAAGGAGGATCCATTGTTTACACGCCGTAGAAAATTAAAAATAATTCTTTTAGAGGAGGCAATTGTCCCCTCCCACAACCTCTTGATTCTACCACTTGTTACCAATTATATTTTCTAATTCTTTTAGAGGGCCATTATTAACTGTAAAGATAAGTACTATCACAACAAATGTTGTAGTCCATCTCAGGCAACATATAATATCACACTAAACATAGTTAAATTAATTTTCAATTATTCTATTAGATTTTGCGTATCTCTTACGAAGTGTATGCATCACATCTTCCTAATTAACCACATCTTATACTACACGTTTTTGTGATAATTCAGAGCGATTGAAAAATCTTCAAAGCAATGGAACCAACCACTAGAATAACTTATACTATATTGGTATTCTATAAAATGGATCAGCTAGCGTCCCCATTAGAACGTGTATATACAATTCACTAGATACTCCCTATGAGCGTGACATTAAAATTAAGACTAACTAAGACACGTTTTATACTTCTAATTAATCAATTATAGTTATGCCAGCAAATGGAATATATTTCTAAACTCTTAATTACACTCATATAATAAATTATAGAAATACTTTGTTTTTATTAAAAGAAATGGAAAGTGTATGCAAAAGAGGTCAAAAAGATACTTGAAGATATTTTTCTTTGAGCCATATGGTTCATCCATTTCTTTGTACCTTTGATATTATTTTGTTTAAACAAAAAATGGGTCCCTTTACTTTATTCTCATTGCAAACACAGCTCGTTACTCTTGCCCACTCAAAAACCATCCAAGACCTACTTATCGAGACTTTAAACTATCTTATATGTGTGTGTATGTGCGTGCGCACAAGGTCAAGTAATCCTTTCCTTTGTGTTTAAAATAGAGAATGCAAGCTGTCTAACTTTAAGGTATCTACAGCTTATTACAATTAAGTAATCTATGCATTGCCTACTAATACTCAACGTTCATGGAACTGGTTTTATTCTCTCTTCTTTTGGCTTTTTAATTTCCTTTTTTTGACGGGGACATGGTTTTTTCTTTAATTAAATTATGTACGTAGTTAATGCAATCTTGCTGTAAGCAATAATCTCATTAATAATTGTATAAAATCGTGCTTATTCGAAGAGGAATCCCTTTTGACATAGCTACAATCTTTCATGCTTTTAATTGCTCATGATTATCTGCTAATGACTAAACAGTTTGGTCTAGCTAGGAAATTGATCTTCCCTACATCGACCACGTCAATTAGCAGGGATTCTATATGAAGGAACTAGTTTCTGGGTTGCTTAATTACGTGTTATTATATGTAGCCATTTGATTTTAATTTACTTTAATTACAACCTCGAGCAACACACCTTTCTGCATGCATGATCCTGTCGACTTTAATTCCTTGGGACAAAATCAACAATTTCAAATATATCCATGATCGATCGATCGATGGAGTAGAAATTTATCTATCAATTCAACACACAAAGATGGGTACCGCTGGCTATTTAATTAGCTATGAACATTCATGGAAACTATAACATTAGCTGTGAACATTTGTCTTTAGAGATAGAATGTAATTTCCTTCGGCCGAAAAATAAAATAAAATTAATTTGAACCATTTAAAATATAATTAAGTCATTGTACATAATTTAATTTTACAATTAGATTTAAATTAATTCTTAAATATAATTAAATGTTAATTTTTCTCATGATTAAATCAAAATGGCGTATTAAAAGTCTAATTATTCCCTTGGATTTAATTTTATTTGTTAAATAATAATTTATTCTAATCTTGAATCTATATTTTTTTTCTCAATCTTTAGCACAATAAGGGTAGGATTGACCTCTTAGATTTCTCTAAAATTTCCAACTTAATTTTTCCACCACCACAATCCCTTTTATTTTATTTTTATTTTGGTCAAGTTTGGGAATAATCCATAAATGGATTATAAGAAGTATATTAAAATTATTTAAAATCATAAAATAAATCACCTTTTTAGGGCAAATATATTTTAAAAAGATACTCAAAAGCAAAATCAACTTTCTCAATTACCATTATATTTTTTTTCAAAAAAAAATCACCTGAAAATACCTTAAGTTAATAATTTATAGGTGTCTTTTGATTATTTTACTATATTTTTAATTAGGAAAATACATTGTTTTAAAAACTATTGTCTATGGCATTAACCAATACACTTTTCAGTTTTTTATATTATTATTATAAATAAAGTTAAAACATGTGATATTTTTTATTATTCACAAAAAACATTATTCATCCTTTCATATTTTAATGTGGATTACAATAATGCAATTTAAAAAAAAAATTAATTCGATCCTCAAATTTCTTTTGGCATATTTTTTCCATTTTGAGTCTAGTTGCATGTTCTTTTGTAAGCAAGGGTTGAATTGAAAAATGACTTAAGTGAGAGAAAAAAACATGTAACATAGGTGATGGACTAGAGATTCTTGTCTAAATTCATTTGAATTCTCTATCTTTTTTAGCTATCAAGAGACCAGACCTTTAAGATTTACAAAATATAGTTTTGGTACCAATCTTTATTTTACTCATTTTTAGTTTTTTTTAGTTGGAGGAAAGAAAAGTCACTAGATTATGATTTAGAGAGAAAAATCTCCGTCGGGAATCAAGCCATCAAAATGGTTGTTTTTTATTCCAAGTAATTTTTAATGTTTATAGGTTTATAGGTTTGACAAGTTTATCTACTAGTCGAGTATGTTTTGTTTGGTTTTTGGTCCATTAATTATTTTTAATGTTTTTTTCTTGATTTTATTTTTTTTAATATTGGATTGATTAAAAAATAAACTACATGATGCTTTTTTATTTATTGCATTCTTTAGAATTATCATTTTCTCATATATATTTTTATTTTTAAGTTGGTGTTCAATTTTGTCGCACCCCAAAAAAAGTGGTGAGGGCGGCGTCGTGACGACTCTTCCCCGTGTGCGAGGGAATATAAATGTCGGGGGTCTAATCTTTTTTTTCATGAAAAAAGGAGTCGCCACCTAGTATTATGGTTACTAGGAAACCTAAACTGGTCTTTCAGAGATTCTAGGGTAAGGGACTGATTGCGTAAAGGGAAGGTTTTAGCACCCCTAGTACGCCCTACCTAAGGTAAGCTGCTTGGTGTTTTGTTTGGTTATGATTTTGATCTTTCAAAGAATATGTTGGTCAAATGATGAATGGGATATTATTCCGCCGAATATTTTGGATATTAACCCTTTAGGATTTATTTATCCAAATACCAACAGTGAATAATAACATATCATTCCCGTCGAATATTTTGGATATTAACCCCTTTAGAATTTTATTTATTCAAAATACAAATAGTGAATAATAGCGTATCATTCTCATCGAATATTTTGGATACTAACCCATTAGGATTTATTTATCCAAATACCGATAGTGAATAATACGAATCACCAAAAAAAGTTTTTATATTTTTTTGAATATTGGCCAATACCCTTTGGATTTTACAAACATGTTGTAAAATCCAAAAAATACAAGAAATGATTTTTTCTTTGTGAAATCAATGCTAAAACACATTTTTCTCTTCAAAACCCAAGATAATATATATTTTAAAAAAAAAAACAATTTCTTTTTTTAAAATATGCTAGTGTATTGACCGTATGCATAAAAACCATATTTTTTTTGTTCTAAATATTTTCTCAAAAATGTATTTTTTTATTTTTCATATTTTTCCTATTTTTATTATTATTATGTTTTATTTATTTTTTTATTTATTATATTTTTTTTCGGGTGGGCTGACAGGCAGCCCAGCCTATCTCGGGCTAGGCTGTCAGCCCATAAAGAAATTGGGCCATCGGCCTAGAAGATCTTGGGTCTGGGTCGTTGGCCTAGACAACTTGGATCTGGGCTTCCAGCCCAACCCATCTTGGGCTAGACTTACAGCTCGTATGGGCTGGAAGCCCGCCCCTACTTGGTGTATCCAGGCGGGGCACCAAGCCCGGCCCGACCCGACCCGACCCGGTTACTTCATCAACAGTAACCGGGACGTTATTTTCATGAAGAAGAAGAACAGTAGAAAATGAGGATTTTTCGAGTACAACGAATGGCTTACCTGTTACTACAGTTGTGTAGAGGAGTTCTCAGTGGTTCTTGTGGTTGTTGTCTCGTCGGAAATGGTGGCCTGTGGTGGCCGGAATGGTCGTCGGAAAGCCTGCTGTCACGTTGCAGGGGCTGCTGCTACCTTGGCTGTCGTCGCCTCTTCCTTCGCTTGAGATGATGGATGAGTTGCTAGGGTTAAGGGTGGCTTATGGCGATGATAAGGAGTGATATGGGTGGTCGACGGTGGTGATGCTTGGTTGGCCGAGAGTGAGAAAGAAAACAGGGGTCTGGTTTTTTTTAGAGAGAGAATGGCTGAACGAAAACGAAGAAAAAAATGCGAAAGGTCAGAGGGTTGAAGCCTGAGGCGGGAGAGAAAAAGATCAACTCGAAAATTTTATGTAAATGGCTCTGCAAATCTCTCTCTTTCTGCGTTTGTTTTCTCTATTTTTTTTCTTCTCTTGCTCTTTACCGTGCACTGCTATTTATAGCAGAGAAGACCCGACGTTTAATGCATTGAAATGATATCAATTAGAGGAGAATCAGGAGGACAGGGAGGAGAATCAGGAGGACGGGGAGGAGAATCAGGAAATCGATTTTGCTGGAGATACTTTGGGAAGAAAATCACGTTTGATATAGGAAGAATTTTTATTGATCCGTCGTGATCAATGCGCCTGGAAATTCCATGCAAGATGCACGCCGGAACAATGCATTTTTTTTAATGCAGATTTCAAAATTTTAAGAAGGTAAAAAAAGTATGATTTGGTCCTTTATAATTTCTTTAATTGCACCCAATTTGGATTTTAAACTTGTGATTTTATGTAATTATATCCCATCAAAAATTCAATATCAACCTTAACTTTGCGCGATCTTTTTATTCTGGTCCTTGGTTCCTGATTTTCGCGATTTAATCCTCAATCAACATTAAACTCTCAATTTATTCAAATCAGCCCCCAATTTCGCATAACTGACTTGGAAAAAATCAAATTAGTCTCCGAAAATTTCAATTTCTTCAATTGGACCCTAAATAAATTTTCAAACATAATTACAATTTTAAATTAACCAACAATTATATCAAATTGGCCCATAAAATATATAATTATATCTTTCAACTTTAGTTTTTACGCAGATTTATCTGATAATAAATTTTTTTGACCTTGAATCTGCGATTTCCTTTATTTTTGGGTACAAAAGAAATACGATCGAGCTCTCGAAAACATCCAAAATTTCACCTCGATTTTCCTGCTGACACTAGACCCCTTTATTTTATTTTTTTCTTATTTTCGGGTAGTTTTGGGGAATGACCCAAAATTGGGTTACGACAAATTTTATAACAATAATTTTTTGTCGTCATATAACTAAAAAATATATTCTATAAAATTTTTTATTAAACTCAATGGAGTTCGTCACATGATTTGTTTGGGGATTGAAATCTATATAATATATCAATATTAGAACTTTGGAATCTTCTGCACTTGCATAAGATATGGAGATGCTAATTATTGTTTTTTGTTAGATTTGGATAGTGTTTTTAGATTTGATTACAAGAGATCAATTTGATTTGTTAGTGCATGATAGTGGCTTGGTTTCTTTGAGTGTCTGTTGCGTTGTATTTTACACAAGAAACTCCTTTTCCTGAGTTGTGATTGAAATTATACGAGAAACCCGTTCGAGGAATCAGTTTAAAACATTATGGAAACAGTAAAAGAAGATAATTTTGTTGGGTTTTTTCATTGTGGAGGGGACTCTTCGTATGTTTGCATAGTTTTTATGGCGTATTTGGATGCTGATATAGTTTAGGATTTCAAAAGGGGATGGCAATGATTGAATTTTAGACCGGCTTTTATTTTTTTTTCCTGCATTATGTAAACTAAATCAGCTTCGAGCATAAACACGTGAATTCAATTTTGTGCTTGTTGTTTCTGGCAACTAAAATCCTCATTTATTTGTAGGATGCATCTTGATATCCTTATTATTGATTGATCAGCTAATTGCTGGCATTTGCAGCCTTGGATAATTTTCATGAAGTGTGTCTATTCTGACTCTATTTATACTTTACTGGAATCTTAACTGGCATGTTCTTTTTTCCCAATTTGTTCTCCTCCGAAACGAACTGTTTTATTACTTTAATTCTTGGTTTTTACTTAGGTGGTTGAAGATGGATCAGAGGCAACTTATTAGAGAGCAGGTAGTTTCAAGCTTATAAAATTATACTGCCTTTTTTTGTGCTTTTTGCATATTTGATGCGAGGAGATATTTGTGAATTTCCAATTGGTTTATAAGTGACTTATATATTTCTACAATTCAGGAATAACCTAATTTGCGCGGTTGCTTTCAAAAGGACATTATATTTTCATATTTTAATGGAAAATCTCCTTTATTATGAGTTTGTGTATTCATTACAAGTTTTGTGAATAGTTGAGGATCATGTTATCTCATGTACAAGGTTGTGTGACATTGCATTTTTTGTATGCGCTTGGTAGGACTCTCTTATTGAGGATTTCACAGAGGATTTTTGGTTGCCAAAAGATCACAGACCTACAAAAAATGTTGATCTAGACAAGGTTGAGCAAGCTTCTTTGGAAAGTAAATGAGTGGTTTTTAAAATACAAAGATAAAGATTTCTAATGATATATTTCAACTTCCACCGCAGAAAGATTATGGAAATCAAATGAGTCCTTGTTTGGTCAATAAAGCTTTGGTTTTATTCAATTAAATCCCTAAACCCATCGATTTCAGTCCCTACAATCATACATAATCTTGCGATTGGTCTTTAGTCTTAAATTTGTATAATTAAATGCTTAATTACATTTTAGAGTTAAAATTGTGTACAATTAAGTCCTTGATGTCAACAATTTAGCCTTTTTAGGTTCAAATTTAGTTTCGGAATCTTTAATTTTTTTAATAACAACGAGATTTTGTATAAAACTATATCCCTTTTGTAATCTAAAACTTTAAATTATATGCACCTTTTTTTTGTGATAACATTTAAAAATCATACCTCTTTTAGTTTTATGTCCTCTTACATATAATCATGTATAGTATATGAAAAATCATTTTTTTTAATTAGAATTTCAAGTTTTAAACAGGCACTATATTTTTTTATTGCATATTTACAAAAACTGTGCATCTTTCAATCATTTTATTTAAATTTATAAAATGAACGAGTCATATATTTTTCAAGTTTTGTTGTGAACAATCATGTCTTATTGTATTAAAGGAACTTAAAAAGGCAGGCGTGACAAGATGGAACCATGGCATAGTAGTCGAGTCCAATGAAGAATTTGAAAGGATTACCGAGCAGCTAGCTAGCACATGCATGTGGTGGAACCATAAAAAGGGAAGTACTCACTCATGAGGAAGAATATGGACAAACAAAAAAGCGAACCTTGTACTCATTTAGATGGTTGCCATTCCTTACAGCTATACGTAAAGGCAGGCAAGACCCCAGTGTCCTCGCTTTGCCTGGCCTGGCATCAATACACACTAGCAACTTAGTCTTCTTTTCTTTCTTTCTTTTCATCAACCAACATTGATTGAAAGAGGAAAGGAACCTTTCGTGATGAGGTAAAAAGATGGAGTTGTTTATCAATTGAAAGTGTGAGTGTATGTCCATATATATATATATATATATATATATATATATATATATATATATATTCTCTCTTCCGATATTTAAATTTTTATTTCCCAAGTATTCAACATAGATATTTCCAGCACTACCGAATGCATGGCTTGATCCCATTACAAAAGGCATCTTCGATTTAAACCCTCAATTACGTGTTCCTTAACAAGACATCGAAACAAGTAGCCATTGTTAGAAATTAAATACGACTTGGCTAATTGTGTGCCTTACTTTATGTAAAGAGAGGTGGAACATGTACAAACCAGGCATGATTCCTTGTGAAGGAAACCTGCAGTACAGGAGGGGTGGTCACGCATTTTATTAGCTATTCCAATTGACAATCTCACTTGTCATGTACTTATCAAGAGATGCTTGATCCATTTCCCCTTCCAAATTTAGTGGTACGAAAGGGTATCATCACGCACAAGGTTTTCGAACACAATCCTCGCCATTCCTTTTCGTTTGACTACTTATTTGCTCTGCATGTGCATTGAAAACTTTACCCAAAATGTGCATTAATGCCAAATTAATTAGAGGCATTTCAGTTTAATTAAGTGCTCTTGGTGATGGTGGGTTTGTTTAGGATTGTATATATATAAAATGCATAAGCATTGTCATCACCCGATTTTTGGGTGATTCCCCAAAATAAAATAAAAAATAACAAAAATAAAATAAAAAGGGTTTGGCGTCGGTAGAAAAATCACGGTGGAAATTTTGGAAATTTTATGAGGCGAATCGAATCTCTTTTGTGCCCAAAAATGAGAGAAAATACAAATTCAAGGTAAAAAATAAGTCAAAAATCATAATTATATTTTTTATAAGCCAATTTGATTTAATCATGGGCTAATTCAAAATATTATTATGTTTGAGAATTAATTTGGGGTCCAATTGAAGAATTGAATTAAGTGCAAGGACTTAATTATATTTTAAATTGATCAAATTAATTTTATTAAGAGCTTAATTGATGAAAAATTGAATTCTTGAATTTAATTCGGGCCTAATTGAGAAAATCAGAATTTTTGGAGACCCAATTGAAGTTTTCCAAGCTAATTTGGCATAATTAGGGACTAAATTGAAGACAATTGAGAGTTTAATTGTCAATTGAGGGCCAAATTGCATAAATCAAAGGCCAGGGACCAAAATGAAAAAGGCGTGCAAAGCCAAGGGTAATTTTGAAATTCGGACAAGGGCCCAATTGCACAAAATTACAAATTTAAATTTAATTAAGGGTGCAATTAGAACAATCATAAATTGAAAGACCAAAATGCATTTTGGCCCCCCAAAGCTGCTGCACCCCGCTGCACTCCCCTGCACGCCTGCTGACAGCCCATTGCCGACCAGCCACCACGCCGCCAACAGCCCACCAGCAGGCCACCACGCCGCCGACCAGCCAGCCGCCGTGTCAGGCCGAGCACCCCTATAAAAGTCACCATGCACGACGGCCTGAGGGGGAGAAGAAGGAAGAACGAAAAAAAAACACAGAGGGAGAACGAACAAAAAAAGAGAGGAACTCGAAGGGATTTTGGTTTTGATTTTGGCAGTTTAAGAACAAGAAAAAAACAAGAAGACAGGGATTTTTATGTGAAAAGTTTTCGAATATTTTCGTTCCCTCGCAGCTATTCTTCTCCCTCTCTGTTTCATCGTTTTTTCTTCTCCTCTCTCTCTCTAAAACTTTCAGGCGTTGCTCTCTCTCTCTCACTCTCGGCCGACCGAAACATCATCACCGACGACCACCCGAAGCTCCCCTCAAGCACCACCCAGACATCGTCCTTCTTCTCCGGCGACCTCTGCACGAACCAGCAGTGACAGGGGCAACGTAACGCCAGCCCTCTGCACGTAAACCAGCGGCCTTTCAGCCCCCATTCCGGCCACCACAGGCCTCCTCCGGCGCCACTACGACAGGAAAGACCACCTCAATCCCCTCTACACGGCTGCATCCTTAGGTGGTCCTCTCGTCAAAGTTGATAATCACTGTTCATGAACGTGAACAGTGCTAATATTGCACTGTTCACGTTCTTCCCCGTTTGAAATTTGTTTTTTTTTTTTCTTCTTCGGGCTGGGCTGCTCTCACGTGATGGCTGGAAGCCCAGCCCATTCCAGGGTGGGCTGTCAGCCCACTGTGCTGACAGCCCAGCCCATTAAAAAATTAAAAAATAAAAAAATAAAAAATAAAAAAAATAAAAAAATATTTTTATTTTTATTTTTATTTTTATTTTTACTTTTTCCCTATTATCTTTTTTATTAAAAAAAAAGATTTTCAAAAAAATATAAAATGTGTTATTTTCGTGCATACGGCCGAATTCCAAGATTTTTCAAGCATATTTTTCGTAAAAAAAATATTGCATCTTTCTCATGTTTTTAAAACAAAATTGGATATCGTAACCAGTTTATGATTATCCATTGGAATTTGGCCAAAATATCAAAAAATAATCAAAACCATTTTTGTTTTATCTATTAGGGTGTAAATTTACATTGTAAAATACATCCATGGAAAAAAGAAAAAATATATTTTTACTACGGTGTAAATTTAAAGCGTAAATTACATCCGTAGATAAAAAACAAAAAAGAGAGGTTTCCTAACAATGGTGTAAAATTACATTGTAAAGTACACCCGCAGATAAAAAATATTTTTTTTTAAATGCAGTGTAAAAAATTTAACTTAGAAAAAACAATCAAATAACAATGCAGCTTACCTTAGGTAAGGTGCACTGGGGGTGATGCGTCTTCCCCTTGCACAACAAGTCCCCTTATCCAGACTCACGCAGACGAATAGGTTCCTAGTAACCTTAATACTAGGTGGCGACTCCCTCATAATTATAGTCATAAATTTTACGGCTATAAAACAAACACCCCATTTTCACCGCGCGCTGTTATGGCGGGGCGCGAAGCTCGTAAAAAATCGTCGTCGCGACAAGCATAACAATACTTATTGAAGACGAAGAATAAAAATAAAAATCCACAGTAGATACCAGAAAACACCATAATTGTGATGCTATAAACCCACAAAACATCTAAGATTAAGCAGATCGCAACATGAGATAATCAAATCCAGACCACAAAGTCATATATTATTCTCATACCTTCTTTTACAGGTTTTGATTATCAAAACATAGTAACAAAAAAAAAAAATACAGAGAAACCAACTACAGGAGGAGAAATGAAATAGAAAGCTATTGATTTGTATGTATTACTGTTGCTCAAAGCTATTAATCAAACGCTATTCATTTGGTTAATTAAGATGGGAAAAAAACTCTTAATTTGAGAGCTCTCACCTTTGGATTCGGTTCGTATATATTCACCAATAAGCGTTTTGTGCAAGTGGAAAGAATTAAAGAGTAAAATGTTGGATGAACAAGAAAACAAGAAAACGGAGACTGACATAAAGTCAACAAAATTAAGATTGACAAGAAAGATCTTTAAAAAAGGATTTTCATGGTGAATTACTTGGCCTTCCTCACAAAACAATATTCTTTGTGGTTCGTAGTTAGTTTAGTCTAATCAAGTTAGGCAAAGGTTAAACAATGTTGGGAGCCAGATTGAGTTCTGGACAAGATGATCAGGTCATCTTTGTATGTTTTAGATTTCAACAAAGAATTTCACATTATTTCTCTTTGTATAATTTTATTGACTTTTCAACCCATTCGTAGCTTAGCGCAAACTAGCTGTCTGCACTCACTGTAACAATGAAAGAAACCACATCCCCTCCTCCTCTTGGGAATTATGTTACTGTACATATTCTTTCCTTCAGCTAGCAGCTTCAATTACATGTAAATCATCAGGAACCGATAATGATGCGTATCCTTCCGGACAGAACTAAGACTGTAGGAATCAATTTTAATAATTAATTGGAGCCTGAGCGATGCTACTGCCCTAACTGCAGCTAGCTGTAAGGAAAAAGAACAGGTGGTAGGCAGTGTTCGTGTGTGTTTCATTCATTCATTTATTTTTATTGCTTCAACCAAGCATGTTTTTATCATTTTTATTCTAGAACATGAATGGAGTTCAACCTTGAAAACCAAGGATCCATACACAGTCTGCACCGCAACTAAAATGATGAAAGACATCAGGGAAGAAGACTAAGAATTCGTGCGAGATGAAGAGAAAAAAGGGTACATTTAAATACTAAATTGCTATACAAAGGACACTGCCATTATTGAGTCGGGATTAAGGGGATAAACTGCTTACTTAACTAAGACCACATATGACAGAAACAAATACAATTAAAATATGGACAAATTGACAAGGAAATCATTACAAGCTGCTATCAATTTGGCACATAGCTAGACAACATGAATGATCAGGCTACCACCTTAGGCTGCATTTCCATCTGCTTGCTGAAAAATCTGGCTTTCGGATTCTGAAATTCGAGCTGCGTGGAAGTTGGCAATGAAAACTGAAGCTCTGGAGTCAACACGAGGATCAGGCTTCACAGAAACAAGCGGACCCTTGTCATCATCGAAAGGCCGGATTTTTCTTGCACTCATTACATCATCGTTTCCATAATATGCATCCTCGCCCGGTCGTCGTGGCTTTCTACCCTTGAAAAAGCTGAAGAAAGAAGAAGAAGAAGAAGATTTCCTTTGCTTGTTGCCAACCATAGTTTGCTGGCTCGTTTCTTGGTTTTGGTAGCTAGATATTGTTTGGCAATTACACTAAGTTTGTGTGTTGTTGAAATAGGCTCAAGCTGTGAGTTGGTATTGAAGAGAGAACAGCAAGATAATTAATTTATAGGAGGGGAGGGGAGGGGAGGGGTATCTTGTGATATTTAGTTGGGCGGACGTGATCAAATACTTGAGAAAGAAGTGATTGACCCTCTACAGTACTTTCTTTTCTGATCGAGGAATTATTGAATTTGTTTTTAAATTTTTTTTGTTTAGAAATTAATTAAAATAATAATTTAAAAATAATCTAAATACATTAATTAAAAAATTAATATTTTTGAAAAAACACTTTACGGGAATATTTGTGGTAATACTTCATGGAAAGCATCTGGACTGTTGTCCGTTGCCCGGTAAGAACCTGGCAATTCATGATATGGTGCAATCTCATGATCAACTTGCTTGGCCCTTCATTATTTCTCCTCCCTTGAATAGGCATTCGTTTCTTTTACCTTTAACTTGGTTGGCTGTCCAATATCTAATTGTTTTTTGGGGTCCTTCCGACTCATCTCCGTTGAAGGATTCATGATTCATTAGAACCCTTTTCTCCGAGAATATTAACATGATATATAGAGCAAACTAAAGTTTTTCGCAATCAAAATATTAAAATAACCTATCAAACTCAAAAATTCGAGAAGCTCCTTACTACTACTACACGTTTTTAAAATTTATAGTGATATATACTAAAATTATATATTCACTAAATTCTGATCAATAATTCATGTTTATGTATTCAATCAATTCAACTCTATACATTGTTAGTGATTACATTATATAGGACTATACTCAATCTTTTAATTTTGGTAATACAAATTAGAGTGCTAGAATCATGCTCTCGTATAAATGACAATTAATTTCTTTCCATCTCTTCCTCCTGTAAATCATGTCTTCTCATGATACGTTACAACTTACGCTAACACTTCCCGTCAAGTTGATACATATGGTTCCTGTATCCTCAACTTGACTAGTGAGTTGTGGAATTCTTTATTGAACATTGCTTTGGTGAGTATATCTACTAGCTAGTCTTCTAACTTGACAAATAGGAATTGAATCGTTTTGTTTTCAAGATTGTGTTTGATAACGTATCGATCCACCTTCACATGTTTCATTCTATCATGTTGGATTGGATTGTGAGGGATATCTATGGTCGCTTCACTATCACAAAAAAAGATTCATTTTTGAATTGGAGCAAAGCCCACCTCATCATTATAACCATCAATTTTCAAATGGTTATGTTTAATGAACATGAGCCCTTTTCTAGGAGATGACTTCAAGTATTTCAGAATCCAAGTTATAGCCTCCATATGGTCTTCACTTGGACAATGCATAAATTGACTCGCCACACTTACTACATATGCAATATCTGGACCAGTATGAGATAAATAAATTAGATTTCCCATTAACCGTTAATATCTCCTTTTATATGCTGACTTTTGGTCTGGGTAAATTCCCAGCTTATGATTCTGGATGATCGGGGTATTTACTGGTTTGCACTCCAATAATCCAACCTCAGATAACAAATTCAGGATATATTTTCTCTGTGATAAAAATATACCCTTGTTTGACCTGATAACCTCGATTCCCAAGAAATATTTGAGCCCACCTAGATTCTTTATTTCAAATTCCTTAGCCAATTTTACTCGGAGTTGTGATATTTTCTCTTTATTATCTCCTGTAATAATCATATTATCAACATAGACAATTAAAGTCTTCATTTTACCCTCTTGTATTTTGTGGAATAATATATTATCTGAGTTGCTCTGTGTAAAGTCATATTTCTTCATTGCTAGGCTAAATCTTCCAAACCATGCTAACGGTGATTGCATAAGCCCATATAAAGCTCTTTGTAGTTTATACACCCCATTGGTTCCTGAAGCTACAAAATAATTGGGAGGAATGTCCATATACATCTCTTCTTCAATATCACCATGAAGAGATGTGTTCTTCACGTCAAACTGGTGTAGTGGCCAATCTAAATTTGTTTTAAGAGATAATAATACCCTAATAGTATTTAGTTTAGCCGTTGGTGCGAATATTTCTTGGTAGTCCACACCATATGTTTGTATGTATCCTTTTGCCACAAGTCTTGCTTTGTATCTCTCTATTAATTCATCAGCTTTGTGTTTGATAGAGAACATCCATTTGCACCCCACTGTTTTCTTTCATTTTGGTAATGGTACTAGATTCCACGTTCAGTTCTTTATTAGGGCTTCCATTTCTTCTTTAATGGCTTGGGTCCACTTGGGGTCTTCCATGGCTTCCTCCATTTTTGTTGGAATATGGTGAGTAAGAGATTATACATGAAAGTCTTGAGAGAATCCGCCATTTCCTTTGTGGACACATAGTTTACGATGAGATATCGTGATCTTCTCTCCTCAACATCTGGATCATAGCGGTTTGGTGGCTTGCCACGATTTTGCCTGTGGAGTATTACATAACCAGAAAGAAATTCTATAGTATTGGTGTTTGGAGAGCTTACCTTAGGGTCATTCTTAAGAGTTGGGTCTTCTAGTACTTGAGAGGAGGAAGAATCTTTAGTAGGGATGGCTTCAGTAAGGGCTTCTTGATTAGTTGCTTGATGATCAACTGATCTAAGAGGTTATTAGAATCCAACAGTGATGTATCCTTTTCAACATCATCAAGAGAACTAACACATACACATTCGGGTTTACCTGAGTCAGGGTTGTCTGAATTTTTTTCAACCGGTGGTGCAAAGGACAAGCGAAGCTCTGAATTAACCATAGCATCAGTTTCATGGCCATCATCTTTACCAGTGGTATCCTGGTGTTTTTTTACTGAAAATCATTCCACCAATCAAGATATTGATTCAATTTAAAGCAAGTCTCCCATGTATGTTTATGATTTCCACAATGGGTGCACTTTAATTCTCCCTATGGCACACGGGTTCTCTGTCTGTACACTATGGCAGATGATGTGGCCATTGGTGGTCCCAATCGGCGTCCCTTGGTGGCGAGTATAGCTCCAGGGGTGATGCATACTTTGGTGATCATCACAGCCTATCAGATTGATTCACAGCGGACATGGGCGTAAGCTTGCTCTACGATAGGGAATGGACAAAGCTACAGTACATCTCCCCTAATTTTGTCCAGTCAGTCATCCAAGAAGACATACACCCTCTCTTCTTAAAAGAGAGCATTATATTGCTAAATATCAGTTGGGCATTCCATTAGGTTAGGTCACCAAAAGTCAATTTTATGCCATAATCCCTGGAGATCATTGTAGTATTTCTCAAGGGAACCATCAGATTGTTTCAATTTTGTCACTCGTTGTTTGAGATTGTACACTTGAAAGGTGTCGCTAACATCGAAAAAGGTGGTAGCAATGACGTCCCACACCATTTTTATAGTGGGGAATCAAATAAAATTTCCTATCAATAAGGGATCCATTGAGATAATTAGCCACCTCTTGACAATGGCATTGTCGATACGCCATCTGCGAAAGGTAAGGTCTGTCGGTGGTGGTTGTGGGGAATCACTATTGATAAATCCCATTTTATCTTTGCCTGAGATATACATCTAGACAACTTGGGACTAGAAGGTATAATTGATGTCGTCCAATTTGATCCCAATTCGAGCAGCAACAGGTCCAATGGTTAGGGATGGTGTCTGGACCTTAGATAGGGCTTTTGTGATTTTTGCTGTGAATTCAGTAAACATGGATTCTGATTGAGATTCACCAGTATGGTGCTTTGATTCAAAGTCTGATCACATGTTTGGGAGAAGAAAGAAGAAGAGGGAATTTTCAGGGGAAGGGAAGAATAATTAGGCAGACAGTAGGGTAGCAATTTTTAAGGTAAGATTCAAACCCTTGCTCTGATACCATGATAAATAATTCATGTTTTTGTATTCAATCTATTCAATTATATACATTGTTAGTGGTTACATTATATAGGACTAGAATCAATCTTTTAATTTTGGTAATACAAATCAGAGCACTGGAATCATGCTCTCGTATAAATGACAGTTAATTTCTTTCCATCTCTTCCTCTTGTAAATCCCCTCTTCTCCTGATACGTTACAGCTCATGGTAACAAATTCTACTCTGCATTTCTCCCCAAGGTATTTTGAAGAATCATCGCAAGAAAATTAGTTGATTTATACAGATATACTTATAAATTTTATCAGTATTTAGCTGATAATATTATTGATATAATGTTATCATCATCATTTTTATAAGTATTTTTATTGAGGTTTGTGTGTCTATATATATATATATATATATATATATATATATATATATATATATATATATATATATATATATATGTTTTATACTTTTAATCAATCAATCATAGTTAAACCAGCAAATGGAATATATTTCTAAACTCTTAATTACACTAATATAATAAATTATAGAAATACTTTGTTTTTATTAAAAGAAATGGAAAGTGTATGCAAAAGAGGTCAAAAAGATATAGAGATACTTGAAGATATTTTTCTTTGAGCCATATGGTTCATGCATTTCTTTGTACGTTTGATATTATTTTGTTTAAACAAAAAATGGGTCCCTTTACTTTATTCTCATTGCGAACACAACTCGTTACTCTTGTCTATGCATTGCCTACTACTGCACTTGCATAAGATATGGAGATGCTAATTATTGTTTCTGTTAGATTTGGATAGTGGTTTTAGATTTGATTACAAGAGATCAATTTGATTTGTTAGTGCATGATAGGGGCTTGGTTTCTTTGAGTGTCTGTTGCGTTGTATTTTACACAAGAAACTCCTTTTCCTAAGTTGTGATTGAAATTATACGAGAAACCCGTTCGAGGAATCAGTTTAAAACATTATGGAAACAGTAAAAGAAGCTAATTTTGTTGGGTTTTTTCATTGTGGAGGGGACTCTTCGTATGTTTGCATAGTTTTTATGTCGTATTTGGATGCTGATATAGTTTAGGATTTCAAAAGGGGATGGCAATGATTGAATTTTAGACCGGCTTTTATTTTTTTTTCCTGCATTATGTAAACTAAATCAGCTTCGAGCATAAACACGTGAATTCAATTTTGTACTTGTTGTTTCTGGCAACTAAAATCCTCATTTATTTGTATTATGCATCTTGATATCCTTATTATTGAATGATCAGCTAATTGCTGGTGTGTCTAATCGGACTATATTTATACTCTATTGGAATCTTAACTGGCATGTTCTTTTTTCCCAATTTCTTCTCCTCCGAAACGAACTGTTTTATTACTTTAATTCTTGGTTTTTAATTAGGTGGTTGAAGATGGATCAGAGACGGTATAGTGAAAAACAAGAAACAAGCCCCCACAATAAACAGCAACTTATTAGAGAGCAGGTAGTTTCAAGCTTATAAAATTATGCTGCCTTTTTTTGTGCTTTTTGCATATTTGATGCGAGGAGATATTTGTGAATTTCCAATTGGTTTATAAGTGACTTATATTTCTACAATTAAGGAATAACCTAATTTGCTCGGTTGCTTTCAAAAGGACATTATATTTTCATATTTTAATGGAAAATCTCCTTTATTATGAGTTTGTGTATTCATTACAAGTTTTGTGAATAGTTGAGGATCATGTAATCTCATGTACATGGTTGTGTGACATTGCATTTTTTGTATGCGCTTGGTAGGACTCTCTTATTGAGGATTTAACAGAGGATTTTTGGTTGCCTAAAGATCACAGACCTACAGAAAATGTTGATCTAGACAATGTTGAGCAAGCTTCATTGGACACAAAGTTGACAGAGTCAAATATTGGTTTTAGGCTTCTTCAGAAAATGGGATGGAAAGGAAAGGGTCTTGGAAAGGACGAGCAAGGTATGTATTTAGCCGAGCCTCATTCATGAGAGGAGTCCCTTGAGGATGGTTTCCTATCCTTTGTTTTTTTAAGAGATTGCTCGGCTTGAATCTACTATTATGTTTTCATTGTTGTCACCAATAATTAAGGAATTTTGGAATGTGTTTTATCCACTCCAATTGATCTTGAACTTATTGAAGTTGATCATGCTGCTTTATGTTTGTTACTTGAAGCCTCTATTTTCTATGGAACAAAACAATCACCTCAAAAACCTTTCCTCGGCTACGTTGATCGATGAACCCATATGTCCTGGCCCTGAGAGCTCTTAAACCTCCAATTTCCAATATAGTTTTGATTATCAGACCACAAGCTTTTCTCAGATATATAATGCCATAGGTTGCAAACTGCTAAACATGCAGATACATCTACTCATTATGGCATTGTATGCTAACTGTTCCTTTTGTACAATTATTTGTGGTCTGCTATCATGCTAAAGTAGAGTTAAGTGGTTAGCATTCATTTGCCTTTAGTCTGAATGATATGAGAAACAGCAATAGGATTGATTCCTGTGGAATGTTTTGGTTATGATGTTATAATTTTAACAATAACTTTTGGCTTATATGTTCAGGAATCATTGAACCTATAAAATCTGGAATTAGAGATCCAAAGTTAGGGATTGGAAAACAAGAAGAAGATGATTTTTTCACTGCAGAAGAAAATATTCAACGAAGAAAACTTGACATCGAGGTTAAAGAAACTGAGGAACACACAAAAAAGCGTGAGGTATGGCTATAAATTTGTAGATCATTATTAATATTTAACTGGTAGATAATATTTTGTGGTTGATGATTTTCTTTCTCTGAAACACACATCTAATAACAGAAGGCAGCATATAGATATATTTGTGTCTTTTGACGGGAATAGTATTATCATAGGGGAACATCAACTTTTGAAGCTCTTGAGAATTTTGCTGCAGTTTTTATTACCTGGTGGCTTCTACTGCCTGCTTCGTGCACATTATGAAAATTCAGGCGTTAGCTGAACGGGATCAGAAAATTCAAACTGAGGTGAAAGAGATAAGGAGGGTGTTCTTTTGTGATCTTTGCAACAAGCAATACAAATTGGCCATGGAATTTGAAGCTCATCTGAGTTCATACGATCATAATCATAGAAAGGTGTGCTTTCTTGGCATTTTTCAACCCCTAGTGCTATCACTTTCGGTTTCTGTCCTGAATCTGTAATGCACTTGGATGATGGTTTCAGAGATTTAAGGAAATGAGAGAGATGCATGGTACTAGCAGTCGTGATGATCGGCAAAAGCGTGAACTGCAACGACAGGAGAGGGAGATGGCTAAGTTTGCACAGATGTAAGCATTCTTGTTTTCTTTCACAAACTAGTTTTTCCATGTATTTTATTGTCTTCAAAAACTTTTCTTGCCATATTTGTTTTTATATTCTTCTATGCAATGCAGGGCAGATGCTCGTAAACAGGAGCAGCATCAGCAGCAAGAAGAAGAATCTGCATCTGCTCGGGTTTCTACTTCGCTTAGAAGTGGAACTGTACTTGTGGATCAGGATCAGCGGAGGGTATTAAAATTTGGGTTTTCCTCTAATGGTGGCATTTCAAAGGTATGCAACTGAAGAATTAGAAATAATATCATTGCAGGCGCTTAGAAGCTTTCCAGTATAATGAGTAAGATGTTTTTGTGGCTTCATTGTGCTGTCACAAGGTAGATTGTTGTGGTATGATAACAACATGGTAGTTTATTCTAGGGTCCTTGTTTCCCCTATAACTTGAGTAAGCTCGGGTCCGTACACATTGCACTGAGGATAGATGAATAGTTATCTCCCATGCTTTAGATAAATTCTCTCGCTAGCTAGTATTTTGCAACTTGTAGACGACTCCCCAATGATTAATTGCACTCATAAAATGCATTGCCCTTCTGAGTAAATGTAGCTTTTGTCAAGTAACTGTAAAAAAATCCTTTCTGTATGGCATCATTTTTACTCTCATTGATATAAGTAACAAGAATAACAAGTGTGCTCCTTTATTTTGTTTGTCGTTCTGAAAAGTAATGTTGAATGGTACCTCAAGATCGCATTCGTTTTTTTCTGGCAAATTATTCTTTTCAACTTATGAGAGTTACATGGCCCTTTCTTGCCTTGTAATTGGTACTCTTTGAATTTTTCACCTGTAATCTGCAAGCAATATCACAATGTTGTACCAACATGAGTGAAAGAAACCAGTATTTCATGACTGAATAATTCATCTGTTCCTCATTTAACTAGTGGCTCTTTTGCATTCACTACACAGAACTCCTCAGCCAAAGCTGCAAAGAAGCCAAAATCAGCTGTAGCCTCTATTTTCGGCAACGATAGTGATGAAGAACAGTGAAGTTCGGTGGTGCATCTGTACTTCATACTATGCCTTGTAATACTCTAGTTCTCTTAGTTGATTCTATGCATTTCAAGTGGCATGCTCGTGTAGCTCTAAGCACTTCCGTACTGTGTAGCAAGGACAGGGAGGCTGGTTAAAAAATCTGCCGTGTGCAAAGCTAGTTTTTCCCATACTCGACCTGGGAAACCCAAGACTGGGTCTAGCTCAGCGAGCTAAATTTCAAGTGACCTGTATCTCAAGTCACGGGTCAAAATCCAGTGACTTGTTATATGGTTAATTTGTTCAAATCAGGTATAAAGAAAATCAGTCAGTATATTATTATTCTTTTAATAATGATCTTTATAAAGAATAGTACTTGTTATATTTTTTTTCTTGATGTTTGGTAGGACTGAAAAGTGAATATTAGATGAAAGGAATTATATTTGCAAGGCTCTGAGCATTTTTCATAAAAGCACATGCTTTCTGATAGCAAAATAGTTCCTTGGCAATATCTATAGCATTTAATAATCTAAATGAGATTTATCAAAATTAATACATCCTGTACCTTGATATTCTTTAAAACTGTCCTGATGCCTAGTTTTTAGCAGTTGATGGATACATATAGATTATCAATGCATAGTCCTAGCATGCCTAAAACAGCGCAAACATTTACATTACAGAGTGATCTGATTGTCATAGGAAAATCCGATCACAGCATTACAACCTAGCACAAGGATCATTAAGCAGCCTCTGCAAAACCAACTTCAAGGTTACCGTAGTCGAAGACAGTATGATAAACGCCCATGAATACATCACCAAGAATCCTGCAAGCATGCATTTTCAGCTTAAACTCAAACAAAAACTGCGGAACGAAGCTATATTTATCCACCAGAGCTATAACGATGGCTAAGATGGCATACCACAGAGGACCACGTGGAGGCGGCACATCCAAAGCCACGAACCCACTGATGCAAACTTGAGCAATGCCTTCTCCGGTTTTCAGAACATACTGAAAGTAAATGAGTGGTTTTTAAAATACAAAGATAAAGATTTCTAATGATATATTTCAACTTCCACCGCAGAAAGGTTATGGTAATCGAACCTGCTCTGGAGTGAGGCTAAAAGGTTTATCTCCGATGGTAAATGAGAAGTTTGGCAAGGTTGAAATGCTATTGCAATCAATCACCGACTCCCCCATTGGGCTTGGCAGGCTTTCACATAGCTTTAAAGGATAAAAAAACTAAAACTTAGCATGCAGATTTGAGCTTCTGAAAAAGAGGCTGGGTTTTCATGTAAACCAACCTTATCTAGATAGTTGATTGCTGCTTCCTTTGTTTCCTTTTCTCTTAGTTGATTCTGGACCCAAATAACAAACATCTCACAAGCAGTGCATAGAAGATCATCACCAGCTGATGATCCCTCCTTGATTTCCTTCTCGACCACTGATTCAATACCAGTGCTACACAAGAAATCAGGTATTAGTGTCAACCAGAGACGCTGTTGAGTTTCTTAAGCACCTTATAAAGCCCTTGAAACTCTTTTGCGAAAGAGAGAACATTGGTCAGCAGATTCACAAAAATTTCTTGCATTCTGGTAATCATGCACTTTTAACTAGTCCCGATATCCAAAAATAAGCACTTTCAATGCCCCACATTGCTATCAAATACTCGAAGTCTTTGAAGGAAATACTGTCACGGGATGTATGTGATGAAAACGGTCAGGCTGAGTCATCATGTGCAGAGTTTCTGTGCCAAACATGTGGATTATGGACCTGAACATAACGTGAATCTCCTTACCTCGCATACTTTGCCCCACTGAAAACGCATAAACCAAGTTGCGCACATACTTTGCTGGGTTTTACCTGAAGTCCACAGCATACAATTAGGGCATCAGCATAAGTGGAAATGTAATTGAAAAAACAAACTAATTAGAGACAAACGCACCCCTGATATTAAGAGTTCCCATATCAAGTCTCCATACTGAGAAACCACTTCCTTACACTCAGCGCTCACAACACCTTCTGCTCCAATGGCATGATTGATTTCGGTAATGATGGGCTGAAAATGATGGCTAGTTAGTATACATTTGAAACAAGTAAACCATAAATAAGATAGGAAATTTGAACTGCCATGCAAGGAGGTCTATTTTGGGAAGAAGCCAATCATCAGGAAGGTGAAAGAAACGTACTGTTGGACCAGCAAGCAATGAGGTTCCAGAGTCCACAATTGCAGCGCAGCCCTCCTTGCAAAGACCTGAGGAATTAATCAATATATTAGAAGGCATTTTTTGTAAGAGCTTGAAGGCTGCCTGGTTTTACAGACATGGAATTCCATTAGACTTCATATAAAAATGCACGAGGCGGACCATGTAGAGAAACTAGTTAATTAGGAAGCAGAAATTTCTAAGAGAAGCGACTCATCATTTCGTTATAAGATTCAGGGCAGTTCTCATGTCTGGGATTATTTACTGCAGTTTTTAATATATGGTAATATAGAATGATACAGAGAAAAGGGGGCATGAACAACATAGAAATAAAACTGCTCAAGTTGACTCAAGATCACCTGTTGAATGGTTGCCAATTAGAAAATCTCCCATGTTGATCTGAAAATGGGAAACAACGGTAAGAAAAACTCAGTTTTCCCTCTTCCAAAATAGCATATAAGAACAAGGTTAGAAATTGGTCCAGGGATAAATGCTTTTACCTGCCAGTACCCTTTTTTGGTAACTGGAACATAGGTATGCTTTCCCTTGAAGCGTTTCGGATCAACCCCTCCAAAAACAAGCTCGCCACCGTCTTTCACCTCAGGATTTCTGTTTAGCCAGAACGAGAAGACCTCATCGTCTACAAGATCTTGCTGCACCATATTGGACCTGGGATCTTTCCATGAATTAGTCCATCCAAGGTACAAGAGAAAGGAATCGTAGAGATGATGAATCTCAGTGATTATTTTCAAGAAGAATGATATTACAAAACAAGATCTACGGTCCTGACATAAACATACCACACAGGAACAACATTCCCAACTGAAATTTCCTGGAACCCAAGCCCTAGTATTCCATCAAACTTCCCCAATACGAATGAAAGACTTCCTTCTTTTGTAACCTCAATAAAAACCTGGATTGCCAAAGTAGCGCGCGCGCATTACTGCCAGAAGAAGACAGATGGTTCTCCACATACATGTAAAATGGAACAAATAACTCACTTGATCTTTGACAACAAGGTCCCCAACTTGAACATTGTCCTGACTGAAGAAACCAGAAATTGATCCTGATCCATAATGTATTTCACACGAGTCCCCTGAATAAGAATTTGAAAACAAAAATTTGAGTTTTAACTTTGCAGCATAGTATCTAAGTTTATCTATAACATGTACTCTAGTAATTTAACTTCAGATGTAGTGAAAATAGAGACCAAATAATTACCATCCTTGATATATGTACTCGACAAACTTGACTTGTACTTGGAATGGAAATAGCAGGCAATCTGCAGGTGATTGCAAGTCAGCAGCTGATCTCATCTCTGGGACTGAATATTAAAAACCAATAAAGATCAGTTGAACTCACAGAAAAGTAGCATTTTGATGATGGAACCCAGAGATTGGAGCTTCCAGTGTCAAATATGACTGTGAAGTTTTGTGGGGGCGAGCCAATACCAATTTCTCCCATGTATTGAGCATCCAAATAGTTTTTAAGGGGTATTATATCTGCATCTGAACTTCCTAGATCTTGGACCATACGGTTTGCACCTGCTCCTGATTTTCCCTCTTGTCTAGCAAATCTGGCAGCCTTAATCGTATCAAAATCTAGACGGCGCTTTTTCAAACCTATTCTCACCAGGCCATTAGAGTTAGCAGGAAGAAGCAAGCATGTCAGAGCCCATAAACAGAAAGCCCCGAGAAGAATTTTATTCCCCATATGAGGATACAATATCCCTGCAAGATAGAATGAAGAAAAGAGTCAGCTGGACGCTCAACTGATTGCCTGGATGTCCAAATATACTCATTTCCATTAAAATATATATATATATATATATATATATATATATATATATATATATATATATATATATATCAATTGTGTATGCCAGTAGCTTTCCAAAAGGAACTAGATTACTATATAATCTCAGCAGCTTCTTACAAGCAAACTTGATGCTGTCAGATGAAGAAGAAATTGTTAGACGAAAAGAAATATTTTGAATCAGAAACTTTTGGATTGGTGATAATTGGAAACAAGTCTTCACCAGTTCAAATCCAAACACATACCTATTTACCTACTCAAAACTAGATCAAATAATTAACTTCTGTATGATGTTAGCTATATCAACAAGAGCTATGAAGATCGGTATTTATGATTTGCTTCCAAAGCAAGGATGAGGGTCGTGTCACACTGTCTTCAAATAAAGGAAACACAGAAACCCTTGGGCATATAGCACAGTCTGGAATGGTAGAAGAAAAGAGACAACAACCGAGATATCAAGATCATTATGTTCACACATGCAGTGATGATGATCTTGTGTGAGAGAGATAGAGAGGACAAGAAGTGAAACCTGAGCTGAGCTTGAAGCAAAGTGAAAAGACTTTTTACCGTTGAGCTTGAAGATAGTGTAGCAATCAAGAGCAGATAGCTAAACGAAAAGAAAATGTGATTTTTATTGAAAACAATGCCTTCAAGGCTCTTCCACCTCCGATGTAGGAGTGGCAAGCAATGGTTGTCGTGTCCTGATTCGCTCCTCATAAATTTCTACCTGACAAAACGGAAAGAAAAATGTGATTTTGATTGCAAACGACCCTTTTAGCAAGGACTTTCTCTAGTCGATTCCTCCTCCTTCATTCGAACTTGCTTCTCTCTCAAGGTCCACAAGAAAATCGTTGCCTTGGTAAATTAATGTGACATCTAATTATTTTATCTTCTTGGTCTTGACTAAGGATACTGCTTATAATTGCTTCGTCTTCCATGTTCTCTCCCACCTGAAGTACTACCGTGTGTGTGTTCATAAACTGGACAGTTATCCGTTGGCGATCGTGATGTTTTTGGTTTGAGAACGTGTACTGCGCATGCATCAGATGAGTTCCCAAACGACAATCTTATGTGATCAAAACTGTGTCAAGCCTGAGTGAAGGGCCGATCTACATCTTGTACTTTTTTTGTCCTTTAAAATATCTTTGTCAAAAACATTTCTTCTGTAGTTTCTTACAGGATCGAAGATTCAATGACCCCTGGACCTTCGCCTATATATGAGTGGATTGCAATGACACTCCGAACTGACATTTTCCTTTCATACAGTCAGGAAAGAATGGAAAATCGCAAGTTAGCTCACCTTCTCTAAAATCTCTTTTGAATTTAAACCCATTTATTCGAGGATAGAATCACTAGAAAAAAAAAATAGTGAGAAAAAAAAACAGAGTGAGAGAGAGCCACTAAAATTAACAAATCCAAGGTTCCTCATAAAATGAGCATTTAAAATATCGGATTGTTGTTAGCCATAATCCAAAACACTAAGAGATTTTCGGATCCATTTATGAATTAATTAAAAATAAATCTACTTACCAAATAACTTGTGGAACTCACAGTATCTCCTGAATAAATTAAGTAATCATCTCATTTAAAAATTTAAGTTTGTAAATGAGATTTTAAAATATAATTTATATTATTTTTTAATAAATTCCCTCAAGTAAAAACTTTTTAATCTTGAAACTTATACAGAACCGCATTACTTTATGCTTGATTTTTATCAAATAGAATGAAAATGGTGAGATTTGAAATCGTGACCACAGGGTCAATAAGACTCTGATATCATGTTAAGAAATTATCCCACCTAAAAATTTAAACTTATAAGTGAAGTCTTAAAATATGATTTATATTATTTTCCAATAAGATAAACACACACACACACACACACACACACACATATATATATATATATATATATATATATATATATATATATATGAAAACATTAATAAAAATATAAAATAAATAAGTTTTGTTTAGATTTTAATATAAAAAAAATGAGAAACACATTTAATGTGTTTGTTCCTGGGAAAAAATTCTGGCTCTAAATCACTGTAAGAAAGCCCAAAAGAATCAATGTAGTGACATTTAAACCCTCCAAGCCCAATAGGCGAAAAACACGAACAAATCAACTCGACCCATTTCGTAATTCTGCAAACATCTCTGGCACTGGAAGAAGAATTTCCAAACTTGTAAAATACAATTCCGCCCTTTCATATTTCAATCCAATCAAACTCCCTGCTCAGTTCCCAGGTAGTAAAGATCGCATCTTTACAATAATTTAACCATTATATTGATGCGTTTTTATCAGTTAGAGTATTGATTTACATGCTTTCCATCTGTTCTACGAAATGATACACTGAGTCCTTCTGTTTATAATTTTTTAAGTGTTTTAAGCAAGTTGCAAAAACTTTTGATTCAGGTAAATGAGTTAGAGCAAGGTATATAGCTACAACATGTACTCTTTTCTTTCTTGTTCTTTTCTTCCTCTTTTTTTCCCTCAGCAGAACAAGTAACAGCAGGAGTTCATATCTCACATCAAAAAGTTTTCTTTTTTTTGTGAAAAAGAATATTTGTATGCCACCAAATAATTTCTAGTGAGGATTTTTTATAAGGAACATAATGAAAGTTGAAACAAATGCTCGTGTCTGGGATTTTCTTGAAAAAAAAATTCAATAGGCTGGAGAGATAATATGTTTGAAACGTGATAAAAGCTTGTACCTTTTGGTATATTGCAGTTTTTGAGTGGCATTGAATTGGATTGGCTGTTTGTTACAGATGGCATTAAGGCGCTTATGTGGGTTCTCAGATGGGGAGTTGATGAGGTCAGATTGTAAGCCTTGCTCTAGATTGATGAGGCAAACAGCTGGGATTTTTAGTGTTGGAGGAGCGTTTGGTTTCTGGATTCTCTGTAGGTTGCATTATGGTATGTTGTACTGTTCCTATTACCTTGTTCTTTTGACATTGCTCTGTTTCACTAAAATGCTTTTGAGGTTGTTAAAGAGCCGAACTACCTTAGCTTCTACCATTATGTATGCTACATCTTCCTTTTGAAAATATTTGTTATATTACTAATTGTTAAAAGTCATTGACGAACAAATCTTGGAAATAAGGTTGCACAAAGTTTGTCCATTGTAGGGTTGGAGAAGGTCTGGAAAGTAGGGGTCTTGCATAAAAAGTTGACATCCTAACATGAATGAATAAATTTGATGTTCCTTAAAGATAAGAGAAATTTAAGGAGAATATGAGTAAATTAATTAGATAAAACTTCTAAATCAATTAGAGAAAATTAAATATTGAAAAGCAATTATAATTCACCTGGAAGTAGCTTTGAGAGCAAAGTCCATATTTATTCTAAGCAACCATTCAAAAGCTTGAGCAATTTAACCTAGCTTATTCTTCCCTAATAAATTAAGTGATAGTTGCAGTAATCAAATTAACCTTATTTTTGTTGCTTATTCTAGTCTCTAACAACAATTACGGATTCAAAGAAACTAGAAAGCATATATATACCATCTCAAAACAATTCAATAAGCATGAATAGAAATCAATAACATAATTCTAAAATAAGAATAACTAAGTACTTGAATATAAAAAAATTACAATAATGTTACTTCTCACAGCTTAGTAATGAAGATGATGTTTATTCCCCTTGAACTGAAGGTCAAAGTTTTGTTAAGAGTCGCTGGAAAATTAACACAAAAAAGAGAGAAGAAGCTCCCCTTGATGTTACTTAAATCTTATTTCATTATGATTCAACTTGTTATTAGGATTGCTTAATGTTACTTAAATCTTTCTTTATTTGGTCATTAAGGTTGATAAAATCCTTCAGAATTTGTGTTGAAAACTAACTCTACTGCAATCACCAATCTTTTGTAAGTTAGGCTTTGTTGTAACTTGGATTTCGTTTCTTGCAATATTCGGTCACTCCATCTATATCCTTTCATTCATGAATGTTATAGGATTGGTTTGCACTTTTTTTGGATTGTAAAGGCCATCTTTTGTATGTCAGACTCTTATCTCTAGTGAAACTCAAAATTGTTAGTTTTGTCATCAGATCAAAGGATCAATCTCATCCTCCAGATTGTGTCGTAATTTTCACTTTCATATTTTTTTTATCTAGCCAAGAGTCCTGCATAAGAGTTGTAGTCCTTGATGTGTAGATGAGTCTGGACTTTTGAATCACCTAATTCCAATACCTTAGGCTTAAGATATGCTCATTCAAATATATATTGAAAGCTGAAAATTGTGCTGCAAGGAGGATTTTGGCCTAATTTTGCAGGTCTGATTAGAATTTCAAATGAGCTCCAACTTCTTTCAATAATACCTTTTTGTAAAGCTCGACGTGTGTACTTTAACTTTAATTCAACAACATTCACATTATAAAGCTATAACTTGGTGAAAAACTTGTTACAAAAAGAAGCAAGGTTTAAAACATAAAATGCAGAAAAGCTCCAAACACATTAAAGATCAGTGTAAAAGGAATAAAAAAATATGTATATTTTGCATTTATTCAGCTGTTTCTTGTTGTTAGATGAAGCCGTTGCAAATGTTAAGCAGTTATTTAAATGGAAAGGGTTTAATGTAATTGGTGTTCAGACTTTAAGAAACCAATGAGGTCATTTAAGGGGGGTTTTCTCCTGTGTGTGTTGTGGAGTTGAACCAAATGGTATTCTCATTTTATTGCCGTAATCTTGTTTGACTAATGTAATCTATTAAGTGGCCATGTTTCTGTAAAGCATCCTGGAATTTCAGATCATATGCCTGATATGACGTGCTCAAAAAGTAGTATAGATAACCATCTCAGTTGGAATCGAGATTCAAAAACCTATTAAAAATGTGAAAATATCAAAGGAGGGGGTCAAAAGTCTATGTCAAACAGTGGCAATATCCTGGAAATCAAACATGTAGGCCCTTAAAGAAATCATGAGCTGATTGTGAGTTGAACCATTTAAAGTTTGAGTTGTGGTAAAATCTTGAGTTAATAACATGGTGCTGTTAAAACAGCTTTAACGTCCAAGTTGAAGGTGCAAAATATTAGAGTTGTGGAAAACAAGTAGAAAAAAAATAGAACAGTAGAAGGAGCATCCGATATTGGGAACTGCATGGGAGGTATTGCAGTTACAGTATGTTTTTCTGAAGCATTTTGGATTTGGTGCTTACAAGTTAATTTTTTAGCCTGTCATTGATTGTAAGACAAAAACTAAAAGATCCTTTTATGGCTCCATTTTTGTTGGTTTTCAGTTGTGTAGTTTGTTTTTCAATTTTGCACACAATTAGCTATATAGTTTTAGCTTTTCATAATCTGTATTCATCCAAACCTGCAATGCTCATCGGTCTATTGTTCATGCAGGTCCAAGAATTACAAATCCTAGGAGTCTTCGGTGGGCTGCTTGTGGAGCTATTGCTTGGAGTTCAACTTCTGCTCTACTGGTCCGCCTTTTTAGCCCTGAATGTGAACCTCAGAATATAGCTGCTTATGACAAAGTAAAATAGCATTAGGTTACGCAGGAAGGTTGAAGTTATGTTGTGGCAAATTAGCTATCCGCTATTTCTTTATTCTTTTGGGGGAATTGAACCAATTCCATAGGTACCAACTTTGTTTTTATTTTCTCATTATGTTGTTCATGATATTATTTCAACTCTTTAGGGTTTGTTTATTCTGTGTTTTGTTAATATATTTTTTGGAAAATTTTGTTTTTTTTAGGATAAAGTTTTGAGCATTATTTTTCATTTGGGGTTCTTGGTGGAAATTCTGTTTGATGTTTTCTGGGTTCCACTGGAACGTAGAAAATTAGCTGGTTTTTATTAATGCTCTAGGAATTGTGTCCTTTAATTTGGTCGGGGCTGCCCAAAAAGATTTTATTTTTATCCCTTTTTGGTAATGGGATTTTGAGATTTCAAAGCTGGTGTTGATTGGCAGATGTTGTCACTGCACCAAACCATTGTTGTGTGATTTAGTAGTTAGCTGATGGTGATTCATGAAACCATCGTTTTTTTCCCCTGCCAATTACAGCTTAGTAAAAAGTTTCGTTTCGTTAGGCGGAATCGAGTGAAATTTTGTTGTTTTGCATTAACTTGATGTGGCTGGAAGACTGGACATGAAATCTTGAATCCATTTTATCTACTTTGTTGCAGTAAACAAACACAGCTTTCTTCCATTTGGTTGGTAAGGTAGTGAAAGATGGATTTTTATGATTAAAATCCACTCCGTGCCAACTCTTCGCATGCTCACAGGTATTAAAAGATTGCGGAGCTTGCTTTTGTACTTATTTTCCCGGCTATCAGTAAATGTGATGTTTTCTCATATTACATTTTGGGTTTTAATTTCCTACTTATTTTTTTGGGTTTAGGCAGGTATGTCGGAGAAAAAATAATAGCTATTTGTCAGTTGGGTGGTGAATTTGAGATAAATAGGGAAGCGGATGTAATTAACTTATATATTTATTCTATAATCTGAAAATATATGTATGGTCAATGAGTTTATTAATGTCAACATGAATATATATATATATATATATATATATATATACACGCGCGCGCATGCACGCTCGCGCACACATTGAGAGTGAGAGAGAGAGATGTGTTTTAGAAACGGGGGAAAAGCTTAACAATGTTTCAATTTTAGAACAGGGGAAAAACAGAGCTTTTTGCGATTCCACTTGGAAAGGAAGTTGTGCTGCAAGGTAGAGATAAATGAGGGACGCTCTCATTGTTCTCAGACTCATTCTTGTGCTGCCAAAAAGGCAAGATTATAGATGCCTTTTTTGTTCGTGGAGTCTTGGGACATTGCTTGCATGGGAGACATTATCCCCATCACCATGATCATGAGAAAAATAATTTCCTTTGACAACATTAGATATTAAAACAGCGACAAAAATCACACTTTGATTTCTTAAATTGAATAAGAAAAAATAAAAATACCATAAAAAATTAATTTTCCCAACTAAACAAATAAAAACAATTAAGAAAACAAAAAAAAATTATCCTGCATCAACTGAGACAAGTCAATGAAGGGATCCATCATCCATTATAAAATGACGCCTCAAGTTCACGAGGAACTCATGAGCGAGCAGCTAAAGTAGTAGATAGAGTTGAGAATCGTAAAGCAATTCAGGAAAAAAGAAAATCTCAATTATGGCCTCCCGCATGCGTCTGGTGGGTGGCTGCTTTATATATGCTGAAGTCGACCAGTGTCCCCAGCATGCTAATACCAGGAAGCTCCACTGCCAGCGTAAACTTTGATCATCTGGGCCAAGCTTCCTGCCCGGTGCATATATTGTGGCTTCTCTTGTCATTAATTTTGGTGTTTTTAATGATTTAGATATGAAATTTCACGAATTACGTCCATGTTATAATCGCTTTTTCTTCCCCGTGTACATTACCAGAAGGGCTAGACGTGGACTTGATGTCAGCCAACGAGTGGGGGCGGAAAAATCAATGAAGCATCAAAATCCATGAAAGCGGTTCAAATAGCCGAGGAGAAGCTCATTCTTGGAGGCTTCAACGGTGAAAAAGAAAACAAGAAGCAATGCAAGGAAAGGGCACTGCGAAGATGAACAGTGGAACCTGAACCTCTGGTCGATGGCGGGTGGGATGGCTTTTAGAATTAGGCAGTAGAAGAACGCAATGAGGGTTATGCCACTCGATTATTATGAAAAAGGAAAAGGAGAGAGTTAGGGTTGAGCAGCATGCGAGCCCTTGATGCACCAGGTGGGACATGCAAAATGGTCCTTCAGAATTACTCTTCTTAAAACATGGATTATTAGAAAAAGGTGAGAGAATTCACTCCTCATAATTCATTAACAACTACAACCATTTACTTTGCAATTTATCAGATGAAATGATGAACGAACAGTCGCAGTGGATTTCGAGATAATATGAATCACTTCATTTCATTTCAAGGTGACACTTCGTAGCAGCCACCAGCCCTATAAATTAAAAGAAATTTGGATAATACATTGTTAGCCACTAAATGCCTTTGGTTAGGGGGGCAAATGAGCATCCAAACTGATTTTGCATGCATTATTGATTCTCTCTTATCTAATGCCACCAATTACCGTCAGAGTTTCCCGGCCTCTCAGAGATGGGACATCTGAAAAGGGAATTTTATATATTTATAAAATTTTAATCATAATTTTTTTATAAAATTTAATTTATGCCATAGTCTAGCTAAGAAAATTTGTTCCATCTCTAGTGCATTTTATGCAAGTAAAATTGCATCGTTTATTTTTTTCATAAAAAGTGAAAGTAAAAATCTAAATTTTAGCTCTTTTTTTTTTTGTATCTTTAATAATTCAAGATATACTATATAATATAATTTTACACTCCCCGCTAAATATTAAAATCTATAGTTAAATCCTAATATGTGAAATAAAAAAATGATTGGTGAATTATTTTTTATATTTTAGCCCAACTTTAAGGGATAATAGTAAACTAGTTATGATTTTTTTTTTAATTTTAAAATATGTGAAGTTTTTTTTGTAAAAATATGTTCAAAAAATTATAGGATTTCACCATATACACAAAAATAAAATATTTTTTATGTTTTAGAAATGAGGATTTTGTTTGTTTGTTTTTATAGAAGGTTCAGAGAAAATTAGATATCTTGTATTACGTTCGTATATTATAATGTAAGTTTGTGGACCGATATTAAACAAAATTGGTGAAAAACAAATCTACAATGAAATCACAAAATTCTTGAGATGATACTTTAATTATTTTTGGATTTTCTAGTTGAATTTTTTGGGACAACCAAGTATTTTTAATATCATATTTGTAACTTATAATGTAAGTACATAACCCGATATTATGAAAAAATATGCAAGAAAAATGCAATTTTTTGGAAATATTCATTTGAAAAATTTTAGTTTTTCTAGGTGAGCCGGGTCCAGCCTAACCCAAGCTCACATGGTTACTATCCCAACCTAATACACCATGTCAACTAATTATTTGGTCATTTCATGTGGTTGCCATTGTGAGGTGGTCAAAATTGTTTTTAGATTTGCGAAGAAAGATTTTAACGATTGGTAAAGGTATTGGCATCGTCGAAGGCAAAAGAAAATAAGGGTTAAAGTGGTGGCTTGAAATAAAAAGAAGTTTTTGGGTATAATTTTTTTCTTATTGGATTTGGCTTCCTATTTCTTGCTCTTTTGAACATCATATCAACCTTTATTTATAGGTGTGGAAGAGAATAATTTTTTCATATATTGTGGCAAAACATTCAACTTGTTTCAAAGAAAGTAATGTGGGACTGTCAGATTTGACAGCTCAAGGTTGCCTGGGGTGTCACATTTGGGATGGAGCCACCATGTGTGTAACGTTAATCAACCAAAATTGATTATGCTTAGGGTCTGTTTGGTATTACTTTTGCTTTTGTGGTTGAGGTTTAAAAAAAGCAGTTTCAAGAAAAGCACTTTTATTGTGGTTCAAAACAAGTTGTGAAGTGTTTGGTTAAAATTGTGGTTGAGGTTGAAGTTAAAAATTATTTATATTTTAATTAATTTTTAGATTATTTTAATATTAACAATATATTTTTTATATTAATAAAAATATATTATGCAAATATTATTTATATTTTAATTAATTTTTAAATTATTTTAATATTAAAAATATATTTTTTATGAGAAAAAAATTAACAAAAAATATAAATAATATAAATAATAGATAAATATACAAAAATTATATTGTGATCTCCTTCTAATATATTTATTTTATATTTTAATTAATTTTTAGATTATTTTAATATTAAAAATATATTTTTTATAAAAAAAATAACAGCAAATATAATAAATATAAAATAAATATAAATATTTATTAACCCCAGCCTCAGCCCCTCCACTCCTCTCCCCTCTCTTGCCCTCCCTTATAATTATAATTACAATATACAATAGAGGACGAGAAGTGAGGGGTGAGGCAGGTTTTGATTTGGAATAAAAAAATTCAACGGTAATAAAAGTTGGTTTTTGTGCAAGAAAATATGTCAAGAAACACACTCGAAAGCAGCTATTAGCTGCTTCTATGAAACGGAGGTTTAACCGGTTTTGATGGTGGGTCCTATCTATTAGCAGCTGTTTTCAAGAGGTAACCAAACAGCAATGCTCCAGATTTTTTTCAAACGTGGTTAACACCACAATACCAAACGGGCACTTAATATAATAGAGTATTAAAGGATCAATCTTGTGCAAGTTTTGTCAAATTTTATAAAATATAGAGGCGTGAAATACATGTGCAAAGCTGATTGGGAAACTTTGTTTTCGTAAGAAAAAAATGAAAAAAAAAAAAAACACTTGATAGTGATTAAATGACTCATTGTCTACCAAACAACACATTGTATGGTCCTTTACTTTCTTTTTTTACACCAAAAAGACACTGTTTATGTGTTCAAGCAAAGTTCAATTTGGTCTTCCAATATTTAATTGTTATGATCTCACTCTTAGTTGACCCAAAACTTTTAATCATATGCAATTCTACCCCTTACAAACCTTAATGGCATTCCCTAATTTACGTATTTTTTTTTAGTTTAGTCATTTATCTTGGATTTATACAATTTAACTCTTAAACTTATATTTTTTTTTAATTTTACCCTTGATTCCGCCCAATTGAGTTCTTATAGTTTAATGCCTACAAAATGATTCTTAGCAACAATTTTTTTCAATTTAACCACTGATTAAACCCAAAAATTTGATTTTCTTTTAATTTTATATCTGATTTGAATTAATTGACTTGGTAAAAATTAAATATTGTCTTTTAAAATTTCAATTTTCTCAATTAAGCATATATTAGGCTCTCAAACTTACTGTTTTCACTAATTAAGCCTCTAATAAAATCAATTTGACTCATTTAAAGTATAAATAAATCTTTGCGCTTAATTAAATTCTTTAATTGAACCCAATTTAATCCATAAACATGATTAAACTTCAATTTTGCCCATTATAAGATCAGATTGACCTATTAAAAATCTAATTATGTCATTAAACTTAATTTTCATGCAGATTTATTTAATAATAATTTTTTTTTTATCTAGAATCTATATTTTTTGGCATAATAGGGGAATAATTGAGTTCTTGGCTTTGTCAAAAATTCTAAACTTAATTTTTTTCACCACCCAAGCCCTTTTTATTTTTATTTTTGTGTATATTTATACTTATTTTAGTTGAAATTAAAAATAACATAGAAATGGGTTGCGACAACAATAATAGAAATAATTTGTTATTGTTGTTTTTGTAACCTAAAACTTGGAATTGGGGTGAGACTTGAATCGATACTTGATTTTTTATGAACTTGAATTTATCTTAAAAACATGTTATTCTATTTTATTTTTTTTAATTAAGTGAAATGATGTGAAAAAAATAAATAAAAAATCTCAAAATTGACTATATGATCAAGTCCCGCCATCTTGATTTTGTCAAGGTCAATTAATCATATTATATAGGATTAGATCTCTCGATTTATTCTTTTTAAATCCTATTTAAATGCAATTAGGATGGGAGATGTCAAACTAAATTAACAACAATAAAAGGATCCAAGTTAATAATGAACGATAGCTCAGGAACGGGCACACAAGATAGATTAGGGAGCAGGCACGTAGTTTTCGACTTCGGTGACCTGGAGAGAGAGAGAGAGAGAGATGCATGTTAGCATATTATCAAAGCCCTTTCTTTCCTTGCAAAGAAGCACGCTGCGTTTGCTTTTCGAAGATGACGAACACTTTACGCAGCCCACCCTAATTAAGCTAAATATCCGAGGGGTGATGTTATTTCAAATCACAATTTGTTATGGTTTCCTTTTCAACACCTTCCTTTCCCTTTCACCTTAGTTGATGAGAAACCCGTGAAACATCATGATTTTCCCTTTTCTCGCACAGCTGCCCATTCCATCGAGTGTGTCACGGACACAGCTCGAGACCATTTGGAGAAGAATATCATGAAATTAAGCATCACCTGTGTTGGTACTGTTCTTTGCAGAGACGAAAGGATTTCATGATTAGTTCTTGTCTGCACTATCTTTTAATTCTGTGCTTAGTTATAAGAAGAAGAACACAACCTTGCGTGAGTTTGAATAGGAAATAAGAGCATGTATCTGGATCCTCATCGTTGATATAAATGGGAAATTCAAGGCTTGAGCTTAATAAATTACTGCTCAAAATATCGATGATGACTCGCATGCAAGAGCTGCAATATACTGGCTAGAGCTCACGTTGATGAACAGATCCCTGCCTCTTTTGCATATCTTCCAAGATATTGAGTTCCCTTGTATGCCGGAGAAGTAATTTTACAGCAATTGATACAATATTTCCTTCATTACTTTTCCTCGGAATCTTTTTATTGGATCAGAATCCAAGATTAGACAGAGGGAGCAAATCCACGGTTCAGATCAACAGCTATATTCCAGCAATTCCATGAGTTGACAATATAAATTTTATGAACAAGGAAGCATATATAAACGTTAAAGAATGACAACACTTAATCTATAGAATGAGTCACTAGCTAGCTGAAGACCATAAGCAAACACACCGTGCCAACTTGCCATGCAAACAGCTAGCACTGCATAGTTTTTATAATTAATTTCTAGCTAGGCCATATGCATGTCCCATGATCACAGGGGCATGTTGTCTCCTCCAAGGGAAGGAGAGAAGTCCAACTTTTATTTACATATTTTTATGATAAAGATTTCTAGGCCATGTCTTCACATATGCCTGTCCCATGAACATAGGGGCATATTGTCTCCTACAGGGGAAGGAACACCCCACAGACGTACAACTTTTATTTATTTATTTATGTAATCATGATATAGTCTAAGATTACTTGTTTATGTGGCGCAGTATGATTTGGTTTGCATTTAACTCTGACTATATACACACACACACACACACACACACACACACTTGATAAATTAACGCATTATGTTTTTGCAAGAATTCTATTAAGAAATTCTTTTAAAATTTTAATTGAAAAAAGCTACAATTCATAAAAAAAAAAATTAATATTCTATTTTTTATATCCATACCACAAAAACTACATCAACGCAGAAAACATGCTAATAAGATAGAACAAAATAAAAAACGCTTACAGTGCAAAAGTCCAGTGCTGGGAAGCACAAAACAAAGCAACAGGTTGAAGAGAAAATCAACCGTTAATACAGTAACATTAGAAATGAAACATCATGCGACCTTAATCAATGGTTTGGTTAAATGCATAATAATGATTCAATAATTTTGTTTAGAATAGTTTCTGCCTTTTTTCTCTCCTCCTGATGCTACCACCATCATGCACGCCACTAAACAAGGAGGCTCATTGGACGGACCTCTTTACAACTTTAATAAAATCTAACCCCCCCCTTTATGTTTAAGACGGTTCACGGAGGTTATTTAATAAATGGGTCTTGAAAAATTATAATTTAAATTACAGTGATCATGTTAGATGCAGCTGCTAAGTCTATGCAGAATATAAACCTAGCTCACCAGTACACATCTGGGTCTATGAGCATATAGGCCACCAAACACTGCGTGTAATCAATCCTTCAGAACCTTATCCACATTCATCATTTCATTTCTTGTGGCGACATTGCTAGCCTGTCTCCAACTAAAATAAAAACATCACATTATCTTTTTTACCATGATTTCCTTTTTCCTTTTCAATTCTCTCACTGCACACAAACAGAAAAATCCCATCAAGAACAGGGCAAGAATTATTCCATCAACAAATCTTATCAGGTATATATTGATGAGATTTAATTGCAGGTATTTCTACTTGTTTCCGTGCGCGATGCCAGTCATTAAAGAGGGAAGGCATCAAAAGCTGACAGAGAAAGATTTGAAGTTTTCAGTTGATTGGATTTTACATGACTGGCATGTAAATGGACAGATTTAACGTTTGAGAAAGGTCTGAAAGAAGAAGATGAGATTTCTCCCGTGTGCTTACCCCAACCAGGAAATTTACATTTGCCCATGGACCAACCCAGCTAGCTGGATCTTTTCTGGCTTGTACGTACCTCATGTAGTGGAGCCATTGTACTTGCAGTGGTGCTTACTCCCTCAACAAGGAAATTTACAGTTGCCTATGGAGTCAAGGATGGACCGAACCCATCTAGCTGGATTTTTTTGGCTACTACCCCGTCAGTGGAGCCATTGTACTTGAAGTTAGTTTAATGGCATCACCACTTACAATTCAAAGATGAACTACTTTCTACTTTCTTGTCTGTAACTCCTTTTCTCCTCCTTGAAAAGTCTTATCATGAACATGGTGTTGCTGCGAGTTTTGAAAGAGAACGACCTCATTTTGATATAAATTTTTCCGAGCTTCGAATATATTTTTATATGTGAAATAGATATAATTAATAACAATTATTCATTAAAAAAAAAAACATGTTTTTTTAATGTGTTTTGGATAAATAGATGGAATTACCTGTGGGATATTTATCAATCTGCTATTGTATTTTTAACTGTGTCAATTTTATTTTTTAATATTTGTTAAATTTATAAGCAGCCCGTTCTATACATGTTTTGCACATGGTAACAAGTTTGCACTTGCATGTGTTAAGTTTCTTAATCACGTGTTTCTCGCGGATATATTATAAACTTAACATATATTTAAAATATAATTTTGACCTAATTAGATATACAATAACAGATTTTAAAAACTCGTTGTTAAATATATAGATTAATACAAATATTGATACTAAAATTCAAATTCAATAGGTTAAAAGAAAATAATAATAATAATAATAATAATATAGGATGTCATTAACTCACGAGAAAGAAAAATAGCCACCCCCAACTAATCATCAAGACATGGATTGAATTCGCAGCCTCTTTCATGAACATGTCAGGCCCCTTCTCCCCAATAAATACGATTGGTTCTTACTGTTTTGAAATTAATTTTATTAAATTGTTTTAATGGGCTAATATGTATATATATTAAAAATAAAAAAATATATTATTTTAATATGTTTTAAAAGAAAACATTTCGAGAAACAACAGTACAGTAACTTATTGTGTACTTGAGGTTTTTTTATGCAACCCAGAAGGGACAGGCGAAACTATTCACTGATTGATGCAGGCTATCTGTCACTGTTTAATATAATTTCAAAACATGGATCAGATAATATTCTATTTAAGAGCCACAAACAGCACCGATAAACCTGCTTACAGAGAAGGAAGGAGTGCCTGAAACTCACAGTCAACGTGTTTATTCAACAAGTTTGCTGCCCTCTCTCCTCAATGAAGCTACTTCATATGCTGACACTTAGTTTTTTTTACCTTAATTACCACTGGACCCATTAATGGCAAGGTAAACTAACATTCCTGACAGGTTTTTCAATAATTCATGGCTTCGAGAGTTTGGCGTGGTAGATGGTAAATCACATGATGCAATTTGTGTCGCTTGAACTCTCAAGCACCGGCAGTAGCCTCTCGTTTAATGATAAAAACTTGTTTTACTTATAATTTTAGATTCAAATTATATAATTACTAAAAATTTATATGTTCGTAACCTTTAGACTAGTAAAATTAGTCACCAACGCTAATAAAATAACCAGTATCCTATGTTTCTTGGTATTCCATTTCGCGTTCCGCGTTTCAAACTGCGATGAGAATACAAGGCATAAAATGATTTTATTTTTATTCAGACCACACTTCTAACCATTATATTACAGCATATAGACAAACGAGATCCGAGGAACACACATCATGTTATATTAGGCAAGTCATTGCCTTTTCACCATCGCAATCATCTGTCAGCCACTACTTGTCCATCTTAATTGAGATGTTTGACCAGCTAATTAACAGTAGCCTACAGCCTACAAAACCTCCTCAACAAGAATAACCAAAGCCCCTTTCTTATTATTACTGCTGCTGTCAATGAGTAAGTAACTGACAGGAATAATCAATGAGCCATGTTGATGATAGCATGAAATGAATCCAATGAAACATCATCATCACCCTATTTCCTAGGTTAGGAACTCGGAAGAAAGAAGGTTACACATTTCATCCATGACTTCTCTTTTACTGTACTGCTACCACTACTGTATTTTGTTGGCGTAATGTCCGTCGAATGTAGTCATGCAAAGTCATCTAATGTCTAAACTAGAAACTCATCACCTACCACTGATAACTCCTTCCCTTCTCTCCCTCTCCCTCTCCCTCTCCCTCCACAACCAGTATACCTTCACACATAAAAAAACCACAGATTTCCATGTTCATCATCTTCTACTCTTTACCACAACCAACAACAAAGCCCTTTTCTTCTTCTTGTCATTTTTGGCTTTGCGGGGCACACAGAAAGCTCCACCTCAGCTTAGATTCACCCTCACGTTTACCTTTTTGGTAAGGAAATCTACTCTTTTAGCTATTTAATTAAACCTTTTGACATTCGGGTGTATTCTAAATGTGTTGCTTTTGACATTGGTTTTTGGATTTTGTTTAGTCTTGAGATCTGGTGTTTTGAGGAGATGGTTTGGTGAGGGGGTTTCAAAGATCTATACTTTGAAGGTTTCTCCTGTGAAATTCATTATAGAGAGGTAAGAAGATTCAAGCTCTTGCTTCGCTTTTCGCTTCGTTTCCTTTTCTGTCAATTAATCCTTGCTCATTTTTATGGAAAAGATTGTGCTCTAATTGAAATGTTTGCTGATGTCTGTTAAAGGATATTGTGATTAAATTGGCGAATTCTCTCTCTCTCTCTCTCTCTCTCTCTCTCTCTATTTTTGGGATATTCCTATTCTACTGTGTTATTTGATCTCACTGAAATGCTTGTGTTAATACTCGTTATCTTTATTTATACGGTTCATGTAACTGTGGTCCTGAATTTGGTTAGTTTTTCTTTTCCTTTTGTGGAAAAGAGTTTTGTAATGTCTATGTTGGAGAGGTAGTTATGCTATTCTTACTGTAAGATTCTGCAATGGTGGGACTGCGATTTTTATACGTTTTGTGTTAATTATGCAGGGTTTGGGTATCTGAAAAGACAAGATGGCCAGTGATCTAAATGCGGGACTATCAAAGAAAACTGCCATTTTGGGTCTCAAGGTCTGGGAAGTGATTGGAATTTGTGTTGCCTTGTTTATCATTATCATCCTCTCTGTGCTGTCCTTCTGTTTAACTTCACGGAAGAAATCTAGAAGAGATAGAAACCATCTTCCCCCAAGTCAAATCCCAACTGTTTCGAAGGAAATTAAGGAAGTTCGGGTGGATCAAGTATCGACAAATGAGTTTGTATCTCGTGATGGGATTCTTCTGAAAATTCATGACAAGTCCAGTGACAAAGAATCGGATAAGGTCTTGCTTCAAATGGGTATGGGGAAAGTGAAGGATGGGGACAATATGAGTCGATCAGGTTCTTTTCATCATTTAGAGAAAGACTGTGGATCACATTCAGGTGAAGAAGGGAGTTCTGGAAAAGTAACTGTATATAAACCTTCTTCTTCATACCCTATCACTTCTCCTTCTCCATTGAGTGGCCTGCCTGAGTTTTCTCACTTGGGTTGGGGTCACTGGTTTACATTGAGGGATCTTGAGCTTGCGACAAACCGGTTTTCCAAGGAGAATGTCCTTGGTGAGGGTGGATATGGAGTTGTTTATCAAGGACATTTGATTAATGGCACTCCAGTGGCAGTAAAAAAGATCCTGAATAACTTGTGAGTTTGAAATAAGCTTCATGTTTTTTCTAATTGATCTTTTCTAATCACTCACAAGTTTTCTTTACTCACAACCTTATGATTCTTCTCTAGGGGCCAAGCGGAAAAGGAGTTTAGGGTGGAAGTTGACGCCATTGGCCATGTCCGACACAAGAATTTGGTTCGTCTTCTGGGATATTGCATAGAAGGGACACACAGGTAACATTTTTCTTTACCGTATAGGATGCCATATAGTTTAGACCTGATGTCGGTTGCTCACATGATTCACTTTGGGCTTTGCGCTCCAGGCATCGACTCAGAATCCTTAGAATGGTTCTCTTTTGTAGCTTTCCAGTAATTGTAAACTGCTAAAGCTCTTATCATTATGATCTAATGCATATATTCGTTGCAGGATATTGGTGTATGAGTATGTCAACAACGGAAACTTGGAACAGTGGCTTCATGGAGCTATGCGTCAGCATGGGTATCTTACTTGGGAGGCCCGCATGAAGGTTCTACTTGGCACGGCTAAGGCGTAAGTCTATTCTCTTTGATCCCTCTCTGGCCTTCAGGTTCCCAAATGACATGGTATGTCTCTTGCAGTCTTGCCTATTTGCACGAGGCCATTGAGCCAAAAGTTGTGCATCGAGACATCAAGTCGAGTAACATATTAATTGATGATGACTTTAATGCCAAGGTTTCTGATTTTGGTTTGGCCAAGTTGCTTGGAGCTGGAAAAAGCCATGTGACGACCCGAGTTATGGGAACCTTTGGGTAAGTATTTTCTGACAGTATACTTTTACTGGCTCATTCATTATGTGTCCTGTTCATTAATGCAAGAGGATCATCACATCTGAAATCAATCCCTTCTTTCCTTCACAAAACAAATTCTTTCAGATATGTGGCTCCTGAATATGCAAATACTGGACTTTTGAATGAAAAGAGTGATGTTTATAGCTTTGGGGTTGTGCTCTTGGAAGCGATTACTGGTAGAGATCCTGTAGACTATGGCCGTCCTACTCATGAGGTATGCTACTTCATATTTCCTAAGCTTCCTCTAGTCCTTGACTATCATCTAGAACCTAGTGCAATCCAAATTTTCTATGATGGTTACTAGATGCCCACTCAATTTTGGGGTTCGTTCTATCCTGGCCTAAAATTAACTCCACTTTTGTCCGTTTCCTTAGCTTTTTGATAAGGTATGCTTGTTGAGTGGACTAACTGGTCGTGTTCAATAGATAGGCTTAGTGACAGAGTGAGAGATCTAAGAAGAAGCTCTTTTATTCCTGTATTCTGCTTTGCTTAAAGAAATGCATTCGAACTTAAATGCCTTAATTGGAACGAAAGACAGTGTTTGACCCGACATTACCAAGCCGAACACCTCATTATTGATAGCTAAAAATGTTAGATATGCATTTTGAGGGCAAACTATGTGGTTCTTGAATTATTACATTCTACAACAGAATCACTTGGCAAGCTTGACACGCATTTAAAGAGTTGGACAAGATGAAATGATTCAAAGTTTGTTTCTTGATATGTGTGCTTGGAGCAATACTTGATGATGAATTAAACTATAAACAAGAGAACATTTCTGTTGCTTTTGCATCAACTATCCCTTAGCCCTGCAAAAAAGTTGAAGAAAAAAGAGCGATGATATTTGTTAACATGATCTTTACTTGTACTACTCGTGATGGTTTGATTCCATTTCCATTTCCAAACTTGGACATCAAAGACTAGAAGGAGAGATGGGGAATTATGAGGTTTTGTTATTATTATTGATCAGGGGTAACAGTATAATAAATAACATTCATGGAATCTTGCGAGTTAAAAAGTTAATTAATTAAATTTCTCTAGATATTGGCAGCCTACTATATCATCAAGTTTCCAATATTAGCCTGTTTAGGTTCATTCAGCTTCAAGCCTGATCATGTCTAGTTGAGTTTATCATAGACTCTTGGAATTTTTGCTCGGCACCCTTACTTTCATTGTAATTATTGAGGCCATATGTTCAGTAGCTGATAGTTTATTCATTTTTTAACAGCTTTAGAAATTGTGTTGATCATTAAATCACCCTGGCAGGTGAATCTTGTAGATTGGTTGAAAATGATGGTTGGAAACAGACGGTCTGAAGAAGTAGTAGATCCAAACATAGAGGCGAGGCCATCAACAAGAGCTCTAAAACGTGCCCTCTTGACCGCTTTGAGGTGTGTCGATCCAGATTCTGAAAAAAGACCGAAGATGAGCCAAGTTGTTCGTATGCTCGAATCTGAGGAATATCCTATTCCAAGAGAGGTTGGTTTTTTGTTTTACTTCTATAGTCCGAAACATAACCTGATCGAATGCAACCAAAATCATACTTGAATATGGAGATAAAAAATTAGGAACGTGTGTAATTTCTGGCTTCCTATGTTATTTGCTTCACAAAACGGAGCTATATTCCAGCAAAATACATAAATTACTTATGATGCTATCTCCATCCCCATGCTAGTCTTTTGTCTGTTTATGTTCTTGAGCTAGAGTAATTGATTGATTACATTCTTTGATTTTTGCTGCATTACATACAGTGGTGTGCCGTGCGAGCCAAAATATAATAACTGATGGTGTTACCTCCATCTTCTCAAGTCTTCACTGCTTTTGTGCTTTGAGAATGAAATGCGAACTCAAAACTCCACGTTATGAAATTTATTGTTTGTAATTTTTTCAGGATCGGAGGCATCGAAGAATTCAGGGAGGCATGGATATTGAATCTCAAAAGGAGAATTCTGACACAGATCGCAGCGACTATCCAGGTTCAAGATCTGGAAGCCGGCCAACTTGACAAACGGGAGATTCATTTAGGGAATCCAATACTGTTGATATCTAGGACACTGAGCAGTGGGACAAGTGCTTTTTCCTTCTATTCTCTCTCTTTTTTTTCCCTTTTCGTTTTAGATGGAGAGATGATTTGTTTCTGTATTTTTAATGGACTTGGTATTGTGAAGACCTATGTCACTTGGGCTTACGGCGGTGTGTACAGAACTGGGTAAAGCCATTCAAATATTGTTTGATGAAAACCCTACTTTTCTACTGCCTCCCCTCTCTTGCTCTCTCTCCTTGCGCGTCCGAAATTTGAACCATGGAACCTCTCCATCAAACCAGCAACTTCTGTCTTTGGTGCATTCGTGGTGCTTGCTAGGCTTTAAGTTTGCTTTCATGCAAATGAACCCTAGACAGATCAAATACAGGAAACAGAAGGAGAATGCTGCAAGTCCTTTTAAGGGATGGGAGGTATGGATGCTATGATCATTTGGGATGATCGTCAAATTGGTTCTCTCAGTGAGCTTGTACGTAGGTACCATCACTGATGCCTCTTAAGATCTTCACCTTGCCAGTCACTTGAATAAGCTATTCTGGGAGGGCTGGCCCTTCACTGGGATGAATGACAGATTCAGATGTCACCCTAATTAGGGTTGTAGGAACAGAGAAGCTGCTTTAATTACTCGGCAAACCGACACGTTAACAAGCCGCATTCAGTGATTGTCTCCTTGTTAAACACGTCCATACAGAGTCTCCGCGCTCATACTTTACAGATCTGAATACAGCTCAGACTGATGAGAGTTTCCAGCTCAGCTCACACACAAGTCTACTTCATAGTTCATATGCTACTTCTCTTAAAGCACGAGAGCAGATCATACCTAAATATACATCATGTCGTGTAACAGTAGAATTATCCAGGCTTCACTGTGGATTGAATTTTTTTCATTCAATGCAAGAAAAACATATTCAGATTTCATAGTAGAGTAAAATTTAAACTTAATGAGAATTCGCCTTATATGACTGGATTAAATTGACATATTAAAGAAAAATCTAATTGACAAAAAAAAAATCATTTAACTAAAATAATAACACTATATTTAGATCTACTCAAATCAACTTGAATTAGCTTACTAGATTTGCTGCCCAAATTATAATACCCTGAAAACCCTATATAAAACAAATATATATTTTTATTATTATTAAACTCAATTTTTAATTATAGTTGATAAGACTGAAAACAACTGAAAACGAGATTCAACTAAAAAAATAAACTAAACTGAGTCAATCCTTGTTAACTTGAAAACCTGCGAAATGAGACTGAGATAACCTCATAAAAATCTAAAAACAAAAATCAAAACAAAATATAAAACTCAATTTTCAATTTAATGTTAAAAGAAGAAATTAAAAAAATATAAATTCACAAAAAAATCACCTAAACCAACCATCCAAACTCATGACCAAAGTCATGAGATCAAGATAACCTCGTAGAACATATACAAAATAAATTTTGAAATTTAATTTTTAACCAAACCAATGTTAAAGCATAAGAAAATGGAAAAAAAAATCAAGTTAATCAGGGCCAACCTGCCAAATCCAAGTCAAGATATCAGGATAGCTCTACAAAAAAATATAAAAAATTATAAAGTTCAATTCTCAACTAATCCAATGTTGAAAGATAAAATAAAAAAATATATATCCAATTAAAAAAGAAGAAGCAAAAAGCTGGAGTTCATCCAGTTAACCTGTAAAACCCACGACTTATGCCATGATATTGTGATAATTTCATAGAAAACAAATAAAAAAACAAATATGAAGCTCATTTTCTAATTAACTCATTATTCAAGGATAAAGTTGAAAAAAATTAAATGAAAAAACGACTTGAGTCAATATGACGAACCCCCAAAACTCATTACTCAGGTTATGAGACCGAAATAACTCTATAAAAAGCAAATTGAAACAAATTATGAAATTTAATACATAATAATCCTAAATTCAATATTAGAGGATGAAATTGAAAAGAAAAGAACTGTAAGAAGTCGTTTTTTTTTTTTTTTTTTGCATTAGAGTGAAAAAAGCCTTAGCATTTCATTCTTCATGGCTAAAGTTAAAGTGAAATGCCAAGGCTATGTTAATAACACCGAAACACAAGAGATGAAGGTTTTTGACGTAGCTTAGTTGAAGAAGCAAACATCATCCATGCCCTAGGAATTCAAGAACCTGCAATCATCCAGAACACAAGCAAAGATTCAGCAGCCTATTGGTATGCATGGCCAAAAAGAATGGGATCAACCATACCTCATTCGGTTTGAAACATAAAACAAGCCTCCATTTCCAGGCTGCATATAGGGAAAGACATGCGACAAATAAGTGAACAATAATTGGAACAACAGAAGCATAACATGACTTAGATATGAAAGGTAAATTAAGATTACCTGAAAGAAAAACGCATCTGAAAAAAGTAACAAAAACAAACACAACTGCCAAAAACACCAGACCAATGACACAGTACATGTATGGTCTTCCAAGGTCTGAAGTCAGGTTAGTAGAGGATTTCATACTACTGGCAAGACTGTCAAGACGATAAATAAGGATGTTGTTTGTGCAGTCATTTTTGTAATCGTTGCTTTTCATTAGCAATTCCCTCTGTTGTCTTCTAAGGTTAACTAACTGAGGCTTTAGTTCTTGCACCATCTGCAATACTACTGCAAAGGGGTCCCAGAGTATTAGTCTGAAAACTGGAATCACTGTAATTAGTCCTCGGAAGGTGCCCAAATTAATGTTTTGGTCAGCTAATGACAAAACTATGCAGAAATGAATGATGATATTACTAAGATTCGAACCAAGTATCAAAGAAAACATAATGTACCTCTGTTGAGAGAGCCAGCAATATCACAACAGTGATGCACCTAATAACATGAGCCATGAAAACAGAATTAGTTAGTCAAACATGCAACAGAAATAAACAAGTACAGGCAAATGAATATATAATTTGTTCAAAAAAAATTAGGCAATCACCTTCCTCTCAACCACCAACACATCTTAATAACGGCATGATAATGAAGAGAAAGTGGCGATGCACGGCAATTACAAAATAAAATGACCATAAAGCCTGAAAAGCATTTTAAAAATGGAAAAAGACTTGAATATAGAGGCATAGGAGAGGAGAAAAGGAGCAATGAGGATAGGAGAAAAGTGGAGAATTGAAGAAACCAAAACAATCAAATGAATAAAAAACAACCAACGAGAAAATGGGACCTTCAAAACCCCCTTCAAAGCTGTAAGAACATTACTTAGGTAACTAAAAGAAAACACAAGTTAAAACTCCCAAAATAGCACAAAAATTCAAATGAATTAGAAAAAGAAATAAGATAAAGAATCTTCAAATGAGGTATCCATATTGCCTCAAAAGGTTGGCTGAGTAAGGAATCATCAAATCACGCATACAACAGGCCTCAGAAGCCAGAAATGACACTATTATTTATTGTTACAGCAAAGTCCCAGAAACAAAAGCACGATTTAATCAAGCAATAATACTTGGGCAAACCAGAGAAACACACTTCTTTTCATTCAAAGCAAAAGAAAAAACCTAACAAGAGAAGACAATGTCACCTGGCCTGGATGACCCATCATCTCTCCAGTTTTCAGTCACCTTTAAGTTCCAAGCCACCTGAAAAATTCAAAACAACCCATATTGATTAGTCTATCTATCACGCACAAATATTGCCCTTGTCATGTGTTGCTAGCCAACAGTCAGAAACAAGGTTGCATTACAGTTAATATGAGGATAAAAAATGTAAATGCAAATTGATTTCAAGTTGTTGTTCAGAACATAAGGTGCCATTTATGTGTTAACTTCGTTGATTAAGGCAGAATCCTTACAAATTTTTGCTTGTTTAATGTACCATAGTTTTTCGAGGTTTTTTTTTTAATTATTACATAGTGATTTTAAGTAAGTGTGGGTGTCGGATCCAGCCAAGAAATAGTAAAGGTGATGATCATGAGGATGAAAGAGTGTAGAAAATGCCACAAGTTTCTTACCAGGAAACGATACAAGTAATTTCCCAATTTATAATATTTGCTTCAAAAAAGTCTACATGCTACTAAATTCCCAATTTAATGAAACGTAAAAAAATTATTGTAAAGAAGAAGAGATGATGATGAACAGAGAGGTCCACATTTGTGATTGATAGAGTCGGCAGTCCAGGCTGTGTGATCTAAATGAAGATTTTTTGCATGCAGAAATTGAATAATATGGAATTAGAAAATACTACAACCAAATAAAGAATATCAGATCTGAGAAAGACAATAACAATCGCATCACAAAGACAGAAAATTACCTTTGCAGGTTGACCATTTGGACTCATCAATGAAATTTTTTTTGAGAAATTCCATCTTTCCAAAACTCAGAAAGCAGATTCATGTTTTCCCCAATCCCTCAGCTAGTATGTCACCAACACCATCTTTGGTGCTAAGATCAACATATGCCAACATCCCCTCACCCTTTTCCTCAATATCAGCCGAGCCAATCAACAACCCATGGGTCATAGAATCTGGGACCCAACCTTTCTCCAACATCAAGTCTAACAGTCGATGAGCCTCATTTATATTGCCCTCTTTCCACAGGCCATTAATAAGTATGTTATACATGGCTGAATCTAGAACTTCACAATCAGAAGCAAGTTTATCAAGTGAAACTGAAATCAAGTACAACTGAGAATGCTTGGCCAAACATGACAGTAGATTATATAATGTGTCTGAATCAGGTACTAAACCCTCATTAACCATCACACTGAGAAATTTAGTGCAATCCTTTATTTGGTTTTGTGCAATCATGCTCTGTATCAAAATGCAATATGCTTCCGTAAAAAGATTGCAACCCTGAACCAAAATTCGTGAGAGAAAGGCCAGAATGTGTCTTCCTTGGTCTGATTTAGACAATCCGAGCAATACATAATTATATGTAGCATGGACACAAGAAGTACCAGAGTTATAAGCCAACAATTGTAGCCTGACAGCTTCACCAATCATTCCCATGTCACAAACTCCCTTGATAAGCATATTAAATGGAAAAGACTGAAGAGAACATCTATTCTCAGACATGTAGCAAAATACTTTAACAGCCTCTAGATACTTTTCTCCCCTGCATAGTCCCTCAATTAGCTCAGAGTAAGAGGCAGGATCTAAAATCCAGCACTTGGCATGAAGCTGAAGAAATAGCTGCAGAGCATCTTCATACTTGCCTAACCTACAGTTGCCAGCAACAAGAGCAGAATATGTGGCATAGTCAGGAATCAGAGAAGATATAATCATTCTGCCTAGAAGTTCATATGCTTTCACCACTCCCTCCCTCTCACAAAGCCATCTGATAAGAATGTTCCAAGAATTGCAATCATCAATATTTCTCTCGGACATCTTCTCAAGGAGACTTTTAGCCAGGGGAAATTTATCAGCATCACAACAACATCTGAGCAATGCATTATGCGGAGAAGTTTCAAGCACATGTTTATCTTCCAAGAGCTTAACAGCCTCGTTAATCTTCCCTAATTTACAAAACCCATGTACAACATCCACAAAAACATTATCATCACCTTCCAACTGACTTTCCATCATCTCTTCTAGAACATTTACTGCCTCATCCAATCTAAGTTGCTTGCACAAACACTGTATCAAAGCTCCATAAATAAAAGTATCCGGGGTAAAATTAGATTCTTTCATCTTCCTAAACAGTATAATCCCCTCTTCCAGTCTATCCTCTCTACAAAACAAAGGTATTGTATTTCTATAAAAACTTAGTTCATGCAGGCATCCGAGTTCCAGCATCTCATGCAAAATGGTAACTGAATCATCAACTCTATTATTGTCGATGAGTCCTTTTATTACTATCTCAAAAGTCTTACAGTCAGGACTGCACCCTTTCTTGTTTATTCTCCTATATTGATCCAGAGCAGAATCAACCCTGTCTGTCTCAAACAAAACCTCCATCAAATAATTCAAAGTATCAATACTAGGTGCCACTCCTGCTTTCACCATCTCCTTATAAACAAAAACCACATCTTGAAACCCTCTCTTCTTTTGAACAAGAGCACCCAAAACAAAATTAAACACATCAATTGAAGGCTTAATTCCAGCCAAATTCATATTAAAAAGAACACGCATTGCTTCATTAAGCCTGCAATTTCTAACAAAAGCATCAACCAATGAAACAAGAACATCTTTTTCACCTGTGCACCTCTCTTTTACCATATTTTGACAAAACCCCTCCATTTCCTCAACATTGCCAGCGATACCCAGCTTGAAAATTATCCAATAATATGTATCAGCAGTGTGGTTAAACTTTCCTTGAAGGGAAGCCCATTTGAATATCTTAACAGCAGAGTTAACATCACTGGTGCTTTTCAAAACCTTAATCAAGTTATCGGGGTGCAATTTATTCCTCAGAGATTGAATCTTTGCATCAAAATCAGGAATATTTGGCGAGTTTTGATTGGTTTCTGGATTAATATGGATGGTATTAGTGCAAGATACTGAAGAAATGAATGCTTTTAGATTGACCCATTTGGGAATTCTCTTAAAAAATGTTGGAGAGAGCATTGTAGTCAAGTCACCACTATTAGTTTGTTTGTTTTTTAGGTTGAACAAGGCAAAAATTATGCGAAAGCATGTTACTTTTTACTAAACACGGAGGAAGGGGGACTGATGCGCGACTGACCTGACGAGGGAAGCACGTGAAAGCGATCGGTTGTGCTTGTTTCAGTTGAGGATGGCCTTCCTTGGTTCAACTCAGAACTAAGGACTTAGTTTATGACAAGTGATTTATTGGGGTTTTGTTCCTCTCCATTTGCTGAGAGCTCGCTCCACTTGGGCAACCATTTGAACTATTTATTATTTTACTACTCAAACTTATTATTTATCAATTAGGTCCACAATCCCGGGACAGTACCCTATTACTATAAAACCCGAAATCCAAATCATGGTATGCTTAGGATTGAGTTGTGCCCTATATATAGAAAACCGGATATTTCTTTGCCTTCTCCACATTAAAATTTTCATCTTTTCTTGAAAAAGTTCATTACTTTGGGTTTAAAGCTCAAAAGCCCGTTAGGCTAATTTCATTTTTCTTTCTCATAATTTCTGCTTTTGTGAAGGATTGGAGATCTGGGGTTCTGTTAAAATCAGAATTTCTGCTTCCTCATATATATATGGTTTTCTGGGTTTTAATCTAATTAAAATTGTTTCCGTTATCATTAGAAAACACTTTGATTTTTGTGATAATTATCCATCTTTGCTGTACTTCGGATAGCCATGACTTGAAGGATGGCATAAAATGGTGGGACGCAAAGCCAGTTTTTCTGATAGGCACTCCAAAGATAACGAGAACTCTGTTCTCTCTGGATTATTTAGCTTATCATGCCAATGTACTGTCAGTAGCGGGAAAGTAAGATTCCAAAGCAATGCCATTGTAGAGCTAGACGGTGTCATCCATCTAGTAACCATGCCAATTTTTTGCAATGGGAGCATATAACTTCACAAGTCAGGGATTTAGTTTTATCATCGTCATGAAGTGATGCAAGAACATTAGCAAAAAACATAGATAAGCAGCAATGTTGTATCCTCGACTGAGTGATAGTGAAACCTAGATGAACCTTCTCTCATATAACAAATCTAAGCATAAATACACTTATTTTTACATCAGCAACACGTCTCCTGGCATTATTACCATGTTCATTGCACTCTTATTCAAACTTTAAGTTAGAAGTATAGCTCAAAGCAAAACTTCGTGCTGGACCCAGCACGAGATGCATTGGCATCGAATTGTGGCAGCTAATGATCTTGCCTTGTGTAATGTGAAATTCTGATAGTTCCTACTTGCACTCAGGGAAAGCCTGGCAAAAAACTTTCATTGCATGTCAGGTAAAAAAACTGAAAACTCAGTCTGTAATGACCTGAGTAAGCTAGGCAACATGGGGAAAGCAGAAAAAGATGTAGGTTGCTTTTTATTATTCAGGCACAATTTGTTTTTGTGTCTGTAACCTTGTTAGTTAGAATTAACAAATATTAAAAATATATCTTTTTTATAGTTTTGTTGTGATAAAAAAAGTATTTTAAATAAAACTTATTTTTAAAAAATAGTCTACATCACAATTCTAAACACATATTTAGTTTAAATCATTCAAATTGATATTTTCTTGGCAATATTAAAGATTTATTAAATTTTACATGCTAAGGAAGCAATATTAGTAATTAAAAATTAATTATGATATCTCAACCTGTTTTAATTTTATTTTAACCAAACCTTGTTCAATTTAAATTAAAATATGTAAGGTGTCTAAAATTTGCCTTAAAATTAATTAAAAAATATTATTTAAATGAGATGTTCTGAGCAACCTTCCATTTTTTTAGGATCACAAACAAACGACGGCGTTTTACCACCTTCCAAATCAAAAAAACTACGCGTCGTCCTATGCAACTCCCGCCTAGGCATCAACTCCAGCATTTGAAAACACTCTCTCCCCCCCTCGATTATTGTCAGAGCCCGTTGGCACTTAGTACTAATGATGGGTTCCAAAACAGGTACCTGAAAAATCTTCAATTTCTGACAATAAACTGTGTATGTAATTTAGAGGCGGCAGCAGTTGTGACATTTTTGTTGTTTTTTAAGGTGTAGGAAGTAGAGTTGATTTATGGTCAGAAATCATTGCTGAAGAAGGAGTAGGAGGAAAACAATCACTTCAACAGCAGCACCAGCAACCCATTTACCAAAGGAGGAGGAGACAAACACCGCCCCAAAATCAAAGCACCTCACAAGATGCCAACTTGTAATGTTAAATGATAAAAAAATCTAACTTTATTACTGTTCTTGTTTGTGTTCGTGCAAAGATTTGAACTTTCCGTGTTTTTGTTTCTGGTTTTTGCAGGAAACAGTTGGAACTCAAGGACAACGAGATTAGAGTGAGTTTTGGTGGCGGTGGTGGTGGTCGTGCCACTAAACGTGTCAGTTGGAATCGTTCACTTTCTACCAGGTTAATTCAGTTCAATTCAATTCCCTGTTTTAATGAATTCTAGATTGTGGGTTTTGCTTATTATTGCGATTCGGTTGGGTCTTTAAGTTGGTGGGTTATGTATGTTTTCATTTGATTAGTTGGTGATTGTAATGAAAGCTTTCAACTTTTGGGTGCATCTTACTTTCACCGAGTTAATTAATTCGTTTCAATGGAATTCAAGTTCTGGGTTCTGCTTGTTAAGTGTGTTTCTGTTTGGTTTCTTATTGGTGGGTATGTTTTTGTTTGTTTCAGTTTTATAAGCTAGTGATTGTGGTGGAAGCTTTGAACTTTTGGATTTTTCTCATTTGTGTGTGTTGCACTTTTCAGTGTGTAAGGGGGCTGATTAATAGTGATAATAATAATAACTATTATACAAAAACAAAGAAATTCAAAAAGAAGAATTATATGGATTTTCGTAGAGTATAGAAATGATAAACACAAGAAAAAATTCAAGTCATTTGATGGCTTGATGTGAGATCACATACTGCTAGGGAAATTCATGGCCAGTGCATTTTCAGCTTTTGAGAATGGAGATGCACTCCTATAAGCTATATTTTTTTTTCTTAAACTCAATGAGGATGCCCCTTTTGTTTTCTTTCTTTCTTTCCTTTTCCTTCGTTTCTGATTTTGATGCTGCTTTTCCTATGGGATTATTTTGTGCTTGACTCAGAGGGAGGATAAGTATAGCTGTTGCTGCTTGTGTGGACAATCAGCCTCAACGAAAGCAGGCTAGAAAAAAGGGGAAACCACCTGTTCCAAAAGTATATCATTATTACTTTTTCCTGTTTCTTCTCTTATGTGTTGTTATTACGATACTGGTTTATTCTAGACTTGCTCTTTCAAGTTTATAGCACAAAGTAATCTTTTTCCCCCTCTGTTCTGGTTCCTTGTAATGTTCGTGCTTTAATTTCTGGTGTTTGAAGGGAAAACCAGTGCAGCCTCCCAATTTTGAGAAAGAAAAGCAATACTTCGAAGAGGTCGATGGCTTTGAGTTGCTGGAGGAGAGCCCGTCTCCCAAAAGCTCTAGTACATGGGCCACTGGCAATGAAACTAATGCAGTTGTTATACCACATTTGTCATCAAGATTAGAAAAATGGCTAATTGCTAAGAAGTTAAATTACAGTTGTGAGCCTTCTAGTACACTATCGAAGATATTAGAAACTCCAACCATGCCTCCCTTGAGCACTATGAGTGGCGATGATTTCAACATTGTCGATTTGATAACTCCAGAAAAAGCTGCGTTGAAAACTAATTCGAAACTGCATTCTGTCCATAGCAGAATCAGATCATATTTACCTAGTAAAGGTGTCCTTGAAAGGAACTCTTTTGCACAAAATAGCAGTTCTATGTCGGTGGGTCATGAGGGTTGTGAAGATATTGAAGGTGCAGTTAAGAAACTGTCTTTAGCTTCAACATCTTCTTTATCAGATCATGACTACGTGGATCCACTTACTGCGCTATTGGCAGTCTGTGGACAGTCAGTTCCATCAACATTGCTGGAAGTATTCTCCAAATACTGGTCTGTTCTTTTTCCCATCATGCTGCTGCTCTTTTCGCCTACAAGAAGCTCTTAGATTTACATATTTTTTTGACTCGCAATATTTATTTATTTATTTACAAAAGGCATTTTGGTTCTAAACTTGTTCAGTTTTGTGTATTTTTATGTTTTCCCAACCAAATTTCCTTTTCAAAGAGGCAAATATTTTATCTGGATGATGTTTGCAGCTGTTTCTGATCCAAGGTTGACTTTCATAACATTTTTTCTTACTTCGCTATGGCAAGTTTATATAAAAAAATCATGACTGATTAGTTCATAATTTTATTTAAATTGTATCTTAGTTCTATAATTAATTTTAATCTGTTGAAAAAAGAAACAGAAGCTTTCTTCAACTTTTTCCTGGAATCAATAACTTGCGGTGTGTTCTGTAGAAAGTTGTATTGTTGCTATTATGCACTCTCTGAACTGTGATACTGCATTGTTGATGTTCAACTTAGTGCTTTAGTTTATGGATACAATTTATAATCAGGCATCTGCCCTTTAAGAACTTTTAAAGATTTGTTGGCTGTGGCTTTTGAAAGATGAAAGAATGACTTTTGAGAATAGAAGTGTCACATATTGCTATTAGATTTGTCTCATTTAGTGTTTCAGGTTCAGGGAATCTTCGTGGTCATGCCATACTCTTATTGATTGGAGGTGGTTCGTATCATTTATGTGATTGATCGATGTGTTATAACTGCATCCCTGATTGATCGATGTGGTTCATATCATTTATGTGATTGATCGATGTGTTATAACTGCATCCCTGAAGTCAGTAATTTACGCTTATTAGCCTGCCAGACTTTCGGTCATAAAACTTATCTTTGCAGTTGTTACACCTGTTGTATAAATTCATGTTTTTTCTTCTTCTTTTCAACTCTTTGCTGATTTATTTAACTTGAGCTCTTCCATCCTTAAAACTGATTAGGAATAAAACTTTATTTATCCAGTGAACCAGAGAATATTGTCAAAGTCGGTGAAGGCACTTATGGAGAAGCATTTAAAGCTGGAAATACTGTCTGTAAAATAGTTCCTATTGATGGGGACTTACTGGTAAATGGAGAAGTGCAGAAGGTATGAAACAGTAAAATCTCTAGTTCTAACTTTTTTCTGTGAAATTTCTCATAATCATTGTGGTAGGCAGAGTTGTATTGATGGTTATCATATTGACACTTTCTTCATGGACTATTATTACTGAAACGTTTGATATTCCGAGCTCCAGAGATCAGAAGAATTGATCGAGGAGGTTATCCTTTCTCGAACTCTCAACAATCTAAGATCCCATGATGCTGATTCTGACAATTCTTGCACAACCTTCATTGAAACTCTAGAGTATGTTCAAAGCACTCTTACAATTTTTTTCTGCCACTTGGTATCTTCGCAAAACAATAATCTGCAATAGGTTGATTTCATTTTAGTATGTTCAGAAGGCTTACATTTTGGTTGAAAAAAATGTTCAATGTGTCATGGTTGTCGGGCTTTGCATTGCAAATTGAGTTGAGCAATAGCATTTGGCTATAAACTAGTAGACTGATGCGCTGAGGTTTGACTCAACTTATGAATAAATGAAATTCATTCTCACATTAAATTGAAAGTCTTCTGTAGTTTTAAGCTTTTTTACTTTATAGGTTTTCTGAGTAGGTCATATTTAATGATCTCTTTTATTTGCAGCTTAAGAGTTTGCCAAGGTCCTTATGACCCTGCCTTGGTTAGAGCATGGGAATATTGGGATGAAAAACATGGTTCTGAAAACGATCATCCTAAGGAGTTTCCGGAGAAACAGGTTTAGCATTGGGCCTTTGTAGACATAACTGACTGTTGCTTTCAAAGATTCATCCACTTCCAGCACACACAATATGCATGCATGTTTTATATGTAAATATGTTTAAATTGAATTGCTGAAGTTGCAAATCCCCAAATGACACTGATGCTGCAAATTTCCAGAGTAATGTTTATAGGTTTGCTTACCATGTCTAATTAATTTGTGCAGTGCTATGTGGTGTTTGTGCTACAACATGGCGGGAAAGACCTTGAAAGCTTTGTGCTCTTAAACTTCGATGAAGTGCAGAGTTTATTGGTTCAGGTAATGGGCAAATTTTATTTTAGCGTTTTAAGTCAATTCTTCACTGAGCTGCTGCCACCTTCAATATTTAATTTTAATGTCTATCATGCTTTTGCAGGTTACTGCTGGCTTAGCTGTTGCAGAAGCTGCATATGAATTTGAGCACCGTGACCTGCACTGGTTTGTTCATTCTGCAATCAAATATATCGTGTGTATTCTTGAAAGATGATTTAGGACACCTGTTTTGTTGCAGGGGAAACATTCTTTTGCGTCGAAATGAATCTGCTACTGTGCAGTTTATCTTGGAGGGGAAGAAAATGATTTTCAGAACTTCAGGATTATTGATATCAATAATTGATTTTACCCTGTCCAGAATTAACACAGGTGAGAGTTCTTAAATTTTTTATGTTATCCGCATAAATGTTTAGATTTATACTTGATTCATGATAAACTAACAAACCTTTATTTACACAGGTCAAGATGTACTCTTCCTGGACCTAACCTCTGACCCTTATCTCTTTAAGGGTCCGAAAGGAGATAGACAGGCAAGAACCACAATAAAGTTGTGGGCTATGTTTATATCATAATATTGGCTGATTGAATTCTAACATCATATACAGGCAGAAACATATAGGAAGATGAAAGAAGTAGCTGAAGACTTCTGGGAAGGAAGGTAGTATTGCTGATAGCTTTTCTTTGTTAAACACAATAAGAGTAACATGCTGATGTTGTTACTGTACTTCATATACATCGCAAGGAGTTGGATCTGGAACAGTTAAAATCAATGCCATTTCTGCTGAACATAACCACAGCCTATTCATGTAAAATGTAATCAACCACAACACTGATTATTTCCAGATATGTGGCATGTGTGGTTACATCTATCATTTGACACCCTTTGGAGATATGTATTCAAGTCATTTTTACCACTATATTTGTTTGTCCATACGTTTCAAACACTGGGAAAGACAACTTGTTTCTTTTGTTTTCTCGACATGTTCAGGGGGCTTTTCTTCTAGCTTATTCTAAACTTCATCTTTGGTTATGACTGTTCTGTCTCATTTTCTACAGCTTCCCCAAGACAAATGTATTGTGGTTGCTATACTTGGTGGACATAGTGCTCCTGAAGAAATCTTTTGTAAGCGTCTCTGGGTACTAGAAAATGAATTATATTGTTGATATATCAAATTCTCCACGTTTTGTTCCTTTTCACTGTTCCCATAATTTTTAATAAAAGCACCTTCTTTATAGCGTGCAGTGTAGACACGGCTGCAAAAGAATTTTCATACAGGGAAAGCTAACAAGTCCCACGAAAGACGAAACACAAATTCTGTTGCATTCTAATCTGACTACAACCATTTCAACTGTTACGGTTAGAGACTGATTAAATCTCTTGTCTGCTCCACTTCTATTGATTTGAATGCAGGACCGCTCTTCCAAAAACGAGAGAGATTTGCGCTCGTTCAAAAAGCGTCTCAGCAAGTATAATTCAGCCAAGGAAGCTATTCTTTCGGATCCTTTCTTCAGCAACTTGCTTGTGGTGTGAATAAATTGCTTACAAGTGGTTACTTATTTAGGACGACAACTCCGTTCTTATGATCCTATGGGCTAGGTTAGATAAAGCATGTAAAAGGAATTGAAAGACGGTGTATCCAATCACAGTTAAAGTAGATGCTAGTTATGACTCACAACTAGCATCTTGTGACGGTGCAGGATATGACAAACAAAAGTCCTTGCAAAACTCTATAAAAACAGGTTTACCATGGGATGTTTGCCACTGACAAAGGTAATGAGAGTTCATGTCCTGGATTTGAAGTTCACAAACCGGATGCCATGTAAGGCTGTCCATTGTTTATATAGCCTTTTTTGGTCACTTTGTGGTAAAGATCCACCTCAATGAACTGATGGGTTTCACATATGCATCTCTCCAGGGATATTTTAACACATCTTATCTACTTTTGCTTTCAGTAAATGTGACTTGCACCTTTTTCCCTACAATCTCTGATTCGATAGCAGTAAATGACTCGAAATGTGAGAATCAATGATAGGCAGATTATTCTGGGTACAACCCAGGTCTATTGTGTGTTGAAGTAGTTTATCCCAAATGTTATCAATTTTGTTTTCTTCTTGTTGGAATGGCTGAAATATTCTGTTTCATTAAGAAACCGAAATAAAACGGTATTGTTTTTGTCTCGGTTTTAATTTCAACTTGTTCTGAAAATTCCAGCCGGAACGTCTCAGTACTGTTCGAGGTGTGCTGTTCTGGCCTTAAAATCCTCTTTATTTTGATTAACTTGTTATTTTTTTTCTAATTTTGAGATTATGTTTGCTTGATTTTGTGTTTGTATTGTATAATTTAAAGTTAATTTATCTTGAATTTTAATTATGTTTATTAAATTAATATTTTAATTTTTTATATATACATATATAAAATTAATTATATATGAACAGTACAGCTCTGAAACGGCAAGCCAAAATGCTTCAAAATCGAAACATTCGTTACCAATAGAAAAACTGAAACGACAATCGAAACAATATTGACAAATTTGATTTATCTTTATCCTCCATTTAAAAAGTAAGTAACAGCGTAAAATTAGGATAAAAAAGCACACATGAATCAGATATTGTGCCCATTTGGCACTGCGGCCAAACCTGTGTTTGGTTACTTTTGCACTATTTTTTTTCATTTTAAATGAATATGTTTTGGTTTTTTTAGATTATTTTGATGTGCTGATATCAAAAATAATTTTTAAAAAATAAAAAATATTATTTTGATGTATTTCAACATGAAAAATATTTTGAAAAGTAACAACAACAACACTATTAACCATTCCTATTAAAAGTTACAGTACCCAGGCGGAGCCTTTATTTATTATTTTTGGTCATTGTTCGGACCATCTTGAATATATATAATGACTAAATTTTCAGCCTTTTGTATTATAGCAAAGGAGTTACCCTCACCATAAAAGCTTAAATTGCCGGTTTGTACACAAGGATCATAGTTCTAATTTGTTTTTTTTTTAAAATGATGATTCATGCATGGTTTTTATGGAAAAGAGTTATGGCAACAAGCCTGATGCATAATATTAATTTCGAGGAAATCTTTTTATAACCAGCAGCACAAGTTACGGTTGGTAGGTTTAATAAACCATGGAATCAAACTCAGCACCGCAAATAGGTAGGAGTATGGCTACCCTCGCTACTGTGCTTGCTTTCGGCTATGAGGTGTGAGCTAGTCAGACAAGGTGCTTCTGAAATCATCAAAAGCTAAAAAGCAGAGACGCAAAATGCTTTGTTCCACATGGGGGCTGTCCCTACTCCATGAAAGTTGCCCTGATAAATAGTTTTTTTATTATTATTATTATTAACATGTTATCCGAATTAGCTTTCAAATACTTTAATTAATTTTAAATTTAATGGCTATAATTTTAGCCTTATTATAATCATAATATCAATAACCATTTAATTCAAATCTAAAATCACGAGAAAGAACAGATCATTTAAGGCCAGTTTAGAAATGCGATTGTAGTTATTTTTGAAAATATTTTTCATTTAAAAATACATTAAAATAATTTTTGTATTTTTTTAAAAAATTATTTTTGACATCAACATATTAAAATGATCTAAAATTATTAATTTTTTAATTTAAAAAATTTACTTTCCCATGATAATGCCTAACAGTCTGTTGGTCCCAAATCTTTAGTAAATATCTATAATTCTATATCACCGTGTAAAGGCTTTGGTGATCTAGGGTTAAGTATTCCCACGGTCACTCTACTATGTGCATTTGATCGAGTGGGTCCTTCTATCGTTGCTTTCATTAATGGGGTCCATCCACAGTACCTTTAGGATCCTCGATCAAAAGGATGTTTATGATGATTATTTCATTCAATGTCTACACTGATGATAAAATTATAAGATAATAGATTTTATTCTTCCGTCAGCACAGAAAAGTTAGCAAAAAAGTTATTAACATCTTGGTTGAAGATTTGGCCTAAACCAGAGCTTCTTTTCGGGCTTGAATTTTTCATCACTTTTAATTAGAGATCAAATAAATTTTGTTTTTTTATCTTCTGTGAAAGTTGGTGAGCTAAACAGGATTATTGAATTTGATATCCTCCCTTTTCACACTGCCCAACCATTTTCAAATCCTCAAGGATCTGTTAAGATAGACAGGGTAATGGATGCTGACAGTAGCAATGCATTGGCTTAATCTAAACTCAACTTTAGTCATTTTCTTCAACCCCTTTTCTCAACTAAACGTTTGTTGATTGATGATCAGGTCTTTGACTCTGGTCACGAGTTGATTGATTCAATCCCACTACTCGGATTAATTATAATGTTTTAAAAAAATCAACATGAATTTTAACCTGGTTGATCAGACTGGATTTTTTTCAAACTCTATCCAGCCCCAATTTCTTGGTTGATCCTGTCTCGGATGGACCTGCCAGTTCAAGAGGGTTAAGTGACAGTCTTCTACAATAACCCTTTGAAAAGCAAGCTTTCTCTACTTCTACAGAAGAATTTAACAGAGATGGCAAAGAAAATTTAAGCATGTAAACTGTCAGTAGAAAACAATAGCATAAAACAAGCAAGTGTTGTTGGTCAATGCAAAATTGATGGATTCAAGAAATTATAGAAACAATTTACTGTGGTAAAAATAGCAGAGCATGTGTGAGGGCAACATATGAGAGCATGTCTTGCCACCCTCGTATTTGGCAAACCCTAATGGGACAAGTAGACAAAAGCATGCCATTTTTGCGTATATTTATACCATGTAACATGCATGTGGCCATAGCTCATGGAATTTGTCCTAGGGTGAAGGAAGGTGCTTTATATTTTGAGCCCGTTTGTGTATTGGGAAAAGGTAAAGAAGTAGAAAAGCTTTGGCTGTTTACTCGATTCTCTCTACTGTTGAGGAACACAGCATTTTCTAGCCCTATCCTCCATGACAGTAACCTCTTTCCTTTGTCATTTTACATGTAAACTTGGTCATCTTCCTTTAGCTTTCTCTCTCTTTTCTCTACTAACCTTTCATCCACAACACCTTTTGCCTTTTTCCCTTCTATATCTCTTACCTTCACCCTATTAGCATTGTGTTTTAAGCACTACTAGTGTATGAATCTCACTGAAAACCCCATCGCGCTCTTCTCCTGAAACCCAGAAGACACCTCTGGTTATGATGGCCAAAGTAGCTTCAAGGGGGCTGTTCTTATTCTTCTTGTCTCTTCTCACTGTTAGCTCTTCAGGTAATTATCCACTATTGCCTGTTCACACTGTTTTTTTTCCTCTTAATTCAGTGCAAAGAAGAGTTTAGCATGCCCCACATGTTTGAAGATTTATAATATTTGTTTGTTTGAAAACATGGATGAGCTCAAATTCTTCGAAGCTTTTTTGAATTAGATCGGTTCTTGTTTCTATGTTATAGGAACTTTTGTGGGTTTCTCCTACAATGCCAGAGGAATCACTGCAGCTTCTTCACTTGGCAGAATAGTAACATTTCTTGAGCTAAACAAGGTCTCTGCGAGTCATATTCGAGTTTTTGCCGCAGATCACAGGGTTTTGAGTACACTTTCCAACTTTAACGTGTCTGCTGATCTTTATTTAGATGACAGCTTGGTTGAGAATTTGACACAGTTTAAACCATCTGCCATTTCTTGGCTTAAGGCCCAGATAGTGACATTTCTGCCCCATGTGAACATTAGAAGCATCATTGTAAGTGGCAAAAATGACCTGTCAAAGCTTTTATCCACCTTGATATCAATCCATTCTGTCCTAAGTAGTTTTCATGTTGACAATGAAGTTAAGGTCTCAGTAGCATTTTCTCTGACGTTCTTAGAAAAATTGAATGGAACACAAGAAAAAGATCTCCATAGGATTTTGGGATTTATCCAGAGAACTACGTCTTTTGTCATTATAGAAACCAGTATTGATATGGATGCAGAACTGGGCATGAAAGAATTGTTTATTCAATCAATGATCCAAAAAGTTGCAGTTGCCACTTCTCTATTTTCTCCAAATGATGCTCCCATAGTTATGATTATCAAGAGCCTTGTTATTCCTAGTGCAAAAGAAGTAGCTGAATTTGGAGATAGGGTTTCAAAATCTTTAGGGAACACTAAGATAAGAGGTCAGGTAGCTGGATTGTATGCAGAAGTATCTTATGTAGAAGATTTCGCGCAAAAAAAGCTTAAGAGTGAACATGAACAAATCTTTCCTTCATCTCGAAGAGAAATCTTGAGAAACTTCAAAACTACTTTACATGATGATATAATTAATCCACCAACAGTTTTTCCAACAAATCCTGGATCAACTCCAGCTGTCGTCACTCTTCTGCCAGATACTCCAACACCAACAATAGTCACTGTCCCTGCTACCAATCCTGCCGATCCAGTTACTGTAACACCCACCAATCCTGTATCCACTCCATTACCTTTCCCCAACACCACACCTGTCAATGTCACCCCTACAAACCCTTCTATCAATCCACCACCACCAATTACCAATCCAGTCACAACACCAGCACCTATTACAGTTCCAGGTGCACAACCTGTAACTAATCCTGTGACAACATATCCAGCCCCAGCAGGCAATGCTCCAATCACAGTACCAGTGACAAATCCTGTGGCACCTCCTGCTACAACAAATGCTCCAGCAATTCCGGGACAGAGCTGGTGTGTTGCAAGGTCCGGAGTGATGGAGACAGCGCTTCAGGCAGCGTTAGATTATGCATGTGGAATGGGAGGTGCTGATTGTTCACAGATCCAGCAAGGCGGGAATTGTTACAACCCCAACTCTCTTCAAAATCATGCCTCGTATGCATTCAACAGCTATTATCAGAAAAATCCTGTGGCAACTAGCTGTGATTTCGGAGGGACGGCCACTATAGTTGATGTGAATCCAAGTAAGAGTGTAATGGACCCGCACATGTGGAATTGTGCTTAAAATTAATGCTCTGAAATTCAAAACTATTTCTCAGACTCACATACCATTGAAACAGGTACTGGTTCCTGCATTTATCCATCATCATCATCATCCACTCCGACATTGCCAGTGCCCACAACTTCACCTGCAAATCCAGTGACAACATCACCTGCAAATCCAGTGACAACTTCACCTGCAAATCCAGTGACAACATCTCCTGCAAATCCAGTGACAACTTCACCTGCAAATCCACTGACATCCCCACCAGGGACCGGTGTGCCAGGGTAATTTCTTCAGTCTTCCATGACTTTGTAACTCTTCAGTACAAGTTCAATAACTCAAAAACTAACACTGATTTCTGCAGTACTCCACCATTAGTTTTGAACTCATCAACCAACCCTGCCTCAAGTTTCGGTTTCAATTCTCCTCCTGTTTTCAACCCTCCAGCTTCCAAGTCAGCTACTTTGCAGCCATTTATTGGTCGTGCCATTTTGGTAACATCATTTGTTGCCAGAACAATCATTCTAGACAAGTAGAATAAAGATTTTCTGTATGCTCACCAATGGATTGGAAGCTCATGCTTCCAAATTCCAGAAGTTTCAAAGTTCTGTACAGAAGTACCACCTTTGATAGTAAGGAAACTGAAGGCAGGTTCCACAAGAATGAATTACAACACCAAGATCCTGAAACATTTTCTGGCCAGCTGGAAGGTGCGCAGAATGTAAAGACTTTTACTGCAGAAGGTACAGATCAATTTCTACATGAAACATAATTACATGTTTAATATTAGGATGCTAGAAGTGAAGGTTAGTGAGGTTGGATAGTAGTTGTTCTATACCAATTTTGCTCCTGTATATTTTCACAACGTTGCAGAATTTGTAGTTAGAGATTCTGATTAATGTAGCTAAATAATTCACATAGAGGATTACTTATTTTAGCAAACTCTTTATCTGATGGTTGAGAGTGCATGATAAGCAGTAATACAGGACGTTTGTCAAGTGGGTGATTTATGAACATGTAGCTGAAGTTTAGTTCTTGCCTTCACACAGTGAAAAACTCTGGAGGCTTAGGCTCAAGATCAGTTCGGATAGCAAGTAGATCTACTTCCCACGTTATCATTCAAGCTTCAAATTGCCATTCTGAGTATGAATAATCTATTCCTTTATTTGTCATCTCTGTCATGTGATACTACCCAAACAAAACCAGCAGGTGATATTTCACATGTGACCGATGCAAAATTTTCTTGGATGTCAAAATCACCTAGTGACTTCATTGACAAACACCAAATTTACACATGTCTCTAATCATTTGATTTCCATACCAGAGAAAAAATGATGTCCATGTTTCCTGGACAAAACTACAAAGGTTAACCCTACTTGAGCCTGAATCATGCTTACATGGATGGAGATTTTGTAATAGCATCTCCAAGCAGAAGATATGATTAGTGAAAACCATTCGATGAAACCTGTTGCATTGGATGCCAATTTTATTAGCAAATCATTGAGTTTAAATATGTAATGTGGCACCAAACATTTGACTTCCGTATGATCACAGCGTCAGCAAGCTGGTGGTAGCATAATCTCTCCTGTCCCCACCATATCAAGAATGTCTCATTTGGGCTACAACCACAAGAGAACCCTGGTAGTGCCAGGAAAAATGATTGCAGAGCTTCCACAAATCAACATCGAAGACTTCATCTTTTCTTAAGTGATGGGTTCAGATATGGAAGCCAAATGGCTGTACATAGATTTAAAACTTACAAGATTACTAGAGAAATATAGTTCAAGAGAGAACAGAAAAGTACCTTGGACTTGAGACTACACAAGATAAAGGTGCTCTACCCTAGATTATTTCTACAATCTAAATCATAGTTGTCCATTCCATTTCGTTCCGGCCGAAACGGCCGGAACATTCCATTCCAGTCAGCAAAACGGCGCAAAACGGCACGATTTTTACCCCGTTTTTTATTCCGGCCTGTACCGGAAATTCCGGTCAAATTCCGGCCGGAATGCACCAGGAATATTTCGGTTGTTCCGTTTCGGAATGTAAAAAAAAATCAATTAATCCATTTAAGAATTCCCGTCCCCGGCACCTCCAAATTCCCAATTGATAATTTTTCCCCAAACTTAAAACTCAAATCCCTAACCCACATCGAGCTACACCAGGTGATAGCATCAAAATGGAAGCTTTTTGTTCAAATCCGCTTTATATTTGAAGGCAAGAACAACGGTAGCATCAGGTGGTGCAAGCAAATTTGATGCAAGAGCAGTAGAAGAAGCTGCTGTGATGAAAAAACAGAGTAAGAAATGAGAAGTTGAAAGCAAAACATGCAGCATATTGTTGATGTACAGGATGAAGGGATCGGCGAGGTTGGGGAAAGTGGGAAACAGGATCAGAAAGAAAAAAAACCCTAGGGTCTGCTTTTTCTGTGGGTTTCTTTCTTCTTTGATTCCACTTCAAAAGGGTAGGTGGGATTGGTCCATTTCGTTCTCTGATGGTGATGAAGACAAGAAATGAGAGAGGGTGAGTGAGAGAGACGAAAGAGAGATAATTGTGTTTAGATTAATGTTTTTTCTTATTTATTTGATATCCTACTGTTATTAAAAAATGGTGCTTGTTGAAGTTAAGCACAATTCCCTCTCTTTCGTAGGATATTAAAAAATGGTGCTTGATAAAGTTAAACACAATTCCCTCTCTTTCGTCCTGTAGTAGGATATCAAATAAATAAGAAAAAACATTAATTTAAACACAATTCTCGGTTATTAAAAAATGGTGCTTGTTATTCTCGGTTGCAGGTTTTTGTGATTCAAAACTTATTAAATGTGTTTAATTTTAAAAAATATTAAATTAACATGTTAATGTATTTTTAAATATATATATATATATATATATATATATATATATATATATATATGTTAATTTATTTTTAAATAAAAGATATTTTTAAAATTATATGTTAATTAAATTATAGATCAATTCACTAGATTAATTAAATTATAGATCCGGGCAGGGATCGAACCAAGGTGAATTTTTTCTTATCCAGTTGCATGGTGGGAGCAATTCGGCAATAATACTGAAGAACTTCAAAAATTTGCAATTCGAGTTCTTAGTCAATGCTGTAGTGCAACTAGGTGCGAAAGAAATTGGAGTGTATTTGAATACATTCATTCCAAAAAGCAAAATAGGCTTGAGCACAAGAGATTAAATGATTTAGTATTTGTTCGCTATAATCTAAAGATTCAACAGAGGTAAAATATCAATACTATTATATTAATAATTATTTTATATTACATTGCTATTAATTTTTTAATTTCTTTCGTGTTTATTCTTTGTAGGAATTTAAGCAAAACAAGAGATGCTTTAGATTCCATTAGCCTTGATAACATTGATCTATTGAATGAATTGATTTGTGAAGAACTCAATCTTCTTGATGGAGAGGACATAAGTTGGGAGAGTATCGAAGCACCTTTCGCTACTTTAAATTTAGATGATGAAGAGACATGTGTAAATGAGGAGAATGAGCTTGGTGGAAATGACCAGCTATTGGAATGAGCTTGGTGGAAATGACCAGCTATTGGAATGTCTTGTTGACGACTTTCCTTATGTTCCACAGCAAGATCAAGATCCTTATTTTTATATTAATGATGTAAAAGATGTTTGATGTATTTTTCTTTTATTTTAGAACATTTTACTTTCATAATATTTTGGAATTTTAAAGATGTTTCTAATTTTGAGATTATGTTTGTATTGTATAATTTAAATTTCATTTATCTTGAATTTAAATTATACTTGTTAAATTAATATTTTATTTTTTTCATATATATAATTAAATAAATATAAACAGTACAAAACCGGAACGGAACGCCAAAATGCACCGAAACCGGAACGTTCCGTTCCAAATAAAAAACCGGAACGGTACCCGGAACGGATTTTACAACTATGATCTAAATGGCTTCTAAAACTCCCCAGAACTTCTGATAACAAGACATGCACACAATCATCCCTCTTATTTCATCGCTTGGAGAAAACAACTAGGATCAACATTGACATAGAAACTACAATCTTGAAGCTAGATGTCTCCCAGAAATTTTGCTTATCATTATTTGCTTCAGATATAGCCTGATTCTTTGATGCTAACTGGTCTCGGAGTTCTTTAATAGCTTTATCCCTTCGCTCTCCCATCTGTTATAATGAATAGAAACAATCAATTAATAGGGTTTTGAAATTGCAATCTGGAAGTGGAAATAACTTCAGCATGTTGAAAGAGCATGGCCACCAAAAAATAACAGAAGAAAAGGGCCACATCTAACATCAACACAGATTCTGTACAAGAATTGATGAGCACAACAATAACCACTCTGAAGTATAATCCTGTGGATCATTCAATTGATTAGAACCTAGATCACTCAACATACAAAAATCCAGTTAATTGCACACAAGGGACTGGTGTGGTCTAACGTTCACCTAGTTGATGAAAAAGCAAGATTTTGCAGAGGCATCTGAACGATTTTCACGCATGGCTCATCTGCTATGCAAAATGTTTAGGTTAAGCTGACAGTGCACAGGAGGAGGTTTTATTCACCGCAGTCAATGCAACCGTGATACTGTTTAGCAAAAAGAATAGATGACAAAACATTACCCGCTGGAGTTTCCGAGTCTGAGCACGAGCTTCCTGAAGACAGAATTCCAACTTCAACACCCTCTTCTTCAATTCCTGATCAGCTCGTCGCTGTTTCTCTAACTGCCAGCAAACAGGTTAGATCTCATAAATCACAAAGCCCATGGACCTTAGATGAAAATAGACATTAAAAGGTAATAGAGGGGGCAAAAGATGGATGCACCTGTGATTCTAATTCCTTTGTTTTAATCTTCCAGTGAGCAGACATAACTCTTATTTCATCTTTCAGTTTGGTTATTTCTTCATCCTTGACAACCAAAAGTTTATTCATCTTCTCAAAGTTTTTTGGAGAAACTTCATCTAATAATTTCCTCAGTTCACAATCTTTACTGTCTCCTGCCTGGGAAATGGCTTTCATAATATCATGTTCAATTCTCATAACTTCATCTTTCAGTTGCTTTTGGGAAGATTCCCTAGCTTGAAGATCCTTCTGCAAGTTATCCAGTTGCTCTCCTAGCCTAGTTACACGCTCTTCATGCTCTTTTAACGAGCTATTCTTTGCATCCAATTCTTTTATCAGTGCTAAACATTGAAGCTGTGCTGACTGGGCTGAGGCAGCACTTGCATCCGCAGTTGCTTTAGTGGCTGCAAGTTGTGATCGGAGACCATCCAACTCCATGAGGTACTGTGACCAATTAATAATTGAAAGTCTGAATAGCTGAAGTTGCAATGATGCAAACGATAAAATTTAAACTGGGAAATTTTCATAATCAATAGATTGTTATGTTGCATCTCATGGAGTTACACAACTTCCAGTAAGAAATCTCCCCGGTAAAATTTCTTTAAAATTCATCCAAATATCAAGGAGACATGGAATGCTAGTTCTAAGATACATGAAATTTCTAACGTGATACCATGTTGTGAAATTTAAAAGAAGGTTGTCTTGAGCAAGAAGTACATAGTTTTTTTTTTAAAGTACTCCAGTGATTCATCCAGTCAGAAACAAATTGATTACTGCGAGTGTGTTTTCTGAAAGTGACATAACGTGTTGTTCACATAGTGAACGCCATTACATAAATGCATGCAAGATAACTACATATAAGAAATTAATAATGGTTGCTTAAATATTGACTTATTACAAGATGGGTGCTTAGAAATGTTATCAGATATAGAAACTTCTACTGTTTCCTGTAAGTATTCAATAAAAATGGATGGTTCTAATGAATGATATGCATCTAGATGACACCTTAGATATGCACCAAAGATTATCTCATCCTCCTTTTCCCACAGTTGTGGCGGGGTTAAGGAACAAAAAGAAGACAAAAGACTAGTTCATGCTGAGATATTACCACTCGTCTCTCAGAGTTTCACTGCAATGGTGTTGATGTGCAGGGGATGCCAAATCTCAATATTACTTGACATGAAGTCGTCAACATTTTGCATAGTCATTCAATTGGGATTTATTTGGAATAAATCACCAAAATAATTGAGGCAGTGATAATTATGAGAAGTCATAACCTCGATCTAGGGATACCTTAATGATAACAAGAGTGACCATCACCCTAATATATGCTAGTGAGATATTTCAATTATTGTTCAACTATACTCCAGGAATTAAATATGATAACAAGAATGCTTAGTTTTGTTGTCTAACACTAACAAAACGAAGCACTTTGTCTTTAGATTATCATAAAGAAATTGCAGGGAACTGTCTGGACCGCCTTTCTAATACAATCCATAATTGTGCAAAGTAAAAACCAAAGACGTCGAGCAGGCAACAACAAACGAGAAGGATATCTTCGGGCATCCAAGCTATTAAGTAACAACGGGGGACAACAATATAAATTCATAACACCCTGGCGACCTTTCCTTCTAAAGGCTCCACCCAAAAAACAAATAGGAAAGGCCAAAAGGTAAAGAGGCATCCAAAAGGATGAAGATCTGATAGGTGGATTGTGTGTTAAGATGCACAGGAAAAAAAACACAAATCATAGCCCCGGATAAACTTAGTCCGTATAACAAATAACTCGAACATGATTAGCAATCATGTTTGAATTTCAAATCATCAAACAAAAAGCAGAACTACACAAAATCAAAGGCTAGTAAAAGGCAAAGTCAAAAGGTGGGTGCTTAGATTGGGACCTTATCAGCAGTAGAAGCTGAAGCCTGAAGCTGGCCATTTCTCTCTTCCAATCTCTCCTGCAATCTGCTAATCTCCTCTTCCATGATTCTTGCCTTATTTTCTGCTTCCTGTAAAAAACCAAGACACAAAGCACTGCCTCCTGTTAAAAAAACCAAAAACACAGAGTAATTAATTCAAGAATAAATGAGACCCTCATGACCCCACAACCCCAATAGAAAGAAAACTATGATTAAATCTGAAGAGCACAAAAACCATACAAAAAGAGACCAAACCTAGAAATCACCTACATGTCTAGTTTCTGTTTCTTTAGCAAATGATTGCTCTTGAGATGCAAGACGGTTGCGTACTTCCTTTAGCTCAGCAGCCAAAGAAACAACATTTTTCCTAAAACTTTGTTTCTTCTCGTTCAAATCCTTCAATAAAGGATCAATCTCTTTGACAGGAGTTGATGTCGACGATGATCTCTCCAAAACTGACATCAGCACTTAGAATTTGATCACACAGCAACTACACTGAATCTTTGCTCAAAGATCTATTACACATAACACGTGCATGCACTGGGTCAAAACCTTGCTTTCTAAGGGCAAAAAAAAATAATCAAAACATCATGATTTGTTCTATGCAGTGGCTGTGGCCTTTGGTGTCTGCATGTGAAAACATTTATTTTCATGGGTATCTCGCAAGTCCAAACTCATAAATACTGCCCAAATCTAGGCCAAGAAAAATAAATAAATAAATAAAACTTATTTTATTTTAATTTATTTTCCATGGCTCAAAATAATGCATCAAACAAACTTATCATGAAAAGAGAGAGGCACAGGGAGAGAAACACGTAAAGGGGTGTCACTTTCAACTAATAATTAAATATAGAGAGAGAAACAAGGAATAATCAAAGGAGAGCATGGTCCTATGCTTAAATCACCAAAAAGATTCAAACTTTGAGCCAGATTCAAGCAACCAAACAAGAGTAAAACAGTAAAAATTTCACAGACCCCAGGAACACAGCAAGGAACCCAGCCGTGAAAACTCAGAAAGCTCTCTGCAGAAAAAGAAGTTTATTTCAAAAAACTAATCTTTGATCGCAAAAACTTGTTTACTTGGCAAGACCAAACAAAAGAAAGGAAACCTAGTGGCAGAAAAAGAAAGGGAGGGAGGATTGAAAGGAAACGGGATGGAAAATGTTTTGGCAAGCTTTAGTATGGATGCATGGATGATCTAACGGTGGAGGTTTAGAGTTGAGTAAGCATGAATTTAGTGTTTTTATTTTTTTTGTCAATCAGTCAGATTGAGAAATTAAATCCAGTTAGATCAAAGCTGTTTATATATATATATATATAATTTATAAAACAAAAAAAAAATGTCGGAAACAGAGACAAGGGAGGGAGTGGGCGACAGAGTTTAGGTTCGGAGTGAGTCCGAGCCTTGGGCTCGGTGAAATGACAATATCCGAAGCTAAACTAGTGTTTTTCATTCCCACGTTTGACTTCGAGCGCGGCAAATCCAAATTTTTGGCTGTGCCGCTGTGATAGTGGCACGTGGGTGTGTTGGATCCGTATGATTCGATTTTGCCCTGATGTTTTATCAACGGGCCTTAGAATCATGGGCCTTGAAACCCACCTGTTGTTGTGGTATGACTGAAAGGATCCTTATGGTCCGAGGTCAGGAATAGTAATATATAAAAATAAAAATATTATTAGTTGAAGATAAAAATAAATCCATGTCTTTATAGGTTGAAGCATTTTATATTCTTTTTAAAATATAATAAAAGTATATTCTCTTTCTCCTAATTATTTATTCCGACAAATTTGAAATCATTTAACGTTGTTCCACGAAATTTAAGAGAATTTTGTTCACACGCAGAATTCCAAGAAGTTCGTGTGCACGCCCTAGAAATCATTTAACTAGCAAACAATTGTATGCAGACATTCTTCGTATCAAGGGTGTGCTTTTTTATTTAATAATGTATTTTTTAAATTGTTTTTTATTTCAAAACAAATCAATTGATGCTTTGATAATTTTAACATATACTGATAAAAAATATGAATAATAAAGGTATTTTTAATTAAGAAATGCCTTTATTATAAAGTAAACTAGACTGAAACACACAGTAAATAAATTATGAATTAGAGACTAGCTGGTCTTCCTTTATATATACGAGCGCCTCCGAATCATGTGAGAGCAGTTCAGGTCACAGCCGGCTCTATCAGCGAGTCCACCATTGACGACGACGACGACGACTACATCAACATGTTCAATGATCATGAGAAACCTGATGACTGCACCACCATTTAAAGTGTAAAATTAACTAAAATCCTGTGGAGATTTTCTTTTGTGGATGATGACACGTATATACGCATAGGTTTTGACAAGGCCAACATTGATGTTCATAAAACAGTACTGTGGGTGGATTCGGGACAGTTGCTAGTTTTACTGTATAATTAGCGGTGCTGTTTGTGATTGATGTTTAGGTTGTCCAAAATTCACAGATAAAAATAAGATAGTGTTTTTTATTGTGATATTGTATGTTTTTCTTGATTTTTTTTAAATATATTAAAATAATATATATTTTTTTAAATCATAAAGTTAAAATGATCTACAATGTATATTTGGTGTATATTAGGATCCGAATAGGGGCTGCTAAAAAATAATTGGCATATATTTCATGTATATTAAGATCTGGATGGGAAAATCATCATAAATGACTGGTATATATTCAACGTATATCAAGATCCCAAGGACGAGAATCAAATTGCAAAGGCTAGCATACATTTAGTATATCTTATAATCTCGTAGAAGAGTACACATTATTGTATGCTAGGATTCTAGAAATAAAATCATCGTATCTCAGCAAATAAACATGAGGAGGAGGAGGTATGTTAGGGATCCGAGAATGAGTCTTTTGATGATGTCTCCTGCAGGGTAATGAGAATACCGACAATACTTAGTATCATCAGTATATAGGCAGGAAAGTTAGATCGTGTTTTTAAATAATTATACGTGTTGTTATAATTATGTATGGTTGTGTATAGCTGGTTAGATAATTTTACTATTATATATATATATATATATTCAATTTCTACATGGAATTATCTTATATTCTCTTTAATGTTCATCATTTGCATGCTAAAAGTAGAATGTGTTGTTTGTTATAATTTTTAATCTAGCTCTAGGAGATCCATTTTAATATTTTGTGTCATTTAAGTGTTAGTGAAGTTAATATGTATTATAATCACTCTTTAAAAAAGATTGGAATGTAAGAATTTAACCTTGAATTTGTAATATACTATTAAATATGATCAAATTTAACTTAATTCCTGTTCTAATTAATAATTGTTGTTAAATATATATTTTATTTATTGTTGTTGCGATGATAATGATGATTGTGGAGATCTAGACCCAAGACAATTGGGTTAGGACTAGATTGAGAGTTATTAGTTTTTTCTTTAAAGATTATATTATATATTAAAAACTTAGGATCTGTTAGTACAAATGGAGATTTTTGCTTAGATCTCAATGGAACCTTATAAATTATTATTAATAATAAAAAAAATCCATCTTTTCAAGGATGTATATTTAACGTTTTTCTCCCAAGAAAGGAAATGTTACATAGATAATTTTAGCAACCAAAAGATAAAAATGCCTCCATTAATAACTTGATTACCACGCTAAAACCAAAATTAAACATGAATGTTTTTGGATTTAAATTAACACTTAAGCTGGAAAAATTGCTAAGGTGGTATTGAAATAGTTATGAAAAAAACTAATCAAATTCACCCTCTTTATGAACCGGAAAACCAATAGGCTCAGAGACACAATTCTTTATGAACTAGGATCAATGCCAAAGTTCAACCAGTAAAAAATAATTTAGTCAAAAAACTCAAATCCAAACTCGGCGGGCATTAGGAGGTGGGAAAGGAATTTGAATGTGATATTACTTTTTCCTTTATTAAATATATTTTGTGAGTTTATGTTATCGAATAAAATTTCAATTATCTCAAGATTTTATAAAAAATACACATCAAAACTTAAATTTAAGACCTGCTTTAAAGATCTCAAATTTTTTGTTATTATATCACGCTCCTCGATAACAAATGTGATACTACCCGCGTAACTCCCGCTAACTAGTTGCAACATTGTAGTATAGCGGGGCAGATCAGTTTCTGGAAAGTTCTAGATTCTGGCATGAGATGCTTCTGCTACAAAAAAAGGCAAGCAACCACTGAAGTTGCAGAACAATGCCTCTTACTTTCTTGAAGCAAACATCTTGTAGCATTACTTTTGATGGGGCCTGTGAAAGACAGATAATCGCATCAACTTTCAGTATTTTTTGGTTCAAATTGAGAGACTAGATATCTGCAAATCCTTCAGATTGTGGTTTAGAAGTGCATACCTTTTTACCACTGATTGTGTGGGGGGAATACTGGATCGATCTACGATAATCCCCATTAACGTTCTCCATGACGATATATCCAGCAAATATTGCAGGCCAAGAGTTTTAGATGGTGCAATTCCTGACATGAATCCAGGCTCTTCGTTTCGGTTTATTCATAATTAAGCTTTCCAGACATATTCATGACTAAGTAAGTCCACAGTACTTGTCTTGGCCACCAACAATTATTTTTGGTTGATGTCTGTGAACGTACGTAGCAGCTATGATGATCTCCTTCAAGAGCTTTCACTGCATCTTCAACTCAACCGCGGCGGGGCTCGCAAAGACCTGACATGGCCGCAGCTTGGTCCACCAAGCATGTTCAGTTTGGGATCAAAACTCTTCACCCGGAGTTTTGATTAACCCGGAGTTTTGATGACCATCTCATGAATCAGGACTGGCTTGGCCAGCACGTACCTTCACTATAAGCAGTTGCAAATATTAATTTAGTGTTTATATTTATAATGGGTTGATGTAAGAAACATGGAATAAATATTTTTAAATAAAAAAAACATTAAATAATAAGGGAATACTAGAATTTTAATGGAGTTTACGCGTGGAGCAAATGAAGTCAAGTACTCGTGTGCCTTTACTTTTAAACACCCACGGAAGGGAACTGCTCATCTGATTAGGACAAGCGATGCAACGGGGTCAAACTTTTAATTGACTTTCCCTTCCGATGACTTTTTGTAGATTTTTCAGCCTTAGACCCCGTTTGTTTGCTGGAAAGTAATTTCTTTTTGGAAAGTGAATTTCGGGGAAAGTGAATTCCTGGAAAGTGAATTCCTAGAAAGTGAATTCAAATGTTTGGCAATGTTATGGAAAATAAACTGGAAAACACTTTCCAGTGTTTGTTTATGTTATGGAAAATGATCTGGAAAATAATTTATTAATAAATTATTATTTTTTTCAAGTTTATTAAAATAATGAGGAACAAATCTTACAAATTAAAAAGTTGAATGAGAATGAAATTGAAAAAAAATATAATTTCATAAATTATCTCATATAAAATAAATAATAATCAAAATAATAGAGATCAAATCTAAAAAAAATTTTAAAAAAATAAAAGGTGAATAAATTAAAATAATAATAATTAACATTTCATAAATTATTTCAAATAAAATAAGTAACAATAAAAAAAATGAGGACCAAATTTGATAGATAAAAAATTCCAATAAAAAAATGATAAGAAAAAAGCAAATAGCAATTATAAAAATAAGAACCAAAATTAATATAAAAATTAAATTTTAAGAGATGGAATTGAAAAATAAATATTCAAAACAAATTATATATAGCAATCAAAAGTTTGAGGATCAAATTTGATATAATGAGCAAATAATGACATTTCTAAATTTTTCACAACTTCCGGAAAGTGTTTTCCGCCCAAATTTTCCGGAAAACACTTTCCTGAAAATCAAACCAAATTCTTCTTTGACTGGAAAGTGTTTTCCGTTGACCGGAAAGTGTTTTCCGTTGATCAACTTTCCAGAAGACAAACAAACACAGGAAAATTTAGAAAATAATTTTCCAGAAAGTGAATTCCGAGAAACAAATGAGGTCTTAAAGAAACAACCCTTCCCAGACCTCACGTTTGCATCCATTCAATTTCTCCCCGCTCCTTGAAGAGACCGACTATAATTGGTCTCCTGTGTTTTAAAATTATTTTTAATAAAAATTAAAAGATTTTTATTTTAAATATTAAAAATTAGTGTTTGAATTCTTCTCGTATTGACATGGCGCATGCTGATTGGTCAGAACTTGATTTGTGTTTTTTTCTGGAGCCAATATCGGTGATCAATGCATGGAGATGCCACAAACACCCGGCTGGCTGACTTGGAGTCCAAGAAGAAATTAGAAAACCCTTCGATCGAGTCCCGGTGATCTTTTTTCTTTCTTTTTTAGAGTGATTTCTTGTTCTTAATTTAAAAGTATTTCTTTAATCTATATATCATATCTTTTCAGGGGCTTGATTGAAAACTCTTTTCCAAAATATTAATTAAAAAATATATAATTTATTAATTTTATCGAACGTTCTTTTTAAAACCACTTTTATGAATCTTAATACGAAAGACAGGTATACTTTTAGACCGACTCGTTTTTTTTAAAAGAATTATAATTTTTAATATAACGAATACTTATTTATTAGCAATTTTTGATATACTAAATAAGATTTCTTAATTAACGGTTACCTCTGAGAGGGCATAAACGTAATCTAAGCTCCACGAGCCCACTACCTATCTTAAAGTCACCAAACCACACGACACACGAATCCAATACCGAAAGACGTCGTTTTTCCCCTTCTTTCTCTCTCTCCACCAAAGCTAAGCATCGCTTAGCACAGCATAGATACCAAAACCACATCTTCACCGCCACCACCCTCTAAATCTCCGCTGCCAAATCCACCTTTTTTTCCGGGGATCTTTGTCAGAAATGGGAGGAGGAAGAGGAAGCGGAGGAGGAAGAGCAGAGGCACAGTATATGTCCGCTAAGATTTCAGTTTGGTGGGACATAGAGAACTGTCATGTACCAAGAGACTGTGACCCTCATGCCATAGCACAAAACATAAGCTCCGCACTTGTCAAGATGAATTATTGTGGTCCTGTTTCTATTTCTGCTTATGGTGACACACATCGTATCAATTCTGCTGTTCAGCAAGCTCTTTCTAGTACTGGGATTGCTCTCAACCATGTCCCTGCAGGTATCTTGATTTTACTTCTTCTTTTTGATGATTTTGCTTCACGGGGTGTTTGATTTTTGGTGTTTTTTTATCGATTAGTCAAGAAAGATCGGATCTTTTTCAATATCTTGCCTTTCTTGGTGTCGGCGCGATTGATTTTGGGCTGGGGTTGATTATATTATCTGTCTAAAAGACTGAGTTGACTGAATCACTGAACAGAAAGGGTTTGCTAGGATTTAATTTTTGGATGATTTAATTTTTGGATATGGTTTTCATTGAAGTTTTTAATTTTATACTTGAATGAACAGGTGTTAAAGATGCAAGTGATAAGAAGATTCTTGTTGATATGTTGTTTTGGGCTGTGGACAATGCTGCGCCTGCTAATTATTTGTTAATTTCTGGTGATCGAGACTTCTCTAACGCTCTTCATCAGTTGCGAATGAGGAGATACAATATTCTTCTGGCACAGCCCCAGAAAGCATCCGCACCCCTTCTTGCGGCGGCAAAGAGTGTATGGCTCTGGACAAGTCTTTTGGCAGGAGGACCGCCACTTAGTGAAGGTGAATCACTGCAACCTGATAGCAATAGCTATATGTCCAGCTCAGACTCTTTACAGCCTCCATTGTCTGATGCCGCACAATTAAAACAGCCAGCGGATTCCTATTCTGAGAACCCGTATCTGGCAAGCCAGAAGTCTCCTCACACGGCAAGGGTTTATGACAATAAACAGAAAGGGAAAAACATCCGAAGAAGCCCAAGCCAGACAAATGGATCATTGACAACGAGTGTGCCTCTTTGGACCCAAGAAGATCAACATAATACAAACTCTCACCAACCGGGTACTTATTTCCCCAGAGTTCCCCTAAGTGGACCTGCCCCGGATTTTATTCATGGGAATACTAATTTTGCTTGGTGTGATGTCCCTTACGTTAATGGCAACCACCAAAATCATTATACACAGCAATTAAGGCCAAACAATTCAGCAATGCAACCTGAATTTGCAGCAGGTGGTTTTTATCCTCCTCCTCCTCCTAATTTTCACCCTCGTGCTCCTTTTCCAATGCCTGCCAGGCCCAACGGAACAAGTTCTATGCCAGCACCATATATGAGTGTGCCTAATATTGGTAATTTGAACATTTCTGGACACTCCAACTTCAGCCCGCAAAGACAAAATCCAGAGGTAAAGCATGATTCCAGGAAGAAACTTCCCAGATCTATAAGCTCAAGTAACTCGTTAGATGGAAATATGACACACAACTCGCCATCAGTTTACCTGGATGAGATGCCCAACCACAGGTACCCCAGTTGTCCAGACTATCCACCATCATCTTCATCAGCAATGGGGTCTGGTGTTTCTCCAGGAAGTGTTATATGGGGGAGTCCAGGATGCCCAAAACCTTCTGAATACATTCAAGGCCTTATAGGTGTGGTCTTGCTTGCCTTGAACACCCTTAAAAGTGAAAAGATAATGCCAACTGAAACAAATATAGCTGACTGCATCAGATATGGAGATAAGAAGCACTGCAACACTGACATTAAAAAGGCCCTTGAGTGTGCAGTTGAGCATCAGATGGTAGTGGCACAGAGTTTAGGTGCGATGCAGTTGTTTGTTGGTAAAAACGAGAAACTGTGGAAATGTGTCAACCCTATTGGTGGCAGCCCTAAAAAAATCCCCAAAGCAACATGGGATGAAATCCAGCATTTTCTGATATCATCTGCTGGGCGATCTGCAATCTTGGCTTCTCAGTGCAGGTAAAGCTCACTGGTTTCTCCAGTTCATTTTCATTTTCTGAGTTTCATTTCTAACTTTGAAAATGCTGTCGTGTATTCTCCTGTGCACTGTACAGGTATGAAGCAGGTACTATTTTAAAGAAAAAGTGCTTGAAAGGACATGCTCTGGGTGATATCCTTCAGATCTTGAACATGGTAATTGGCTTTAAAAAATGGATCATACATCATCCATCAGGATGGCAACCACTTAGCATTATTATAGCAGAGGTTGACAGCGATTTACGGTCCGCAGAGGACTCATAATATTAACTATGGTAAGGGAAGGAGCCTGCAGTCATCTAAGGGTAGTATTTCAATGATGCTTGGCTTTGCGTGAGGCTGGTAAAAAAATGGTTCCAATTCCTTATATTTAGAGAATAGGTGGTAACAGTTTGAGTTTCTTTATGCTGGCGTCTTTAGTGCATAAGATACGAATGGCCATCTTATATCAACCTTTTGTTTTCTGAATAGCTCTTAAGTTTATCTTGAGGTTTAGCTAAAAGAAGCTCTTGGACAACCTCAAGTCAAGGAGACAATTTTCCGGGAGCACATTTTCTAGCTGCAAATCTATCTTCTTTATGCAGTTAGGTCTTCCTTATTGTTCAGTACACGATGGGGTGGTGACCTTTGTTTCACTCTTGAACTTCTAGCACACCACCAGGATTAAACCATGATTTTACTTTTTCTAGTAGGAAACCTGAGCTGTCAGTTCAATCCATCTACAGAAACTTTATGGACGAAGATCCTATCTTCTAGCATATGTGCCTTTCAACAAGTTTATATAACCATCCAATAGCCTCTTAATGTATTGCACCTGAGATGGATTTTGTTACTTGTAACCTGAAATTTTCTGGGAGTTGCATTGGTTCTCAGAAATCAGCTTGTTTAAGTTGTACACCATTGATGGAATATCAGAATCTGCTATTTGCTTATTATAAGCTTGACTACTGGATGGAAACAGAAGATGGAAGTTAAGCGATTAAAGCACCGACTGAGCAAAGCATATGTAATTTATGCAACTTTTGAAGATCTTTACAACGAATTGACCTATCACCCTTGACTGTGATTTAGTCTTGAAGATTTGAAGTTATAACAGGAGAACACAACTCAACAACAAATGGGGTGTATGCTATTCAGCAGGGATTGGATGCTGAAATCATCTACCTTATTTTACCATTCTGACTTGGTCATTAAAAAAGTGATGTTCATGCAACTTCTCTGCTTATCGGATGCTAAGGCCCTTTCTTTTTCTTTGTTCTGTTTGTTGCTGTCATGAATGGTAAAATGTGTAAACCATGCGTGAGGAGCTGCTTGCCGAGCATTTTGTGTGTACCTTGTAGTTTCTCTCTGGCTTGTATGGCTTTGATGGGTGTGTATGCATTTAAATGAAATGATGTTTGTTCAGCCTCTCTTCATTATCTTTCTCTTTGAAAGAATTAGTTTCTCGTTTTAGCCCTCTACCTTGTGTATATATGTCATTGCCACAGCTGCGGTTCCTTGTTTTTGGAACTGAATAATAAAAACTATCATGCAAACTTTTATCTTCTCAGCGATGATGTGCTGCAATTCTGTAATGCTTTGGTCAAGTTAGAAGCAGATGTTTGGTATATGTAAATTGTGAATCAAACATTACAAGAACCGGCAGCTTTTTTGTTCGTTATTTTGATTCATCATCAATAAGAATATATATATCAGGAATTTATGCTTTCAAACGATAATTGCTTTGGAAGGATTTGTTCGAATAACATATCTTTGAATCGGATAATAATTGAAATGGTTAAAAAGGTACACACACACACCCCTTCAAAAGATGACCCACACAATGTTTTTAGAAAATAAAAGAAGAGGGCAAAACTGCTATTAAAATAAGTAAATGGGAGGAATTAACTGAAAATCCTAAAAATTTAAGAAATTTAAGAATAAGGTTTTAGTGTTATGTTTTCGGGTATCATGGTTTTTCTACATTGATAAATACAAATCCATTATCTATACTTAATAAAACAAATTTAAAATATATAAACTAACAAATCAATAATCGAGTTGATGTTATTGCTTAAGGAACCGACGATAAAGCAGAATAAAGTCTTATAAATAGCGCGCGAACCACATTAAAAAAGCAATAATTTATGACATATGATGTGCAATCAAATATGAAATAGATAATGTAAAGGTCATCATACAAGTTTCTAAAATTAAGCTAATATAATTAGTTTTGGAAAGTGATGTATATATATTAGTCTCGTAACACGTACACCATGATTATGATTCTAAGTTTGTTTTTAATGCAAGAAAAGAAGGTGTTAACTTTATGAACACATTTTCAAAATAGCATCTTCATTTTTTAACATATATATAAAAATATATTGTTTGCGCTTGATAAAATAAATTAAAAAATATAAAAATTAAAAAGTAATTGTTAGAAGTTAATTCTAGCAGCTAAGGATATTTTTTACTAGAAAAGTAAAAGATAAATACACATGCATATATTTACCATGATTGTCCTTTTTTATTTTATATATATTATGTTAGAAGTTAATTCTAGTAGCTAAGGACATTTTTTTTCTATAAATACGCAAAATAAATATAATTTATTTATATAAAGTATAAAATGAGAAATAATCAAAACAATAGAAAAATAATCAAATAAACTACTTCAATCGTTTGCTTGGGATAAATGATATTTCATCCTCTACACCAATTTCTAATTAGGACAAGTCCAATAATAAAAGCTATTTTGAAGAGCTAAATCTCTAAAATGATTTTTTGAATAGTGCAATTTTTTTTTTATCTATATCTACTCCAATGGTAAATGCTATTTAGAAGAGTCATTTTTTCCATATCATTTTAAATATAGTGTAATTATTTTGTATATAATTTAATTATACAATTAATAAGAGTAAGTTATATAATTAAATAATTGCTTTTAAAAAACCCTCCAACAATATAATTGTTAATTTTTTAATTTAATTTGAATTAAAAAAATGAATTTAAAATAAAAAACCACGCAACATTTTAAATTTGAAATTTTAAAATATTGAAAAAATCCGTTAAAATTTTAATTTTATTTTAAAGAAGCCACCAACTTTTAAAATTTTAAAATTTCAAATATTGAAAGAATAACCATCTTTATTTTATTTCATTAAAATTCATCATGAATCATTTTAATTTTTATGATGTTTTTAATTAATTTTTTAATTAATGCTTTTAGAAGAACTTCAAAAAAATAAATTGAATTAAAATCAATTTTATAATACGATACAATATATTTAATGCTAATTAAAAATACTTTCATCCTCTGCACCAATTTTTAGTTAGGATTGAAAATTTTAAGTTTAAGTTTTGTGACCCTAAAAACCTTTTAAAACAAACTTTTAATCTAAAAAAAAAATCTTTATTATCTCTAAAAAAAATTAAGTAATTTAAAAATACTGGAAACAACCTGTTTAATTTAAAAAATACATCAGATTCATGTTTTTTAGTGTTTTTCAATACAGAAAAAATCTATTATTTTACATCACAATAAACATAAATTGAATCGCATAGCAGTGAGATGGAGCACCGTCAACGAAAGTAAAACAAAAGAAAAAAGAAAAGAAAAAGGAAACTTCGCGAGACTTGCAGCAGCCCAATGCTTTCCCTTCCTGTTTTGCTGTCGGTTTTCTCTTGCTTAGCTCTTCTACCTTTTGCTGGTTCACACACTTGGAGTTGAAGCTAACCCTCGAAAGTAAAAACGTTGCCACTTCAGTAGCAGTCCCACAAAAGAATTCCGTTCTCTCATCCTCCTCTTTGATCTTTCACGTATTCTATTCATCAAACTTATGGGTATCTTCTCATTCATCCGTCGCTTGATGCTTGTTCTCTCAGGCCCGGCTAATGATCTTGTGTTCCTGAGCTTTAGCAATGGAGATACAGGAAAGAATTTTAGTGATCATCTCAACTCAGCTCTCACCCGTGCAGGACTTCGCACGTTTAGAAACGCTGATGACACTCGAAGAGGAGAAAATACCGAGTCAGAAACCAGAAAAGCAATACAGGAATCAAAGATATCTGTCATTGTGTTTTCCAAGGACTATGCTTCTTCAACACGGTGCCTTGACAACGTCGTCATGATCATGGATGATAGGGAAGCTACTGGGCACATTGTGCTGCCCATATTTTACCATTTGGATCCATCTGAAGTTAGGAACCAGGAAGGGAGATATCTCGAAGCGTTTTCTGCACACGAGGAATGCTTCCAGGGTGAGATGGGGAGGGTGGAAGAATGGAGGGCAGCTCTTAGAAAAGCTGCAGATGTGGCAGGGATGGTTCTACAAGACAGGTACATCACACTCCTACTCTGTTTTCTCTTGATTATGGTACAATCACGCTAAGGAACACAAGTTCAGGAAGATGGTTGCTCTTAGGTCATAAACTTTCAATCCAACGAGGAACAGTTTATTTTCAGGAGCAATCCTAGTTCTTGTACATCTTGAACAAGGCTATCTAATCATAAGGCCAACTATCCTAGGGGAAAGGAGTTTGAGGAGAATGAAAGAAGTCTTGCAATGTACAAGAGAGATGAAGACATTGAAGGGATGCTCTTGGACATTTCAAAAATTAGTTTTGAAAGTAAATTAAATGTAGTCTTTGCAAGGAAATCCAAACTTAGATTGCCCAGAATTTATAACTCTGGAGTTAAAAATAACTGTAAAGTGCGCCTTCCTCATGGCTGACGTCAAGTTCCTTTCCTAGGAGATGAGATATCTGCGTTGGGAAGAATAATTGTTTGACCTTTGAGATCTTTGCCTTCCAGTTTTTGTCTGGAGGCTATCATCTAGAAACGAAACAAGAATCTTATCGATTTGAAATATGCCAGCCTTAGCAATCATGAGCACCTTTCTATACCAGATTTTTTCAGAGGCTAGACATTAACCTTGAGAGATTGAGTTGTCAATTTTGGTGTGCAAGTTTCATATGGTCAAGGTCACTTCACCGATTCAGAAGCTGTTTGGCGCGGCGTTTCACCCGCCGTGTGCAGCTTTTGATTAATTTTTTTTTTTACATTTTAAATAAAAAAAATTAGTGTTTTCAGATCATTTTAATGTGCTGATGTCAAAAATAATTTTTAAAAAATAAAAAAAAATATCATTTTGATACATTTTGACACGAAAAGCACTTTCAAAAGCTACCACAGCCACCCTCCTAAACACCCTCTCAATATCGAGACAAGCTTATTGATTTGGATCCAAGAAACTGCACATGCCCTGTCTCTCTTCCGAGTGGAATTTGCTAAAGATTTCCTATCTCTTAACCTCTCTAGTTGTTCAAATGTCAATAAAAAGCGCGCAATCGGTACCAATATATCGAAAACGATGCCTTAAACTTCAATTGTCATGGTGCTAGACTGCTAGTAATCTCATTTAACTGTTTGTTTTATGTCCAGAACCTGTAGCTGTGCTTGATATGACGTATATGGAAAGGATGTTTTGATAAACATTGAAGCCATTCTAGAAATGCCAAAAAATAAAGAAAAGAAACCTAACTCTGCCTGGATTTCATTACTGAAGCTATAATCACTAACGCGTCTTCTGTTGCTGTGTTTATTGATTGTCAAGGGTGAGTATTCCCTAGGAAAGAACATTTTTGTTTTGGTATAGTTTAGTTTAATCATAGTTATACTGCTCCGTTAGAGGTCCAAATTCAACATGTATGAGAGAGAAGAGTCGGCAAATGAGCTGATAGGGAAAGGATGTTTTGACAAACATTGAAGCCATTCTAGAAATGCCAAAAAATAAAGAAACGAAACCTAACTCTGCCTCGAAGTAATTACTGAAGCTATAATCACTAACGTTTCTTCTGTTGCTGTGTTTATTGACTGCCAAGGATGAGTATTCCCTAGGAAACAACATTTTTGTTTTCGTATAGTTTAGTTTAATCATATTTATATTTCTCCGTTAGAGGTCCAAATTCAACATGTATGAGAGAGAAGAGTCGGCAAATGAGCTGAGTGGTTAGCCAATTGAAATCTTCTTTCCGTGCTAGGTGTACACTTTCTTAATCTCTCTGTGTTAGGATCTTCTTACATCTGACCAGGAATTCCTAGGAAACTGCATTTTTGTTTTGTTTCCGATTTGCCCGGGAGTCTCAACTTCAACAGTCATGGTGCTAGGCAGCTAGTAATCTCAGATAACTGCATGCCTGTTTTAGGTCCAGTTCCCTGCGGCCGTGTTTGACATGACGTACAGGGAAACGATGTTTTGATAACCCTTTTCAATTCGTGAGGCAAAAACACTGAAGCCATTCTAGAAATGCCAAAAGATAAACAAAGAAACCCAACTCTGCCTTGATTTGACTACTGAAGCTATATAATCACTAACGTCCCCGTGTCTCTTTCAAAGAAAGAAAAAACAAAGCTGTTCTGCATGGGTGCACTGGTTGATGTAGAGCTCTATCCCAAGCCAGTTGAAGTAGCGATGAGACTGTGGATCAATCACTCCTGCAGTATTGTCTCTCCGTTCATCCGGCCGGCATAATCGAAACACAAGCATATATGGAATTCTTCTTGCTTGCTTCAGCATCTCTAAATGATTGATAATTCTTCTTGCTTGCTTCGGCATCTCTAAATGATTGATAATTCTTCTTGGTTTGAGCTGCCTTAATCATCATGTTAAAAGGTCATGCAGCACCACATTCATTGTGTTTCTTGATTGCCGAGGAGTATTCCCTAGGACTCATACATGCTGACAAATGACGCAACTTAGTGCAATAGAGCCCTTTTGTTCCTGGACGTTTGAAAAAATAGTAAGAAAATAATGTGAAGATCTATAATAGCCTTTGCAAAACATGGAACTCCCTTAAGGATTGGAATCCCTTTTCTGAATAGATGAGGTATTTACGCAGGGATGGATGGATGTCTCTGAGATGTTTGGCTTGTAGTTAAATTTTTGATCAGAGCCGAGCTTGAACTTGACCTATCTATCATCTAGACAGGTTAAGCAACTCAGGGAAGGAGACCAGAATCCTGGGAGTTAAAAAAGGGTCAACCTTGGCAATTCTAGACCTGCAGAGGATAGAAGAAACCTCGAGACATAGATTTTGTACAAGTTAATTTGGTCGTGTTTCTTAGCTTGTGAATTCAGTATGCACCGATATGCATCGATGCATCCCAAGCTGAGTTTTTTTTGTAGTATATGTCTCTTCTTCTACATTGTTGATCTGATGAGGAACTGGCAACTTAATTCATGAATTAAATTTGAATTTACGGATGCAGGTATGAAGCAGAATTCATAGAGTCAATAGTTGAAGAGATCGCAGATAAACTCAACCTCTCACTGCCTCGCGTTCCTCCGGCTTCACAAATGTCGTCAGCCATCGGCTCCCCCCCGTTTTTTTTTTTTTTGGTCTTATAGGTACTGTTTTCACAAGGGTCATTATTATTTTTTTTGTCTTATAGTAGATAGTGGATCTTTCTTTTTTCCTTTTCTTTTGTCTTCTAGGAGAAAGCGGATCTTTATTGCGGACGTGTAAAAATAAAAGGACAGGGGGAGTGAAGATGCGGGGGTTAAGCAGAGATGTGAGTGACCCATTAGGAACTAAGCTGGATGTTGTTCTCTTCGGCAACAGCCCAACAACTTGCTGAAATGGATCGATGGATTTGTGTCACGGATCTCTAACTTCAACTGTCTTATAGTCGAGGATCCATTTCCAACTGAAGCTCAACCTTACCTCCATTGCAGACGGACCGTGTTGAAACTATAATATCACTTCTGGATTGTATTTATTTTGTTAATTCATGGTAGTTTATGCATGTGTGGTGGAACTATTTCGGAAATTTAAGAATAAGGTTTTAGTGTTATGTTTTCGGGCATCTTGCCTTTTCTACATTTATAAATACAAAGCCTTTGTTTATACTTAATAAAATAAATTGAAAAATATATAAACTAATAAATCAACAATTGAGTTCATCTTATTGCTCGAGGAACCAACGATAAAGAAGAATAAAGTCTTATAAATAGCGCGAAAACCACATTAAAAAAGCAATAATTTATGAGATATGATGTGCAGTCAAATATCAAATAGATAATGTAAAGGTCATCATACAAGTGTCTAAAATTAAGCTAATATAATTAGTTTTAGAAGGTGATGTATATATATTATTCTCGTACCACATACACCATTGCTAAATTCTCAAAAAACTATTAATAAGCTGATTACTATTTTAAAAAGATTAACCAGACAATTTTTTAATATATTTTATCCCAATCTTTTACTTGGTATAAACAATATTTCACCCTTTACACCAATTTCTAGTTAAGTTTTTGTGACCCTAAAAACCTTTTATTCCAGAGGTTAATTCTAGTAGTTAAGGGTAGAGTTTTTTTTCTTATATATAAATATATCATGTCGAATTTTCAAGAACACATCCTCTCCGGGGCTGGGTCGAAAAAGAATAGAATCGGGTTTACCTTGTCATTTTGAAAAGGGGAAAGAAAGGGGAAACATAAATAGACATGTACATATTTAACCCTGGTGATCCCTTTTATTTTATTTTAGAGGTTAGCGAGGTTACTTGCCCGTATGCTGCGCTATGTTTTCTTCTATGTAGAAAAATGATTGATTTTTTACGTGTTGTAATTGGTTATCTTGATATTTAATTAGTAAAACTATAATAGATAAAATTTGTTAGAAATGGTTTTTTTTTCGTCTAAAAGGAATATTGTAATCGAAACGCAGGGAAAGTGATTCGTATATTTTTTCATTGTAGATAACCTGGGCAAATTTATCTGTCTATCCATTTTGTTTATGTGTTGCCTCGTGATTTTTTTTGTTATGTAATATTAGATCTGAAATATTATATATAAAAATATTGTAAAAGTAATTTTTTTTAACCAAAACAATCTAAAATCTAAGAATTAAATTTTTCTAAGAAATACAACGTAAACAAAAGAGGAAATAATTAGAATTAAAAACCAAAATTAAGAGCGTACATACGTAAACATGGACAAAAATAAGGACTATTTAGAAATATATCTTAAAAAAATGAATTAAAATAAAGAATTAAAAGTATATGGGCCAAAATGAAAATAAAATATGTAAATAATTTTAACCGAATGATTAAATTAAAACAGTTAAAAGTGTTGCAAGGAAAAAGTAAATAATTCTTTTATTTCTTGGTTTAGTTTCGATCCATTCATTTTTTTCAGTAATTTGGGTATAACTCTAAATAATTTGTTTGTATTTATGTATGTATACTCTTAATTTTGACTTTTAATTTTTATTAAAATTTATCTTTGTATTAAATGTAGCTTCGGTGAAAAAACAGAGTAGGTTCACTTTTGGTGGTGTCAAATAAAAGTAAAACCATCTCTTATACATGTATAGTTAATATCCAATTGTTAAATGTTTGTTATATTTTTTAAGACGTTAATATTAAACAAATATCAGAATATATAATTATTTTAAGAGAAAAAAAAACCTTTAAAATAATATTTCTTATTATTTTAAATGTATTATCTATAATAAGATGAAAATATTAAAAAACTAAATAATTGAAATTCTTGTAGATTGATTATTTCGCTCTAATGTATAGTGATATTCAAAAAATCAAGAACTATTAATAATTTTTTGATATATTATAAAATTTAATTTAATTTCACCGCAGGAAAACATCGATTAATGAATTATTTTAATTATTATCATGATTCTCACAATTATTGTAAAAAAATGAATTTATTTTTCTGGGATCCCCGTTCATCTTATACATTACAGGAGGCTGTATTTGACACATAATCCAAGCTCTGGCTCACCAAAATCTAAAAATTAGATGCGGTGAGCGTGGATCGAACACGCGACCTTCAGATCTTCAGTCTGACGCTCTCCCAACTGAGCTATCCCCGCCTCCATGTTGATGATCCTCTGTTAACATATATCTAACAATAATGATTCAATATAACATTCATTTTGCGAGGACATCCTCGCGGCTTTCCATTCTTTGGTGGTTGTTAGCGGGAAAGGATTTCACGTTACATTGAGTTTTTCGATAAGCTGAAATCTCAATTTGGCTTACTGTTGTGGCAACTGTGTTAAAATTTCAAGCTATATGTATATGTTTAGGGAATCAGGATGCGTGTGATGAAGCTTTACATTGGTTTTGGGGGTGGAATGAAACCTGTGATATTGGAAATGAAGCGATATGGGGTGAAGGAGTCGTAGATGATATATAAGTGATGAAGCCATGGGCTTTCACGGAGAAAGGAGAGCTCCATGATGATATGCAGCTAACCCTTTTCTTCCTCTTTCTTGCAATTTGGTTTCTCCTTCTCTTTGCATGGATTTGTAGCAATGACGACTTCTTCAAGCCCTTACCCCGATACAAAAATATATTCTTTGGTTGAAGAGGTCAAAATAGAGACATCATTTTTTTTACAATAACCTTTTTATATTTTCAAAACAAGAAGTGTGAGAGACATCTCCGGAACTATGACCGATACATAGACAAGATCTCCCTTGAAGGTTTCTTTATTTATATGAACTCAAATACACATGTAAACTTATTCTAGTTAGCTCAATTAGAGTTGCATGTGACATTTGATATCATCCTTAATTTCATAATATAAATCAATTGTCTTAATAGAATTCACAACACTTGATATCATAACTAACTTTATAATATAATTCAATTATGTAAATACAATTCTTAATACAATTCAATAAATATGGAGCGCTAACTAAACATAATAAAAATATATTAAATACAAACAAAAGAGCAGGTTTTAAAAGTTTAACAAAAACAACTTATTAACAAAACTATAAGCCTAAAAAAAAATAATAAAAAGATAGTTCAACAGCCTATTAAATATGTAACATTCAATATACACTTATGAGGTAATACAACAATGAGAAATATATCAAGTTTGCCTAATATTTTTATAGGACAGTTTCAGACACATCATAATAAGAAATAACATAAGGTGAATCTCAAAATCATAATACAACGAAAATATGAGATAATAATTAATCATAAATTAATGACACTCTCAACCAACTAGAGTTCTTATATGATGTGGAGAAATACTAACATTACCCTGTTAGAATGATCATTTTCACTGACATATTATAAGTTCATAATCAATCAAATATAATCATTTCTCAAGGGCTTAAGTGACATCATCAATTAAACGAAAAGCTATCGATTTAAACATACATCATATATCATATCCAAAATTAGGTTTCAATAAGTGATCACGCCTTATTATAAATAATAAGAAATATAAACATGATCCATTTGATACTAACAATTAAAATATTTATAATATTCTTCTTGGATATAAAATAGTATTCAATCACTTGACTTAAAAGTAGAAGAAACAAAAAAATAGATTTTAAAGAAATTATATTAATATTCAACTGGTGAATTATCAGGATTATCTGAATTTAAATGATGATATACTCAAAATGCATTTTAAAAGAAATTTTTTGATACACTTATCCTGTGGTCTAACTCATAACTATATATTTTTAAAGACCAAAACAATTCTTTTTAAAAAATCCAAAAATCAATCGAATGCTTGAAAATTCTAATCCAAAAGAATAGAGAGGTGCACTCTTCTTCTTCTTACTGTATGTGGTTTTAACTTCTTAAAATTTTGGACACTTTTTTTCTTGTCACCCTATTTATATTTATTATTTTTTATATAATTACCAAAGTGTTTCTCGTTCTTTTATACTTAAAATTTTCTGTTTTGTATTGCGTTTTAAAAATCTTTTTAAAACAATTAATTATTTTTATTTTAAATTAAATTTTTGATGTTTTTAGGATATTTTGATGTGTTAATGTTAAAAATATTTTTTTATAAATAAAATAACATTATTTTAATATATTTTTAAATAAAAAACAACCTTAATTATACTAATGATAAATAAAATAATGTAACTGCAATGGAGAGAGGCCAGAAGAAGAAACAAATGGTGCAGAATATTGCTGATGATATGAAAGTGGACGTACGTTCTCTCAAGAACTCGCACTAGCTAAGTCCTTGTGTAAGGATCGTGGTGTTTGGAATCTACCTTTTTGTTAAGTGTTATTCGTGAAGGAAATGCCATGGCTGACCACTCAGCGAGACAACGCGTGAATGAATCACTGTGGCTGACATTTGGTGTTGCAGTGATCAACCTGCTGGCTCCCTCGCTCTAACTCCTTCAATCTCTTCCGACTTCGGTGATTTATGTGGTGCTGATCATTTTTCAAATAAAGCATGTGCTTAACACAATCTTCCATTTATATATGTCATCTTTATGATCAACTGATATATTTGGACTACGCTTAGCATACTGACATTTAATATAATCTCTTGCATTGAAGATAACAATGGGAGCGAAGCAATGCGCGACAGAAGAAGGTTTCTTAATCTTCAAATTAATAATAAGTTTACTACTAGCATGACAAACCCTAACTGTCAATCAATATTAAAAGAAAACACAGGTGGGTAGTTACTGGCAGCGGAGTAGTTTTAATGAAGAGGATGGGGGCTCGTACTTTTGAGTACCATGGGAGGTTCTGGTTGGTGGGAGCCTTCAAAAAAGGTGCAGGAAGAAAGGTATAATGTTAGATTCTTGCAGCAAATAAATATTATGTGCGGTCAGGATTGCATCCTGTCCTGAGGTAAAAGTGACAGCGATAGTTGTGATGAAAATAGTGTTCTTTTTTAATTTATTTATTGGTAACTCTCAAACCAAAGTATATCTTTCTTTCCTTTCCGCATTTCACCGAAACCTCGAGGGTTGCCATTCCCACGATGCAAGCATCATTTATCAGAAATGGCAAATTGCCGCACCCAACTATTTATTTCTCTGTACATTTCAAAGAACTGCTAAGAAGGAAGAGTTATGTCCCATTCCATCAAACCATGAATCGTGTTTCAGAAAAGCCAGTTATAGCTCCAAGTAAGCATATATATATATTTCAAAACCTCTACTACCATTCACGCCCATTTCAACTGTTCCTGCAAAATTACAAAAAATAATAATAAAAAAAATCATTCATCCATACATGCAGGGGAACATGGCATGACTCACGCCCAGCAAGAATCCTGAGAACAGTGATCTTTAACTGGAAATGGGGTGTGTATTTCATGTTATTTTCTTTTTTATATTTTTAATCAAGTGCGCTTTAATGTGAATGGATAACTAAGATTGGTTTTAAGGTTTGCGCATGACGTTGTCTGGATAATAGCACAACACAGAAAGAAGCTTCGCTTTCCTTGCTGATCAAGATCTATGAGGTGGGGGGTCGAGGGGGGGACGTCTCAAAGAACATAACATTAATATACGTAGTGCTGGCTAAGGGTTTGAAAACCAAGTTCTTTATAGATCGACTACATAATTAATGACATACTGAAACATAGACACTACACTAGAAGAGGCATACGCTTTAACACAAGCACACAAGATCAAGCGTAAACAAATTAAGGACACCAACTGAAACAAGCTTATTGATACTTCTACGGCTAAAACAAGTCCAGACCCCTAAATCAAGATCCTCAAACCTGAACACTGGACTAACTAGAGATCCTGGCTAGTAAGTGCAGTCAAGACTCTTGCTCATGGTGGGGAGCCAATGGAACCAGTACCAGGGATCCTGACACAACCAACCCCAGGGTAGGAGCAATACACTGTTGGCCCAAGTTGAAAGACAGGACCATTAGGACTTGGGATAAAGCCACCACTGGTGCCAAAGCCTCCAAGATAGTTCTGAGGTTGGTCGACTTTCTCCTTGTCCTCGAGCTTCCTTCCTGCTTCAACATTGGAGGCAAGAACCAGCATGAAAATGGCAAGGATCAGTAGCATCTTTTGAGTTCTCTCCATCTTAGCACTTCTCTCAACACCTGGCATAGACACTCTCTGCTTTTCTCTCTATCCTCTCCCACTTGCAACTTAAAGTACCCTAGCCATCCCCTCCCATCTTATAGTAAACAAGTTTTCTAGCTTAAGCAAGTGTCCAACCAACTCTTTTACAAACAGCAGTAGATATGGGAAAGAGTTAGATGGGATAGTCACTAATGATGTAGCTAAAAATTTATGTCTTGGGTCCATCACTGTCAAAAAGTTACTCCATAAACCATTCACCAGCTCAGATCATGTAAAAATACTTCAATAACCTTCACTTTACATAACACTGTTGAAGCTTGTTCGCTATTTCTAATTAATTCTCAAGAATTATAGCTCATAATCCTTGCACACTAATTAATTACCTGTCAACTGCTGCTGATGGGAGCATTCTTGGTCTGTAAGACTGTAACTCAATGATGCATGCTACCCTTTCATGACCTAGTATGAAGTTAAAGCATTCGGGAGAAGTTAAAACAGCCTACACTTAAGGGCAATGTGGGGTCCTCCGAGTGCGAGTTCAAATAGAGTTCCTTCCATTTCTCAAAGAATGGAGTGTCCTACAAAGTTGTGAACTGTGAATGTTTTGAGACAGAAGTTAAAGCATTAGTCTTTGACTTTATGAGGACCTTACCTAACAAAAACTAAGAAGCTACAAGGACCCTTCAAATGCAAGACATCTGTTTTATATATTAATGTAATTTTCCATTTTCATGTCCTACTCCTCAGTCTTCACAGGTTCACATTTACTACTAATACAGTCCTACAGAAGGATTTCACTGCAAGGCAGGCAGCTCTGCATGGCCATTACCCCCCATCTTAGCTTGAAATTTCTTGCAAGAACTGCAAAGTTATGCATTTATTAGGCCGGTCTAGCTCTTTCTCTGCGGAAAGCCCATAGGGAACAAGCTGCACGACATTAAACGCCCTGGTAGCGATGATCATTTGCCAGCTGCCATCCACTTTGAGAGGGAGGGGAAGGAGGAGGAAATTATTATGTAGTAGTGACAGGAGAGTCGGAGACCAAACTGGCCGGTCAAAAATGGGGCTGGTGGCATTCGTTGCAAGTCGAAGAGAGGGGGCTAGTGGTAGCGCAATACGTTTTCTGCTCTCTGATGGATGGGTACTACAAGTCTATAACTTCTCGAAGACTATTGGTTTCTCACGAACCTTCAACCAGTTTTTTTCCTTCAACATGTTCAGTCCATACGAGTCAACAAATACAACTATGTTCGACACTCAAGCACCAGTGTCTGTCAGCTATCATATAGCCACTTTCTAGTCTCAAACAGATCGGAAATTTTGTACATATGTCCATAGGATTCATTGGTCATTGGGTTTGGAAATTACTAAGCTATGCTATGATGCAGCATTTTATCAGAGAAGAATTGAGTACAAATTCAATCAATAGAAGATTTCGATAGCGTGAAGACATGGACTGGAAATTTCATAGGAAAACATTTAAGCGATCACTCAAACAATAAATTGATAAGTTGCCAATATACAGAGTTGAAACCGTGCCATGCATATCTCAAAACAATGATCCAAGATTGTTTATCATGAGGGAGAATTTGACGCCAGTTACACAGCAATTCAATCCAGCTTAAGCCTTCTACGCTAAATTATTTTCTCAGCACACCTTGCAACAATACATTTCCTTCACTCACACTGACAAAGGAGAAAATGAATCGGTAGACTATGCCGTAGACATGATGCAATCAATGGCTTGCTTGCAGATGCCTGTCATTGTGGCCTCTGGCCCATAAACCTGAAAACGAAAGAAAAAATAGCCACGACTTATGTACGAATAAGACAAATATAAAGAAGTTCCAAGATCTGAGTCTTCAGGAGTGGAGAAATGGAAACTAAAGAAAACTTTCTAGCGTAGATGATCTTGTGGTTTATTCAAATCCAATCATGGTTGTTGAGGTAAAGGACAACATGAACTTTATAATTAAAAAAAAAACACCAGCAAAACTCAAGACACCTGTATTAGATCTGTGCACTCCTCGTAAACAAGGATTCCATACTTCAAATGGAAAAAAAGGTCACAATCTTACAGACAAATATTGAAGACAGGGTTACTTTTCTCCTATTAACAGTATGCATTTCAGTGCTTACAGCTTTGTTTAATATCATAAACCAATGGCCAACAAACTCAGTGAGAACAACAAAAAGAAGACTGTCATTTCATACCTCAAGAGGTACTCCTAGTTCATCTCCTAGAGTGCGCATCTTGGCCAAACCAGTCTGATAGTTTGGACCACCTCTTCGGACATAGATGTTCATTCTTGCAGCCTTTAACTTGGATTCCTATGAGGAGATGAGGAAGAGTTAAAAGTAGAAAAAGGCAACTTAAACCAGTCACCACTAACAGCAATTAGACCAGATTCAACTAGACATACCTTCTCTCTCAATGCTCGTATAATACCATTGAAAGTAGCAGCAACATCAGTGAAGTTAGCAATGCCTCCTCCAATAAGAAGGGCTCTTTTGCGACCATCAGGGTCAGAAGTGGCACACTACAATGATCAAGGGATATTGTTACAGAACACATGAGTAACGACATAGCTGTGAGAGAGGATGCTGAAAAAGAAAAAAAGCTTAAATTTATTGTCTCTTACATCAATGACAACTCTTGCATATTGCAAGACCTCGTCCTCATTTGGAGCTCCACTATACTCTGCATAGTTGCCAAGCTCTGATGCATAACCCAAATCTCCAACCTATGGGAAAAGGAATTAGTCTACCAGTAAAAATCAGGAAGTATAGACCTTGCAACAACCAATAAAGGGCAGGTAGATTATAGCATGTGGCTATAAAAGCACCTACAGTATCAGCATATATAACGCTGGCACCACCTCCAGCAACCATTGTCCAGATACGTCCCTTTGGGTTCAAAACAGTGAATTTCAAAGATGAACTTGTCTGTAAACGCAAGAATATTGTCAATGCTTCTGAATTATGGCCAAAAAGATAATGGTGGTGCCAAGCATGCAAGTACAGGCAAGTAAACGTATGTGAAAACATGCATTCATGTAATTACCTTTTCATCCAGAGAATGAATGAAGCTTTCGGTAGAACTCAGAACTCTTCCAAAAGGCAGAGGAAACTCTACATTACCCCATCTGAATGTACCAAAACATATTGGATGAGAGACAGAATATTTTAGTAATATACCTCAACGATAATCTCATGTCAACTGAAGGTTTCCTTGAAAGAGGATATGAATATATACATACTTCTTGAAGTTCTTAAAAGCAGCAGTGTCATCCAATTCTCCTCTCATATCCAGTGGATATGGTTCCCCATTCACCAGTGTAAATGGATTCATTTCTAGAAAACTGAAGTCCAGATCTAAGGAGAACGAGAAAAGAAACAAGAAGTGAATTCATTACTACCATAAATAATATTTAGTGTAAGAAAATGCACAAAGAGGTCACATAAAAGGAAATATCAGACCATTCTCGATGCTTTAAAGATTCTCAAGAAAAATTTAGTTTTCCACCCTATTATTTCATATAACGTGAAAAGTAATAAGATTCGAGTACATGTGATTAGATTCACAAGTCAAGTAATTTCCTACATTAAATGAATGTGGCAAGAGCATGCTCACCTTGAAATACAGAAAAGACACCGATGATGAAATCACTGATTTTTCCTCGAATCTGAGATAGTATTGAAGTTGTATCAGCAAATTTCAAATATATATTAAGCAATTCAGAATGCACATTACCCAAGATCTTCAACTCTGAGATATTCTGAATAAATCAAAGAGAAACTAGAATCTAAGGGCACTTAGCATGTCCCGTCAATTGATAAACCAAGGAACCACTTTTTATTAACAAGAATCAGACTTTAACCTGTTTAATTATTTTGATCAGTGAAATATGCCAGACTGCTCATCACCAGAATTTATTAGATCATAGATAATTTAATATAACGAAACTTGCCTCCAAAGAAAGTGTAGCAATCAATGGAGCACATGCTTCAAGTGTCATTGGTTTTTCAGTTGGGAGGAATATGGTTTTAACCTGCAGAAATCCAAAAACCAAAACCATGTGGTAATTTTAATTCCAACAGTTATGAGATCAAACAGTCATAATATGATAAGAAATGGAGAGGCACCTATCAAGACTAGCAATGTAAACACACCTTATCCCAATTCTCCTCAATTTCAATACCTCCACATTCTGAGAAGCTAATAGTGCTGCCGAGTCTTTCAGAGACAATTGAAATGTAGAACTCTTGGTCATGTGGAACAAATGGTTCAACAATGAAGGTAGTTATCGGTGCCTTACAGCCACCCATCTCAACCTAAAAAAGCAGATCCAATTTGCACATCAATCTAAAATCTAACCAGACAAACAAAAGAACGAGCTTTCATGCAATTCAATCCAAAATATCACCTCAGCACCAAGGCGTGCTTTCACAAATTCAGCAACTTGAGCTAGATCTAAATTCAAAGCTACCAAACCACTCTTCCCACGCTTCCCAAATAGCATGTCAGGCTTCACAACCAATTTTGTAGATGAAAGCCATGGCTCTTTATTTGTTAACTCAGCGAAATCTGTACCTTCTGTCACCTAGACACGACCACAGATTATCTTATTACTTGTAACATCATTCCAAAATAACACCACTCCCATTACCAAGCTTGAACTTTTAACAGACCCGATAAAAAAAGAGATGCAATTATAGCCGAAACACAGCTAGAATTTCATCAAAACCAAGCTGAAGTCACCAACTTTACCAAAATATGACATCGCTAATCACTAACTCCAAACTTGAGCTTTGAAAAAACCCATTTGAAGATTGAGTGCATATCAGAAATCCAGTTTCAATTCCAATAAAATTAAGCTAGAGTTGCAAAATTTAATCAAATGAGATCCAATTATCAATCCAAAGCAATCAAATTTCAACTTAATAAAAGCATAAATTACCAAATGACCATAACAATCATGGTCAAATAAAAAAAAGAAGAAGATCAAATCACATATATGGGGGGGTTGAGTGGACGGGGGAGATATCAACCTGAGCAGAGCAGATCTGAAGATCAATACCAGAGAGACGTTTCAAGTGCTCTTTCAAAAGTCTCTTAGAATCATACTCTCTTATCTTCTTTCTAGCCATTTCAACAATTCAAATCAAAGATGATCTACAAAATAAAGAAACAGTGTACAATTTGCAACTATATGTTATTACAACCTCTGCTTTTATATTACCATGGAAACAGATTTTTGAAAAAAAACAATGAAATGAATGGTCTGGTTTTGCTTAAAAGAGAAGATGAGAACTAACCAGACAACAGCAAGGTTGTGTCTTTGTAAGAGAGAGGGGTGGTTTAGCTGGTTAGTTGGCGTCTAATAATGTGGGAGCGTGGTGGTAGGCGAATTGCACGAGGAGGGAGAGGAGAAGAAGCTAAAATGGTCAGTCAATGTTGTTTAAATTTAAATTATTATTTTTTTAAAATATTACTTTCTCAGCTTGATAACAAGATTTCCATGTCCAACCTTGAACAAGTTGGAACATAATTTCAGAAGGTTGAATTGATCACACTCACAGATACATCCCTATGACTTGACTTTTTTATAAAAATAAATTAACCTAAACATAACCTGTATTTAATAATAAAAATCAATAACAAATTTCTTCATATTTAATAACATAATGATACATCATCATCAATACACCTTATAAAAAACATAATCCATTTTCATCATTATTTTTTGTACTTAACAGTATACCCATATTGGACAGCAAACTCAACAAACTGCTTGGACTCAAAAAACCCATCTTTGTAATACTGGTCAAGAACGTTGTCTGCATATTCAGGAAAGAAAAGACCACAATGATTGAAGGCTTTCTTCAACTTTTTCTTGGTAATGGCTTCAAGTTTCTTGAAAACCACCCATAATCGTTCATCACTCAAAAACATTCCCATTTCATCATCAGATTTGCACGACCAGGCTGCCAAAATACCAGCCAGGCATAACACAAGTTCATCCATCTCTTGATCAGTAGCAATCAACCATCTCCATTGGCATCATCAAACACTAGTGCCCTGTCAGCTCTGAAGTCAGGATAACTAGCACCCAACTCAGAGAAGGCAGCCTTCAGCTCATTACAGCCAAGAACATTAATGTCAAGATCCTTGACGTGCCTCATGAAAATCTCCCTGATTTGCTTTGCTGTTAAGGGCTTGTCCCTTGTTTTTGTTGCAAACATCACAAGGAATGAGGATCGATATTGTTAACAAACTTTGTATGAAGCTTACAATTTGGTGCAAGAACAACCTCCTTGAGGAAACGGCTCCATACATGATCATGAGCAAGTGTGCGTTGTCCGGAACATTTCTAAGCTAAACACGGGCTGTTCTCCAACTCTGCATTTATTTTTTTGAGAAGGGACTTGTACATGTATACTTAAGCTCGGTTTTCTAATACGGTTAAATCTATTTTATTATGGAAGTGTTGTTCAAACTACTTTTCACATGAAAAATATTAAATCCATGTTTTAAAATATGTTTTTTTATGTGTTCTTAAAATTAAAATATATACTAAATATGAAGTGAACATGTATATATATAACAATAAAGAAAAAAATAATATATGAAATTAAGCTATATTTAGGAACACGAACCAGATAAATCAAGTATAAGAATGTTGACTCCAAGCTCTCTCGTTTCCATGATCGTTGTTGGTGGTTCGAAATCTTCATAAACAAGTCTAGTTTCAATCTGTTGTCTCATTGATGATTGCATTTCAAGGTATATTATTATAAAAAAAAATTTATTGGTGATCCCATCAATGTGTTTGTTAGTTTTATTGTTTTGTTTAACTACAAGGTAAAGCATTTAAATACTATAAAAATAGGATCAAAGTAACTCCTTAAAACACAATATACACATACACATACACATGTGGGAAGAACATTCTGCAACCAACATTGTTCACCCCTTACAGAACACTATAGATTATAATGCATATTTTTTTGTTAATTTATTTTGATTATCAAAGTTTTATTTATGTGATTTTATCCTAATTGAAGATCAATTGCTTCAGAATGCTTAGTTATAGTTAGAGGTAAAATTGAAAGAAAAATGACCAAACTAAAACAAATGTCAAACATGGATTACATGCTATATATTGCATGAAAAATCCATTTGGATCGTCGAACTTTACAAATAACACAAAATATATCATTTAGATCTCTTTGATTTTTCAAAAAAATAATTTTCATATACAAGTCTTTTTAGTTATTTTTCAGTTTACAAATAGAAAGAGGAGAGAGAGAAAGAGTTCTTGGATCATAAAAAGAATAGAAAAAATTGAGATATGATCTTTGGACCTATGTTGGTTCATAGATCTCCAAAGACGTAATGTAATGGCAAAAAGCTTAAGATTTACATAAAAGATTTTGAGTTTGAGTCAGGACATGTATCTCTTGTAAGAGTCTAAGACAATTAAAATTTTATTCGTTCACTTGGGCCCGTAAGGTGCATTTTCTAGAGGGTGTGGTTTCCTCAAATTCAAAAATAAAATATCGGTTCATAGGACCACGAGTCTAGGTTTTTTGTAAAAAAAAAGGCTAAGTGTAAATTTATGGGAAAAAATATTGAATTTGGTTGAGTTCATGGTTCAAGTTGCGAGATTAAACAATGAAACAAATTTTTTTTTTCTAACTTTGAGTTTTTTTCATGGTGTGTATGTATGTATCTTTTAAAAATAATTTTGAAATTTATGGTTTAATTGACATCCCTAATTAATTTGTATTATGCTTATTCAATTTTCTTTTGGACAAAGATTGTGTATTAATGATGTTCTGTGTATTTCATTAAAAAAATCTTATTTTGATTCATCAATAATTCTTTTATTTTTTTTATACATGGATTTTAATTTTTAAATTTAAAAATATTTATTTTCAAATAATATTTTTGATATGTGCAGCCTTGCATAATAATCTTTCTCTTTTTTTATTTTATTTAATCAATTTAACATGTCTCTATTTTTAACATCATTTGATGGAATAAAAAATAATTTTAATAAACAAATTCAGTAAATATAATTGGACAAATGTTATGTTTATTAACATATTCTACCTTTTCATCTTATTTTTAGTTATTGTTAACAACTTCTTTTTTCCTTTTTATTACCATGTATAGTTCTTGATTTATTTGATCACATGCAAAAGATTTTTAATTTACACTTTAATTTTTTTATGTATAAAATACATTGAAAAACTAATGCAACAAAAACAATAAAATCCCAAGCAGACGGGCTTGTCAAGGCAAGCCCATGTATGAACCCTGATGATATGGGCTTCACACAATACCACTTGACTATATATTTTTTTACAAATTAATGCTTCTTTTATATGTTTTTTCCAATATGTTTTATTTATATCTAGATTAATACTCATTTTCTCTTCTATTTTGTATAAAGAGCTATTTGAAATAACAATTAGTTTTTAGTTATCCATTTAACTTTTGAAAGAGGTTTTTCTTATTCATTTATGATTTTTTTTAATGATGAATTTAAAAAAAAAATTCAGATAATATTTCTAATATATGTGGCCCTTCATGATATTTTTTTCTTTTTTATTTATTTGATAAATTTGATATGTGTGTCTATTTCTATTATTGTTTGATTGAATAAAATTTTATTATAATATATAAATTGAGCAAGCACAACCTGATAAAATATCTTTTCTTGTGAGATTAAATACCTTAATCTACATGTGTCTTGATTTTTCAAGTTTTTTCAGTTATCATTTATGTTTTTTTTTTAATTTATTAACACACATAATTATCAATATATTAATTATATGTACGCATAAACCTTTTGATTTTCACTTAGAGTTTTTTTAACTGCAAAAACATGTCAAAAATACGGGTCTAATATCTAATATGAATTATACAATGTAAAAATTAACAAAAAAATATTAAAAAGTTATGAACCCTATCTTATTTATTTATTGTTAATCCCAACTCTATTTATCAAGTGGATTTGAAAATTTTAAGATTATGGCCCAAAGTTAAGTTCTTAGTTAAATTGATTCATATATTGAGCTAATCAAATCTTTTCAACCCAATCAACTTTCTAGCAACTCATTGAATTTTGATTCAAACTCTCTTAGTTTAGTGTCTTGTATATATAAAATATTGAGAGTTGTTCCTTTGATTTAGCAAACCAATATTTACTTTGAATATTAACATGTTAACATTGCATCTATGAAGTTAAAGAGGACAATTTTGAGGATTAACCTTAATTAACATATGAATATATTCACTAATTTGTAGATTCTGATATATATATATATTTTAATTTTATTGTGTCAAATTGCCTTGCTTGATCTGAAGTTTATTAAATTTCAAAGCATACAAACTAACTTAATTAAAATAGTGTAATTGTAAATATATTTATAAATCACTCATAACTATATTAACTAATGAACTACCAATCTCAACCCAATTAAAATCAATCAAATTAATTAATTAACATTGTATCAATCAACCTCTTCCCGCCACAAATAACACTCACCGAGCCCCCCTTCTTCAATTTCCCGCTGTTTTTCTTTCCCCAAACGACACCGTCACTCCCCTCCCTCTAATTTAGCTTTCAAAAAGCACAATACCCAAACTACCGCAGTCACCTCCACATCCACCTTCAGATCGAGGGCACAAAAGTAACTCCAGTTCCCAATAGAAATGGCATAGAATGTAATTCTCTGAACCCTCAAGCCTTAATAACAAACCCCAAAACCCCCTATTATTTTTTCCCCTTGGAAGCTCGACGTCTCTATAAAAATTCATACTCTCTTCGCGCTCTCGAAAAGTTTCCCAATCATCTCAATTTCTTCGTATCATTTTCTGTAATTTCTTCTTCATCCCCACTCCTTTTCTCTTCATAATGTCCATTTTAAGCAAATTTTTAGTTTTTTTGGTGTTTTTACTCGATTCTTCTCTTATTTAATCGTCACATTTTATGTTTTTGTGTTTGGTTTCAAAAGTTAACCCTAATTTCTCTCACAGGGTCTTTGTTACATGAATTATAAGCCGAATTGGCCTAGGATTTTTTCTCTTTATTATTGAAGATTGCTTGGTTCAAGTACTGCTGCTGCGAGGCATTTAACGAATGTGAGTTTTTATTTTTGGGTTTGAATTCGATTTTTATTGGGTTTGATATGGTTTTGAAGTTGGGGAAGTTGTGATTTTGGATTTGGATTTGAGGATTGAGTGGAAATGGAAGTGGATTAGTGTTATATTGTGGTTATTGAGTGAAAATGGTTGGCGGTGAAGGGATTTAGGGTTTTGAAGAGAATAGAAGTTGAAATTGGGGTTTTTTGGTTGTGTTGACTGATGGGTGTTGATTATTGAAGATGAAAAATTGGGTTTTTGGCTTGTAATTTAATGGGTTTTTTTTTATATATAAGTTTGTGAAACCCTAATTTGGGATTGGTTTAGCAATCTAATTTAAAAGTTGGTTGAACATGTTTGTGCTTGATGTTTGACTTGTTTCCATTTGTGTTGATTATTTGTTGTATTTGGATGTAGAGTTGTTGCAGTCAAAGATGGCTGATCAGAGGAATGGAAGTGGGCAGCCATCAAATGCAGCAAGAAATGTATATGCTATTGACGTGGAGAAATTTAAAATACGGCTCAAGGCATTTTATTCAAATTGGAATGAGAACAAGGCTGGTTTATGGGGTTCTTCTGATGTTATAGCTATAGCAACACCTCCACCTTCTGAGGACTTGCGGTATCTGAAATCGTCAGCTTTGAATATTTGGTTGCTTGGGTATGAGTTTCCAGAGACTGTAATGGTTTTTATGAAGAAACAGATTCATTTCTTGTGTAGCCAGAAGAAGGCTTCTTTGCTTGAAGTTGTGAAAAAACCTGCCAGGGAAGTTGTGGGTGTTGATGTCATGATGCATGTGAAGGAGAAGACGGACAATGGGACTGGTCTGATGGAAGCAATATTCCGTGCTATTCGTTCTCAGCCAGGTGCTGATGAGCAAGTTGCACCTGTTGTTGGACACATTGTGAGAGAGGCTCCTGAAGGAAAACTTTTGGAAACCTGGTCTGAAAAATTGAAAGGTGCAGGTTTTGAGCTTGCTGATGTATCTAATGGTTTGTCTGATTTGTTTGCTGTTAAGGATGCTGATGAGCTCATTAATGTGAAGAAAGCTGCTTTTTTGACTTTTAGTGTAATGAACAATGTTGTGGTGCCGAAGCTTGAGAATGTTATTGACGAGGAGAAAAATATCACCCATTCTGCTTTGATGGATGAAGCAGAGAAGGCCATTTTAGACCCCACTAGAGCTAAGGCAAAGTTGAAGGCGGATAATGTTGATATATGCTATCCTCCGATATTTCAGAGTGGAGGGGAGTTTGATCTAAGGCCTAGTGCTGCGAGCAATGATGAGTCCCTGTATTATGATTCTGCCAGTGTAATTATAATTGCTGTGGGATCTCGATACAACAGTTACTGCTCAAATGTTGCCAGGACTTTAATGATAGATGCCACTCCTTTGCAGAGCAAGGCTTATGCTGTTCTTCTCAAGGCACAAGAAGCTGCTATCGGTGCTCTGAAGCCTGGGAACAAACTCAGTGCTGCTTATCTAGCTGCCCTGTCAGTGGTTGAGAAGGAGGCTCCTGAATTGGTTCCAAATCTGAGCAAATCAGCTGGGACAGGCATGGGTCTTGAGTTTCGTGAGTCAGGACTGAATCTTAATGCCAAGAATGATCGAATGGTAAAGGCTAAGATGGTTCTCAATGTGTCTCTTGGTTTTCAGAACTTGCATAATCAGACCAAGAATCCCAAGATTCAGAATTTCTCACTGTTGCTTGCAGATACTGTTATCGTTGGTAATCTCATTATCCTCTGCAACATTTTCTTAATTTCCACCCTTTTTATTTTTCCCAATTGCTTATCAATATCTATGACATGTTTTCTCTTGTATTCATTTAAATTTCTTTTTTCCTAATGTTATCTTATGAACTATCATAATTACATCGAACAGAAATTATTATTGTTTAAAAAGTTTATTTCGTTATCATCCAATGATTTGGACATTGCAGGTGATCAAAATCCAGATGTGGTAACTTCCAAGAGCTCAAAAGCTGTCAAGGATGTGACTTACTCATTTAATGAAGGCGAGGAGGAAGAACAAAAACCTAGAGCTAGAGCTGAGATGAATGGCGGGGAAAACTTGATGTCTAAGACAACATTGAGGTCAGATAACGGGGAGATCTCAAAGGAGGAGCTTCGGAGGCAGCACCAAGCAGAACTTGCCCGGCAGAAGAATGAAGAAACTGCCCGGCGACTTGCTGGTGGAGGAAGTGCTAATGGAGACAGTCGTGCTGCTTCAAAGACTTCAGCTGATTTGGTGGCCTACAAGAATGTCAATGATATTCCTCCTGCTAGGGATCTAATGATTCAGATAGACCAGAAGAATGAGGCTGTTCTTTTGCCTATTTATGGGAGTATGGTGCCTTTCCATGTTTCCACAATCAGGACAGTTTCCAGCCAGCAAGATACCAACCGGACTTGTTACATTCGAATCATTTTTAATGTTCCTGGGACGGCTTTTAATCCACATGACTCCAACTCATTGAAGCACCAAGGAGCTATTTATCTGAAGGAGGTTTCTTTTCGCTCAAAGGATCCTAGGCATATAAGTGAAGTGGTACAGCTGATCAAGACACTTAGGCGGCATGTTATGGCCAGGGAGTCAGAGAGGGCTGAGAGGGCAACCTTGGTTTCTCAGGAGAAACTACAGCTTGCAGGGAATAGATTCAAGCCAATAAGGTTGACTGACCTTTGGATTCGTCCTGTTTTTGGTGGCCGTGGAAGAAAGTTGCCTGGTTCTCTTGAAGCCCATGTTAATGGGTTCCGATATTCTACGAGCAGAGCTGAGGAGCGTGTGGATGTTATGTATGCAAACATCAAGCATGCATTTTTCCAGCCTGCAGAGAAGGAGATGATTACTCTCCTGCACTTCCATCTCCACAACCACATTATGGTGGGAAACAAGAAGACCAAGGATGTGCAGTTTTATATTGAGGTGATGGATGTGGTCCAGACTTTGGGAGGTGGAAAGAGGTCTGCCTATGACCCAGATGAGATAGAGGAAGAGCAGCGGGAAAGAGAGAGGAAGAATAAGATCAATATGGGCTTTCAGAGCTTTGTAAATCGGGTGAATGACCTTTGGACTCAGCCCCAATTTAGTGGACTTGACCTTGAGTTTGATCAGCCTTTGAGAGAGCTTGGCTTCCATGGAGTGCCCCACAAGGTTACATCTTTCATTGTCCCCACTTCAAGCTGCCTGGTTGAGTTAGTTGAGACCCCTTTCCTTGTTGTCACCCTGGGTGAGATTGAGATTGTCAATCTGGAGAGAGTTGGGCTTGGACAGAAAAACTTTGACATGACCATTGTCTTCAAGGACTTTAAGCGTGATGTCCTCAGGATTGACTCCATTCCATCAACTGCACTTGATGGCATCAAAGAATGGCTTGACACAACAGACATCAAGTATTATGAAAGCAGGCTGAATCTCAACTGGCGACAGATACTGAAGACAATCACTGATGACCCACAGAGCTTCATTGATGATGGGGGGTGGGAATTTTTGAATTTGGAAGCTAGTGATTCAGATTCTGACAACTCAGAGGATTCAGACCAGGGCTACATACCATCAGATGCAGAACCTGACTCTGAGACAGAGGATGAAGACTCTGATAGTGAATCACTTGTGGAGTCTGAGGATGATGAAGAGGATGATTCCGAGGAAGACTCTGAGGAAGAAAAGGGTAAGACGTGGGAGGAGCTGGAGAGGGAAGCAAGCAATGCAGACAGGGAAAAGGCTAATGATTCAGACAGTGAGCAGGAGAGGAACAGAAGGAAAGCAAAGGCTTTTGGGAAGTCTCGAGCCCCTCCTAGACCCGCTCCTAGAATGCCCAAGCGCCCCAAGTTCCGATAGGTTTGATAGGAAACATCAACGTTCCTTTTCTTATTTATGTTTCTAGCAGGTAGTTGCAGCAGCTGCCTAAGAATGCAGGCCTCTAACTCGGTTTAGAACTATTGATAGTGGTAGTTTTAAGATTTTGTTTTTATTTTAATCTATTGCCTTTTGGTCATCAAGTGGGAGTTTTGCTGGGAAGGAGACCAATCCCTAACAAACCTTAGCTGTGCGTCACCGCAATTGCGCACTGTCATTAAAATCTTTGTAACTGTTATGCTCGTCTGTTTTGTCTGTCTTGTCCGTGTTGCATTGTGTTCTTGTTATACCGTAATGCACGGTATGGAAACGTTACTTGTTCAATACATATTTGTTGATATCCAATCATTGTCTCATGGAATAAAAACTTTTTCCCGTCACAACCATTGCTTCTTTTCATCTAGTGTTATTAAATCCAGCTTTCAAGCTTGAAGTGGGAGTTGATTCATGAACTGAATGTAGATATGGTCAAAATTTAAGTTGATTTTTATTTTAAAATGATACAATTTTAATTTTCTTGCAACAATGCTATTTTAAATTGATTTATATTAACAAGCTCGAGATCCGGGTCATAAAGTTCATAATAACTCTCTCTGCTTCCATCAAATTGAAGTTTACAAAGCAAGCTTTTGATAGTAATTAACTTGTGATCCGAATGGTGATTATCTTAGTTAAAATTTGATTTGATTTGTATTTTTTTTTCAAAGCAATAATTACTATAGTTATTATTTTTTTAAATTCTTGAACTGATTGTTAGATTAACTCACTCTAAACTCATGATCCATGCCTTGGCTAGATTATAAGCAGTCACCTCTACTTGTTATTGCTATAGGAACTTGCATTATCAATTATGGCTGTTTTTACTTTTGGTGCTTCACTCTTTGTGATGTTGGTGCAAGTCATTGCTAGAAGAGAGCTTTGTATAATTTTGCAAGCATGGTTTCAGTTTAGTCCAAGGGAAAGGGATACTTCGAATTTCAACAATAAATGATAGAAATGAATCTTTATGTGACTGCACGAAGGATAAAAGACATGGCATATATAAATTTACTTCAAAACTGTCAGAGATATAAATTTATTGTCTGTGTATTCATTTCTTCAACCAACCATGCTTTTATCCTTTCTGGAATATTAACAAAATAAAACCTGTTAAATGGTACTCATGGGCAAAGGGATAATAGTCACCAATGGCGTCGGAACAAAACACTGAAATGAAAGTGGTTACCCAACAGAAACCACCACCTTTTCATTTTCAACAGTCAAAATGGTTATTCTTCAAAAACAAAGAAAAGAAAAAATTCCATGCTGAGATCACATTAAACTTGAAGTTACTGACATCAGAAGCAAGAAGGGCTGCAATATCAGCGGATCCTCTTATAACTAAACTTTCAACGTCAAGTCATGAGCTAATTGGCTAACCTCACCCGTGGACCAGGGGCTGCAAGCAGAAAGTGAGACTCAAGATTCCCAGCAAGAGGCCAAGTAGACTGCAAACCTCCACTAATTGTCCAATCTCTGCAGTGTATTCACGGATAACAGCTGCACCAGGCAGTGTCTTGAGGTAAATACAGCTCTAACCATGCAAGAACCCTTTGTAAACGTATTGTTTTGTATACTTCGGTTCTGAATTTTCAAGTTGAGAAATCCTCGAAATTGAACATCACTGGTCTCTTCTGGATTCGGAGCTGAAGGTTTCAGTCTCCATAATTCAGTAGCTGAGGAACACATCAGTTACAGGTTGGAGACACATTAGCTCCCTTTTTTTTTCAAAATTCTCTTACATTTGAGCAGGATGGATAGAGGGTAGGCACTCCTCACTGAAAAACCTGCTGTCCTTGAATAGTTTACTAAAATAGTGAATCAGGGTGAAGGTCATAACTGAGAAGAATAGCTTGATGGCCTTAGCTGCTGTGCCTTGGGATATAGTATCTATCACTGCAATTTTCCAACATTTAAGAGCTTGCATCTTCATATCAAGCATGGAAACTCGAAAGAGAATCTGCTTGTAACTTGGTCTGGCAACCAGTGGTCCTTTAAAATTCTGTCAGTCCACTGCAATCCTTAAAAAATGCTGCACCATAGATAACTCGATCTATATCCTAAACTTGTGTGGCAGAACCTTGGATGGTATCTGGGTTCAAAGGTGTGTGTCAGGAGTCTTCATGTATTCCAACCTTGTTTGGCACGGAGTGCCTGGTTAAGAAATGATTTCTGAAAAACCCAACCATCCCTTTTCTTTGCTGCATACATCTCATCACAATGGTTTAAACAGCAGAGAGAAGACGTAAGGAATTGATTGGGAAATCATACAATAAAGAATTAATGCATAAATAATTTAGCTATCCAAGCTAAAGATACAGCGATTCATAATCATGGAAATAGTAAACCATAAAAGAAAGTAACACTTTAATCATCCAATATAAATGAAGAGAGAACAAAGGAAAAAAAGCCTTGAACAAACAGAGCCATACCCACCTATGAAAACACGAGCGCCTTTGCTATTTCCTGCTTAGCATTGCGAAATAGACAATTTACTGGTGGATGCATGGATTGAGATATGCAATAAAACTGTATCTTAATAAGATCAACGAACTACTTTCAAAACAGAAGAAAGCTCCAAAACAATGGCAACCAATAACATGCTGATACGAAATTGAGCAGGTTTTCACACAACATGCTCATCACCATCAGTTGAATAGCACTCGCCATTTTGGCCATGTGTGGTTAATCTTCCCTCCAATGACAGTGACGAAGGAGGAAACAAAGAGTAGAAGTTAAATTTGAAGATCCAAAAACAGCTTTACACATTCTACTATATGAAATGGAAATGATTCTAGGAGGACATTCACAAGTAGGAGATTCAAGTTAAAAACAAAAACAAGCAATAAAAAGATATGAAAACATTTCTCTCTGATTTCTAATTCCACTATTTTACAAGTAAACAATTGGTCATGGCCCTGAGTTTCAAAACCACTTTACAAGTAAAGAGTATACTTTCAACCAGCTTGTCCAGTGTGCATATAAAAACCAACACCAAAAAAACGAAAAGGAAAAAATTCCAAAACATCTGCTTCCCTGCAAGAGACATTATTCTGGCTAGTGCAACTATTATCTGTAGATGCTTCAGGTGTAGTTTAATAAAGCATAGGGGTATAGACACCTTTGGTCACCTTAGTTTGGGCCTCTTGGGAAGACTTCCACTCACATTTCTTCTATCAGGTGGTCGAGCTAGTGGTCGAGCTGGGGGTCGCGATGGCGGTCGAGCTGGTAGTCGAGTGGGTGTTCGAGCTGGTGGTCGAGCTGGCTCTCGAGACTTACCAAGTGCCTTGATCTTCCTTCTTTTTCTCTCCTCTTCGCTATCTGAATCATTCCTCTTCTCCCTGTCAGCATAACTAGCTTCCCTCTCCAACTCTTCCCATGTCTTTCCTTCCTCCTCCTCCGAGTCTTCCTCAGAGTCCTCTTCCTCATCATCCTCGGACTCCACCAAAGACTCACTGTCATCATCTTCATCATCGGAACCTGAGTCAGATTGAACATCTGAAGGCACATACCCTTGGTCTGAGTCTACTGACTTATCAGAATCTGAATCACTAACTTCCATGTTTAAAAATTCCCACCCACCATCCTCTATGAATTTTTCTGGATCGTCAGTGATAGTTTTCAGTATAGGCCGCCAGTTCAGATTTAATCTACTTTCATAATACTTGAGGTCAGTCGTGTTAAGCCACTCCTTTATGCCATCTAGTGATGTAGAGGGGATAGAATCTATTCGTAGGACATCCCGTTTGAAGTCCTTGAATACAACAGTCATGTCAAAATTCTTCTGTCCAAGGCCAACTCTCTCCAGGTTAACAATCTCAATCTCACTCAGAGTTATAACCACACAAGGAGTCTCTATCAGCTCAACCAAGCAGCTTGATGTCGGAACTATGAACGCTGAAACTTTATGGGGAACCCCATGGAACCCAAGCTCTCTTAAAGGCTGATCAAACTCAAGGTCAAGTGCTTTAAATTGAGGCTGGCCCCATACATCATTCACCCGGTTCACAAAGTTCTGGAAGTCCATGTTAATTTTATTCTTTCGATCCCTCTCACGTTGTTCTTCCTCAATCTCGTCAGGGTCATAGGCTGATCTTTTTCCCCCTCCTATTGTCTGGACCACATCAATCACCTCAATATAAAATTGCACATCCTTGGTCTTTTTGTTCCCCACCATTATGTGATTATGCAAATGAAAGTGCACGAGAGTTATCATTTCCTTCTCTGCTGGCTGAAAGAATGCATGCTTGATGTTACCAAACATTACATCAACACGTTCATCAGGCCGTGAAGTTGAATATCGTAAGCCATTTGTGTGGGCTTCAAGTGAGCCAGTCAGTTTTCTTCCACGACCACCAAAAGGAGGACGAACCCATAGATCTAACAATTTTATTGGCTTGAATTTGGTAGAAGATAGCTGGAGCTTTTCCTGACTAACTAAGGTTGCCCTTTCAGCTCTCTCAGATTCTCTAGAAGTAACCTGCCGACGCAGGGTTTTAATCTGCTGTACCACTTCACTTATATGTCTAGAGTCCTTTGAACGAAATGAAACCTCCTTCAAATATATAGACCCTTGAAACTTAAGGGAATTTGCATCATGAGGGCTGAAAGGGGTGCCAGGCACATTAAATATTATTCTTATGTAGCAAGTTCGGTTACCATCCTGCTGGCTGGACACGCTCTTCACAGTGGCAACGTGGAAAGGAACCATACTTCCGTGAATTGGTAATATTATGGCTTCATTCTTCTGGTCAATCTGAATCATAAACTCTCGAGGAGGGGGCAGATCATTGACATTCTTATACGCAACTAAATCACCAATTGTCTTTGCACCACCTCGATTATCTGTTGCACTTGAACCCCCACCAGCAAGCCTCCTAGCAGTCTCTTCATTCTTCTGGCGAGCAAGCTCTGCCTGGTGCTGCCTTCGTAGCTCCTCCTTTGACATTTCATGGTTGTCTGACCTAAGTGTTGCCTTAGACAAGATGGTCTTGCTCCCTCTAAGTTCATGCATGGTTTTTGGCTGATCGTCCTCATTGAATGAATATGCCACATCTTTAACAGCTTTCGTACTCTTTGAAGTCACCACATCTGGAATCTTCTCACCTACAATCACTGTATCTGCCAGTAAGACAGAATACTTCTGGGTCTTTGGTTTTTTGGTCTCTGCCTGCAAGTTCTGAAATCCAAGAGACACATTGAAAACCATTCCTTGTTTCAGAATTCGATCATTCTTGGAATTAAGACTTAGCCCTGACTCACGAAACTCAAGGCCAATTCCAGTTCCTGCAGTTTTGGTCAAGTTTGCGATTAATTCAGGAGCATCCTTCTCAACCACAGAGAGTGCCGCTTGATACACAGCACTAATCTTGTTCCCAGACTTCAATTCACTGATTGCTGCTTCATGGGCCTTAAGGAGGACCTCATATGCCTTGCTCTGCAACGGATTGGCATCAATCAGAAAAGTTCTTGCAATGTTTGAGCAGTAGCTGTTGTATCTAGAACCAATTGCACATATGATCACACTAGTAGAGTCATAGTAGAGGTTCTCATCATTGCTTGCAGCACTCGGTTTCAAATCAAACTCTCCTCCACTCTGAAAAATTGGAGGATAGCATATATCAACATTCTCTGCCTTCAGCTTTACCTTAATTCTTGCAGGTTCCAATATTGCCTTTTCTGTGTCATCCATCAATGAAGAATGGGAGATCTTCTTCTCCTCATCAATGACTTTTTCAAGCTTTGGGACCACAAACTGCTTCATCACTGAAGAAGTCAAGAAAGCTGCTTTTCTTACATTTGTAAGCTCAATACTGTCTTTGACAGAAAATAAGTCAGAGAACCCATTTGTTACATCACTTAGCTCACAATTAGCATTCTTTAGTTTCTCATCCCATGTTTCCAAAAGCTTCCCTTCAGGACTTTCTCTAGCTATATGTCCAATGACAGGAGTACCATGACCATTCGAGTTTGACTGAGCAAGGACTGCATGAAAAATGATATCCATCAAATCACTTCCATCGTCGCTTTTGGTCTTCACATGTATCACAACTTCAACACCCATAGCCTCTTTGGCAGACTTCTTAACAACCTCAAGCAAAGAAGCCTTTTTCTGGCTACATAAGAAATGGATCTGCTTCTTCAGGAAGACCATAATTGTCTCTGGGAACTCGTATCCAACCAACCAAATATTCAGTGCTGATGACTTCAGATACCGGAGATCCTCTGAAGCTGGAGGCGTTGCTATGGCAAGAACATCAGAAGCACCCCATAGGTCATTATGATGTTCCTTCCAATGTGAATATAACAAGTTCAAGCGCTTAGTGAAGTTATTCAAATCTATCGCATATGGATTGACAGCTCCTGAAGGCTTCCCATTTGAGGATTTTGCATTAGCATTCCTACTTTCAGCCATAGCATGCAGTTCAAATACAGATCTTGATTTGTCAACAACAGAGCAGTAGCGCCTAATGATCGGCAAAAACTGTGATAAATAACAATTAACCCATCAGTTCTCTTCCTTCTCTCCATATGGCAATAATATAAAAAAAACTTCAAATCCTCAAAAATCCGTTGATCAAACTAGTAATCAAAGAAGGATCGATCCATTACCTCCTCTATCTGAAAAGTCTCAAATGAACCTCACTTCAATAACAAGGAACCATGCATCTAATAAAAAAGCCATCAAATCTCAACTCCTGCAATAAGAAATTCTCGATCCTTAGAACCAGCTACACAGACCCACAAAACAAATAAAAAAAAATTCAGGATTTGGAGCTAAATCTGGTGCTTGAATTCATTGAATTATGAAAAAACAAAGAAAACCCAGATAGATAAAAGATTAAATTAAAAGATTACAACTTGTGGGTACCTATGGTATGTTTATCTTATGATTCAAAAGGTAAAAGCTTGAGATCATAGGTGTGAACTTTTTGAAAGAAATGGATGATGATGAGACTGACTTTTTATCAACTTTGACAAAGAAATGGATTGCTCCAACATGAAGGATTTGGAGGTATAGAGAGTGTGATTAATGGATGGCAGTTAGAATAAGGAATGATTAAAGATGAACAACAGAGGAGAAGCTAAAGAAGCCAAAAGTGTAATCATCAATCAATTCACTTGTGGAAAATGAATATTTATATGTAAGGGAAAATCTATGGTATGAGATAAGTATACGTTGTTGATACTAAGGTAGTGTATTTTTACTGACTAATGTTTTTATAATTTTTTTTTTTTTAACATCAATACAACATAATTATAAAAAAGTATTTAGTTTAATATATTTTTTTTTAAATAAAGGGTTAAAAACACCACTGAGCATTAATTTTTAAGACCAAAATCAATTTATAAGGCTAGTTTAAGATTGAATCTCCCATTCCTCTTCAAGAAAGATAAAAATCCAGCATGTTATACGGATGACAGGAAGGTTTACTCTAAATCCACTCAAGAGGTTTTACCCTGCAATTTTGATTATACGGGTCTACACTCGTTTTGGATGAACAGTTTGCATTCAAGTCCCGGGAAATATGTTCAAGAGCAAACCACAACAAACAAACAACGAGGGAGCGCAACTAGCTTATCGAGGCAGACGAGTGATCCAATAGAATTGCCAGGCACCATGTTCAGGAACACTAAATCACATTTGATCTTTAGCTGTTTAGGAACATTACAATATTCTTTGATCAGGAACAAGGTACACAGGGTAATCAGACCACCCATGGAGGCTAGGGCAAACATCAAGTAGCATGTCTCTAAATCTGCGTTTACATAGTAGAATAGTAGGATACAACAAAGATACATAGAGAACGTGACAACATGGATAACGTGGAACAAATATTGCTTCTAGATCGGGGCAACACTCAGCTCGGTTTCTTACACAATAAAATCATAAACCGAGAAAGGGACATTGCTTTCTTGCATGCTCGGGAATCAATTTGACCTGTGTCTCCACTGAAACTCCCTTCAATTCTAGTTGAACAGCAGCAGAAACAGCAAGTAGTAAGCACCAGGATTAATAGATAATAAACTGCGGTTATTGAAAACAATTTGCTCTGTAATAATTTCATACCATGAGATTTGAAGTTAAATAATGGCGGGAGGAAACGCCCATTTGGCAGGCGGGTGTTTTGATCGCGAAGCTCGTCAAAAAAGGGATGCGTCAAGGCATCCAACTGCAACCAAAGTAGGTCAATAGTAGTAAAAAAGATTTTAATCAAACAAAGAATTAAACAAACCGAGAGAACATGATTGCAATGAGCACATAACATGGTCAGATTCAAATAGCAACAAGTACTTCTTGGGAAATAATCATCGACATTCAAAGGTTATTGAGAATTCACAAATTTATAGAGTCAAAGGAACAATAACCTAGTCCAGAAAAATACTCACAGCTGTGCACCGTAGGTTAGGGGAGTATTGCAATAATCTAGAAACCAGATCAACTGCTTCAGGAGGCATGCGCTTGTGGAATATCTAAAAGTGAAACCAACAGAAGTTGATGGATGATAAGTCATATGAATGCAACACAAACTCCGAAACATTCATCTAGAATTGCTGATACCTTGTGCCAAGGATGAGCTTTAATCTGGGGGAATTTGTACTCTGTATAATTTGGGTTCATGCATTTAATTTCCTCCCTTGTTGGAGTACCCAAAACCTGGAAGATAATGGCATTTTATGAAATAAAATAAATCAGGGATAAAGCAAGTCCCAACAGAAACGAGCATTTTACCAAAGTGTAGACAAAGTCTTTTTAATGTTAGTAAAAAGCTACACTTGATAATGTATAGACAGCTATTGAAAGGTTCAGGATGCTAAAAATTACCTTGATAATCTCCACAAGCTGGTCGACTCCACTCTCACCAGGAAAAAGAGGCTGACATAATCGATACATTTATTAAGCTTGTTGTGGAGATCATTTATGTAAAACAAATCAAATACACCTTGTCCACAAAAGCTTTCTACCTGTCCAAGCAATAGCTCAGCAAGGACACAGCCAACAGACCAGATGTCAATAGCTGTCGTGTATTCAGTTGCTCCAAATATAAGTTCAGGTGCTCTGTAATACCTAGAACAGATATAAGATATATTGGGCTCCCCTTTTACCTGTCAGAAGAAACAGCATCCCACTAAAAATAAAAGCAAAGATGAACACCAAATAGAATAACAAGGAACAGAGCATACCAGGACTTTTGCACTTCCAAAATCACACAATTTAACCTGATGTGTATGAGGATTCACCTGCATCAAGAAAAACAAATTGAAGATAACTTTTTAAAAGATTCTGACATGGAATAAGAGACATTGTAAGCAAAACAAAGATTGTGTCCTCCAATAAAAAGGATAACCACTTCATTTGAGCAAATCAAATTACAGCCATATATTTATAGTTTATTTTTATCACAAAGCTTTTAAATTTCAGAAAAGTGAGAACCTTATGAGAAGACATATTTCTCTATTTTTATCACAATTAAACATATTAAGGTATATGCCTAAAAAAAGCACATGAACTCTTACCAAAAGGTTTTGAGGTTTGATATCACGATGACACACTCCAATTGCACGGTGGATGTATGACAATGCCCTAAATATCTGCCAAGAATCAACATGTTAATATCTAACCAATGTTCCTAATAAACAATCCCTTCTAGAAGATATTGTTCCATACATTGAGGTAAAAACTCTAGTGGCCTTGGGAGAAAGAAATAGCAAAGTAATGGATATAAAAGGCCAGAAAAATGATAAAAAGAAACAAAATGGATCCACAAGAACTAGGTCATCTAAACTGTAACTTAAGAGGACCATTGTAAAACCCAGTTCAATTGATCAGTTCCATACCTGATATGTATAAAGTTTGACATATATTAGTGGCATTTTCTGATTCATCTTGCTGTAGTGTTTAATCACACGATGAACAGTTTCTGGGACATACTCGAGAACCAGATTAAGGTAAAGCTCATCCTTCTCAGTTGTCGAAAAGAAACAATGCTTTAAAGAGACAACATTTGGATGGTCAAGAAGACGCATGGTTTGCAGCTCACGGTTCTTATACCTCTTATCTTGAAGAACTTTCTTTATAGCAACAGTTTCACCAGTCTCTAAGCATTTTGCCTAAAGCCAAAATTGCAGAAAGGCAAAATAGAAACATGAGCACTTGGTGAGAAAGTCCTGAAGGAAGTAACAATACACTATTGATGAACATTGAGCAAAACACTAAGGTCTAAAACAGCATACCTGGAAAACAACCCCGAATGAACCATGCCCAACAACACGTTCAGCCATGTAGCTTATAGTCTGCATGGTTTAAATAGAAGGGAAATCATATTAACTAAGAATAAAAGAAGTGCAATACAACAACGAGAATGCGACATGTGCTGATGGACAAACCAAATTGCTGATTCATTGTCTTTTATTAGAAATGGAGAATATGGTCTTAGAACAGGACAGGTTATGTGGAGAAGTTATGGTAAAATCATGGCATTTGGAGGATAACAACAGTAAATATCAAAGTATGGAGAAACCATCATCGAACTATCCCAATCATATCTGATGAGATTTAAATAATTATAAGGTGAATAATGGGAGGAAATTGAGCCAGTTGTTTAAACCAGGACATATCCTGAAGACTACCCTCAAACTGCAAGGGGATCTTGACTTGCTAAAAGATATGAAGAAAAAAGACAAACAATTATACCTGCTTTGGCTGGCCATTTCTACCACCAATTGTTGTTACTATAATATGACCTGTCTCTGTACCATTACCATCCACCACTGTTGCCTCCATTTCCTGAAAAGCATACCTGAGTGAGTGACTGGATCCAAAATCCACTAAACACAACAAAAACAGGCATAAATTAACGACAAGGAAAGATGTGTTGACTGCCATACTTTGTCATCTCTTATTTTCATGTCATTCATTTCCTCCGGTAACTTATCCACGCCAGCATTATGGACACTAGCTTCTCTTAATCTCGAAGAAGGTGCCACGCCCACAGAACCCATTTGTTAGACAAGAACAAATTATTCTGTCTTACTCTTGAACTTCAATGCAATTACACATTACCTGCTGCCATGGAGAAGGTTACAAATCTCAGCAGACAGATTTAGATGCATCAAAATACATATAATATACATTCACTGATTATCCACAACGTGCAGTAACAGAACTAAACCAAAACCCACAAAAGGAAAGCTAGTACTCGAACAAAAACTCGGAATCCAAAGTTAATTTAATTCACAGTTTAAAAATCAATGACCGGTGACCATACATAGCACACCTAACAGATCAAGTCAGGCTCTACAATCAAATTCCTGCCCAAAGTTCAAAATCAAAATGCTCAAACACCAATACCATAGAAGAATACGAAAACACGAGTTCTGTAAATTCCCACAAAACAGCAGTAAATCACGTTTTCTGTACAAGCAAGTTTTATGCCATCAAAGTCAAATACTTTCTCCCAAATCACCCCGGATGAATAAATTAAAACATAAAAAAAGAAGAACAAACATTCAAAATGGAAACTGAAAAATGTGTTTTGATCTACATAAGACATAACTAAAATAAAAAATTACAATATCTCAAACAAAATACAAAGCGTTCAATCTAAGATCTAACAACGAAAACAAACAAATCCTCCCAAAAAAAATCCCAAGACAGAACTTTATTTTAAAAAAATCAAAACCCATATATATAATAAAAAAAAAAAATCAAGCTCCCAAAGAGCATAAAAAAAATTAGAGCCCAGATGCAAAACTCAAAAGTATAACAAGATCCAAGACAGCCGTCAAAATTTGATCCAAAACCAAGAAGCCCCAAATCAAACAATCGGTAAGAAAAACTCAAAAAGTTTCAATCTTTTCACGTTTAATAAAAAAAGCAAATTTTGAACAGAGAGAATAAGAAAACATACCAATTAAGTCGGGAGAAAATCTGGGTATTTAAAAAGATGCCGTTTTGAAAGTGGAGAGGAGGAGGAGGAGGTGAGGATTAGACAGTGGAGAGAGAAGGGGGGGAAGATAGATCCATTTTTGTGGGCAATAACATAAGAAACTGCCCTTGCCTTCCAATACAATAATACACTTACACAAAGGAAAGCGCTTTCTTTCTCTCTTTTTCTTTTTTGTTGTGTGTTTTTCCTTTTCTTCTTTTTTTTTTTTGTGCGGTGTGCTAATGTGCTTGTGTCAGTCCATTAGGTTTAGGTTTTGTTTTGTAATTTTTTTTTTCAATTTATATATATATATATATATATATTATTTAGGCCCCGTTTGTTTGCTGGAAAGTGGTTTCTTTTTGGAAAGTGAATTCCGGAGAAAATAAATTCCTGGAAAGTGAATTACTGGAAAATGAATTTCGATGTTTGGCAGTGTTATGGAAAATGAACTGGAAAACACTTTCCAGTGTTTATTTATGTTATGAAAAATGATCTGAAAAATAATTTATTAATAAATTAATTTTTTTTCAATTTTATTAAAATAATGAGGAACAAATCTTACAAATTAAAAAGTTGAATGAGAATGAAATTGAAAAAAAATATAATTTCATAAATTATCTCAAATAAAATAAATAATAATCAAAATAATAGAGATCAAATCTAAAAATTAAAAAAAAAATAAAAGGTGAATAAGTTAAAATAATAATAATTAACATTTCATAAATTATTTCAAATAAAATAAGTAACAATAAAAAAATGAGGATCAAATTTGATAGATAAAAAATTTCAATAAAAAAATGATAAGAAAAAAGCAAATAGTAATTATAAAAATAAGAACCAAAATTAATATAAAAATTAAATTTTAAGAAATGGAATTGAAAAATAAATATTCAAAATAAATTATATATAGCAATCAAAAGTTTGAGGATCAAATTTGATATAATCAGCAAATAATGACATTTTTAAATTTTTCACAACTTCCGGAAAGTGTTTTCCGCCCAAATTTTCCGGAAAACACTTTCCTGAAAACCAAGCCAAATTCTTCTTTGACTGGAAAGTGTTTTCCGTTGACCGGAAAGTGTTTTCCGTTGACCAACTTTTCGGAAGACAAACAAACACAGGAAAGTTTGGAAAGTGGTTTCCCGGAAAGTGAATTCCGAGAAACAAACGGGGCCTTAATGAAAAGATAAAACATCCTGTGCATGTGGTTTTCTTAAGACTATTTTTTAATTTTTTTATGTTTATCTATTATTAGAGATATAATCAATAAAAAAATATTTTTTTAATTAAAAACTATCTTGGTTTTTTATTTTAAATATTTTATTTTTAGATGGAATTTACTTTCTAGAAATAAAAAAAAATCTCGATTTATTGATTGCTATATATTTATTTATTTATTATTCTTTTAAATTTTACTAATACATCATCCGAGCCTTGAATAGATACATGTGTATTCACAAGACTATTTTCATGAATTTTTTAAAATTAAATCCCAAATAATCACGTGACAGTCTAATTTAAGTGGTGAGTTCTCATAAAATAATATTACAAAATTAACTTGTGAATACCGTAAAAAACAAAGGAAATATTTTATTATTATTATCTAGAGTTAAAAAATAAAAATAATTGAGAAACACTTGAAGAACTTAAATAAACAATGGTATGTCCCAAAGAGAATTTCTTTTTATTAATACTAGTTTATAAATTAATAAAATATTTTATATTTGCAATGGAGACAATAGCATATTTAAAGGGAAAATTAAAATAATTGCCTTTTTTATTTTAAAAAATATTTTTCTTTTTTTCAAAATGATATAAAAAATAGTAATCAAAAGCAGGCAATTTCTATTTTTCTTGACTCTAAAAACAGCAGCAATTTATAGATTACCTACTCGACTGTTTTGCAGTCAATCATTCGCCAATGCAATTGCAGCGCAAATGAGTAGCTTTGATTTTATTTTTATTTATTTATTTGGCTGGATGGTATATTAATAGCCGAGGGAAATAATTGTATCTATATATTTTAATAGAAAAGGAGGAGGAGGATCTTCATAAATAAAAAATAAAAAAATAAAAAAATAATGATGGATGCCCCCACACCCTAGAAGGGCAAGTAGGAAAATGGCAACCACAAAGTACATCCAAAGGCAGAGGAAAGTGCAATTCTACCCTTGAAGTCCCTATCAAGTCAAGTCAATGGGTGTTGATGTTTACGTGCTGTTTGGAGGAGTATTTAAGATTATTTTTAAAAGTATTTTTTTATTTTAAAATATATTAAAATAATATATTACAAGATTAATTATTTAAATCGTGAAAATATCAGTTTTTCCAGATTGTAATGCAAAATGGGCCATTAGTAAACATAAATTTCGTATCGACGATTCTTTGAAGGATAATAGTGAAGGCGACCACAACAAACGATACAGTGTCCGATTCAAAGTATATTCGAAATTGTTTATGAAAATATATTTTATTTAAAAATTTATTAAAAAAATATTTTTAACATTATCATATATTTTTTTTTTTTAAAAATATTTTTAAATCGCAGTTACAAATACCAACTTTAACTCTGTGCTGATGGAAGTAGAAGTCAAAAAGTCTGTGACACAGTAAACTCGCCGTTAATTTCTATATGCAGATTCCTCGCGGTGCCATCAAGCATAAGCACTACTGTGATCGGATTATAAAACTGAAATTGATATCAGCGGCTCACTTGCATGGAAAGTGATTACGCTCAGCCGCCCAAGACCTCTGAGCCAAATGATCACCGTCCATTTTGGCTCAAAACCTGTAGTGGGTGCCGTCCAGTGCCAACCCATATGAAATTGAAAGCATTCTTCATAATTATCATGCCAATTCCCATTTCTACTTGCTCTAGCAAATGTAGCGAGTTAATTAACTTGCATATTGATTTGAAGATTCCATTGCCATCAAACACAAAACACTAGTTATCTCTAAATGGAATGGGTCGGTCTCATGCCTCCATTAAATATATTATAGACTGGCTTAAAAGCACAAACACATACAAAATCCCCCCTCCCAAAAGGAGCTTCCACTAAGAATTCCTAGAATAAAAGGAACCTCCATTGAAATAATTCTATGTACAATGGCCATGCATCCTCCCTTCACCACGTTGATGTGTATATTTATAGTGCTTCAAGTGGTCACACACGAAGTCGTTGACTGTTTTCAACCCCACAAAACGTGGGTGCCTTCCTTCTCTCTGTCTCCTCCTAATATCTTTCTTTATTCGTGAAAAAAGCTCCATGATCTTTCAAAACTCAACTTGTCTTCTTTCAATTCAATGTCCAAAGCGTGATATCGAGCTTGGCTACACCTAGTAACCAAAACAAAACCCTATTCTATTCTTCTCAACTTGAGACTCTCTTTGTTCTATAAGTAGGCCATTACCTTTTCATCTTCACTTGCATTGTTTCCCTCATCGAAGTATGCTAACCATGCTAACCTGTTCTAAGATTTTCCTTCTGGCTTTTGCTTTCTTCTTCTTTACTGACACTGAAGGGAGAGTTCATGCCAAGAGCAGATCAAAACACTTGGACATTGTTTCCCACGTTTCACTACCTCCTGCTACTGCTCCTCCTCAACCGCCTGCTAGTCCGAGTTATTATAAAAACTCTCCAAGTCCTAGCCCAATTCAAAGTATCGCAAGGGTTTACAATGTGCTATCTTTTGGTGCTGTTGGTGATGGTTTAACAGATGATACGCGAGCATTCAAGATGGCTTGGGATACTGCTTGCCTGCAGAATGAATCAGCTATTCTACTAGCTCCTGATGATTATTCTTTTATGATACAGCCTACTATCTTTACAGGACCTTGTAAGACTACCCTTGCGTTTCAGGTAATGTCAATAAAATAACAACTAGGCTAAGACTGGTTGTAAGTATTTAGTTATGGAATTGAATTCCAGTGTACTTTATTAAGGGGGAGAAAAAACTGATTGGTTATTTTGCTTGATGAGAAGATTGATGGAACTATAATGCCACCTGATGGACCTGAAGCATGGCCAAGTAAGATGAACAATAGACAATGGCTAGTGTTTTACAAGATCAAGGGGATGTCAATGCAAGGAGGGGGTGTTATAGATGGGAGAGGAGAGAAATGGTGGAATCTGCCCTGCAAGCCTCACAAAGTAAGTCATTTTAATTAGGTTCTATTCGGTAATGATTGCTTGTGATAATATTTTCAAAATGAGTTAGAATTTTTTTTAGTGTTTTTGTATATGATATACAAAAACATCAAAATCATCGTAATATACTACAAAAACTATTATATAAATAATATTACCTGTACTGCATTATCAAACACACATGATTAATTTCTTGATTGGTAATTTAATTTCTTGAATAGTGTTTTATTTATTTATTATTACTATCTCTGACAAACTTGCTATGCTTGCAAAATCTAGGGGGCTAATGGCACAGCACTTCCTGGTCCTTGTGATAGCCCAGTTGTAAGTAAAAGAACTACTCCATCATTGATGAATCTGGGGTTTCATGAAATTTTATAACCTTTTGTTTTTGCTCTATAATGCAGGCTATTAGGTTTTTCGTGAGCTCCGATTTGACACTCCAAGGACTCAGAGTGAAGAACATTCCCCGATTCCATTTCCGGTTTGATAACTGTCAAAATGTTATTGTACAAATGCTTAGCATCAAATCACCAGCTCAAAGCCCTAACACAGATGGGATTCACATAGAGAACACAAACAATGTCCAGATACATAACTCGGTTGTATCAAATGGTATTAATTCCATAGACTTCAGAACAAATTTTTATAATCATCTCCATAAATATTCACTCTCCGAGTTCCATTTTTTACTCTGCTTTTTTTACTGCAGGTGATGACTGTGTATCAATTGGAGCTGGTTGTCATAATGTTGATATAAAGAACATTACCTGTGGTCCAAGCCATGGCATAAGGTACATTTTGTTAAGCTTTAGCCTAAATACTTTCTTCCCAAAGGATGAGTGCGGAAGTTAGGCGCCTCTAAAAAGGGATTCTAATTTCAACTTCTTAGTTTAACTTACAGTGATCCGAGATTTTTAATGCTTTGTAACACATTGATAATGTCACCTCCTAATCTATCCATAAAATTCAGCAACAAATTCTACGAAAAGTAAGCAGGAAAAACTGGCAGCAGTGAGGGAATCGAATTTGATAAGTTGCCAAAGTCATTTATTAGTGTTGTTTTGAGAGATTTTCAAAAAAATATGGCCAACATTCGGTGTCTGATTTTGTTGTTGCAGCATTGGTAGTCTTGGAATCCGCAACTCGCGAGCATGTGTGTCGAACATAACAGTGACAGATTCAGTAATCAAGTATTCCAATAATGGTGTCCGAATTAAGACATGGCAGGGGGGTATGGTTCTGTGTCTAAAATCACATTCCACAACATTCACATGGAAACAGTTCGCAATCCAATAATCATAGACCAGTATTACTGCCTAACCAGGAATTGCACTAACCAAACTAGCTCGGTATACATTTCCGATATCCTGTACACAAACATTAAAGGTACCTACGATGTCAGGAGTCCGCCTTTGCATTTGGCTTGCAGTGATTCAGTTCCATGCACCGACCTCAAGCTATCAGAAATCGAGTTGCTTCCTGCTCAAGGACAGTTTATGGCAAATCCATTTTGCTGGAATGCTTATGGGGTGTAATTTCAAAGAATTAATTTGTATTTTTCTGCTCCTTTCATCATATGAACACAGGTATGTATACATTCTATGCTAGTCTATCTAAGGTAAGTCTTCTATATTTACATCCTTTAATCAAGCCTATAATCAATACATGAATAAGGTAAGTCAACTAATTGATTTTGTTTCTGTAACACTCCCCCTCAAGCTGGAGCATAAATGTTAATCATGCCCAGCTTGTTACAAAGATATTCAATCCGAATTCCATTTAATGCCTTTGTGAAAATATCTCCCAGTTGTTCTCCCGTCTTCACATAGCTTGGAGAAATATAGTTCTCTTGAATCTTTTCGCGAATAAAATGACAATCTACTTCAATGTGTTTAGTTCTCTCATGATACACTGGATTTGAGGCAATATGAATAGCTGCTTGGTTGTCGCACCAAAGTTTTGCTGGCATGGGAGTTTTTATCCCAATCTCAGTTAAAAGGTGATATACCCACATAATTTCACACGTGGCTTGTGCCATGGCTCTATATTCTGACTCTGCACTAGACCGAGAGACAACATTCTGCTTCTTGCTCTTCCAAGATATAAGATTCCCGCCGACAAACACACAAAAGCCCGTGATGGATCGTCTATCAGTCTTAGATCCTGCCCAATCTGCATCTGTAAAACACTCAATGTGATCATGTCCATGATTGCTGTACAATATACCCAGACCAGGAGCTTTTTTCAAATAACACAAAATATGCTCCAGGGCTGCCCAATGCTTTACTGTAGGTGTAGACATGAACTGACTGACAATACTAACTGCATAGGCAATATCTGGACGAGTCACTGTAAGGTAATTTAATTTCCCAACCAATCTTCTGTATCTTTCTGGATTATCAAAAGGATCACCATCGTCTTTTGTTAAATGTTCATTAGGGATCATCGGTGTGCTGCATGGCTTGGCTTCCATCTTTCCAGTTTCTGTGAGCAAGTCAAGGACATATTTCCTTTGTGACAAGAAGATTCCCTTTTTGCTTCTTGATACTTCTACTCCCAAAAAATATTTTAGCTCTCCCAAGTCCTTTGTGTGAAACTTGGAATGCATAAATAATTTTAAAGAAGAAATCCCTGCACAATCATTTCCTGTAATGACAATATCATCAACATAAACAACAAGAAGAATAATACCTTTTTCTGATTGTCTATAGAAGACTGAATGATCAACCTTGCTTTTGTTCATCCCAAATTCTTGAATCACCTCACTGAACTTGCCAAACCAAGCACGGGGACTTTGTTTCAATCCATAAAGAGATTTTATGAGATGACACACTTTCCCATACTCCCCCTGAGCAACAAACCCAGGTGGTTGCTCCATATACACTTCTTCATGGAGATCTCCATGAAGAAATGCATTTTTGATATCTAGCTGGTGTAGGAGCCAGTGTTGAGAGGCAGCCATTGATATAATCAAGCGGACTGAAGCAAGTTTGGCTACCGGGGAGAAAGTATCAGAATAGTCTACCCCATAAGTTTGAGCATAGCCTTTAGCTACAAGTCTGGCTTTTAGTCGTGCCACTGATCCATCAGGATTGACTTTGACTGCAAAGACCCATTTACAACCTACAACTTTCTTTCCTTTTGGTAAATCCACTAGATTCCATGTGTGATTGACCTCCAGAGCTTGGATCTCCTCAAGCATTGCAGTATACCAGCCAGGGTGATCTAGAGCTTCCTTGACAGTTTTGGGAATAGAGATAGAATCTAAAGAGGCAACAAAGGCACTCGAGGAAGGAGACAATTGATCATAAGAAACAAAATTAGCAATGGAGTAAATGGACTTGCATTGACGTTTACCTTTACGGAGACCAATGGGAAGGTCAAGATCACAAGGAGGATCAGATAACAAAGGAGTATGTGCAGGACATGTATCTGTTGTCTCCTGACGCCTGGAGTATACCTGAACAATAGGTGGCCGAGCTGGAGTAGGCGATACGTCCACACCATCGTGTGGTTGCCTAGAAGAGTCAGTGAGAGTATTTGAGATAGTGACTTGATATATGAGCCAATTTTCATCCTCCCCCTCACTATCAGAATTTAGGGTTGAAGATTGAAAGAAAGAATCCTCTGAAAACACCACATCAATTGAGACCACATACTTGTTGAGATCAGGAGAAAAGCATCGATAACCTTTTTGAAGACGAGAATACCCTAAGAATGCACACTTCAGGGCTTTAGGATCTAGCTTAGTCACAGATGGCCTTACATCTCGAACATAGCAAGTGCTTCCAAAAATATGTGGTTCAACTGGAAATAGAGATTTCTTTGGAAACAATATACTATATGGGATTTGATCATTGAGTATTGTAGACAGCATGCGATTAATTAGAAAGCAAGCAGTAGAAATGGCATCAGCCCAAAATTGTTTAGGAACCTTCATTTGGAACAAGAGTGCCCTAGCTGTTTCTAGTAAATGTCTGTTCTTTCTTTCAGCAACACCATTTTGAGAGGGGGTATCCACACAAGAGGACTGATGAAGAATCCCATGTTGAGTTAGATAAGTCTGAAATGAGTTAGACATATATTCTTTGCCATTGTCACTTCGCAATATTCAGACAGAAACATTAAACTGTGTTTTAATCTCAGCATAAAATGCACAAAAATGAGAGAAAACTTCAGAACGATTTTTCATAAAATAAATCCAAGTCATCCGAGAAAAATCATCCACAAATGTAACAAAATATCGAAATCCAGCTTTTGAGGTAACAGGACAAGGTCCCCAAACATCAGAATGTACTAACTCAAAAATAGATTCAGTTCTTTTGTTAATTCTTGGTTTTAACAAACTACGATGATGTTTTGCAAAATGACATGACTCACAATTAAACGAAGGTAAATTATGAAATTGAGGACATAACTTCTTTAATACTCGTAAAGAAGGATGTCCCAAACGACAATGAGCTTCAATTGAGGAGAGGATGCTAGAACAAGCAAACGATCGAGGTACCCATGCATCAAGAATGTAAAGACCATCAGATACATGTCCTTTACCAATAATCTTCTTCGTCATAAGATCCTGAAATATGCAATAGTCGGAGAAGAATAAGATACAACAATTCAGGTCTTTGGTAAGTTTGCTAACAGATATCAAGTTAAAAGCAAGCTTAGGTAAACCTAAAACAGATGACAAAGTGATATAAGATGTTGGTTTTACGGTCCCAAAACCCACAATTTTTGAGGTTGACCCATCAACAATTGTAACAAAAGAAGGGGCTAAATGTGATTGAAAATTAGAGAATGTTTCAGGGTTACCTGTCATATGATCAGTGGCACCTGAATCAATTACCCATTCGTTTGAAGATGAGATAAGGCATGTTTTACCTGTCTCAGTAGGAGTAGTATCTGGAGTAGAAATCTTCAATGATTCTTGATACTGAGAAAATTTTGCAAATTCATCAGCTGAGACCATGATCGTCTTATCAGATGACCTTGAAGTGGTACTAGAGGTGGTAATGACATTAGCAAACTGGTTTCTTTGATTACGATTTTGTAGTTTCTTGCAAAATTTCTTGGTATGGCCCGGCTCATGACAGTAATAGCAGACAATGTTGTTTGAATCATTGATATGGCTATCAAAAATCCTGCTTCCTCCCCTGATGTTTAATTTCCTCCCAGTGTCATTACTTCTTCCTTTGGCAACAAGAACATTATTGGTATGTTGGATAGAAAGTGTACCTTCAGTACGCAAAATTCTACTAAAAACTTCTTGAAGTGAGCCAATCTCAGGACTAGAAAGAATTTGTGATTTAGCAGTTTCAAGTTCTAATGGAAGACCAGCTAAAAAACTCATTACTGCCATTTTCTCTCTCTGATTCTGTTGCACCTTAATATCGGTACTGAAAGGTAAGAGTACATTCAACTCCTCATAAGTTTTCTTAAAATCCATAAAATAAGTGGTTAGAGATTTGGCCTCCTTATCAGCACGATAGAAAGCTTTGCACACATCATACATCCGGGACATATTACCTTTACCAGAATATAAAAACTCCAGATAATCCATTAATTCTTTAACAAACTCACAATGGTTAAGTAGCCCAACAATTTCACTATCAATAGAATTCCTGATTTGTAAGAATAAACGTGCATCATCCCTCATCCAAGGTTTTTTCTTAGTTTCATCATCAGGGGGTTCCTCACACAGGTGGTCATCTTTTTCCACACTACGCAAATAAACTCTAATTGTCTTGCTCCATTCCAAATAATTAGTGCCGTTTAGTTTATGATCAGTTATTTTGGACATTGCTGGCACTATTTCAGTTACAGTAGCTCTAGTATCAGTCATTTTAACAACTACTTTTCAATCTCAGCAAAATAATTCCAGCAGCAATATTCAAAATAATTCCAGCAACAATCTCCTCAAAGTAATTCCAGCAACAATATTCAATCTCAGCAAAATAATTCCAGCAGCAATATTCAAAATAATTCCAGCAACAATCTCTTCAAAGTAATTCCAGCAGCAATATTCAATCTCAGCAAAATAATTCCAAGTAACACAGATCAGAGAGCAAGTCAAAAGATAGAACCTGCCAATTTGATTTTGATTTCTAAAACTGTCACGTGATATTTGCAAACCCAGCTGATCTGCCAATTTGCTTTTAATTTATGAAACCCACTGTCGCGTGATGTTTCTTCTCGGCACACCCAGCTGATCTACAGTTGATCGAGAAGATGAAGTGTCACCTGAGAATGGACAGAAAGAGACGGGAGACTTTGGAAAGTCCGATCGGTGAAGAAACACTTGGATCTGTGGCTCAATGGTAGCGTATCTGACTCCAGATCAGATGATTGATCCTGAAGTTTTGATTGACGCGTGAGACTTAGTGTAGTTCGTCTGGCCACCGGATTTTGTGTACTGGCCAGAAACACGGGTGCGCTCCTCCCTGGGTCAGAGGTGACAATCCAAATTCGAAAGTATACCAGGTTACTGTTCCTAAATCTTAGGAACAAAACCCAAAACCCAGAAATTCCTTTGAGCCAATCGTGGCTCTGATACCATGTAATTTCAAAGAATTAATTTGTATTTTTCTGCTCCTTTCATCATATGAACACAGGTATGTATACATTCTATGCTAGTCTATCTAAGGTAAGTCTTCTATATTTACATCTTTTAATCAAGCCTATAATCAATACATGAATAAGGTAAGTCAACTAATTGATTTTGTTTCTGTAACATGGGGCAATGCAGAATCTTACCATCCCACCAGTTTCTTGCTTGTTGGGTGGAATCCCACAATTCTTACCCCAGAACAATATTGATCAGTGTCAGAATAATTTGTATTAGACCCGCATGTAAAGTAGATTTCGCTACGTGTCAGGGACCAGAAGGCTAGCTATCATTGCATAGCATGGAATTAGAGGTTTTAGTTCAGCAGAACCGCACCCTATTTCATGTTTCAAACCTTATAATGGAATGAGATGTCAGAATGTTGGATCTGCTTGTTATTTGCAACTACTTGATTATTGCTGTAGAAGAGAAGACAAAAGGGATGAATAAGAAATTTAGATTTCAAGAAGCAGGAACAAAAAATAAATTCTTAAAACTGAATTCTACCTCTTGAAGAGTTGTATCAAACAGTTACAAGTTAAAGGATTATGACCTTTGTTGCATTTGATTAATGTTACTTGCAAACACAACAAATATCGGAGATAGAAAACAAGGATGTATAATAATTTATTTTTGAGATTGTCTTAAACTGAATTTATATTTTATGAAATATTGAGAAACGTCTTTTCTATTTATATTGTTTCTGTCTTTTCTATTCCAATTCTAAAACCAAAATCCTATATCAAAAATTGCATTTCAGTCCCTTGAAGGACAATTCCAAACAATAATTTAGTGTAAATATAGCAAATTGACTGGGCAGCAAGGATGAATCATACTTAATTTGCCAAATTCCAAAAGTACACCAAGCAAAAGAATGGGTCGATGTGGGCACCAAGAAAGTATATTCTTCTTCAAGAAACTTGGGACCAAAGGAGCCAAACTTAATCTTTAAGGCTGAGAACATAAATTCCCCACCTATAGTTCTTACATTAGAGGCACCAACACCCCCTCCTCAAAAAGTGCCAAAAAGAACATGTGGGCTAAAATGGGATGGATGAAAGTTGAATGGTGCTCTGAAATAAAAAAGAAGGTGAGCCTAATTCTCTACTGGATGAGCACTTACCTCGTTTTCTAGACTACGAGTCTACAACCACGCCCAAAGATCAGCCTATGAACACGGTATTTTCTCTTTTCCACTAATTTTCAATTATGATGCCACTAAAACCTTTAGTGGCATAGTTGATGCTACAACAATAGTTGGGGCATGGATTTGAAGTTTGCCTAAGCTGTTTTAACAACCCAAAATCCTGACGCTTGCTCGATAAAGAACTAGTATGGCGAGCAGAGTCATAACCATAATGCTGTTTACCAACCAAAAACGAGATAATTAAAATAGATCCGCAATAAACTTGGCTTGCTAGAGTAAATTATAGATATATATATTCTAATGATAAGATTGCAAGAGAAGTGCATTGTGCTGTGTAATTATGTAGCCCTTCTGTGCCATCTGCCCACCATTCCTGCAACGAGAATATGATCAGGTGGTTCTTTTACCTTGGGAACGAAGGTGGTACAAGATGTTGATCTTCAAAAGTAGTAGCCAGCACTTTTTGCCATGGATAGAGCTGGCTTGGTTGGAAGAGAAGAAGAAGAAGAAGAAGAAGAAGAAGAGAGTAACTTGTACATGCCAGCAATATCTAATTTTAGAGTCCAGAGAGTTGTCATGTTAGGAATTTAAGGAAGATTAGTTGGAAAGTGCATGAATCACAACCTAGAAGGTGCATGTATCGCAGCTTTGCCTATTCTTTGATCGTCACTGCATCAGCTACTTCACCTTTATTTAACCTACTGAACAAAAGAAATCTTTGCCATCTTGTTTGTCTCCAAAGAAGTCACTCTTCTCATTGTAAGAGATAATCGTTGTTTTCGCCATTTTCATGATGGAATTCGCTCTTGTTCAGGCTATTAATGGTGGCTGATTCTGAGTGACTACTCTGTTGTGATACGTCGACGCCTCACTCATCATGTTGTGTTAAGTCACAAGACATATAGGCTAATTATTGGAAAGCCATGACTTGGGCTTTGAAGCTGGAAATATTTAGGGTGACATTCATCGTTCTAGAATTGTAACTAGTTCAACTGTCAAGCCCAACAATTCATTCCAGGAACTGAGAGGTCATTTGGTTACCAGAAACACGAAGGCAAGAATGGATCGAGTTCAGGAAATCAGAAAGTAGATGAAACAAGTACTGCTACTCCATCTTGAGGAGAAGCAGCATTTCTCCACACTTTTTGCTGGCACAAGATTCCGATTCAGGAAGCGACATTGTATCGAAATCCTCAGCGAACATGTCAAATCTCAAAATCGAGTATCTTTGAAAGAATTGGCTCTAGGATTCAATGTGGAGTTTCATTTCGTACTGTATGATAGCGCCGGAGAAAAGAATAGAAGCTCCCAATTTTTAGTCCTCTTCAACACCTTGCCTGGAGACTAAAACCAACAGTACTCTCTTTCAACGAAGAGAGTGTTTGTTTCCACGGCCGAAATCTTATTTTAAATTGTGATTAACTGCAAAAAAACATCATTATTATTTTTTAATTTTTTTTATTCGATTACATACAATTTAAAGCGTGGTTGATTGTGTAAATAAATGGGTATAAAAATATAAAACATCATATGACCTTTAATATAATACATGGATGAAAAAAACACAAACAAATCTTTATTATGAGATAAAAATAATATTTTTATTTCTAGTTTTCAATTGGAGAATGGACAATTGGGACAGTCATCTTTAGCAAACTATATATAACTCTGTTTCGCAGTTAAAGTGGTACTATTACCAAAATCATAGGGACAAAGATTAATTCATGAAAACAATTTCTTCTTTTTCCCGCCAATTTCCAATTGCTAAACAGACAAAACCCTTTTCTTTAACAACCCCAAAACTCGCAGCCATAACAGAAGACTTGTGTAATAAAATTTTAGACGAAAACCCAGATGACAAAACACTTAAAAAGCTTCATTCTAGGATTTTAATTGACCAAACCCTTCACTCAAACCCTTCACTTGGCATCAAATTAATGAGGGCGTATGCCGCTTTTGGCGAACCATGCTACACACGCCACGTATTTGATGAAATTACTGACAAAAATGTTGTTTTCTTTAATGTCATGATTAGAAGCTATGTTAACAATGGTTTATACCAAGATGCATTACTTGTTTTCAAAACCATGGCTAATCGGGGGTTTTATCCTGATAATTATACTTATCCTTGTGTGTTAAAGGCGTGCTCGGTGTCTAGGAATTTGTGGGCTGGCTTGCAAACTCATGGTGCTGTTGTGAAACTTGGGCTTGATATGAATCTTTATATTGGAAATGGGTTAGTTTCCATGTATGGGAAATGTAAGTGTTTGGATGCAGCAAGGCGGGTTCTTGATGAGATGCCAAGGAGGGATATGATTTCTTGGAATTCAATGGTTGCTGGGTATGCACAAAATGGGAAGTTTAATGATGCATTGAAACTTTGTAGGGAAATGGAGGATTTGAAGCTAAAACCTGATGCTGGCACAATGGGAAGTCTCTTGCCAGCTGTGACGAACACATCTTGTGATAATGTTTTGTATGTTAAGGAGATGTTTATGAAGCTGAAAGAAAAGAGTTTGATTTCTTGGAACGTGATGATAGCAGTGTATGTGAATAATGCTATGCCTAATGAAGCAATGGACTTGTATCTGCAGATGCATGTGCATGGGGTTGAACCTGACGCTGTCTCTATTTCTAGCGTGCTTCCTGCTTGTGGGGACCTTGCAGCTGTGGTGCTAGGAAGGCAAATTCGTGAATATGTTGAAAGGAAGAAGCTTCGGCCAAATTTATTATTGGAGAATGCATTGATCGACATGTATGCAAAATGTGGATGCTTAAAGGAAGCTAGGGCAGTTTTTGATCAAATGATAGTTCGGGATATTGTGTCATGGACTTCTATGATCTCTGCTTATGGCATGAGTGGCCAAGGTAAGGATGCTGTGGCTCTCTTTGAAAAGATGAGGGACTCAGGTTTTACTCCAGATTGGATTGCTTTTGTTTCTGTTCTAGCAGCCTGCAGTCATGCAGGATTAGTTAACGAGGGGAGGTATTGCTTTAATCTAATGGCTGAATATGGGATAGCTCCAGGGATAGAACACTATAATTGCATGGTAGATCTACTGGGACGTGCTGGGAAAATAGATGAGGCCTATCATTTGATCAGACAGATGCCAATGGAGCCTAACGAAAGAGTTTGGGGGTCTCTATTGAGTGCTTGTCGGGTTTACTCTAACATGAATATTGCACTTTTAGCTGCTGACCACCTGTTCCAGTTAGCTCCTGAACAGTCAGGGTATTATGTGTTGCTATCCAACATATATGCAAAGGCTGGAAGATGGCAAGATGTTGAAACGGTTAGGTCAATCATGAGCAGCAAGGGAGTAAAAAAAATTCCAGGCAATAGCAATGTTGAGATCAACGGTCATGTTTACACCTTTCTTGCTGGTGACCAGTCTCATACTCAATCAAAGGAGATCTACAAGGAGCTAGATGTATTAGTGGGAAGAATGAAAGAATTAGGTTACATGCCTGAAACTGATTCTGCTCTTCACGATGTGGAAGAGGAGGACAAAGAATGCCATCTAGCAGTTCATAGTGAGAAGCTGGCAATTGTGTTTGCCATTCTGAATACAAAGCCTGGAAGCACAATCAGAATTACCAAGAATATTCGTGTTTGTGGGGATTGCCATGTTGCTTCCAAGCTGATATCCAAGATTGCTGAACGAGAGATCATCATTAGAGATACTCATCGTTTTCACCATTTTTGTGATGGAGTTTGCTCTTGTAAGGACTATTGGTAACTGATGTTGAGCACTGCGATGTGATGTTTAAAGTTACAAAATAGGTTTGTTAATACCAAGTGAAGTATGAGAACCAAGGATTTCCAGAGTCCAATTGAAAGTCAGAAACATAATCTGACATGATCAAGGACAGTTCTGAATTCTGATTAGAATCATCTATCTTTGATTGTCTCAGATTAGGTATTTTTATTATTGTTGCAATTTTAAGGCTATGAATAGAAGGTGTCCTGGGCATTTATCAAGCAATAAGAAATAAAATATCTAACACCTTTAAACTTTTCTGAACCTCTCTTTCTCCTTTTCGCTACCATCACAAAGCCACAACTTTTGCGTTGAAACTGGAAAGAGTGCGAGGCAATGCATGTAGCATACTAGATTTCTAGTTCAAATCTCAAGCCTTAACATTCCATCAAATGGTTCAAATTTGAGAAGTTTAAGTGTCAATTTAAGAAATTGAGATTATTCAGAGCAAGCCATCGAGCATGCAATGCACGCGTTGTCAAGAACTGACGGTCCATTTGGTTACCAGAAACAGGAATCCAAGAAAAGAAATCAGCGAGCCAGAGTAGATTACGAAGGTAAATTGTATTCCATGATTTTGCCTTGCTACCTTTTAAGAGTCTTCACATGAAAAATTACACTTTTTATTATGAGATAGGATTTCATATTCCAATTTGGGAAGGGTTAACTTCAACCGAGTTGTCCACAAAAACCCTTTCAGTAGCAATATTGAAGGCACAAATTAGTGGGGGTAGAAGACATGTAATATGTACAGTACTATAAAGATAATGGCGAACCGAAATCTTATTCATTCACATAGTAAAACTGATATTCAAGAACCTTTCAGTCAGTTGCCAAACCTTTTGGGAAAGGTCGAAGAAAGTACATGAGAACTCTTTGAGCAACCAATCAACACACTTTTTTTCATTCAACAAACACTCATTCGTTTATTACAATATTTCAATACAAGCATCCATCTTAACAATAGTCATCCATAACTGTACAAGCTTAAATGCTTGTGGAGATTAAGAGCAAGATGGATGCTAATAGATATTACTAATACAAAGAAGCAAGAACCTCCAACAAGGAAGCAGCAAATTGCATTTGCGTCTCCTCGTCTATGGTCAAGAACAGAGGTACATGCACGAAGAGAGACTTTGACCCATTTTCATCTGCAAACCGAAGTGAATGGTAGTACACATAATTGCATACAAATCGGCCTGCATCATCAGATGTCATCACCTCATAGCCTTTCTTTGCCAATATCTTTGTGAGATCCTCGACAGGAAGAGTAGTCTGTGTGTAGTGAGAAGAAGAAACCCTTTTAGAAAGTGCAACAGAACAAGGTAACAAAAAAAAAATGCATCCAAAGATACATCCTACCTAACAACAGCATAGAACCGAGTACAGTATTTTCTACAACAAAACGTTCTAGACAAAGAAAAGCAGAGACGCTACAAGCCAAGAGGATAGTTTTCTCTCCATTTCATTTGCTTAGCCTGGCTCTGTCAAGGTTATTCCCACATAATAAAATAGACTTTAGTTTACATAGACTAAATGATACAGTTATAAGCTTCCCCTGATCCAATTTCTCTTCTTAATGGAAAAGAAGTTGCAAAGCAAAGAAATATTGGGATCCATAACCATTGATGGGTGACATGATCCAAATTATTGTCACATGAAATTTCTTTATGTTTACTTTGCCTTTGACAATTGGATGGTGAAATAGTATCCGAACAGTTTTAAGATGTGATGGTTCCAACAAACAGATGGACACCTAAAAAGGGCACCTAAAAAGTCAATCGCATAGTTTGACACAGTGAACATAGTGATGAGGAAGAAGGGAATAAGGAGCTCAGATACTTCCTGTTAGCATAAATTGTGTGATTTCAACTCCTGCCAGCTTTAAACTGAAGAAAGTAGCACAGAGGCTTCCAATGAAAGAAGAAAAGGCAGTTTCTATTGAGCACCAAATCAATATCAAAGAGCTTAACACCACCTAATACCTTTGCTTTACAAGTAAAGGAACACTGGAAAGAAAGGAGAACTGACCATGGAAAATTCTGCTACTTTGGTGCCATGAAAAAGATAGGATGTAATGTAAAACAAGGAGCTTTGGATACCAAAAAAGGGGTCCAACCCCAAAGAGAAGAAAAAAAAACTAAATCATAGTAAGATGCAATAAAAAAAGCACTAACGAATTGATTGTTTCTATATGCCAGCCGACACAGCATCAACCTTTAGAAAAACAAAGTAAAAGAAAAGGCAAATTGAAATCCAAATATACCTTTCGAACTCTTGAAATTTCACCATCCGAAGGAATGATGGGTACTTTCTGCAAACCAAAATAATGGAGCTCTTAAAACACAGAAAATTTTAAAAACTCAAAATCACTAAAAGAGTAGACCTTAAAGATATGTCTAACCTGTGGCTTCCATCCCAACTCATCTGGACAGCGAAAAGTAGCTTCATTGACAGCTTGATGCTCAATGGCAAATCTTGTTGCCCCACTATTGACCCCAAAGTGTATCTGAATGAATCATTTGCAAAAACAGTATCAAGTGGTATGCAGAAACATAAGATGTAGGAAAGAGTCAGGCAAGCAATATACATGAAACTGAGAAATGAAAGAAAAGAATGGATGATACCCAAATGATTCTCCCAGGACTTGAAGATTCAGAATCCTTCGATTTTATGGAAGATTGAAATGTTTGGTAAAGTGGAGCAACCGCTCCTTGTCCTGCAGTCTCAAGAACACTGCAACTCCCCAGAATCACACCTTTTGGCATGCCCTTCTTCTTCATGTACTCTTTTAGATTACCAACAATTGTCTCAGTTGGATTCTCAGCAACTCCATGGAACTTCTTGAATCCCGTCACATGGATTGTTACAGCTGGAGGCCCTTCAGACCCCATTAACAATTCACTTTTTCAAGATTTACTTTATCGAAAAGGTATTATAACAAGAAAAATAGAAGAAAAATAGATTGAAATCCAAGCACCTGCATGAAACAACAAAAAATTAAAATCATCAGCCACACAATTTGAATAAGCTAGGAATAATAGAACGTAGAACTACTACATTTCCATTCATTAACTTTCTAAAACAAATTACAATGCCCTCTTACCATGTTAAAGTCAGTGACAAAAGAAAAACAAACTCATTCCTTGAGCCTAGAATCCTTTCAATTTCGGCTTAAAATGACTGAAAATACACCTGTAGACATAATTTAGCTATCATGGCAATGAATTTCAATAATAGAAACACTAAATGACTGGCCCTGATCAATTATACTCTTGATGAAACAAAATTTTACAGCTTTCTGCGACCTTACATGGAGTTGACAATCCAAGTACTATACTGACAGAACCAATAGCCGCCGTTCAAGATAAAAAAACAACGAAGGAGTAGAGTTTACGTCTTTGTTGATCAAAAGAACAATATGCAAAGAAAAAAGATTGATCCACCTAACATATCTTAAGCTTCTGCAAATGAATCTGATAATCTAATCCTAAATCATTCAAGTACACAGCTAAAATAGACCACACCTTTGAAAGAAAAAACACAAACCCAGATGAAATAAACCACAGTGAATCCACCTGTACTCAATATTCAAGTTGGTACACAATCAAAACAATTGATCAAGGACCACCCAGATGACCGTATATATCAGATAAACAATCAAAACCCAGAAATCAATAGAGCAAAAGGGACCAAAAGCATCTATCTTGTCATTCAAAAAGAAGAAAAGGACGACCTTTCCTAAATTTTCTTACCTGTAATCTTCAAAAGAAGGAAAGTAAGAGAGGAATGAAAGAGAGGGTAATGAGTGACTCAACCACCAGTCTTATCTATTGAAAAAAAGTTGATTTAACACTAATGAAGAACTGATAAAGAATCCAATCAGATTTTAAGGAGGGGGGGGGGGGGGGGAGAGGAGTTGGAAATTATTTTACTTGATAGGTATTAAAAATACTATTATAATGAAGAATGTGGTTTTATTGGGGGAAGGTTCACTTTGAGAGAAAAAAAGAAAACTATTTAAGGTAAATAAAAATAATAATGCAACAAGAACTACATGTAATTTAGGTATTTTCTATATTTATATCATTATGGTAGTTAAAATCAGGACTTTCCCTTGTTATATATATAGAGAAATGAAAAACACCCTTTTCACTGCTGGACTAGGGGAGAAATTTGACTGATTGCTGCAATAAATAGAGTTATAATTTATTGATGTATCATTATCTGGATTTTCGGTACAATGAATTTATATTTTTAGCTATAGATTGGGTGTTCAAAGAGGGTAAATATTGTTTTTTGGATAGAGTTTAAAATATGTTATTTAAAAAACCTAAATATAAATACTACCTATTTTCAGACTCTCATTCGAGTTTTAGGAAAATAATTGTATTCATGTTAAAAAAAATATAAAAAAAATAAGATTTGAATGTTAGTAATTATCAGATACAAAGCGTGTTAAGCTCATAGTTGTCAATACCGTTCCGGTCGCCGTTCCGGTTTTTCGATTGGAACGGAACGTTCCGGTTTCGGAGCGTTCCGGTGTGCCGTTTCGGTGTCGTACTGTTCATATATAATTAATTATATATATATAGAAAAAAATAAAATATTAATTTTACAAGCATAATTAAAATTTGAATTCTTTTTTATTTAAAATATTTTGGTGTTTTTAAATTATTTTGATGTATAGATGTCAAAAATAATTTTTAAAAAATAAAAAAATAGATTTTGAACCCGAAACGGAACGCCCGGAACGGAACTGGGGCGTTCCGGCTGGAATTTTCGGATCGGTCCGAAATTAAAACCGGGACGAAAACGACGTCGTTTTGTCCCGGTTTGTTGAACGGAACGGAACGTTCCGGCTCCATTCTGGCCATTCCGGCCGGAACAGAACGGATTTAATAACACTGGTTAAGCTAGATGTAGTTTAGTGTAATTTGATTTAAATCTCTAGTATTTAAAGTCTTATTAAAATAAATAAAAAATCACTTTCTCAATATGTTGATGGTTACAAGAATTCAAGTCCCAATAGGTTACTCCATTAATAGAAGAAGTTGGTGAGAGGGAGGGAGGGTGGCTGGCTAGGGCTAGGGCCTGACATTGTTTATTCCATTCTTTCACAGGTGGGGAAGAGTCTTTGGTCGGCCAAGAAGAACAAAAGCTAAAGAGTGGTCGTTGTTTTCGACAATGATTCGTCGGTTCTTGCACACTGTGCATCTCCCGCCCCCTCTCCCTCTCTCTCCCTCCTCTGCTAATTGGATTAAATCTCATGTTTATGATTTTAAATGACAGTAAAACCCAACTTACTACACATTCATGCAAATTTCTTGCTGTAAACAGAAAAGAAAAATACTAAGATCTCGTTTGTTTGCTGAAAAGTGGTTTTCTTTTAGAAAGTGAATTCCGGGGAAAATGAATTCCTGGAAAGTGAATTCCGATGTTTGACAGTGTTATGGAAAATGAACTGGAAAACACTTACCAGTGTTTGTTTATGTTATGGAAAATGATCTGGAAAATAATTTATTAATAAATTAATTTTTTTTTCAAGTTTATTAAAATAATGAGGAACAAATCTTACAAATTAAAAAGTTGAATGAGAATGAAATTGAAAAAAAATATAATTTCATAAATTATCTCAAATAAAATAAATAATAATCAAAATAATAGAGATCAAATCTAATTTTTTTTTAAAAAAAGGTGAATAAATTAAAATAATAATAATTAACATTTCATAAATTATTTCAAATAAAATAAGTAACAATAAAAAAAATGAGGACCAAATTTGATAGATAAAAAATTTCAATAAAAAAATGATAAGAAAAAAACAAATAGCAATTATAAAAATAAGAACCAAAATTAATATAAAAATTAAATTTTAAGAGATGGAATTGAAAAATAAATATTCAAAACAAATTATATATAGCAATCAAAAGTTTGAGGATCAAATTTGATATAATCAGCAAATAATGACATTTCTAAATTTTTCACAACTTCCGGAAAGTGTTTTCCGCCCAAATTTTCCGGAAAACACTTTCCTGAAAACCAAGCCAAATTCTTCTTTGACTGGAAAGTGTTTTCCGTTGACCGGAAAGTGTTTTCCGTTGACCAACTTTCCAGAAGACAAACAAACACAGGAAAGTTTGGAAAGTGATTTCCCGGAAAGTGAATTCCGGGAAACAAACGGGGCCTAAGAGAGGGAGAAATAGGTCATGGATCACGTAAGCAATGCCTCAAAAGTATTAAACTATTTATTAGAATACAGTGATGTTCAGGTAAGCTATCACGGTTCCATTTTATTACTGAATTTAAGGTTTTGAAATAATATTTAATCTTTTTGGCATGTGTTTATTATTAATTTAGATTAGCAAGTTCGTACTCTATTCCCTTTAGGAAAGTAAAACGATGGCGCATGCTGAATTTTCTCATCCATAACAAAAACAGCCTACAAGTTGATCATCGTCGAATAATGACTGGATCATTGTTCATCCACTTTTGATAAATATAGAAATGGTAGAAAAATAATTCATTTAAAAAAAATGATATATAAAAATAAATATATTTCAAAACAGCCTCTAACATGTTATCTTAAACAACAATCAAATGAATGGGTTAACTACGTAATCATGTGATGTTTACTAATCTAGGAGGAGGAGATCGTAATAGACCTGCAAATTGCAAAAAATAATAGAGTGGTTCTTTGTTGACTAAATGCTTTGTAGCCGACCTTATGGATGAGCCCAGGAGGACCAGCAGGGAGGCATGCATGCACCTGTATATATATTGATTAATATTTAATTAAAATCCATCATTATGAATCCATCCATCGATTCTCTCATCAGATTTGGACACACACGCACGTAATAGTTCAATGATGGAGATTGACTATTTAACGTTGTGTTTATACTTGTGATCGAGTAAATTTTTAAAATAACATGAAAGATAATAAAAAATAAATAATATTTTATGATTATCTTGATGAACTCATATAGAACATATTAAATAAAAAATATTTTTAAATATTTTGAATTAAAAAACTTATATCATAATATTTGAGATTTGAAAATAAAAATTAAAGAAAGAATTTTGAATTATTTCAAGACACTTTTTAAAAAAATATTATTTATATCTCTGGTATATGTTGAAAAAAAAATAGAAAAAATACAAACTACACAAAATAATAAGAGAACAATGCCATTCATTATTGGTCAATATGAAAATACGAAATACATATATGAGAAAAACATATATTATCTCTATTTTTTTACTATTCAAATTTAAAACTTTCTTTTTAAAGAAACATAAATGATCTGCTGGAAGCTATTATTTTTCTCTACCTTATTAAAGGTGATATATATATATATATATATATATATATATATATTAATTATATATATATATATATATATATATATATATATATATATATTACTTTGAATAAATTAATTATATATAAATAGTTTATTCAATCACTTATTCTATTTGAAATTATTTTAAAAGAAAACAAAAGAAAGACTATCACCAAGAAAGCCCATTGTAGTTACTAGTTCCTCACTCCCTCGTGTACAAGATACCCACAGCTCCATGGTGTAACCACCAATCAACCGCTGGGAAAATCCAATTCACAGCCATATGATGTCCTAATCTAATCCACTACAACCAGTCACCAAGCCCAAGAGAATCCTCCTCAACTATCTCCTTCCCTCTTCTTCCACCATGTGTAAATGAACTGAACCTTCACCGTCTAAACCTCAATAAAACCCAGAAAGGATGTCACTTTTCTTTCCAACTCTATCAGTACCCTCATGGGATTCTTCAACTTCTAGAATCATTTCTCCATGTTCAAGTTCTCTCAAAGACCCTCCTTCTAGCTTGCAGATCAATGAAATTTTGCACTATAAAGTACTGAACTTTTTTTGGTCTTATAAGTTCCCATTTGAGTATATTACTAAGTTTGGTGGTTTCTGGTGGTTTATGTTTTCTTGTGACAAGGAATTATGAAGGAGGTTAAAGCATCTGATGTCCTTACTAAGGTTTTGTGGGTTAAAGCTATAGATGACTCAAAGATTCAATATTTGGCAAATGAATAGGAAGTTTGGACCTTTGAAGGAGTTCATGACTATAAAGAATCAAAATTTTCCTAATGGTTAGTAATAGTTCATTGTTAACAGTGATTTTTATTACTTGAAAGTGTAAATGTGTGGGTTAATTTTAGAGGAATTTGTGTTGAGAGATCGTGCTTCGAGTGTCAGTGATTCATTACAATGAAAATCTGTGTATAATTAATCGAAAAGAGGAAAATGAAAGGAAGTGTTTTTTTGTGATGAAGATTCATTGTTGAATGTGATCGCTCATTGTTACTAACATATATAGTTGTGTTAATTTTAGTTGAATTTGTAGTAAAGGCTTGTTTTTCGACTGTTGATTCCATTGAAGAGTGTGTGCGTGACAGTTTGTGTATTAAGTGTTGCTTCATGGTTAAAGATTTATTATATTGAAAGTTTGTGTTTTTGTTGTGATGATGCCAAAAGAGAGCGCACATGTGTGTGGCAATTCGAGTTGATTTTTTTGTTGTCAAAATGTGTTTTCTGGGTTTCGATTCTGATCAGGAGACAAAAAGAACTTCGGAACCTGAAGATAGGTCTTGCATGAGCTCCAACCTGATCCCTTCGCATATGTAGTGCCTTTGCCAAGTCATTCCTTGAATTATCTAATGAAGCCATTCTGGTCAAGTAATAATAAGATTCCAGGGCTTAGCTTGCAGTTGGATGCTTCTGAGCTCAATTTTCTCTATAATGACCGGTAAGCACTTTCATGTTACAAGACATGTTCTATTTAAATTCACATTTCCTAAAGTGAAGCCAGTTCAGCACCCACTTTGTTCTATAATCTGACATCTGGCTTATTTTTTATTTTAATTCCTTTGGTATAATTCAGAGCCTGATTCATATGAACATCATCTTCTTGATTTCATTGATGGAGACAACCATCTGTTCATGAGGAGCGATGAGCTTGTTACTGCATGGAATATTTTAACTCCAACTCTACATGAGGTAGAGGTCCAATTGGAGCATAATATCTTTATGCATAATATAAGGTTCAGTGGATTGGTAGACTTGCTAAGGTGATCGAAGCTTCTTATCGGTGCTTCAAATTACCATAAAATCACGGAGAAAAGCTTTGGAGATCCCCGTCAATTGAAAAGTTCAGTTCAGCTAACATGTCCCCTGTTTAATTTTCTATTGCCACAGTCCAGCTGCCTTAACTAGCAAATAATAGCCTGCTGAGGGTGATTGAAGCTTCTTATCGGAGCTTCAAATTAGTCTACAATCACGGAGAAAAGCTTTGGAGATCTCCATCTTCTTTTTTCCTTACAATTTCCAAAGTAAGATCCAGTTGTATGTTCTTGACAAACAATGATCTTACGCTTCTGTATCATATAATATCATGAGATGCTCAACTGTCAGAACTTGAGTTGTGTTTTATTCATCAACCTTGGATACCATGCTGTTGTGCATCAGTAGCACAAGCTACTTTCCTGTCAATAAAGTCGAATGGCAGTGATCATGGAGCTCTGGATCTGCCAGCCTAGCTGGGCCAGTAAGAAAGATATTTGTGTGAACACAGCTCATCAGCCCATGTGAATACAAAGCTAAGTAATAACGATCTAACTTACCTATTTTGTATCTATTCATGGCAGACAATCTCCACCCACTAGTGTCTTCATCTTACAAAAGCAGTTGGAATTTGCTTAATAGGGAAGGTGTTGCTTTTACCCCACAACTTTGTGGTTATTGAGCTACTAACAGCAGACCAAACAGACCTTTAATTAGTTCTTGCTCCCAAAAACTCAGCTTTGCTTATCTTAAACATGAAAGAAGCTCGAGCCCAATTTGTCAATTTGCTACAAATTACATGTCACTGCCAAGCTCCGCATGGAGAATGACAACCATAAATTGTACCTTAAACTAGTATTTGATCGGCCAGTTGACATACAATAATTGATTAATCGCTAATTGATGGATGCAAATTTTGTTTTGGCTAGTGATTTTTTTTTAATTGGAATGAAATATTTTAGTTTTGAAGTGTTTTAGTGCTTTGTTTCGGGGTTATACATGTGTGTGTGTATATTAATTAAAAATAATAATTCAAATTCAATTTTTTTTTAGAATTATGTAATTTAATATAAAAAACACAATAAATTAATTTTATGAATACAATTATAAATATATAATATTATAAGAATATCATCATCAATCTCATAAGGTCATTATATTAATTGATTGCTCTGAAATTTTAACATAATATATATAAATATATCAAGAGACTTCTCGTAAATTTTTATCTCAATGTAACAGTCGGATTAGAAAATATATTTGATGTTATAAAATTATTCATTATTTTTTAAAAATACCATTTGGGTGAAATAAAACTAGCAAAACAAAACCAGAATATTCTAACTAAAATTTAGATAAAATTTTCAGAACGAGTTAAAATTTTAAACGAAATAATTGTTTCATCTTATTTTTTTAACTAGAATAAAACGTTTCGTACCTTTTAAATGAAACGAAACTAGATCATTACACTTTTATGACCAAAGAACAAGTAATGAAGGAAAACAAACGGCGAAGAAATTAATTTTGTAAGGTGTCAATTAAATATTGGCCATAAAAGTGTAGCGAAGGGACCCACCAAAGTATTCTCACACAAATGTCAGGCTGCCCCCCTAGGAAGACTCTACCAAAATGACAATGTGTCATGGTTGCTTGCATCACTTTATTCGGTATGCAACACAGCATCATGGCCAGCAGCCAGTGACCTTCATTATTCGCCATTATCCTCTTCCATCCATCGTATCCACTCCAACTACAACCAATCTTTCCTGAACAAAAGCGAGGACTCACTATATTTGGTTTTTGTTTGTTCTTGTAGGAAATCAAAATCTTATTACGCCTTAATTATTGGTGTGGTAATTTTAGATCAGCTTCTGTACATCGAAGCTATTTGAACAATTATTTATATATGGAGAGATGCTTTCAAATTCAAATCAAATATGAAAAGCCATACCCATTTTTGTAAAAGACTTCTTGTGATACCGGCACTACGTTATGGTGACTCTCTACAAAGAGTCAACTAATTAACGCGGTTTCTAGAATAGTTGTAGTGCAAGTGTAGCATGTGGTTTGGTTTAACCCATCAAACTGCAATCAGAGATACTCTATGGTCTACTGCTTGTGCTTGTGCTCTCTTTGATATTAGTTTTTGTTGGATCGAGGAAATAGCAAGCTAGCTTGGCATGGAGAGGGAAGCAAAGAAGAGGAAGCTGGAGTATATTGATGAGGAGGGGAGAGGAAAGGAAGATGATGAAGATGATGAAGAAGAGAAGATGGAGAAGTTCTTTGCTTTGCTGAGAAGCACAAAACGAATGCATGATCAACTCAGAAGAAACTCGAATAGAATATTTAAAGAGAAAGAAGAGATCAAGAAAGTTGGAAAAGAGAGGGTTAGTGTGGCTTGGAACCCATCATTTCTGCCAGAAGATTTCTTGGACGATGGCAAGGACAGTCAGGCAGCAGCAGCTGGCGGTCCTTCCAAGAGAGAGGAAGAAGAGAAAAAGGAGGGAGAAGAAGGCTCTGACTTGGATCTGAAGCTTTCTTTGTAGAGGGTAGCATGGCCTCCTCCGCCACGCCACCCCCGCCACTTCCTCTTCTCTTGTTGCATACTGAGAAAACTAGCTAGGGCCACTACAATATGTAAACTGTAATACTGGCCAGCATTTCCATGTGATGTGCTGAATTTATCGAAAACATATCATGTATCACGTCTCGCTGTCTTGTTTGGATCTATCAGGTAATTAAGATTTTTTTTTTTTTTAAGGTTGATGCTTGTAAACTTGTACGTGATGGGATAACCTCACTGATTGAGGCCGACACACCAAGTCATGTAAACACTTGATCGACGAGAACTGATCATCTTGTGTTTCTGAAATAGGTTTAAGACAGTTTAGAAGAATATACCTTTTTTCTCCAGCAAGAACAAGAACAGGAAAGCCTAGTTGCAGACATGGTTGTCACCCGGTCAACTCTCAATTGAACTAGGTAATTTTACAAGAACAACCAAGCCTAATTTTTCTTAGACATAGTTGAATTTTAGATTCTTTTGACCAGGTAATCGAACTTTATTCTCTATGAATTTGGTCCTAAAAATAATGTTATCCTATCTTGTCTCATTCTTGAGTTTTTTTTTTTTTTTATTTTAAATAGTGTTTAAATAATTATTTAATTATGCTATTGTTTCAGATAATATCAGTGTTTTTTCATGAAAATATTAACAATTACCTTTCAAATAATTATATATGAGCTTTGAATATTCAATATTGATGAAATATTTATTTTTTAATGAATATTTTTATATAATTTTTGCATCAAGTTTATTATTTTTAATATATTTATTTTAAAGTTATAAATTCATTATTGTTCTATATTAAAACTAGTTTTTTTTAATATTATTATAAGTTTATTTTAAAAAGAAACTGTAAAGAAGAGAGAGAGCATTAATAAGGGAAATGAGTTTTTGATAAAGGATATTTTTTTCTTTTATTTCAAATTATTACATTTTTTTATATTAATTTAAATTTTTATTCAATAAATAACATAGCTAAAAAATACATTAAGAATTTATACTAAAAAAATATCATTTTTTCTACAGATTTTAAATTATTAAAAGTAGCTCCGGTAATTAGCTATTAAAAAACGAAAATACAAATAACCTGTGGACTTGAACCCTTGACCTCTTTTTTTTTCACACACACCCATTACTAAATGACCATAAATAAACTTGTGATATAATATAAAAACTAATATTTTATATAATTCATCTATTAAATCAACCCGCTAACTCATTGATTTCTCAATCTGTTGACCTGAGACCTTGGTTGAATGAGGCTCCGAGCCGTTCTGCTAAATTTGTGCTAATATGGCTGGTTTTGACTGGACTAAACGGTGGAAATTTGGAAGAACTCCGTCGAATTGGAACAGCAAATTGGAGTGCAGGTTTTACAGCTTGTCAAACCTTTCCAAGTAAATTCATTCCAGGCAAAGTAAAAACTTTACTTGAATGATCATCTAGGAGGCTGCTTTTACCTTGTCAAGCAGCACAGTTGCATCTAATAATTTATGCCAATAGCTTAAAGCAACCTCTAAAAAGGGTGATGCCCTTTTTTTCTTCGATACTTGTCTCGTCACAAGATTATCTGCTAAAAAAGTCATGATTCTCATTCATTAGCATTTCCAAAGATAAAGTTATTTGATGATCAAATGAAGCACTTAGCCACTAGCGGGCACAGTCTCGGAACGGATACAGCAAATGAAGACCATTATCATTTAAGTAACTATTTACAAGGAAAAAGATTCTTGACTGATGTAATCCTATGACGTATATGATCGAACCACTACTTCATAGCAGCAACTTTGAAGTCAGTTTCACTGGACCAATTAAAAAGCATCACAGTCACAGCCCAGAACAGGTCCAGGTCCCCACCAGTGTGGCATATTTTCTATGATTTCTGTACCTGGGCTGTATAAACATACAGCTAGAGTCACCACGCAGGGAGAAGGGAGGAGCTGATCAACCACTAATCCAAGTCATAAAAGTTCGGTGAAGCAGCACTCACAAAGCAAATGGAAAAAACTAGCCGAGTACTTTTGCTTCAGACTAGTATTTTTAGGATAGATCATGTCTCGAGAAGGAACTTCAATGAGAACACTTGCTAGTGTTAAGGTTCTCTAATCTGGTCTTCGAGCCATTATGTAGCCCGACCTGTACACGCAACACACAGGTGAGTTTATTTGGCTATTTTCAATCTTTTATGGTCTCCAATGGGATAGGCAAATGGACAATCAAAGCTAAAATTTTGAAATTTTTTTGGTTATTTTTGATTTTTTATGGTTCTCAATGAGAGAGCTAAATAGACAGCAAAATAGCTTTTCTTTGCATGCAGAGCCATTCCTATATATTTTCCTGAAGAGCCAAAAATAAAATATATCCGTTGGCATTGTACCATTGAGTTCTCTAAATTAAAACATAGCAGCACAACATCACAAAATAAAGTGACGAACAATAAACTGAACAATTAAAACAGTTCTAAAAAACACAGTAAAGAGTAATATTCAAAAGAAGAAGATTCGAAGAAGAGAAAAAGAGAAGAAAAGATTTTTCAATAGTGAAGAAGAGGATAAGGAGGAAGAAAGTAGCGGCGCAACAGAGGGAGATGGCACAGGGGGAGAGAGTAAACGGACCAAAAAGAAGTGGACGGGTGTGTATGGGGGGTGGGAGCGGCGGCCAGAGGGGAAGTAATAAGGATGGAAGTAGGGTTTTTACTTCGAGAGGAATAATAGTTAGGATAAAAAATTAGAGGTATTAATTTGTAATTAATTTAATTGAATTATTTATAATGAAATGTATTTTAATTAATTATGTTTGAACTTATTAGTTATTTGTTAATGTATTCATTTTACTTTTTTAAGTTTTTCTAACACTCAAAGACTAGGTAACATTAATTAACTTCAAATACAACAACCATAAAAAAAACATGTAAATTACTTGAAAAACATATAATAAGTAACTTAAATTTCAAATATTGCGGGTCTTTTAATTATATTTAAATTTATTTTTTAATTTAAATATAATTTAAAAAATAATAATTTTATTGTTGGAAGGTTTTTCAAAAATAATTATTTAATTATATAACTTACTCCTATTAATTGTATAGTTAATTGCATAATTAAACTATAAATAAAATAATTACATTATATTTTAAATAATATAAAAAAATAATTTTTCAAAATGATTTTTATTATTGAAATATATATTATCCAAAAAATTATATATATATTATTTAAATTTTTTTTAAAAAAATTTAATTCTTTAAAATAACTTGCAGTTGTCATGATCAATTTCCAGCGTGCCCGGCAATTAAAGTCAATTACGGAAACTACAGGCTCCAAGTGAATATGATAATTTATGCAGATATTTTGATGGTTATGGGATCCTGGGGGGCTCTTGGGACAGCGAGCTTGGCTTCAAGCTTGTAATTAATTTGCAGATTAGCATACCTGTTCCGGCCGGGGAGCTTCTATAATAATTTATTTAGAAGATCAGAATTAATTTGGGCATCACATATGTTTATCACCGATAACAATATTAATTATTAGTGATAGAGAATAATATCAATTATATTTTGGAACATGATCTAATAACTTAAATTTTTAAGTGAAATGATTTCTTGACATGGTATCAGAGTATTATTGACCTAACGATCACGAGTTCAAATTTCACCACTTATTTGTATTTGATAAAAATCAAGTATAAAATAATATGAGTTTATGCAACTTTCAAGCCCAAAGAATTTTCATTTATATTAAAAAATAATATAAATCATATTATAAAATCTCATTTAATAACTTAAATTTTTTAAAAAATAATTCCTTAATAATTAGCACCGCCAAAAGTAACTACTGATATGAAATTGCTCGACAAACGGTTGGTTGTATTGTAAATAAATAGTTTTATAGTATGATTCAATTTTACATGAAAAAAAGCTCAACCCCACCTTGTAAATAACCAAGCTCCACGTGGAGGATGACGGCCACAATTGTACCGCTCGAAATGGACGGTACATATCTTATTTTAATTTAAAAATTAAAATAAATTTCATATCGTTTAAAATTTCAATCCAAAATTTCTTCCTAGTTACAAAAACAAGGACCAATAGAAACACGAATTGACAACAACTGATATGAGATCACCCATATGACATCACCATCGCAATAATTTATTAAATGCTAACGTGATGGATTCTTGCTATCAACAAAGAACAAGTCATGAAGGAAAACAAACGACAAAGACTTTAGTTTTGTAAGATCTAGGCCATGAAAGAGGACCCCACCAAAGTATTCTCACAGGAAAAAAAAAAGAAAAAGAGAGAGAGAGTCAGGGAGGCCCCCTCCATGAAATCCACCGGAATGACAAGATGTCATGGTGCTTGCATCACCTTTATTTGGGTATGCAACACCGCATTATGGCTTTATATATTGCCATTAATCTTTTCCATCCATAGTATCCATTACCTACATGAAAACAGGGGACTCATTGTGGATTTCAGTTGCTTCCCAAAGAATTCAATTGATTTTCAAATCAGTGTTTGAATATTGAAACTAAATTCTGCACCAACACTTTTAACGATTTTACCTCCATAAATTATTATTATCGGCATGTACAATCCATTGACATATATTTTACCAAAACACTTGCTACTGAAATAGATGGTCAAAAAACTCTCGTCGATAATTTATAGTATTTGAATGATTTCATCGATAATAAATTTAAAGACATACAGAACATTAATATATATAATCAAATTGAAATACATGTACATTCAAATATAAAAAATCTAAAATAAAAATGACATTGGAAGAGGACGAGGCTGGTCAACATGGGACTGATAAGAGGGAGCACATGAATCTCCCATATGTGATCTTATCTCCATCGGCAATTGGCGTAACTCGGTTGTCTCTACACATAGGGCGGTCGCCCAAGCCTAAACTTCTTAGTCTAACATCGTTGCAAACTTTGGAGATTGAGTGCTCAAAATTGGCTATGAGCACGGTCCAAGTTCGTGCCCATAGTGTTAGGGAGTCCATGCAATCTTGAGTGATTACGTCCATTTTTGTTTCATTACACCATGTTGTCTGCCCCAATTGTTTTTGAAAAATATACAGACAACATGTCATCTAATCTTGGTCAAATTGTAGCCACCATAGTGGTTGGAAAATTAAGACACAAGTGTTTTTACCTAAAAATCTACTTCAACCTATTTTTCATCCAAAATACCCACAAAGCACTTAAAAAACCATGAGAAATATATCATTGACATTATAAACCCCCAAAATTTATGAAAAAAAAATGAAATCAACTCGAAATCAAAATCAATTCGAGCTTGAATATATTTTTTGATGAATTTTAAAGGTAAAACAACACCTAAGATAAACTTCACTTATCAAATAGAACAATTTAACACAAAATTTGTTAGGCTTGGTGGCCTAAATGAGTGGTAACGATATGTTTCTTTGTCTAAAATTGGAATATGATGACCTCTCTCTCTTATCTCTCAACTAGAGACTAGAAAATAACAAAAAAAAAATTTATACCAAAAATAAATTGAAAATATCAAGGTACTAAAATTCTATAATTTGCTTGATCTCTAAAGTTTGAGGATCAAAGTAATTTTATTTCAAAACTTATGACACGTCAATCATGTTTGATGTTTTTTTTTGTATTTTGATCCCTCCTTTTTTAATCTCACTATTTTTTAAGAAATTAAAATCAATTGATCTGTAATTAGGATCAAAATGGCTAGGAAAAAAGATTGAGGAGTAAATTGAAAAAATTAAAATCTCTACACAGATCGATACACAATAATTAATGCGTGATAGGATAAATAGTGCAGATTCAAATAATGAAAAAGTTTAGATTTTTAGGTAATAGTGCAATTGTATCATGTGGTTTGGTTTAATCCATCAAACATTAAATACAATAAGAGACAGCCTATGGTCTACTACTCGTGCTTCTTCTCTCTTTGATTTTGTTTCTGTTGGAGGAATAGCAAGGTAGCTTGGCATGGAGAGGGAAGCAAAGAAGAGGAAGATGGAGTATACTGATGATGATCAGGAAGAAAAACAAAAGGAAGATGACGAGGAAGAAGAGATGGAGAAGTTCTTTGCTTTGCTGAGAAGCACGAAACAAATGCATGATCAACTCAGAAGAAACTCAAATAGAATATTTAAAGAGAAGGAGGAGATCAAGAAAGCTGGAGAAGAGAGGGTTAGTGTGGCTTGGAATCCATCATTTCTGCCAGAAGATTTCTTGGAGGAGGATGGCAGGGACGGTCCGGCAGCCGCAGCTGGCGGTCCTTCCAAGAGAAAGGAAGAAGAGAAAAAGGAGGAGGGAGAAGAAGGAACTGGCTTGGATCTGAAGCTTTCTTTGTAGAGGGTAGCTGACCTCCCCCGCCACGCCACCCCCGCCACTTCCTCTTCACTTGTTGCATGCTGAGAAGCTCTTGCAAAGAAAGCTAGCTAGGACCGCTACGATATGTAATAATGGTCAGCATTTCCATGTGATGTGCTGAATTAATCGAAAACATATTGTGTACATCCTGTCTCTCTGGCTCTATGAAGTGATTAAGATTGTTTTTTTTAAGGTTGATGTTCTTACACAAGTGTTTTACTACATAAACATTGTTAATTCTCTTACATGGTCTGTCTCTACAATTTCAGATTCTTTTTTAACTGGTAGTTTTTTTTTTGTTTTCAATTTGATCCAATAAATTATCTGTCACCATATTTTTTTTTCTCATTTTCCTTGGATTGACATCTCCAAACTGCATTTTATCTCTTAATTTTTAATTTATTTATAATTGGGTGTTTCTAGTTTTAAATCTTTTATTTTAATTCCAAATTTTTCTTTTTCAGCCCCTTAATCTTGAAAAAATCACTGCAGATTTTGAGGAGAAAAATTGATATCTATAGATTATGCTTTAAGAAAGGAATTCAATAAAGATATTTTCACTTTCAATAATACAAAAAAGAAATTTTATAATTTGATTTTAATTTTTTAAATCGATTAGAATATATTTTGCTGTTAGAAATTGAGTTTTAAAGGTTTATGAATATTATTTTCCGTGTTTTCAGGTGAAAAAATAATTGAGATTTGGTTTTTAGTGAACTAACCTCATGGAAAACAAAATACCTAGGCATGTGAACTAGGCACACCTTCAATTCTTTTATTTGTTTTTTTTTTGTATTTTAAAATTATATTTTTTATATAAAATTATTAAAATAGTGTTTAAATAATTATCCAATTATGTTATTGTTTCAAATAATGTTAGCAGCTTTGTTGATGATATCAACAATTACTTTTTGAATAATCATATATCAGCAATTAATATAGATGAAATGTATGTTTTTTAATTGTGGATTTTCATTTTTTTTTATCAAGTTTATTATTTATATATGTTTTAATATATCAGTATCAAAATTATTAGCTCATAATCTTTTTAGTAAAACTTTCTTTTAAGATTATCATAAGTTTTTATTTTAAAACAATACTTTTGATTAAAAAAATGCATCAATAAGGGACATGAGTTTTTATTAAATAGATATTTTTTTAATTATAATTCCATATTGTTACATTTTTTATTTTTTTAATTACCTTTTATTTTTATGCAATAAACAACATAACTCAGGCATATTGTTTTTGTTAAAAAAAAAAAACATTAATAAGAAAGAAGATAATTTAAAATAAAAATGCATTTTTATTTTAGCTTTGAAATTATTATTGTTTATCAAATCCATTTTTGTTTCCATAAAATTAATTAAAAGGCACCCCACAATTCGGGATCAATATATTTTTATTTTTCAACTTTGCAAACTAGCGTTTAGTGAGCATGAACAATTCTTTTTAAGATTTGTTATTCATATAATTTTTAATCTATTTTATTAAATACATTCACAATACTCTTGTATAATTTTTTTTTTATTAGAAATTATCTTAGAATACTATTCGCAGCATATCCCATAGAGAGGTAGTTTGGCTCGTAAAAGATACTAAAACAAAGGATGTGAACCCTTTACCATGAATAAATTTGAGATATAATATAAAGATTAATGTACGAATACATGTTAAATATTTTTATATAATTAATCTATTAAATCAACCCGCTAACCCATTGATTTCACAACCTGTTGAACTGAGAACTCGGCTGAATAAGGCTCCGAGCCGTTCTGCCAAATTTGTGTTAATATGTCTGGTATTGGCTGGACTAAACGGTGGAAATTTGGAAGAACTCCGTTGAATTGGAACAGCAAAGTGGGGTACTGGCTTTACAGCTTGTCAAACCTTTCAAAATAAATTAATTCCAAGTAAAGTTGCCTCTAATGATCAACTAGGAGCCGGCTTTGCTAAGCAGCACAGTTGCCTCTAATAATTAAAGCAACCTTTCTTTAAGCAGATACATGTCTCATCACAAGATTATCTGCTTAAAAATCATGATTCTCATTCACTGGCATTTCCATAGATAAGATTATTTGAGGATCAAAGTACTTAGCCACTAGCAAGTACAGTTTCAGATATCATAGAGCTCAACGGATACAACAAAGACAATTAACAGAGAAAATAAAATTTGAGTAACTTTGTACAAGGAAAACGATCCTTGAATGATGCAACTCTATGACATAATAATCAACCATTAGTTTATAGCAACTTTGAAAGAAAGCATCCTAGTTGATTCACTTCAGTCACCTTCACTGGGCCAAATTAAAAGGCATCACAACCTACAGCAGGTCTAGGTCCCCACAAGAATGACATATATTCTAAGATTCTGTACTTAAGACTGTATAAACATATAGCTAAAGTCACCCAGCAAAAAGAAGGGAGGAGCTGATCAACCACCAAAAGAAGCCATAAAAGTTTGGTGAAACAGCACTAACAAAGCAAATGGACGAAGAAAGAGAAAACAAGCTGTGTACCTTTTCTGAAGAACAAGAAAACGATGATGAGGACTAGAGAGTTGAGAAGTTCTTCTCGATAATAAGAATGCTCGCAAGTATTCAAGAGCAGAAGGCGTGTCAGATAGCAAAGAAGGCTAAAAAAGTCCACGCACCTGTATGGACTCCAAAGTTTCAACTGGAAGATTTTGAAGAGCCAGGGTTGGAATCCACTCGCATCTCTCAGCCAAGTTCCTCAAATAAGCACTTTGGATAGGAGAAGAAAGAAGAATTAGATATGAACCTTACCTTGTGTTGACTGTGGAGGTCAAATACAGTGCATGGGATGCATGAAACAGATGATGCAGCAGAGTTAGAACAGTGGTGTGTGTTGAATAAAAGGTTGCGTGTATGTTGAGTTAGGTCGGTTTTAATTTGCCTTTTTTTTTTTTTTTTGTAATATTGTTGTTTTTACTTTGATGAATCTTTCATATTCAAGGTCACCAAGAATATTAAAGGACGGACTAGGAGTTTATTTCCACCTTTTAGTCATCATCTCAGATTATACTACTAATAAAAAATCAACCATCCAAGCATTGACATATTCTGTGAAATTATGTTTGCATGCAATGCATTTCTATTGTTCTGGCTCAAGGGCAAAAGTCACTCAGTTATGCTATTGCAGCAAAAACCACTTCAAAGTTCTAGACATACAAAACTCATACCAGATATATGAACTCTTAATTCCCTACGAAAGTCGATCAACAATAGTTTGTATGTCAGGCATCTGAGATAAAAATTTACTCCTGCCATCACATGGATCTAGAGACGAAGTGTGTTTATTACCTGCAGAGGTGTCTGAAGATGCTGGTAAATGGGATAGTGGACATGTAAAGTACTTGAAGCTCGGAACTTAAATTGGTTGGAATTAAAAAACATTTTATATAAAATACAAATACTTGAACCAAGTAAACACGAAACCTCTCTTAGTTAGAATGTTAACGTAAGAATTTAGCAAGATACAAAAGCTGGAAGTTTCTCCCTCAAAAAGCGATACTCCAGAACTAAGTGTAGAACATCTTCTTTTCAATCCTTTGAGGTTGTTGTCCGCACTCTATTTCTTTCCAACTTCCATTGATAAATTATTAAATTATTGGTTTAGCTGATTGGAGTGCAGTGCTTCAAGTACCGAATACTGAAAATATGAGGAAATAGGCACAGGCATTCCATCGTTCCTCCACTGGCACGAAGCATGGGGGCGTGGAGATTGCTCTAAGGTTTGAAGGATGCAACAATGCATCAACATCTGTGACTTCGATAATTAAAGTGTAAAGCTTCTAGACTCGTCGACACGGCCATCTTCAATCAAACCACCTAACATCACAGTCCAAGAAACAACATTCCTTTCCGGCATTCTCCAAAACAGCATCTCAGCCTCCTCTATCAATCCCTCTTGCACGCACCCTCTAATCATCGCTGCCCACGAAACCAAATTCCTTCCAGGCATTTTCTCAAAAACTTTTCTCGCTTCAGAAACCATTCCATAACCAGAAACAAATCCATTCCAAGAAATCGTATTTCTCTCAGGCATTTTATCAAAAAGTTTTTAGGCTTCACGCGGCCGTTTGTTTTGAAAGCAACCAGCCACAATTGCAGTAGCTGTTTTGTCTTGCAAATCATCAAATATCTTTTGAGATATGCGTATTTGTCCAAGACGTTCCATATGGAATCAAACGGAACAGTATCGAAGAACAAGAAAAGGAAGTACCCAGATGGAAAAAATGGTTAAAGTTTCATTTATGATGGTGCCCAGATGCCAAACAAAGTTAAAAATCAATAAATTGATGATTAAAATTGACAAAAAGCTTCGAAATAACATGGGGGTACACAGGACGAGGTGCTGGTTATGACTGATGACAATTTCTTCCGACCCCCTTGATCTTTTAACACCACCCAATTCTATAGGATCTGTTTTTTATTTGGTTACACAGAGCACAAATAAAAATTCACCCGGTTCATCAATCAACCGATACTCGACCCGGCATTTTTACTCTTTTTTTTCCTTAAGAAAAAGAAGTTTTTGTTAATATAAAATTATTATAAACCCTATTAAACTAAATTTTACTAAATAAATTACAGAAAACTCTTATATATATATATATATATATATATATAGAATAGATTTTTAATACAATATTATGTTGCAATTCTTGTAAAAATCAATTTAAGTTCTTAACTTAGCTTTATAATTAAAGTTTAATTTATATTTATAAGCTAGATGGTTGATATATATAAAAATAAATTATATTTTTCTAATCATGAATATTTTCAAGTATAAGTATAAATTATATTTATAAGTATTTGAATTACATAATATAAAACTATTTAACAAATAATAATCACATAATTAAACACTAAATACACAATTTCTGAGGAATACTTCATTATGCTAATCACTAAGAATTTATTATTTTTTTTTATAAATAACTCATATATTTAATGATATAATTTAATATTTTTAAATAACATGAAGTGTTGATTTTTAAATATGATATTGAAAAATATAAGATTATTAGCTAGATAAATAACATTAGTTTCTTAAATTACTAGGATGCGGTTTTGTGAGGTGCTAAAGATTAACAATAAGATTATTTTATTTTTAATTTAATTTTTTGACTTTGAACCTTTAAATTATCATTAGGAATAATTTGTTTTATTTAATTCATTAGACAAATTTGATCGGATAATTTAGTAATAAATGAGAAGGTTGATCGGATGATTCACGAGATACTATCTTTCCTTATCTACTAGATTGAATACTGAGATTCAATCTTAATGCCATGGTAAACATTACGTCAAAAATTAAGTTCACATCCACAAATTATATTGCCCTGGAAAAAATATTTGTAAGTTTATCGCAGATCCCATTTGCTTAATCTCTGAACAGTTGGTGCTTCAATGCCTTCTCACTAGATGAAGGCTGCACGCACGCATACTTTTGTTTGGTACCGTTGTCCAAGTACATAAAACTACAGAGAAAATAGCTTATATGGTGATACCATCCTCCTTGGATGCTGCTCAATTGCGGCAGAAGAAATCAAATGGAATGCTCGGTGAAGAGTGAGCCATTGACAGCACTTTGGAGGCTATGATTGAATTTGCTGCTTCTGTGTAATGAATTCCATCCCAACTTACATATCGGGATCCTTCGTTGCAGACCTGATAGCCAGGCCGACCACATGTTACCCTTATATCATAGTTGTATGGAGGTCCTCCAGAACCGCAACATGCCGTTAATGGACTCGAAAAACCTGCACTGCCAAATGATTGATCAGAGAAATACATTTAGTGCAAAAACCCGCATGAACTGGCAGTTGAACCATTTGATCAAGCAATTAAACTATGGACCAATACATGCCTGCATAAGCAAACGGTGAGGTGTTTGGAATCCAAATATATGAGGAATGATACATGTGTGCTTCATGTCTCTTCTTGTTCACAGTCCACATAATAGCAAAAAATATACAGAACGTTCATAAAAAATGAGAAGGAAAAAAAAACTTCACCATGATGCAATCAGAATGTTTTTCTCACCATATTTGGAGGAGTTGGCAATGAGATCGTATTTGATGGAGTAGATATCTACATAGACTATAGTTGCTCTGGAAAATTGAGACCTCATCCTTTCACATGAATGACGCAGTCCTTCGTTGAAAATTCTTGCTGCACTGTTGTAATCTGAAATACATCCAATAGGATCCAGATCCTTCTTCTGAACTAATGCAAGTTTTTGAGGGAGACAGCCTAATGGTCCAGTGTTATGTATCCAAAATTTTCTGCCCCCTTGATTGTATAAAACCTATTCAATATATTCTTAGTCAAGAAACCAGCATGTTGCACTTAATTCATATAATAATTAACATAAGGCAATAACATGAGGGTGCATTTACCAGGCCTTTTCAAATTGCTAAACTCACCTTTACAGCATTTTCAATCTCTAAAATGACGGAGGGAATTCTTTTCGTTACTTGTGCATAAGACATTTTTTTGGAGAATGAATCAGCAATGTCATTTTGACCAATGTCAATAATGTAAAGCGCATTTCGGAGCCCTTCATCAGTGACAAAATTTCCAAAACCTAAAGGCCAATTAATTAGTATAAGTTGCAGATTGTATGAACACTTCATAAGCTGTAAATACATTATCTTCCACCATTATTTCATTATTACTTAAGTATCTTCCAGGTCAATATGAGCACATCAAAGGCTAGGCCTTGTGCTTCTGGAAGCCTAATAACAACCATTTATATATTGATAATAGGAAATTGAAAACTTAATGAATTCCAGGAATGACAAACCACAAGCATCAGATCATACATAAATCCGTTATTGGAAATTCAATATTGCCGCCGATCAATTAAAATTGAAGGTCCATAGCCAGGACTCACGCAATCATTTGATGTCATTGCCTTCATTGTTGGATTCCCAGTTAACAACAAACATGGAATCCCCATCAATTTCAAATGTCAAAACTGTATCATATCTTGAACTTGGTAGAGTCATCAAAAGCTATTAAAAGCAGCAAACTAACATATAATTCTTTCACGAGTAAGAGAGAATTAAACATTACCAGCAGTGACAAGTTCGAGAGTGCGAGCTTTGAAATGAAGGAACTGCATTAGTTGAATGTTCAACGAAAAGGGTACATATTTAGGGAGAGTAGAAGACCCCACAACGGCAAAGTTGGCACCATTTGTGAACCTGGACCCCCCCAATGAGTCCAGGTATGGGCTTAGAAAGCTAGCATTCAAGCTTTGACCTGCATTAAAAAAGTTAAATACGATAAGATTCAACACTTTGGTTCATGCACCTGTTAGCTGTCAGAATGGGCAAACGGGTACCGGGAATCAGATCATTTTATGCTCTACTGATGTGCTAGTGAGATATGATTCTGGAGACAATACCAGGGCGATTTACCGTTGTGCTTCCAAAGACCACTGTGTTAGGACTAATTAAGCTATAGCCACTCACTATTCCAGGCTTTTAGAGCTTAAACGTACATTAATTCCATACTGATTCAAGTACAAGACTTGATCTAAGGATATGCTGCCATTCATTAATTGTGCACACTTCACAGTCTGCGCTATGTTCATGCTATTCACATTGATTTGTTAAAAGTGAAAGGTAAATGAGACAGTAAAAGATACCCAAAAATAGCTGGATTCAAGGGCAAATCCAGCCAAAACGTATAATTTCAAGACAAGTACATGCATTTCTGGGGTCTTATAGTACTGTGACAACTGACAGACAGAAATTTGTGGATGACATCAACTAGAGACAGGGAAAATTAAATCTTTGGACCCCACTTTATCAAATCAAGTCTATTAACAGCAGTACTACACATGATCAAAATCACAACTTGACAAAAGAAAAGGACAGCCCATGATCAAGGAAGGCCATTTGATGTGCATACTTTGATCAATAAAAAGAAGGAAAAAGAAAAGGGGGGAGGGGAGTGTTAGGCACTTACAAAGGAAGTCAATCAGGAGCCTTCCATCAGATAATCTACCAGTTGATCTATGAAAGTATGTACGGCCATTAGGGAGATTGACGGGGAAACCAAGTCCAGCAACTAGTCCTCCAGTGTCAGAGTTAGAGTCTCCGAAGTTGAAGATAATTGGTGGGTTCTTGCATTGAGAAGCAACTGAAGTGAAAAACAATGGAAGAAGAAGAAAAATAAGAGGAGGAAAGTGGGAGAGAGGTTGAGAGAGAAGTGGAGAGTGAGAGATCATAGCTAGTGAAGTGGGAAAGCAACACAGTGAAAGTGAAACTAAAGTGGTCTTTAAACTCTTTGGATTCTTTACTATTTAAAGGGGGAGAGTGAGGTCACCTTTTGTTTCGTGCTGATATTTCGATAAAATTATATTCTAGTCCCTCTATTTGGAAACAATACAACGTAGTCCTCCATGTTTGATTTAATCCTTTGACTCTTTGCTGACCATTTTATTAAAATATCATTGATTTTCTCAAAACCCTTACCATTTTCTTTTCTCTAAACCCTTACTAATATTTTGATAAAACAAGGTCACGGGTCAATCAAATTCAGAGCTTAGTTATCGAGTATAAAAACTAATTAAAAATTAAAAAGAATACTTTCAAGTGCATCGTCGATCTTGATTGATTATAGATAACTAATTTCTTCATAAAATTGAGATCAAAGAATCTCTTGTTGAAATTTGAATAAATATATAAAAAATTATGATTGTTTTTATTAGATTGAATATTTAGACTTGTTATTAAACTTCATTTTAGATTGAAAAGATTGAATATATATACAATAGGCTGTTTCATTTAAACTTTAAAAGCATATTAAATTAATAATTTGAAATTTGATCCTATAAATATTCTATGTGTTTAGAGTCTAAAGATAGGGTGTTACCATCAATAATTTATCACCCAAACATATGTTTTCTAGAAAGAACTTCTCACATAAGTGTATTAAATATATATTTATTTAATGGGCTTGGTTTGATGGACAGGAGAGCTAAGCAGTCACCAAGTCCTTGAGCCCCTGGCTCAAAATCACTGCTCAATCAAGACGTGAAAAAAGTTTTATCTATATCATGATCAAATGGATTTTGATTTACACAAGTCCGGAAATCCTTACACAAACTTTTTATAGTCACGTTATAAGTTAGTGGAGTGATGACTTAAATCTTTGTGTAGCTTAGGTTATTTGAATATGAAATGTTTTGATGCTTATATATATATATATATATATTTGTCTAGCTTAGGCTATTTGAATATGAAATAAAAATAAAATGAATTTAAAGTGTTGATTACTCAAAAACATTATAGGTTATTTTTGAATGAAAAAAACAAACGTACTCAAAGTGAGTGTTGATTACGCCATTGAATAGATCAAGATCAATTTAAAGTGTTGCATAAAAATTATAACCATTTATTTTTTTTATAGGTAATTATTGACCACATGCCAACTCTTTTATGTAGTAGTTATACATCGAGGGCTACAAGTTTTTTTATTGTCATTAATTCATAAAATTATATATATAAAAAAGGACTCTCTTGGCTTCCAAGTTATGAAGATCTCAAACTCCCCCGATACATTTAGACACTTGATTAATTATTAAGCAATGCTATGAATAATGAGAAAAATTAATATATTTAAAGAACCTTGGTGAGGAAATTTCATAAAATGTTCCATAGCTAGCTATCTAGCTAGGAGCCAAGATGACACAGATGGCTTGCTTTCTGTAGCTAGCTAAAAATAACACTTCCTTAAAGCAATCAAACAGAAAATCATACGAAGACCACTAATTCTGCATCCAACCCCGGCAGCTTCCACGCATCAAGCTAGCTAACAAGATGGAAAATCAATGCCTTTTCATCAACTTAACTCTCCACACCGATCTCTTTACCATTTCTAATCCCATGTCTCATCTAGCTAATTTAATAATCCATTTTAATCACATAGTATATCTAGGAATCCATCCATGCAGCAACATATATATCGGTGTATTCAGCAATTTATTTCTAATTAAGCCATATTTGAATTCTAATAATTATATGTATTCTTCTATTTATACAAAAATATATAATCCCCACTTCAATTGAGAATATGAAATTAATTATGTATTCAAGTCTTCATTAATTCTCCATAGCTAGCCTCTTGAAAATAACCAAAAAGTAGTCAATTACACCCAGTTTTTTTTTTTTTTTTTTATCATGCATCATAAATAATTTTTTTTGGGGGGCTGCATATGGACCCACAAGGGTGGAAGCGGGTCCCACTTGCTGTTGTTGTTTATGCTGAAACGGCAAAGAATGCAACTTGGTTGCCAAATTAAGCTGGCAAATAGCTACAGCGCAAGACAAAACTGAAAGCACACCCGTTATACAGTTCATGCAAAAGCACCAGTGTTGCGAGAAAATCCTGAACCGTTTCTCTCTTTTTCTCATGCTCGAAGATATTTCCCCTTTCCTTATTTATATTTCCTTTCACTTTCTGTTGAGATTTACCTCTCTGCACTCCAAATCAATCTTTTGTGCTCTAGCTAGCTAGCTCCATTCCAGTCTCTCCCTCCCTCTCTCTCTCTCTCTATCTCTAAGGCGCGCATCACTAGCTGTAGCTTAGCAGTATTCCTGAAGAGAAATCAAGAAACTTGCAATGGATATGGCGGATGTTTTGCCATTCTTGGCTATGGTTGTAGTCCAGTTTGGCTATGCAGGCATGAATATTACATCAAAGCTTGCAATGGATTCAGGCATGAAACCACTTGTTCTTGTTGCTTATAGGCAAATCTTTGCCACCATTGCAACGGCCCCCTTTGCTTATTTCTTTGAGTGGTAAGTTTTTTCAAACTTTTTGTTTGTTCTAACTGGTTTTTCATGGCATTACATTCTCTTTTCTTTAAACTTGGTATGTGGGGTTGGTGTTTTGAAGGAGCGCATCTCTTGCCAATCAAATTTGGTGGACTCTCTAAATTTTCTAATCTTGCATTCGATATAGAAAACTAAGCCATTACTGTTCTTGATCAACTATTTCTCTCTCATCCCTAAACTATCGAATTGAAGATTATATATTATTTGATTTATTTATTTTCAGTACTAATAAAAACTATGCTGCTGAAAAAATTTGTGTTGGATTTGGAATGTTGGCGTTTATGCCTGCTGATACACACAGAGGCCATGGCTGCCGCTTGCCCATTTCCTTGGGACTGCTACAAGGCGCCAACTACATGTTGCATGCTTCACAGATGACCTAATAAAATAAATGAAAGGAGCAAGCTTCTGCTGCTTCTTCGATCTTCCTTCTTTAATCATTTAAAGGTCAAACAAAGACAGTTCTATAAAGCAGCAGCTTTGCATTTAATTTCATCTCATGTGTATAATACTTTAGCTGCCAAGTCTTCACATACAGTATTAATTAACGGTTTTAGGACAGCCTATACTACGGCTGCATGTAATTCCATTGGCTCATTCGTGGTCACTCAAATTTCAAAATTAACTCTCGAAAAATAAATAAATTCTTGATTCGAAGTAAACACATTAATGTTTTCTTTTCTTTTCTTTTTTCAGAAAGATATATGGAGTTCAAATCTCTCCCCTCCTTTATATATATATATATATATATATATATATATATATATATATATATCAAGAAGTAAACCTCATGATGATGGACTCTTAATTTCACACCATTCCACGTGCGCCATCATACCCCAAATCACCTTAATAAATTGATGCATTTGTATTGAATTGAAATGGCTATTAAAGAAAAAGTGTTGAGACTCTTGTCAAAGCTTTGAGCTGAGATTATTTGCGTTTTATTTTGTAGTATCCATTATCGAACAAGTTCTAAAGCAAACGTACGTATTGCCTGTCAATTAAGTTTTAATTCAGGACATCAACTCGGCATAATGATTCCCTTAGGGTTGATCTAGATTAACTTCTTGTAAAGAAAACAAAATTTCCTGAAACAACATTATTTTAAAAAAAAAGTTCATGTTTTTTCACTTACAACTAGGCTATATTAACTAGTAACTTGCGTTCATCCCAGCTGTTCCACTTTCTAGCTCTACATTTCTCAGTTCCTTAACTCTATCATCAATCTGTGACGCAATCTTTAGCTATTCTCATCTAGGTTTATATATTAATGCCAATTCAGGTTGGCATGTAGACATGAACTATATATCATGCTAGTACTGTTGCTTGATGGAAAATCTTTGCTATGATGACCCCCTTTGTTTATTTCTTTTGAACTGTGAGTTCTTGATCAACGGAGTACGTGAAATAATTTATTGTTAATGGAAATAAGCAAAGGTGGCCAAGTAACCTGACTTTTTGAAGCTAATTGTAATTGGTTTGAGACCATTAGAAATGATTTAATTTGTCTTTTTTTTTTTTTGGTGCAGGAAAACTAGACCCAAGATCACCATGTCTTTGCTGTTTCAGATTTTCATATGTTCTCTTACAGGGTGAGTAATTACTGCTCTCTGCTAGTTCTCTGCCTACAACATACATTCCTGAAAATATGTCTAATTTTCTACGACATGCAGTGTAACAGGAAACCAGGTTTTTTACTTTATTGGGCTAGAAAACTCCACACCCACAATTGGATGTGCATTGACCAACATACTCCCTGCAGTGACTTTCATCCTTGCAGTTCTTTTCAGGTGCTGAGGTCGTCTCCTTTTTCTGTATTTTTATTGCAAATTAGACCACATTCGGTATATATATCTCAGGTTTTCTTGTTTAAAATTTTGCAGACAGGAATCAGTGGGAATTAAGAAGACATCAGGGCAAGCTAAGCTGCTTGGGACAGTAGTTTGTGTAGGGGGGGCCATGTTGTTGTCATTCTACCATGGTCATATGATCAATATTGGTGAGTCAAGTATTCATTGGAACTATGCAGACAGTACCGGAAATAGCAACACCGACAAGAAATCAAACTTTGTTCTGGGATCCTTATTTATAATGGCCAGTGCTGTTTCTTGGGCAATATGGTTCACCGTACAAGTAAGAAATCTTGCCTTCTAGAAAGTTTTCATGCCACTTCATGGTCTAATTAAAAGCTTGATTTCTTGATGATTTGCTCAGGCGAAAGTGAGCTTGAAGTTTCCAGCTCCTTACACATGCACCTTATTGATGTGTTTCATGGGCAGCATTGAATGTGTAGTAATCGGCGTCGGTGCCAATCACAAAGTATCCGAGTGGTCATTGCGATCTCCTGGCCGCCTTGTTGCAGCTCTGTATGCAGTATGTTCCCTAAATCTTTCAGCAAGTTAACATATATAGGATTAATCAACGTAGCTAAGGAACTGCTTTCGAGCCAGTTCTTAATCATACTTGTATGCCTGTTTAAATGACGATACCTTTTCCTTCAAAATTTCAGGGTATCGTGTGTTCCGCACTCGCTTTTTCCCTCACTTCATGGAGTATTCAAAGGAAAGGAGCGCTCTACGTCTCGGTCTTCAGTCCCTTGTTGCTTGTTATAGTAGCCGCTTTGAGTTGGGCATTGCTTCATGAGAAGATATATGTCGGAACGTATGCATATGCTAAACTACTCCACTGATTTTCTATACCTGATCATTGTTTTTGTGTGCTTAGTCTCTTGTAGCAACAAGGACTGACTTATTGATATGTGAATCATTTTTAGTGCTGTAGGGTCCATCTTGATCGTCGCGGGTCTTTACGCTGTTCTCTGGGGGAAGGATAAGGAGATGAAGGAGGAGATCGAAGAGACGGAGGTGATGAAGCTAGGCAACAAAGAGTGGAATATCCATGATCTTGAAACACAATCTCATGCAATTTCAAATGGCAATATGTAGCTATGCTGCGAGCTGAAGGATGGAAACTTAAGGGCGAACAATTTGGCTCAATTTTATGTATTGAATGAGCTATCAATAACCATGTTTCTCTGTGTATGAAGAGGCCTAAAGTGACTTGATCGTTTGTGTATTGGGTGTCTGTTGAGGTTAAATGATCTAAAACTACGCACGTCGGTCAAAGCGAACTTAATTTCTTAATTATTTTTATTTGAGCACGTGCACATCCTTGTCATTGAAGCTGTTCCTTAGCATGGTGTCAGTAATAAGATTAACATCACCTTAGGAGAATGAAAGTATGGCATAAATTGAACTTCACGTACGTGGAGAATGAAGAAAACATTACATCGCCAAATTAATTGGAACAAGAGAAAATAGGCATCGCTCCTTGTTTTTTCAAAGCTCGAGATTTGCATTTAAATATAGCCTTGAACCAAAGTGCATGTGCGTCTTTAAGGGAGTTGGGAGAGTATCTGGCTAGAGAAGGCAGCAGCGGAGACGATGGAAAAATGTTAGGATTGTGTAATTGATAAGAAGAAAGAGAGAGAGAGAGAACAAGAGCTATAGAGAGAGAGAGAGAGAGAGAGAGAGAGTTTGTCGCACTGAATCTATGTTGCCACAGTTACACTATATTTATACTCTAACATCCCTCCACAATCTCTTGTTTTGGTAAACCAAGCATGAGATTGTAGAATTGAATACGAAACACTTGATTACTTAATTCTTTTGACAAAAATCAATATGTAAAAGAGAACAAGAAGAGAAAATTGAAAGCAAAGAAGGATGAATTTGATGAGAGATTTGAGAGATTGAGAAGAAGAAGAAGAAGAATGCTCAGATGGCAGAAAAGAGAGAGCATAGAGGGAAGAAATTTCATTTGTCTATTTCTTGATTTGAATTTCATTTGTTTGTGTAAGAAATTGAGAAGAGAGTGACGAGAAGGAAGAGAGGGGATGGAATTTATTTGAATTTTATTTGTCTGTGTAAGAAAGTGAGAAGAGAGGGACGAGAGGGAAGAGAGGGGTAAAAATTTGTTTTTCATTTTCTACTTGATGAATTTCGTAATTTGTGTAAGAATTCATTTTTCTTCTGTTTTTTTATCAAAACGACACCACACAATAAGAACGCATAGAAGAATAAAAAATAATAGAGAAAGAAAGGCATAAAGGAACCCTAACTCAATGGCAGAGAAGGCCTATCCGCTACTTCGTGTACTCTCCCTTGGCTAGTGCCTTGATTGAGATGAGTTTTAGAGCGAAGGTGGAAGAAAAATTTGAAAATGAAAGCAATTCCTTGAAACAGTGAGTCATCGCTGCTTCCAGGTGTGCACTTAAGGCATGAATTTCTCTATCAAGCTTGTTTGTGAGATTGGTGGTTTTCTGCATTTTGATTTGCCAACTCGTCGCGTATGCGTCCTTTTTCAAGAGTCAAATCCAAATGCTATCCAGCAGTTACTTTATCAATTTCATACTTCAATTCATTGCACATTTTCTCTGTCACCTTGTAATTTTTCAGTCTCAAGTTGCAACAAAGAAAAATGATGCTCTTGAGAACTCTGTACTTCAGACTTAAACTTAGATAGATTTGAGTCTTGAATCATTTCACTCTTCTATATTTTTGACTTAGAAACAAAAGAAAGAGCAACATTCTCCAAACCATCATTCAACACTTCAGTAATTGCAGCAGTAATCACCTCCGCTTACTTCTACGGCACGCCGTGCGCTTCCAATCTTATCTCGACGGTGTGTAGGTCTTTGGTAGCTTGAGGAAGTTGTTGAATAAGAACCTCGATTTTGAAATCAGCTAGCTAAATCATAGATCTCTCCTCCTCCTTCTCCTTCTCCTCCATTTATGTATTGATTTTAAGAAGATTCTTAGGTGAAGGAGACGATTAATGATTGTGTTGCTTCAGATTTTAGGCAAAGAATCCACCTTGCGGTATCGGTTTGGAGAGGTTATTCACCTGAACACGAGCACAAAGAAGAGGAAGAAGCTTTGGCCAGTGATAACAAAGACATTAGTGCTTAGGTTGCTCTGATCATCAGGCTCCAAGAAGTGGCTGTCTCTACTGGTGAAGAAGACAAAGATTTTTATGTAGCAACTCACTGTAAACAATACTTTTGTTCAAGAAAAATAGATTATGAAGAAGAGCAGATTACGAAAGCAAGAAATTCAAATTAATATGTATATGTGAGCATTTGAAGCTCTAATATCATGTTAGGATTGTGTAATTGATGAATAAGAAACAAAGAGAGAACAGAGGAGAGAGAGAGAGAGAGAGAGAGAGAAGAGAATTTGAATTTTATTATTTTTGTCACATTGAATATGTGTTACAATAGTTAACAATAGTTACACTATATTTATACTCTAACAAAATAGTCCCTGCGCGGGATAGGAAAAAGAGAAGGAAAATCATATTTATAGGGAATTATATGTACTAAAAGAAACAACCTTGAAGTCATCTAGCTACTCAACAATTGTTGTAAAAGTTATAATAGATATTTCAAAAGACTATCCACATTAGTAAAACACAAAAGACCCTTTGAGTGCAAAGAATATATATAGGACTTACTATCCCACATTGGAAAAAAGAAGACTTTTATAAAGTGTTTATATAATAAAACTTGAGATGGGATAGTAACCAATAGAGGAAGTAGAGTGAGCTCCCGCACATTAGGATGAGTGCGCGAGGCAACGCCTATACTCTTTAAATTTTTTGTTATGTTATTATAATATTTTGATGATCCTTAAACTGAAAATATTAAATTTGTAACCATTGAAAATTTATTTGTAACAGTTATAAATATAAACGTTACCATAATTTAATTTTATAACGGACATATTTTAAACCATAATTTAATTTTATAATGGATACATTTTAAATTATAGTTTAGTTTTATAACATATATATTTTAAATTATTATAACTACTATTTTTATTTCATAATTAAATTAAATGTGACCATTATATTATGGTAGCCTATAAATACTATGCAGATTTTTCAAACAAGAACAATCCAAAAATTACTCTTCTTCTTCTTCTTCTCATTTGCTGATATTTTATTATTTCCAAGCTGTTTCTGTATTGCCCTCTAATCTTGAGGAAGAACTTGTTAAATTCTGGAGGATACTTTATTATTGGGGAAATATCTTTAAGGTCAATGCATAAGCATGCCTTAAGTTTTTGTTTCAGTTCCTTGCATTCAAATTAATCACAACAACAACTAGGTCTAGCTATAAAAATAGCCAGCCAAAAGTGCATTGAACATTTCTTCAAGCGACAAGAAAAATATCAAACACCTTTCAAAACTTTTTAACCTTTCAAAATTTTCAAGAAAAAAATCATCTGACTTGAAAATAAAAAAAAAACTAAAAGAAATAACAAAGAGGAAAAAAAAAAGAAATATCAATCTTTAAATGATCATAAAGACAAACTAAAACTTAAGAACTAAATCTTTTTTTAAAAAAAAATACTACCTCAACAAAAGAGAAAATAATGAAAATTATTTGATTATCCCGTGAAAAAAAAACTAAACAATATTAACAAAAGAGTAAGCACGAAAACAAATCTAAAATAATAATAATAATAATTATTATTATTATTATTATTATTATTATTATTATTGTGTTATTAATAAAAAAATAAATAAATGAAAGACTAAAAAAATCCTAAAACCTTTAACAAAAGATCAAAAAAAAAAAAATTATGAGGTGAAAAAAAATTCATTTGACTTGAAAAAAAATGAATAAAAAAACTAAAAGAAAGAAAAAAGAGAGAAAAAAATTAATTTTCGAATGATCATAGACACAAAATAAAATTTAAGATCTAAATGTTTTTAAAAAATATCACCTCTGTCGCGAAGATGATTTTTTCACGCTTCGCGCCACGTATCCCCCAGGTTTGGAGAGATACGGTGCGCGGTGAAAAAAAAAGGTGTTTTATAGCCGTAAAAATTACGACTATAATTATAAGGAGTCGCCACCTAGTATTAAGGTTACTGGGAACCTAATGGTTGGGTAATGGGACTTGTTATGCAAGGGGAAGACGCGTCACCCCCAGTGCACCCTACCTAACGTAAGCTGCATTGATGTTTGATTTTTTTTATAAGTTCAAAATTTTTACGCTGTATTTTCAAGAAATTTTTTTATCTGTGAGTGTACTTTACGATGTAATTTTACACCGCAGTTAAAAACCTCTTTTTTTATATACGGATGTATTTTACAATGTAATTTTACACCGTAGTTAAAAATTCTTTTTACCTGCAAGTGTACTTTACAATGTAAATTTACACCGCGAAACCTAAAACAAAATAATTGTTAAATTATTTTGATATTTTGGCCAAATACCAACAGATAATCGTGAACCGGTTACGATACCCAATTTTGTTTTAAAACATGAGAAAGATGCAACATTTTTTTTACGAAAAATATGATGAAAAAAACCTTGGAATTCGACCGTATGCACGAAAACAAACACAATTTTTTTTAATGCATTTTTTTTTGTTTTAAATTAAAAAAATTTGGGACGACTTACCTAACCAAATGGGCCGTCCAAGGTGGGCCAAAGGCCCACCACTACTGGGCTGGGCCGAGGGCAGCCCAACCCAGAAATTTTGTTTTAAAAAAAAACTAAAAACACAAAACACGTGAACAGTAAATCGGTCGGTTGACCACGACGAGAGGGTCACCTGCTACTGCCGACGTGTAGAGGAGGTCAAGGTGGTTCTTCCTGTCGTGGTGGCGTCGAAAATGATGGTCTGTGGTGGCCGTGGGAGGTGTTGGAAGGGGCTGGCCTGTTGTTTGCTGCTGCAACTGTCACGGCTGGAGCTCTAGCCGGAGCTGGTGAAGAAGGCTGGATTGGAGCTGCTTTCGACGTAGCTGAGGAGGAACTTCTTGCGTGGTGGTCGACGGGAGCTGGCTGGAGGTCCGTTGCTGCATTGCTGAAGGAGGAACTGCACTGGGCTGTTGCAGTGTGGAGAGAGAGAGGGCTGCTGGAGCTTGCTGTTTCCATCGTTGAGGAAGAGGATGAAGGGCCGTCGGAGCTTTCAAATGGAGAGTGGGAGGAGTTGCAATGCCTGAGGGGAGAGAGAGGATCGTCGGGAACTAGCTGGAGGAGCGAGAGGGATGCCAACTGACTGGTTTTTTTAGAGAGAGAGAGAGAAGCCATCGGGGAGAGAGAAAGAGAGAACTGAAGGGCTGACTGCAAGGGAGAGAGAGTGACGCCGGTGGTGATGGCTTCCCGGGGATGAAGAAAAGAGGGAGCGACGTCGTTGAAGCAATTGGGAGGAGCTGTCGTAGATGAGGAATCAGAAGATGGTTGTCGTTGGTTGTGGCTGATAGGAGAGAGAAGGAGCTGCAAACGATGATGGAGAGGGGGTGTTACGGGTCTGTTTTTTCCCGTGTTTATGCATGTCCCATTGTGTATTTTTATGTTACTCCTATTTTCTTTTTTCTGGTTTTTCTCTCATTCTCTCTACATAAACTTTCTGTTCTCTCTGTTTTTTTCTCTTTATTCTTCCTGTGTTTTTCCCCTCTCTTTCTGCATAAAACTCTCTCATTTCCCTCTGTTTTATTTTTTTAGTTTTTAGCCCCTCATGACAGTGTTTTCTTCCCTGGCTGGGTTCGTTATTTTTCCCTCTCCCTTTTTGCTTTGATTTCTCCTGCTAATTTATAGGAGAATGAGGCATGGTGCATGACATGGGGTGTTGTCCCAAGTATGGGGATTTAGGAATGGTGTTGCAGAGGGAGTGGTGGCAGCATGGCTGCTGGGATGGCCAAGCCTGCTGTCGACAATTTTTTTTTAATTTTAAATAAATAGATTGTGACAAAAAAGAGTTTTTCAATGAGAAAAACTAGGAAGAACGATGTTTTTATCTTCAATTTTGGCTTCCGATTTCATCCGAAAAGTTTCGTCAGTGAAAATTCCGATCTTCTCAATTTAACCCAAATTAGGCTTCCAAACTTATTTTTTCACTAATTAAACCTTTAATAAAATTAATTTGACCCATTTAAAGTATAATTACACTATTGCGCTTAATTAAATCTTTCAATTGGGCTCTCAATTAATCCCTGAGCATAATTACACTTTAAAGTTGGCCTACGATTAAATCGAATTGGCCCATAAAAATATAATTATGTCTTTCAACTTTTATGCAGATTTATCTAATGATAAATCAATTTAGCCTTAAATCTGCATTTTCCTTCGTGTTTGGGTAAAAAAGAGGTACGGCTGGGCTTTCAAAAACGACCAAAAATTCCACATTCATTTTTCTACCCTCGCTGACCCTTTTTATTATTATTTTTTTTATTTTTTGGTATATTTTGGGGAGTCACCCAAAAATTGGGTGATGACAACCTTAACAAATAAGAAAATAATAAAAAGTAAAAACCAAAGCTAAGACCACTCTTATATATATATATGGACAAAAATAGGGACTATTACAGAAATATAAAAAAATAAATGGATGAAAATTAAAAATTAAAAATTAAAAGTACAAGGGTCGAAATAAAAATCAAATATATTATCAATTTCAATCTAAGGATAAAATTGAAAAAATCAACACTTTTGTACTGAATATATTAAGGTATTTAAATCCAATCTGAAAATTAAAAGAAGGAGGATCGAAGTGAAACTTAAATATATAATGAATTTCAATCGAATGAACCAATTGAAATAAATGAAAATTTATATAACAGAAATTAGGACCATACAAAAAATTAAAAGTGCAAGGACGAAAGTGAAAACATCACAAAACCAGAGGCCTCTCGTGTACTTTAGCATGCAGGAGAAAGAAAATAGGAAAAGAAGGTTTAACTGGCCACCGTCATGGCTATGACCACCAGTTAGGAAAACGCGCTACACCATGAGAAAGACCACATGGCGGCGCATTGGAGGAGACACTAGAAGCCCATTTTCATCGACCCGAATAGTCCTCATGCGTTGCTCGAACAGGGCGTGAGTTCGTATAGTGTCGGTGACGTGTGCCACACGTGCCGATAGAATTCTGAGAAAAATAATAAACAATCACGATCAATTACTGGTCTATTCTTGTGCCCAAGTCATCAATTTTATCTTGTTAAGGCTATACTGTATTTAGCTATTTAAAAAAAATATGAAATGCTCGTGGCTCCTCTCCGGCCCTGTGCTTATTTTTGTCCTTTTCGAGGGACAAAATGATTATTTTACTATGCAAAAAAATATAAAAAAAATAAAAAATACAGCGAACCGAACTGAACCTCTCCGTCCAGACTCGATTTTTTGAATTTTTCGAGGGACAAACAGTTATTTTACCGTGCAAAAAGAAAAAAACGAGTAAACTAGTTAACCGAACGACCTGAACCGACCCAAAAACTGAGCAATATCATTGTAATCCATAGTGATTTGTCTTACAGTGAACAATAACCCACCCACGATATCATGAACTCTTTTAGTGTATTGTATAATAATAATAATAATAATTTGGACTGGAGTTTCAATCATGTATGAGATGTGATTATTATTTTTTTTAATCTCATTTTGCGTCAATGGTTTTTGTGATTGTGGTCAAAGAATGAATAACTTTTTTTACACGGCGCTTGACTTGTCCGTAATGCTGAGGGTATTTTACTTTGGACTAATAATAGAAGGGGGAGGGCACCATAGCTAATTTCTTGGTAGTTGACTCTGGAGGTGGTGACTTTTTAGGGTTATTGTTGCATTTGTTCACGGGCCATCCATTATCTGAGTTTGTGGGTTATTCATTGTATGAATTTGTGGGGATTCCATAGTTTTTGTTCTCTCTTCTAGATTTAACATTTGCATCCCAGTTTTGTTTTCTTCAGGATAGTGTGCGTGTGTTAAAGAGAAAATAATGTTAAAAGAATAATTTAAATAATATCTTGAAATTTATCCAGTAACTTAAGTATAGTGTTGATCAAGTGATTATGAGTATTATTATTTTTTTATTTAATAAAAATTAAGTATAAAATAATATATATATATATATATATATATATATATATATATATATATATATATATATATATATATATATAAATCTCAAGTCTAAGATACATAATATATTTTAAAACAATTTTTTCAGAGTTTTTTAATATTAGCATATTAAAATCATCACCGAAATATTAAAAAAATAATTTAATATCTTTCATGTCAAATACATTTTTAAAATTCAGTTTTAACTAGAAAACAAATAAGTTCTTTTATAAGTTAAAAGAAATACTATCAAATGTTTTTAAAAAATACTATTTGCTATAAAATATAAAATATATGTTTTTATATTTACTATCAAAGCCTTTTTTAGTCCAAATAATAGATATTAGTTAATTACCCGCACTACATTGCGGGTTGAGCAAATAATTTTTATAACTATTGAGATTAAATATAATATTTATACATGTAACGTTTGATATAATGAAACAGATCAACATAGTCTATTATAACAACAACAACAACATTGAAATCTTAACATCTAAAATTATCACTACTATTACTGCCAGCACAATAAAAAATATTAAATTACCCCAAGAAAAAAAAACAAAAAAATTAACAAAAGAGTAAGTAAGAACAAAAACTAAAACTAAAACTATTATTATTATTATTATTATTATTATTATTATTATTATTATTATTATTATTATTGCGTTAATAATGAAAAAAAATTAAATCAAAGACTAAAAAAAGCCTAAAAAATTTAACAAAAAAATAAATAAAAAATAAAATAAATGATAAAACAATAATAAAAATTATTAGCTGAAAAAATTTATTTAACTTGAAAATAAAAAAAACTAAAAGAAATAACTAAAAGAAATAACAAAGAGGGAAAAAAAGAAATATCAATTTTCAAATGATCATAAACACAAACTAAAATTTAAGAACTAAATTTTTCAAAAAAATACTACCTCAACAAAAGAGAAAATAATAAAAATTATTCGATTATCCCGTGAAAAAAAAACTCAACAATATTAACAAAAGAGTAAGCACGAAAAAAAACCTAAAATTGTTATTGTTACGTTAATAATGAAAAAAATTAAATTAAATCAAAGACTAAAAAAATCCTAAAAAATAAGCAATATTATTATAATCCACAGTGATTTATCTTACAAGCTATAGTAACTGAATCATGATGTATTTTAGTATATAGTATAATATATATAAAAAAAATAACTAGGAAATTACTGCCTGCACACCGCAAGGCAAGCATCCGCGTCCATGAGGTCAATTTCTCTCGTATGTTCTAGCTCAATTTCTTCGGTGACCTATAAACTCACGAATGCTGGAATTATGATACATAATATATTTTAAAACAATTTTTTCAGAGATTTTCTTTATGAAATTAGCGTAATAAAATCATCACCGAAATATAAAAAAAAAATTTAATATTTTTTCATGTCAAATACATTTTTAAAATTCAGTTTTAACTAGAAAACAAATTAAGTTCTTTTATATGTTAAAAGAAATACTATCAAATGTTTTTAAAAAATACTATTTGCTATAAAATATAAAATATATGTTTTTACATTTACTATCAAAGGTCATGCAGTGTTCTCAGCTTCATGACATGGTTTTGATCTCTCCAGCAATAGATTCTCAGGCGAAATCTCATCGGAGATGGGAAAATGAAGTGCGTTGGCACTTTCTCCTGTTTCCTGGTGGTTAAATTTCGCAAGTTCTCCAACTTGAGAAGATCTCAGGGTTCTATTGGAGTGATCAACGGGTTCCTTTTTTTTGGTCCAACGATATCTATCAGCCTCTTTTTATTTAAAAAAAAAACAAAATATTTATATTTTTTAAATAGTAGTGATGAAATTCCAAATGGAAATTTCCGTATGAGTTTCTCAGAGTTGAAAAGTAATCGTTACAAATGTCACTGTTACTGTTTAATCACCGTCGAAGTGATCAATGAATCGGTAGCTGTTGCTTGTCCATTCGTTCATGAACGTATGCTAACGTGAGTCAAAGTCTTTCCATTAATTCCAGCAGGTCTTTCACGCACCGAAGTCATGGGTGCTTCGAAGAAGAGAGGAGTGGTCTCTTGGAGATCAAAGCTTTGATCAATCCAAACAGCATTTTCGGGCATTTGGGCGACTGGACGGCCAATAAAGAGCTGGATATTGCTAATTGTTGTGAGTGGTATTGGATCAAATGTGATAGCACCACATTATTGATTTTTCATATTATTATATTTTATGTGATATTAGAATACTAGAATTAAATTAATTTAATATTTTTTTAAAAAAATTCATTTATGTACATATATTTTAAGACATTAACAATTAACAAATATCAAAATATGTAATTATTCTCAATTTTTAAGAAAAAACGTACTTATAATAATAATCTATTTCGCTCATATGTATAACATAATAAAGAAAATATAGGACCATCAATATTTTTTTCACATATTTTTTTCATTTAAGTATATATATTTCAAGACATTAGCATTAAACAAATATCAAAATATATAATTATTCTTAATTTTTGAGAAAAAAATACCTATAAAATAATCGTTATTATTATTTTAAATACATTATTCATAATAAAATGAATATATAAAAAAATCAAATAATCAAGAGTTTTGTAGGTTGATTATTTCGCTCGAATGTATAACATAATAAATAAAATATAGGACTATCAATATTTTTTTCACATGTTTAAAAATTTAGTTCTGGCGAAACGCAGAGTAAGTGACTCGTATATTTTTTTATTGTAGATAATTTGGCTCAATCTTTCTACCCATTTTTTTACGTGTGGCTTCGTATATTTTTTTATCTATGTGACATTCAATCTAAAATATCATACATAAAAAAGTTATAAAAGTTAATTTTTCATAAAAACAACATTGACTAATGAATTATTTGGATTATTATTTTCATTATTATCATCATAATTGTTAAATTGTCTCAATTATTATAGATTATATCATAACTATTATTATAAATAATCAATATTATGATTATTATTGACAGTATCATCGCTGCCGCAGTCTTTATTGTTATAACCGTTGCCACAATAATCATAACCATATTTTTATCAATACAATCAAAATTATAATTAGTATTATTATCATTATTATAATTTCTTTGTCATTATTTATATTTTCTATATTATTTTATGACTTTTTGTTATTATTATCATGAAAGACATAATTATTAACACCATAAGCACTATAATCATTATAATAAATAACAATTTCTATTAGTATTATGATTAATAATGTCACTAATATTATCATGATTATAATAAATAAAATTATCATTACCATTACTGCTAAAATAAAAATAATTATTAAATTACCCAGGAAAAAAAACTCAAAAATTTTAACAAAAAAAGCAAATAAAAAAAAAAAAAAAATGTCGCGTGCGAGATTCTCATATCTTGCCAAGTATAGATTTGCTTGTCCACAAAATTTAAAATATCTTGAAGACATATGGAGAGAAAAGAATAATCAAAGATGCTCTAGTCCACATCATCCAATGGAAATGTTCATTTTGATAGACGGGTTTTTTCATTTTTGGTTCCTGATTGGTGAGAGCAATTCTAATATTCTATAGGGACTTGTGTGTGAGCATATCATGGAAATCCTCATAGTGGACCGGTAGCTTCTTTTTTTTTTTTTTTTTTGAGGGGGTTGTAAATTGTAAGTGTTTTTGGATTTATTTTAAAAATATTTTTGGCTTGATTGAGGGGTTATTTTGTGTGTATGTTGCAGCAAATTTCTAATATTAATATATTATAATGACTTTAAAATATTTTTTAAAATAGAATGTCAAACATCCAAAAAATTGAATCTTCGATAGGTAGAAAGACCAAATCCCATCCTCCTATCATTCACATCAAATTAAAGCCCTTCACGTGAAAAGTGAGCGACTGAATAGCCTGAAGCAGTGAAAATACCATCGTTATTGTCACCCAATTTTTATTTTATTAATTCCCTTTCTTCAGGCGGCCATGTTGTGTTTCTTCAGGCTCCTTTTTCCTGGTGGTTAAATTTCGCAAGTTCTCCAGCTTGAGAAGATCTCAGGGTTCTATTGGAGTGATGAAATTCCAAATGGAAATTTCCGTATGAGTTTCTCAGAGTTGAAAAGTAATAGTTCCAAATGTCACTGTTACTGTTTGATCACCGTCGAAGTGATCAATGAATCAGTAGCTGTTGCTTGTCCGTTCGTTCATGAACGTATGCTAATGTGAGTCAAAGTCTTTCCATTAATTCCAGCAGGTCTTTAATGCATGGTCATTGTCATGGGTGCTTCGAGGAAGAGAGGAGTGGTCCCTTAGAGATCAAAGCTTTGATCAATCCAAACAGCATTTCCGGGCATTTGGGCGACTGGACGGCCAATAAAGAGCTGGATTTTGCTAATTGTTGTGAGTGGTAATGGATCAAATGTGATAGCACCACATTATTGATTTTTCATATTATTATAATTTACGTGATATTATAATATTAAGATTAAATTAATTTGATATTTGAAAAAAAAAAGAGTTCATTTAAGTATATATATTTCAAGACATTAGCATTAAACAAATATCAAAATATATCATTATTCTTAATTTTTGAGAAAAAATACCTATAAAATAATCATTATTATTATTTTAAATACATTATTCATAATAAAATGAATATATAAAAAATTAAATAATCAAGAGTTTTGTAGGTTGATTATTTCGCTCGGATGTATAACATAATAAAGAAAATATAGGACCATCAATATTTTTTTCACACATTTAAAAATTTGGTTATGGCAAAGTGCAGGATAAATAGCTCGTATATTTTTTCATTGTAGATAATTTGGCTCAATTTTTCTACCCATTTTGTTTACGTGTTGTTCTGTATATTTTTTATTTACGTGATATTAAATCTAAAATACCATATATAAAAAGGTTGTAAAAGTTAATTTTTCAAAAAACCAACATCGACTAATGAATTATTATGATTCTTATTTTCATTATTATTTTCAATGTAGATACTTTGATCCAATTTTTCCACCTGCTCTGTCTACATATGACTTTCTATATTTTCTGTTTACGTGCTAATAGTTCTGAAATATCATATATAAAAAGCTACAAAAGTTAATTTTTAACAAAAACAACATCGAATGATGAATTAATTTGATTATTATTCTTATTGTTATTATCATAATTGTTAAATTATCACAATTATCATAGTTGTCATTATAACCATTGTTGTAAATAATTAATATTCTAATTATTATTGGCAATACTATCGTTGCCACCATAATTATTGTTATAAAATAAATTTTATTTTTATTTTATTTTTTAAGATTTATTCTTCATATTATTATATTAAAATATTTCAAAACACTGAGATAAAATTAATTTGACATTTTTTCAAAAAAAAAATAGTTCATTTATATATATATATATATATATATATATATATATATATATATATATATATATATTAAGGCGTTAATATTAGATAAATATAAAAATATATAATTAGCCTTATATATTTTTAACAAAAAATACCTTTAAAATAATCTTTATTATTATTTTAAATACCTTATCCATAATAAAATGAATATATAAAATTATTGTTATTATTATTATTATTATTATTGCTTAAATAATGGGGAAAAATTACCTCGAAGAATAAAAAAACTAAAAATTTTTAACCAAAGAGCAAACTAAAAATAAAATTAAAAAAATGAAATAAATATTATTAGTTTAAAAAAAATGTTTGACTTGAAGAATAAATAAAAAAATAAGAAAAAAGAATAATGGGAAAAAATAAAAAATATTAATTTTGAAATGATCACCAATAAAAATTAAAATTTAAGGACTTAATTAAAAAAATACAATCTATACAAAATAGAAAATAATAAAATATAAAAATAAAAATTATTCCCTTAATAATTTTTCAAAAAACCAACATCGACTAATGAATTATTATGATTCTTATTTTCATTATTATTATTATCATAATTGTTACATTGTCCCAATTATTATAGCCGATATCATAATGATTATTGTAAACAATCAATATTATGATTATTATTGATAGTACTATCGCTGTCACCATTGTTATTGTTATAATCGTTGTTATAACAATAATCATCACGATAATCAGCACCTTTATTTTATTAATATAATCAAAATTATAATTAGTATTATTATCATTATTATAATTTATTTGTCATTATTGATATTTTATATATTATTTTATGAGTTATTGTTATTGTTACCAAGAAAGGCATAATTTTTAAGCACTATAATCATTATAATAAATAACAATTTCTATTAGTATTATGATTAATAATGTCACTAATATTATGATGATTATAATAAATAAAATTATCATTACCATTACTGCTAAAATAAAAATAATTATTAAATTACCCAGAAAAAAAAACTCAAAAATTTTAACAAAAAAGCAAATAAGAATAAATAAATAAATATAAATGTCGCGTGCGAGATTTTCATATCTTGCCAAGTATAGATTTGCTTGTCCACAAAATTTAAAATATCTTGAAGACATATGGAGAGAAAAGAATAATCAAAGATGCTCTAGTCCACATCATCATAAATTTGTAAGAACCAGCCAATGGAAATGTTGCACATACTTTAAATATAAAATGAGCTGAATAATTTTATATTTATCAAGGGAAGAAGAGAGCTGAAGAGTAGCAGTATAAAACTATAAATAGGAGCTCTTTTGTTACCCAAATGCACATAGCAAGCAGCAATTAATATAAGACGTACGTAGTGCTTCATCTAAGATGACGATGAAAAAAATGTGGGTTTGGATGCTGCTAACATTATTCACTTTGGTTGGGGGATGGCATGGTCGTTGTTACGGGTGTCTGGAGGAAGAGAGGATGGGTCTCTTGGAGATCAAATCTTCAATCCATCCATATGGCTTTTCCTCCTTGAGCGATTTGGTGGACACGAGTAATGAGAGCATTAGTAATTGCTGTGAGTGGTTGGGAGTCGAGTGTGATAACACTACAAGGCGTGTGATTCAACTCGATCTTTGGGGTGCAAGGGATATGAGCTTGGGCGATTTGGTTCTCAACGCTTCTTTGTTTCTTCCTTTTAAAGAGTTGCGAAGTCTTGATTTGCGCTATAATGCAATAGTTGGTTGCCAGGAGAATCAAGGTTTATGTTGTTATATAATCATATTACTTAGTGAATATTATAATACTGAGATTTTATTGATAAAATGGCTGGTGTTTAGTGTTTATTATTTTACTTGGATATTTCTCTTGCAGGCTTTGAAGTCCTATCATCAAAATTGAAGAAACTGAATGTCCTTTACCTCAGTGAAAATCGATTTAATGATGACAGCAGCATGTTATCATGTTTCACTGGGCTTTCATCTCTCAAATCTTTGTATCTATCACGCAATATGTTGACAGGATCAACTGGTATGGTAACAATTGAATTGTCTAGTTTTTTTTCTGTATAATTTCTCCTTTCAATATGCTTTTGAGAATCCTCGTGTAGGTGTCAAGGTCTTGTCATCAAGATTGAAGAAATTGGAGAACCTTGGCCTAAGTGGGAATCAATACAAAGATAGCATTTTCTCATCTCTAACTGGGTTCACATCTCTCAAGTGTTTGGATCTATCATTCAATATGTTGACAGGATCAACTGGTATGGTAACAATTAAATTATCTAGCTTTGAACCTTTTTCATGACCCTTTCCTGTATGATTTTTTCTATGCTACTAGTTTGTTTCCTTCTACTAGCTTTTCTAATAGGAAGATACACAAATCAATATTAGGATGATTTTTTTTTTTTTTTTTTGCATTTCTTTTTAGTCTATGACATGATATATTTTTAGTTTAAAGTGATTTTTATTTTTTAAAAAATAAATTATTATTTTAAGTTTTATTCTTCATATTATTATATTAAAAGTATTTCAGAACATTAAGATTAAATTTATTTAAGATTTAAAAAAACACTTAAGTTTATTTTTTATATATATATTTTAAGGCGTTGATATTAAAAAAATATCAAAATATATAATTATTTTTAAAATAAAAAAAATTAAAAATAATCATTCTCATTATTTTAAATACCTTATCCATAACAAAATACATATAAAAAAAATTAAATAATCAAAAAATTTGTAGGCTGATTATTTCTTTCAGATGTATAGCATTATAAAAAAAAATTTAAGACCATGAAGATTTTTTTACATGTAAAGAAATTTAGTTCTGGCTGCGGCAAACACAGGGTAAGTGAATCGTATATTTTTTTACTGTAGATAATTTGATCCAATTTTTCCACCTGTTCTGTCTATGTGTGACTTTGTATATTTTCTGTTTACGTGCTATTAGTTCTGAAATATCATACATAAAAAGCCGTAAAAGTTAATTTTAACAAAAACAACATTGACTGATGAATTATTTTGATTATTATTCTTATTGTTATTATCATGACTGTTAAATTGTCACAATTATTATAGCTTTCATTATAACTATTATTATAAATAATTAATATTCTAATTATTATTGGCAATACTATCATTGCCGTCATCATTACTGTTATAAAAGAAATTTAATTTTTATTTTATTTTTTAAGATTTATTCTTCATATTATTATATTAAAAATATTTCAAAACACCGAGATGAAATTAATTTGAGATTTAAAAAAAAAACATAGTTCATTTATAAATATATATTTTAAGGCGTTAATATTAAATAAATATAAAAATATATAATTAGCCTATATATTTTTAAGAAAAAATACCTTTAAAATAATCTTTAGTCTTATTTTAAACATCTTATCCATAAGAAAATTTTTTATTTGCTATTAATTTCTTTGGTTTTTCCTGTCATTCTTCAACAACTTTTATTTTTTATCCGTATTTATGCATCTATAATTTTAGATTTTATTTTTAATTTTTATCATTTTATTTTTTATTACAGATTTATTTTTATTTGGTTCAGTACTAAAATTTTAATTTATGTTGGTGATCATTTTCAAATTAATATTGCTCCCTTTTTCCCTTTGTTTTTCTTTGTGTTTTCTGTTATTTTTATCTATTTTTCTAATCATATGATTTTATTATTTTATTATTTGTGTCATAATAATGATAATTTTAGTAATTATTTTTTTATTTTTTTTTGTAAAAATATTTTGCTTTTTTATCTCAACAGTAATTCTACACAAATTTATTATATCACCTAAATTTATATTATAAAAAAAAATTTATATATTTATTTTTTTTGGGTTGAAAAAAACTATGGTGCCGCCCGCGACGAGGCACGGGGGCATTGGCCAGTATTAGTGTGTGTGTGTCTATATATATATATATATATATATATATAAGTGTTCTATGCATCTTTTTTAACAACTTTACCGTCTTGTTCTCACACCTTTATCCAATATAAGACCACCAAGCACTTTTGAAAAACTATTTACACAGCCAGAAAAAAAAACACATTCAATATTTCAAATTCATGGTGTAGGCCTTTAGTTTTTCTTTTTTTTGGCATAGCAAGTAACAAATATCTCTGGTTACGCAAGATAACTTTGTCAGTTAATAATTCTGAAACATGAAAAAGTTATCTTGCGTATATATCAAAGCACTTAAATCTCACTTGAGAGAACCCTCAGACCTCCTGCCGAATCCATATTTAATGGATTTGCAGCCACTAAAAACAAAATATATTCATATTTAATGAAAACCACTGAGAGGGCAGCTAATTAATTCGATGAATACAATGCAAGAATTCATAAACAAATGGCTCATGGCAAATAGAAGTCATTGTTCCCAATACACAGTTCTTTGAGGCCGCATGAACAGTAAAACAACGATTTGTTTCAGCTTTCTTTATAATAAATACACTTTCATCTATCATCTTGTATGTTTAATTTGATTATATATCCAGATGGTTTCCAATGTATAATTAATTGAGCAATATCGATCTCATCAATTCTGAGTGCATGTGCTTTCATCCCTCAAGTTTCGGATCTATCAATTTTTAATTTTTAATTTTGCATGTCTTGTGGGCATTTTTACTTGCAGGTGTCGAGGTCCTATCATCACAGCTGAGGAAATTAGAGTGGCTTGACCTAAGCTATAATAGCCTCAAAGACAGCATTTTACCACATTTGTGTGGATTTTCTTCCCTCAAAACTTTAAACCTATCAGGCAACCTGGTGTCAGGATCAACTACTTGTAGGTTTTTTAAAAAACAAGATTACAGTTTTTTCTTTTCATTTTTATAATATCTATTAAAATCTTCCTTTCTCACCCTCTATTTTATTTTTTCAAAATTGAAAAAAGTTGGAAAGGAAAACGGAATTAAAATAAGCATCTGGTAATTCTTTTTATGTTGTGTAGTAATTTATTTCCACAATACTTATTTGATTCTACGTATCATAGGTGTGAGGAAGCTTGAAGTCCTTACTCTGGACTACCTCACCATCATCGGAAGTACTTTGCTGCAGTCATTGGGAGAACTGCCGTCCCTAAAGATTCTTTCTCTTCAGGGAAATAATTTCAGCTCGACATCACTAAGTCAAGGTTAATCACAGATTAGTTGGCTTAAATATTAATTATTAATGTCGAAGCCTTCTATGAATGTAAAATGCAATGACTGCTTTGTATCACTACCATTTCTGTCATTTTTTTTTTTTTTCACAGTGACTTTCTTCAACATGACCACCCTTGAAGAATTCTATCTAGATGGAAGTGCTCTCCCAATAAAATTTCTCCAGAATATTGGACAATTGCCTGCTCTTAAAATCTTGTCTGTTCGTCATTGTGACCTCACTGGCACCCTACCCACTCAAGGTAAATCAACACCTCTCCTATCTGCCTATAATTACATGATCAATGCAAGATACTTAATTTCATCGGTGGCTTCAATTTTAATTATTAATGTGGAAGCCTTCTATGAATGTAAAATGCAATGACTGCTCTGTATCGCTACCATTTCCGTCATTTATTTTTTTGTTTCCTTTTTTTCACAGTGACTTTCTTCAACATGACCACCCTTGAAGAATTGTATCTAGATGGCAATACTCTCCCAATAAACATTCTCCAGAATATTGGACAATTGCTTGCTCTTAAAATCTTGTCTGTTCGTCATTGTGACCTCACTGGCACCCTACCCACTCAAGGTAAATCAACACCTCTCCTATCTGCCTATAATTACATGATCAATGCAAGATACTTAATTTCATCGGTGGCTTCAATTTTAATTATTAATGTGGAAGCCTTCTATGAATGTAAAATGCAATGACTGCTCTGTATCGCTACCATTTCCGTCATTTATTTTTTTGTTTCCTTTTTTTCACAGTGACTTTCTTCAACATGACCACCCTTGAAGAATTGTATCTAGATGGCAATACTCTCCCAATAAACATTCTCCAGAATATTGGACAATTGCTTGCTCTTAAAATCTTGTCTGTTTGTGATTGTGACCTCAGCGGCACCCTACCCACTCAAGGTAAATCAACACCTCTCCTATCTGCCTATAATTACATGATCAATGAAAGATACTTAATTTCATCGCTAGTTTTAACATGATCAGAGATAAACTAATTCTACAGGTTTGGATGGATTGAAGAATGTTGAACAGTTAGATCTCTCTGGAAATAAGCTAGAGGGTTCACTCCCAGATTGTTTGGGAAACTTGTCATCTCTACAAGTACTAGATGTTTCTAGAAATCGGTTCACTGGGAATATTGCCACCGGTCCTCTAAACATCCTCACATCCCTTGAGTTCTTATCACTATCAAACAACCGATTTGAACTCCCACTTTCATTCAAATCCTTCAGTAACCACTCAAAACTCAAGTTCTTCACATGTGACAATTGCACTCTAGTAGAAGACCGAGCTGGCTTTTGGAATTTCATTCCAAAGTTCCAGCTGAGGTTTTTAAGCTTGTCAAATAGTACATCAAAAGCAATCAATTCAGATGTTCGCAACTTTCTCTACAGCCAATATGACTTGAGAACCCTTGATCTCTCCAACTGCAACTTCAGTGGAGTGTTCCCGTCATGGTTACTTGAGAACAACACAAGATTGGAAGAATTATATTTGAGGCAGAACTCCTTTGTTGGTCCTTTGAAATTGCCAAACCATCCTACTCCGAATATGAATTACTTAGATATATCAAACAACAACATAAGCGGTCAAGTTCCAAGAAATATATGCTCGGTATTCCCAAATTTAACAAAATTTATGATGGCTATGAATGGATTGACAGGAAGCATTCCTTCTTGCTTTGGAAATATAAGCTCTCCACCGGATGTTTTAGATTTATCTCACAATCTATTGTCGATAGGAAAACCAGAGCAGTTGAAGAGATCAAGGTATGTGAAGCTATCAAACAACAATTTGGGTGGAGAGATATCTCCTTCAATTTTCAACTCATCTTTCCTCACATATCTCTATCTAGATGGCAACAAATTTACGGGGCATGTATTAGATTTTCATCCTACCAATGGCATATATTTAGCTGCCCTAGATATAAGCAACAATCAGTTTTCAGGCATTCTTCCAACACGGATGGGCAATTTCTCACATCTCAAAGCAATTGATTTGTCCAGAAATAATTTTGATGGTCCACTTCCAAGAGATTTCTGCAAGCTTGACAATCTTCAATATTTGGACTTGTCTGAGAACAATTTGTCTGGTTCCGTACCATCTTGCTTCAACCCATCATCAATAAAACATGTACATCTATCCAAAAATCAACTGAGCGGTCCGTTGAAAGAGGCATTTTATAACAGCTCTTCCTTGGTGACGTTGGATATTGCAGACAACAAGTTGATGGGCCCAATTTCAAATTGGATTAGCAATCTTTTGGCATTGAGTGTTCTTCTCCTGAGAGATAACCAATTTTTTGGTGACCTTCCTACTCGGTTATGCTTGTTAGAGCATTTAACCATCTTGGATGTTTCACGAAATCAGCTCTCTGGTCCTCTACCTTTTTGTCTGGGAAATTTTTCTTTGAAGGAAAATCTAGAAAAAGCGGAAGGGCTTTATGGTCACCATTTCTATTCTCTATCGTCCGAATTTCAGATTGCTTATGAAATCGGTTCACTAGTAGGGAAGATCGATAACGCGGGAAGAATGTTTGAAGTGATCAATATAGAAGAAACAATAAAATTTACAACTAAAAATAGGTCAGAAGGTTACAAGGGCAATGTTCTCAACTTCATGACTGGTTTTGATCTCTCCTGCAATAATTTCTCAGGCGAAATCCCATTGGAGATGGGAAAATTAATTAAGTTGCATGCGTTAAATTTGTCACACAACAATCTCACTGGATCTATCCCTCCAACATTCTCAAACTTAAAGCAGATAGAGAGCTTGGATCTTTCCCACAACAACTTCGATGGTGTCATCCCTCCACAACTTGTTGTACTCAACAATCTAGAAGTTTTCAGTGTGGCACACAATAACTTGTCAGGAAAAGCTCCAGAGATGAAAGCTCAATTTGGAACCTTTGATGAAAGCAGTTACGAAGGTAATCCTTTTTTATGTGGACCTCCATTACTGAACAAATGTAGTGAAGAAGAGTCACCATCACAGCCCATGCCTAATGATGAACGAGAAGATGATGGTTTCATTGACATAGATGTTTTCTATGTGAGCTTTGGTGTATGTTACATAATTGTGGTGTTGACAATTGCAGTAGTTCTCTACATAAATCCACTTTGGCGGGGCCGATGGTTTCACTTCATTGAAGAGTGCATTGACACTTGCTACTGTTTTCTGGTGGTTAATTTTCGTAATTTCTCCAACTTCAGAAGATCTTAGGGTCTTAGCAAATGAGATTAATGAGTTTGTTGTGGTTGTTGGTCTCTCATAGATTAGCCTCACTTACTTTTGATGTTATCAATAAATGAGTGTTGTAATTAACTACATTTATCTCAGAGCTCCTCCTAAGAATGTCTTGTTTACTTTGTTGTCGCTATATATATATACATATTTTGCGCACAGACCATCATGCATGTTGGAAAATTCTGATCAAGAAGTTACATCTTGAATACAATTTCTCATCAATTAATCTCGCCGACGTAATCTTCAAGTGAATAATGAGGAAGGCAATTTCTTGGAGTTGGAGAAAATATATGGAACAAGCTGGTGTGAACTTCTGATGACTCCTGCAAATCTAAGGAAGAAGACTTAGTTTTTAGTGCTTGCTTGTGTTAAAGACTAAAAGTGCACACCGCAAGTCAAGCATCAGCGTACACGACATTTTATGCTTTACCTCAATTTCTCCAGGAGTGCATTATTAAAGATTGTTACAGAATAAAAGTAGTGGAGAAGGCGGGATATCCTGCTTCCTAATTAAGTGTGTAATTAAATTAAACAAAAACAATCATTTTGAAGAATTCTAATTAAGATTTTGAAATAATACAAAGTTAAATAATTGAAAGTTCAATTTTGATTTGATGAAGGCTTTGTTAAGAAGAAAAATTCAATTTGGGAAGAAAATCTCGAAAATAAATGTTAAATAATTCAATTGTAATTCTTCATGGTTTAATTGAATTTATTAAGTGTGTAATTACAAGAATAAATGGTTTTCATTTTAAATTATATTTAAGCATTAATTGGAAGGAATTAAAAGGGTTGAATTACAATTTTAAAAATTTAATCCGGTCAAATATAGAGCTTAGCTACATGAATATTAAAGTTTAATAGGAAATTGATACATGATTAAAGAAATTCAAAAAAAAAGATCAAATTGTAAGAGTCACGAGACTTCAAGGATTTAAATCAACAAAATCACAGGCCAAATCGAATGCAATTAAAAGTTTTATGATCAATTTGCATAAATAGAGAAGAAAAAACCTTACTAGAAAAGACATTAAATCTATGAGGCTGATAATTGAGTTTGATTAAAAGATCCGACCCAACCCTCATTTATTGTCAGCTTACCTAGAATCTCTGAAAGACCAGTTTAGGTTTCCTAGTGACCATAATACTAGGTAGCGACTCCCTTTTCATGAAAATAAAAATTAGACCCCTCGACATTTGAATTCCTCCCCTGCTCACGGGGATGGTCGCCGGGACGCGCGCTTCCATCCATTATTTTTTGGGGTGCGACAGATATCAGCACATAAAAATACCAAAAAAAAAATATTATTTTTTTTCAAAAACGTTTCCCAAACAAATTCCCAAATACCCCTATAGTTTGTTAGTTGGTTTGAGATGGTACCTAAGGTTGATAATGAAAATTGGGTTCAACGGATAATATTATTTTAGACTTGGTATAAGATCAAGTGATGATATTCGACTAGTAAAATTGATGATTTGATGTTTGTTTGACATTGCATTTTAAAAATAATTTTTTTTAAATAATAATTTATCTTTTACTTTATGGTATTAAAGCCGAAGATAGCTTTTGCTTAAGATGGGATGATTGTGATATTTCACATCGGACTGGTTGAGGATTTAATGAGGACTGGTTGCGTAAAGGGAAGGTTTTAGCACCCCTAGTACGCCCTACCTAAGGTAAGCTGCTTGGTGTTTTTGTTTGTCTTATGATTGCTATGATATTGATTTTAAAAAAAAAATATTGGTTAAATGATGATGGGATATTACCCTGCCGAATATTTCGAATATTAATCTCTTAGGATGTATTTATCCAAACACCGACAGTGGATAATAGCATATCATCCCTGCCGAATATTTTGGATATTAACCCCTTACGATTTATTTATCCAAACATCGACAGTGAATGATAGCATATTATCCCCGCCGAATATTTTGGATATTAACCCTTTTAGGATTTATTTATCCAAATACCAACAATGAATAATATGAATCACCGAAAAAGGTTTTAAAGATTTTTGGAATATTGGCCAATACCCTTTGGATTTTACAAACATGTTGTAAAATCTCAAAATGCAAGAAATGATTTTTTTTGCGAAATTCATGCTAAAATACATTTTTTCAAAAAAAATATTTTTTTAAAATATGCTAGTGTATTGGCCGTATGCATGAAAACAACACATTTTATTTTTTTAATAAAAATATTTTTTGCAATTTTTGTATTTTTTATTATTATTTATTATTTATTTATTTATTCCTAGGGGGGTGGGACTGCCCAGCCCTGGTGGGCCAGGCGGCCAGCCCCCCATCACATGGATGGGCTGTTGGTGGGCTGGCAGCCCAGCCCACGTTGGTGGGCTGGCAGCCTTATTTTTGGGTAGATTTGGGAATGACTCAAAATTGGGTTATGACAATATCAAAAATAATTTTTAAAAAATAAAAAAATATATTATCTTGATACATTTCTAAATAAAAAATATTTTTAAAAATAATCACAAATATACTACCAAACCAGCACAATAACGTTCTTGCAAGAATGCCGGCAGATAAAGTAAATCTCCCCCATAGCCTTGCCATGACCCGAGTTTGAGCACAAAATGGATTGTGTTTGCCAGCAAGAGGTGGCTCAACGATGACACAACACTTGTTTTCTCCAGGTTGATTTCCTGTAACCTATATGAATATTAACTTTATAAGGTTGTTTCTATTTTTTTCTGTATAGAGAAATGAATATTTTGGAAACATAAAATTATTGAGTATATGTATCTCATTAAAATATTTTATGAATTTAACTTTATATAATAGTGAGAAGTTCAACTCTTTATTTCCTCTATGGAGCTCATTCATTTTTCACAGGTGTAAGTGTTTGCACCAACCACGTGTCCGCATGAAATTTGTAGAATTGAGTCATAACCTGACTATAAAGAGGACTACAGCGACTGAGCTTAACACGTGACTTGAGATTGCATCGTGCTGTCCAACCATTTTAATTACAACACAGATTTATTATTGAATGATTAAAATAAATATTAACCTCATGATATGAACAATTAACTTAACCCACTTATGTTAATTTTATTTATAATTATTAATCTTTTCAGAGGTCAATGCTTAATCTCCCCTTGGAATCTTCTGACCAGTTTGAGTTTTCTCCAGATAAACCATTTCGATCCCTGGACCTGAACCATCATCCTGGGACTCAGACTGGAATTAAATTTGCCAAATCCATTGGCCTCTTCAATGCCTACGGGACCTAATAGAGCAGAAAAGAAACAGCAGATAAATTACATCAGATAATTGAATGGGAGAGAATGTGGAATTTGGCGGGAAGGGGAAATGTAAGATTGAGCAGAATAAAATTCCAGAGCAAGTCCTGCTTGTACATGTATATTCAGTAACCATACAACTTTTTTCAACCTTACGCAAGGAGAGTACACTGGAGATATTATTGTAAAAGCCATTTCAAAAGTATTTTATCCTTTATTTGAAAACACAAGTAACCTTTTTAGTCCAAATAGTAGATATAGGATTCTCTATCCTACATTGGAAAAGTATGGTTTTTATCACGTATTCATATAATAAAACTTGAGATGACATAGTAATCAACAAAACAAAATAGAATGAGCAAAATCTCTGATTCGCCTCCCTGCTTGTGAGGCAACGCCTCAAATACGATGCAATTTTTCAATACAAAATACAATCCAAAATACTTTTATCTTTTGATGGTCTATTTTTTTTCAGGCTGTTTCTGTGGTGCTCTTTTCTGTTGAGGAAGAATTTGTTGAATCCTGGAGAATACTCTAATATGGAAAAATATCCTTAAGAAGAGTGCTAATGCACACCTCAAGTTTTCTGCTTTTGTTTCTGTTCTTTGCCTTCCTTATTTGCAACAGATCTTCTCATCACTGACCTGAAGCACGAGATTCAGACAATCATCCAGTTCTAATACCTTCTGCAAAAAGTAAATCTACACATGAAGCATTTCCTTAGTAAGAGCTGAGCAAAACGGCTTGCTAGAGAATGCTGCAGATGAATCAAACCAGAAAGAAAGATTTTGGAGGTTCAATCTACTTGTTGCGGTTCAGAATACAAGTGCAAATAGGGAAAACTGAGTTTACTTGGGGCAACCAGAACTCCAGTTCTCCTGCTATACGAGATATAAGAATATGCTGATCTGAATTGATTTGAGGTCAGAGCTCAAGTTTCGAGGGCATAAATGCTGTAAGAAATTGGTACGGACATTACTTCCAAAAATTGGAGCTGAGGAATGAAAGTCAGTAGTGGGAAAATATCTGCATGGCAAACCTGTAAGCACTGTGTCTCCACAACTGGCCGTTCATGATAAAAATGAAATGCTGCAACAAATGACAGAATCAATAACAAAGAATTAATCTGAAATACACAAAAAGAAGCTTAACAAGAAAAAAATTAAGGAAAGAGAAATTTTGAATTGAGATCCAGATAAAAAAATACCTAAGGTTGATGGATCTTGTATCCATTAATATGCAGGTTGGGGATGCGAGTAATCTTGAGCCAATCCTCCCCTCTTCCCTGCTGACATCTTTGATCCAGCAAAGGACAACGCCAGATTTCAATTGAAGAAAGGGAGGAGGGGAGACCTTCTCCTGGCATGGACTGTAGATTAGGGCAGTCTGTGATGGTCAATTGTTCAAGAGAAGTGAGGTGTTGAAGCCCCGAGTAGTTCAGGGATTTCAGAGTCTTAAGACTCCATATTTCAAGAGAGGCAAGAGTTGAGGGAAGCAGCATCTCCTCTGGAAAGGATTCCACATTTTCGTCAACACCAACAGTGAATTTTGAAAGAGAAGGGAGCGATTGTAAGCTCCATTGCATTCTGGCTGCAATGAGTTTGCAGCAATCCTCAATATAAAGTGATTTTAATTTGGAGGGCAGACCCCCTTCTGGAAAGACCTCAAGTTTTGGAAGAAGGAATAATCTCAAATCTTCAAGGGATGGGAGGAGGGAATTCATATGCTCAGGCAAGGACTTCAAGTTTGCGCAATCAAACAACTGAAGCTCTGTCAAACATGAGGCAGGAAATCCTCCCTTCGGAAAAGATACTAATTCAGGGCATTCCCATATTTTCAAGGAATGAAGAGAGGTGAGATCCTCCAGAGGTCCTTCGTGTTCACAAATAAATTCCAAATTTGAACATTTAGAGATCCTGAGAATCTTCAGCCTAGGGAACAACTCCAGCTGGAAGCACTTGAGTGAGTCACAATTTTCCATTTCAATTTCTTCTAAAGTGGTGAGAAAGCAACCGATTTGCTCCATTTCTTTTGGTATGGAATCAGTGGAATTGCATCGATCAACTTCCAGGCTGTGCATCCCGGAAGGCAATCTGCGTAGAAGAAGATGACGAAAACCATCATCTAATTTTATTTCATCAATGATTGGACATCTTGGAAATGAAGTTACAAGCTGCCTGCATCCCTCAATCTCAAGTGTTGTTAAAGATGGAAGGCAGTGATTGGACAGTACCTTTCTTAGGTAGGGGCAGCCGCTTATGCAAAGCTTTAGAAGACAAGGGAAAGCTTGCATGCCCTGATCTGAAATCCATTCACGCCATTCAGGCATCATCGAAAGAGTTAAACTTTCAAGGGAAGCAAATGGCTTCCTCACGGACGTGCAACTTCCGTAGAACTCACGACCCACAACAGCAAGTCCCTCAAACCCTCTTACAATGAGTTCTTTCAAAGACCCTAACTGCCCGAGTGGTGGTAAGGACGTGCAGTATTTACATCGGCTGAGCTCCATGGATACTATTCTTGAGAAAGAAGAGTCTCCTACCCAATCTGAAAACCTTGTGCCCCCATAACCATAGATATAAAGATACTCCATATTTACATCAGGCTCTAATTTGTCAAGTACATGCCTTGCATGTCCAGAGTCATTAGGATCACCGTCCCACATCAAATTTAAAGTCTTGAGGTGCTTCATACCCTTCACGTTGTCTTGTAGAGCATCCGGAGCACTCCCAACATTTTGCAGGTTCCAAATATTTAGTCCTCCCTGTAAGTGTTGAAGCTTCCCCAGCTCTTGAATGCTTGAACCAGTATCTTTTCCTAGAAAGAAATCACTTAGATTTTGGAGCTTTGTTAGTTTACCCATACGCTGCGGCATCTTCGACAATTTGGTTCCTTCGATATCAAGATGACTCAAGTTGATTAGCCTTCCCATATCATGTGGTAGCTCAATCAGATCTTTGCATGACCTCAAGATTAAAGTCTGCAAATTACACAAGCCTCCCATGGATGCTGGTAACTTTTTGATCGCTGTGCCTTTAAGAGTCACATATCGTAAGCGCTTCAAATTGCCAATTGAATGGGGCAGCCTGACAAGGTGTCTGCAATCTTCCAAGACTAATGTTTGCAGATTATACAATGTACTCATGGATTCAGGTAATATTTTGATTTTTGAACCTTTAAGACTGGCATATAGCAAATGCTTCAAGTGGCCAACTGAATCAGGCAGATCGACAAGCTCTTTGCAATTTTCCAGGATTAATGTCTGCAAATGGTAAGCTGTACTCACAACTTCAGGTAACCTTTTTATTGATGTAGCGGAGAGATTAAGGTATCGTAAATGTTTTAACTTGCCCATTGAATCAGGTAACTCGGCCACATTGGAATAGTTAAACAAGGATAGCACTCGTAAGCGTGTAAGCCTTGGCAATAAATCATGTGTAACCTTATTATCGATTTCGTTGCGAGGCCACACTCTCGACACCGGTAAGATATTGATTTGCTTGCGTAGCCACGCTTCTGACAATGGTAAGAAAGTGCGCAAAAGCTTGGCATCATAAATACCCTCAAATCTTTCACAAGCATCGTTTCTTGTTACTGCATAAGACAAATGACGAGTCCTTTCTGAAATCTTGTTTGAATCTTCCCCTTCCAACCTGAAGCAAAACTCTCTAGATACATATCTAGCTAGGTCATTTATGAGGTCATGCATAACAAATAAAGGATCCCCGTTTGATCCTTGAAAAACTGGCCTTGATTTTCCATTAGATTGCTGGAAAAATGACCTTGAAACAAGTTCTTGGAAGAACTCATTTCCAACTTCCACCATCTCCTTGTTTCCATTAGGAGGAACTAGAAATCCCTCTGCCATCCATAAACGGACTAATTCATCCTTGTTAAATTCATGATTCTCTGGAAATATTGCACAGTACGCAAAGCATTGCTTCAGCTGTGGTGGAAGATAGTAATAACTCAATCTGAGAACAGGAAGAATACCATCATTCGGCAAGTCCCACACGTTGCTCCTCAAGATCTTCTCCCATTCCTTGGCATCTCTTTTAAAGCGTAGGAGACCTCCAAGGGCTTTTGCAGCTAAAGGTAACCCTTTGCACTTTCTGACCACTTCCTTACCTATTTCTTCCAAGTCTGGACGTTCACTGCAACTTCCATCATCAAATGCATGTTTTGCAAACACCAGCCAGCAATCATCTGCATTCAATTCCTGCAGGCGATGGGCTGAAACAGTGGCCCTGACCGAGGCTACGCTTTCAATACGTGTTGTAACAAGGATCTTACTTCCATGTGCCAGAGACTTGAAAGGTGTCAACAGAAAATCCCATTTTCCCCAATCATTGCTCCAAACATCATCTAAAACAAGCATAATTTTTTTCCCTGTTGATTCCTTCTCTAACTCGCAGTGAAGTTGATCTCCAGTCATTGTATCGCAATTCATGGAACCAACCTTCTTAAGAATATCTTTGATCACCTTGAGTACATCGAATTCTTCCGAAACACAGATCCATACCTTCATATCAAACTGCTCTCCTACTCTGCTATCATTGTAAACAAGCTGAGCAAGAGTGGTCTTACCAACCCCAGCCATACCTACTATGGGAATCACATCTAGCCGTTTCCCATTTTCATTTGCAGATCGCACCAGTTTCATTATTGCTTCCTTATCTCCATCCCTGCCATATACCCCGGATTCATCCACAAGAGAAGTTGTTGGTATTCTCTGTGATGATGCTTTCTCAACAGCACCCTCTCTAAGACCAAGGGCATTCTTTTGTTGTACCAAGTATTCAAGCATGTCAACGATCTGTTCTAACTTTGTCTCCATCTCTTCCTTTACTCTCTGAAACGAAAAGGTAGATAAAAAGCCTCTCACCTGATCTGCACTAGATTGAGAGCCACCTTCCACCTCCGGTCGCAAAGCTTCATAAGAAATCTCATCCAACAAATCATCAGCTTCATACACAGCATCTTTAAGCTCGTTGACCCACATCTCAACAGCTGGCTTGGCTATTTGCTTCTCCTCTGCATCATCAAGTACCCCATTAACAGCAATCATAAGTACCTTCAACTTCCTTAACAACCTGTCATTGAGTTTTCGATCTTTGAAGAAGCCTAAAACCTCGCGAGAAGCCATTCTGTCGAACAAAACCTGAAGGAAGGCTGACAGAAATGAGCCTCCAATGGCTAATGCAGTTGCAGAAGCCATGGTTTGGTTATTATACTGTTAGCAAAAGGCTAGTTTGCAAGGGCCATATGAGAAATCTGGTGGAAAAAAGAGGAAACCTAGCCACAGGGAAAGGTTAAGATGACGAACAGTGTTGTGCTTCGTTGACCCCTTTTTTTTCTTTTCCAAATTTTAATTTGGTCTACTTTAACAGCTTGACTAGGAACATTATTGCAGGCTGGGCCAGTGAAACAGAGGCGCTGACTGCACATCCATTTGTTTTTGAGCCACTTCAGTGATCTATACGGGGTGGATGTGACTCGTGAGCATAGTTGTTTGTTTTATTCCATTTGTTTGTGTTTTATTACATTTCGGTTCACAAAGCTAAAATAATTCGTGTTAATTAAAAAATAAGATAAATTAATATTATTTTTATCTCAATTTAAATTTTAATTTATTTTGAATTTCATGGTTAAATATGAGCCAAAATATTTTGATTTCATTATGTTCGTTCCATTTCAGCTAAATAGAGCTTTTTTTAATAATAAATAATTTTATAATATCAATCATATCTTTTAATTTGACCGTTAGATTGAGATTAAATTTTACGAGAAGTCTCTTGATATATTTATATATATTATTTTAAAAATTTCAGAGCAAATAGAGAATGTAATGACCTTGCAAAATTGATAATGATTTTCTAGTAATATTATACATGTTCATAATTTTGTTCAGAAAAATCATTTTATTATCTTTTTTATATTACATTATACAATTCTAAATAATTTTATTTTTGAATTTAAACTAAAAAATTTAAATTAATATATTTAATTATATATATATATATATATATATATATATATATACACACACACACACACACACACAATATAACTCTAAAATAACATGTCAAAACAATCCAAATCTAAAATATTTCATTTCTATTGAAACAACAAAACACTCTTGCTCGTGAATGCTGTTGAGTTTGGGCAACCAAGTCAACACAACGTCTTAGGACTTGAATGCAGCAAATGCAACAGCCTAGGGTTATAATTTCTGTTCCGTTCAGTCTGGAATATTTTGTTTTGTTAATAAAATCAAAATAAAACAGCATTGTTTTTATCTCAGTTTTAATTCTGGTTCGTTCTGAAAATTTCAGTTAAATTTCAGCTGGAACATCTTGTTTCTGTTCCGGGTATGCCGTTCCGGCCTTAAAATCTTTTTTATTTTAATTAATTTGTGATTTTTTTCTAATTTTGATATTATATTTGTTTGATTTTGTGTTTGTATTGTATAATTTAAAGTTAATTTATCTTGAATTTTAATTATGCTTGTTAATTTAATATTTTAATTTTTTTTCATATATATATATAATTAATTATAGATAAATAGTATAATCTCGAAATGACACGTTGAAATATTTTAAAACTAAAATATTCTATATCAATAAAAAAACCAAAACAACAACTAGAACAATAATGACATTCTTGCAACAGGCAGCTCCAACAAAAATGAAAACTATCACCAAGCAGTACCCATCTCTGTTAATGCCGGCAGCATAATGCAAGCTTTTCTCAGACTTGTTGAAATTCCAAAACTGAAGTCCACAAGCGGTGTATCACTGCTGCAGCACAGCTAAGTCTTCATAGCGTGTATGGGATGGTGTCATAGCTATTTATTAAAATTTATTTTTCCTTGAAATATTTAAAATAATATTGTTTTTAAAATTTAATTTTGATATTATTACATCAACACTGTAAAAATTAAAAACACAACACAACCAAGTTTAACAGCTTAAAGCACATCACTTCCTGATATTAAACTTCTAGAAGGTTCTCGAATTACAAATTGACATGAGCAACCTATTCACATATCAAATTAAATTTAATATCTTAAACATCCGTACTCTTTTCTTTCTCTAACAAAGTACTACGAAGGGAAGAAGAGATTTTAATTACATTGAATCTTCTTAAATTCTTATTCTAATTATCTTCTAATTTATAAGCTTTAAATTTATTAAAAACATATTTTAAGAAATCTGCATTGGTTTTTTTTCGCATTGTATAAATATATTTAAAAATATGATTTATTTGACCAAGAATATTTACACTTTTTTCTCTACGCAACTAATTTTTTATCTTAGAATATCTAAAAGATTGGTGTCTGTTTGGCACTACAGTCAAATTGGCGTTTAGCAAAAATTTAAATAATTTTTTTTTGTATTTTAAATAAAAAAAATTTGGTGTTTTTAGATCATTTTGATGTGCTAATGTCAAAAATAATATTTAAAAAATAAAAAATATATCATTTTGATGTATTTTTAAACGAAAAATACTTTAAAAAACAATCATAATCACACTCTCAAACACCGCCTAGATAAATCTTCTATTTATTATAATATTAAATAGTAATTTAAAAAAAAATACATGAATCTCCGTTTCCGATAAAGGCCACTGCGACACCTTTGACCATGAAGAGAGGAAATCACATGCGTGTCTTCAACCCTTTGAACCAAAGCTTAAGCTAAAAACTATTTTCGTTAGTGTTTTTAGGAAAGAAAAAAAAAAGTCACAGAGAGAGAGAAAACAGTGCTCTATTAACTTTTTCTTTAAATATCTAGGTTAGTTGGGCTTGATGTGGGCTGGACCGTAGGTTTAGGTTGGGCAAAACATATGGGCCTTACAAATTATTAGTAATTATTACTCAACTAAAATAAATTTTATTTCCTTTAGCTTTTGTAAGGAGTTAAATTTTGACTTCACTTCCTTCTTTCACTGCCATCAATCCATCGATGCTCGTTTCCTGTTAAAATAATTTCCCGAATTAAAAAAAAAAAAAAAAATTACCCCATCAAAACATTACATTCGTAATTACAATTAAAATAAAAGAAAATAACACGTGGCACACAGTATCTCCATGACCATATATTTGGAAACAAAAACCAATCTCTCCTTTTTATACAAGAATATTTGATCTCTTACTACTCTAATTAATTTTAGCATTTTAAGATTAATGACTAAATATAGGATGATTTCTCCTTCCATAATTCCTCGAGCCATAATCACGAAGTGGCAGGTTTAGCATATAATTTCTATAGCTTGCATATGGGGCTTGATCATGCATTCAACTCTTTCCTTCTTCTCAAACCTATGCTTTACTCGCAACATCTATCTTCTCAGACATATATATGGAAAAGACATTCACCTCTACAGTGTATATCATCACATCACTAAATTCTAATTCTAACAGCAGAAACATGACCTTCCCTCGTTGTTTCTCCCTATTTGCTCCGCTTCTAGCCATCATTCTCTTGACCAACCCTGCCTTAAGTGAAGCCCGAGATTCCCAGGATTTAATCGACGAGGTATGTCGACAAATGGAAGACTACGGTTTCTGCAACAGGGTTTTTCACGAGAACATGGGAAGCCCAGTTGTAGACTATGTTGGTCTCACAGCAATAGCAATGGACCAGACAATAAGAAACGCAACCAGCACTCACGAGTACATTTCGGATCTTCTAAGGAGAACAACCGACCAATCACTGAGGAATGTTCTTGTTGCATGTGAGAATGCTTTTGGTATAGTGGAGTCGTCTTTCGGGGCTGCCATGCAGTCTTTTCACAGGAAAGAATACGAGGATATGCTTAAGCTTGAACAGGTTACACCAAGAGCACAAGCCAGCTGTGAAACTAGTTTCACAGTACCACCAAATCCTCCAAATCCATTGGCTGAGAGGAATAGGGAGATGAGGATTCTGATAACCATGGCTATTGTCTCTGGAAAGGCAATACTCAAGCTTTGATGTTTTTTGTTAGGCCATGCAGCCACCGCATGCTCCACAACGTTGGTTGCTGTTAGTTTGCGACCAACCCTTCTCTAGTTTTAAAGTGTAATCGTTCGTTTATATCGGTGGATTTGTACTCAATGGAATAAAATTTGAACCGTTCATTTATTTTGAGTTTTTCTCCTTTTTTTTTCTTTTTGAGATTTTATATATTATTATTCTTCATCTATGTATATATGTGTGTGTGTTCAGATAAAATTTATAACAATAGCTTATTTTTATTAGGATAAAATTTTAATCATTGATTCAATATTCCAACTAAACCTCGAAGCATTCCAACTATTGATTCTAAGTAAATATCTTGACGTTGTCAGATTTGATAACTTAGGTTATCTAAACTGACAACTTTAGATCAATGTTATGTCATAATTTTGGTTCAAATTTGATGAAGAAATGAAATCTTAAATGTCTTAGAAAAATAATTATTTAAAAAACTTTTTCAGGATAAAAAAAAAATTGAAAATGAACAGGATTGTGTGTCGTCTAGTTTCTCTTAATAGACCAAACGACATGTTGTTTGGTGCCTTCTTTTTTTTCTTCACCAAAACAATGCCGTTTTGGCGTTTTTGCTCAAACTACAATTTGATCCTTTGACTTTTAGTTTGTTTAACTATATTCTTAAATGGCCTGAAACTTTTAATATTTTGCAATGTCACCCACCATGACAATTTTCAATGGCAGCCCTGAATCTAAACACCTTTTATATTTGATCCTTGAACTCAAATTTATATAATTTAACCCTCAACTAATCATTAAACTTTTAATTTCACCAATGATTTCAGCCAATTATATCCCTATAGTTCGACGACTTTTACAAATTGGTCTTTGATTGCTTAATTTTTCAATTTGATCCTTAATTGACCCCACAACTTTAATTTGCTTGGAATTTTACTCCTAATTTGAACCAATTGAAATGGAAAATAAATTAATTTGGTCTCTAAAAATTAATCTTTTTAATTAAGCTTCCAAACTTAATTCTTCATCAATTCAACCCCACATAAAATAATATGTTTTACAAACAATCAACTTTGAAGTCATTTAAAATATCATTACAAAACTAAGGATAGTATAATATAAGTTCTTAAGTTGAACACATATTATTGGAAAAAATTGAAAGAAAAAAAAAATACCCCCATTTATTAATCTGTAAAGTGCATGAGTAAAAACAACGAAAGAAATCAATTATTAATACAAACCATGCATCACTGCGTGACTGTCTCCGCTTCTCCGTCTCAATACATATTGCATTCTGGTGGAAATCCTTGGGGAAACCTCTTAGCATCTGTGCAATAATTATATATCATGTTGTTCGTTTGGACCCATTGTAGCTTATCTAGATTTGTTGAATCAAGATCTTCTGAAAGCCAAGCAGGAGGGGAGAAATTATTTGTATCACAAGAAGATGCACCATTGATCCAAACACATGCATTGCTAGCATTGAAGCTCGTATAGGAGGCAGTGAATGGAGCTTGTGACCAATCAGTCTTGACTAGACCACCTCTTGTAGCCCAGTCATCTGCGTTCCATAATGTAGAGTAGATTCTCATTGGCTGATACCTTGGAAATGGAACACCAATTGATTCCATGTTCTTGAACTCCCTAATAGGGCTGCCATCTACATAGAAGCTGATACAAATGAGAAAGAAAACGTTAGCATGAAAGAAAGAAAAAAAATCTTGATAGTACTGGATTTAGATATGGGAGCAAGTGTCGAGCTTACATGATTCTTTGTGGGTTCCAAAGGATGGAATAGGTGTGGAAATCAGCAGTTGGATCAAACCAGAGATAAAATTGCTGCTCCTTCTCGCCTTTGCCTTGGCTATAGACATTAGTATGAAGAATGTAAGGATCTCCACTCAAGTTCCCCAAGAACTCAAAGTCTATCTCATCCCATGCTGACCCTTTTGATTGTAACTGAAGATATACCAACAAAGATTAATAACACCAAGATCAAATGTTCGATTTCTGTGCTCAAAATAGTCATTAATATTAAGAAGACTTACATAGTAGGCAGTTACAGTGCCTGCAGAATTGCCAGGGACAAGCTTGAGTCGCATATCAATCTTTCCAAATAAATACTCGTTCTTGGACTGGAATCCCGAGCCAGAAGCTTGGTCAAGATTGAGATTGAGAAGCTCACCATCGTTGAGAATCATAGCACGCCAATCTCCCCATATAATATCAACGTCTTGGTAGAAGTTACCAAGAGATGATCCCGTCAAGGAAGTAAGTGTAAACAGCACCAATACCAACAACATCGGAACTCTTGAAGAAGCAAGAAAAGAAGTCATCGACAGAAAAATGTATGTAAAATTGGTTTGTTTTGAAGTGAGGAGATGCGCAAGATTTGGTGGGTGTTTATAGGAGAAGTTGTGGCGGTGGATGAGATGTGCCTTGGAAGGAAGGTGCACTTCAGCTGTGGCCAGATGGACAAATTTTTGCGAAGAAATGGCTGTAATCAACTGACATGCACAGACAAGTCATTGCACGCGGTGTAGCTAGCATGCATATTTTTGATGAAAAAGATGGGGATTAATTGGTGGTTTAAGATGAGGCCCAGGTTTCTTCCAGCAATCATCAAGCTGTTGATTCGTCGGTCCACTGCTTCCAATATAAAAATAATTATTATTATATCATATATTTATATAAAAGCTTATTTTATAAAATGTAACTCTACAAATAATATAAGTTTTTTAAATATTATATTGTAGACATATAACCTTGTTAAATATTTTTCTAGTAAAACCTATTACCATTTTTTTCATTTTTAAAACCATAAAATAATTTATTTTCATATTAAAGGCGAAATTAGTAAATGGTAGTCGTAAGTAAGAGTTAGATATTTAGGTTTTTTTAATAAACAGATCTTTATATTGAGGATTAGGGTTGTCAATACTGTCTTGTTCCAGCCAGAACGGCTGGAATGTTCCGTGCAATTAAAAAACCGAGATGAAACGGCATCGTTTTTTTCTCAGTTTTAATTCCGGTCCGTTCCGAAAATTCCAGCCAGAACATCTTAGTACTGTTCTAACCTTAAAATCCTCCTTATGTTGATTAACTTGTGATTGTGTTTCTAATATTGAGATTATGTTTGTTTGACTTTGTGTTTGTATTGTATAATTTAAAGTTAATTTATCTTGAATTTTAATTATGTTTGTTAAATTAATATTTTAATTTTTTTCATATATATATATATATATATATATATATATATATATATATATATATATATATAATTATATATGAACAGTTTAACCCCAAAATAACACGCCGAAATACTCTGAAACTAAAATATTACGTATTGATAAAAAAATCAAAATAATGACCAGAATGATATTATCAACCTTATTGAGGATAAATAAATACAAAGATTTGAGAGGGAGAGAAAGAAAGGTGTTAGCTATCCGAGGAGAGAGGTGCTTTGTAAAGTGCCTTTTTTACTTTCTTTTGGAAAAACTAATTTTTTTCTTTGATGGGAAACCATTTTCTGAAAATTACTTTCCTAAAATTCACCAACACATGAAGAAATGGAAAAATGATTCTCAAGAAAATGTTTTTCTATGAACAAACAAGGTTTAAACTTAAAAATAAAATAAAATAAATTGTTTGAAGTTAAGTATGGTATTATGTAAGAAATTAAGTATTATTATTTCAAGCCTCGTGTTTAATAAATAGGGTATATTCATGAGAAATATTTTTTAATTATTTGGATTTTATGAGATGACTTATCAAATTATAGTGACACTAATATGAGAGAAAAACAAGAGAGAGAATATAACAAAATATTATTTATTTAAGACATTAATGATGAATGAATATTCTAAAAACAACGAGGGATTTTTTTTTTGAGTGAATATTATTTTTTCTTGCTGAATAAATTTAAAAGATAAGAAATACGTACGTTGCTCAAAGTTTGAATTTTTATTTTTTTTTAGAAAGTTAGTGGATGAGAGTGTAATGCGAATAACATATCGTGAGACGCAGTGTTTAAATAACATAACCTGTAAAGGACTTTGTATGTGGCTAAAATATAATAATTATTTTTTTTATATTGCACCTTTATATATATTTTTGATATTGTGGTGTTTTTTATTTAAAAGCATTTTCTGGGAAGAAAAAAAAAACACGAACTTTTTTTCTAGTAAAACACACTTTTGAAACATGCTTTAAAGAGCATAAACTACTAACATTTCCAAACACTGCCTTGTAGGAGAGGAGACAAGGCTAGCTAGCAGGCTTAGAAGGAAAAAACCAGAACCAAAGCATTATATAAATTTATGATGCCTGCAGAAATGTCTGATCAGGACTGTTCATCGCTCGTTCAAACTGATAATGGAAATCAAATGGACAACATTTGCCAAAAAATATCGAATGTGCTGCATTGCTATATATTACCCTCTGGGCAAGTACCACCACAAAAAATTGTCATCATAAATCTCAAAGAGCTCTACTAGCAATAAACTTGTATCATACATCATGTTAAGACTGAATCGTGAATTATTTCAAAACTATAAGGATAATTCATCAATTTCTATTACAGTAATAATATCTTACACAACTACAGATACATTCTCTTGCCGATTACAGGATAAGAAATCCGCAAACACTGACGACCCCCTAGCAAGATTCCCAAAGCATGTGTGGTCCAAAAAGATCGATGAAAAACCCATTACTTAAGCCTGCCACAATTCATTGGACAAAGTTACAACCAACAAAAAATGGATTTTATCATTGTTTCATATCGAAATACTATGACCCTACCTTGCTAGCAATGTTGTTGGAAAGCCAGTCTAGTCCTTCGTAAAGACCTTCACCAGAAGTGGCACAAGTGCTCTGGATATACCTGCAACAAACATAAAGATTGGATGGCATCAGTGAAAATTAAATAGAAGCAAACTATCAATAAATTTGCAATGGAGATATTATCAATTACCAGTGGCGTTGACGAAGAGAATGAAGACCAAGTTTATCTGTGATTTCAGCAGCATTCATAGCATTTGGAAGATCTTGCTTGTTTGCAAAAACAAGTAGCACAGCATCCCTCAATTCATCCTACTCAAGAGAATAAAATTTCATTATTAAGATGCACAAAACCACATTCGAAAACATTAAGATCAAAGGCTTATGGCTACCTCGTTCAACATCCTGTGCAGCTCATCCCTAGCTTCAACAACACGGTCTCGGTCATTGCTATCAACCACAAAGATAAGCCCTTGAGTGTTTTGGAAATAATGTCTCCACAAAGGTCGAATCTGTGCAAATTAGAAAAACGATTTAAGAAACAATTCTGGGGGAATGAAACATTGATATTCCTCACTCCAAAAAGAGCAAAATCATGAAAGACAAGATTGCTCTGGACATTATAGCTTATGTTTTTGTTGTTTGCAAATGGCAAGCATCTAATTAGCACATGACAAGACTGCCATGAGAAGGGTATGTAAATGTGTAAAATTAAGAAGACAGAAAGTCTAAACTCATAAAGTTTCAGCCATGCAATGGATAGCTCTCTTCGTAATAAAAAGGTAAGTACAGTTGTTCACTTAAGTGGCTAACTCCGCATAGTTTATGTTTTTTGTCTTGATATGATGGAGAGTTATCTAAACTGTATAAGACCATTCATGAGCACATTTACATCCAAAGACAGCAAATACAAGCATAAATCATGTCAGGTTTGGTTAATGATAAAACTGAAGAAACTTACGATAAAAATTTAACTCATTTCCCAAAAAGTCACCATTACACTCAGAGTTGACATCACAAGATAGCAGATTTTTCATACCTTGTCCTGGCCACCAACATCCCAGACAGTGAAGCTTATGTTCTTGTATTCCACGGTCTCCACATTAAACCCTGAAAGGAGGCTACATGTAAGCATCCTTTACAAGAAAACACAATAAACTCAGTAATAAAACAGCTCTATAGTACCAATAATATTTTGATAACATACCAATTGTTGGAATAGTAGTGACAATCTCTCCGAGCTTGAGCTTGTACAAGATGGTGGTCTTACCAGCAGCATCAAGACCAACCATGAGAATTCTCATTTCTTTCTTGGCAAACAGACGGCTAAAAAGCTTGGTGAATGAGAGTCCCATCTTTCCAAGTTCTTAGCTGCATCGAAAAAAATTCAGCAAAACAGAAAAACTACAAAAAACATGTAGAAATAGATCACTCTTACATCAACCTTAACATTCTATCATTCACACAAAACAATCAAAATTAAAATAGATTGATGTGCAAACAAAATCTCCACACACATCCTCTCACAAATACAAGAAAAGTCTTCTCCTTTCTATACCATTCACAAATTACACAAAATCCAATCCATTAACAAGCAAATCATGAACAAAAAAAATCAAAACTTTTACAAATTACAATGCATGAACCTTTCAATTCCTTCATTTTCCTTTCATTATTTTACCCCAAACAACAATTCTATAGATTCAAGTCTTCCTTTTATCAATACCAACAAACAAAATATGCAAAATGATCAAAAGAGAATTCAGAAATCACCCCTAAAACAGATCCAATCTAATATGGGTCAGATCTATGAACCCTTCAAAACAAAACCAAAAAAAAAAACTTTAACCACATGAAGACTACTCAAGTTCTACAGAAGCAAAATCGAAAACCAATATATTGAAAATCAAAGAGAGCTGGAAACGCTTACAGAGACGAAGAGGAAGAGAGAAGGCAGAATTGGGCAGAGAGGGAGATGAAACAAATGGGAAGGAGAGACGGATGGCCTATCAAGGTGCGTTGGGAATTAAGATATGGATGGAAGTTAGCGGCGTTAATGAATTAACGACGTTAGTGCGAAACTGAGATTTTTTTTGTGGACCCTACATTGTTTTTGGATGGTTGATTTATTATATTGCTAGTCACTATAATTTGCATGGGAGCAAATTCTAAATTTGCCCTATAAATATAGGATTATTTTAACTAATTCTTTTATTCTATTTAACTAGCTCAATAAATATTATAATTAAATTTTATAAAGTTTTTATGTTGAAAATCTAAATTTAATTTCAATGATCATGATCATTCTTCTCCTTTGAATCCCCATTAATTTTCAATTAAATTTGATTGTTTTACATTATGGATTTGAATTCAAAAGGGACAGCTAGAGAGAGAGAAAAATATAAATTTCTCATTTAAATATGAATTATTTGAATGATGTCCACAATCAAGTGCTTAGGGATTTCTTAAAAAAAACAAGAAAAATAATAAAGTGCTTAATTCACAATTATATCTTTAGCATCATGATAATTGTTGCAGTTACAGTTTAAAAAATTAGATTATAAAAAATATATTTTTAATTATAGTTTAGAAAAATATATGAATGGTTAGAAGTATTTTGAGATTGATTTTTCATATCAATGTGAGAGGAAAAGCTTTCAATATTGTGTACACCATAAATAATCTATATATATATATATATTAGAGGCTTTGATGTTCTGGAGAATCTTGTGATTGAGAAGGGGGTAAAAGAGGGAAGGAATCATTGAATATGGCCAATATGCCTGTCAATTGGAAGAATATGTTGCCATGCTCATCTTCCTATTGGTCTGTATTTGCTTGCCTACATATGAGATTCTGTCTGGACAGCATGGTCTGGTCAAGATCTCCACTAAAGAAAGTGACATTTGCAAGCAGAAATTCTTTTTGACAGCTCGGGTCTGGACAATGTCTTTGTAATCATTCGTTCCTTTCTTCTTCTTTTGACTACTAATTGGCACCTCTTCTGTTCTCTTTTCTGTTCACCCTTTCAGCTTTAACCAATCTCGCTTCTGTCTATCAATCCTGGCAAGAGCAGCCTAGAAACTGAAACCGGAGTGGCAACATCTGTTGCCAGCAGGAATTTTCTTGATTTTTGTAAGAAAAATGAGTTTCAAATTCTGAAGAAACAAAATGGTAAGATGTTGCTGCAGAGACTCTGGAATGGATCCGTAATCCTTGCCTTCCATCAGTCTCTTTCCTTGAATGATTCTGTCGAATCAGAAGTTAAAAAATACATGTCTCTCATCTTTTAAATGGTTAAAGGGCGTAAGAAAACATTCATTTCAACCTCTACAAACTCATCAGCAATACGCAGCGTATCACTCCTCTACAACCGATTCTAACTATTGAAAGTATTGAAAACACGACCGGGCCACTAGGTGTTTCATGAACAGATTGTTGTTTAAGCATTCTGGGAGATCTGCAGGTGAAGTTGGATAAAACTAGTCGTGAATCGAAGCCAGTGCCAGGTTATACTTCAACGGAAGGAGATTAACTGCCTGATAGTAATTGGGAGTGTTGATTGAATCAACAAAACCAAATTCATTGTAGCACAGGAACAACTACTTGAGAAACTGTGAATCATTAATTATTTGGTGTGTATATAAGGATAGTTTGCCAGTTTCTATTACAGTAACATTATCTTACAAAACCAAACAATACATTTTCTCTTGCCACTATTACAATCAGGAATCCTCGAATCATCAAACAATCTCATAATATTTCCCAAAATGAAGCGGAACGCTACCAAAAAGCAATAGGAACAGTCCCATCTCTTAAGCCTGCCACAATCATCACACAAAGTTACTTTTAACAGAACATTTTTTTTTATCATCATTTCCAACAAATTATCATGACCATACCTTGTTGGCAATGTTGTTAGATAGCCAGTCAAGTCCCTCGTAGAGACCTTCACCAGAAGTGGCACAGGTGCTCTGGATATACCTGAAATAAAACACAGATTGGATGGTATATGTTGATTTGTATGCAACAGCAAACTATCAACATATTCCTAATGGGGATATAATCAATTACCAGTGGCGTTGACGAAGCGAATGAAGACCAAGTTTATCAGTTATTTCAGCAGCATTCATAGCATTTGGAAGATCTTGCTTGTTAGCAAACACAAGCAGCACAGCATCCCTCAATTCATCCTATTCAGAAGATAAATTTTCACCATTAAAGACAACAGTGACAAAGGCCATAGTTAAAAGGTAAATCTTATATGGCTATACCTCGTTCAACATCCTATGCAGCTCATCCCTAGCTTCAACCACACGGTCACGATCATTGCTATCAACCACAAAGATGAGCCCTTGAGTGTTTTGGAAATAATGTCTCCACAGTGGTCTAATCTGTGCAAGTCACAAGAGTACATTGAAAAACAATTCCTTTTTAATGAAACATGTAACATTTGAAAAGAGTACAAAACCCAAAATAAGACGGAAATAAGACATGTCTCCTAGGAGATAGACTGCACATTAGCAGGTGGTTTTTTCTACAAATGCTCCGAATTCAACTTGAATTACATCCTTACTTGATCAGCATTAAAGATGATGCCACACAGCATTTATGGTGTGCACCACAGCATTGAAAGCTTTTCCTCACAAAGACAGGAGAAACTAAAATAAAACTGTGGTTTCATTAATGTAGCTTACGAATATGTTATGTGCTGGTGGAAGACAACTAGCCAGCACAAGACCGTCGATAAGCACATACATCGAAACACATGCCCGGAAACAACTAAAAACTTCAATCACAGACAGCATTTACAACCAAAGACAACATGTTGCCATGTCATGGATTGTTATTCCTCATTCCACCAAGGGGAAAAACATGAAAGACAAGTTGGCCCTACTCGTTATAGCTTATGTATTTCTTGCGTGCAATGACAGCGTATAATCAGCACTAGACTGTCCATAAGCAAACAGACAACAAGGGTATGCATGTAAGAGAACACATGCTTATAATAGTAAAATTTCAGCCATGCAATGGTTTTCTTTCCCTTCATGCTGAAAAAGGAAGATGGCAACATTAACTGGCTAAATCCATGTAGCTTACGATTTGATTATGTACTGAGGGAGTAATAACTAATCAGCACAAGACCGTCGATAAGCACATTTTAAAACCAGACGCAAGCACAAACATGAATAGTGCCATATTTTGTCATTGACTAAAAATGAGACATTTATGGCACCGAGAAAATGATTTGAACATTTATGACACCAAAAATTTACAACACTTACATACCTTGTCCTGGCCACCGACATCCCAGACAGTGAAGCTTATGTTCTTGTATTCTACAGTCTCCACATTGAACCCTGGATAGAAACAGACAGTAAACAAGATAAACAAGAGCGCAAAAAATTCAGTACTGCATAGCTTTAAAGTAATGATAAGTTTCGAGAAACACACCGATTGTAGGGATAGTGGTGACAATCTCTCCAAGCTTGAGCTTGTACAAGATGGTGGTCTTACCAGCAGCGTCAAGACCCACCATGAGAATTCTCATTTCTTTCTTGGCAAAAAGGCGGCTAAAAAGCTTGGTGAATGACAGCCCCATCTTTCCTAAATCTCACCTGCATCAATAAACCCCGTAATCAGTATTCAAAAAGATTACTTTTACATCCATTGTTACATTTTCTCATTCTCTCCAATAAAACAATCAAAATCAAACAACGCGAGCGAGCGAGCTAGATCTTAAAACACATTAACTTACTAACAGACAAAATCTAAACTTTTTAACACCATTTCACCGGCGACACAAGGTCCAATCCATCAGGGCATTGAGAAAGAACAACAAATCATAAAGATACAAGCTTGTATAGACAATAAAGTCCGTTCCTTTAAATTCCTCTATTTTCAATCCAATATTTCACACAAAAAAAGCCAAGTTTATAGATTCATAATCTTCTTAATGGCAATATCAGCAAACAAAACAAGCAAAAGGGTCGTTGAAACTCTTAACAAAGACATGAAAAACAGATCTAATCTATCAAGGGTCAGATCTAGGAGCCTTCAAGAGAACAATCAAAATGACAAACTATAGAGCCAAAACAAGACAAATCCCGTCAAAATCCAGATCAAGATCTACAACAATGATAGCAAATTCAATAGAAAGAGAGAGAGAGATTACAGATAGCAAGCAAGATGGCAGAGTACAAGGAAGCTGCCCAGAGAGTGAGGAAATGGGAAATGGGAAAGTTGGAGGCTCCAGGTATCAACCTGTGTTTAAATATGGGGTGCGGTGAGTTCACAGCGTTAGTGACTTAACGATGTTAGGGTAAGAATAAGATCAATTGTCGAGATAAAATTAAGATTCTACAAACAAGAAAAAAAGTAGCTTTTTTTTTCTTGATTAAAGAATTAACTAAGAATATATAAAAAAAATTATGCGTCGGAAGTTTTTGCTTCTGTAATGAAAGACAATAGTAACATTTGCCATTAATATTTGCTTATCATGGATCTGACTTCTAGTCTTCTTCTCAAAATGAATAGAATATAAGTTAGTCCCAATAAATAAAATGAATTGAATAATCAGTACATGAACATTAAGTATATTATAGATCCGTTAAATTCACATGTAATATCTAAAATAGTCTTTAAAAAGGGAAAGGGGAGGAAGGAGAGGCAAAAGAAAAGAAAAGGAGTAATGGGTAGACGATAGATAAAAGCAGGGATGAGAAAGATGAAGATGCGAGGGTGAGAGCTGAGGAGGTAGAAGAAAGCGATGTTTATAATGTTAACGGGGGCATGAATTCCCCTATCTTATATTAAATGAATTTTCTAATTAAATTAAAATATATATTTAAGTTAAGAAATTATTTATCTTCCAAGATTCATATTCCTAAACAATAAAAAGCTAGATATTTTGTTAAGGAATGCAATGATAATTTTAAATACTTATAAAATTTGATTAAAGAATCCATTGAAGACAAGTTATAAGTTGAGAGGGTAGATCCAGGTTGATCTCAATTATATTTTATGAAGGACAAGTTATAAGTCATGAAATAATTAATTCATCATGAAATTTAGTATTTTTTAGCATAACCAAAACTAAACTAATTATCAAACTCAATTGATTAGAATCTCATTCAATAATAATTTAATTAATTTTTTTGATTGAGATTATTTATCATATGACCTCAGTGGACAAATTGTCACAAATCTAGTTTAAAAACTTAAATGTTAGACTAAACTTCACATTAGAGACATCAATGAACTCTCTGCCAGATTTCCCTTTACATTCATTTCGCCGAGATTAAAGCCATAGCTAGACAGAGATATGGTTGTGTGGATATTGTAATTTATAATGAATTGTAGCACTGATTAGTATTGAAAATACGACCAACATAATAGATAATATAATTTTTAAACATCTGAGTATCCATAGCGTTGAGGTGGTGAAGTCTTCTTTCCCTACAAGTATTTGTTAAATGGGTTTAAAATTATATTTTAGCATATTAATAACCTTCAACCTATGTCTATGTAAACAAGAGTCAACCTCTTCACAAATGTGAGAAGCATCTTTCCAATCCCTTTGATCATGAAATGCATTGCATGATCTGGTCAATTTTCTTGTTCGTTGTTATTTATTTTAGAGTCGCACATGAACCAAAAAAACATAAGAGAAAAATATAAGAAATTGGAAAATGTTGGAAGAAAACAAAACAAAATACCATAGAGAAGAGTGTATCAAAACATTTAGGAAATTGTTGAATGAAGATAAAATATACAAGATTAAAGGGTATAATAATGTATTTTTAACCAATGAAGCTCTTACTTATAAGAAAAATTCAATTTGACGATGAAAAATTCAAAATTGGATATTCAAGGACACAATTAGAATCTCTCAAGGTTTAATTGAATTTATTGAGGGCTTTTGAAGTCAATTTAGGATTTAATTGAAAGAAATTAAAATCTAGAGGTTGAATTGCAATTTTTAAAGATCAAGTAGTAAACATACCCTCTCTCACACATAAAAGATCTAGAACTTGTCTTTAGGGTGTGTGATTCCTACACATGTCTTGCATCAAGGCAAACCTTTCATATAATATCTTGAGTGTAAATTTTACGAATGATATAAAATTGTCACTTAAGAATTCTTACCTGTAAAGTTTAGGCAATAATAATAATAATAAAATCATCATTTAAAAGTCATAACTATATATCACCCATTGAAGAGCAAGCTCATTATATTGAATACATACTCTTACATTCATCATGAATGTTCACGGGTTGAACACATAAGTCTCCCATCAAAGATCTATTACACTTGACTAAGAAATGACGAGAACACAAAGAAATAGATACAAGCTCATTACCAAAAGAAAACTAAGAACATCAAAGGTGAAGTGTTAAACTCATAAATTTACTCCAACAAGCACCAAGTCCTAATGGTGGAAAGGGAACATCTTCAAAGCCTCCCGTTGAAGCACTATTAGCTCATGTCCCTCAATATCTTAGAACTTGGGGCATATTCAATAATGAAGCAACATTTTATCCCCACTGACCACGTTTAACCAACTTAAACTTCTATCACTATGAATTTGATAGTTGAAGTACCTCTAATGATAGAATTGTTGGTCCTATAAACTATGATAAATGGTATGATATAAATGAGACAATGAGAGCAATTAAAGTGAATGATCTGAGAAACCCTATACGAGTAACTAAAGTTTGTTAGGTTACAAACATTACGATGCCGAAAGAGTTCGGAGTGTTGAACTTTAAGATATTGGGCTAGAATGGCCAAACACTTATTATATTGCAACAAGATGATTAAAGTTATCCAAAATGATAAAATGTTAATCTATTTTTTTAGGATAGTCTCACAAGGTTTGTCTTGAGCTGATATACGAGATTGAATAGTACCAAGACTAATAAATGGAAGGATCTGGCATGCACCTTCTTGAAGTAGTATAAACTCAATTTAAAAATTGCTCCTCACATAACCAACTTGATGTCAATAAAAAAGAGAAACCAAGAGTTTGTGAGAGTGTATGCATAAAGATAGCGAGATAAGACAACAAATGTCTAATCTTAGTTAACAAAAACAAAATCAATGATATTATTTGTCAACACCTTTAAATCTGTGCGATATGAGTATCTGATGGGAAACTCGACTTAATAATTCTATGATACCATGGGGATTGTTGAAAAAATTGAACAAGAAATCCGAATGAGGAAAAATAGAGGTTGTACGATGAGTTCCAAAATAATGACAAGAAATGAATCAAAAGATGACTCTTAGGTTGGAAATCTTAGTTAAGTGGTCTAACCAGGTCTAGTTGTAGCATAAACTACTCAGGTGACATACCCTAACCACTTGATATTTGCATCTCAAAGCATCAACCACACTTTCAATGAATTCCAAATCAACACCCCCAAAATCCCATAAAGCTATGACTTCTAAAATGAAATCCCAAACCATTGAATCCAATACCTCTTTGAAAATCAAATTTAAAATTGAACACATTGTTTTCGTATACTATCCACAATTTCGTTTACAATTAAGAATCTGCCTCCCTGAGATGAAAGTGAAAGCAAATTGAGAGACCAATCACCTTATCAATTACTCTTCTAATCCGCAAATACAAAAAAATGGCAATGATATTATATGCTCCATTCACAAGACTAATAGACAGGCCTAAGCTATGTGAAAATCCTTAACCTCCTCCGAAGTGACATCTCTCTTCAACTTAACCTCCACCAAAGTGAGATCTCTCTTCAACCAAGATGAAGAATTATTGCTTAATGTCTTAAACCCCACACCTCCTATATGCAAACTATCTACAATATTACTACCATACAAGTTGAAACCGAAAGCTTCAGCCTTCACTTGATCTCCGCAGGGCTAGAAATAACGTTCTCACTAGAAACTATTGTATCAATGAAGTTTCTTCCGTTATCCTTGCCTTCACCATCTTTCCATGAATGATTCTGTACAATTCAGAAGTTAAAAGTACATTTATCTCATCTAGTAGATTGTTAAAGAGGGTAAGAAATCATTCATTTCAACCTCTACAAACTAATCAGCAATGCTAGGTCCCTTTACACGCAGATCCTAACTATTGAAAGTATCAACACGACCGGGACACTTGGTGTTTAATGGACAGATTGGTGTGCAAGCATTTTGGGTGATGGTCAAGGACATCTGTTGGTGAAGTTAATTAGAAAAAAACAGATCGTGATTCGAAGCCAGTGCCAATCTGGGATATACTTCCATGGAAGGAGATTAACTGCCTGAATGGTACGCGGTTGAATCTACAAAACCAAATTCATTTTATTTGTTGTATAGGAGCATGAAAGAACAACGACAATCCCCGCCTCGAGTGTTGAGTCAGCCCACAAACAATAACGAAAAAATAGTGGCTAATTTATTTAATAAAACAATATTTTAAACAAATAATAGTAATAAAAAACTAAAATGCTGCGAATATTATATACAGCTGCAAAAACTCCTCCAGCAAAAACTTTGAAGCAAAGGAACAATTACTTGTGAAACTGGATCATTAATTATTTTGGTATATATATAAGGATAGTTTGCCGGTTTCTATTACAGTAACATTATCTTACAAAACCAAACAAATACATTTTCTATTGCCAATATTACAAACAAGAATCCTCGAAACATCGAACAATCTCACAATATTCCCAAAATGAAGCGGAACGTTACCAAAAAGCAATAGGAACCATCCCATCTCTTAAGCCTGCCACAATCATCACACAAAGTTACTTTTAACAGAACATTTTTTTTATCATCATTTCCAACAAATTATCATGACCATACCTTGTTGGCAATGTTGTTAGATAGCCAGTCAAGTCCCTCGTAGAGACCTTCACCAGAAGTGGCACAGGTGCTCTGGATATACCTGAAATAAAACACAGATCGGATCGTATATGTTAATATATGTTAATTTGTATGCAGCAGCAAACCATCAACAAGATCAAAATGGAGATATAATCATTTACCAGTGGCGTTGACGAAGCGAATGAAGACCAAGTTTATCAGTTATTTCAGCAGCATTCATAGCATTTGGAAGATCTTGCTTGTTAGCAAACACAAGCAGCACAGCATCCCTCAATTCATCCTATTCAAAAGATAAATTTTCATCATTAAAGACAACAGTGACAAAGGCCATAGTTAAAAAGTAAATCCTATGGCTATACCTCATTCAACATCCGATGCAGCTCATCCCTAGCTTCAACCACACGGTCACGATCATTGCTATCAACCACAAAGATGAGCCCTTGAGTGTTTTGGAAATAATGTCTCCACAGTGGCCTAATCTGTGCAAATTGAAAAACAAATTCCTTTTTCATGAAACATTGCACATTTAATAAGAATACAGAACCCAAAATAAAAGGGAAATAAGACATGTCTACTAGGTGATAGACTGCACATGAGCAGGTGGTTTTTTCTACAAATGCTTCCAGTTCAACTTGAATTGTATCCTTACTTGATCAGAATTAAAGATAATGCAACCAAATCAATGCATTTCACTAAACATAATCAAACATGAGCGAACTTGGATACATGATTTATGGTGTGCAACACAGCATTGAAAGCTTTTCCTTACAAAGAAAGGATAAACTAGAATAAAACTGTGGGTTCATTAATGTAGCTTACGAATATGTTATGTGCTGGTGGAAGAAAACTAGCCAGCACAAGACCGTCGATAAGCACATGCACCATAACAATTAAAAACTTCAGCCACAGACAACATTTACAACCAAGGACAACAGCATGTCGCCATGTCATGGATTGTCATTCCTCATTCCAACAAGGGGAAAAACATGAAAGACAAGATGGCCCTACTCGTTATAGCTTATGTATTTCTTGTGTGCAATGACAGCATATAATCAGCACTAGACTGTCCATAAGCAAATAGACAACATGGGTATGCATGTCAGAGTACACAAATGCTTATAATAGTAAAATTTCAGCCATGCAATGGTTTCTTTCCCTTCATGCTGAAAAAGGAAGATGGCAACATTAAATGGCTAAATCCATGTAGCTTACGATTTGATTATGTACCGAGGGAGTAATATCTAATCAGCACAAGACCGTCGATAAGCACATTTTAAAACCAGAGACAAGCACAAACATGGAAAATACCATATTTTCTCATTGACTAAATATAAGACATTTATGACACCGAGAAAATGATTTGATGCATTTTTTGATATTGTAATTATACACGTAGTTCTCATTACAATTTACAACATTGACATACCTTGTCCTGGCCACCAACATCCCAGACAGTGAAGCTTATGTTCTTGTATTCTACAGTCTCCACATTGAAACCTGGATAGAAACAGACAGTTAGCAAGAAAACAAGAGCGCAATAAACTCAGTACTAGATAGCTTTGAAGTAATGGTAAGTTTTGAGTAACATACCGATTGTAGGGATAGTGGTGACAATCTCTCCAAGCTTGAGCTTGTACAAGATGGTGGTCTTACCAGCAGCATCAAGACCCACCATGAGAATTCTCATTTCTTTCTTGGCAAAAAGACGGCTAAAAAGCTTTGTGAATGTGAGCCCCATCTTTCCTAAATCTCACCTGCACCATATAACTCTGTAATCAGTCAAGACCACTTTTACATCCATTATAACATTTTCTCATTCACACCAGTACAACAATCAAAATCAAACAACGCGTGCGAGCAAGCAAGATCTTAAAACACATTAACTTACTAGCACAGACAATCTCTTTCGTTTTTAACACCATTTCACAGGCGACACAAGGTCCAATCCATCAGGGCATTGAGAAAGAATAACAAATCATAAAGATCCAAGCTTGTATAGACAATAAAGTCCGTTCTTTTAAATTCCTCTATTTTCATTCCATTATTTCACACAAAAGCCAAGTTTATAGATTCATAATCTTCTTAATGTCAATACCAGCAAACAAAACAAGCAAAAGGGTCGTTGAAACTATTAACAAAGACATCAAAAACAGATCTATCTATCAAGTGTCAGATCCGGGAACCTTTAAGAGAAAAGTCAAAAAGACAAACTATAGAACCAAAACAAGACTAATCCCGTCCAAATCCTGATCAAGATCCACAACAATGATAACAAAAGCAATAGAGAGAGATTGCTTACAGATAGCGAGCGAGAGGGCAGATTACAGAGAAGCCGCCCAGAGAGCGTGAGAGAGGAAATGGGGAAGAGGGAGGCTCCACGAATCAACCTGTGCTTAAATATAAGGTGCGGTGAGTTAACAGCGTTAGTGACTTAACGATGTTAGGGTAAAAATAAGATCTGCCCACCCACCATTTTTTTGCCACTAGTTTCTCGTTTGACATGGTATAGAATGAGGATGGAAAGAGTAATCATAAAACGGAGAAGGAAACTTCAAATTTAGTTTTCAAAGAAAATGATGTTTCTCGTAAATGACATCAACCATCAATTTTAAAATATTAAGGAGATGATCACACTGAAGAATAAGTTAGGTGAGTGTCTTGAATCACATTAACTTTTATTTTGGATGATATTTAAAAATATATTTCACTTAGAAAAGGATCAAAATAGGGTTTTTTTTGATGATTTTAATATATTAATATTAAAAATATATATTTGCTTCTCATGAATCTGACTTCTAGTCTTTTTCTCAAAATGAATAGAATATAAATTAGTCCCAATAAATAAAATGAATTGAATAATCAGACATGAACATTAAAATTGATGGTTATAGTTGCTTTTGAAATTGCTTTTTGTTCAAAAATCCATTAAAATTATATATTTTTTAATATTTTTAACATCAGCACATGAAAATAATATAAAAACATCAAATTTTGTTAATTTAAACTTAAAAATAAAAATAAAAAATTTTAATTTTTTTCAAAAACACTCTTAAACACCCCATCAGGAAAAAGGAAAAGGGAAAGGGGAAGAAGGTGAGGCAAAAGAAAAGAAAATGAGTGATGGATAGAGGGAAGATAAAAGCAAGGAGGAGAAGGGTAAAGAAGCGAGAGTGAGAGACGAGGAGGTAAAAGAAAACGATATTTATAATGTTAAGACCAATTTCAAAGCAAAAAGTTATTCTAAAAAGCCAAATTAATAAAATAGCCTTTTAAATAGTATAAATATAGTTTTTTTGTTTAAATGTATTCCAACAGTAAAAACTATTTAAAAGAGCTATTTTTTGTATATCATTTTAAATATAGTGCAATTATTTTGTATATAATATAATTATGTAATTAATTATACAATTAATATGAATAATTTATATAATTACATAATTGCTTTTAAAAAAACCTCCAACATTTTAACTTTTAATTTTTTAATTTTATTTGATAAAAAAATCAAATTTGAAAAAAACACTCGCCAATATTTTTAAATATCTAATTATTTTTTAAATATAAAAGTTTCATAATAATATATATTAAAAATAAAATAAAGTGATTAAGATTTTATCATGATTTGTTTGTAATAACTAAATATGATATATAGATAATTATTTTCTCTTGTGTATAATTATCAAATATTTTTTTTCAGTCTTGTTTTCTTGTGCTTTTAAATTGCGTACAAACACTAGTAGAAAAATTACAGCTTCCTAGCAGAACATTTGCATGACTTTTATCCTATGTGTACTTTTTTTCAACGTTTTTAGCTTTTAGCTTTGCTCTAAAACCATGTAAAAATAGCATTTTAGTGACTAAAAAATCATTTTAGTTATCAATATAACTATTGCGTTGGAGACATGAAAAATAAATATAATAGGTAAAAAGATAATTATTTGGCTTTGCTAACGCAGATAGCTTGTATGTTGGAGTTGCTCTAAGGGGGCATGAATTCCTCATCTTCTATGAAATGACTTTTCTAATTAAATTAAAAAGATATATTTAAGTTAAGAAATTATTTATCTATCATTTCCAAAATTCAGATTCTTAAACAATAAAAAGCTAGATATATTTTTTAAGGAATATAATGGTAATTTTCAATGTACTTGTAAAATTTGATTAAAGAATCCATTAAAGACAAGTTATAAATCATGAATTGAGAGGATCGATCTAGGTGGATCTCAATTATATATTTTTTTTAAAATCAAAGAATCAAAATAATTTATTTTAATAAAAAAATAATGAATTAAAGGTTGACTTTTGACTAAATCAATTAGCTGCTTTTATTATTTTTTCCGAAACTAAACATGAGAAAAAATAAAATGTATTATTTTATAATATATTTTAAGAAAATCAAATTTCCTTATAAAATTATAATATATCAATGGATCTTTACCTAACAAAAACTTATGACAACTTACTTCTACTTTTTATTTTCACTCCTTTATATATATGTATTCTCTTTATAATCTTTGGTTTGAGTTTCTATTAATATTAATGATCACCAATTTGTTATGTTATTGAAAGTCTAGTTTAGATTGAAGATTTGAAATGATTTTTTCATCATGTTTTTTTTTTTTAGTGGAGCTAAAAGCAAACTAATTATCAAACTCAAGTGATCAGAATCACATTCAATAATAACTTGATTAATTTTTTAAATTGAGATTATTTTTTATATGACTTCAGTGGACAAATCTAGTTTTAAAATTTTAAATGGTTAGACTAAACTTCACATTAGAGACATTAGTGAACTCTCTGCCACATTTCCCCTTGCATTCATATCGCTAAGATTAAAGACATCGCCAGGGAGATGTATGGTTGCATGCATATTGTAATTTATAATGAATTGCAACACTGATTAACGTTGGATATGCGACTAACATAATGATATTTTTATCATTTGAGCCACCAGAGCGTTTAGGTGGTGAAATTTTCTTTCCCCACATGCATTTGTTAAATGAGTTTAAAATTACATTTAGCATGTTATTAGCCTTTAACCTATGTTTATCTAGATATGAGTCAACCTTTTCACGAATGTGAGCAGCATATTTATAATCCTTTTGATCATGAAATGCATTGTTAAAATCCATGCATGATCCGGTCAATTTTCTTGCTCAATGTTGTTATTTATTTTGGAGTTGCACATGAACTAAAAAAATATTAGAGAAAATATACAAGATTAAAAGGTATAATAATATATTTTGACTGATGAAGCTCATATTTAAAAGAAAAAATTAATTTGAGGATGAAAAATTCAAAATTGGATATTCGAGGACACAATTAGAATCTCTCAAGGTTTAATGGAATTTATTGAGGGCTTTTGAAGTCAATTTAAACTTTGATTAAAAGAAATTAAAGTCTAGAGGTTTAATTGCAATTTTTAAAGACTAAGTAGTAAACTTACCCTCTCTCACACATAAAAGTTTTAGAACTTGTCTTTAGGGTGTATGATTCCCACATATGTTTTGCATTAAGGCAAACCTTTCATATAACATCTTGAGTTTAAGATTAGCGAGTGATATAATGATTGTCACTCAAGAAATTTCTATTGTAAAGTTTGGGTAGTAATCAAAATTCTTTTTTATCATGTAAAAGTTATGATTGTGTGTCACCTCTTGAGGGGCAAGCTCAACATATTGAATACATGCCTATACATATATCATGAATGTTCATGAGTTGAAACATAAACCCCCTATCGAAAATCTATTACACTTGACTAAGAAATTATGGAAACACAAAGAAATGGTCTAGACACAAACTCATTATCAAAAGAAAACCGAGAGCATCAAAGGTGAAGTGGCTAGACTCATAAATTTACCCTAACAAGCACCAAGTCCCAAGCATGGAAAGTGAACATCTGGATAACCTCCAGTTGAAGTATCATTAGCTCATGTCCCTCAACATCTTAGAACTGGGGGCATATTCAATAATGAAGCAATATTTTACCCCTATTGCCCTCGTCTAAACACCTTAAACTTCTATCACAACAAATTTGATAGTTGAAGTACCTTTAATGATAGAATTGTTGGTCCTTTAAACTATGACAAATGGTATGATAGAAAAGAGACAATGAGAGAAATTGAAGGGAATGATATGAGAAATCCTACATGAGTAACTAAAGTTTATTAAGTTCCAAACATTATGGTGCCAAAAGAGTTCAGAGTGTCGAATTTCAAGTATACTAGGCTAGAATGCCTAAACATTCATCTCTGATCATATTGCAACAAGATGATTCGAGTTGTTTGAAATGATAAAATGCTAACCTATTTTTTAGAATATTCTCACAAGGTCTGCCTTGAGATGATATATGAGACCGAATAGTAACAAGACTAATAAATGGAAGGATCTGACATACGTCTTCTTGAAGTAGTATAAATTCAATTTGGAAATTGCTCCTCACATAACTAATTTGATGACAATAAAAAAGAGAAACAAAGAGTTTATGAGGGTGATAAGACAACACATTTTTAACTTTAGTTAATGAAAACAAAAATGGTTACATTGTTTTTCAACACCTTTAAATCCCAATAAAATGAGTATCTGATGCGAAGCTCGACTCAATAATTCTATGATACTTTGAGGATTGTTGAAAAAATTGAACAAGTTATCCAAATGAGACAAAAATAAAGGTCATACCATGGGTTCCAAATAATGCAAGAGATAAATTGAGAGTCGCAAATCACCTTATTAATTACTCTTCTAATCCGCAAATACAAAAAAATGGCAATGATATTATATACTCCATTCACAAGACTAATAGGCCTAAGCTCTGTGAACCTCCTCCAAAGTGACATCTCTCTTCAGCCAAGTTGAAGAATTATTGCTTAATGTGTTAAACCCTATACCTCCTGTATGCAAACAATCTACAATATTACTACCATACAAGTTGAAACCGAAAGCTTCAGCCTTCAACTTGATCTCTGAAGGGCTAGAAATAACATTCTCCCTAGTAACTCTTGTATCAATAAAGTTTCTTCCGTAATCCTTGCCTTCTATCAGTATCTATCCATAAACCGATTCTGTAGAATTCAGAAGTTAAAAGTACATTTATCTCATCTTTTAGATTGCTAAAGAGGGTAAGAAATCTTTCATTTCAACCTCTACAAACTCATCAGCAACGCTAGTCCCTTTATACGCAGCGTATCACTCTTCTACAACCGATCCTAACTACTGAAAGTATTGACAGCACGAGCGGGACACTTGGTGTTTGATGAGCAGGTTGTTATGCAAGCATTCTGGGAGATACTTCCATGGAAGGAGATTAACTGCCTGATTGTGATTGGGAGTGTGGTTGAATCAACAAAACCAGATTCATTTTATTTGTTGTATTGCAGCATGACAGAACAATGACACACCCCGCCTCGAGGGTTCAGTCAGCCCACATCAACTACCGAAAAAACATAGTGGCTTTTTTATTTAAAAAAACAACAATATTCTAAACAAATAATTAAAAAAAAAAAAACTAAAATGATGCGAATATGAAATACATCTCCAAAAACTCCTCCAGCAAAAACTTTGAGGCAAAGGAACAATTATTTGAAAAACTGTGAATCATTAATTATATTGGTATATATATAAGGCTAGATTGCCAGTTTCTATTACAGTAACATTATCTTACAAAACCAAACAAATATATATTCTCTTGCCAATATTTACAAACAGGAATCCTCGAAACATCAAACAACCTAACATATTCCCAAAATGACGCGGAACGCTACCATAAAAGCTATAGAAATCCACCCATCTCTTAAGCCTGCCACAATCATCACACAAAGTTACTTTTAGCACGAACCGAACATTTTTTTATCATCATTTCCAACAAATTAATATGACCATACCTTGTTAGCAATGTTGTTAGATAGCCAGTCAAGTCCCTCGTAGAGACCTTCACCAGAAGTGGCACAGGTGCTCTGGATATACCTGAAATAAAACACAGATTGGATGGCATATGTTAATTTGCATGCAACAGCAAACTCTCGACCTGTTCAAAATGGAGATATAATCATTTACCAGTGGCGTTGACGAAGCGAATGAAGACCAAGTTTATCAGTAATTTCAGCAGCATTCATAGCATTTGGAAGATCTTGCTTGTTAGCAAACACAAGCAGCACAGCATCCCTCAATTCATCCTATTCAGAAGATAAATTTTCATCATTAAAGACAACAGTGACAAAGGCCATAGTTAAAAGGTAAATCTTATGGCTATACCTCGTTCAACATCCTATGCAGCTCATCCCTAGCTTCAACCACACGGTCACGATCATTGCTATCAACCACAAAGATGAGCCCTTGAGTGTTTTGGAAATAAAATCTCCACAGTGGTCGAATCTGTGCAAATTGAAAAAAATATTCCTTTTTCATGAAACATGTGACATTTGAAATGAATACAAAACCCAAAATAATAAGGAAATAAGACATGTCTCCTAGGCGATAGACTGCACATGAGCAAGTGGTTTTTTCTACAAATGCTTCCAGTTCAACTTGAATTGCATCCTTACTTGATCAGCATTAAAGATAATGCAACCAAATCAATGCATTTCACCAAACACGAGCGAACTTGGATATATGATTTATGGTGTGCACCACAGCATTGAAAGCTTTTCCTAACAAAGAAAGGATAAACTAAAATAAAACTGTGGGTTCATTAATGTAGCTTACGAATATGTTATGTGCTGGTGGAAGAAAACTAGCCAGCACAAGACCGTCGATAAGCACATGCACCATAACAATTAAAAACTTCAGCCACAGACAACATTTACAACCAAGGACAACAACATGTCGCCATGTCATGGATTGCCATTCCTCATTCCAAAAAGGGGAAAAACATGAAAGACAAGATGGCTCCACTCGTTATAGGTTATGTATTTCTTGTGTGCAACGACAGCATATAATCAGCACTAGACTGTCCATAAGCAAATAGACAACAAGGGTATGCATGTGAGAGTACACATATGCTAATCATAGTAAAATTTCAGCCATGCAATGGTTATCTTTCCCTTCATGCTAAAAACGGAAATATTGCAACATTAACTGGCTAAATCCATGTAGCTTACGATTTGATTATGTACTGAGGGAGCTATATCTAATCAGCACAAGACCGTCGATAAGCACATTTTAAAACCAGAGACAAGCACAAACATGAATAGTGTCATATTTTGCCATTGAATAAAGATGAGACATTTACGACACCGAGAAAATTATTTGATGCATTTCTTGACATTGTAATTATGCCCAGAGTTCTCATTACAATTTACAACATTCACATACCTTGTCCTGGCCACCAACATCCCAGACAGTGAAGCTTATGTTCTTGTATTCTACAGTCTCCACATTGAAACCTGGATAGAATCAGACAGTTAGCATGAAACAAGAGCGCAATAAATTCAGTACTAGATAGCTTTGAAGTAATGGCAAGTTTCGAGTAACACACCGATTGTAGGGATAGTGGTGACAATCTCTCCAAGCTTGAGCTTGTACAAGATGGTGGTCTTACCAGCAGCGTCAAGACCCACCATGAGAATTCTCATTTCTTTCTTGGCAAAAAGGCGGCTAAAAAGCTTTGTGAATGTAAGCCCCATCTTTCCTAAATCTCACCTGCATCATATAACCACGCAATCAGTCTTTAAAAAGATCACTTTTACATCCATTATAACATTTTCTCATTCACACCAATAAAGCAATCAAAATCAAACAACGCGTGCGAGCAAGCAAGATCTTAAAACACATTAACTTATTAACACAGACAAATTCTTTCCTTTTCAACACCATTTCACAGACGACACAAGGTCCAGTTCATCAGGGCATTGAGAAACAACAATAAATCATAAAGGTCCAAGCTTGCATACACAGTAAAGTCCGTTCCTTTATATTCCTCTATTTTCATTTCATTATTTAATACAAAAGCCAAGTTTGTAGATTCATAATGTTTTTAATGTCAATACCAACAAACAAAAACAAGCAAAAGGGTCATTGAAAAACTTAACAAAAAAACCAAAAACAGATGTAATCTATCAAGGGTCAGATCTAGGAACCTTTAAGAGAAAAGTCAAAAAGACAAACTATAGAACCAAAACAAGACAAATCCCGTCCAAATCCTGAGCAAGATTGACAACAATGATAACAAAAGCAATAGAGAGAGATTGCTTACAGATAGCGAGCGAGAGGGCAGAGTATAGAGAAGCTGCCCAGAGAGAGAGAGAGAGAGAGGAAATGGGAAAGAGGGATGCTCCATGTATCAACCTGTGCTTAAATATGGGGTGCCATGAGTTAACAGCGTAAGTTACTTAACGATGTTTGGGTAAAAAAAGATCTGCCCACCCACCTTTTTTTTTTGCCACTAGTTTTTCGTTTGACATGGTATAGAATCAGGTTGGAAAGAGTAATCATAAAACGGAGAAGGAAACTTCAAATTCAGTTTTCAAAGAAAATGATGTTTCTCTTAAATGACATCAACCATCTGATAAAATATGATGTTTCTCCTAATAACAGCACACCGTCTGCTAGATTTAAAGACTTAGAAAGAAGATTCCACACAAATATGATAAAATATATAGCTTGGGGTCAATGCTCTCTAGTTTCTTCTAATATTAATCAGGTTCAGTCATATTGCCCCTTACTACATGCAAAATAAGAAGTTATGTAGAAATTATCTACAACTTACTATTGATACTAGTAAATCCTGACAACATATTCCCTGACAGATCCAAAGACTTGAGAGTTGAAAACCCTGTTAGAGATGAGAAAATGTTTATCGTTGTATTGATTCCCACTTAGATCAAGATTCTCCAGTTTCTTCCCTGCTCAATCTTTTGCTTGAAAACCTGCTCTACGCAAGTTGTCTCAGTGAATGGAGTTCCACATTTGGTTTGCTATTATTATGCTGGTGCACATGGTACTCGTGGTTGGTTGAATGTGATATGATATGAGCGTTGGCATTAATGAAGAGTAATTCACACCAGGATTTAATCTCTTTCTATATTTTCCATGGAAGAGGTAGTCAGCTTAAAAATCATGCAGGCACCATATTCGTTTAATAGTGACCGGAGTAGAATATAAAGTGTACCTTCTCAAAATGAAAAAGGCTCGATGTAATTTTCCAACAGAGTTGCGAGATACAAAATTGATGGCATTGGATTACCTTATCAGGCCAGACCAGCGCAAAGACAGAAGGAAATAATAATTCGGATCTAGTTTGGTATGGTTTTGCGCACTGTATGGTATTTCCGATCTGCTGATCAAGCCCCTGTTGTTTTCATGGTATATATTTACTGTATCCTCAATACATACCCTCGAATTGATGTCTAAAAATTGTCAGTGTTCGAAATTTAGTGGTGACAAATATGGGCAAGATAGCAGGTTGCAGGTTGTTAGATTTAACAACAGCAAAACAGAGACATAGGCAGCTCAGAATTGTAGCAGTAGATGATGATGATGATTTGACCTGTGGTATATTTGCCATGCAACAAGGCAGTCTTCTAATTATAAATCATACAGGCACATTATATCTTCAATAGCAAGTTGTGATGTAAAATAAAATAAAAATGTGAAAACAAAACAGGCAGATGCATTGGAAGGAACGTCTATACAGACCTGAGGAACTTGGCAGAGATCATGATATTCCTGAAACTGTAGTCCTTAGTTTTCCCCTCTAATCACCGATGAGTTTCTGAATAGTGCTACAAATAGAGGACACGGCAGGGAAATTTCTATCTAGAAGCCGAGTTATTCAAGATTCGATGGAGCGAGGAACCGCAACTATGAAGAGCATTTAGGATGAGATGGAGTTAAACAGGAGAAGATTCCTTAATAAAGAAAATTAGAAGCTGGACAGAGAGAGAATTATTTGTGTAGAATCTGTTGCTGTATAAACTGTTCTTATTATTCAAACGTAAACAACTAGGCTGTACAAGTGCAATATTTATACTTAATAAAATACAATGATTCTGCAGTTTTAGTAAAAGGAATTCCATGGAATCGTGAACTGATTGCTGTAAAAATTGCTGTTGATCTGCTGCCTTTTCTGTACAGTTGCTCTGCTTTTTCTGCCGTTGGTGTATTGATAGCTGTGAAGCATTTGATCTGCTGCATTGTTTTTCAAATTATTTTACCGTTGATTCAAATTGCTGCCATTGACTCCAATTAATTGTTGCTCATTTGTTTCCAATTAATTGCTGAATATCCTGCTTGCTTTGATCTGAATTGCTGCTGTTGACTCCAATTATTTGTTGCTGATTTGTTTCAATTAATTGTCGTTGATCTGCTGCTGTGTTGTTTCCATTTAATTGCTGGCTTTTGCTGCTGTGCTGTTTCCATTTAATGGCTGCATTTATGTCTCTGTTAACACTTAACCCATAGCAATCTATTTTTAGAGCTGGACTTGACAGTTCATAGAACTTGGTACAAATTATAGTCCACAGAGCTAATATAGCAAAACAAAACTTAGGAACCTGTGAATAAATCAACTTAACCAAAATTCAGATCAACAGAAAGGCTGAGCTGAGTGACCATACACTACAAATATTTCCAATAGCTAGACATAAGTAAGAGAACAACTGACTCCCAAGCAACAATCAGTACAAATTCACTAAGTATGATAGATCCAATCACCTTCTGAAGTTGGAGAGCTTACGAAAACTAGAAAGCAAAAAATAGTAGCAAGTAGCTATGCAGTCTTCGATGAAGTAAAACCACCTGCGTCGCCAATATGGATTGATGTAGAGAACCGCTGAAATCGCCATCAGCACAATTATGTAACTTCCACTGAAACTGATGTAGAAAAAATCCATGTCTATGAAACAGTCATCTTCTTGTTCATCATTAGGCATTGGCTGCAACGGTGATTCTTCTTCACTACAATTGTTTGGCAATGGAGGTCCACACAAGAAAGGATTTCCTTCATAACTGCTCTCATCGAAGGTCCCAAACTGATATTTCCTCTCTGGAGTTTTACCTGACAAGTTATTGTGTGCCACACTAAAAACTTCTAGTGTTGTCATTTCAGTAAGTTGTGGAGGGATGACACCATTCAAGTTGTTGTAAGAAAGATCCAAACTCTCGATCTGCTTTAAGTTTGAGAATGTTGCAGGGATAGATCCAGTGAGATTGTTGTGTGACAAGTTTAATGCATGTACCTCATTTAAATCCCCCAATTTAGGTGGTATTGCTCCTGAGAAATTGTTACTGGATAGATCAATGCCAGACATGAAGCTGAGAACTTTTCCCTTGTAACTGTAATACATACTTTTAGTTGCAAATTCTACCACCTCTTCTATAGTGATGGGCAAATAACTGCTGTCCAGGTTGTAGATGCTCTCCACTAGTGGTGGACCCATCGTTTCATAATAAGCTTTTCCTATGGATCTTGATGAAAAAACAATTCCGAGATACACTACGGCTTTCTTGGAACTTTCCTTGAAAGTAAGATTACCCAAACAGGAGGGTAATGGACCAGAGAGCTGATTTTGTGAAACATCCAAAATGCTTAATTGTTCTAATAAGCATAACTGAACAGGAAACTCACCGTCAAAGTGATTAGCCCGCAGAAGAAGAACATTCAATGTTGAAAGATTGCCGAACCAATTTGGAATGGCGCCGGTGAAGCTGTTATCTCGGAGATCCAACGTAACTAGGGAAGAGCTGTTATGAAATCCATATGTTAACGGACCGCTCAATCTATTTCTGGATAGATGCACATGGGTTATATTTGGTGGATTGAAACAAGATGGTATAGAGCCAAACAACTTGTTCTCAGAAAGGTCCAAATATTTAAGACCGTCAAGCTTACAAAAGTCTATTGGAATCGGACCCTTAAAATGATTTCTGGACAAATCAAGCGTGCGGAGTCGGGTAGAATTTGCAAACCACCTAGGAAGCATGCCTGAAAATTGATTGTTACTCAAACCCAATGCAGCCCACTTTTTCTTTACCGGTGTTGGAAAATCTGCTATCTGACCCCGGAAGTTGTTAAAGCTTAGGCAGAGATAATTCAGTGTAGTAGAATTGACCACCAAGGCAGGTAATTGCCCACCCAAATTGTTTTTTGACAGGTCGAGAAAGGTTAATGTTGTAAACTGTTCTAGTTTTACTGAAGACAATTGATTGTTGGATAAATCTAAATCTTCCAGAGAGCTAATATTTCCTAAACAGGAAGGAATACAACCTATGAGTCCATTTTTAGCCATCCTTAAAGTAACCAGATTTGGAAACATCAAACAAATATGTTTCGGAAATTGACCGCTCAAATTGTTGTTTGATATATCTAATATGGTCATGTGGGGATTTGGGTGATCTTGCACTTGCAAAGTACCAACGAAGGAGTTCTCACCTAGAAATAGTTGCTCCAATCTTGTATTGTTCCTAAGCAACCACGATGGGAACATTCCATTGAAGTTGTTGCCGGAGAGATCGAGGAATCTTAAGTTGTGCTGGTTATAGAGGAAGCTGGAAATGTCTAAATTGAGTGCTTCTGATGTTGAGCTATCCGACAAACTGAAATAGACTAGCTGGAAGTTTGGAATAAAATTATGAAAAGCAGCGGGTCCGGCTACTAGCCTATTGTTCTCACTAGAGAAGAACTTGAGGCTTGAGTGGTTCATAAAAGGCTTCATTGAAACTGGAACTTCGAAGTGATTGTTTGATAGCGAGAGGAATTCAAGGGATATGATGTTGGTAAGAGGACTGGAGGCAATATTTCCAGTAAATCGGTTTCCGGAGACATCTAATAGCTGTAGAGATGACAGGTTTCCTAAACATTCTGGGACTGAACCCTCTAGATTATTTCCGGATAGATCTAACTGTTCCAGATTCTTCAATTCACACCACCAACCTGTAAAATTTATCTCTAATCATGTTAGAACTCGTGATGAAAAATATCATTTAATTGTTGTGGGTAGGAGGAGTTGTTAATTTACCTTGAGCAGGTAGGGTGCCATTGAGGTCACATTCACCAACAGACAAAACCTTAAGAGCAGGCAATGGTCCAATATTCTGGAGAAAGTTTATCGGGAGAGAAGTATGATCTAGATACAATTCTTCGAGGATGGTCGAATTGAAGAAAGTCCCTGTGAAAAAGAGACAAAAAAATTTATGAAAAGGGTAGTGATACAGAGCAGCCAATCCATTTTACCTTATTATAGACAGTTTCAACATTAAAAATTAAGATTTTAGGCAGCTAAAACATGATTAACCTTGACTTAAGGATGCCCTGGTTAAGGTAGTTTCCTGAACAGAAAGGGTCTTCAGGGATGGCAATGCTCCCAATGACTGCAGCATAGTACTACCGATGATGGTGAGTTTGTCTAGACTAAGGACTTCCAGCTTCCTTAAGCCTGTGATATGTAGAATTCAACCCAAAAAATCAAGTATTGTGAAGATAAAGTAGCAGTTATCACGATTGAGTTAAGATGGTGGTTTTTAAGCCTCTGATAAAAAACTGCCAGTGAATATAGCAAAACTTATTTCTTGGAGTCTCTTAAACGTTTGATTGAGGAGCTTTTTAAACAGAAACAACAAATTGTTTGAAAGATTTAAGCATTTCAAAAGGTTTCTGAAAAATGAGCTAAACAAGCTGGCAATTACTATCTCATAAATCAGCTTGGGTAAATTATGCTCAACTGGCTACATGATACCAGGAAATATTTCACGGCCTTACCACTGATAGTCGTTGATCGTAACAATATATTGCCTGATAGATTCAAGGGCTTGAGAGAAGGAAATCCACATATATTTGATAAAACTTTGTCGTTGAGTTTATTGTAGCTGAGGTCAAGGTTCTCTAGTTTCCTCAACTGTGATGATACGATCTCCAAACCTGCAAGATAATTGTCGCAAATTGTAAGTCAGCATAATGCCCTAACGATGATATCCGAGATAGAAAGTAAAAATCACGCAGTACCATTGATACTTGATCCAGTCAACTTATTATATGAGAGATCCAAGGACTTGAGGGATGAAAGTCCACTTAGAATTGATAAGACGTTGTCGTTCAATTTATTGAAACTCAGGTCAAGGTTCTCTAGTTTCCTCAGGCGCCACATCGTTCGGAATTGAGAAGCTACAAGATATATAATTATCAAATTATACGCATGCATATCAGATATATGGTTTTATTCCATGAGATTGTGTTTTTTTTATCATATGAAGATTGTGGGAAATGTTGAAAATATCAATTCTGTATATATATGCCTATTCACTTGACAAATTAAGAAATCCTGTCAGTTAGGTAGGAATTATCTGCAACTCACCATTGGTACTCGTTGATCCTATCAAGTTATTTCTTGAGAGATCTAAGGACTTGAGAGATGAAAACCCAGTTAAGGATGAAAAAATGCTGTCGTTGTATTGATTTCCACTCAGGTGAAGGTTCTCCAATTTCTTCAACCTTGATGACAAGACTTCAAAACCTGCAGCAAGAAAAAAATTAGACAACATATTCTTTAACAGATCTAAAGATTCGTTAGAGATAATTTAAAACCCTGTTGGAGATGAAAAAAGTGCTCTCATTGTAGAGATTCAGGTGCTCCAGTTTCTTTAACCTTGATGACAATGCTTCGAAACCTGCAAGATGATTCTCAAAGACCTATTGAAAGGAAATAAAGGTACAGAAAAAATCATGTAATATTTAAGCTGTCACCATTGAAGCCAGCTGATCCTTCCAGCCGATTTGCTGATAAATCCAAAGACTTGAGAGATAAAAGCCCAGTCAAGCATGATAAAATACTGTCATCATTAAATGGATTAAAACTTAGGTCAAGGACAATCTCCTTAGTTTTGATGATGGCACTCCGAAGCCTGCAGGAAATCTCGAAGCAAAGCAATTAGCATGAAGCACCATCCACTTGATTTACAGTACCAGATTTATTTTATGAATATTATAAGAAGACAAATATTGAGCCAACCTTGATTCTCAAAGCAACCAACTAATCTATTAGCGCTCAAATCAAGACTCTGCAACTCTTCGAAAGGCAGAAACAAGGACGCGTTGAGAAGCCAATCGCCCAATCTCTTATCCCTTGCATCAGAAAGAGAGAGCTGAACGACTCGTCTTGTAGTGTTATCACATCCGACCCCATACCACGCGCAGCAGTCAGCCGTATCCTCTTGATTGACAGTCCAGTCGCTCAATTTCCATTGAACGTTGTTCGGATCGATCAAAGCTTTGATCGACAAGAGACCATTTCTCTCCTCCTCCAAACAACCGTGACAATGGCCATGCCACTGGCCAATGGAGGTCAATAATATTGTTAGCAACATCCAAGCCCACATTTTCCCCATCATCATCTTCATTAGATAATTCTACGAAGAACCAAAGTAGAATATCGCTGTTTGGTATGTGTGTAGAAGTCCTATTTATACTGTTTAACTGCTTGGCTTCTTTTCTTCTTCACAGGCTTGGGAAGTCATGTGGTGAGATCAACAACTGATTTGGTTTCGTGGAAGATATGGCAGAAGAGACAAGAAAATGACTTTCCTTTTTCCCCACCCCATGAATTTTTGTTGTGGAATGAAATGATTTTCTTACACAGAGCTCTTAATTTCATCATCTACTTGCAATTTTTGTTGTGGAATGAAGTCATGATTTTCAATCAACCACATCATCGATCTCTATCCCATCAAAATGAATTGGGTGCAAGAAACAAATTAAAAAAATCTGATAGTTCACCAATTTCCAACATGTGATTCACAAATTAGAAACTGTAAATCATAAAACCCAACGAATAAAATATCTGCATGCATTTAATACAAAAACAATTGTACGCAAAATTATGAATAAAACTGCCTAATGAACCGAAATAAAAAAACAATGCAAAATTGAACCTCTAAATCCTTAAAAATCACCATGAAATGTTATCAAAATTGTATCAATCGTTGTTGCTCTTTAACATGTTACACAATCAAAACAAACAAACTGAAAGAGAAAATAAAAAATAAGAGAGGAGGCTAGGGTTTTATTGAAGAATACTCCAATGCTTAATAAATTATTTAACCTAAATATAAAGAGACTATATATAACCAAAACAAAGAGATTATTATACCCTTAATAAATAATAAATGAAATAAGTCAATTATCATAACAATGGGGACTTTGGTTCTGCAATACACCATTGTTCTAAGGAGTAAAATATAATTTTATTATTGCATTACTATGTTGAATCCATGTCTAAAACTTCACAATAAAAACATTGTTTTTGCCCCTTTTCTTGTAGTTTTTTTTTTTTATGTGGATGGCCGTATCGCTCGCTATGCGAAGAAATTGATTTCTTTTCTCGTACCCAAGTCCTTCCCTCACGACTCGCCGATGAACAAATGATTTGATCCAAGGCTCCACAATTACTGTCTATTTTTTACTGTTTTGCTTCAACCTTGTGGAACGGGGAGTTGTGTAAACTACTTTGCTTTTTCTTCGTAGACATGGGAAGTCATTTGTTTGAACAATTGATTAGATCTCGTGGAATCTGTGGCTGGAGAGATAAGAAAATGACTTGTATTATCAATAATCTCTTCTGAAAAACATATCCACTTCCTTGATTTTTCTCGTGGAATTAAATGGTTTTTTCCCTGACAATTAAGTCTCTGAATTTCATCATCCACTAGCGCTTGGTTTTCTTCTTCGTAGACCTGTGAAGTCAAGATTCCCAACTACCCACTTCATCAATGTCTATCCCGTCAAAATGAAGTCGGTGCAAGAAGAAAAAATATATGATAGCACACGATATGTGTAAGACAGTTTCTAAATATATAGAGAAGGAAGAAAGAAGAAAATGCACTGATTAAAATATCGACGTGTTTGAAATAAAAAATTTATAGACATAGGATGCCAAAATGAAGGGTAAATGGGTTAAAAAAACAAGAAAAAAATAAAATCATTAATTTTGAGCTTCAGTTTTGTCTTAAGCTCAGTTACAAACACCTCTGTCATTTGAGATTTCATGCTTGTGATGTTTCTGTTTTCAATTATTATTACAAAAACCCCTGTCATTTGTCAGAAATACACACACATGTAGTTTGTTGTTGTATGATAAACTTATCTTTATGCATTAGGGAAGATTATCATAACTTGGTTGAAGTATTCTACGTAGACTACCAAGGGCGTTGTTACTTTTCAATTCTGTAGCTAGGCTGCTGAATCTAGAGAAGACGTTGCTGCTGGATTTCAGTTTTATCGTTCAGATTCACCCCAGCAATGATTTATCTTTTTATTTTAACAACAAAACAAGTTTGGGATTTCAAAGTAGTAATCAATTTGAAATCCTGCGAGGAATAATGAAATTAAGCCCTTTCAAACCCAAAAGAAGTGGCAATCAAAGGTTGTTCACTTTTTCCATGGAGTCCAATAAACAATGATCTTCTACTTCACTGGTTTGGAACCTTTTTTTCTTGTTTGATAGTAAAATTGTACAGACGTGGGATTGAAGCTGTTATCTTGTATACTATACAGCATGCACAATCACCTGTTATATCCTATGCCTTCTTCAGCACTCTGCCATTGCTAATAGAAATATTCACAAAATTGTCAGAGGAACCGATTCGCTGCAATGGTCGAAGTTATCTGCATTTCTTGTGTTCTTGTTAGTGTCTTCTCCCTCTGAACATATTCCATGGTTTTTTACTACTATACTATCGATTTTCGGTACGGTTCTAAGTAGATGTCAGAGGCATGAGCCTTCGTAAAATTGCTGCAAACCTCCTCTTTTGCAGACAAAACGAACTCAAGTTGTGAAAATATGATGAAATATAGAATATATACATTTGACAGATCCCAAATATACTCGGGTTGATGTCTAGAAATCAATCGTATCCAAAATTTAGTGGTGACAAACAAGGACAAGATGACAGGTTGGAAGATTCAAACAGCAAAACAGAGACAAAGGAGCAGAGAAGAGGAGGGAAGAGCAGCAGTTTTCTGTTTTCGGGGCTCAGAATTTCAGCAGTACATGATGATGATGATGTGACCTGTGGTATATTTCCCATGCAAGAGGCGGTCTAATTAGAAATCATGCAGTCACTATACATGTTCAATAGCAAATGGTGCTGTAAAACTTTTTTTTTTTTTTAAATAATAATAATTATAATGTAAAAACAAAACAGGTAGATGCGTTGGAGATCATGATTTTCCTGAAACTGTAGTCATCACCGTAGTTTACCCCTCTAATCACAGAAGAGTTTCCGAAACCCATCTACCCCTGCTCTCGTAGATACAGGTGATTGTTGTGATATGTTGAACTCTCCAGAAATCTTCACCACGGAACCTCTCTACTGTGTTGATGAATGTTGAAGGCATATGCCACAGAACCAGGTCTTCTATTTTTTTCAGGTTTTCAATCCCATCCGGCACAGTTTCTAGCACCGTGCATGCTGTGATGTCCAGCCTCTCCAGCCCAGGCATTGATCCTTTTGCTATTCTGATGCGCTGCAATCTCTCCAGTTCATGGAGACCTAGCTTCTTCAGCTTTGAAAATCCTCCAGGATCACAACACAGCTCTTCCCCTGCATAAGCTTGACGGAGTTCAAGCACCACCAAACTAGGCAATTTCTGGAGGGCCTTCAGTGGATCACTTGTCAAATTAGAAAATTGAAGCACTAGCTTGGAAATATACTGGAGTGAAGCTATCCATCCTGGTAAAGCTGAGAGACTACATTTGAGATACATACATTGGAGATATTTTGGAGGAGATGAAATAGAGTCCAATTGTAAGAAATCCGTCTTGTTTAGTGAAACAAGATACATTGCAGTAAGGTGTTTCAACCTCTCCAACGTATAACATAGATCCATTCCCTGCTCTTCTCTCAGCTTTAAAATGCCCAGCCTTCTCAACTGAGTTAGCTTTCCCAACTCCCTGACCAACTCATTATCTTCATTCACTTCAACGCTTCCCAATTTCTGCAGGCTAGTCAACCTTCCAATTCCTGATGGAACTCTCATTCCATGAGTGTCTGGGAAGAAAAATGAGGACTGGAAACTGTGTCGATAGTTACGGAGCTGGCAAAGACATGTCAACTGCGTGATCCCAGTAGGCAAAGATGACACAGTAGTCCTTTTCAAATCAAGTATTTCTAAGCACTTGAGCTTCCTTATGGACTCTGGAAGCTCCCTTATCGTGGTCCATCTCAAACTTAAGTATCTCAAATGAATCAGATCTACCAATTCAGGTGGGAAGCTGGGAAAGCGAGCTCGATCTAAATTCAATACTCTTAACAGCTTGTAATTGCGAAAACCATGCTCAAAAGAATGATGTGATGAAAATAACAAGAAAGACCACAGATAAGGAAATCTCATATCTGATTGTACTTCCTCAGAGTTTTCATGGATTGATAGTCGCCGAACTTTCTCATTCTTGCTTATTCTTGTTCCGTTTGCTATCATAACAAGAGATTCTTCCCTGGATTTCAGTTGAATGATTTCTCGCATTAGATCATGAACACGACATGTCCTGACCCTATTAAAATAATTCATCTCCACCACTTGGATCAAACTCCTGTTCACGAGTTCATTAAGGTATTCCTCTGCCACTTCCTCCATTGTAAAGCCTTGCTTCTCTTCCACAAACCTTTCAACTATCCATAGCCGGATCACCTTCATTCTTTTTATCAAATAATCCTCTGGAAAAACACTTAAATACAAATAACACTGTTTGAGGTAGTAGGGAAGATTATCATAACTCAGTTGAAGTATTCTACGTAGACTCCCAAGTTCGTTGTTACTTTTCAATTCTGTAGCTAGGCAGTCACGGACTTTCTTCCATTCCAAACCTTCATTTTTCTTCTTCGACAGCAGGCCTCCTATTGCTACAATTGCAAGTGGCAGTCCCTCACACTTCCTTAAGATATCTCGAGACATCTCTTCCAGTTCTGGCGGGCAAACAGCCTTAGGTTCCCCTCTAAAGGCTTTCATGCAAAAGAGGGTCCAGGCTTCATTTTCTGGTAAAGGCTGGAGTTCATAAACATGACTGGTGTTCTCTATAGATTCAGCCAGGTTACCTAAACGTGTAGTGAAGATAATTCTACTACCACAGTTACAATCAGGAAATGCATGCATTATTGTTTCCCAAGCGTCTACATTCCATACATCATCCAGAACAATGACATACCTCCTTCTCCATAAATAATTTCTTAGAGCATCAATTAATTGGAAGTCAGTCATTGATTGCAGATTATCCGGAACGGGTTCGTTCGCTGTCACCAGAAACCCCTGCAGAGCAACTCGTAGAAGCTCCGCGGATGCAAACGATTTGGAAACTGTAACCCAAGAATGGGTATCAAAGCTTCTTCTGATGGGGTGGCTGTCATAAACTTTCTTTACGAGGGTTGTTTTTCCCAACCCGCCCATTCCAACCACAGAGATACTGGAGAGCTTTTCTTCTCCTTCTACAAGCCAGGAAACCAGTAGATGTTTTGGGTTCTCAATTCCCACGACATCAGCTTCATCCAAGTAAAGAGAAGCTATCCGGGGATCATGCCATTTCTCTACGGCAGCACTGGAGGTTGATGGCATGTCAATCCTATTAAAAGAAAAGGCGTTTCTTCTCTCTGGAATGGCTTTCACCCTTGCTTTAATGCTTTCTAAGCGGGCTGCCAGCCGATGCCGTGCACTTAATTTACGGGTGGAACGGTATGAGTTGCGAAGAAAATGGATGACACCAGTCCCATGAGATGGAGCAAACCGGATCATAAACTCTTCAAGAATGTCCTCAGCATCATAAGCCACATCTCTCACTTGTTTGACCCAGGCTCCCAGTCCTTGATCACTCTCACTCCTTTCTTCCGCATCCTGAAGGAAAGATTTCATGCTTTGCAAATCATTCCGTAGTTCATCGATTCCCCCTCTAACTCCTCCCAAGAACCGTGTTTCTTCTGCTACCAAGGAAGCCAGTTGCTCGAGCACCACCTGCACTGCTATCATGGCCATGGCTTCTTAATTGCTCCAGAATCACCAATCCTGATCTCTTTTCTCTCGCCAAAAAATTGAAGAAAGGAAGAAAGAAAAAACCTCGATGCAGTTTCTATCTCAGATCTACGCTACAAGGTTTCAAGCTAAATTAAAGATCTAGTTAATTAATTTTTTATTAACTAGTCTTTTAATTGCCAAGTTCTGCTTCGCGAAATGCGACGAGTTCATTTGATAATGCCAAGCACTAAGTATATACAATTAGAGAGAGGATATGACCCATTCATTTGGATTTAGAATATATATATATTGAGTTTCATATCAATTTGAATGCTACACTGATGGATACATATTAAAATGAGATGAAATTAAAACTCTGCTGGAGTAATGGGTTTTAAGAGTCAAACCACAAGGTAGTCGAGACTTGAGAGGTGGTTTCTCAACGTATATGGGCCAGATATTTTTAATGTTAACTCTGTTGGATAGGCTTAGTGCCGTGGTGGATAACCAGGATTTGAGTCCTGCTTGGAGTTGATAGGGAGCAAATATATATAAATATATATACATGTGCTACACAAAATTATAATAGGAATAATAATTAGGGTTTGTTCTTTTATATATTCAGCTTTCTAACCTTGCAAAGAAGCATTAATGGCCGCAGAAAGGGTTACTATAGGCCATGAAGAAGCTGTCGATTTTGTAAGGAAGGTGCAGAAGCACATCAACAAGGAGACTTACAAAGACCTTACGATGATTTTATTTGCATTCAGCAACAAGCGCAAGGACGTGGTTGATGTGTACAGAGATGTGGTTGAGCTTTTTGCAGACTATCCTGATTTGCTAGACGACTTTCACAGATTTTTACCGACTTCTGTTGTGATAGCCGATTTAGAAAGCAAATTTCATATTCTAAATATATAAACAAACGTTATCAGTTGTACGTACGTGATCAAGTTGACTCAGTACTGCTTTTATATATAATATTTCCCTTTGCTTGCTTGACCTCCATTGTGCTTGCTTGACCTCCATTGTATCCAGTGTATATATGTGCTTGCTTGATCGATCTATCCAGTGTATATATGTAGATAGATAGATGGGCACAATGGCCTATATTTTCACCAAAAGGGCTAAGACTTGCCATGGAGTTAACTCTTTTCTATTGCCCAACCTTTTTATTTTCACGACGTACAATGCTAGCTAGTCGCAAGACTCGAACGTTTGTGATGGGAGGGGATTCCGATCTTTTGCTGGTGATGAAATAGAAAGAAGAGATTGTTTGATCGCTGTAATGCTAAGTTTTTGGTTGATTTAACGTTTGAGTGTAAACCTAATATATATCGGCTCCGCAAGCATGTAAAGGATCGGCCATTTTTTTTTGGAGACTACCATGCATGCAGTTTTTTTTATTTTTATTTAATTTATATATATATAGTTAAAAAGAACATTGTAGTTAAATATCGTTCCCTCGATAAATTTAAAAGTGGGTTTAATTCGAAATAATTTGGGGTTAGTTCGATAATGATTTTTTTTTTAATTTTATAAAAAGTAAAAATAAAAATGATGATGTTTTTAAAAAAATCAAAGAATTTTAAATCACATATCAATTTAGATTTTAATCCATTGTTCTTTCTTTCTTTTTTTATTTTTTATTGAAACCTGGTTTAATTTAGGCCTGAAATCACAGGCCAACCCAACAAAGGAGATAGTGTTTTGAAACAAGTCTTCCTTCGCAAGGCCGGGTCGACAAGTATGGCACCAAGGTACCCAATCCTTCTAGTGGTGGATGGAATTGAATACAAGTAAAGTAGTAGGACTAAATATTAACATCTGGGTAACTTCCCATCTGGGCAGATACAAAGCGTGACAATGATCATTAAAGTGTTGTCAGCTCTTTACTCACTTCTGCTCGACGATTAAGACACCGGCAGTCAAATGCCTTCGGAAAACTAAATCCGGTGACGTCCCAACGATTCTCTCGCCGGTCAGATAGAACCCTATCACATCCACCCCTTTCCTCCCCCTCCTTCTGTTAGGGTTTTTAATCTAAAATTGAAAAAAAGTAATTTTTTCAATGACTTAGGGTTTTGTTTAGCTTAATCTTGGTGTAATTGCTGTTGGTTTTCTCCTTAGGCTCTTTTGGCTCAGTGATTATGAATGTCATTGTAGTGGTTGAAATGAACATGCAGCCTTGATTGTACATTGTCGATGTCTTCTAAGCCTTTCATTGATTTTTCTATTATTCTTTGTTTTTGAGCGTTTTTTGCTCGGAAATTCTAAGAATCAATATTTTTATGAGAATATTGTGCGTGGAAAATCCTAGAAGATCCAGTCTTGTAAATTTTTCCAAGTTTGCTTCAAATATAGCAATTTTTCTTTTATGGGTTAAATGCTGGAAAGGTGGGCGACTGATTTGCCAATATAGGGATACTCTGGGTTTAGTGTGGTCAATTGCTTGTGAAACATCAATGTGAAGCCTGACCTCGTTTATTGAATCAATTCTCATATTGTTGTTTTTTTGTGGCTTACAGCTTGCAGGATGGGAAATGATACCAAGGTTGGTCGTAAAGGTAAGGACGAGGTAAGTAATGATATAAGAGGAACGAACATTGGTAGCAGATCCTCAAGCAGTTTGGGTGCTGCGAATGATTCTTGTGGTCTAAGAAAGTCAACTAGAGAAACATCGTCGAAGAAAAACATGACTCCAAGCCCTTCAAGTAGTAGAAAGTCTGAACGTATTGAGAAGCAGACCCCCCCTACAATTCCTCCTGCCACGAGGAAATCCGAGAGATTGGTTGAGAAACAAAGTTTATCGACTCCTTCTAGAAGGCCTGAGAGGGGTAAGAATCAGTCGTCATCTAGTTCTCCTGGCTCAAAGAAGTCTGGTAAAAGCGTGGGCTCTTCAATTGCGAAGGAAAAGCACAAGAAAGTGAAGAGTGTGAAACAGCTTGAAACTGAAGAAGTTGGAAACAGTGACAAACCTGTTATCAAAACTGTCCTGGTTGGAATTAAGAGAATGGATGCTCGTGCTTACAGGGAACTGTTCAAACAGAAACAAAAGAAAGCTAAATTGGAAGGCAGCCAAGATCTGATAGTGAACAAGACACCTGGGGTTGATACTGAGGCGAAGAGTGATCACAAAGTGATGTCTTCTAAACAAAAAAGAAGTATTGATGACTTGAATTTTGATGCTACGGTAATGGTTTCAAATGAAGATGGCGATGCAGCTCCAAATGAGTGCGTCAGAACTGATTCTGTGGATTCATGTTCTGAAAGGCAAAGGTTAAAGAAGCGCAATAAAGTGACCGACAATAACACTGATTTACCTTCTCTGAAAGCTGCTCTAATAGGTAACTGGCTAGTTTCACTGCTGATTAATTGTTCTGGTTTTGTTCCTTATCATGTATGCAGAGATGGTACGCTTCTCGGAGTATTAGGTGGCAAACATTGTGGGATTTCCTTGATTTTTTATTAATTTTCATAAAATGTCTCTTTGCCTGCAGGAACTTCTGGAGCTCCAGTGCATAAGATGTCTCAAGCCATGCCAAGTTCAATTGACCTTCTTAACACAGCCGATGAGAATCACGTTTCCAACGGCACACTTTTGACTAGTAAATTATCACAAGCACTGGAAGCCGACATGGTTGGGTATAATGAAAGAATGAACCTGCATGATTCTGGGAAGAGTCTCCATCATTTTTTGAAGCCTGAGATGGCAAAACTCTGTGAAATTTTGCAACTCCCAGTATGTTTCTCAACCCTCTGAAGAAGTTAATTTCTCTAGCACTTGTTCATGAATGCTGCAGTAGGTTCTTTGATGTGGTGTACTGGGTCTGCCTATCTACTGCTATTCTTAGTACTTTGAATTGGTTTCAGAATTGACTTTAAGCGTAGAAATAAAGAAGAAGAAATCCGGTAAATACCCTACTTTTTGTGCATTCAAGCCATTAACCTTGCAGTGATCCCTACTGTTGGCATTGGATTGAAATAACTGTTTTAGATCTTAATAAGATAAAGATACTTCCAGGCCTAGAGAGCATTGCATTATTGGGCATTGTTAAATTTCAATTTCATTTAATTCCTATTTCAAATGGAATATCATCACCATCAAATGTTGCGTTTGAATTTTATTTTTATTGTTAATCTGTTGCTCTCTCAGTGGCATCACAAACTCTCTCCCTTGTCATCCATTGAAATAGGAAATTTTGTTTGATATTTTATGTTTCTTCACATTCTGACAATGATGATCTGCTATTTTTTCCGTCTCCTCTAGTGTTTCTCTGGGTTGTGAGAGGCAAATTCCATGGACCACAGAGTCGGAAAACTTAAAAATAGAAGAAAACACTCTCTGGTTTTAGTTTGCTTGCCTTGCCAGGACTCAGTTAACCAGATTCTATCTTCTTTCTATTAAAAGTGAGGGAAATGATATGTTACTGTTTTGATGAGTTCTTATACTTTATTAACATGTTTACATGTTTCCTGCTACTCTGGACTTATGAATTTGTTGGAAGTTGCTTGGTCATGTTTCAGAAAACATCATTATTTCGAAACTGATCTCAAGCTTGTGCAGCAGTCTTTCTTCTATGATTTCATAATGTTGACATGTTTCACTATCCCTTCAGGAAAATGTCAAGGTCATGGTGGAACTGTTTCTGGAATATGTTCTGAATAATCACCATGTCAGTAGCGAACCACCTAGCTTATTGCAGGCATTTCAGATATCCTTGGTTAGAACCTTCTTTTTTCTATTTTCCCCTTCTGTTTGATCATTTGTTTACTTGTGATACAACTTTTACACCCTTTGATTAAAACATAATAAGCCACTCGCTACTGTAAAACAATGCTTTACCATGTTCCTGTCATTTTGGGTCATGGTTGTTGAATTTGAGGATATTTTTGAAATGTTCATTGCATTTGCAATAGCTTTAATATCTTCCTGGTTTGTTTTGAATCTGGCAGATCTCTAAATGCTTGACATGTTATCTACCTTTGCTAAATTGTTAATTCTTGTTTTTATAAATGCAACTGGTTGTTTTAAGAAGTGTATAATGACTGAGTTTTGAAAACTAACAAGCAGAGTTGAAGCTTTTGTATCCTCTGTTGGGGCCAGTTTACACCTTAGATCTAAAACAATAGTACGTAGGAATTAAAAAGAGGAGGGATTGCTAGGGATACAAGATTTGCAGCCAGAAATATGACCTGACATATTGAGGAAACTGAAGGAAGGTATTTTAAAAAAAATACCAAAATCAAACATTCAAATATGCTTTTTGTTGAATGCATTATTTACTCCTTGCGAATAAGGTGATTGTTTCAGTGTAGTGAAGGATTATGGAGTGGGCTTTTTATCTGAATTGAGGTTGGAATTTATCATATCTGATTATTTTGGAGATGAAAAACATCTTTCATATTCAACTACCTCTATTTAAGAATAGTAAGAAGACCTGGATAAAAACGAATTATAAACATGAAATAAGTCATTTAGAAATGAGAAATTCTAATCACACTTGGAAGATATGATTCTTGTTTCTTAGGTCCTATCTATTTATCCATGAAAGAAAATAATTTACTTAGAAAGTGCCTAAAGCAAACTAAAACAGGTCAGTTTGCCCTCTACATGTAAGTTCTTTATCAAAGGATGGAAACTACAGTGTCGATGAATTATTTTCCATTGTTTTCCATATTAATTGGACTTAAGAAATTTGGTGCTGACATTCTTGACTTCAGCGATCCGTCTCTCTTTCTCTCTCCCCATGTTTCTGTTCATCCATTGCTTTTTGGTGCTTCTGCATTCTCTATATCTATGATGATTACTGAGCATGTCTTCTTTTTTCCTTGCTTGTGAACTGTGCTGGTGACTGTTCACATAAATGTTAGATACCTTTTGCTGACGGCCCGTTTTACTTTGTGCTGTTTATATTGAAGTGTTGGACTGCAGCTTCCATGCTAAAGCACAAACTAGATCACAAAGAATCACTTGCACTTGCAAAAGAGCATATGAATTTCAGCTGCAAGAAAGGCGAGGCAAATTTTGTTTACTCAAAGTTGCGATGTCTGAGAAAAGTATTTATTTTTCGCACTGGGACTTTTAAGGTAGCCGGCTCTCCAAAAGCTTCATGTTTTTCATTAGATGATCTCAGTCAGAATCAGTCAAATGGAAGATCTTCACTGTCAACACCATCTAACATGCAAAAAGTGAGAACAGAGGTTGAAAACCTCAGATCTGGTCAGGAGTTATCCATTGATCAGGTCCTTCCTCACCTGGAATTGGCACAAAAAGATTACTCAAAAAGTATCAAAGTCATTGAAAAGAAATGTGATAAACAGATGAGGAAGCTATTGCAGAGGCAACAAGAAGAAAGGGAAGAGTTTGAAAAGAGATATGAGCAGGACAAGGCAGACATTGAACATAAGCAAAGAACAGAGGCAGCTGTTATTCGTTTACACAGTGGTAGTTCAGTGAGAACAGATCAAATTAAGATGCTGGATAATGTATATTCAAAAGAATTTGAAAAGCTTAAACAGCAGATGGAAATGCGCCTTAATAATCTTTTGAAGTTGCAACTGGCTACAAGGAACAAGTTGCAAGAGAGGAAGGCTCAATGGATTGAAGGAGTGAAGTCCTGGGCACATGCTGAATTAATAAATAAACCATCTTCAAATGAGTATGGATATGATCAAGAAAACACTGTCATGATGAATTCTTGTTCCAAAGAACAGACTCCTAAACAAGATCAAAGCATGCCAGATGGAGATTTTCCACTAGAAGTTCCTGAAACTGTGAGATCAAATGAGGATGTACCTCCTGGGGTACTGGCTGCTTCCAAACCTATGTCCAATGGAGCTACATCCAACATGCTTGAACAAGAGGTTCCCTTGGAAGTGCCTCAGATTGCAAGCGTGAGGGATGTTTCAGAGGATGTTGTGTCTGTAGATTCATCTCCATGTGAAGAACAAATTCCTGATGCACAGATTACATTGACAATACCCGGGGCTAACAGCTGTAATTATGGTCCTGAGAACAGCATTCATAAATCATCATCTGACGATGGTTCTGGTAGAGTTGCATTAATGTTGCCTGATAGAGAATTTTCTTTGGGAGTGACTGAGATTGTCATTTCCACTGGTGGCATGGAGAATGGTGCTTCTGTAAATCCTTCACCATCTGAAGGACAAACTTCTGCCAGAACCACTTCTTGCATGGATGGAAGAGAAGTTTTATTGGAAGTGCCTGAAAAAGCCCCTCTGGAAGCTGAGGAGGCCATTAACACAGCTATGGATAAAGATGGAGTAGCCATTATGGCATCGGATAATGCCTTTGAAGTTGATAAGCAGAATGTAGCAGCAGTCAACCTGCAAAATGGAGAGTCTCTGATAGAAGCACCTGAAAACAATAGAGTCAACCAGCCGGATGAAGTGGTTCCATTAGGGGTTTGTGAAACTCCAGTGGTAGGGAGTGGTACTACTGGTCAAGAGAGCAGTGGAGTTTGTGTTACCACCTTGCCTAATGGTACTGGAGTTGATCAGCAGGCTGAAGTGCTTCCATCAGGAGCTTTTGAAACTGCTACCGTTGCAGAAGTGGGGAGTGGCCCCACTTGGATAGAGATTGACAGAATGCATGCTGTAGCCTCAGATAGCAGTGAACCAACTGAATCCTTTAGATTGCAAGATAGAACTGCTCAAGTTTGTGATAGCCGGATTGCTTTTCAACAAATTGATGCCTCAGCATCCCAACCTGTTGTAGTGTCCATTGAATCTCCAAATGATGCACCAGTCAGAGCGCACATGCTGCATGTGTTACCATCTATCGACTCCCCTACTAGTTCACAGCCTCCATCTTCATTTGTGCAACATGTGCCTATTGATTTAATAGCTGTTGGCGGACCACAGATGCTTTTATCAAACATGAGGACAGAACCTGTTACTTCTAGAATTAGTGATCATTCTGCAACTGCACCTGCTGTTCGAATGCTTGTATCGACATCTCAAGATCCACTGCAAAATGAATTGGATAGAATACGCATTGAAACAGACCAGATTATCAAGATCCATGAAGATGCAGTTTGTTTCCTTTTAACATAGTTGTATTCTGTGTTCTAAACACGCCTTGGGTTTTTCCTTTCATATGATTTTTTTTTTTTCTATTTTGCAGAAGCTGCGGCTGAAATCTGATTGTGAGAAGGAAATACAAGAAGTTGTCGCTCAAATTCGGAGAACATATGATTTTAAACTTCAGGATATAGAATATGAATTCCTTCGTAAGAAGAAAGAGATGGATGACAATCAAAATAAAGTTCTCATGAATAAGATATTGGCCGAGGCATTCAGGACCAAGTGCAAGGATACTAGGGCATCTAGTACCCCTGTCAGGCAGCAAGGTGGGTATCATGCCCTTATATTAAAAATATTGATACTAAGGCAAATATCAGTCATTAAGATGTAATTATGAATTCATTTGAGTCTCGGTTGAACCTAAACTTGGTGGCAATGTTAATGGCATGCAGAGATGACCTCTAGTGTTATGCAGCAGCTGCTTCAGCCATCCCAACCTTCAACACAGAGACCTTCTATTGTCGCTGGCGCATATTCAACTGGGCTTCCTGCAGTTAGTCTGCAGACAACTCCCACTTCTTCACCTCCTGCCCCACCTTTACAGGCTGTTCATTGCTCCACGCTTTTTTCAGCCACCCTGACCAGACCACCACATATCAGTTCCATCTCTCCTACCACAAGCAATCTCCAAGTTGGTACTGAGATTCGAGCCCCTGCCCCCCACTTGCAACATTTTAGACCTTCAGCATCCATTTCGGCAACCTGTCTTTCATCCTTCCCAAGTGGGATCCTTCAACATGTACCTACAACTTCTCCCACACTTTCTGAGTTTCCTTCTCCAGCTCCAGCAACCGTACAACAATCTGGTCCTCCGATTATGACAAATTTGCTGAAAAGCATGGGAATTTTTCCTTCTAGAACATCTCTCTCCAGACCGGATTTGTTAATGGAGGTTGATAATCAAACGAGTACAGAGATTCATTCTCTAGCTCCAGCAATTGTGCAACAATCTGGTCCTCAGATTACGACAAATTTGCTTGAAAGCATGGGAATTTTTCCTTCTAGAACATCTCTCTCCAGACCAGAATCGTTAATGGATGTAGATAATCAAACAAGTGCAGATGCAACTCAGCCCTGCAGTTTCCCCCCACTAACAGATTTGAGTTGTAACATAAACCCATTGGCTCAAGCAAGTGAGGTTGTTTGTTTATCAGATGATGATTGATGTTGTCGGTTAGTTCCATCTTCGTAGTGTAGATCATAATGTGTAGTTTTGTTTTTTGGAGCCCTACGTCCACGAGTCCTCATTGTGTTGCTAACCTTTTTGCTGCAGTATTTGTGGCTGTACATAGTTGAATGCTTCTCCTGGGTTATGTGTAAGTTCAGCTCATAGCATTCGCATTCTCGTGCTGTTTGAATTTTTCAAGTTTCCCCCCTCTCTATAATGCTTGTAGGCTTATCATCTGTGCACTACCTTGATTGGTTTTGCTTCTAAGATGGTAATCAAAATGACTTTGCATTGAGTGTGGAATTAATCATTTTTTTATATTTAATCTGAGTTATACCGAAGCTTTTGAAAGATTTATTGTTATGGAAGTCATCTCTACAAGAAATAGTTGTGCTTGGTTGCCAGGGAAGTTCTTTGCAAGTATTATGATAGATTGCATGTTTCCAAGTGTCTTCAATAGTTGAGTTGAACTTGAACAATATGGTAGCGATTGAATAAGATGATACATATGAAACAAAGTGAGATTGGGGCCGTCAGTTTTTACGTTGGTGAAATCTATTTGATGATTTTTTTAAAAAATATTTATTATTTTACATGTTTTTAGATTGTTTTGATTTGATTATGTTAGAAATGATATAAAAAGAAATAAGTATATATTATTTTTAAATAAAAATTAATTTAAAAAATAACTGCAATTACATTTATCAAACAACATACTGTTGAATAGAAACAAAGTTTCTGTCTTTATAATCATGGAGATATTTCAATTAGATAAAGATGGGCTTTGGGGGCAGTCCTTGAACCGTACATCAGGGTGCTTCCATCAAGATCTCATGGTCACTGACATGGCATGTGGGCCAAGCTAGCACCTTAAGGGATATTGACACCTGGCTCTGGGCCCAAGAACACCATCTGTCAGATACTACCAATGAGCTCTTGCCACGTGTTACAGGTACGGAACTTTTTCTGGTGCCAGCTAGCATCCTATCAGTAAATCACTTGAAAATATATAAATGTACAATAGAAATCCAAAATTGCAGGACCTAATTGCTTATTTTATAGCACAAGATCTCTGCTACTATTAAATCAAATATCAGCATAAATGCTCCATATAATCCAATAGATGACCATCATGCACCTTAGATTTCAATCTAAATACTTGTCCACACGTTTTAATTCAAAGCCTAGAAAAAATGTTTTAATGAAGGAACTTTTGTGAAATTTAGAGGTATCAACACATGCCATGTTATTATATATTTAAATATCGAAAATATGTTTGAAAACAATTTAATTATAATTTTGATTCAAAATAATATATATATATATATATATATATATATATATATATTGCTAGATCGGAATTGATGGTTCTAGTGGGATTTGATCTACTTTAGGTTCTTTACTAATATGAGCGGTCGTTAAATATATACATTAAACCAATTTCCAACGTACATTCAGCAATTAGTGGTTGACGTTGCGGAGATTTCAGTCACTACTCGGAATGTGAGCTGCATTGATGATTCGTCCATTTAAGGGAGAAACATTATTTTGACTATTGGGGCAACGAGGCAATTTTCCCTGTGATGAGCATTATGAAGATCAGAAGGAAGAATATAGTGCTTTTGTTAGGCCTTTTGGAGACCTAATAGTCAATGTCGAAACCATTTTATTTATAAACTTAAAATATAAAATGTTAGATAAAATTTCAGGATATAATTTATATTATTTTTTAATATTCTTTTTAAGTGAAAGTATTTTGGATTTAAAACTTAGATAGGCTCACACCTTTTTATGTTAAGTTTTTCATCAAATAGAATGAGAATGAAAATAACGAGATTCAAACTCATAACCACTGAGTCAATAAGATTTTAATAACATGTTAAGGAATAATATCATTTAAAGACTTAAACTGTTAGTTAAAGCTCCCTGATTTATATTCTTTTCTCGCAGTCAAGCCTTCCGATAAAGGTCTAATCTATTAGCAGCCATTACACAGCAGCAGCAACAGGAGCTTCTGCAGAACCAGCCTTGTCAGCAATCCTGATCAACACCTCTCACGCCAACATCCAAGAGTGCAGGGGAAATAATCAAGCGGAAGATCCTCACAATGCCACTGCTTATATTATGGTAGAAGCAATAGGAAGTCCAACGGCTACTTCACACCAAAATGGTATCTCATCATACATGGAAACTGCAGCCTGAAAATATTGAATGCAGATCACACAGAAGCAGCCTTGAATATTGGAAGAGAGCCTTCTTCCAGTCTTGATATATCAGACACAAATCAGCCTCCATAAACAAGGAGTCCTGCAACTATGGAAAGATAATTGAATAAGGAATCCTTGAGCTATGGAAAGTCAATAACACAGTCATCCTGTGCAATGTATAATGTGTGCTCATCTCCTGTCCCTTCTATATTTTTTCTCTTAATCCTCCACTGCCTTCGTCCAGCATTCAGTCATTTTTTTTAAAACCCTGGTTAAGAGTGCATTTCTTGCTGTGCTGTTCGTTTTGAGCAATCCAATTCTACTCGTGTTCGTTGGTTTTGTTCTATTATCATCTCATTGTTCGGACTGCTTTTGTTCTGTTGTAGCTGTGGAGATCTGTTGCAGGAGGTTACAGAGTATTCTGCAGAAGCTTCAGTGGCAGTAGTCGTTGATTATTCCCTAAAGCTTTCAATTTATAGTACATTCAAAGAAATATGTGTTTATATATGGGTGACAGCCTAAAACTTAAAGGCGTATGATCACACTATATATACTTGCGAAATAAAAAGAGTAAGAATGTAGAATCTTTGTTTGTCTTGCGATGCAGGAGGTCCTGATCAATCATATATGGATTTGGATTACCTGAAAAGCCTAACAAATATATTTTCGAGCCACATGGACAAGTTCAAGACTAAAAAGAGAATTGGTCGTCCTGACAAAAGCAACTAGAATTTTAATCCATATTTTCATACACCATCTTTTAATAAATAATAAAAAAAAAACTCAACATTTTTTATGAGAAATTTTAACAAAAAAATATATAATAGTACAATTGAGATTTGTACTAAGGTCATCACAATAGCTTAGATGTCCATGTGAGATTTGTTAAAAAAGTAATAGTGTGAAAAAACTTCCATAAAATATTTTGATTGTTGAAATAAAATGAAAAAGAAAAGAAAAAGTTGGGTAGTTAGAGTAACTTTGTAAAACTAAAAGGACTAATTCATAAATAGGAGGAATTAACTCTATAGGAATACATTAACAAAAAGGTCCCTAGCATAAAATTTCTCCTCAAGTCAACAAAACCAACAGAAAGCAAAAGAAAAGAAGAAGAGAGGCTCTAAAATGGATCCTAGCCAGGTGAGTCAAGTCGCCGTCTTTCTGTTCAATTTCTCCTGAATCATTTCTTTCTGTTGAATATAATTATGGGGCTCGATTAAATTCGTAATTTATCCATGATTTTGGACTGCTTATTAGATCTGCTTTTTGGTTGGATATTTTGAGCTTCTTCTTTTTTTTTTTTTGAAATATGATAATATTTATAATGAATTGGACTGTTAAGTGCCTATGTGATTGGTTTTGAGTTGTCAAGCCAAGATTTTTGACGGGGAGACAATGCTAGTCTCATGCGGGTCGGTTTCGAGGAAGAAAAAGGCAATGTCGAAGTGCAATTTTTTTTGCATTTAGGGTATTGGGTTTGTTTTTGATGGTTTATTCGGTTTTATGGGAACCCATTTGGGATTTTGATCTTGTTTTGATTGAAACCTGAATGAGATGTCGCTTTTTTTTTCTTTTTTCATGTGTTGCATCGTTTTAGTCGCATGGTTGCGATACTGGTTTAGTTTTTATTTTTCTCGCTTTTCCCCCCTCCATTTTAATAGAAGCTGCGTTGGAATTTGAGCTTTCCTTTTGTTGCATTAAGTATATTTTGTTGGAAATCCAAACGAGTTGTCGAGCTTGTTTTCAATGTACTGGATCATGCTGAGCTTGTTAACCATGGTTGCGGTATTTGTTTTCATTGCTTTTAGTTATTTTAATGGGATTTTGAGTTTGTTTTTAATGCATTAAATCATTTTAATGGAAACCCAGATGAGATATTTAGTTTGTTTTCAATCTATTGAATCATTTCATTTGAAACTCGGTTGGGATGTTGCTTTTGTTTTCCTTGTGTTCATGATGACAGATATATAGTTTGCAGTGGAGACAATGATTGAGATCGCTTCAATCTATGCATACAGTTCAAAGTTTATAGAATATATTTTCTATCTAATTTTAGAATCCTGAGATTCCTTTTGGAGTCTAATGATAAGGAGTGAATTTATGGAGTTCAGAATGAGAGTATAGCGCTTCTGATGGGAATAGTGTTAAATATATACAGTGGAAATCCTGATTGGCATTTTATTGAATTTTGTTTTTCTTCTCAAATAATTTATGTATAACTCCTCTTGACAGCCCCCTGGTGAAAATTATGCCAGTCCAAAGACGTGTTTCTTTCATGTTCTCTTCAAGGTATGTGACATATCCAATTTGTGTTTACAAGTTTAGATCTTTGATTTAACTTGAATAGAACAAGATAACACTCTTATGTTTCTTTTTTCTGCAGGCAGGAGCTTTGGCATTTTACATACTCTCTGCTCTGTTTGTTAATAGCTTTGTCATCATTTTTGTGGTGACCGTGCTTCTTGCTGCTCTTGATTTTTGGGTGGTCAAGAATGTGAGTGGTCGGATTTTAGTTGGCCTTAGATGGTGGAATGAGATAAATGATCTGGGTGAGAGTGTGTGGAAATTTGAATCCCTTGACCAAGAGGTCAGTTTCAAAACTCATGCTCGATCATATATGTGTACTCATTGTGCACTGACCCTTTTCAATTTCACAAGGATGTTTGATATTGAAATTGAATCTCGTCCATTTTTATATTTGTTTTGACATTAGTCATTGGCCCGAATGAACAAGAAAGACTCATGGCTGTTCTGGTGGACTCTTTACATAACAGTAAGTTACTGACTAAATCATATTCTCAGCATATCATATTGTAAAAAAGTTGGGTCTTGGGAGTATACAGAATATTTTATAAGATTCTGACTAAAGATTGTCTATAAACTGACGGGGAATGGTTTTTTTCGGTTTGTTTGCTCTTCTTCTGATGTTCAAATTCAGATATAAACTCATCTTCTGTTTTCCTCACTTTTCTACATTTGAATGTTATTTATTTATTTTCCTTTAACTTTGTAGGCGGTTGCCTGGATTGTGCTTGGTATTTTCTCTCTCATAAGGTTCCAAGCAGATTACTGCCTCATTGTTGGAGTATGTTTGACTCTCAGCATTGCAAACATTGTTGGCTTCACCAAATGTCGCAAAGGTGAGCAAACAACATTTTCTTTGGTTTTCTGAGATCATATCATTTGCTTAAATGTCATCCTGGAGACAGTCCATTACATTGGGGATTCTTCTTATCCATATGTTTCCAGTGGTGGGAAGTAGACATGGATAATGGAAACTTAAGGTTTTAATTTGTGTCAAATAGATCAGACTCAACCTTAAAGGACCATGTTGAGCCTGTGATATATCACACTATAGTTTGTTTGATTAATCAGTGGCTTATTCTATATAAAATGCCATGATAGAGGGCAACACACTCATGGGTTTCCCACCAAGTGACACAGCTCCGCTGCTAAACACACTACTAGATGAACCTATAAGTTTCCCAATAACTTCATGGTGATGCTATTGGCCTTATAAGCTGTTCTGCCATGGGCGATTAACTTGTCACGAGGATCAATATCAATTAAGATTAGAGTTTGAGCTGATAAAGTTTTTTAGTTCTATTGCTATTCAGATAATATAAACTCCTTTGATATTCTAGGCAAGTGTGTGAGGAATGAGAAAACAAACAAGTGGAATGATTGCAGATTCAATGCATTTTTAGTAGTAACCTTACTAATTGCTGCAAGTCTGGATAATTTTATTCTATGCTTGGACTGATACTACAGAATTATCATGCAAACTCTATTGCATTTGCTGCTAAAAGTATTTCTCGCAACTTAACTTTATACACAACATTGATCAACCTTAGTCTGAATAAATTGACTCTGTGCTTGTGCCGATACTGTAGATTTTTCATTACATACTCTGTTTCATTTGCTGCTAAAAGTATTCCTCACAACATAACTGCTCACACAACATTGATCACTTGGGTCTATTGCTCAATCCTCCTTCTTTAGGTCATTCTATTATTTTCTATAAATATGAGAAAAGGAATTGAAATTATTCTTCCTTCTTTTAGATGCTAAGAAGCAGTTCCAGCAGTTCGCCTCCCAGACCATCGCATCTCGAGTCTCATCTACCATACAGTCAGCATTCAGTGTTGTGTGATTCATTCATTACAGGTGGGGCATACAACCGAAGTCGTGCACTTGTACAAGAGATATTGAAAATTGGTTGGGGGAAGCATACAGGCTTGGTGGTGTTGCATCGGTTGATTTTTTGAACTTTCAGTAGGATACATTTAGATGTTTTGTTGACTTCTCAGACACCTAATCATTTATATAATGAATTACGAAAAACGATAACGTTACAAAAATAATTTTGCTCTTGAGTGTAATTATTGACATGTTCTTAGCTCTCTCTTCAGTAAAGCAGGTCTTAACAGCCATAAATATCCGCAGCTCGATTGTTCGTCGGGGAGGTCTGATATGAACTTTCCAGATAAACTCTCATTTTCTCATAAATCAAGGGAGTTGGCTAGCTAGATTTGAAGACGAAAGGTCCAACAGTATGCTAAATCTTCTCATTGCCGTTCGAGCTTAAACAAGCAAGTGGAATCTTAGAATGGTTTCATATATATTTTTATGGCGTAGTCGATCATGCATGTTTGTCCCTTGCAAGATGATTATTAATTCCTTTAGAGGATTTCGCTTCCTAGTTGTTTCAATTCTTGATTTGTTTTTTGTATACTAATTTTGGTTTTGTATGCTATTATATATTACTAGCTTAAATTAGATTGCTATTCTATTTATTTTTTATAAGATTATTATATTACGAGCTTTAAATGTTAATCTAGGTTTATTTATGTTCTTATTATTTTTAATTGATATATTTTTTAAAATTCATTCTACAACTTTGAATTAATTAATAATCGGATTGTATAATTTATTTTAGTTTATTTTTATGATTTTATTTTGATCTTATAATCAAAGTCATTAAATTAAAAAGTTAATTTGAGTTAATAGATTTTTTTTTAATTAATTATTTTTTAATCATTCACTATTAGACTAATTAAAATTTATAATTTGTTTTATGTGCAGTTATTTATGCTAGTTATAGTATAGATTTAACGAATTGACTTAAATCCATCTAGTGTATTATTATAATTTTAATACTATTTTAAAAAAATTATTACTCTGGTTTTTTAATTAAACTATGTTGTTATCCAAAACTGTTTTTATCAATTATATTATTTCAAATTAACTCTTATAAAATTTATTTATTAAAAGTTTTTCTTAGTAATATTTAAATATTTTTATTTTATATTAAAAAAAATTCACCCGCAAATCGGGACGTAGCTTTCTAGAAAGGAATTTTTTGGAGGGGGGAAGTTAGTCTAGATAAGATGCTGCCAAACTTGACAAAGTGTTAGTACTTAGCGGTGGTTTCGTGGAAGATGCTCTGCCGATGCCATCAGTCACTAATTACGATGGGGACCCTCATTCAACTAGGCCTTAAAGTCGAACGTGGTTTATCATTCCAAAGCACCCTTCATTTTATCTTTAATATTTCAGAGCATGTTTCTCTCTCTGGCGGCTAATATTTCTTCTTTGATTCCCAAAGAAAGCAGAGTTTCTTCTTACGTTTTCCATGGAGGAGATTTTGACAAGGGTGAGTTCCAAAGCTGCTGAAGGTATCAGATTTGCTTGGGGATTGGAGGGACATCTGCAAGATCTCATCCAGTCCTTGACCATGATCAAAGTTGTGCTCCAAGATGCAGCCAGAAGGCCAGTAACAGACGATTCTTTGAAGTTTTGGCTGGAGATGCTACAAGATGTAGCTTATGATGCTGAAGATGTTCCAGATGAGTTTGCTTATGAGGTTCTTCGTAAAGACCAACAAAAAGGTAATGAAATCCAGAAACTTGCAATTGGATTTGAGCTTGGAATTTCACAACTTGCTGATAGATATCTTGAAATCAGCTGGGTCAGAGAGATAGACTCCTTCCTTTACAGCTCAGAAGTTTTGATAGGAAGGGAGGAGGATGTCTCTAAAGTCATGAAATTGTTGATTGGCTCGATTGATCAACAACACGTTCTTTCTGCTGTTTCTATTGTGGGTATGGAAGGTCTTGGAAAGATTACTATAGCAAAAAAAGTCTACTAAGAAGTTGAGGAGAGAAACATGTCTCTTGGGTTTGTGTTTCTAATGATTTCAATAAAGTTAAGAGTTTGAGGAGAAATGTTGTAAAAGACCGATAAAACTATTGGTGGGTTGAACAATCTTGATGCAGTTCTTGAAAATCTTACGAAAGAGCTGTAAAATAAAACATTTCTTCTCGTCCTAGATGATATGTGGAATGAAACTCCTCATACGTGGAATGGTTTGAAGGAGGGATTGTAAAAAAAATTATGGCAAAAAAGGAAATCCTTACAACCCATAGTAAGGATGTGGCAAGCATGATGGGGACTTCTCTTGAGGGTTAGCATGAGCGGGGAGACTATCAGGTGATCAATGTTGATCCATTATCCATCTAAAAGTCAGTGGGGGTGGAGTAACATTAATAGTTTCAGACTTGGAGTCAATTGGAAAAGAGATCACAAAGAGATGTGGAGGGATTTCATTGCTTGCTAATGTTTTGCTTGCAAATTCCTTTTTCCAAGATGTTCGTAGGAACGAGCATGAGATAGTAACAAGTCATAAGATGCACGATCTTGTGCATTACTGGTCTCAAAATCAGAAACGTTAACTTCAGAGGCCGATTCGGTTGTTGATGGTGCATCTCTTTATCGTCATCTAAATCACAAATGTTGAATTAGCATTTTCAGAGGTTGAAACTAGAGAATTGCATACCGTTTTCTCAGTGGTAGATGTATTAAGTCGGTCTTGGAAATTCAAAAGCTTGAGAATTCTGAAATCCCGTCGATCGAGTTACCAGATTCAATTGGTAAGGTGCAACATTTGAGACATCTCGAAGTCTCAAGTACGGAAATCATAGAGTTACCTGAATCCATCACAAAGCTCTACCATTTGAAAACATTAAGGTTCACATATTGTTACTCACTACAAAAGCTTCCCAAGAAAATGAGATAATTAGTCAGCTTGAGACATCTTCATTTTAGTTTTGAAGGTCAAGTGCCAGCTGAGGTTAAATTCTTAACACGCCTTTAAACGTTGCCAATTTTTGTTTGGGGTACAAATCATAAGATTGAATTGCTGGGATGTTTGAACGCAGTAAGAGGAGAATTGAAGATATGCAAGTTTGAGATCGTGAGAGACGAAGACGATGCTGAGAAGGCAAAATGGCGTGAAAAGAATGAACAAATTGGTGTTTGATTAGAGTGATGAAGATAACGAGGATGTGCTGAAAGGCTTGCAACCTCATTCAGGCATAAGAAGCATAACAGTTGAGGGTTATACTGGTGGAAATTTCCCTTCATGGATGTCTCTATTGCAACTCAATAATCTGATGGAGCTGAGATTGAAAGATTGCAGCAAGTGAAGACAGCTCCAGACACTTGCATGTTTTCCTCGCCTTAAAATCCTTGATATAAGAAGAATGCCTAGTATGAAATATAGGCATTGAGCTCTATAGTAGCAATGAAAAATCAGCAATTGTGTATACTCTATTAAAGAGTGTAAAGTATTTAGCGAGTTCAAAAGCCATGCAACATTTCTATAAGTTAAAAGGAATTGTGTATTTAGGGATGTCCTCTTGAGGAAAATTGTAGCAAGGACAAAGAGCCTTGTATAGATAACCTTTTATTTGTACTCAATACTCTATTAAAAGAACTATTCATTCATGCTTAATTACTTCTCATATTTGTTCCATCAATATATATATATATATATATATATATATTGAATGCTTTAGAGACAAATATTCCATTTGCAGGCACTTTCATCTGCTCGAAGCAGCTGAATTACTCGACCTGCAAGCGTATCACAGTCACCATAAAGAGCTGGAGAATAGAACAAAAGAAATGAGAGGCGAAACCAACATAAGAGTAACGGTGGACTGATGCCAACAAACATTAGAACAAGCAAAGCAGTCTTAACAGAATATATTTGTAATATATAGAATGTATTTCAAGTATTGCTGATAGATGCAGGTTTGCACCAATGAAGTTAAGTCAGATAGCGAAAAGGCCACCTCGTGTAGTAGTTTATAAACTATTGATACAGACGACACTGATCATCTGCAATATAGCACTGGTTGCCATTAATCTCAAATCTCAGCTGTTCTTCAAATCTCAGAAAACTCTTAAATGAATCATCTTCCACATCGTTGATGAATAATTCAACATTGTCGACTGCTTTTATAATTTCGCCTTTCTTTGTAAATGCCAATGGCTTCATGCAGTATCCATTCATACGGATGCTACATAATTGCGTCCAGGATTTCTTCCCTCCATATTGCTTCATTTCTGCCACCACAAATGAACTCAAGCAATAACCATAAGCACAAAGATTCCCTCTCAAGGAAGCTAATCTAAAATAATGATCAACAAGATCTTCATGAGGTTTTGGCACTATCCGTCCATCAAATCGAACCGTAATACAGCATGTACGCTAAGAAAATTAGGACGATTGGAGCGATAGAAAACCCAGTGCAGGGCTCCAATCACTGAGATGCCTTGAAGATGGCAACTAATCCAATTAGGAAAATATTCAGTGCATTTTCAAGAAATATTTTTAAGGGAAAAAACTTTGAAGAATGACTCAAACCTCTACTCCCCACACACAACTTTGTATAGCAGGTTCCAAGTGCTGACTGTAAGTGATGCTAGTACTATAATAACGTGGAAACACTTGTAATTGTCAATGAACCATCTTATCTAAAAGCTTATAAAGAAGCATTAGAGTCTCATTGAACTGAAATTCAACTGAGCAAATTGCTTCATAGCAGTCTAAAATGGAGTAATGTTCCTTAAACAAGAGAAAAAACTTTTGATTATTGTTATTTATACTGGGGCATATCAAATCAGACCATAACTTGCAAACACAACGAAACCTATACAAAGACTTGTCTGGTAATCTAGAGAAAATATCCAGTATCACATCATCAGGAATATCTTGCACCATTTTTCCTCGTTCGTTCCTTCTCTCCATTGCAAAGTTCCCTGAAGTATCCCTTCAGCATGCCCCTTTCCTCTGAGAAAACTATATCCATGGCACGAAATTAGGTTTTCTAGTTTTTATACTATGTTAGACACCTCAACTTTAGAATTTGCAAATCTTTCATCTTCTATTTGCAATAGGATTCTTTCAGTTACTTGTCCTATGTCATAAGATATTTACTTCCTGTCTACTTTCTAACTTAGAATTAATCCTAATCAAGATTGCAAGCCTCTTTTTTCTCTTGTTTTTGCTTTTCGGGTACGGCTTTTCTTTTTATTTACATCAATTTTCAATGTGGCATCTACAGTTACACAATAGTTTTGTTGGAATATGGCGCAGCGTGGTTAGAATTGTATTGTCTTAATCATAATTTCAGAAGTGTTTATCTAGGGGTATTTGAGAATGTTTTTTATAAATGAGAACCAGGCTGGAAGAAGCAAAGACAGAAACAAGGAACTTCCAACAAAGTCACTGAAGCAGAAATCTAGCAATTGGACTGGAAGAATGAGGAACAATTTTACAAGGAAGAGTAGAAGAGAAATCTAGAAATAAGAGGCATTCTATGTAGCAGAAACACCTCTAAAATCAACAACTCGGTCAGCCATGCTTAGTTTTCTGAGATGACTCCTAAGTTCTGTTTTGTATTAACTGTCTTAGATTCGATTAGGATTAACTTTATTAGCTATTTTCGGGCAATTTGAGTCATTATTAGGTCATGATAAAATCTATATAAATAGTCAAACGTGTATGGATCAAGCAAAAAAATGTAAGAAAACAAAATAACAAACACCTTTCAGAACTTATCTCTCTCTTCTCAATTTAAGTTTTTATCAAATGCAATAATCTCTCGTTTTCTTTCTTACAAAGACAAAAGCAACCAAATAGCACAAGTAAGAAATTCAGAAATTTCCAAGTGGTGACTGAAATTGTTAATCCTTGAATAGGACTCAACTTTCACCATTGCAGAATTCACACAAACTATCATAATTTGCGCCATAGCATTGCAGAATGTACAGGAAAAAAAATGTTTTGGAGTTAATTTTTATATTTTAATGGTTTGTAAAGAGAAACGAAAAACATTCAATTCAGAATTTCTAAATACTCGAAAGATCTTTTTGAGAAAAAAGGTTATCTGAGGACCAAGATGATATTAATCTTATAATTAGTAGGCCATTTTGATGTTTGTCCTCTGGTTCTTACCGAACTCATCCCAAAAAACCGTCCTCGATGAACTATTTGCCTGCTACCTCTATTACTCTTCTCCACCTCCATTCTCCAAAGGAGCAAAAAATAAAACATTAGCAAAGAGAGAGATGTTGCAGTGTATATTCCTTCTTTCAGATTCTGGGTAAGTGTCAAAATCTCTCAAGAACATATCTTTCAAATCTAAAAACAGTAGAGACTGCATCTTTATCTGATCTGATTAATATCTTGTGTGTTTTGTGTGATATTTTTTGACAGAGAGGTAATGCTAGAGAAACAGTTAACTGGGCATAGAGTAGATAGATCCATCTGTGCTTGGTTTTGGGATCAAGTTGTTTCTCAAGGTGATTCCTTTAAGGTACTTCGAAGCTTCGACGTTGTTTGTTGGACTTATTTTGCAATTTTTGAATCTGGTTTGATTTTATTCTGGACTTTGTGTATATTTCATAATTATATAAGCTTCGTTTATTTTTGGCTTGTGTAGTTTCAAGCATTGATATTTTCTGAGTTTGATTATGGTACCTTTATGGCTTTTGACAATGTTGTTTAGCTAAGAGTTTCAACTTCTGGTTTGGATTTTTCTTGTTTTTGTTTAATTTAGGTTTATATAGCTATTTTTGGGTTTTGTCTGTTCATGTTTTGATCTTTTTGGGTTTCATTTGGTACCTTTGTGGCTTTTGGGAATACTGTTTGGCTTCATTTTGGAATTCTGGGTATGATTTGAATCTCATTTTCTGTCTAAAATTCAGGTTTTTCTTTTTTCATTCTAAAGATTTGCTTTTCAATTGATATTTTGATTTTGTTTGAGTTTGTTTATGTCGTTGATGCTATTGTCATTTGTTGTATCTTTCACTTGCTTTCCTGTTGTTTTGATAGCAACAACCAGTAATTGCATCACCAACACATTACTTGTTCCAAATTGTCCGGGAAGGGGTCACGTTTTTAGCTTGCACTCAAGTTGAAATGCCACCTTTGATGGGCATTGAGGTAGATTTTGTTAGCTTATGTGCTTTGTGATTGGATGTGATTATGTTTGGGTTGATGGTGTTCAAATCCTGACTTGTACCAACTAGATTTTCAGTTCCTTTGCAGAGTAGCTGATGTTCTCTCAGATTATCTCGAAGGGTTGAATGAAGATGTAATAAAGGATAACTTTGTCATTGTGTATGAGGTACTTTTCTGAATCATTTTCATACCGGGTCATTATGCTAGTTTCTTTCTGTGAATTACGAGAATATCATGCTTACAATCTTTTGGGATTGTGGAAAATATTGGTCTAAAAAGCAGCCTTGACTCGTGTATAGGATCCGATTACTAGTAACTAAAATGTTGTTTTGGGACTTCAGAGAAAGGTATCAAATCAACCGGATAATATGTTTAAAAATAAAAAAGTCAGTCTTTCAATACATTGTGTCTCTAATTACTTGTAACTACACTAGGTTTTCAAGTGACCTTTCCATTTTTTATGGTATCAGAACCAAAAGATGAGATGCTTCCCCTTGTATATAAACAATACAAAAACTATATTTGCGGCTTGTATGTTTTATAATTTCACAGTAACAAAAAATTATGTTTAATAAATTGACAATATAAGGTGTTTTTCTTTCGTTTTTATTTCATTGGTTGAGATCAAAGGGGTAAATTCAAAATCTAAAAGTACTACTTTGGTTCAAGATTTTCCTCCTTTCCCTAGTTTTTCTCTCCCTATTTTGTGTTCACAAACCAGCATTTTAATTAAAATTTGCAGCTTTTGGATGAGATGATAGACAATGGCTTCCCCCTGACAACAGAACCTAATATACTGAGGGAGATGATAGCTCCACCAAATATTGTGAGCAAAATGCTGAGTGTTGTGACTGGTAACAGTTCAAATGTGAGTGACACTCTACCAGGTGCTACAGCATCTTGTGTTCCATGGAGAACGACAGATATAAAATATGCTAACAATGAGGTGTATGTTGATCTTGTTGAAGAAATGGATGCGATTATAAATAGGTATTGCTCTATTCTTGAAATTTTCTTGTAACTTAATTGTTTGCATTAGGCACTTCTCCCTTCCAATTGGTTATTTGAATTTCTCCATCTACATGATTATGATTCGATATATGTAACTTTGTATTTTCCTATAGACACTTTCACATTTGATTTGACTTTCTGAAGAATCTCCAGTGCAAATTAATTGCAGGGATTACATAACAAATGGGGAATGGGGCCATCTCAGTAGTGTGATTAGCTGCCTTAATAGTTTATTTTTTGTATATTAAATACAGATCTGCAGAGTCACTTTCTTTGGTGTTGTGCATATCATGTTACTATTTTTATTTTTCACCTTCACGTGAACTATTTTAATTTAGATGCTCTTAGAAAATGCATTTCAAGTTAACATAAGAATTTTCCTTCTTTGGTTGTTATCATTGAATGTCATATATTTATCCTGTGTGGTTTCATACTTATGGCTAAGCAATTTTCTTTTTCAAATGCATTTTTCAGGGATGGGATCTTGGTGAAGTGTGAGGTTTATGGTGAAGTTCAAGTAAACTCCCATATCACAGGTGTTCCTGACTTGACTCTATCATTTACAAACCCATCTATTATGGACGATGTCAGATTTCATCCCTGTGTTCGGTTCCGGCCTTGGGAATCCCATCATATCCTATCATTTGTGCCTCCCGATGGACTATTTAAGCTCATGAGTTACAGGTCCATAGTGTGTAGCACACATCATAAATGTTTTGGTTCGTTTATTGTCAATGTCAGTTTCTGGTCATATTATGAAGTATACATGCAAGATAACTACTTGGGGAAGATGTAGAGAGAATATGTATAGTCTTATGCCTCTTGTGTTAGTCACTTTGTTCACATGTATGCCGTAGTTTTTGTCCATTTAAATAACCTTTCTCCTTCATTCAGGGTTAAAAAGTTGAAAAGCACCCCAATATACGTAAAGCCACAGATTACATCTGATGATGGGACATGCCGCGTCAATGTGATGGTCGGTATACGAAATGACCCTGGAAAGATGATTGACTCAATAACAGTGCAATTTCAACTGCCTTCGTGTGTTTTGTCATCTGATCTGACTGCAAATCATGGAGCAGTGACCATCTTCTCAAACAAGGTATCTGTGCTGAACCTCTCTTGATACCTTTAATGCTTATCTTTAATGTTTGGTGAGAAAAAATATATTGATACCTTTCGTTATTCAGCATACCCAAAAAAAAAAGGAAAAACAAGATGCATGCTCCGTGTATCTCTGTTTGGAAAGATTACAAAAATGCTAGTTCTGTGTCTCTCTTTTGAACAATTGTTTCATCACATAACAAACCCTTGGTAGCAGCTGAATAGCAAAAAAGGGCTGTGCAAATTTTTATTCTTAGTTTAAAAATGAAAAGGTAAAAACCGCTCAGGCTGGATTCTTTTTTTTTTTTCGTACATGGTAGAGTTTGATTATTTAGTTTGTTTACACGTTTTTGCAGACATGCACTTGGTCAATTGATCGAATACCAAAAGATAGAACCCCTGCATTATCTGGAACACTGTTGCTTGAGACGGGATTAAAGCGGCTTCACGTGTTTCCCACATTTCAAGTGGGTTTTAGAATCCAGGGTGTTGCTCTCTCTGGCCTGCAATTAGATAAACTGGATCTCAGGGTTGTACCAAGCCGTCTTTATAAAGGGTTTCGAGCTTTCACAAGATCAGGACTATATGAAGTTAGGTCATAGATTTTGTATTGAATCAAGATAAATTTCCAATTTGTTATGCTACCTGGCATGATTTTGGCATTCTGTATTATAGCATGGATGCCAGTTGATCAATGGAGTTAGATCATTTGGTAACTTGACGAGATGGTTTGTTTTGCTGCTTTCCATGATTTCCACTTGGTGAATTTCAATTTTTTTTCAGATGAAGTTAGCTCATAGATTTTGTGTCGTATCAAAACATTTTTAACAAAATCAATTATATCTGTGATCAAAATCATTAACCTCAGAATGTGTTGGCTCTCATTGTCGCTACTTCCATTGTTTCAAGCAGTTGCTTCAGTCACAAAAGGTCCTGCAGTGCCCTTGTTGGCAAACTGTCAGGGCAATTGAACATTGATTTTGGGGAGTTCTCATCATCAGAATAGAAACAGAATAATATTCTACCTTTCTGGGAAATTGAAGTCACAAAAAGGAAACTGAAACTTCTCTATTCAGAATAGTTTTTCAGATTTCCAAAGAGTTAACACAAGTTTTTCTTATGTATACATTTTTTTGCAATGTAGAAGACATTTTTTTATATATTTTTTCATATTTAGTTAGTTTCATAAATTATTAATTTAATATATATATTTTTTTGAGTTAACAATATAACTTTTAATATAATTTTTAATTTTAATGAAACACAATTATTATTCTACAATTAGATTATCACAATTGAGATGATTATTATAAATTACTGTTTTGATTTTTTATGAGAAATAGTTATAATCTTGATGTATTTCTTTTTTATTTTTCGTCTGTATTTTCAATAAATGAACTTGTTTTTTTATTTCAATTTTTTATCGGAAAAAGAAAACAAAACAAAAAAAAATTATCTTCTGAACAGAGTAATGCATTCAAGATAGAGGATACATGATGTCAGCTTGATAACACAGCCAAAAAAACAGAGGCCTGGTGCAATGAAGAAAACCTAATGTGAAACAAATCTGGCATTGGATATTGGATGAAACTTTCAAATTGTTACTTCAAAACGAAGATAAAGAAAGCAGCAAAAGTATCAGTGAAAACAGTGAATCCCAAACTAAAAAATATTGGATAAATCTATAAGAACTCAAACTAATTAAACAGCAACCTTGTTCACTCTAAAGGAATCCATAACTTCACGAAGATCATTTTCCTCTTCTACAAATACATTTTCTGGTGTTTGTAATCGTAACTCGTACAGCTGATTGTTTTCAACACCAAGAACTGACAGATACCGGCGATCCCATTCCAATCGAACTACTCTTTCCCGAGGCATAACAGCCAGTTCGTTGTTATTGGCATAGGACTTGATGTTTACCTGATAACACGATGGTCTGGTTAGAAACAATTCTATGAACTCGAAAGGAAAATAATCTTTTTGATAATAAAATTACCTCAACTTGATAATAAAGTTTTCCATCATCAGCGACTCTAGAGGATGTCGAAAGAATATTTGATTCGCGCCGGACACCAAGTCTAGTAGACATAAACTCTGTTAAATACTGCTTAAGCACCTTCTTTCCAGCTTCTTGCGGAGGGCCCAAGTCTTCAACACTCTTGTACCTGGATGATGAAGGAGACGACAGCTCCACTGAGAGATTTTCATCAAGAACGAAAGGGTCTCTGAAGAATATATCAGCCCCCGCACCTCGAACTTGAATCCAGCTCTGAGGGTACTTGAATGAATACCCATCAAATTGATCAATGTATTCCCTGAACCCAACGGAATTTTGAGCAAGTGCAGGATTTACGAAACCTACTTCTGAAAACATGTAACTTGACAAGATCAATGCCATTGCATTTCTCCTTGGAACTGCAAAAGCTTGAGTCTGATTATGTTTACATCAAAAATTATGTTGTGAGAAGCAATTGAAAGGGCCTAATGATACATGACAAAAAGCTGCATATCAGTTGAGAAAATAGGGATCTTTTATGATCCGAAGAAAAAAATTAATTAAAAAAAAAACGTATTGCATGACAGTGTCGTTATTAAGTGTAATGTATTCCACCATAATTGTGTGCACATTAACCCCTCTGTTCTGTTATTGTTAATTTTTCCAACACTAATACAGCGTGATTTTTAAAGTGCTTTTCAAAGTGTTTTCGTCAACAAAACGTTTTTAGATGATTTTAGTACGAGGATGTCTAAACTACAGAAATGACTTTCCACCACATTACCAAATACACAACAAGTAACTGGTCATAGCAACCATGTTGCTGACTAATTTATAAGAAATGTAATGATAGAAAAAACATCAGGCCTCTCAAATCATTTTTAGAACAATCCCATAAATTCATAATACTTCCACTTTTTCTTTTTTCAGATTCGACAAACAGAAATTTAACCATGACAATGAAACCACATTCACATTTCAAATCAAGAAAAAGAACTTACCACAAAAAGAAAAGCAAGGGAAACATACAGATAGAGACAGTATGAATGTGAAATTATAGTTTTCGAAAGAAGAGACATACCAGTTGGTTGTTGTGGGAAATAGAGCTGCAGAAAGTGTGGTTTGGTGAGATGGGCATCGAGAAACTGGGCCAAGTCGAGCGAGAAAGAGCTGGATGCATGAGCTGAAATGGAGGCGGAAACGAGTCGAGAATTCTTGCCATTTCTTGATGAGTTTGTAACTCACAAACTAGTGGGTGTCAGCGCGTCTTGTTGAGAGAAGATAGAGAGGTTGAGGATGAGATGGAGTGTGGTCAAAACACACATGTTTGAATTTTATTGGACAAGTGAGTTTGTTTTCTCACAAGTAATGCTGTTTCAGTCTTATAGAAATACTTTTAAATGTAGGATTGAACTGTAAAATTATAAGAATTTAATTATTTTTTTCCACATAGAAATTATTACATGAATATAAAGTTATAGATATTTTACTTTATATCAAAATCATTTTTAATAGTAAAAATAACCCTTTGTAATATCCAAACAGCAATGGCCCATCCCCTATGTGCACTTCTTACAGTCGAGAAAAGAATTTACTCGACATACAAGGGCTAAAAAATCATGTTCATCAAATATGTTTCAGTCAGGAGTATTTTGTAAGGATGGCAAGTGGGAAGTGCACCATCGGCATTGACTGCTACTCAATCTGAGAAACTGAAAAGAAAAACAGTTGCTGAAGAGGAGTTCCTTAACCAGCAAACAAAAACAGTTGCTGAGGGCGCTTCTGGATTCAGCAAGTGTCTGATTCCAGTTCTGTACGAAAAAGAGATGTTTACGGGGTGAATTGGAGGAAGAAGAAACGGAAGAGGAGGAGGATCAGGGACAAGCTGGTGTTAGATTTTTAATGATCTGAATAGTACCTGTTGTACATAGTTACTGTTCAGATTGAGAAATAAAAAAAACAGGAGTTGCTGAAGAATACTAACAATGAAACTGGAATCAAATCTCATAATTTTATTGAATTCAAAATGCCTATATATAGGCTTACAATGCAAATGAATCGAAAACCATAAATCTCTCAACAACCTGAGAGATTTGGATAAATACAGGTTTTGAAATTCAAAACCTGTTATGAACAGTAGTTCTAGCTAAACACAAACACTACAGCTAATAAATCAGAAATCCTACAGCTAATACAAAATTTTCTCCAAAGCTGATCTCACTAAAAATCTAACAGCTGGAAGATCGACTGCTAATAGAGAAGAGACAGGGAAGAATTTTTGAGGCAGAGTGGACGGAAGGATAGTTCTGGTTCGAGTAAGGTTTCAAGTTGGTCACGAAAAGTGATTTTGATGCCATACCAATGGTATGATTTTGAGTCAATATTGCACCAGGAAAACATTAACGTTTATAAAACACTTGCTTAGATGTAACTCTCCAGCAGTTCACATCGGACCAGAGACAACAGCTGATAGATTTGTTGTCGGGATGCTTGGATCTGATGAGAGAAACATACCTGGGAACATAGTTGCTGCTCAGGCATGTATGCCATTTGGTGGCTTAACAAGTTTTGGAGGAGCATTCTTATGAAAGTTTGAGTGTTCACAAATCCCTCATCCATTTCTAGATGAAATAACTAGTTATTAATGACCAACCTATTAATCACAAGCTGCCTGCCAAGTGTTCTGTGATCTTTTATAAAAAGAACAGATTAATGACCTTGTCATGGACATGGTTGATATTCCTAAGAAAGCTTGTGATCATCGAATCAATGAGTTTGTAAAGGGTGTGCTAGAGCTGCTCTGATCCAGACCTACATAATTAGCCATCTCAAGAAGGATATGCCTTCTTTAATGGGCAAGGCTAAGACTCAACAACGCATTATCAATAATCTTGAAGATGCCAGAGGTCAAGTTCTGTGAATAATCTTGCCTACCAGGCACCAGGTGCTGGGAAAACATCTCTAGTTTCGTCTATCGCTGCTGCCTGCGGCAAAAAATAAGTCCACGTATCCTTGGTGGCATTAGGGATAAGGCTGATATCAGAGGTGTTAATCCAATGGGAATCCCTAGCAGAGAAAGAAGTTACGTGGGAAGACCTTACTATGACGAATCTATTGTTTTTGACTGTCGATTTTGGGGGCATGGATCCTCCAGAAAGGAGAGGATTTAATGAAAATCAAGGATTTTCAAAATTACTTGATAATGAAATTGTTTCAGACAAGATAAAAAACTTCTTGAGGGCAAAAGGAACGCTGACCCAAAAGTTGAGGTGCGTTTTCTAGGTTCTTAAGAATCATTATTCAACCAAAGAAAAAGAAATTGACGGGTTAGTGCTTGAGATAGTGCAATTAAGAAGGAAACTGACTAATTTTCTCGACCATTAATTATTACCATCCTCTAATTCAAAACACATACTTGATTATTAGACACTCATTAATGCTAATTTTAAGCTGACCTAACAAAAAGGAGAGTCAACTTGGCACATCCAATAACATCAGTTCCTTCCCTATTTCACTCCAAGAATGGCTAACAAGAAACCTAAAAGGGAAAAGAAAGGAGTAAATTATCCTTCAACCCTAGCTAAATAATGTAAAAATAAATTCATTGTGTCATTAAAAAAATCTGCTAGTTTTCCTTATAAATCTATAGATTGGCATTTCAAGAAAAAATAAAATAAAAAAAAAACAGAAACATAATTAGTCAAAGAAACAGAGATAAAAACATAAAAAATACATCTTTATTATATTCTTAAACAAGTTTTTATATTTTTAACTCTTAAACATGCCTTGCTACTGTAGGTATGTTTAATAATATAAAGGTCAACAAGAGTCAAATATCTAGTTATAGATTTCCAAACAAAAATGACTAAATTAAAGCATCACAAAACATTTACAGGTACTAAGAAAATTTACTCAAGACAAAAGGAACAAGGTTGTTAAAGGTACTATAGTCATTTCCTTCCACTTAACTTGAAATCCACAACCTTCTTACTTGTTACCCACGATGACCGAGACAAAATCTTGCCCTTCCTTACAACCGCCCATATGAAAATCCAGTTTTTTCCTGTCTCGTCGTTCTCCGAACACCAAAATCTGCTGTCAAATATCACCAATTTCTCTCTTTTATGTCTCTGTAAGTTCAAATCAAGAAATGATATCCTTTTTATTCATTGAAGTTTCAACCTTTTATTGTTTGTAAATACAAAAGATTCAGACATTTTCCTTGTTTCATTACAAGCAAATCCTTAGCACATTTGTTTATGCTTTTGTTTGGTTTTCGATTCTGTCGATGCTGTTAGTTTATTGGAAATACAACAATGAGACCCTCCTATAGATTCTTTTTATCTAAGAAAAATCCAGTCTTTTTTAAGCTCCATCATAGTCTAACAACCAATTTATCAGGGAACCAGTTTAATTTCGAGAAAAACAAGCATTTTTTGACCAACCCTTTTAGAATCTTTGGGTCTAGGACCATTTTCAATGAAGCCCAGAAATCTTTTTGTGCTCCCTATATCAGTTTTGGCCAATCTAGGCTTATAACAAAAAACTTAGAAGGAGTTTCTATTGTTGCTGGTGTTGCATCACAAGTTAGAAATTTTTCAACATCTGTCGAGACAAGAGTGAATGATAATAATTTTGAGAGAATTTATGTGCAAAATGGGATCGGTATTAAGCCTTTGGTGGTTGAGAGGATTGATAAAGATGAGAATGTTTTAGGGGATGAAGAGTCTAGGATAGGGGTGCTTGTTGATAATTGTGAAAGTGTAAATAGAGAGAATTTGGATGGTGGTCAAGAAGTTGAGATTATTAGTCCTAAGAGGGAAGAGAGTGAGGTAGAAAAGGAGGCATGGAAGTTGTTGAATGATGCTGTTGTTACGTATTGTGGGAGTCCTGTGGGAACTGTGGCCGCGAATGATCCTGGGGATAAGATGCCATTGAATTATGATCAGGTGTTTATTCGTGATTTCGTGCCTTCAGCTCTTGCGTTTTTGCTCAGGGGAGAAGGAGAGATTGTGAAGAATTTCTTGCTTCATACCTTGCAATTGCAGGTAATACTTTATCCTGCTTTTCTATTATGGTTTGATGTATCCTTTCATTGTTTCATTTTATATTTTTACATTTATATCATTGTTCTATTTTGACCAGTGTTAAAATGCCTGATCTATGTGCAACAAGTTATTAACGAGGATTCGTTTAGAAGTCATGAAATACACCTCTATTCCATATTGACCATTATTGTTTACAAATTTTAGCATAAACGTCAACCTGGATAAACATTCTGATGATGATATGATTATTCAAATGCTATTTAAAAATTTGTTGTTTCTTTGGCGTTGATATTTTACCCTTTTTATCGGCAATAATTTGTTATGTCTTCTTTGTCATCTTTCAGACATGTTCCTTTATGGTTTTGTGCCTCCTGTTCATATTCGCTGAATCATAAATGTGCATTTATAGCTATGTTTTTATTACTGATGTTCTTGAAAACTCAAGAAATTGGTTTTGTTTTCTTAGAGTTGGGAGAAAACAGTGGATTGCTATAGTCCTGGCCAGGGGCTGATGCCTGCCAGTTTTAAAGTCAGAGCGGTGCCTCTTGATGACAATAAATTTGAAGAAGTTTTAGATCCAGATTTTGGTGAATCAGCTATTGGCCGTGTTGCGCCTGTGGATTCTGGTTAGTAAATACCTCTGTGAACATTTTAATTTTAAAAATTTCCATGGTTCTGTAATTTTATTCTAGTAAGGATTTTTATGTGTCCCATATATTTAATTGTAAATTTCCATCTTTGATTGTAATATATTTCAGGGCACAGTTATTGTTCTCAGTGGTTCATTGATTCTTGTTGACTGATAGCTTCTATGTTTCTTCTTTTCTGTTTCCTTAGGGTTGTGGTGGATTATTTTGTTGAGGGCATATGGGAAACTCACTGGTGACTATGCCTTACAAGAAAGGGTGGATGTTCAGACTGGCATAAAACTGATCTTGAAGTTGTGCTTAACTGATGGGTTTGATATGTTTCCTTCTCTACTAGTCACCGATGGCTCCTGCATGATAGATCGGCGGATGGGTATCCATGGTCACCCCCTTGAGATCCAAGTGAGTCATTTCCTTACATTATCCTTTTTGATGTGGTGTTTGGTAATTGACTCGGGCTGTTTGTAGTGGTTTTTTGTGTCCTTGTAATGTGTTTTTTTATTTAAATTTAAGTGACTTGGAGTTCTGCACAGTTGGAAATTTATGGATCAGTTCTATATGAGCTTGGAGGTGCCATAACCTCAGCATCCCTGCATTGCTTTTAATTGTTACATGTGGAAATGGAGTCTTGCTTATGAAATGCTTTAACACTTTTTCGCAAATATAATGATTTAAAGCTTTGTAAGGTGCAGCTGTAAGGTATGCAGCCTTAATGATATGAAAAACTCAACTCTTGCCTTTTAATTGTGCTATTAGTCTGTTATATATTTGTCATTTCTCCAAAGCACTTTTAACCAAGCATCCCTGCATTGCTTTTAATTGTTACATGTGGAAATGGAGTCTTGTTTATGAGCAACTTTCAGACTTTTCCGCAAATGTAATGATGTAAAGCTTTATAAGTGCAGCTGTGAGGTATGCAGGCTTAATGATATGAAAACTTCAACTCTTGCCATTTGCTGGTGCTGTTAGTCTGCTATATACTTCTCATTTCTCCAAAGCACTTTTAACCATTTCTCTGATGCTGTTTTTTTTTTTTTTTTTTCATGTATAGAGAATGTTAGTCTGTCATCATCCTGCTATATGTACAAGCTTTGTTCTTTGATTACATGTTTATGCATCTATGGTTTACCTCACAACTACTAGTCTGTTTCTGCAGGCCTTGTTTTACTCTGCTTTACGATGCTCACGTGAGATGATAGTTGTAAATGATGGATCAAAGAATTTAGTGAAGGCTATCAACAACAGACTCAGTGCTCTGTCATTCCACATTAGAGAATACTATTGGGTAGATATGAACAAGATCAATGAGATATACCGATATAAAACAGAAGAGTATTCTACAGAAGCCACCAACAAATTCAATATTTATCCTGAACAAATTCCATCATGGCTCATGGACTGGATACCTGAGGAAGGCGGTTATATGATTGGCAATCTGCAGCCAGCTCACATGGATTTTAGGTTTTTCACTCTTGGAAATCTTTGGTCCGTTGTTTCATCTTTGGGTACTCCAAAACATAATGAAGCTATTCTAAATCTGATTGAAGCCAAATGGGATGACCTTGTGGGAAGTATGCCTCTTAAGATATGCTACCCTGCTCTAGAGCGTGAAGATTGGCGTATAATCACTGGCAGTGACCCAAAGAACACGTGAGTTTCAAAAAAATTTACTTTAGCCTCTGTGCATGTGCTTTTGTTGTTCAATTTACAATTTCTTTCAACTCCAAAAATTAATTTTTCTGATTGTGCATTGTAGCCCTTGGTCGTATCATAATGGTGGGTCATGGCCAACACTTCTGTGGCAGGTAAGCTTGACTTCATTTGCAAAATGTATGTTTTGCTGAGGCTTAAAAAAATAATTTGGGACCAGCAGACACTCATGCAATGCTGATTTATACTCAACAAACGTTCCTGCTAGTTTTGCTGGTTTAAGTGATACATGGAATCTAGTTTTAAAGGTTTCTGGTTGGCCATACTAACGAGAAAAGAGTCACTGGGAACCCAAAAATACACATCCAAATGTCACCCCTTGAATCACTTAACTGATCTCTGCCCTCTGAATCATTTCTATTTTGATTTCAGTTCACTTTGGCATGCATAAAGATGGATCGAATTGAACTAGCTCAGAAGGCGATTGCTTTGGCTGAGAAGAGACTTCAAGTTGACCATTGGCCAGAGTATTATGACACCCGAACCGGGAAGTTTATCGGAAAGCAATCTCGTCTCTATCAAACATGGACGGTTGCAGGGTTCCTAACATCAAAAATTCTCTTGGAGAACACACAGAGGGCGTCCTTATTATTCTGGGATGAGGATTATGAGCTTCTTGAGTTCTGTGTTTGTGGGCTTAAAAAGAGTGGCCGGAAGAGGTGTTCTCGAGGCGCTGCTAGGTCTCAGATCCTTGTGTAGGATTATGCATAGGCAGAATTTCTGTTATTGTACAGCTATGCTAATAGGATAGACTGATAAAACAGTGATTTTCAACCACAAAAGGAAGAAGTTATACTAGCAGCAGCATCTTTATACACGACTAGACTTTAGTCTCAGTTTAAATATCATGTTAAGAGCCGATTAATTGGCTAAGTTGTCATTGCTATATTCTTCCATTGTTGTATTCTTCCCATTGCCATATCTAGTTTATATATTATTACAATGATCTTTACACGCTTTTTTAATGTATCAAACTAGGGTTTTCCTGCAACTATTTCACCTTTACTTTATTTCTTGTACAGTTAAACCTCTATAAATTAATACTTTATAACCATGAAAAATTATTGATTAATCAAGATATTATAATTACATTTTAAGTTAAAATCTTGAGATCAATTTTCAAAACGATTTTTTAAAATTTTACGGAGTACTGGACTGGATTGATACAAAAGTATACTTTTAAAAAGAAAATTAAAAAGAAAAAGATTTAGTTTTAATTAATATATATGGTGGTCCAAGAATATCTATTATCTCCAAGAAAAAGATCTGTAGGTTAAGGCTGTCTTTAGGGCCAGCAAAAAGATAACTACAGATCCTCTGCTTGTCTTGCGAAGCTGGGACAAAATGCCAGATGTATTTGTATCACAGTCATGTCTTTGTGATCTCAAAGTAGACATCCCCACTCTCTGTATCCCTTCCACACCATATAAAGCCTTGTTCCCACCATTTTCTATTCCATGCTTTAAACTATGAACAAAAAATACAGACCATGACCAACACTGGAACATGATCACAAAAAGATTGCTATCCACCGGTAACTCCCATCCTTTCCCACCTATGATCAAGAACTACCTACAGTGGGCCCAAAACACACCAAAGCACCAATCAAGCACAACTTTTAATCCAAAGGGTACCTCCATTCTAGCTACAGACCTCTTGAAATCATATTTTGAAAAGGGCCTAATCAGTCAAGCACGTGACCTGTTTGATGAAATGCCTGGGAGAGATGTTGTTGTATGGACTGCGATGATTTCAGGGTACACATATTTTAATGAATACACTCAAGCATGGAGTGTTTTTGTTGATATGGTAAAGGATGGCAATGTCCCACCAAATGCATTTACAATATCAAGTGTTCTAAAGGCTTGCAAAGGAATGAACAGTGTTTTTTCTGGGGGATTGGTTCATGGATTGGCTATTAAAAGAAGGTTTGTGGAGGGGTTTATTTATGTAGATAATGCTCTCATGGATATGTATGCTACTTGTGGTGTAACTATGAGGGATGCTTGTGTTGTTTTTCACGATATTAAACAGAAGAATGTTGTGTCTTGGACTACCTTGATTGCTGGTTACACTCACAGAGGTAAGGGGAGCCGCGCGGTTCAAATCTTCCGGGAAATGTCACTGGTAAGTGGATGAAGGAAAGACTATAAGAATCACAGAAAGACTTAAATGTATCAAAACACTACTATAACCACTATATTGCACATCATGGCCGTGGTTTGTTGAGTAGTCTTTAACTTTCACGAACTGCTTACTATGCATATGTATAGTACTAAAATGTGAATTTGTTGCATTTCATGGCTAACAGGAGGGAGCAAAATTGAACCCACATAGCATTTCGATTGCTGTTAGAGCTTGTGCTTCGGTCGGCTCAAATATTCTTGGCCGACAAATTCATACGGCAGTGATTAAACATGGATTTGAGTCCGATCTTCCTGTCATGAATTCTATACTTGATATGTATTGTAGGTGTAGTTATTTATCCGAGGCAAAGGAGTACTTCAATGAGATGAGTGAAAAAGATTTGATTACATGGAATACATTAATAGCTGGGTATGAAAGATCAGATTCTATAGAGCCTCTCTTTATATTTTCACAAATGGAGTCGGAAGGTTTTAGTCCAAATTGCTTCACTTTCACCAGTCTTGTAGCAGCATGTGCAAACGTAGCAGCTTTGCATTGTGGACAGCAGGTTCATGGAGGGATTTTTCGCAGAGGGCTTGATGGGAATCTGGAATTGGCTAATGCCTTGATTGATATGTACGCAAAGTGTGGCAATATAAATGATTCGCAAAAGATTTTCAGTGAAATGTCCTGTACAAATTTAGTCTCTTGGACTTCTATGATGATTGGATATGGTACTCATGGTTATGGTAAAGAGGTTGTTGAGTTGTTTGATGAGATGGTCAGGTCAGGCATCAGACCTGATCAGGTAGTGTTTATGCCAGTTCTACATGCATGTAATCATGCCGGACTAGTTGATCAAGGCTTGAGGTACTTCAACTGTATGTTGGATAATTATCACATCAAGCCAAATCAGGAGGTTTATGGGTGTGTTGTAGGTTTGCTAGGCAGAGCTGGAAGAGTTGAGGAGGCCTATCAACTAATAAGAAACATGCCATTTATGGCTGATGAGTCTGTTTGGGGTGCTCTTCTTGGTGCTTGCAAGGCACATAACCTTTCAAAGGTGGGCAAGTTGGCAGCTAAGAAGGCATTGGCATTGAAACCAAATATGGTTGAGACTTATGTGATGCTGTCAAATATCTATGCTGCAGAAGGCAAATGGGGAGAGGCTGAAAGAATGAGAAAGCTGATGAAAAGAGCAGGCTCTAAAAAAGAGGCTGGTAGGAGTTGGATTGAGGTACGAAACCAGGTTTGCAGTTTTGTTGTTGGAAATAAGATGGGTTCTCATATAGAGTGGGTTTACGAAGTTTTGGAATTACCTGCAAGGCATATGAAAGAGGCTGGCTATGTGCCTGAACTTGATTGCTTTATACGCGACCAAGAAGAGCACTTTTTTTGAAGTGAAATGATACCATATTTACATGTAACCAGCTTGAATGTGGACTCACAAACTAAGTGGAGGAAACTCCCACAGTTGCTGAATATCCAGTTTTTTTAGCCAATTTGAGCGAAAGTTAGTCAACGCATCAGTTTCTCTTTCTCAAATCTTTAAGGATCCAATCTTCACTGCACATTTGCAGCACAGAGATTATATGATATATGAGATTAAAGAGAGGGAGACAAGGATCAGCACCATCTAATGATATCCAGGGTTATCGAGAAATCTTGTTAACAAAGCCTCCACACCTCTCCATCTCTCTGCGGGATCTCCCTCCAGTACATCCTCTCCCCCAGCGTCCTCATATTTAAATAGCTGTCCCTGCGAATTTGGCTATCATACAAACAAAAAGATGCTTCATTTTCTTCTTGCTAGGAAACATTAGTCATTAATCAACACATGAAGAAATGAATTTTATTTTCTACAGTGTGAAAAGGTCAGCAGGCAAATGATACACACTTCTATCACAGATCGCAAGGATTTCATGTAGAGCCCAGATTTCAATTCGGTGGTGACCATCTACAGTGTAACTCTGCATTGACGAGATTGCAGATAGTAACTCAAGGGCTGATATATTGTTTTTGCTGATTAATCTTTTTTTATGATAAGGATCTCGGCTGCATCAGATGTTGTCCATAATTGCTTTGAAACCAAGATCAAAGCTCAATCAAAAGAATTCATTAAACAATGGATAAAAGGACATCATGCAGAATTATTCCATGGTCAACCCAGAAATAGTCAGATCCAGATTCCAATGATTTAGCTTCATGCAAAAGACACTGAGAAACCAATATATATATATATATATATATATATATATATATCAAGAAAAGATTTCCAGCAAGCATGTCAAAAACACCATCAATTTGGTAACAAATTCAGAGATCAGCACATTTACCTAGACATGGCATGTTTCTCAGTTGCAAACAGCTACTTCATTCATCAAACTTCCTAGGATGTAAGACTGAAAATTCACATTGGTCATCGTGAGCAAGGGAAAGACATTAACATGCATTTAAGCACTGCCACTGTGCACCAATCAATATTTTCAGATCACCATGCATCAACCCATGTTTAATAACTACTACAAAGTTTATAGCAATACTTTTTGATACACACCCGTCACGGAATTGTAACCAAATGTGTTGCTTCTTAGCTTAGTTTTATAGCAACATCAACACTCAGGAATTTATTACTTTTGTAGCAACAGCAGCAGCAACATTTTAGAAATTTATCATCATGAAAATAGATAGGCCTCCACCAAATCCTCATTCTTAAATTAGAACCATATCATCACCGAACTCACCAGCACCCATGGTTTCAATCACCTCATTGGTGGTGAAAGCAGTGTAGGTCAAAAAGTGAAGAAAGAGGACACTTATGATAAGCCAGTATAAAAAGCCGTGCCAAATCCCATGGAAATCACCTGTAAATAAAATAAAATAAAATCCACATACAACCATTACCAATGGAAAATAGCAAGCTAAACACCAAGTACGTACAGAGTCATATATGGTGACACCAATGCCTACACCACAATCCACTCCAAGATAATCCCATATAACCCCTGTGCCAATAATGGTTATAAAATAATGAAAATTCATTAAAAGAAAAAAAGGGGGCTCAAATATAAGAAAGAACTTTGGCCAGTGCTTTGGCTAGATTCGAGGCAATTTGTGGTGTGTGAAACAAGACGCAAAAAGAAAAGAAAAGGTATTAAAGATTGAAAGATAAACTGAAAATTAAATCTCCTAAATTGATTCCAACTTCCAACAAAATTTAAGGCACAAAATCTAGCATTTGAACGTATTTGCTCCGTTAAAAATATAATTTGGGTTCAAGTATCAATTAAATTGAAAAATTCCAACATCTTTGTCAACAGGATGTTCATATTCCTATAACAGAATGAATTATATTAAGTGGGAGAAATTTAAAGCACCGGTGGAAATGAGAAAATCATGTAAAAAAAATTACTCGGTCTTATGCTCAGTCTCTGCTCTGCTTTGTAAAACAAAAGTAAATCAGATCCTTAAGAAATTCAAACAGATTTTATTAAAAAGAAAAAAGAAAAGAAAGACATCTTACATTCTTCTATTGGGATTCAAAGGCATTCTCTTTTCATTCTCGTGTTCTGCTGCCATCAATTGACAAAAAGCAAATCCAGAATGTCATTGTGAGAATAAACATAATACAAGCCACAATTCAAACAAAAATGCAAAACTAATCAACTAACCAGTTGAAGAATTTAACCAGCCATTGTGGGTTAAAACTTTTTGTAAGGCATGGTTACTATTTCATTTCAACAGTAACCGGCCTGAGGTCTTTTAATTGTAAGCCAGGCAGCAACCGGTGAAAAAAATACACTTCTACCATGGTCGGACTGGACAAGCTCCACATGAAAAAACACAGAAATTTGTCTACTTGTATATTTTTTTCTACCAGTAGTCCATGCATGAACAAGAACCCTGTTTGAAGTGGTGGAAGAGATGCCGATCCCTCACCACAATTTCATGATTATAAGCTTTAGAGATCAACTTTGCAGCAGTGTGACAATCATTGCATATTCGCAAATTCTTCACTATCCTTATTGGTGTTGGTGGATCAATGGCAATAAGCCCAAAGGCAATTGCAAGCTTCTCACTGTGTCTAAACAGAGTAGTTTCCTTTTCTTCTTCATCAATATCAAGGGAAACCTCACGTGTATCTGGTGCATAACCTTCCAACTTTAATTTCTTAGCCATTTCATCTAACATATGTTCAATATCTTCATTCTGAGGGTGTGTCTTATCTCCAGCGAGGAACTCATGAACTCTACCATGAACTTCAATCATGCTACAACCTGGGGTCTTCACCACCCCATGTTGCCTCATCATTCCACGAACTTCAAGAACATCAACCCAATTGCCCTTTGAAGCATATATGTTTGAAAGTAACACATTGAACCCATCATGGTCAGGATGAAGTTCTACAAGCTTTCTTCCTATCCTCTCCCCAGTTTCATTGTCACCATATTTCTTACAAGCTCCAAGCAAGGCACCCCAAGTGGAAACATCTGGTGCCATTGGCATACTCTTAATGAGTTCCTCTGCTTCTTTTAGCATACCTGCACGTCCTAGAAGATCGACCATGCATCCATAATGCTTGATGTTGGGCCCAATCTTGTGCTCCTGAATCATGGAATTAAAATGCCGGTGTCCCTCATCCACTAAGCCCATGTGTCTGCAAGCCCCAAGTACTGCTACAAAGGTTATCTCATTAGGTGTTACACCATGTTCCTTCATCTCTGAAAATGTTTCGAGTGACTTCTCCACTAACCCATTCATTGCCAAACCAAGAATGAGAGCGTTCCAAGTAGAAACTCCCTTCTCCTCCAACCCTCTGAAAACCTCCAAAGCATCTTCAACACACCCTAATTTCATATACATGTTTATAAGAGTTGTACCCAAAATGATATTAATCTTTAGGCCGTTCTTCCTTATATAAGCATGAATCCACTTGCCTTGGTCAAGAGCAGCCAGGTGCGTACAAGCTGAGATCACACTAACCAAAATCGTCTCATCTGGCTTTGTTCCTTCAATCTGCATATCCTGGAAAAGCACTAAAGTCTCGGTAAATTTGTCCTGTTGAGCATAACCTGATATCATTGCACTCCACGATACATTATCTTTGTCGGGCATTGAATCGAATAAAGCCCTCGCCTTTTCAAATTCCCCACATTTCACGTAGCCAGAGATCATAGAATTCCATGATATTTGGTCCAACCAACAACTCTCACTAAACAACTTTTGAGCAGTACCCACTTCTTCACAACTTGAATACATGTGTATCAACGCATTTTGAAGGTTAACATAAGTCTCAATCCCAACTTTCACAACCAAACCATGTACCAACTTCCCTGTCATAACCACCAACAAGCGAGAACACGCCGAAAGAACACTAAGCACCACAACCTCATCCACCATAATTCCACTAGCATTCATTTCCTTGAACAAAATCAAAGCCTCCCCGTACATCTCATTCTGCTCATAGCATGAAATCAATGCACTCCACGATACTAAATCCTTCTGCTTCATTTCATTAAACAATTTGCAGGCCTCTTCAACATTACCTTTCTTACTAAACAAAACAATCATCGAATTCGAAGCAATTACATTCCTTTCAGGCATCCTATCATACACATCCTTAGCTTCCTCCACGTTCCCTACCAAAACATACCCTGCCAACATCGAATTCCACGAAACCAAGTCCAAAACAGAACTATCATCAAACACTTTACGTGCATCACCTACATTCCCACAAACAGAATACATATTAATCAAAGTGTTCTGTATATAAACATCGGAATCAAAACCCATCTTCAAAACATGATCTTGAATACATTTCCCATCAAGCTCAGCCAATCTAACAGAACAAGACTGAAACAATATTGGATAAGTATAATTATCAGCTGCTACATTGCTTTCAAGCATCAACTTATAAACCCATATAGCTTTACAAGGGCTATTTCTTTGCATATAACCCTTCATCATGGTATTACAAATGAACCCATTTGGGTTCTCAATGAGTGAAAATATTTGATAAGACTGGTTGGTGTGAATGAATGGTAATTCAGTGGAGAACTTAAGGAGTCTACTAGCTGCAAAACTGTCTTTGAAGAGGCCAGAAAGGATCATTTGCGAGAGGATTTGATTGAATTGCTTGATGTTTTGACATTTTTGCAAATGGGTTTCTAAGATAGGGAGAGTTAAGATTGGTTTGAGAGTGAAAGTTGGAATCTTGAAGGGTTTTGAAAGATAGTTTAGCCTGTGAAGTTTCATAGTAACAAAAACTGGAACTCAAAGCACAAAGTGAACTCTGTGTTCTGTCTTTGAGCTATGAAACAACAGCTGACATGATAGTTTCTATCTTCTGATGTCTCAGTGACAGGTCCCTATAGTTAGATTTTATATCACATTTCATCCCCGCCAAAATAATATTATAATTGGGAAAATGAATCATCTCTGTATCTGCAATCCCATGTTAGAAACCGTAACTTTTGACTTGTGCCTGTTGCTCTTTCATTTCTCCTGCGATCCTTTAACTTCCGTTTGAGCTACGAATGTGGTCTAATGTTAGTGTGGTTTTTCAGCTCTTCAGATGTCTGTTCTTCATGGTTTACATTAGTAGTTATCACAAGCAAGCATATTTTTAAAATTCAAATTGTGATTCATTCAAATTACGAGTCAATATAAAGCAAAGTTCAGGTCATAGATCAATTCAAAAAAAAATGAAAAATCAAAACTATATTATTTTAATAAAAAGGAATAAAAGGAGTTAATGAATTATTGGACAAGTTTTCTTAGGTCATTAGTCAACTTAGAATTTTAACAGTTCAGTCAAGCTTCAAGTCAGCCCTCAACAGTTTAAAACTATAATCACATGTTTATGTTTTTTATTTTATGCTAATTATAAAATTCGGCATCACTATATTTTATAAGTACTTATAAATAATATCTATTATTTAATAGTTGATGATATAGCATCTATTTCTTAATAATATCAAGTTTGGAATATATATATTTTTTAACTAATTAAATAATTTTAAACAACTAATATAGAAATTATTTCTTTCCTTAACTTTATGAATTAATGATTTAAAATAACTTCAAAAAAATTATTGAATTTCTTAAAACGCAATAGAGTAATATATAGAATAAGCTCTTAAAATAATTCTAAAAACGAATTAATTTTAATAAATATGTAAACTAGTTTAAAAATACCATTTATTTTCGAGGAAGAAAATAAATTTAATAAATGCACTTTTATTTTATCATACATCTTCCCAAAATTTCTCATTTGCCCCATTATTTTACCCCTTTTTATATTCTCCACCCCTAAACTTTTCCTTCCTTCCCTCATTTCCAATTAACTCCAACTGAATCCCTCCCTCCCTCCCTCTCTAGGGCGCCAAAATCCCCCAAAACACTAAATCTGTAACAAACCCTAAGCCTAACAAACCACAAAAATGCCGCCAAAATCCACGCCCAAATCAAAATCCAACCAAAACCCACATTTCAAACCAGGCTCAAAAGTAGAAATCATGTCAGAAGAGGATGGATTCAGAGGCTCTTTCTACACAGGAACAGTAGTGAAGGCAACAAGAACCTCAAAATTCGTTGTTGAGTATGAAAAGCTGTTTGAAGATGAAGAAGGGACGAAACCCTTGCAGGAAACAGTCAATGAGTTCCAAATAAGGCCAATAGCCCCAAGAGAGAAGAAGAGGGAGTTCAAGTTTAGTGAAGAAGTTGATGCTTTTCATAATGATGGGTGGTGGGAAGGTGTGATAACTGAGGTGAATGACGATGGGAAGTTTGCTGTGTTTTTTAGGAGTACCAAAGAGCAGATTGAGTTTGGTGAGGAGAATTTGAGGCTGCATAGGGAGTGGATTAATGGGGCGTGGAAACCAACGTTGGAAGGAGAGGAAGAGGAGAAGAAAGAGGAGGTGAAAGAGAAGGGAAATGAGGTATTTTTTATATATAAGTTGTTTTTATGTTAAACTTTGATGATGTGTTCTGTTTTGTGTTAATAATTTATTGCTCTATGGTTAATGTTGTTGTCTTTTGATAGATTTGTTGTTATTAGGTCAATCTAGGATAATTTTTTTAGTTTTATTGTCTTAATTTTGGTTAGTGTGTTTGGTTTTTGTTTGGGGTTGGATTCTGAATTTGTGATTAGTTTTTCTCTTGGATTTTTTTTTTTAAAGCAGGGTTCTAGAAATAAGAGGAAACTCGTTGAAGAAGAAGAGAAAGAGGTGAAAAGGAGGGTTAACAAGGTGGGTTATGTTTTTGACAAAGTTGTTCTCTTTATGTAAATTTTGTTTAATTGTTTAGATTTTGTAGGATTATCTTGTTTTTACTTTGTTAATTTTGGTTAATGTGTTTCTATGCGAAACCTCACTTTCATAGTTGGTATATTTGGTTGATGGTTGGTTCTTCCAAGAGAGGATGCAGAGATGTGTAAGATGAGATGATTTACAGGGGGGAGGGGGGGGTATCGATCGTTATATGGTAACTATCTTATGCCCTGTGAAGGCAGCGCGGCAGGATATGGAGAAGGATTTTCTTTTACCCTTTCGAAAGATATACATTGTTGGTAGTGCTAGAAATTCACTAAGTTGCAAAATAATTAAATAAGTGAGAAGGACTTTTTTTTTCCTTAAAAAACATTTGCACAGAGTACAGCCTGAAGTTTTGTATGAATGTGGGCGGTCATTCCTTGTTACTTTGCATAGATATTTACACTTGTATCATTTGGAAGTGTTAAATGAGGAATGAGTATCCTTGATGTATAGGTATTGGAGGCTTGTTTTTGCAGTAATAAACATGCATAGGCCCAAAGGTGGCAATGAAAAGGAAGAAAGCTCTTCTGGACTTGATAATGTCCATTCGGGTACACTTTCTGGTACATGTGTGTGTGTGTGTGTAAGTACATAAAATAAGTGGAAAGACTTCTAGAATGAGCAATCACTGGATATGCTGTGCTATATGGATAGCATGTAGAGAGAGTCTGCTTCATAGACATTTATTCAGTTATGACAGGATGGCCACTCGATCTCTGTTTTATTCACTCGTGGTTTCATTAACTTAGTTTTATTTTGGTCAAAAGGAGAAATATTTCCAGTTTTTTCAATTGTTAGAACAATGTCTGATACAATGCTGTTTTCTCAACACTATCTTAAGTAATTGAACCTCTTTGGTAGACTATCCTGGATAAGGAAGCTAAAACAGATGCTTGCAGAATTGAAAGAGAAACTTCACCTTTTATTTCTTGTTGCTGCCTCTGTGTTATTCCTTGACTTGTTGATGATTGGTATTTTGATTCTATAAAGCTGTATTATCTGGAGATATGGAAGTTAGCTTACGATGATAATTGTAAATGTATAATTGGGAAGCTTGAAGCAATTTCCATTGGCGCATGTAGCGCCTGATTGTTATGTTCTATTTTTATGGCATGGATTTACAATGAATGCCTATTTTTCAATGGATAGAAAATTTTATGGAACATCCTTCTGTGTAGTAATTTGGTTTGATTGGCTTCATTCAGTTGTTATTCTATATTCAACAATCCTTTAGTCTGTGTTTTGTCTTTTTCCTGGTATGTTCTGCAATTTACCTTTATCAACTTCAATTGCAGAAAGTGCCCGATACTACACCAGTGAAGCCTATTGAATCACCAAAAGATGCGAAGTTTAGCAAGGGAATGCTAGTTGAGGTTAGTAGTGACGAAGATGGTCTTAAAGGTGCTTGGTTTGCTGCAACTATTGTTGAGCCAGTGGGCAAGGACAAGTACCTTATTGAGTACCAAACCTTGAGAACTGAAGATGACAGTGATTTTCTGAGGGAAGAGATTTACACTGTGCACATTAGGCCTCGCCCTCCACAAACTATAATGATTGATCGATTCAAGAAGCTGGAAGAAGTTGATGCTCTGTTCAATGATGCCTGGTGGGTAGGTGTAGTATCTAGGGTTAATACTTTCCCAAAGTATCTAGTCTTCTTCAAGGATTCCAATGAGGAATTAGAATTTCAGCACTCTGACTTGAGGCCACATCAGGACTGGATCAATGGTAAATGGGTGACTCCATCGAAGGTACGGCTCAAACTTCAATTCTAGCCTGATTCTTTGAAATGTCTACTCCCTCCCACAATAGGAACACCTCACGCATGCACTAGAGAGGTTTAGATGATCTTGGGAAGTCTGATATTTCTAGTGCTGCTATAGATAATAACATATGCTTGTTACCTCTTATACATTTTCTTAGGCTTTAAAGCTGTGATCGCTGGAGAAAGTAGTAGAGCTTTGTGAGAGAACCTGCCATATTGCTGTATATATCGCTGTAATTCGTGTCAATCTCCATTTCCTGGCCTATGGAAGGAGTAGTAGAATATCTTGAGGCTTCTTGTCGACAAGGGTTGTAGATTCTGCGGCTGAATTACAGTACTGATAATCTGGTTCTATTCATTTTCAAAGATGTCTAGTCCATTATACATGAAACCTTTCTAGTGCAAACCTAAAACTGATCTCATCAAAACATAAAACAACTGCATGTTCATGCCATTTGAAGTTTCTTTTGCCCTATAGAGCTCTAGGGAGTTTTCTAGTTGCTGGTGCTGGCTTGTGGTTCTTTAATATCGTTTTGCAATTTGCAATCTTTTCATGCTCCACCGACACGAGTGACCTGGATTTTTTGGCAACTTTTTGCAATGTGTATCGTTGCCCCCCTCCTTTTTACTCTTAGTTTTTCTACGGTCCTTGGCCAAGGACGGGACTCGGGTTATACTTCAACTGCTAGTTAAGTAGACAGGAGCTTCTGGATAATACTCTGGTAATATTTAATTTTAATGTTATTCATCTATATCTTACCTGGCCTAAAAAAACTAGAAAACAAGTAATGTTGATTGAGAAAAATAAAATAGAAAAACTAATTCCTTCAAATAGAAATAAAAAAACTAGAAAATAGAAAAATAAAATTAACTAATTTTATTTAAAAAAAAAAAAAACTCCTGCATTAGTATCCATGTGCTGGAAAAAACATGTCCTTCACCTCGGATTTTTATCAGCAATTGTGATGAATATCTTTTCGTGATGTTCATTCCATTATTGGACAATCATAGACGATATCAAATGATACTGGGATCTGTTATATGTCAAAATCTTCATTGACCAACCAAGAACACCATAATTAATAAAAAAAAAAAAACTAGAAAACCTTGTAACACTAATAAATAAACAAATATATATATATATAAACTAATCCCTTCAAATAAGAAAAGAAAACCATAAAAAAAAACTAAGAATGATATATATATATAAAAGAAACATAAAATTACTGTGTTTTAGAAATACATTAAAAATCATCATTTCTGTCTTCACAATCATCTCTCTTTTGTTTTTGTTTTGAGAAGATAACAAAACACTGTTTAAAACGCAGGCTAGTTTTGTTCCATGGATATGTAGGACTTGATGGGTTTAAAACTGTTTTTTAAAGATATTTTATTGAGAAAAATATATAAAAATGATATAAATATATATATAAAAAATTAAATTAAAAATAAAAATAATTTAATTTGTTTTAAAATTACTTTTAAAACCAGTGTCAAACAAGTCATTTAGTTTAAGTAACTGTATACAGGGACTAGGGATTGAAAATGATGCCGCGCCTAGAAGACAAAAAAAAAGTGAGATCCCTTCGATGCACAGGCGAATATAAGGCAAAATGACAAGAGAAAATTCATAATTATCTTCCTTTCAGAATTCTGAGATAAACAGTACCGAACAAGGTTCACCCATGATCACATTTCAAGCATAATTTAACTCATTTCACCTTTTCTCGTCATGATAAGCTGAGATCTTGACTATAACATGGTTGAAAAATGAAAACTCTAATGCACTTTATTACCAGTAAGCACTAGCAAGAGGTAGGTAATACATAATCAAATCAAACAGAGCAGATGAAGGCCTCTTTATCACTGAAGACTAAGAACCTTAAGCCTCCTTCACCTCCACGGTTCCATTCACTCCCTTGACATCATCCTTTGCCGACGCCGCTGTGGCTGCTGCTTTACCTTTTTCTTCAACCACAAAAGCTGACTCGGTGAAAGTCCTGTAGAGCCCAGTAGGAGTCTGGAAAGTGATTTTTCCAGTAGGTGGATCATCCAAATAGATATCACTCAGTTTGACCCAGAGCAGAAGCTCTTTGGTCTTCACACCAGTCAGTTTCTTGATCTTGTGTTTCTCAACATAAGCCGTGACTTCAGTTTCATAGGAAGCAAGCTTGCCAATCTTCTCAAACTTGTGGGTCATGCTCTTCTTTTGCTTGAGCCACACAAACCCCGTCTCCCTCACAATCCCGCACTCTATAATGTCATGCAAGGGCAAAAGACCATTTGGCAAGCCTACTTCTCTGAGCAATTCTTGAGACTTCTCTTTTCCCATTTCATCCCCATAGTAGACCTCAGCTTTGGCCTTAATGTCTTCTGTGACGAGAGACATTTTCCTCGAAAACTTGTTTATGCTGCTTTTACTTCTTTCGGAGCTTACCTTGCGAGGGATGTGTGAAGTGTAGGAAAACCATGGAAAGTGATTGCCTTAATATAGCATCCAAGTTTGACACTTACCCTTGGTTGCTCAAATATTTGCCAAAACACCATTCTGTGTGTGGCCCAAATGTGGCTGAGTCATTTTAAAGGTCAATAGTTTCTTAGTCCTGTATATTTTTCTTGGTTATTTCTTAGCTACCTTTACTAGATTTTTTTTTAGTTAATTTATTTTTTTATTCAAGTTTTTCTTGGTTTATTCTCTCAAGCTCAGTGACTTCCTAGCAACCTTTACTTGGATGTTTTTCTTAGTCAATTTTATTTTTATGTTTTTGTTTTCTATTCTATATTATTATACTTTTTAGTTTTTCTATTTGAGGAGAATGTTTTTTCTAGTCAATATTATTCATCACTCTTCTCTACATTAACTGGTTATTTGCTTGTTGTGTGTTGTTGGACAATCTTGGTCGACAGAGGTTGTAGAATAGAATGTGTTTATGAATGAAAGGGATGGTGAGGTTCCTTGTTGGAGAAAAGTCATCTAGGAACTAATATGTTATTTATATCTGTATTATTTATTGTGATTGGAAATTATGGTGGTTGAGCTCATTATGGGGCAGCTCGCACAAAGATAGTGTTAGAAATTCACATTGAGCAGCCAACACAAAGCTATCTATCAGGAATCTGTAATGGGATAATCTGTATAGAGATATTATGTTAGAGATCTGCAATGGAGAAATTCGCACCAAAACTTTGTGTTTAGAAGCCAACGATAAGATAACTAGCAATAAAGATAATATTTATCATAAAAGGTTTGAGATCTGCATAGCAGATTTCATCGAGTTCAAATCAGGACGTGCACTTTTTATAAAAATCTAGAACAACTAGAATTTTATTCACTCACTTGTATTTGAAGGTATGATTTCATCGGATTAAAAAAAAAGATAATAACTAGTAATGAAGATGTTAGCGATGGTAACCTACGAAGATTGATCTCGAGGACTAATTCTTTCCAATCTATAAAGATTGATGCGAGTATTTTTCAGGGAAAAAAAATATCTTTAAATTGATTTTATTTTTTCCTATCATCAGTTTCTAAATATGTTTTTTTCTTTCAATTAGAAGGGGATAGCTTCCCTAGTTTATTTTTTCTACGAGTGTATTACTAAGGCTTTGTAGTTTTTTAATTGCGATATTTTTCTTGAAAAATAAATACTTAAAAATTAAATATTGTATACAGAGTTTTAAATCTCTTAAGAAAAATAAATTATATTGCTCGCGTCGCTATTCAATTGAATTAAATGAATGGTGGTATGGTCGTTTCTGGGGCCAAATCCATCAACATTGTATTTATGAGACAGTTGAAGAATTTATGGCAAAATTAAAGGAGAACCGGTGGGTAGGAGGAAGTTGCCAATAAAAGTAAAACTTGCCTTACAGTCGTGTTGGTGTGGGGGATGGGGAGAACTTATTTATTGTCAATGGCGTGTGAAATGAATTCACCATTGGTATGGCAGCGGGTAGCTAAGTGCTCGTTATCATCAAGGTTTCTTGTGTCGATGGAATTTTGCTCGGGGGTGTTTCCTTGAGAAAACATGCAGATTATGGCAATCCATTACTTAGAATTCCAAGCTACCTCATGAACATGCCCAGATCTCATGTCAGTAGTTTAATCCGTCTGAATGAAGTTTGATTATGTCAATTCTCACCTAATTTTATTTAAAATCCATATAAATCATGTCTTGAATCAATCAGTTTGACAGCGATGATTCAAAAAAAAAAAATACGAGAAATAGAAGTTGTCCATGATGTTCCTCCATAAATGAAAAGGTAAAATGATCTTCACACATATAAATCTAGTTCTTTTCTTTTTTTTAAAGCAAGGTAATCTTCCCGGAAAATATGTTTTATATGTTTAGATAAGTAGGTGAAATTCCGATTATATCATAGCCTTATAAAAAATATACGTCTCGATTCAAACTCGAGATCTATTATGTATATCATAAATTTTTTGTCATTATATCATGTCTCTTAATAACATATGAATCTTGATTTTAATGTAAATTGCTAGCAATTCCCTGTGTTTTGTAGCAAAAAAAAAAATATATTAGTTATCATGTGAATCAAGTGGCACAGATCATGTGAAATCCACCACCACAGGTTGATTTTAGTATCCAACACCTTGTGGGAAACTACATTCCTAAATTGTCCAATCCAGTGAACATGATCGAGGGGTTTCATGAATGAAGCAATCCTCTACATGGTCAAGAAAATCACACTATGATTCATCCTTAACTGTCCCATCCATTTGTGGGTTTCATGCTTACAGCAAGAAAAACGACAGCAGCTACAAGGTTGGACAGAACATAAAGAAGTAGCAACCACCTTGTATAAAATTTCATAATGGCTTCTTCTCCCTGCAACAGAAATTTATTTATGATGGGACAGTTGCTCAGCTATTATAGTGCCAGTTTGGCGTTGGCTTTGAGCATAATGGTAATTTCAAACCGTACCCACCAAGCTCATTATATTATTAATATCAAAACACAATACACTGTGACTGGAAATGGTTCATTCTCCTCCTCCTTTTTTACCCCAGAGAAAAGAAGAAGCATGAGTGTGTTTTTAATGGTAGTGTTTAAATGGCTCCTTCAAATTAAGTTGTTTTATTATTTTCCTCTTTAATTTTGTTGTACTTGTGCTTTAATTTCCCTACCAAGAACCGTTTTCCCTTTAAGGGTTTCAGCTATTATTATCCTTTATTCTGGAGAAGAGTTTGGCAGAATAAGGCAGCGTGAGTGGCCACGTGAATTAATTCCCAGCCGAACACCAACCAGCGTCAATCAATTCACGCTGCCCTTAGGCTTGCCGAACACAAGACAGCGTGAATGCTTTGGCCAAGCCTACAGCATGCTAAGGTTTTTTTTTCTTTCATTTATTTACTATCTTATACACAGAAGAATAAAAAAGAGACAAAAACAAAAAATTAAATGCTGTTTTTTTGTGTATAAAATAAAATAAAATAAAATCATTGTAATGCATTTAGATATTATGATTTTTTTTTCACTAGAAAAATTATGTATATTTTAACATTTTATATATATATATATATATATATATATATATATATATATATATATTACTTTATAATAAGCTTACAGAGTTTATAATAACTTTTTCAAAATTAAAATAACATTTCAGCTGATATTTCTGAATTTTCAATAAAATATCACCCCATCGAAACTGTAAATATTTATATTTATTAATATTATTATGGAGCATATACCTAATATTAATTAACGTTAAAATTAGATGTATTAAAATTAAATATAAAAAATTACTCACACCTCAAATATTCAGTGATATCAGAGTTAGGAATATCATATATTTCTTCGTATAAAACTTACCAATACTGAAGTTAAAATTAATTTTGGCTGAATATTTACTAATATAAAAGTAAGGAATGATAATAATTTTTCTTTTACAAAACTATTCTCGTTTCATATAATTTCTATTATTAATTAGGGTTTCTAGTGAGAAAAATATTAAATAATAATTTATTAAACTAGACATTTTTTGCTTATATATCTATATATTCTTTCAAAACTAAAATTTTAAAATTATCGCGATGACGGGTAATACAACACAGTCTGGCCCCCCGCTAAATATGTTCCAAGATGAACAGGAATGGATGTTAACCTTTTTTTTAGTTTGTCGTCTGTTAAGTGTCAGCCCTAACCACTAAGCATGGCATCATCTATCACATCGAGGGGAAAAGAAAGGATTATAAAGGTCTTGCTGTGAACATGACCCTAGCCATTTACTGGGGATTACTTAATAAAATGAATTAACCAGAACAAAAATGGCAGTAATGGAGCCACGGTTACTGTGCTGTCTCGGAGTGTTACTCATATATTAGCAGATCAACTCGACTGAGTCTATCCCAAAAAACATTATTCTGAACTTCCAGATCAAGTGGATCAACAAGGACAAAAGTAGTGATGAGACGCTTAGCCAAACACGTACTCTGCAAGCTGCAGAGCAGCTAGCTTCTTGCGTCCTAATGGCTTTCGCCAGAAGGGAAGTAACTATCTGACCGTAAAAAAATAGACGGGATTGTCTTGCAACGCGACTGTGTTTGTGTTCTTAAGAAAACTATCTTTTTATATGATATCGACGTATCAATATTTTATTTAATTCAATTAGAAACTCAGTTGTTTGGTGGCGGTTTTTCAACATGACTTTTTGTAGACTTCACTAATCAAGCGATGGAATGGGATTATTTTTTTATTTCTTTTTCTTCCTAATTAAGCATACTTCAACAAGACAGCATATAGAAGAACAAAATCATTTCATTAATCCAGACTTTGCGCAGGAGTCAAACACGTCATGTTCACGATGGTGTTGCTTGCTTGATGAGTTAAGAAAGGAGAGAAAGCACGAGTCTGAAGCTTCTTTCAACGTGCATGAACAGAAGAGCTACCAACCCAAATAGTTGCAGCCATGGAGCATCCCCATAAACCTTTCTACTTTTGCACACCTTAATGTTTGTTTTTTATTGTGCTGCCTGGCTAGGTGGTGAAGCTCCGACCTCAAAGCAACATCTCCTTTCTTACGCAACAGATCAGAAAGGGTATAAACTGTACAGGTGAGATACTACAGGTGAAGACAGAGAGGTTATTACTAGTCATTTGAAGGTATCAAATCATTATCCAATGACAAGAGTACTTACTCACAGCACTTGCGTCGTTGGAGGATGGTAGTGTTAGAACTATCATGGATATGTGTATATATATCCATCCCTCCTCGGCCTCGTCTAACCTAACCAAGCATGAAGCATCATTGGAAAAATGGAAATGTTTCTCTGGAGATGAGCTTTGTTTGCAGTATCACATATACAAGTATATAAAGGAGATGAGTAATCCACCTAATTCTCACGCTAGTTAAATGCTAATCTTTTCTGCTAACAATAGAATTTGAGGCCATCTGCTGAGTTTACGTGGTTTTGGGCCTAGTGAAGTGACTGAGAAACTTCATTGTTGAATGATGAATTAGCCAGCGCTAAGAGTTGTGTATTTGCCGACTGCTAACACCAGGTCGGCTAAGCTTCGTACTTGTTTGTTTCGAGTATGAGACTGTAAATCTCTTCCTGAGAAATGCTTTTACAAACCATTGGCTTTGTTGTTTGGCTCATTTGGCTGAAGTAAATATTTAAGAATCAAAATGATTGAGAATACAAGCTGAAAGCTTTTATTCCAAAAATCTAAATTTAGAATTTGTTGGTTCACAGTTTTCATTCTGAAGAACCTGTGTGTTCGTTGTCTGGTCTTCTATGAGACAGAGGAGTGACTGTTTTCCTCTTCTTTTTTTCCTAGTATTTCAATCTGTACGGTGTACAAATTCTAAATTTTCAGTGGAGGGCTTCAATTGACTTTGAGAATATTTGTTTAAAAAAAAAGATGTATCGTTGAATTGAACTGTACTAGTGGTGACCTGAAATGTTTGGGATTGTGTAGCTTCTATTTTTGTATCCATTTTAAAACATCTAATTGATATATTTTCTCAAGCTTTTTAATAGTTTTGATGTGATATATTTTAATGTATTTTCAAGGAAAAAAACACTAAACCTGCATGAGCTGAGGCGCACACGCGGTAGCTTGAGAAAAAAACCACATATCATAAAAATGCTCTCTTCCCAGAACTGCCAGTTTCTAGTCTATAATACAAATAATTGAAAGCAGAATTAGGATCTTCATATCATGCCAACATTGATTGTAGAAAAACGGTGTAATGAGTACAAGGCAAGTACGGATCAGGTAATATAGCAGAAAAGCCATCGTAGGGCAACAATATTGGTTAACAAAGGGTTTTTAATCGCATTACAGAAAGCGTTGAAGAAAGCCTTTGATTTCATCAATGTATGGAGTCCGAGTAGGAATGATGTGACCACAATCATGCTCAATAATAACTGAGCAGCCATCTTCAAATAATGAAGAAAGTTCTCTGCTTGTTTTGTTTGCAATCTGCCTGTCCTTGCCTGGAACACAACCGAATATATGGAGAGAGGGGCAATTAATCGATCCACTCTCAATCTCCACAAATGGAAGAGCGAACCCAGAACACAAAATTGCAAATCTGAAATCAATGTCACCTTTTAGCCTCCCTTTTTGTGCACAAAGTAAAGCAGCCATCGCTGCTCCTTGTGAAAATCCCAGGATTCCATCAAATGGCCCATCCCGAGAGAATACTGTCTTTAAATACGATAATGATACATCAAACCCTTCAGTTTGCTGCAGGTACTGCAGGGGATCAAATGGACTGTCTGCCTTTTTCCAATCAGTTGCACTCCTTCCTTTGGAATCAGGTGCTATCAACCATGCAAACTTTCCCCTGCAAGTTTCTGTTGGGGGAAGAATTTGTTGTGATGAAAATGATGATTCATCACTGCACTCTAGTTCTGAGACACATGGATGGTATATGAAAGGCAACTCATGAGGTGCATCAACAAAGACAAGCTCAGCAATGTTTTTAAGTTTCTTGGCTAATGAGGCAGTTCTTCCTTTAAAACCAGATGCATTCTGCCGAAACCCATGCAAGCACAAGATTCTTAACTTTCTTGGAGGCCTAGCACCTGTTTAATTGGATGAACAATTACATTAAGATTGAGAAGTTCTTGGAAGAAGAAAACAAAATGTAAAGATGTGACAGGGGAGGAAAAGGATGACAGATGTTCACTATTAGCACTATTGTACTACATGTTATCTTGGTAAACATGGAACCAAAAGTATCCAAGTGATAAGGAGACAGACCTTACCCTGTCCCCCGTGAAGCTGAGGCGAGAGGATAGTATCTGAGGAAATGGTTTTGAGCTGAACTTGAGGCAATATATCTTGCTGTTCACCATTTACAACAACATTTGACTCAACCACCTTTCCATGTTTTTGGCACAGCTCACAAACATAAAGAGTTTCCTCCTCCTGTCCACCCACAAAAAATAACAAATAAGACCCAACAAACATTTCATCAAAATACAATAAATTAGGCAATGATTGTTTTTACAAGGGAAAATGAAAATCTGAAAAGCTATTGTATTAAGTTTCACTTTAGAAAAAAATTGAGAAGCATTGGTCAAGGTTCAATGGACAGGATGGAGCTAGCTAAAGTATGATAGATTTGCTTAAATAGTCAGAAATATTAACATTCAATGGTAGAAGGACTCTAGTCATCAAAACTTACCCGGCAACTATCACAGACCAATACTAGCATTCTACAATATGAGCATCTACATCGTGAAGAGTAATCATCAAAGGATAAGCCACAGAGAAGGCAGGTTCCCAAGATATTTGTATCTGAGCTCCCAACAGAAATCCTACAGCCACAATATAGAATTATTGGGCAAAAATGACACTTCTTTTTCTTTGCTTGTTTTCTTTTATGGAACACCAGAAAGTTATGATGTTATGCAACCATCAAAGGATAAGGTAAAAACTTTAAAATCAATGGAGTTGTAATTACCCCGAGCAATCATACCTGTGATCAAAAACAAAATTCTTTCCTTTGAAAAAACCACCATCCGGAAATTGTTCTAAATAACGCTGTACCCCACCATACAACTGCAACAAAGCCAGCATTGCAAAATATATCAGTATAGCGATCAGCAATCAGGACCTAACTTCCTCAGGATCTTATGGTCGAGGTAAGCATAGCACTAGCTTCTGCTGGATCCAGAACTTACTTGAAATACATTCTCAAATCCAGCACCTTTTGACCTGATATAGGCCGATGCCATCTCACACCTGATTCCTCCAGTACAATACCTACACAGCACCCAAACATAACATACTAAGATTAGAGTGGAAAAATGAGCGTTTGAAGCTATCACTGCACCAACTTTCAGCCTTGATAAAATGATTTTCCAAATCAGATGGAAAAAAGAAAGTGAAGTTCAAGAAAACACCCATAAAAAGCCAATTTTGGAACAAGCACTTACATCAGGACATTCTTTCCTCGCAATTGTTCAGAATTATCATCTATCCAGGATGGCAGATCACTATATTGTCTGATTCTGGGATCCAAAGTGTCCACATTTGGCATGTCAAACTTCCCAATTCTCGTCTCATACAGATTTCTTGCATCTAATAAAACAAGAGCTTTATCTTCAGCCTGACTTTTTTTTTCTACAAGCTTCCCTGAGAAACATAAACAGAATCACCCAACACATAGTTAACCATTACCGGTCACTCCCTTGCATAACAAAACACCACCACCAAATTTAGAGAACAAAATACTACAAAGAAGAATAAACATAGCCTATAAAACGAAAGCAAACCAGAAGGTACAGCATGTAATAAATTTTCAAAAAGAAAATCACAACTCACCAGCACTTTGAAGAGCAGAATGGAACTCCACAGCGGACAAATGCCTACCAGCATTTGAAACATCCGGTGCTTTAACAAGAGGATAAGGGGTAAAAGTAACCAATTCCTAGCCACACCAAAACGCAAACGCAAATCAAAATTTATACTATACCAGATAGCTCAAAACAATGATACTAATAGAAACCAAAGTTTAACAGAACAAAGATTCATACTTTCACAATGCGAATGGAAAGAGAAGTGAAGCCACATTCATGAGCAACCTTATCATTCAATGGAAAATGACAAGAAGCAAGCTTGAAATCAGTCCCTTCAAATAAATTAATAGCTTTCACAGCTTCGATATGCTTCTCCAATGAAGACAACTTGCCACCAACCTAAGCCAGTGAAGAAAACAAAAGAAACCCAATAATTTAATAAGCAAAAGGCTCCAAACTTTCCAACTGTGGGACTGAACCCAAAATTCCAAACAGCAAAAAGTTTCAAACTTTTCAATGTGATTGTGATATGATTGAAGAAAACAAAGGAAAGCCAAAATTTTAATGAATAAATAGATTAAAACTTTTGAGGTTTAAACTGAAAAAAGTTGGGGTTATCGAGTTTGGCGCATTACAGTGACATTGACTCCATGGAGAGAGAGGCGGACACGGCCAAGGAGGGAGAGGGAAGTGCAGTTGGAGTTGTAGAAGGAGAGGAGGGAGTTGAGATCAGGGATTTCTGTGTATTTGTAGTACAGCAGGACACCATATTGCTCTTGCTCTTTGCCTTTGTCTTGCTGATTCTCGCTGCTGTCTGCCATGGTTGAGCTGTGCAGGTCGGAGCTACTACACTATACAAAGGCCTGAACTTAAAGCCCTAGTCTTGATGGTCAAAAACTGAACTCTGTATTCTTTGTTTAGTATTTTCGGATGATAAGATCTTTCTGGCCCATTTAATATTGCGTCTAGCCCTTCTTTGGAAGGTCTAATGATGGAGATTAGATCCTCTCCCGAATCTTGTCGATTCAATCAAAGGGCTTTTGTTTTGAACATCGTTATTAAAACCAGCTCGGCCTTCCAACTTTCAATCCAATAATTTATATATCTGAATTCTAATTTTGATTTTATTTTTATTTTGAATCAATTTAAAATTTGACTTATCAAATCCAATTCCTTTTCTTTTCATTTTTTTTATCTAAAATAATGCAATTATTTATATATAAAAAACAAAACTAATCGGATTATTCTCGGTCCTGTAAACCTTATGCAACTTGGGAAAAGCCTGGTTCCTTCCCATTTGTTCCTTCCCTTTTGTTACTCGAAGCTCACACAACAGTTGCTACTGATGCCACCATTATTCTCGGTCCTGTAAACCTTATGCAACATGCGGAGCTTGGCATTAAGGAGGAGGCTGCCTGAGCTATATCATATGCCACCTCCGGATGAACGGATTCAATATGTTTCCCATCATCTTACAGTTTGGTTTGCTTTTCTGGTCAACGTTGTGTTTTATGCCATAGCCTTTCCGAATTTCCCACTCACTTCGTTTGCTACCTTACAAACAGAATGTGTAAAAGCAGCGTAACTTTTTCATTTCCATAATGTGGCTAGCTAGTAACCTGAAAACATTCCATCTTACTGTGTGATCTTCTTATCTGCCCAGACACCAGGATCGCGACAGCCTGCCTTGAGGGGCCGGAAAGCATTCTAAAGGTGCAATGCTTCATGGATAGATAATATGCTCTGTTTCTGTGTACAAGTCCCATCCATGCTGATGGATAAAAGCTTCCGAAACTGAGTGGTTGCTTCCAACTGTGAAGAAGGGTACTCCCTCGACCATCACTGGAAGACTCTGCAATTGTCAAACAAATGATTGCAAAATTAACCATTGATTCTAGAATACATATTTATTTGAGATCATCATAATTATATATGTATATAAAAACTATAAATTCTATTTTCTAGCTAATACAAGAGTGAAATAAAAAATAATTAGAAAAATTAAAATACCATAAACTAAAAAAACATATTACGGAGGTGTTTCATAATGTTTTTTAAAAATGATTTTGAAAAAAATATAAAATATAATATTTTAAATTTATTTTTTTAGTGGTTTTATATCATTTTAATGTACTGATATCAAATATAATATTTTAAAGATAAAAAATATTATTTTGATGTATTTTTTAATAAAAAATATTTTCAAAAGGAACTTCAACTACATTCTCAAATAAACACTGAATTTAAATAAACTCGCTAAACTAGTGAATTCGATGACCTATGTCAACACTTTAAACCTGCAATCTAGTTAATGGATTTATTAGAAATAATAACTTGTTTTTTAAAATAATAATAATATGATAACAAAAATAGATCTTTATAAAATTGAGCTTCAAGCCAACAATGATTATCTATTAGAAAACAAAATAAATTATAAATCAAAATTTTCAATTACTCCAATATCAAATAAGAAAATTGAAAAGAAAAAAAAAGAGTTAAACCCATCAAATTAATCAATAGGACCATGGATTTTATAAAGATCAATAGCATTCAAAACTATTTTTTTAAATATATGATAAAAAAAATATATAAGATTGCATAACCAGGTTCAATTAAAAAAATATCTTGTTAAACCTATGAAACAAGATAATCAAGCTTGTCTCTTCAAACTCACAAACCAAGTCATTAACTTCACGAGGTTTAATAATCTAATTTTTTATAAATAAAATAAATTGTATCACGATGTTGAGATATTTTTATATTTTCGCAGTATTGTAATATTTTTTGTTGTTGTTGTGATAACTATAAAAAAAAATTATAAACTTTAAATATTTATAAATAGATTGTATAAGAACTAAATTAAAAATAAATAATAACCAAGGAAATAAAAAGTAAAAAAGTAATAGTATTATTATAGTCCACGTTGGTGCTGCTATCAAGGGTAAAAAACACAATGTTTTTTCTCATAACTCCTAGCCTTATACTTATTAAGTATTAATAGTATATTAAACTAAATATAACTATTTATGATTATCTTACAGTAAGGTGGTAATACCTTTTCAATTAATAGAAAGTAATTATACCATGAATAATTTTACTTGAAGTTAAAAAAAATCTAATTTAATATTCATCAAAACCCCCATTTTTTTTATCAAGTAAATATTTAGATTTTAAATGAAGTCATCAAATTAAACCGGATTGGATTGACTTTGGTTTGGTTTATTATAATATTATTATTGGGCTATAAAGTCATGAAAATACTATACTTTAATTTTATAGCTCTCCTTAATCAATAAGCAACTGCTCAATGATGTCATGATGCGGATATTTCAAATTTTCAATTATATAATAAGTTTGGAAAAAACAAACACCACCCACGTCAGCAAATTCTTAATAAGTGAGAGAAGGCATTTGATTTGCACACAATATTATACTTATAATTTATTTTTCCATAATACATTTAATATATAGATTAAGACCTCACTTGTTTCTATTTAATATATAGATTAAGACCTCACTTGTTTATATGATTGGGCGCTTTTTAAATTATTATTTTTTATGTCTTTTTAAATGATTTTGATATATTGATGTTAAAAATGAAAAAAATAATATTATTTTAATATATTTCTAAAAAAAATATATTTGTTGATTTTGAACTTTAATTTGAAACACAATATTTTTGTGACTCATTCTTTGTTAAGGAACCATCCCACCTCACCTAAAAACTTAAGTTTATTGATGAGATCCTAGAATATGATTTATATTATTTTTTAACACACTCCTCCAAGTAAAAGCTTTTCTAGCTTGAAACCTGTACAAACTCATACTGTCTTATACTTGATTTTTATCAAATAGAATGAAAGTGGTGAAGTTTGAATTTGTAACCACCGGGTCAACAAGATTTAGATACCATGCTAAGAAACTATCTTACCAAAAAACTTAAATTTATAGGTAAAGTCCCATAATATGATTTATATTATTCTCTAATATTTTTAATTTACCTTATCACTGTTACCTCTCTTTTTATTTTTACTAAAGAGAATATAAGTACATTTAATATACAAAATCCCAAACTTATATTTAGATATATGTTGTATTTTATATATTAAAATATGAATTATTATATTTTTATTTTCTCATTTTATTTCAGAATTAAAAAGGTGTTTGAGATAGTGGTTATGATTATTTTTTTATTTAAAAATATATCAAAATAATATAGATTTTTTTTTACACATTCACGTTGAAAATAATTTAAAAACATTAAATTCTTTTAATTTAAAACATAAAAACCACATGGTTAAAAAAAAAACACTTTTCAACTACTTTTGAAACGGGCCAAACATTTTGTTTGTCAAAGGAGGTAGATCAGATCCTCAGATCCACTCTAATGGCAAGCTGTCAACCATTGGAATCAAGACCTTTGTTTTCTTCTTATGGATCAAAGATTCAAATTTTGTCCCGCTTTTAAATCAAATATTTCCCTCCATTGCAAAATTTCAAATCAAATCAAAACAAATTATTATTATTATTATTATTAGTCTGTCTCATGCGGAATAATAATACTAAACGGTCTTTTAATATATCTCATAACCCATGATCTGGAAAAATCACATGAATTTTCAATCACAGCCGAATACCCTTTGTCCGCAGGTGATACACTTTTCTGAAAATTGAGACTTAAACCTTATATTTAAGAGTTCTTTCAATTACGCCCTGTGAAAATGTTTGCTTACTTTATTTATACCCTTTTTCTTTTGCTTTCTTTTTATTTTCATCCCTGTATTTTTCCATGTCGATTCCCGTTTATTTCGCTCAATCATGCACGTGGGAGACAGAGGTCGACAGAAGTTAGGGGGTATGTTTTCTTCCCGTCTATCTTTCGATATTTTCAAATCAATTAGTTTATGTATTAAATTCAAATTTCCATTCCTGTTAAGCATGAGCTGTACACGAACTAGAATAATATTTATTTATATTACCTTATAGCTAAAATAGGCAAGTGAGGATAATATCGGTATTTCAATATAATTATCGTGTCTTGAATAATGTTTTTCATGTAGTTGTTCTGAGTGTTAAGTCTCTGCACCTATTTATCTACGCGGTAAGTATCCTGTTTTAAAATATGATAAATTACATCCATTAATAAATAAATAAATAAATAATTAAAAGAGAACACATCTTTCCCACCATAAAAACCCCACAACCTCCTAGAATCACACACCCACTATCTCACTCTCCCCCTTCTCTTTTAGAAAAACAAACCTCTCTGCTCTAGACTTGGAGAGAGAGAGAGAGAGGACAGAGGTGATGGCGGGAAGGCGGTCGACGTCAACATTCCGACAATGGCTAGGTCTTGATGTAGCTTACACCACTTCTTCTATCTGGGCATCTTCCACCTCCGTCCTGCGGTGGCCGTCACAGGTAACAACGACGACGAACCCATCAAGGTGGTGGGTCCCACGAAGGTTGATGAGGTGGCCGGAGCTGGACTTCTCGATTTTGGACGATGTGGTTTGGAGCTTGGTCACTGCTTTTGAGTCAGTAGCCCTTGTCTCCATGTTGGCTTTCTTTTTTCTCTTCTGTGGCTGCACCGTTTAGAACGAAAGAAAGGAAGGAAGGAAGTTCTGTCTAGTCTTGAAGAAGCTCCTACTATTTTCCTGGTGGTGGTGTTGCTGCCAGGGAATGACGTCATCCGGGGAGGAGTTTGGTGGCGGAGTTGACGATGTGGTGTTGTTGGCTCATGGCTGTAAGATTTAATTGCTAAGAGGTAGATGATGAGCACGTGATTCACGTGCAGTTTGGGGTTGATTTTTGTTTTGTTTTAATTAATTATGGGTTAGCCAATGGGGGGCTGGCTACGGTAGTGGGTTACGGGGTGATGAAAAGCTTTAACTTTTTGGTCCCTGGTAAAAAGGAAACCTTTTATTTTTACCCTTTCTGTTTTTGTTGTTTGCGGTGCCTTAAATTGTTCTGGAAGTCTTTCTATAATCTTATTCTTCTTTTGAGAAATTGGTAATGTGGTTTTTAAAATATTTGTAGTCTGAAAAAAATAAATATGATGATTTTAAATGTTTTTTTAATGACGTTAATATTTTAATACGAGGGTGTTAAAATTATTAAAAAAATATTTAAAGACAATTAATTTAATTGATTCTTTTTGAAATAAAAAATTATTTTTTGCTACATTCTCAAGAACACAGTTAAAACTAGGAACGAGAAAAATAAAATAAAAAATTAATTAAACCAAGAAAACTGATTTTTTTTAATTAAATCTAGAAAATTTAAAAAATAATTGAGAAAAACCAAACTATTAAAAAATTGATTAAATTGTTTTAAAAAATTTTCAATTTGGTTTAGTTTTATTTTTTAAAATTAAAACTAGTAAATTAAGCTGAATTAATTTAAATTAAAAAAATATTATAATATATTTCTAATTTTTCGGTTCAGTTTAAATATTTTAATAAAATGAAAGTGAAAAACTTAATTAAAATAAAAAACCTAAAAAAATTGAAAATTATTTTTTAGTTTTTTATATTAAAAAATAAACCAAAACTAATCTATTTAAACTGATTTTTTCTCATAATTTTAATTTGATTGTTTTTTTAAATAAAATACAAACCAAACTAAAAATGATAACTGTAGGTGAAACCTGACATCGAAACAGAGAGTGGATCACAGAACCTCGACAGACAACTCAGGGTAAAAACAAAAGAAAAAGGAAGAACGGTCATTGCGGATCTTTATTATAAAATAGATACCTCCTCCTGTTTGGCATATGTGTTCATCATGCCCAATGAGCTTCTTCTTCCACTTTTCTCAACTTTATTCCGCCGGATCATTTCTTATATATAAAGATGGAATCAGCCTATCTATGGATTGCAAACTGTCTGCCATATCCACCCAGTTATTTCTTCTTCTTCTTCTTTATGCACGCCCCAGCAAATTAATTTAATATCCCATCCATCCATAATATAAACTGGAAAATGTTTTCATTCTGAATTGATTTGAAGTTAGAATCAGTTAAATTCTACACTAACACAGAGGAAACGGCAGAGCAATTTCTATGAAGAAAACATATAGTTTTTCTTGAATATCATGATCTTACATCACAGATTCCATGCCACTTCAAGGAGCAAAACCAACTTGGCAATAATTTCTGAGTGAACAAACGGACTCCCCATCAGCATAATAAAACCAGTCGCCTCACCGATCTGGACAACTTACGAAAACAAGCCACCACAAAATAGTAGGAAGTATCTATGCAGTCTTCGATGAAGTAAAACCAGCTGCGTCGCCAAGGTGGATTCATATAGAGAAATGCTGCAATTCCCATCACCACAGTTATGTAACTTACACTGAAAATGATGTAGAAAAAATCCATGTCTATGAAACGATCATCTTCTTGTTCATCATTAGGCATTGGCTGCAATGGTGATTTTTCTTCACTGCAATTGTTTGGCAATGGAGGTCCACACAAGAAAGGATTTCCTTCATAGCTGCTCTCATCGAATGTTCCAAACTGATATTTCCTCTCTGGAGTTTTACCTGACAAGTTATTGTGTGCCACACTAAGAACTTCTATTGTGGTCATTTCAGTAAGTTGTGGAGGGATGGCACCGTTCAAGTTGTTGTAAGAAAGATCCAAACTCTCTACCTGCTTTAAGCCTGAGAATGTTTCAGGGATAGATCCAGTGAGATTGTTGTGTGACAAGTTTAATGCTCGTATCTCACTCAAGTTTCCCAATTCTGGTGGTATTGCTCCGGAGAAGCTGTTATTGGAGAGATCGATACCAGACATGAAGCTGAGAATTTTTCCCGTGTAACCATAATACATACCTTTAGTTGTAAATTCTATCACTTCTTCTGTACTGATATGTATATAACTGCTTGCTAAGAGAGGTCGAATTTCGCTAAATTCATAATAAGCTTTTGCGAAAGACTTTGATCCAAAATAAAATCCGAAATCCACCGATGCTTTCTCGAAACTTTCCCTGAAAGTAAGATTGCCCAAACAGGATGGTAGTGGACCAGAGAGCTGATTTTGTGAAACATCCAAAATGCTTAATTGCTCGAATAAGCATAACTGAATAGGCAACTCACCATCAAAGTGATTACCCCTTAGGAGAAGAACACTCAATGATGAAAGATTACCGAACCGATTTGAGATGGAGCTGGTGAAGCTGTTATCTCGGAGATCCAATGTAACCAGGGAAGAGCTATTATAAAATCCACATGTTAATGGACCACTCAATATATTTCTGGATAGATGCACATGGGTTATATGTGGTGGATTGAAACAGGATGGTATAGAACCAAACAAGTTGTTCTCAGAAAGATCAAAGTATTTAAGCTCGTCAAGCTTACAAAATTCTTCTGGAATTGGACCATTAAAATGGTTTTTGGACAAATCAAGTGTGAAGAGTTGCGTCGAATTGACAAACCATCTTGGAAGCATGCCTGAAAATTGATTGTTACTGAAATCCAATACAGGCCACATTGTCCTTGTAGGAAATGGAAAATCTGATATCTGACCCCTAAAATTGTTATCGCTTAGGTAGAGAAAATTCAGTCTAGAAGAATTGACAACTGAAGCAGGTAATTGACCACCCAAATTGTTGTTCGAAAGCTTGAGAAAGGTTAGTGTTGTAAACTGTTCTAGTTCTACTATAGACAATTGATTGTTGGATAAATCTAAAATTCCCATAGAGCTTATATTCCCTAAACAAGAAGGAATACAACCTGTGAATCCATTCTTAGCCATCCTTAAGGTCAACAGATTTGAAAAGATCAAACAAATATTTTTTGGAATTTCACCGTGCATGTTGTTGTCGGATATATCTATTGTGGTCATATCTGGATTTGGGTGATCTTGCAATTGCAAAGCACCAACAAAGGAGTTCTCACTCAGATATATTTGCTCCAATCTTGTATTGTTCTTCAGCAACCATGATGGGAAAATTCCAATGAAGTTGTTGTGAGAGAGATCAAGAACTCTTAAGTCATGCTGGTAATGAAGGAAGTTGGGAGTTTCTACATTGAGATCTTCCGATGAACTGTTTGACATGCTGAAAAAGAGTAGTTGGAACTTTGGAGTCAATTCATGAAAGGACATGGGTTCCGTTACTAGTCTGCTGTTGTCACCGGAGAAGAACCTGAGGCTTGAGTGGTTCATAAAAGGCTTCATTGAAATTGGAACATTGAAGTGGTTATTTGACAGTGAGATGAATTCAAGGGATATGATGTTGGGTAGAGGACCAGAAGCAATATTTCCAGAAAATTGATTTCTCGAAACATCTAATAGTTGTAGAGATGACAAGTTTCTGAAACAATCTGGGAGTGAACCATGTAGATTATTTCCAGCGAGAACTAACTGCTCTAGATTCTTCAATTCACACAAACCTGTACAATTTATCTCGAAATAGTCAAAATAGTGTTAAAAGCATGCATCTTTTATTGATCGTGTAATTATAGGGAGATGGAGAGTTGTTGATTTACCTTGAGCGGGGAGGGTGCCATTGAGATCACAATCACCAGCAGACAAAACTTTCAGAGCAGGCAACGCTCCAATATTATGGAGAAAGTTAATTGGGAGAGAACTAAAATCTAGATAAAATTCTTCAAGGCTGGTCGAATTGAAGAAAGTCCCTGTGAAAAAAAGATATGACTTTAATCTCTGCATGTCTTACTCACCATTCCAGTGGTAATTTTTAATTATCTTAATTGTAATCCAGCTAACTTTAAATGGATATAAAGTCCTCATTTTTCATGATAAATAAAACCCTTAGGTAGAAATTATTTATGACCTACCGTTGATACTAGCAGATCCTGTCAATATATTATATGACAAATCTAAAGACTTTAGAGATGAAAACCCAGTCAGAGATGAAAAAATGCCATCATTGAATGGATTTCCTCTGAGATATAGGTTCTCCAGTTTCTTCAACCTTGATGACAAGACGTTGAGACCTGCAAGATGATTCTCAAAAGCATAATGGAAGGATATAAATGCATAGGAAAAATAATACGAGATTAAAAAAGGAAAAACTTCGAAGATGATTAATTAAAACTGATACCAGAGAAGTTAGCTGATCCTGTGAACGTATTCCATGAAAGATCTAAAGAATTGAGAGATGAAAGCCCAGCCAAACATGATAAAATGCTGTCACTGTTAAATTTATTATAACTTAGGTCAAGGACATGCAGTTTCCTCAGTTTTGATGACAGGATTTCGAAGCCTGCAAGAGAAATCTCAAAGCAAAATAATTGGCACCAAACACTTCACTAACATACATTTATTTTATGATTATAAGAAGATAGACATGAACCAACCTTGATTCTCAGAGCAACCAACCAATCCATTCCGGCTCAAATCAAGACTCTGCAATTCTTTAAAGGGAAGAAACAAAGATGCGTTGAGAACCCAATCGCCCAAATCCCAATCATATGCACCCTTGAGAGAGAGATGGATCACTCGCCTCGTAGAGTTATCACACTCGATTCCAAACCACTCACAACAATGACCAATACCCTCTTTCTTGTCCATCCAGTCGCTCATTTCTCCTTGAACGCTGTGTGGATCTATCAAAGCTTTGATCTCTAAGAGACCAGTTCTCTCTTCCAACAAACACCCATCACAACGACCGTACCATTGGCCTAACGAAGTAAAAAATGTTAGCAACATCCAAACCCGCATTTTACTCATCATCATCTTAGATAATTCTATGAACCACTACGTAGAATATTGTTGCTTTTTATGTGCACATGGCCAATAAAAGAGGTCCTGTTTATATTACACTGTGGCTCTCTTCATGCTTTCAATTGCATTTTCTTTGCTCAAATGTGAACGGATTATTGGAGAAGACTTTGACTCAGACTAAACTTTGAGCAATTAATTCTTCTTCATAACTGTTGCCTATCAGCACCTTCCTGGAATTTCTTGCACCAAAGACATTTGTGTTGAGGACAGATTGTAGAGGGCTGGTTGAGGCCCAGAAAATGACTTCCACTTAATATTTCTTCGACATTTGAAGTCACTTGTGAAATGGGAGTATTTAGAAGGAGAGTAACAGCAGTATACTGAGCTTCAAAATGGATATATATATATATATATATATATATATATATATGCGCAAGAATTCTTAATTTGTGGTTAGTTTCCAAAAATATTAAAAATAACAATAAAAACAAAATGGTGGAAATTAAGACTTATTACGATATTTTATTAAAAGGTAATAATTACCTAAAAAATTCACAAAAATATTTTAAATAGCATGCCATGGGCTAATTAAAAGACTAAAATAATATAGAATTCAAAATTAATACCGAAACAAATAAGAAAGATAAATTCTCTAAACAAAAGCAATCCGAGGCAACTTGAAGATCATGATCACAAAAGAGCTCAAAAGGAGATCTTCGTATAAACTTCACACACATTTCCAGTTCCCTGCTTCACACACATGCATGGCCTAGTTTCATATTGTTTCTCGATTTCATTCCTTTGCCATATCTGCTTTATCTTCTTGTTCGGTCCCTGCTAGACCTGTGTTTTAGCAGAGCAAATCCAATACACCAATAATAAGACCAAATATATGATCTTCTGAAGTTGGAGAGCTTGTGAAAATTAATCTTTAGAGAACAGTAGCAAGTTGCAATGCACTCTTCAACGAGGTGAAACCACCTGCACCGCCAAAGTGGATTGATGTAGAGAACTGCTGCAATTGCTCACACAAAAATTATGTTACACACGCACCCCAAAGCTCACATAGAAAACATCCATGTCTATGGAAATCCTCATCCCCGTTTGATATTGCGGCTCAACCTGTTTTTTTTTTTTTTTTTTCATTTTAAAAACCGGTGGTTAATGTTTTTAGATCATTTTAATGTGCTGATATCAAAAATAATTTTTAAAAAATAAAAAATATCATTTTAATATATTTCAACATAAAAAACACTTTAAAAAACAATAACAACTACACTCCAAACACTAACTGGGTTTAGCCCCATGTTTGCATGCAGAGCTAACCGATAATATAGCTCCTATGGCCACCGATAATATAGCTCCTATGGCCACTAGCTGATCGATACTCATGTTACCATTTTCTATGCAACTACAGCTAGCGGTTTTAAATGCCTGGACCCTCTTTCCCTGTAGATGAATCCTGGTGTAAGTTCGAGGTTGACAAAATCATTAACATGGCAGCGCGGAGGGAAATCAAAGTTTTAAGGTAGCAAAATCGTGTGCAAGCACAGATTTCCAAAATCTTGGATTTTGAATGCTCTAGCTTGACAAGGAAAGACAAGTACATTTTCATGGCAGACAATTAATGGAGTAATCTGACAGGATCAGACTACCACTTCTTGCCGTATATTTTTGTCATGAACCTTGTTTTCATGGTCATTCGCAATTAAAGTATTATAATGTTTCAGCTACTGCATTTTTTATAATGATTATAGAGAATTAATACGATGAAAAGGCAATTAAAGATTAATTTTTTTTACCCCATCAATTGGATTGAATCGAACTAAACTAGTAGGAGAAGTCACATTACTGCTATAAGAATCTAGCTCCATTTATAACATGAAATTGAAATATAAAAATTATTATAAAAAAACAATTTTATAAGTGTATATTATATGACCATGTTAAGAATCTACCATCATATATCATACTTATTAAATCGTCATGGCATGGGAAGTTAATCTGGACCGTTGGGTCAATCCACATTCTAAAACTAACGGGATGATATCCTAACCCAGATCTTGGATCTGATTAAGGGATTTAATTACCATGTCATCTATTATAACAATAATGGCAGTAGATGAGCTAAATTAAAAAAGAAAAGGAAAAGGCTTAAAACTTAACACATATATTATCAAGATAAAAGGTCTACGCAGGAAAATTCAATCTCCAAAACCATGCATGGCTTAAAATAAATGTCTGCGTTCTCTTAGAACTCGGAAAAATAACTAAAATGACTCACTGTGATAAATAAGCAACAAACTGATCAAGAAGAAGACCGATATTCGTGAATTTTCACAGCCATATCATGAAGAAAGCTCAGTAAAAGGCTCGCTTCATGCCACCACAAAGCCTAAGAACATGGTGGATAGTGGAGTGCTTCTGGATGTTATAATCTGCCAGGGTTTTTCCTTCCTCTAATTGCTTTCCACAATATATGAGACGTTGGTTCTCCGGACGGATGCCTAAATCCTTCTCATAGAGCTTGGCTTTCAACTCTTCGATTGTCTCCCAGCTTTCAACATCAAGGGTGATGGTTTTGAGTCGTAGGGTTCTCACGAATATCTGCATATTTTCTCAAGAAACAAACAACGAAAGAAACCTAACGCTTGTTTTGGGATTAAAGAGAACAATATTCTGATAAGGGCAAAGGATTGATTGATGAAGATAGTTTAGGAGAGAGTTGTGGATTAGTATAGAGTAGTAGAGTTTTATTAGAACGTAGTTACCAAGTTAGATAAATCCTGATAACACTTAAATGTTTTTATTTTAGAATTAATTATTGTTTAATCTTGTAACTCTAGTAAAATAACTAGTTAATCATTTTAATTTTAAACATTTCATATTCGATCCTTTGTTTTTATCTTTCTTCACAACTTGGTTCCTTTGTTAGTTTTCCATAAAAAAATCAGTTTTTTTTTTCTCTTGCATTTGCTTGGTGTCTCACTACAAAAAAAATGTACAAAATAATTTTGTTTGTGATATAATTTTAGAGTGAATTTTTATATTTTTATAACTTAAAATTTTAGAATATATATAGATAGATAGATAGATATTTTCATTGTCGTCATTTTTTTGTTCTGTAACGGTAATAAAATGCTATCATTAATAAAACACAATCAAAATAATAAAGAAAATTATTGGTATGTTAAATCGTAAATTGAAGATGTTAATGGCATGAATGCAAATGATCACAGAAAGAATAATTTAAATTCCAACACAACAAGCAATCTCTACAAATGAGTTCTTCAATCCGATAAGGCCTAAAGTATAATATTGTAAAACAAACAGGGACTATATTATAATTTGACACAGATTGTTATCAGAATGACATACCGTCTACGACCTCATTATGTGTCAACGACCAGTCGTCAGCACATCAATACATTAGACAGCGTGGCCGCTATGCTAAAACCCAAAAACCCCATAGCGGACAGCAGCTTTAGGGAGAGTGATTCAGAGATTGCAATGGCATGGAGGCAAATATTCACAAACACAAAAAGGGCTGTTTCGATCCCACCACAACAAGCAGCTTCTGCTCCTGGGTCCTCTAGATTCTTCTCCAAATCCTCCTCTCCTTACCTCGGTAGCATTTTCTTACGAGTTCTTTCTTTTTGTGTAATCGTTCGCTGAGTGCATGTTCTTGAGCCAGTTTTTTAATCAGTTTTAGCTGTTGGGTTTGAAAATGGAATATATTGGTGGGTTTTTCCTTAATCATTTTGTCTCCATTTTGTTGCTCATAAAGTTTGATTTTTTATTGGGTGCATGTGTAAAATGAAGAAAAAATGATTTTCATGTAAATAGTAACTGGAAAAGGGTTTTCTTTTTGTGTGACTCTCTCTGGGAGATTAAAATGGATTTGAGTTTTAAAAGATTGAATCTTTGGTGGGTGCTTTGTTTTTCGTTGTTGAAACATTGATGTTTTTATAGATTTCTGTTACAAGTTTCTTTTTCTTTGATATTAATCTTTGCAATTAATAAGAGGTTGAGCTTGAAGAGTGTTGTCACTTTTATATTATTTTTGTTGCAGTGAAAGTTGGAATTCCAGAGTTTCTAAATGGAATAGGGAAAGGAGTTGAAGCCCATGTGGCCAAGCTTGAATCTGAAATTGGTGACTTTCACAAACTTCTTGTTACTCGGACGTTGAAGCTCAAGAAGCTAGGCATCCCTTGTCAACAAGTAATTATTCTTAATCGCCAACTCAATTTTCTTTTTTTCAATAAAAATAAAAATAAAAATCATTCATGTTTGTGTTTGTTTAGACTTTAACAATGTAGAGTTATTCAAAGTTGAGAGATGAAATTGGTTAATTTAAACATCTGTTTAAATTCTTTTAGTCACAGTTTTAATGGAATTGTTACAAGCTCAAAGAATCCTTGATGTTATAGTCCTTTCAGGTTATTCATCTTGTGGACTCAATTTTGATGATGCTCTACTTCTTTTGTATTTATTTCAAAATATTCTTTCTACATAGTATCGGATGTGTAGTTTAAATAACCTTTCTTATCTTTTAATGGTTCTTGTTTGATTATGCTGAGTATTCACTAACTTGTTCAATTTTCTGCAATTTTTGGGAAAAAGAATCATGAGAATAGGGCAAAGGAATATCTCTGAAAATCTTTCCTATACAGGTGCAAGGTAGCATAACAACATGGGTGATAATAGAGTGCTTAGTGTTTAGGGTAATTTTGATCTCCTCCAAGGAAAGTTTGCATCTATGGGATTTTAGATGAAGTGGTTGGTTCCCCATGAGCCCGTGAACTGGAATTTCAAAATAATTTCCATGCCTCCTTTTTCAATTTTTTTCATGCATCAAATGGTTTCAAAATTGTGGTGTCACTATATGACCTTCCTCAAGATTATATCATAATGTAATATTCTACAGTATCATTCAACTCCACTAAGCCACAACTGAACTGGTTTTGGTTGGCTGCATGGGTTCATCTGTGTCCAAAACTGTTAAACAGTAAAAAGAACAACGTGGTCCCTTTTTAGAAATTTGAGGTTGCATTCAAATCTAAAGTTTTTGTTGTCTAGTGTTATCTTTGTATAATGAGCTACTTTGCTGTAAAATGTTTGGTTTTGGTTGCGAGTTAGGTTGGCTAAGAACAAAATTTGGTCAACACATGCCAGTTCTATTATCAAAGTTCTAAGCACATTCTCCTCCCTAGTTTCCTGTGACGGCTAATAACTTTGATTTATGTTGCCTACAAAGTAAAAAAGAAATGGCTTGTCTAATTCTTGAAAGCATAATCTACTGGATTCCTTCTTTGTTAATAAGATTTGCAAATGAAGGTTGGAATTAAAAGTTACTTTCTTGAGACTAGAATTGTATAAATTTGATGCCATTTTTTTAATATAATAATGGACAAGCTTTTATTAAAAAAATTATTGTTGTTTCAGCATCTAATTAACTCTGTGCTGTTATTGATTCTCAATTTGAATGTTCTGAATGCGCAATTGAGAATCACTCCAAATCAAAGTCCCTAGAGTAATGAATTAAAACACCAACTTCTGATTTTTGTTTTGCAGAGGAAACTGATATTGAAATATGCTCACAAGTATAGGGTGGGACTGTGGAGGCCTAGAGCTCAACCTGTGAAAGCCAGTTAAATTTTGGAGTCAATGGTCATTGGAGGATTACAAGGTGTATCTACACCAAAGCAGTACTGATAAACATTCTCGCATGCAATTATGGCTTCGGAGAGTTTTAGGCTGCATGATATGTTAATTGTTTTTTGTGGTTTGGTATAAAGTTTATGCTAGCCCAGAATATGTTGAATTGGCTTGGTTGAAGCAAAACAGCTTGTTAGATATTATCCTGCACTTGTCTTATATTATGTAGCATCAAGGGTGTCACTCTATAGCTACTTGGCAATTTAAGAATCAAATTTCCATAACAATTCTATGCATTTTCCACCATCATATTAACATTTCTATACATTTCCTGTGAAATAGCTCCACTGATATTAAGCAATGAGCCGCTTTGATATTATAGTAATAGTTGTTTTTAAAATAAATTTTGTTAGAAAATGTATTAAAATAATAATATACTTTTTTTTTAAAAAAAAATGGTTGTCAAGCTCACTTGAAGATGGGGCAGGAGGGGTTTTGGAATCACTCTAAGGGACTAGAATGGATCGGCAGGAATGAATCGATATAGAAAATTAAAAATAAATAAAAAACACTTCCCTTTAATCGTTATAGAAAATAAAAAATTAAACAAATAAAAAATACTTCCCTTTAATATTATGGACCTCGATATATTTTTTGATATGATAAAAGACAACAACAGCTATAGCAAAGACAAATCTCATTAAAACCAATATTTACTTTTTTAATGGTCAAAATCAGTGGCTATACACTTTCTATCTCTTTAAATTTTCCCACAGACTTTCTTTTTCATCTCTTATCGTTCAAGAACTAAAACGTGAAAAAACAAAGTGTGGGTGGGTTGAATATAAAATACTAAAATGAAAGAAAACAATTAAATACATAAGCTAAAAATTCAAGGATAAAAGTGAGTTATTGAAAAAAAAATGCTCTTTTTTTTTAAATATTATTTTTTAATTATATCTTAAACTTCTATTTCACAATATAAAAAATAATCACCAAGGAGGAAAAATCATAAGATAAGTTCACTTGGCTCGGTAGGAATAGGAACGACTGGTTAAAAATAGAATGGGTCGGTCGGACAAATAAGAGAAAGTTCGGTAGGAATAGAAATAATTATTTTAAAATAGAATGGATCGGTCGGACAAATAAGATAAAGTTAAATTTCATTCATTTAACAACTTATTTTCTTATTAAATAATTAATGCTGGATCATTTTTTATACATTAACGGAATCAAAATCATCAATTATATCAAAATTTAATAAAAATATTGAGGTTTTGGCATCAGAAGTTATGCTAATGGGCTAGCTTTAAAATCTCAATTTAATGATGTATCTCTCATAATACAAAATAATAAAATGATATTTTTCATCCGAATAACATTGTTTTTTTTGGATTCGAAGAAATCTCATCTCTAAAAAGCGCATGTTGTGAGCCCAGATGATTGAGTAAAATTCTGGTTATCCCAGACTTTTATAAAAAATACACGTCCTGATTTAAACTCAAGACCTATTATACATGCATCTAACTCTTTCTCATTACATTCATGCAAATCCAACCATTTCGTCATGCAAGAATTGCCTAAAAAGCAATAATTTGTAAGTCCAAGATCATGTATTTGTTTTATATATTTAATCACAAGCAAAACCATATTGCCAGGATTGAAATTAGTTGCATATCATCCACTACCTAATTATATCACCGAACCATAGCCTGAACACGTAAAGGAGGGGGTAGACGGCGTGGTCAATGGCCAAGCTACAGTGGTGGGAGAGGGTCCTTATCCCAGCCTGCAAACATGGAGCCACAAGTGTGTGGAATAACCACTGCAACACAAACTCCAAACCCAACAACAATATTCTAGATGTCGAGAGTCAACTTGATTCTTGCTTGCAAAAATAAAGGAAGACATGTTTGCTATTTTGTAGCGTTTGTTTATTTTATTTGAACAACATTTTGCTAACTGCCAAGAACATTTGTTCTTTCTCACTGTACAGGGCCCAACCCAACCCAACACACCAAGTGATGTTGGGTCCTTTCTTTGTCTGAAGGTTGGACCTTGCCAACTCAAAAGTGATTCTTTTGTCTTGTCGTTTTTTCGCTTTTGTTTATCTAGTTTGATTGCTTATTAAGAGTACAACTTGGTGGATCAATTGCTATAATCTTGACTGTAGGTTTGGGTGGGTAGGGTAGTGCCAAAACTTTCCCCCCTTGATCTCAGATCATAAGAGGTGCTTTAACGATTGAATTTCAAGAGGTGGGTCAACTTTTTTGCTATGTTTTTTACTTGGAATTGTGATTGAGTGATCAATCAATCCAATGTAGGTTAGATTTGATTGAGGGCTCTGTCAAATGAAGATTAGATTTTTATAATTTTATGGATAAGATAAGGTAGTTTATAATCTCCTCACTAAGTTATGTCATGAAAAGTTGGATTGAATTTGCTTCAAACTATTGAAGCACATGCAATGTTGGCATTTAATAAAAGTCATGTGAATGACAATTCTACATAGAAAAAGAGAAACCTCCTTTTATAAAAACCTATACTCTTAATTTCTTACCATACCTTTAATCTTTTTTATTTAAAATTGTTAATTTTGGTTTAATCCGTAATTCAACCAAAGACCAGAGTCATATTGAGTGGTTTGATCCATGTTGACATGAGTTAATGAAAAACAATATCATTTCAATTAAAAAAACATTATTTTAAAAAAATAAAAATAAAAATCAAACCATGTTTTGACCCTGTAACAACTCGACTAGGTTAATGATCTGGATTGAATTGGGTTTTCAGTAATCACTAATTCTAGAGCAACTGAATAAAAATGTGTAACTATTGTAATGTTAAAGAAAGCTTTGTGAGCAATCTCCATTTCAAAGTTCTAGTATACCACTATTGGCTGGTAGCTATGAGGTTTACAAGTCTAGAGACTAATCCCAATAGCAGAAATTTGCTCTAATCACAATCATGTTGATTGAATCAATCCACGATTATAACCTTAGATAGGTCCTTCCTAGACTCCATCACTCTATTCTAAGCATTGATGGTTTTTACAGCATGAAGCCCCCCCACGATGTTCTTTTCAACGCGCATGACTTCAATGTGAAGAGGCTGAAAGCCTCGAGGATAAAAGATCAATTAATCAACAACGTGAAGCTTGTTCTCTTCTATCTCCCACCTTGCCAAAGGTGGAGAGCGATCGATAAAAGATGCTTCAGGGACATGTGCATGTGACATTACGTTCAAAAAATACAGCAATGATAATGCTTCAGTAGCAGCAGCCTGTGTATAAGTAGGTCACAAAATTTACGGCACCATCCCTATCCTCAATCCTTTTTAGAAACACTCGTGTCCTTTTTTCTTCCCTCCCTTGTGTGTTTCCAGGCAGCTGCTATATATATAAAATGTTTCACAGCTGCTTCAGATAGAAAGTTCATCAAGTGGAGGACAAGTAAGAAGCGAGCCAGAGGGAAGAAAACAACATCTTCATAAATGAAGGCACATGGATACACGTGAGAAATTGTGGGTATAACATGATTGAATAAAAACACCGAGAGATTTGTCATTTGTTCCAGGCCCTCTTTGTCACACGTGCTAACCCTTCAACGTTAGAGAGAGAGGGGGGGGCAGGAGTCCTCTCATGACTGGGTTGAGGAAATGAGGAGGTGTTCTGGGGTTCCGAAAATGGCTGCAATCACAGTTCATACATCACATGCAGGCTAAAGCCAGTCGTGGATGTGGGGGCAAGGAGGGTCGGCAGCACTTGAAAATGTGGGACCGTCCACGCACATGACATGACCTTTTTTCCTTTTTGTGTGCGCTGGAGACTCTTTGGCCTATTCTATCTACTTTCTTGCGAATTGGGGTTCATTGGGGCTCATTATCCCCCCCCCCCCCCCCCCCGCCCTCATTTTATGCGATCCCGTATCTCACAAAAATCCACCCCTGCCATGTCATCACTATTTATCGCCCCAATCTTACTTTTCAGTTTAACTACATTCATCAGGGATTTTTATTTATTTATTTTTTAGCAAGGGGGTTTAATTTTTAATTTGCTATTTACGAAATTATATATAAAAAATACTTTTGCCTGGGCAAATATTCTAATTGGGTCCCTGGGCTTTATTAAATCTCCCCAACAAATTTTTCTTTTCTTTCTTTTAACCCTCCTTTTAATTTAAAAAAAAAACTATAAATCAGTTGGAAATATTTTCTTTTTGAGAAATTATACAATTATATTTAACTAAAAAAGGAGAGGAAAGCTAAAAAAATAAAAATAAAAATATCCATGTCTACAATAACATCAAGAATTAATATTAATAGGAAAAAAAATACATATTAAAAAACTTTTACAAAAAGTTAATTATAATTGACACCTGGCATAACGAACATTCTAATGCATGTGACTTCTCGCTCTCAGCTTGACAAGCTGCCATCCGTTCCCGCGACACCGCCTACTTCGCCGCCAGCGGCGGTGAGAATTTCACTTAGAGTGGCCATGACCTTTATTTGCATCTCCAAAGCCGCAATATAATCACTCGCTTCCTCTAAGAGATTCACAAACGAAACTTTCCGGCAACCAGGAACCAACCGGCTCAAAGCCTTCACTTTCTTCTCCACCTCTGGCAACTTCCTCCTCTCTCTCTCCGGTAACCGACGATCGCCGTTTGATTTCTGTTTCTTCACCTTCCTCACTCTCAGCAGCCGCGCGCGTTTCGCGAGAATCGCGCGGCTCCACCGAGTTCTTCCCCTCGCAGCTACCGCGAGGACTCTGTCAGCGGTTTCTCGGACTTCTCGAGTCCTCTTCCCAGGATGAGAAGGTGTCCGGCTTGACCGACGGAGAGCTTCAAGAAGCTTCGACGAATAGATCCGCCGCTCTGCTTCAGTTCGCCACCTCACTGTTAGGTGGTTTTTACTGTCCTTCTGAATGTGACTCTCTGTCGTGTCAAGACTCGATTTTCTCCGTTTCTTTTTCTGCTGGTTTTGTTCTTGTTGGGATGACATGTCGCAATTTAATTGGTTGCTTGCCATCAAAAGATTTAACACCTCTTATATTGCGCCTGAAATGCAATAATACTGCAAAATATAAGTTGTTATTTTTAAGCTAAGGATTATTATTTTTATCAAAAAAATGGCCAAAACTCAAGAATTGGGTGCGCCAAAAAATAAAAAACAAGAATTTGTGTCAACTTATGTACTGTACAATGTTACACACACACACACACACATATATATAGAGAGAGAGAGAGAGGGTGGTGGTGGTGGTGAATGGTGGTGGTGGTGGGTGGTTGTCAGAAACAAGAATTGGGTTCCAAAAAATAAAAAAACAAGAATTTGTATAAGCTAATGTCATGTACCATGTTGGAAGAGAATATATATATAAAACAATATTACCTTTCAAGAAAATAATGGTGGTAAGCGGCGGCGGCGAGTAGTGAATGATGATGGTGTTCTACTGGGTTGGAGGAGGTGGGATGAAAGGAGATATATGCCGCTGAGTGGCTGGGGGAGGTGTTGAAGAAGCAAGTCAAATTAATACCTTTTGAAGGAAACAAAGATTGTGAGAATAGATTTTAGAGTTATCGGGGGAGAAAAGAAGGAATGGGTTTGGTGGCAGGAGCAATAGCGGTAGCGGTGGTGGCGGTGGTGAGGGAGGGAGGAGAGGAAATGAGGGGAGAAGGTGGGATGGGGGGGAACTTATAAAAGCAAGTCACGGGAAACGACGCGGCCTTTCCTTAATCACATTAATTGGTTTACCTTGCCTTTAGAGGTTCTATCTAACTATTTTTCTTTTAATTTATTTTCTTCTTCTTATTATTACTATTACATTTATTTTTCTCATTCATTATCACCACTTTATTTATTTTTCATTTACTTTTACTATTTATATTTATATACGTTTGTAATTAATTATAATTAAAATGATTAATATATGGAGTTCATTCATGGTTTAAAGTGTTATTCTTCACAAGAGCTAGACTTGATTGTCTATACATGTTATTTTGTCAAAACAAAACCTAACCTTTTGACTTGATATATTTTCAGTATATGCAATTAGTTAATTCGCTGATCAATTCATGGATGATCTGCTTGATACCATCAAATATAGACCGACCCAACTTAATTTATTGATTTGAAGTATATATGATTAAATAAAAGAAAAAGAAAAAAAGTTGGTATCAATTAATAATTTTAAATAATTATTTTTTATTGTGTGGATCCAAATGAACATATAAATGGGTGCTTTTCAATTTATTTATTTTTAAGAAATAAAAACAGGAATTTAGACAAACATGCTCTTAATTTTAAGCTTACGTATCATTCACCTCCCTTGAATGTTAATTATCACTTCCATCGGCCTTACACCACCAAATAGTCAACAAGAATTCGATGCTCTTTTAGAATCCAAATTGGAGAAGCCAAGTTGATTTAATTAATATTATTCTTTGCAACCACTTATTTTTAGTGTTTTCAGCTTGAGATTAATTAATTAATTAAATAATAAGCACTACTATGCATGTAAAGGAATATATATATGGATGGGAAATGAACATGTTCAAATCAAGTTACCTCAGTAATCCATGAATTGAATTTCTTTGAACAAGTTAAACGTGTAAAACAAGATCAAATGCATTTCTAGAAACAAGGTAGATCTAGTGCGACTTGGCTTGATCATCAGCTCAACTTAGGAGCCTATTTCTATTCTAATTATGAAAGAGAGACATTCTTTTATCTGGATAGTGGTGGCATCATGCTTGAGGACATTCAACTTTGATTGATTAAACTATATTGTTAGTGGACATCAATCTAAAATCTAATTATGTTAATAATAGACGTGGGACAAAATGTTAATATAAACACATTTAATTGAAAAAATAATAATATTTTGTCTACTTTTTTGAACTCGTATTTATTTCTATATATACGAAGATTAAAAAAAGATTAATTAGAGTGAGAAGCACTCCAAACTTTGCTTGTCCAAGAAACCAAACATCCAACACATCAGAAATCTTAATTATATTCATCTGATAAAAAAGGAAAATATTAATCTTGGCGTGTGGTTTCAATCATCTTAATAATAACTTGCTTACAAATTAAGACATATAAATCTTGATGTATATTGGTGTAATTAGGTCATCTAGAAGGGTTAGCCTTGCTTTGGGTGCAATGTAATCATTTTATTAAGGTACTTCAGCAATTATTTGGTGCTTCTGCCTTTCCACGTCTACCGACATCTTTGGCTAATTAACCATCTTTTTCACTAATTAATCAATATATATATATATATATATAGATATTCATTTGTTGAATCATCAGTTTCACGTAAAGTAAATAAACATAAATACATTCATGGTATAACAAAAACATAAATTAAATAAATAAACAATAAATGAAATAGACATCCATCATAGAATTGAAGTATTTTAAGTGTAACTCGGATCAAGCTATCCAATTTAATACTCCCTCAGACGTTTAAAATACGACAGATAGATCCAAACATGTGTGATTATTTAGAAGCCTACAAAAATAGAGAGAGGGATTCATATAAATATTTATGAGAAATATAATTTTAACCATGGTCTCGTAAATTCTCATTCCACTCTTCAGCTGAGGAGCCATCCTTGCAGGCTAGGTTTAACTCGATCTTAAGGTTGTCACCATTCATGAAACGTAGACGATCTACTAGCTAGGGTTCGTGAGGAGAGATTCAACTCATTTTCCATTCCACAACATATTAATTTACTACAGAATTACATGCATGGCATCTAGCTTTTTATATAAAACGAAAAGAAAAACATTTTAGAAGCATCCGCCTCCCTTATCTTGACTTGCAAGGCCGTTAAACTTGACAAATTAATAAACTATAGATTACACTACGGCGCTTGCCACCCCAGAATGAAATATTTAATTTCCATTTTTCTTTTATGGGTTTATAATTGTTAAATTGATTGATGATGTGAAAATTCATAATGGGATAACAAAGCAAGGTGTTGGCTTCCACTTGCTGGTTATGTTGTGGGGCTAAGAGAATTTTGTTTTTATTCTCAGCAATGATTAGTGGGTGATGCACACAAATAGAAAATAAAAAGAAGAGGAAAAGGAAAGCATGTGGTTGTTTTCATGGCACTTTCTTTTCTTTATTTCTTTTCTTCTGTGAGGTTTCCTGTACACAACTCACATTCAAGTGCTGCGGACAAGTTTGATCCACGTTGCCAACGAGTCCATTGATTGTTCTTGATGGACACCCTGAAATTGGATCGATATTCCAATTGCTTTTCGTTATCTAATTAAGTGTAATTGATGATCAATCCCCATTAATTCTTCTTTCTTTCTTTCTTCCCTCGTCATAAAACTCGATCGAATTCGATCGGTTTAAATGGATATCTATCAATTTAGGGTTTTAATTGACATCGGTATTCTTGAACCAAGTAGTAGTATCTGCCATTTTCACGGGGGAAGAAGAGATACCATGAAAGCAGAAGACAAGGGCTATGCAAATAGCTAGAGCCTTTAATTATGTTATCATATGAGCAATTCAAGGGTTTTAAAAAGAAATGATAATTAACATGCAATAGACAGGTGATGTCATGGGTCATAGCCAGAACGAATATCTATATATCTATATCTATATATATATATATATAAAGAGAATAAGTACAGGCCCATTACTTGTGACATGCCAGAGAGATTGCCTCCTTCAACGAGACAGGCTTGAATGTCATCAAGGAAGAATCAATACGAAATGGAATTTAATAATATAAAAACAATCTCCCACAAATCACTTGAGCCAAGGCTCTGGTCTTTCGTAAAATATTAAAATACTACAGCTTTTGATCACTCCCAATCTCTCTATCTAATTAGTTAAGTTTCTTCACCACGAATTCTATGTGGCCCATAATTTTTTTTTTCCAGCGATGTAATTGGATGTAAACAGTCTTATGATATTGGCCTTTCTTTACCAATGAGTGGGGCAAAAACATCTGTGGCTCAAATGAATCGAGCTGTTAAAGATCTAGCAATGCTCTTCAAGTTTATCTTGCAGACAAAAAGAGGGCACGCGGTGGACAAAATTAAACAAGGTCAGTTTTGTTTTCTGCCATGAGGATTTCCTGCACAGCATTGTAGATTTACTTGTTCTGCTGCTGGAATTATTTTAAAAACTAGGGTTACTTGTACAGTTGCAGAAAACCTGAAGTTATCTCAGCCATAAAATAAGGGTTATTTATTTATTTACTTTAAAGCATGTTCATGTGAACAAGATTTGCTGCCCTAACTGGATCAGCAAAGCTGTTATCTATTAGAAATTTGCCCTCATAATTGGTCATATCTGTTTATGGGGTACTTGTCCAACCATTCATGTTCTTACTTATCCATATCTTAACCACTTCCCATGGATCATCCAATTAGGATCTAGTTTAGTGCTTTCAACAAATTAAAATATTTTTAATTCAGGTTTTAACAGCTGGATTTTGGGGTTATGATCACTAAACTGGACAAACAACTTCGATTAAGGTTGGTTCATTGCTCCCTAACATGGGATTTTAATAATAAATCCTTGTCATTTGCAGTTTCTTCTTTCATCGGGCATTGTTTATTAGTATTTGGATTTGACAAAGCAGCCCAGTCTTTTATTTATTTATTTTTTAGTCACATAACCGACTGTTGTAAACTGTTAGGTTGACTCTCGTGTCTACTACTACTTTTGAGTTTTTATATATTCTGAATATGGATGATCTTCAGATTAAATTTATTTGAAAAAAAATAAAATAGATTAAAGAATGCCTTATTAATTGTTGTTGTTGTTGTATCATATATTTCACTTCTTGTAACATAATTTATAAGATCATGAATCTCATATTATTCTATGGTAATTTTTTTTTTTGGATTCTAAGGAAATCCAATTTCTTTTAGACATTATTTGTGGATCTAGATTAAGTAAGTAAAATTTTAATTGTTCCAGACTCTTACAAAGTGAGTATGCTCTGATATAAACTCAAGATTTGCAAAGTAATCTCAAACTCTTTATGACTACACCACACTCATTGAGGATTTTGGTAGAAGATTACCATATGCATTACTGTAAACCAAGGCTGTTAATTCCATTTTGGTTGGTGATTTTTTATTTTAATTGGAACGAAATATTTCAGTTTTGGATAGTCATTTCAGGGTTATACTGTTTATATATATATATATATATATATATTCATTTTTTTGTAGTTCAAATTCAAAAATAAAATTATTTAGAATTATATAATTTAATCTAAAAAAAGATACAATTAAATAATTTTTTTGAATAAAATTATGATTATGTAAATATCACATGAATATCATCATCAATCTCGCAAGATTATTACACTATTTGATTGTTTTGAAATTTTAACATAATATATATAAATATATCAAGAGACTTCTCGTAAATTTTATTTCAATCTAATGGTCAAATTAAGAGACATAATTGATATTGTAAAATTATTTATTATTTAAAAAAAATACTATTTGGCCGAAACGAAATGAGCGGAACGAAACTAGAACATTTTGACAGGTATTTGGATGAAAATCTGAAATAGACTGGAATTTAAACCAAGATAAAAACAATGTTATTTTGTCTTATTTTTTTAACTGTTACAAAATATTTTGACCAAAATAAAACAAAATTGATAACCATGTTGTAAACTAATAAAAACCAGAAGAAGAAGAAGAAAGAATAAGAAAAAGAAGAAGAGATCATCAGCTTTTTGGATGTCATATATAAAATGTATTTTTTTTAATCTTGATGTCAGAAATTGTTATTTCCTAGTTTAATTAGTAAAAATAAATTGTTTTTCTTCAAATACTCGTAACCTTATCCAAGACCCGTGTCAATTATTTTGTTCTTAGTCACATGACATATGATTAGGGGCTAATTAAAGATCCATTAATAAATCTCTTTGCTGACAGATAAAATACTATGCAGGTTCAAATAATTGACTGCACCGGCATCATTTAGCCAATCAAATGTGCACGAGTGCTTTCCTTGATAGGCAATCAATCTTCTGTTTATGTCAAAACGTTATAATTATGTCGATGGTTAATTAGTAATGAAATGATGACATAGAAACTCATGACTTAGGTCAGTCCCTTAAGCCCAGCAAGCAGCTACATGCTGCCATAGCCAAAAATCCAGGGGATCGAGTCAGGCTCACCATCAGATTATGTTTGGTTAATATATATATATATATATATATATATAGATGAGACAAATATAGAAATAACAGAAAAATTAATAAAAACTTCTGTTTGAGCTCATTGAAGGTTCAATTACGAGAAACATTCCTGCTTTATTTCTCAAACTCGTAATCTAATAATAACGTAAAATAAGATAACGCAATGAAAATAAATAAAACCCATAATTAGTAGTGCCAGTTGGATTAACACCACTCCAGTCTAAACTCTAAATTGACCATTTATATGCACATGTGAGTCAACGGGATCCACCGATATATGTGGGCCTCGCAACAGGCCGTGACTACCCTAGCAGTACCATGTCCAGTTCATGCAGCTGTTGCTTCGAAACTACAATCCGAGGAGAGATCCTTCCTTGGATTGTTTAGGAAATTTAACCATCACAAATCACGATCACAGTAAGTATTTATCATTCATTGGCTGCAGTTACAGTCAGTGTATATATATATATTGATTAACTGAATACTTTCGAGTAAAATATAGACAGCACCGCACCGCTGACAAGGATATCGCAAGGGAGTGAGTGACAGATTTGAAGCGAATCAAATGGAGATGTCTGGGATTCCCTATATTTCAAACTTCTGCACAGGTATTTAGAACGTTGACACGGCAAGTAATAACTGTTTTGAACATGTATCTTTGAAATAAATGGAATATAAACCAATGATTTACGATCTTATGTAGAAAAACTTGACATTTCCTGTCTCCCTGAATCAAAACATCGATTAAAGCATTTCGTTGAAGCAAATACAAATCCCAAGTCAACTCTAAGATCAGATAAAGAGTGAATTGCTGTATCCATGCAATGAAACAAAAATATTAAGGCATTAACGTGCTTGATTCTTGTACTTAACCCACCATGTCTTCCAAGAAAGCAATCTATAAGATTGTAGGGATCAGCAATGGATAAAATATGCTATAGTTTGTACAATAATTAGGGGGCTGCAAAGGAGAACAGCTGTGAAGGTTGGAAAAAGAAACTCAATAAAAGAGCAGTGATATCTATTCTCGATTCCAAAATGTCAAACATTTACATGTGACAATCCATTGACATCTCCGAATCCAATAAAAATGTCATTTTCTTTGATTTACTGAGATAAACTGCCTCATCCAATCAACTTTCATGTTTCATGGAAAATATATCTCCAAATTGTGCCCAAAAAATCTTACAATGCATGTGCATGGGAATGCTGTCAGCCGGTAAGTGGTAGCTGCAAGTTGTTTGGTGAAGATTTGGGCTTCACAAGATACGCAAGTGTGATTTCTGATAGGGTAAACGGTTGAGTCTGAAACTTCTTCTTGGAAGCGTATCTCAGAACTCATCTTCCTTCCAATAGTGAGCCTGAAAAATCAATCAGACTGATTATTTCTTGGTGAAAAACTAACAGGAAATTTTAAGCTTAGCACAGAGTTTTTCTCCTTGAATACTGCCAGTAAATTCTCCGTTACAGACCTTACTAAACGGAATTTCCTTAAAGATGTATCGTTGGAGAATAAAATATATATCTTCTACCCTTTGTGTTTTGCTATCAAACAGCAAAAAAGTAAAGGCATACCCTGCAATTTATTCTTCCTATTGAAGAAGAGGCAGTGGATCTTTTAAAATCAAAGGGATGCAGTTCCTTCTGAACCTAGATGACTAACCTTCAGAGGAATCAATCAGCACAGCGTTTTTCGGTACAGTTTTCACACTGAATTTATTGCGTGCTACCAGCAGTTGAGTTCAAAAAGGAGAAGATTATTGACGCAGACGGAAATAACACTAGAATGACAGCAAGCACAAGCAACATATATAGAATTCTGCGAAATTTTATTACTGAATAGGTTTGCACCTCCTTAAATAATTCTAAGAATATTATCCTAGCCAAACAAGGAAACCTGTAATAAAGAGGAAGAATAACAAAAATAGCCTGGAAAACATTTTTTGAGGATCTTGTCACAGTGAACTGATACCCTATAGAACTGGACCAGTAAGTTCTCCTGCAAAATTTAAGCAGGATACAATTATCAGATCGGAAGTTATGGACCTTTTTGTTAGGCTGATCACCCTGCATGACCTAAGCTTCTTCTTGGACTAAAACCTATCCCAACAGATTGGAAGTTATGGACCTTTTTGTTAGGCTGATCACCCTGCATGACCTAAGCTTCTTCTTGGACTTAAATCTATCCTATCGGTCATAAACATCTATCCACCAAGCCCAATGATGATGGATCCACAATTGGCTGATCGAAACCACCTGCATCAATTATGATATGCAACAAGGATGAAACATGGTAGGGAACTATATCAACGAGGCTGGATCTTAGGAGACCTTTGAGAAAGGGTACTTTACGGGTAATGATATTTTGAGACACAGGTTGCCCTCACTGGATGAACCACCATCAGCTTCAGCTGTCTCTTTGTCAACTGATGATTGATTCCTGAGACGCTTCAATGTTCTGGATTTTGGTGCTGGAGGCTGAACTCCTTTCAGCTCCAAAGTTTGAAGTTCAGATTCTTCCTTGTTAAAGTCTAGATACCTGATTAGACAGTTTTTCGTATCAGCTTCGAAAAGTCTCCCTGCAAATAACCAAATAAAGTCTTCAAATCAAGTTAATTGAAAGGAAACTTCAATATGTGAGAAAACTTCAAGATTTTTGATGCGGCCAAGAAAATGCAGGAGAGTGTTTCAAATTCTCAAAAAGCATCAGCTGACACCATAGGATGGATCAAACCTCGTAAAAAAGATAAAATTAAAAGTAGACATATGGATTAACTGTCTGTTACCCACTTATATGGTAGGATTGGTTTGATCCTTGTCAAGAGGCTGAACACAATATTTTAACTTGGTTTGGAAACTTGCCTGAAAAGCCCATATTATTAGGTATAGAGAAAGCTACAATTACACAACAGTGGAGGAGAAAGAAACTCAACTCCCATCTATCTCACTCAGCTTGCCACTACAAGCTGCTGCCAAGGCAGCTCTCTCGACCTCTCCTTTTCTCCTCTCAAATGGCTCTTGTTTGCTCATACAAATGGTGCCTATTTTTAGTTGAAAATGGGGAACACACATCTCATTTTCATCCATGATTTCTCCCAACAAATCCTCCCTTGATATGCAGCCATGATTAACTCCTTTCTTCAAGCCTTGTCTCCATCCCATCAAAGCTAGGACTGTGTGAGTTTGTCTCCACACTCAACATTATACAATTCTGAAATGTAATTATTATTCAGCATTACATATTCCATGGTAGAGCACTGAGCATTTCAGTGACTTTCAGCTAAATGTAAAAATGGAATGGTATAACTATTCGAAGAGCTAGAGAAACGGGCAAATGGGACAAACAATAGGTAAGCTTACATTGATACTCGTAAGCCAGCAGCAGCTAAATTACCATCCACTTTTATACGTGATCAGCACTAAATGCAACAGCAACTTTCAGGCCTTTGTTTTACACTGTCATACAGGAGGCACTATGCTAATGTAGCCTCAACAAAATCTCATTATTCAAATTCTGGATTGTAGCAGTTTCATACCTGAGCGATGAGTTCAAGGGCACCTGAAAATCCAATTCCGGGATTCGGTTTTGCATACGGCAATGTGTCCAAGGGCTTTAGGCATCATGAAACAAATTCACATTGCATTACAAACTTGGATATATAATCTTTCAAACTAATCAAACCTTATCTAGATATATCTCACAGAACCTTTTCTTTTACGCCTCCATCAGGGATCGAATCCCTTAACACCCTTTACAACTCCTAAGTAGTTTGCTTCGGTAAATTCAGCAGTAATACTACAGCTATTTCCCATCAAATTTCCATCTCAAACAATCAAATTTCTGTCACTCAAACACCAGATTCAAGAAAATAACAACAGAACCATTGACAACATTATACAACAAGTCCTCTAAATGTCAAATGACTAGTCATTTGGATTCTTTTCAAGAAACATAGAAGAATTGCTAACATTGAAATTCTCGCTAACTGAAACCAAATATCCAAGCACATCAATCACTTATTATCTAACAATAAATAATCAGTTTATAAAAGCACAAAATCTCAAACTTGAGAACCATATATATATTACCCGTGCCCATGAAAGGCACAAAATCCTCCACTGTAACTTCAACTCCAATCTCAGCAAAAGTATCAACAGCTGCCATCCTTAAAGGTTCTCGACTATTAAACAAAACTCCATCCATATCAAAAAAGCACAGCAGATACCTTACCCCATTCAGTTCATTTTACTTCAGTTCATTCTTTTGCATCACCTTCAGACATGCCTTCACTACATTTTTCTATTAAAGACTAGATTTTTTTACCTCCGTTGAAAAAGATGGGTTCTGACCCTTTTGGATTAGAAGTGAAAAGAAAGAGAGATTTAGCCCATCTGGGGTTTGATGCAGAAGAAGGGGCAGTAGTTTCATGGCCATGACTTGGCCTTCTCATATTTTTTTTCTATTTTTGGTAGTTAAAATAATCCTGTTTTTGAATGGCAAGTACTTCTACTATGTGGTCTTTTTAGTTTATTAGTTATACTGGATTTTGTTAGGACAAAACCAGTCCTTAATATTGTATAAAATGACAAATTGGTCATTTTTGGAGCTATTTGATGGTGAAGGGAGATTTGAGGGCAATCGAGAGAGGAGAATGAGTTTTGGTTTCAGCCATTTATTTAGCTGTGGAGAAATGGTTTTGATTTTTTTTTTGTTTAGTTTTTTTGTGCGCCATTGAATAATTAGTTTTTTTTTTCTTTCTATTGTGGTTTTTGTGATTGTAGTTCAAAAAATACATTTTTAGTATGGTTATAAAAAAAAAAATAGATTTAAAAGAAATATATATTTGGTTAAAATTGTTGTGAGATATACTTTTACATACAAAATAAATAAAAATAAGTTATGTTAGCTTTTGCAAAACATTATATATAAAATAAGTATAAAGACATCATTACTGGACTAGCCAAATAATTTTAAAAAATACCAAACAAAAAACTAGGCAACACCAGAAAGGGTATGGATTAAAGCTGATTAAGAGGCTAGGGTTAGCCCAATACTTATTTGGTGACTTGGGCTGTAGCCGAGGTTGAGCAGAGATAGCCTAACTAGGTCCAGTTCAGTTTGAGAACCTGATTTCTCTACGTTTACAGAAGCAAAGGTCAATTTTCAGTTCCATGTTTACCTATTAGAGTACTTATCTTAGCAATCAGATCAACTTTATGACCCCATAATTACAATTTACCTAGAGCACATGCAGGATGCATGCTTTCATTTTTCAAATTCTTAAAGATCTTATTGTTATGCCATCAATCAATAATCATGCTAATGCTAGCTAGTAAATACATAGTGCAGTAAACTGTATATTTTGGTGCCGCACTTGCCAGTTGAGCCCTATAATGCACACTCCAATAAGACCAGAATATTGTGAATTTGTAATCATTTCACTACTTCATTATACATATAGTGCTCACATTTTAATCTTACTTTCCCACTAATCATGATTATGCAAAAACTGTTTCTTCTTTATATTTGCTTCCTTGAAGCAATGCTCATCAACCAATGATCAAACTAGAAAGGAATACAAGGTACGTCGACTTGTAAGAGAGACTTTTTTAGTTAATTTCAGTTTAAAGTAAATTATTTTCTAATCTTAATACCTTGCATAATCAGACAATCTGCTGTTGAATGAAATTTACAGGTTAATGATGAGGACGACTGCTGTAATATTTGTGCTAGGACTGACATTCTTGAATCTTCAAGTTGATGCTAAGAGGCTTGTTTTTAAGGAGATCAGTGCAGAAAAAACTGATAAGCAGCCTTTGTCTAATGTGCAGCAGGGTGATGCTGGAACTGATATTAAGCCAAACACTCAAGGAAAAGCAAGTACCTACAGTAATCCTGTGACAGGCTCGGTGCCAGCAGTGGATACCAAGAATGATAACGCTACTAGCAGTCCTACTAGCAACAACAATGACAGTCCTGATGATGAGACCAACAGCAGTTATGGAAACTATGGCAATCCTTCTGGATCATCTACTGAAACTCATCATTCCTTTACCAATGACTGTCAGCCTAATAAAGGTTGTTGATCAATTATGAACCAAAGCAATGCAAGTATAGCATATAGTGTGGATTAGGCACTCTGAAGATTAAGAAGTGCAGTCCACGCAGCCAAGTATTTTATGGAATTGAACTGTGAAGTGCTCGTGTTGTTCTAGTATTGTATCTACATGTCATGGTTATCTTGCCTTTAGGCTGCTGCTTTTGTGCTTAATACTATGTTTGAATAAAAGCCATGACAATTGTGCTTGATGTGGTATAGTTCTAGCTTTCAAGGATTGATAAAAAGCAATTTGAAAAAAATGAAAATGCATCTAAGCACAATTGTTTTTTTTCAATGTGCTTAGATGCAATAGGCCTCCTGTATGCTAGATTTGAAGTTATGCAGTAGTAACATTCATTCTCCTGTACTTGCTGACAAATTGAGAAGGAAACATTCTGGCTGTAGTAAGTTACTTTTCTATCAAAATGTGAGTGTTTCAATGCAATCATCATATCCAAGAATGCTAATCAATATGCTAAAACTTGGTGGGATTGAAAACTTGAACATAGTAATCTTTTCTGAACCTGGATCAGGATTATGGAACTGCTACCTCCATTTACATTTATGACAGCTAAATTCCGTCCCTGGGTCATAACTTCTGTTCTGGACATGCTTCCTATCATCGATGATGCTCTAAGAATGCTTCTGGTATTTCATAACTCACCAAAAATCCTTGCATGAACATGTTCCAGTCTTGAAATGATGGTAGCGAGCGCGGTCCCTCACGATTATCTCCCTATCATAGACTTGAGAGATTAGCTTGAAGGCAGAATGGCAGTCCTCACACATCCTTAAATTCTTCACTACATGGATAGTTGTTCCTGGTTTCGTGTTAATCAATCCGAAAGCAATTGCAAGTTTTTCACTGTGGTACTGCAGCTCAGCTTCCTTATCTTCCTCTTCCATATCAAATAAAACTTGAGAAGTATTTGGTGAATAACCTTCGATCTTTAGCCTCTTGATCATATTTTTCAACATCAAATAAATATGCTTCATTTGCGGATGCGATCCATCTCCCATTTTGAATTCATGGACAACACCATTAAAGTCAATCATGCTAATTCCAGTGCTGGTCTTGACTGCTCTTTCCTTCATTAGTTTCCTCACATTTTCTACATCATCCCATCTCCCAGCCCTTGCATAGATGTTTGATAACAAAGCATATCTACCACTATTTTGAGGTTCCAATTCTAGCAAAATCTTCCCTACTCTCTCACCTAATTCTACATCTCCATGTTTCCTACAAGCCCCTAAAAGTGCTCCCCAAACAGCAGCACTTGGTTCCATTGGCATTGAATATATAACCTCCTCTGCCTCTGCTAGGAGCCCTGCCCTTCCTAGGAGATCAACTACACACCCATAATGCTCCATCCCAGGCTCTATACCATACACTTCCTCCATGCAATTCAAAATCTTTAAACCCTCATCAACCATTCCTGAATGAGCACAAGCACTTAAGACGCCCAAAAGAGTTATCCCATTTGGCCTAAAATTCTGTTTCTGCATCTTAAAGAAAAGCTCAATTGCATCCTCTGCTCTACCATGCATAGCTAGCCCACAAATCATAGCATTCCAGGTGAAAACCTCTTTCTTTTCCATCTTCTCAAAAACACCCCATGCCATATCAAGCCGCCCGCATTTGGCATACATATCCACCAGAGCAGTACCTAAAACAGCATCAAAGGAGTTTGAATTCTTATTCACATAAGCATGAATCCATCTTCCTTGATCAAGAGCCCCCACATTAGCACAAGCAGCTAGCACACTAGACAAAACAAATTTCCTGGGCCTAATGTTCTCTCTTTGCATCAGATTAAAAACCGCCAAAGCTTCCTTATAATGCCCTCCTTTGATATAACCATCAATCATAGCACTCCAAGAAATCTCATTCTTTTCTTTCATCTCATTAAACAGCTCTCTTGCTTCTTCAATCTTGCCACATTTTGCCATACCACTGACCATCACATTCCAAGAACCAACATTCTTATCCTCCATGCTCCAAAACAATTCCTTAGCTGCTTCCACCTCTCCACACTTCAAGTACCCATCAATCATTGCATTAAAGCAAATAACATCTGAGTTCCCATCCTCATCTAGCATTCTCCTTGCCCCCTCTACTTCACCAAAACTTCCATACATCTGAATCCCAGCACTTCTTATATGCACATCTCCACTAAGTCCTTGTTTGATCACATGAGCGTGCGCCTGCAACCCTTCTTCAGCTGCTTCTGCAACAGTACAAGCCTTCAACAATGTCGGATAAGTAAACTTATTAGGCCTTGCATGTGCAACCGTCATCTTGTAATAACACCATATGGCCTTACATGGCTCATTGTTCTCCAAACAACCTTTGATGATAATGTTAAACACAAAAACATTAGGGTTTGGGACATATTCAAAGACCCTTAAGGCAAAATCCAAGTTGCTAAAATGAGGATTTGCATAACATTTCACTAAGGTACCAGACACATAGTGGTCTTGAAAATGGCCTGTCCTTAATGCCACAGCATGGACTTGCTTGAGATAATGAAGTGAAGTGCTGCATTTGGTGTTTAAGATGTCTAAGATTGTTTTCTGGGAAGGTTGAGAGGCGAGCTTGTTTTCTGTTGAGAAATCTTTTGATGGAAGATGATAAGGAAGAATTGTGGTTGTGGACATAGTTTCTTTGCTTTCTACGAGTGGTCAGTGGCACACAGATATAATATTATGAGATAGTATTAAAATAATTCGATAACTCTAGCCCAAGCCCTGAAAAATCACAAACAAAAGCCCAGGTCTGAGAAATGTTATATCATATTTTTAAAATCTAAAGTTGTACGGATTAAAAATTAAGGCCCAATAAAAATTGTAATTAATAACTACCAAAATTATATAAAGATTATTTACAGCACAATAAATAGAATTTTTTTACGAAAAAAATTACTTAAATGTTTGGGAGTGTGGTTGAGGTTATTTTTAAAAATATTTTTTTGTTTAAAAATATATTAAATTAAATTTTATTTATTTTTTAAAAATTATTTTAAATAAAAGATAAAAATATTTTTTATATATATTATATGGTAAGTTCACCATAATTAATGTAATTATATCAAGAAATTGCGGGTCCCGAATCCTAAAAACTAAGTGCTTGCGAATTATGTGTTATCTTCTTCTTCTTCTTCAGAGTTCACATCCTACTATACTACTATACATACATCTTTCATTATGATTTGAACATCAATATTAATGTTCCACATGATCACTAATTCTATAATCATAACCACGCAGGTATCGCTATAAATAAGTAAAAATAATTGCAAGTCTCGAAAACTAGGGCTTCCCTTTGTTTTTTAAGAGACAAGTATCTGTCCCGTCACAGAAACACACTCCATTGTTGTTTGCTATGGAAAGAAGGAGGTATTACCACTTCCTACTCCCAAAATCCGAGGAGGAGCAGCAGCAAAAGCTATACGGCGATGGCCCTCGGCCCTTGAGTTTTGATGTGGTAAGTAAAAACAGAAGCGGTGATCATCCCCCTGAAACCTTGCCGCTTTTTCCATGGGATCTCAAAGTCGAGTTGCCACTGAATCAAATAGGGGGCTATGGTCCCATTGAGCTAAGTCCTGAGCAAGCTTTTGACTATGTTCTGAAGCACTGGGATGCAGGAACTGTGTCCTGAATGATTAGTCATGGTCAAGAACAAATCCCTATTGTTGTTCAAGATTTGGAGTCGGGATTCAAGCATGATATATATCTGGTCAGGTCGACGGAAGGTGGCGGAGAAGAAAAATTCAAGATTCATCTTCACTGGAAGCAGAAGAATGTCAGGAAGCAAGGTGACAAGGATACTTTTTTAATTGGCATCTATTGGAATATTATTTCTTCTTGTTTATGTCTCTCTGTTTTGGATGGCCCGTGTTGATGTTAATTATTTGCTTAATTAATTACTGTACGTAGGTCGAAAACCTACTCATGAATTTAATATATATACATATGCAGAGCTATAGGCTATGGTTTTTAATATATTTGCTTAATTTAAACTAAACTGAAATGAGTTTTGGACTCCCCTAACTTATTTTAGAAATTAAAATAAAGAATTTCGAAAATAATAATAATAATTAAAAAGGCAGGTGAAAAAAAAAGTAATTGGTATAAGATTATTGACAATTTCCAAATTATGGTATAAAATAAGCAGAATATAATTATTGCCCGCACGGGTGGTTTTCCTTTCTATAAAATGGCAATCTCATTCATTTATTTATAATTAATATAGCTACAATTATGCTCATGGCAGTCCTCTTATTTATCAATTTCAACCATATATATTCCACGAAGAATATATATATAAAGCTCCCCGTTCAATTTCACAAAACATGGAGCATCCACGATTTATCTTCCTTGCCACCTTGTTCACCATCGCTTCTCGCGGGATCTCCCAAGTTAGTGACTGTAAGCCTGGGAATAGTGGGTCTAAAGTTGCAGTCACCGTAGTTGTTGATCATTCCGGCATGGGAAACTTTAAGAGAATTCAAGAAGCCATTGATTCCGTCCCAGCAAACAATGATCGATGGATCAAAGTTCAAATTAATCCCGGCACCTACACGTAATTATAAGCTCTTTCTCTGCAATCTTTTCTTAACTTGGCTTCTTGAACCTTACTTTCTTCATCCATGCTAGCACACGCACACTAGCTAGCAATACAAGTACGTACGTAGCTGGGTTCTTTCTTTTTTTTAATTTCTTCATGAAAATAAAAATAATTTCATGATGGATTATGGTGTAATCATGTGCAGAGAACAAGTAACCATCCCAATTGACAAGCCATGTATTTTTCTTGGAGGACAAGATAGCAGCCTCACAACGATTACTTATAATGCACATGAAAGAACTGATCTTAGTGCTACTTTTGCCTCACGACCAACCAATATTGTTGCAAAGGGTATAACCTTCCAGGTAAAAGGTTCAGCTTTTCCAATTTTGACAAATTAACAACTTTAAAGAATCGATGCAAACTACAAACAAACTCTATGATTGATCTTCTATGAGGAGAAAAAACAATCGAATATGTGTTTATTTGAGTTTTTTTTTGGTATAAAAAGGATGTTTCATAGCATCACTCAGAAATTATATGAGCACATATTGGATAACTGATGAAATCATTGCTTGTTTACCGACGTCGAAGCAGAATTCATTTAACCGTGGTGTAGTTCCGGCGGTTTCGGCTGTAATCTATGGAGACAAGACTGCTTTCTATAATTGTGCTTTTCTAGGGTTTCAAGATACAATATGGGATGCCCTAGGCCGCCATTACTTCTCTAATTGCTACATTGAAGGAGCCGTGGATTTTATATTTGGTGATGGCAAATCTTTTTATGAGGTAAGTTTCGCCGAGGAATAATCTTTATTTATGTATGATTTTTAATTTCTTTTTGAGAAGAAATCTCAACACCAAAATTACCTCATTAACTGTCCAACTAATCTTCAACTCGTCTAAAAGCTTAAGCTTATACGTGAGGTCTCAAAATATAATTTATATTATTCTCTAACACATCTCCTCAAGTGAAAGCCCTTTAGGCTTGAAACTGACACAGACCCACATTACCTTGTGTTTGATTTTTATCAAATAGAATGGAGGTGGTGAGATTTGAACTCGTGACCGCTGGATTAACAAGGTTCTGATACCAAGTTAAGGAACCAACTCACCTAAAAGCTTAAGCTTATAAGTGAGGTCTCAGAATATAATTTATATTATTCTCTAACAAAGTGCACCTCTTCCACAAAACACAATATAATGTTTCTTATGCCAAACTCTCACTTTAATTAATTAACACATAAGGTAGAAGAAAACGGAAGAAAAGGGTTTTATCTTATTGTATAATTACTTGATTTTCTAAATTGATGAAAATTAATGTAATTTAGTCTATAAAATTATAATTTACTTGAACACTACTTGAAGAGGATACTTGATTAGATATTGAAGAAAATTGAACTATGAAATAATGTATCTCATGGATGATTCATGCAGGGTTGCTCGATAAATGTCATTGGTGATGGTTTTATAACAGCTCAAGGTCGAGAATTTCCTTTCGAGACTAATGGTTTCGTGTTTAGTAATTGCACCGTCACTGGACTTCAAGGTTTTCAAGCTTACCTTGGGAGAGCTTATAGACCCTATGCAACAGTGATATTTCAAACCTCGTTCTTATCTGAAGTGGTTCATCCCCTTGGCTGGGATGCTTGGCAATATCCAGGACAAGAGTAGGGTTTTTCTTGCACATATTTAATAATTCATCAATTGAGAGATATAATTTTGATAGGCAGTGTTTGATTATTGTTTTTTTTTAAGAAAAAAAACTCCGAGACCATGAAGACATGTTCTTTTGTGGTTTGTGCATTTAAAGGGTATAAATTCATTCTAAAACTATATATTTTATGTTGTTCAACAATTTTGTAGATTTCTGATTGGTGTTGCTACTTGTTTTAAGGAGTAATTTCACCTTTGCGGAGATTGATTGTAAAGGGCCAGGATCAGATACTTCAAAGCGTGTTCCATGGGAAAAGAAACTTGATGGAAATCAGCTTGAGAAATTTTCAAGATCATCCTTCATCGACCGAGATGGATGGCTTGCCAAACTACCTTTATGATCATGAATGCCGGCTTATATATAGTTCTTGGCGTTTGTCATTCTAATTGTGCTCACCTTAATCTTCACACAACTATGTATCTAGCTTGCAAGAGAGAGCAAGCAACGTATATATTTCATTAAATTATAATTCACTCCATATGTTTTTTTTATTTTATAAGTTAGCCCTTTTGTTAATTTTTTGCGCGGATGGTTTAGTTTGTTGATCTCTAATATCAAGCGCTGAAGTCCCATCTTATGGTATCGATCCTTAAGAATTGTATATAATGAAATGGAATGTTGATGGATCTTCGAGGGGTAAACCTAGACATATCAGTATTTGTCAGTTCTGCATGATTACAAAGACACTGTGATGATCTTTTACTTTTTGTCTCGATAGATATTAGGATGAAATTAATATAAATTATATTTTAAAATTTTATTTAATAATTTAAATTTTTAGATAAAATAATTTTTTAATATGGTATCAAAATTTTTGTTAATTTAGCAGTCACAAGTTTGAATATTACCACTTTTATTTTATTTAATAAAAATCAAGTACAAGATAATATAGATCTGTGCAAGTTTCAAGTTCAAAATATTTTCATTCAAAAGAGTGTTAGAGAATAATATAAATTATATTATGATATCTTATCTAACAACTTTAATTTTTAAATAAAATGATTTTTTTTTATCATAATACAAGAAAGCATGGTTTAATTTCTCGGAAGGAACCGAGATATTTCATGTTCTTCAACAAATTCATAATTTTCTGATATGTATCATAACTTTTTTAAGGAGTAATTTCACCTTTTTGGAGTTTTATCGGGAAGTAGCAGGATCAGAATCAGATGCTTCAAAGCGTGCGCCATGGGAAAAGAAACTTGATGGAAATCAACTCAGAGAAACTCTCAAAATCATTCTTCATCGATCAAAATGGATAGTGGCTTCTACCTTCAATACGTGCATGTTGTTCTTGGCATTTATCTATCTATAACTGCGCTAATCTTTTAATTAATGTTCACACAATTACGTACCTGGCTTGTAAAAGAGAGCAGCAAGCAACATATTTATCTGTATAAACTATAATTTAATTCATTTGATTTTTATTTATTTGGTAGGTTAGTAGTTTTGTTTTTGATAGCAGAAGTTAATTAATTCGCTAAGCAATGTCGACGGTTTATTCTTTGTTAAAGTTATAAATTCCCTCTTCAAACGCACTTCTATTTTTGTCTATATCAGGTTAAATCGGAGAATTATTTTTTGAAAAAATAATAATTGTTGTCATGAAAAATCAACACATGGACTAAGTTATAATTTTAATATTATTTTTTCTCTTTTATTTTTTTGTAGTAAATCTTCAACTAAAAAGAAGGTTGCTGTGCTAATTCCAAATGGTGTTAATTCTCAAAGTCCATAATTTTTGGGGGAAATTGGGGGAATGACACCAAACTATTCCCATTTATCCAGAATTAGCTGGCAGGTAAGAGCCCACCAAAACCTAGCCCACAGAAACTTCTAAAAAATAATATAATAAAAACCAATAGTGAGGGAGTCATCCAAACTGATAGCCACACAAGAAAGCTAAAGCAACAAGCATGCAAACTCCCACTTGAAGTTGAACTGTCCGCCTGTATGGGAAGACTCTTACAGAACAAAGCCACCATAGTCCACATAGATAAGGTTCTTCTTTCACTTAATCCCTTCAAAAAACCTTCCTTTCTTTGAAATCCCATATCAAAAGGATCACATTTTTACTCTCTGATTATCAAAATTTGACACCTTTATTTCTCTCATGAAACCAAACCCAATAAAATTTAGCCACAAGGGTCCTTGAATTTGAACTTCTTCAAGGCTGCATGAGTATTCAAGACTTGTACAGTACTAATTGTTTTTTCTTCAAGTTTGTTAACTTGAATTTGTTAAAGTTGAAGTCTTTGTCATGGCTATGGTCACAGTTTCACAGTCTTTCAGTTTTCATGGATTCTTTGTTAGAAAAGCCTCTTTATTGTCATCATCTGCTTCGAGAGTTCGCTATAGCATCAATGATCGAAGATGGTTGAATTTGGATTTAGCTTCGAGTTCCTACAGGTAGTTTTGTTTATTAGATATTTGGATTTTTTTGGTATGCTTGGTTGCTGAGAAAGTGAGGGAAATGAGAAAATTTCGGTATAATGAGGATTAATTGTTGATTTTTGGTAATTTCGCTCATCTGGGTTTTAGAGATTTAGCTTGTTTGGCTTGTAATTTTTCATGGATAGTGTTTGGTTGCTGAGAAATGCAAAGAAAGGGTTGGATATCAGAGTGTATATTGCTTTGCGTATTTCTGTTGTGGAGTAACTTGAATTGAATTGTTACATTTTGAAACAGGAAGAACTTAACAAGAGGCCCGCTTTAAGTTTTTTTCTTTTCTTTTTTCTAAGTAATAGTTAAGAAAAAGTCGTCTTGTTTTTTGGACTATATTTAGCTCCTTTTAACAGCTGGTTCTAAAATTTCTTTTTCTCCTTCTTTAAATCATTTTCCTCGATGCCTCTACAAGCCCAGCTGATTGGAATAATTCTGAGAATTTTGAAACCTGCGTAAATTTTGCTTGTATCATCTGGAAGATCTAATCTTTAATGAATGTTCCAATAAGCAAATTAATGTGACAACTATTTTGCAGGTTCAGGAATTTGAATTCAAGGTGCTCAATTACAAATACTGACTTACACTTGAGCAATGTTGTCACTGAGGATGAGGCACCACAAGATTTATTGGCAGCTGAGTGTGACTGTTCAACCCCCATTGTTCATCTCAAAACAGATATCCTTGACAGTGAATCTCTTAGCTTACTAGCTGAGACAACTTATGTGGATAGTGTTTTGACAGCATTGCCTGTATGTCTGTTGGCATTCATGCTGCTTTTTTATCCTTAAGTGGGATCCCTCTCAATATTATGATTGTCAAGTTTCAGCATACTATTCTCTTATTGCTCTGCTGTTTTTGTCCTAGGTTTTATCAGAGGAGGAGCAGAATGCCCTTGCAGCAACTCCAGCCCATCCAGTTGGATTGTATGGTAAGTTTAAGGCACTTTTGCCTCTATATAAAGCACTGTTGTTAGCTTGAGAGATGTGACTGTGGTTAGAGTCAAACTATGCGTTACATTCTCCATAATCATATGTGTCAGCAATTTCCTGTGTCATGTGCCACTGGTGCTTTTTGAAATGATGTTGACGTCTACCCTGTGTGTTGCAGATTGGAGATCCAAGTCTCTTAGGTTGGAATCAGATTTTGATCCTATAATTTTGTGCTTGTGAAAAATAAAAGTTTTGTTTTAATCCTGAGCATCTAGGTGTTTTTTATTGGAACCTAATGGAAGAAGACCGTTAATTTTCCTGATACTGCAGCTTTACTGCTCAGAAAATGTTGTTTCTCTGCTCTACTTGTGCCCTTATAATAGTTCTTCACCTTTTATCAAAATCTTTGGCTGTTTTTTACATGATGATGCTTTTTTGTCCTATTAAAATAGAAATACATCCAGTTGATGTCAGATCGATATAACATGAATAACTCGTGTGTTGCAGCACTTTATGCTAGTTCTCTAGCTGGAAATTTGGTGGAACAGCTGTGGAATTTTGCTTGGCCATCATCTATTGCGTTGCTTCATCCTAGCCTTCTACCAGTGGCAGTCATGGGTTTCTTCAGTAAGGTTGTGATTTTGCAATACTTAAACTGGATTCCTTTATTTGTAGCTTCAGGAATACTTTCTAACAAGCAGTGTGTTAAACAGCTTGCCATAATCATCGGCGGCCCTTTACTTGGCAAACTCATGGACTATTCTCCCAGAGTACCTGCATATATGGGTTTAAATGTTGTCCAGGTAATTTTCTTAACATCATACATCTTAGCTGGATATAAACTATCTCTTGCAGTCCTTTTCTTTATTCTTCTGTTTTTGCCAGGCAGCTGCACAGTTGTTATCTGCTACAATGATAATTCATGCACATACTGTTTCTTCTACTTCTGCACCAGCTATTCTTTTCTGTCCATGGTTTATTGTACTTGTGTTAGCGGGGGCTATCGAGAGGCTATGTGGAGTAGCCACAGGGGTTGCTGTGGAGCGTGATTGGGTTATACTGGTATTTTTTTCTGTAGTCATTGTTGTCAGATTCTTTAGTGGTTATTGTTTCAATCTCCTGGATTCTTTAGCAATCTCTAATGCACTGTGTATGTGTGTACAGTTAGCTGGAATGAATAGGCCTATTGCGCTTGCACAAGCAAATGCTGTTCTTAATCGAATTGATCTTCTCTGTGAGGTGTGCATGGACCTGAATAAGTATGGCAATAGTATAGTTTCTCATTACATAAGCCATGAACGGCATATAACCTTAATCAGTTCACTTCCATGACATAAAACATAAAATCAATTTGGACTTTTATAATAGTTACCATTTATGGAAATCTACTTCTAGTAGATCTCTCATTACACATGATTGCAGATAGCTGGAGCCTCAGTATTTGGCTTTCTTCTCTCCAAATACGAGCCAGTGACGTGCTTGAAGTATGCTGCTGCTTCAATGATCTGGTCTTTACCAGTTATGGTAATCACTTTCCTGCTATCATCCTAGTTTAAAGAGTGTTCTGCTGTCATTTCCAACTCTTGAATCCATTTCTCAGATTGGTCTCACATGGTTGACCAACAAGCTTGCCACCGGGGTTCTTGACCGTCCAAAATCTTGTCAAACCAGCTGCGGAGAATCTCCTGAAGAGGCTGTGGTCGAAGCTGGCAATATAGGTAAAAATTAATGTCATTGATACTCTCAAGTTAGGCCACTGTTCTAGCTGACATCATGGATTTGTTTTCTGAATAACCAGTGGATAGAGGTCTGGAAACTATCAAGCTTGGGTGGAAGGAATACATGCAGCAGCCGGTTCTTCCTGCAAGCCTTGCCTACGTGCTCCTCTTCTTCAATGTTGTTCTTGCTCCAAGCAGTTTGATGACAGCATTTTTGACACAGCATGGTACTTTACAAACTCTTATCTTTGTTATTAAAGAATTTAAGCAAGTAGTCTATCAGGATTGAAGCTGTGTCAACCATATTTAGTTGGCACTTTATAAAAGGGCTTTGTACAATTAGCATCACCGATATTTTGTTGTGCTATACTTGATTTCTTAAATCACCATTGGCAATCATCTTCTTTGTTAAAATATAGATTTGTATACCTTGATTAGAAACTGTAGTTGTTGTCTTGGATGGTTTGTTTTTGCTTTATTGAATGAAGTTAGTCACTGCAAATTTTGCTCTATTTCAGAAGAAAGCAAAAGAACTGCTTTCCATGCACTGACACAATTTCATTCTTATTTTGTTTTTGAGATGCTGATCCTTGGAGATTCACTTTGAATTGTCTATGAGCATTTCTGTATTAAACAATTTCCTGGCTTCTTTGAATCCCATGCTAACTCCAAAAACCATATTTTATTCAACAGGAGTTAATCCATCTATAATAGGGGGCTTCAGTGGATTATGTGCTTTCATGGGTGTTGCAGCAACATTTCTATCAGCCACCTTGGTCAAGCAACTTGGCATTTTGAAGGTTACATCCTCTGCTTCTTGTACTTGTTACAAGTCACCTAGTATTTGCTGCTCTACTCTGGCTCTTATAGTTTATTGTCTTCAAGCAGGCTGGAGCAGCTGGACTTGTATTTCAGGCTTCTCTTCTCTCCTTGGCTGTTGCTGTGTATTGGAGTGGATCTCTCTCTCAGCAGAGCCCTGTACTTTTCTTCCTGGGATTGATTGTAAGCATTTCCATTTATTTCTGTGCTTGTTTTCAATGCTAACTTTGGAATTGCTATCATACGTATACTTTTAAGATTTATCAAAATGGAAAACTTGTAAACTTATCAAGTTTGACTCTGGGTTGTGCTTAGTTGTTGAGTTGATTGTAGCCAGAAGTAGCATCCTAAAATCTAATCTTTTAGAATTCCTTAACAAGCACATGCTGTTGATGCTGACATACAATGCCCCCCCTGCCCAAAAATTCTTGCTTTTCATTGATACTATCTATCACTATCGTGCTGTTAGTTCAGGTACCTGGGAAAATTTAATCAACCTTTATATGCAGGTATTATCAAGACTGGGACACATGTCATATGATGTTGTGGGAGCACAGATTCTTCAAACTGGGATCCCATCATCCAAAGTAAATCTTATAGGCACAACAGAAGTTTCTGTTGCAAGTTTGGCGGAGTCTGTAATGTTGGGAGTTGCAATAATAGCAAATGATGCTTCACATTTTGGATTTTTGGCGATGCTGTCACTTTTATCAGTGGTTGGGGCAGCATGGATGTTCTGCCGATTGTTGTTGAATCCAACAGATGAACAGAGAAGTCTTTTTGCAGTAGAATCCAACAAATGAACAAACAAACATCTTTCCTCTTTTGAACCTCAGTTTAATTCTTAGTGTAAGTATTTATTTTTCCACACATGTTTGCATGATGCATAGTGTCTTAATCATCTTTTGATCATCTCCAATCCAAAAATTGGTGAATCGTGACTGTTAGGGAAGGTCTTGTAAATTTCAATATAATTCTCCCATCAAACTTCCAAGCTTTGGTTACCTCAAGTAGGTCAATTTTCAAGTTGGCATGAAATTTAAATTTCCATTCACTTTTATTACTGTGCTGTTCTTCAGTCTAGCAACTATTGCCTGATGGCTAGAGGCTTCTCACATTTGGCTAGATGTTATAAGAAGCTGTTGAGAATGGCACATAGATATATACCAACCCGTACACTGGAATGTCTTGTTGCCTGACAAGTTGGTGCACTTGAAATTAAATTGAATCTCCATAGTAGATGACTATATAAACTTTTGTTTTCCTTTTCAAAGAATGGTTTTGAGCTAGTAGATGGCGGGAGATATGCTGTTCTGAGGATATAGAGGGCTAGCTGGAGAAAAGAATAGAAAAAAATCATATTCCTTCATAGATTTTCAGTTGTTTTGCTGAACTGAAATATCACCTTATCTAACAATCTCTACTTCTGATGTGTGAACAGTTGCAGCCATTTGAGTTACAGAATGCAGAGACCTTTTGAATTAAACAGGAGCTAGGATTTAGCTTTAATACCCTTCAGGGTTTGATGAAAAGTTTCCCAGAAGAAAGCTTGAGGTATATCTGTTTCAGTAGTCACTTCCTGCTCGCCATTGCTATTATGTTAATTCTTATTGTATAGTCTACAGCATGCCTTCTGTATTATATTATATCATGTACTTGACAAGCTTCAAACAAAGTTCTATTCTCATTGGGCATATCCTACTTCACATGTGAACCAACTTGTAAATCATTGATCAATCCAATTCTTTTACATGACATTATAGCCCGGTTCGGGTTTTCTTTAGCCTCTAATCATTCTTCATGGAAGGACATGTTGCCCTAAAACAAATAGGGCAAACCTCAAAAATGCCTCCAAACTACTGGGTTACACTGAGCCAACTCTTATCTTATTTAATTTGAAACCTGGTCCTGGTTAGAAGCTGGTTAGGCAGTCCATCAGATTGACCTGCCCAGCTAGGTCAGGTTTAGTAACAGTGGCTCGGAGGGAAGTCCTCGATCCAATAAAGCAGGGGAAGCCTTTCTTGAATCTAATACATAAGCTTAGTGTGCCGTTCTGTTTAGGATATTGGTTACTGTGGTTTCAGTCAACAGCACGTACCCGTTACGCCGTGGCATTCCTATTCATTGGAAACAGCCCCAACACTTAACGCGTTGCTTTGAATGCTGATTAATGTTAAATGGTTAAGGTATTGTAGTGCGAGTTTTGCACAATCAAATTAAACTTCAGATAGACCGTACCATTATCAATCAAAAGTATTAGCAATGGGATATTTCTCTACTTCCTTCTCATTAACCTCTTGACTAGACACTTCAAAGTTACTGTAATCAGCTTTTCCACGTATCGAAGTGGGATAGTTGAAGTGCTCATTTTTCTACGTGGTAACGTACTTTGTGTTTCACGCTGTGTTTAAACGAAATCTAACATCAACATATCTGACTTACTAGTTAGATCATGAGTTTGCTCTTCAAAGATCATTAGTTTGAGTTTCATATCGGTTGTGATCATTAATTTTGGACTCGTGAGATTAGTCAATGAAATCTAACAGTGCTCATTGATAGTGGATTGAGAAATTGCAATGTTCCTTTCATACGAGTTAAGTGTAATTCACCCGCTGTAGATTATAAAAGCTATCCAGTCAGATTATGATAACAGCAAGACCCTCAAATAATTTCCTACCATTCTTTTACTCGACAACAGTGAAAAACATCAGACACCTCTCGCTCCCTCGATTGGATAGATGTCTTTCTTTTCTTTTCACTTCAAAAGTCCATTTCTTTTTATCTTTCAAGAAAGCAAGAGGGAAAAGAAAAGAAAGTGAGGACGAGTGGTTTGATTTCAAGTTACAAAGCTTCTAGGGAGAGGGCGCACGAGAATCAAGACATGGCGAAGACAAATGGGGCAGCCAGTAAAACACACGCACAGTGCCATATAAAATCTTAAACTGAAGCTCTCCCGTGTTTATGGCTTGTATTTAACGCATTGTTCTTTCTTTCGTTCTTTTCTTTATCACAGCACCTTCACTGCTTCTGTCACTTGTCAACTCAACATGCATTTAACTGTTTCTGGGCCTTCTTGATCTCTCTCTCTCTCTCTAGAGATAGATAGATAGATAGTCCTCTGTGTGTGTAGAAAAATATTACATTTCAAAGGTTATTTGTATCTAGTTTATAGCTGTATTTAGATGTGTGTGGGGTATAAAAAATATTTAAATGATTTTTTAGTGTTTTTTAATATTTTTAAAGTATTTATATTAAAAATCAAAAGATTCTTAAAAGAAATGTCGAAAACTCACTTTAATTAGTTGTGTTCTAGGAAGAACTAGTTTGATGGCCTGCGCTTCGTTGCGGGCGGAGCAAAAATTTTTTATAATTGTTCAGATTAAAATATAATATTTCTACATGTAAGTTTGATATAATGAAATAAATCAAAATACCTTATTATAACAATAGTAACATCGAAGTATTAACTTCCAAAATTATCATCATTATTATTGTCAAAACAATAACAATTATTAAACTACCTCGAGAGGAATAAAAACAAAAACTCAAATTATTATTATTATTTTTAATATTAATATTATTATTGCATTAATAAAAAAACAAAATTAAATCAAAGATTAAAAGAAGTATAAAAACATTAACAAAAGAGAAAATAAAAAAATAAAAAAATAATAAAACAAAAATAAAAATTATTACTTGACAAAAAAACATTTCAGTTGAAAATTAAAAAAATTGACCGCACTACGTTGCGGGTTGAAAAAACTATTTTTATGATTGTTGGGATTAAAGAAATTAATAGGATTTGTTGGTCTAAAATTAAAATTTAATATATATACAAAATATAATATAATAAAATAAATTACCACGCCCTATTATAAAAATAGCAAAATCAAAATCTTAACATCTAAAATTATCATTGCTATTACTGCCAAAACAATTAGAATTATCAAATTATTCTGAGAGAAAAAACACTCAAAAATATTAACAAAAGAGTAAACAAGAAAAATAATTAAATTTATTATTATTATTATTACTATTATTACTGTGTTGATAATGAATAAAAAACCAAAAATAAATGAAAGACAAAAAAAATCCTAATAACTATAACAAAAGATCAGATAAAAAAATAAAATCAAAATTATCAGGCAAAAAAAATTAATCTAACTTGAAAATAAAAAAAAAACCAATAAAAACCTAAAAGAAAAAGCAAATAAAAAAATATAATAGATGACAAAACAAAAATAAAAATTATTAGATGAAAAAAATCATTTAACAATATATGTTCTACATTGCAGGCTAAGCAAATAATTTTTATAGGATTTGCTGAATCAAAATTAAAATATAATATTTATATATGTGAAATTTAATATAATAAAATAGCTCAACACACCCTATTATAACAATAGCAAAATCAAAGTTTTAAAATCTAAAATTATCATTGCTCTTATTATTAAAACAATTAAAATTATCAAATTATCTTGAAAAAAACACTCAAAAACATTAACAAAAGAGTAAGTAAGAGAAACAACTAAATTATTATTATTATTATTATTATTATTATTATTATTATTACTATTATTATGTTAATAATAAAAGAAACAAAAATAAATGAAAGACTAAAAAAATCCTAGAAACTTTAACAAAAGATCAAACAAAAAAATAAAAGAAAAATAAAAATTATCATTGGTATTACTGTCAAAACAATAAAAATTATTAAATTATCCTGAGAAAAAAACCCTAAAAAACATTAACAAAAGAGTAAGTAAGAAAAATAATTATATTATTATTATTGTTGTTGTTGTTGTTGTTGTTGTTGTTGTTGTTGTTGTTGTTGTGTTAATAATGAAAGAAAAAAAAATGAAAGAATAAAAAAATGCTAAAAACTTGAACAAAAGTTCATACAAAAAAATAAAATAAAAATAAAAATTATCATTATTATTACAGTTAAAACAATAAAAATTATCAAATTATCCCGAGAGAAAAAACCTATAAAACATTAATAAAAGAGTAAGCAAGAATAATAATAATAATAATAATAACAATAATAGTAATAATAATAATAATAAATCATAATATGAATTAATAATAATTAAATAAAAGGATTAACATAAAAAATTAAAAGTATAAGGGCTGAAATGAAAATTAAATATAAGGGGATTAAAATAAACAATTAAAAGTATAAGGGCCGAAATGAAAATAAAATATATTATCAATTTCAATCAAAGGATAAAATTGAACAAATTGAAACTTCAGTACCGAATAAATTAACCTTTTTAAACTTAATCCAGAAATTAAAAGAAGGAGGACCGAAGTGAAACATTAACATTCAATCAATTTCAATCGAAGGACCCAATTGAATTAAATCAAAACTTATATAAATAAAATAAGGACTATAAATAAAATAAAAAGTCTAGGGACCGAAATGAAACTATGTAAAACCCGAGGGACTCTCCCGCACTTTTACGTGCAGGAGAGAGGAAAACGGCGGCATCGGGATTTAACCGGCCACCGCCACGTCCACGGGCACCGGGGGACCAAACTCGCCGTACCGGGAGGACGACCACACGACTGCACATCGAGAGAAAGGCCGGTAGCTTGTCTCCGGCCACCGTATCACGCCGCATGCGCCACACAAAGAAGGCGTGGGGCTGCATACCGTCGGACGCGTGTTCCACACGCGTCGACAATTAAAAAGAAAAAAATTAAAAAAAATAATGGTCAATTACTGGCACACCCCTGTGCTTAAATCATCAATTTTGTCTTATTAGGGGCTAAACCCATAATTAGTCATTTTCAAAAAAATATAAAATATTAAAAAGGTAGGCGGAACGGACCGGACCAGTCCGGTCCGAAATTGTTCAATTACTACGGAGGCCTTCCACCCGTAACTGTTTTTTTGTCTTTTTCGAGGGCTAAAAACATGATTTCACTATGCAAATAATGATAAAAAAATCAAAAAATCGGAAAACCAACCTAACCGAACGAATCGAAAAACGAACCGAACAAAAAATACACTATTGAAATCCAGCGGAGCAAATAATTTTTATAACTATTCAGATTAAAATATAATATTTTTACATGTAAAGTTTGATATAATGAAACAGATAAAAATACCCTGTCATAATAACTGTAACATCAAAGTGTTAACTTCTAAAATTATCATCACTATTACTACCTCGAGAGAAAAAAAAGCAAGTAAGAAAAAAAATTATTATTATTATTATTCTTAATATTAATATTATTATTGCGTTAATAAAAAAACAAAATTAAATCAAAGACTAAAAGAAGTCTAAAAACATTAACAAAAGAGCAAATAAAAAAATAAAAGATAAAAAAAAATAAAAATTATTACCTGAAAAAAATCATTTCACTTGAAAATAATAAAAATGATCAAACTATACCGAGAAAAAAAACATCATCATTATTTTATTATTATAAAATAATAAATAAATAAGTGAAAGATTAAAAAAATCGTAAAAACTTAAACAAAAGATCACACAAAAAAATAAAATAAAAATAGAAATTATTATTGTTATTACCGTCAAAATAATAAAATTATCAAATTATCATTGAAAAAAACCTAAAAAACATCAACAAAGGAGTAAGCTAGAAAAACAATTAAATTATTATTATTATTTTTTTGTGTTAATAATGAAAGGAAAAAAAGTGAAAGACTAAAAAAATCCTAAAAACTTCAACAAAACATCAAACAAAAAAATAAAATGAAAATAAAAATTATCATTGTTATAACTGTTAAAAGAAAAAAAAATTTATCAAATTTATCCCGAGATGAAAAAAATATAAAAAACATTAACAAAAGAGTGAGCAAAAAAAACATTAAATTATTATTATTATTATTATTATTATTATTATTATTATTATTATTTTAATAATGAAAAAAATATAAAATACTAAAAAACACCATAAAAATAACTGTTCAAAAAACCATAAAAATCATCGTTCAAAAAACCATAAAAAATAAAAAAAATTACTGTTCAAAAAACATAAAAATCACTGTTCAAAAAAATAAATTAAAAAAAAAGGAACACTATTGAAATCCACAATGTTTTTACACACAGTCTACAGTGAATTCCCGTCCTCTTTTAGTTTATGTTATAATGCGGTCATTAAAAACGAAATTGTTTTTGAAGAATACGGTAAGTAAATATGGTGCAATCTTAAAAATAAAATAAAATAAAAATGTGAAGTATCCCATTTTATGTTCTTAATCATTTGTGCCAAAAATTAACGTAAGAGATGTACCATTTAATGATTGCAAGGCTCATAAGAACGCAATTATGAAATGGTACTTCGGCACAAAATGAAGTGCCTCCAGATTTATATTTGTGAAGGTTTTCTTTATAATTTTCTTATTTAATTTTGATTAGTTTTCTCTGTTTTCTATTAACATAACTTATTTAAATTAATTTACTTTTGTTGCACTGATACAGCCTGTCGAAGTGTGATGTTTCTTTTATTTTTAGTGCTAGTCTGCTGATATTTTTTTAAATTTAATATGATACATGCAGATCCCAATATTATATTATACTATTTTATTTTATATTCCATAAAAAATAGTACCAAGATAATAAATATTCAAGTGAATACCCAAATTTATTTAATAAGATATAAATATTTAGATTTGAGTGTAAATATTATAAAAATCAACTCATAAGTCCCTATTACCACACCTACACCTATGTGCATTATAATTAGAAAATTCACCGGATTATTATTTCTTACATAAATAAATATGAATTCTTATGTTTGAATAATTGTGTGTCGTAATATGTAGCAATGTTTTTTTATTTTTATAATAATGTTTAATTAAAAATATATTACAATAATGTTTTTATATTAACACATTCAAACCATAAAAAATGAATTTAATATATTTTTCAAACAAAAAAAAAGAGTTAAACTATACAAAACAAACACTCCCTTAGCTATCATTTTACATTCATCACACAATTGTTCAACTCAATACTTCACAAATGGATGAGTATTTGGTATTAGTTAGTTTGATATTGTGATAGTTTATAAGTATTTTTTAATATCTTACATAATTTTTAAAAACTCAAATTCTTATGTCAATTTCCTAATCATTTGTTTCTATCTTGAACGGTGAATATGATAAGAAAAAAAAGTCGTCCGTCCATCCTGAGCAAGATTAGTCATTAGATTAAAATACCTAGAAAACTATAGCCCATGAATTATATATCACTGTTTTTTCACATATATTTTTTTGAGAAAAGAAAAAAAAAATCAATGTTTTTTTAATCATTATAGTCACAACCCTAATGTAAAAAACACGACATGGTAAAGAACTATACATGTATATATAATAGTTAGAAAATATATATATATATATATATATATATATATATATATAAAAAAAAAACCGTGTGGCATTTTTCCTATTCACCGGACATTTTGGATTTATGCTTCGCACGCGTACGTGCGCCTTTTGTTTGTTTTATCCGGTTTTGAACAGTAGATTAACGAAAAAACCCCCTAAAACAACAAAACATGCCGTCAGAAGCAAAGGCTCCTTCATCATTGCACACATCGGCCCGGACCGGTCCGGCCCGCCGGTCTTTTTCTTATTTTATTATTTTTTGAAACTGACTAAATACGGTTTTGGCCCCTAATAAGACAAAAACGGTGACTTGGGCATAGGGGCAGGACGATAATTGACCATATTTTTTAATTATTTCTACCCGTGGCTGTCAGTGCGTGCGGAGCACGCGCCAGCCGGTTTTCCGCCCCACGCCCTGTTTAGGTGGACCGTGCTGTGTCATACGGTGGCCGGAGACGCGTTTCTGGAGTCTACGTCGATGTGCTTCCTCATGGTCTTCCTCCCGCGGCGGTGCTTTTCGCCATCAGATGGCCGTGGACGCGGCGGTAGCCGGTTAAAGCCGCTGGCGACGTTTCTCTCTCTCCTGCACGTACAAGTGCAGGAGAGTCCCCCGAGTTGTCTTCTTTTTCACTTCGATCCTTGTGGTTTTAATTTCGTTTTTTTTCTTGATTTCTGGTATATAAGTTTTTATTTTGTTCGATTGAGTACTCCGATTGGAATTGATTTAATGTCTATTTTTCAATTCGGCCCCCCTTCTTTTAATTTCCGGATTGGATTGAAAAAGATGAATTTATTATGTACAGTAGTTTTAATTTCTTCATTTTTGTCCTTTGATTAAAATTGATAATATATTTGATTTTCATTTCGACCTTTATACTTTTAATTTTGGATTTTAATCCCTTTATATTTAATGTTCATTTCAGCCCTATGACTTTTAATATTTTATATTAATCCCTTTATTTGTTTTTATTTCTAGAATAATCCTTACTTTTATCCATGTACATATAAGTGTGCTTAACTTTGATTTTGAATTTTTGTTATTTTCTTATTTGTTGGAGTGATATTTTTTTCAAAATAATTGGTTCTTAAATTTTATTTTATATCTATGATCATTTGGAAATTGATATTTGTATTTTTTTTCTCTATTTGTTCTTTCTTTTAGCTTTTTATTTGTTTTTTATATTTATTTTTATGTCATATGATTTTTTTTTACATGATAATTTTTATTTTAGTTTTTTTATTTGATCTTTTGTTAAAAATTTTATGATTTTTTAAGTCTTTTATTTTTTTTCATTATTAACATAATAATAATAATAATAATAATAATAATAATAATAATAATAATAATAATAATAATAATAATAATAATTTAATGTTTTTATCTTACTTACTCTTTTATTAATGTTTTTTAGGTTTTTTTTCCTCTCGGGATAATTTGATGATTTTTATTCTTTTAACAGTTATAACAATGACTGTTTTTTTTTTTCATGATTTGTTAAAATTTTTAGGATATTTTTAGTTTTCATTTTTTTTCCTTTTATTATTAACACACACAATAATAATAATAATAATAATAATAATAATAATAATAATAATAATAATAATAATAATAATAATAATTTAATTATTTTTCTATCTTACTCCTTTGTTAATGTTTTTTAGGTTTTTTTTTTCTCCTGATAATTTGATAATTTTTATTGTTTTGACAGTAATAATAATGATAATTTTTATTTTTATTTTATTTTTTTGTTTGATCTTTTGTTGAAGTTTTTACAATTCCTTTAGTTATTTATTTATTTATTTATTCTTTCATAATAATAATGATGATAATGTTTTAATTGTTTTTCTTGCTTACTATTTTGTTTATGTTTTTTTTTCCTCAGTATAATTTAAATTTTTTTATTGTTTTGATAGTAATAGCAATAATAAGTTTTAGATGTTAAGACTCCGATTTTGAAATTGTTATAATAGGGTATGTTAATCTATTTCATTACATTAAAATTTATATATTTAAATATTATATTTTAATTTTGATCCAACAAATCTTATAAAAATTGTTTCCTTGGCCTGCAATGTAGAGTGGATAATTTTTTAAATTTTCAAGTGAAATGATTTTTTCCAGCTAATAATTTTTATTTTTGTTCTGTCATATATTATATTTTTTATATGCACTTTTATTAAAGTTTTTATGTTTTTTTAAATCTTTGATTTTTTTTTTTATTATTAGCACAATAATAATATTAATAATCATAATCATAATAATTTTATTTTTTATTCTTATTTGCTTTTCTGTTATTTTTTTTTCTCGGGTTAATTTAATAATTTTTACTATTTTGGCCATGATAGTGATGATAATTTTAGATGTTAAAACCTCGATGTTATTGTTATTATAATAAAGTATGCTCATCTATTTCATTATATCAAACTTTTAATCTCAACAATTATAAAAATTATATATTCGACCCGCGACCCGACAACATCACAAAGGTTAATGTAAATGTTGGAAAAAAAGCTATGTTTTTCAATATTTTTTTTTTGAAAAACTTTCTAGGCAATTACCTATTTTCGTCTCTTTGATGTCAAAGCTTAGATATTGTTGTTATTGTAGTGTGTATTGATGTATTGTATCATATCAAACTTTACATGTGTAGATGTTATATTTTATTTTTAAATTAATGAAATCTATAAATTACTTCAAATCCAGCAATTATCAAAATTACTTGCTTGGCCCGCGACGTAGTGCAGTCTATTTTTTTAATTTTCAAGTCAAATGATATTTTTTCCAGTTAATAATTTTTCTTTTTGTTTTGTCATTTATTTTACTTATTTTATTTGTTCTTTCTGTTATTTATTTTATTGTTTTATTATTATTATTTTCAAGTCAAATGAATTTTTTTTACCTCATAATTTTTATTTTATTTTTTGTTTGATATTTTGTTAAAGTTATTATGATTTTTTTTTGTCTTTTTTTTTCATTATTAACACAATAATAATAATAATAATAATAATAATAATAATAAGAAGAAGAAGAAGAAGAAGAAGAAGAAGAAATTAGTTATTTTTCTTACGTACTCTTTTGTTAATGTTTTTCAGTTTTTTCTCTAGGGATAATTTGATGTTTTTTTTATTGTTTTGCCAGTAACTGCAATGATAGTTTTAGATGTTAAAATTTTGATGTTCCTATTTTTAGAATAAGGTGTGATGATCTTTTTTATTATATTAAATTTTACATATTTAAATATTATGCTTTAATTTTGGACCAGCATATCCTATTAATTTCTTTCATCCCAACAATTGCAAAAAAATTTTACCTCGCCCGCAAAGTAGAGTGGTAATTTTTTTTTTAATTTTCAGTTCAAGTAATTTTTTTCCCAGTCAATAATTTTTATTTTTTTTTCATTTATTTTATTTTTACATTTGCTCTTTTGTTAATGTTTTTAGGCTTTTTTTAAGCCTTTGATTTAATTTCGTTTTCTTCCTGTTATTAAAGCAATAATAATATTAATATTAAGAATAATAATAATAATTTTAGTTTTTGTTCTTACGTGTTTTTTTATTAATATTTTTTTTGTTTCCCTCTCAGATTTGTTGAATAATGTTTATTGTTTTAACAGTGATAGTGATGATAATTTAAAATGTTAAGACTTCGATGTTAATGTTATTATGATAGAGGATGTTGATCTTTTTCATTATATCAAATTTTACATACTGAAATATTATATTTTAATTTCAACAATTATAAAGATTATTTATTCCGCCCACACTGCGCCCGCAATGTAGTGCGGGCATTTGACTAGCATATATATATATATATCTTCTATTTGATAAAGACATTTCAAATTTATTTCACAGTGATCTAAAGTTAAATGTGATCGGATATAGTACACAAACAAGTATGTGGAGAGATTTCAATATTTTTCTTTATTTCTTTTCCTACTTGAAAGGGTGACATCTAAAAAAAATGCAGTGGGCCAGTTTGGTCCTCAAGCAAAACTTTTTTTTTTTTTATAAGAGAAAATTCTATCTCTCAGAAAATATATTTGTGAGTTCAGATGAGCAAGTATAATCCCGGTTGTTCTAGGCTCTTATAATATATATAAATCCTGTCTCCAACTCGAGGTCAATTGTACAAATCATAAGTTTTCTATCAATACACCACACCCATTAAGACTCCAGCTAAGACGTCGAGATTTTTTTTATATACATAAAAAGATAAATATACCCTTTAAAAGTTACCATAATATTCTCAATTTGATTTCTCCCAAAGTATATTTCACAACCAAACCCCCATTTAACTAAATTATTCAAGCTCATATTGAATAGTGAGCATGAATTACTTGGTTAATTGAAAAAATCATTTGCTGAGAGGCTTAGGTTTTGTATGGCCTTGCTTCTCAGCCTGTTTTTTTCCGACAAAAGCAATACGAGACGGTTCAAAAAACAGGCTGCGAGAAGCAATACCAGAATTTAATTAGTATTTAATCGACAATGGGGTACTAGTTGAAGGTTGAAATTCTCTTGAGAAAGTAGATTCGAGCCAATGGAGTTGTCATGTCATTTTAAAAGCACAAGTTCCATGGTATATATCCACCCTATAGAGCTAGGTCAAGCTTATTCTTCCTAGTATTATAACGGGAAAACTTTAATATTTAACACTAGCGTATTTTCTAATTATTAACCAAGTCTCAAATAAAAAAAACTCCAATTAGGACTCAAACGTTTCTAATTCGGTCATTAGCAATTTTTATTAATTTTCTTTCTCCAGATTGACATCTTTTTATAGCTTAAACTATCCAGTTTAGATGGGGAATATTCATAGCGTTGGAAACATGACCCAATGGAGAAATGTCTTAAGCATTTGGGACTTAGTTGATAAAATATGTTGTTTTGAAACTGAATTGAGAATTGATATATAATACATTAGTGACTAACTTGAGATTCCCTTGAAATAACTACCAAGTTCTTCTCTATACAAGGTTAGGTTGCATTGAGCTTAGTGCTTTATTTCATCTTTCAAAAACCTCCGGACCTTTTTGAGAGAAACAACACCATTCTCATTTCCCGAAACTAAAAAGAATTTGGACAGCACGAAGCCCCCACACTCCTCTCAAAGATCCTTGAGAATAGACATTTCTTGATCCACATTGATAACTCATCTTGAAAATTTGGATGATGGGGGAGAGAGAGAGAGGAAAAGAGGGTAAACTTCACTTCCATCAATCCCAAGATCATACTCGCACGGAGAGAAATAGCTTGTGAGTTCAGCAGAAAGGAAAACCAAGAAAAAAGCTCCTCTTCTCCATCATTCCCCAAAAACCCAATGCCCCCACCCTCCATCATTTTCAGTTAGACAAAAGTGCGAAAGTAAACAAACAAATAAACAAAAAAAATCATTAAAAATGTAAAAAATACACTCGAGTCATTTTTCCATGATTTACATCACTTTCGTAGTCTGAATATATATATATATATATATATATATATATATATATATATATAATCTTTAAGCCTATACACTTATGTTATTTGATGTTTTACTATGCCCACAATACTTTACATTTAAAGAAAATTTGCTTAAGGTGGCAGAGGGTTTATATAGCAAAAAAATTGTTCCTTTCACCGCTCCCTTCTGTTGATGTTGGTTGCCACAGTGGTTAAGACTTGAAAGCGCCCATCTTTTCATGTCTATTGACACTGATAGTTGATATATCGCTTGGTTTGTTCATGTTCACTTTTGACTCCCTTTATATGTCTCTCTTCAACTTTCTTTATCATCACCAAGCCATGTGTTGGAACTAGAAATAAATAAAGCCTTTCAGCTGAGGGGAGAAAAAAGGGAGAAGACTAGTAATGGGGTCTCAGGGAGGTGAAGCTGCAAAGAAGAAGGCAATGTGGCTCTATCCTAAGGTCTTAGGATTTAATCCTTCTGAAAGATGGGGTCATTCTGCTTGCTACTCTCACGGTGTTGTTTATGTCTTTGGGGTATGTACAATCTTCCAGGTTTTCTATGGAAAATATTGGCAAAGGAGAATAAGGAAGATGATTACTATACACACACACACACACACACACACACACACACACACACACACACACACTTGCTTTCTAGATATAGAATTGTTTATTAAAAGCTGCTGTCGTTGCTTACTTGGTAAAAATATGGCTCTGTCTGCTATTTAAGAAATGTGTTTTTTGAAATAAATATCTAATTGCTTTGTGAACAGCTAACAAATTGGTTATGCTGTTGCTCGGTTTCATTTTCTTCACCGAATGATGATATTTGTTTCATAATTTCAGGGATGTTGTGGAGGTCTTGATTTCAGCGATGTTCTAATGCTAAATCTTGATACAATGGTTTGGAACACTCTGGCAACCACAGGTCAAGGGCCTGGTCCAAGAGACAGCCACAGTGCTGTTCTTGTGGGGCGTCAAATGATTGTGTTTGGGGGCACAAATGGCTCAAAGAAGGTGAATGATCTTCATATATTGGATCTTGGGACTAAGGAGTGGATAAACCCTGAATGCAAAGGGACTCCTCCTTCGCCTCGTGAAAGTCACACTGCAACTTTGATTGGTGATGATAGAATAATGGTGTTTGGGGGAAGTGGAGAAGGTGAAGCAAATTATTTAAATGATTTGCATGTTTTAGATTTCAAGTCCATGAGATGGACTTCTCCAGAGGTTAAGGGCAATATTCCGGCTCCTAGGGATAGTCACAGTGCGGTTGAAATCGGCAATAAGCTTTTTGTGTACGGTGGTGACCGTGGTGATAGGTATCACGGTGATGTGGATGTGCTTGATACAGACACATTGACTTGGACAAAGGCATTAGCTTCACTTACTCTATTTTACTCTTATGAAGAGAATTTTGTGGAATTGAAGCAATGATAATGGTTTTGATTTTTTTAACAGCTTGCTGTGCAAGGATCTTCACCTGGTGTTCGAGCAGGTCATGCTTCTGTGAATATTGGAACAAAGGCAAGTCATGGCTCTAAAATAAATTTGAAAACTAGACTAGTTTTTCCTCGGAATGTCATACCCTATTCTGTTGTCAGTGCTTTTGATGCTCACCTGTTTTTGCTTGAAGGCTTTGATTCTTCGATGCTACTTTTTCCAATTTTTGGCTTTCGAAAAGAGATTTAATGTGCTCTTCATGGTCTGCAGCTTTATATCATTGGAGGTGTTGGGGGAAAACATTACTACATTGATGTCTGGGTGCTTGATGTGAGTACTTGTTCATGGAGTCAACTCGATATATCTGGCCAGCAACCTCAAGGCAGGTTTTCTCACACTGCAGTTGTCACAGACTCGGATATTGTCATCTATGGAGGGTAACTGAGTTTTTGTTTCATTTCTGCAGACCCTGTTCTCAGCACTACCTCCCATAATTTTCCTGTCATTCTTAATCCAATTCTCTGTATGTTTGTATGAATGTATATGCAGGTGCAGGGAGGATGAGCGTCCTCTCAATCAGTTGCTGGTCTTGCAACCTGGAGCAGAACATCCCAATGGTCGACACAACATTTCTATGTGCAAGATCTTTGGACAACATTGGAATCAAGAAAAGAGAAGATTTCTCCCAGGAGCAGAACATATTTCGGTAACGTAACTTTTTACTCTCAAAATGCAAACACTGACCTCCAGTTAAATATGGCTGTTCAGGTTGGTAGAGTTATTAATTTTTTCTGTGAAGCAGACAATGTTTCCTGGAAACAATGAAATAGTCAGGAAGGGCTCTTATGAATCAGAAGAATTAAAGCAACCTTTTCAGTTCAGTTCAGGTAGTTTTAATAGCAAAAACCTTGTCTTAAGTAGCACAGATGAAGGCTTCGAACATGATTAACTGTGAACGTTACCTTGCAGATAATCTGCATCATAAGAAGAGAAGAACTACAAATTCAAAGGTATGGGAGATTGATTTAGAACAAGAAGAGCATTCTCTTTCTTTCTCTCAACATTCATCTTCGTCACAGTCCGACCAAGAACAGATACCAGTTCAGAAATCAGTTGATTCCCTCACATCTTGCAAAGGACTTGATTTCTTTAGGCATATAAACAAAATCCCAAGAAATTACCAGGCTGATGATGGTGCAAGTAATCAGAAACAACTTAGACCTGTGGTCCAAAGAACCCGGCACAGCCTCCAAATCTCAGGAGAGCATAAAAGAGCCGAACAGTATGTTCATGCTAGGTTTGGCAGGCAAGGAACACTAGTCCCAGCAATGGAACGAAGACCCATGGAGTCATGGTCTATTCAGAACCTGGTAAATCAATTAGTTGATATCTGCTTTGGCAAGCGTAGTCAATTACAATTTTGCTTGTCTTTGTTTTTCATTCTGTTCTGCTAATACAGGCTCTTCACTTACTTCTCTATCTCCATAGGTTGGTGCTGAGGTCAGAGGTAAAGTTGATGGAGCCTTCGACGCAGGCCTTCTAATGACTGCAACTGTTAACGGGAAGATTTTCAGAGGGGTCTTGTTTTCACCTGTAAGCTCTCATTACTTGCCTCATTTGCAGTATATTCAAGTACTCATATTGAAACCTAGTTTTATGTATTAGGCACCCGGTTTCGTATCTAGAGGGGCAATTCTAGCTCAAAATCATGCATCCACAGCAACTCAAATCCCCATTGTTCATCAATTTCCAAACTCAAATCATATTGATTCCTCAAAGCCTTCTCACCATCCAACAACATTCTCAGTTCAAGAATCCAGCCATAGTTTTCGACAAACTCAAATGACCAGAACATATCCGGTAATCAGAGCTGCTCCATCATTAGCCAAAGAATCAAATCCGAGGAGTGATCTTCAAGGCGTGGTTTTAACACTAGGAGGACCTGCAAGTGGTCATTTATGACCAATCTAAAGGTCAAAATGTGTTGTAATTAATTCCATTTCACCTTGTATATCTAAACTAATTTTCCCATTTTATGATGGTTATAAAAATTCAGGCTTCAAGAGTTGGGCAATCTAGCTATTCTGAACTCCAAAGTGGGTCTTTTGTGCTAACCATCAGGGCAATTGTAGTTTACTGCAGTATTAAGAGCTCAAGTGACATTTTGATCTTGATCTCAGTCTACTTAGTGTTAACTAATGATCGAGTGATGTCTACAAGTCTTGGAAGTTTGTTCATAGCTAAATTAAATTGTTGACATATCCTTGATGTTTTTAATAGCTAAGTATAAGTGATTGATCACCTAATTACGTAAATATGTTCGTTTTAGTCGAAGAATCCAGACCTACACTGTTCGCTTAATTGAATTACCAGAACCTAATGATTGTTGAGTAGCTCAGTTCTATTTGATCATGATTCTAGTCTGTTTCGCTTAATTGAATAACCAGAATCTAATCCCCTCAATTTTTTTGGTAACTTTTGTAGTCTGTTTTGCACGAACAAGTTTCTTTTTTTGTAATTAAGATGCGTGTTACTTATTCAGAATTTGGATTAAATATTTGATGAGTTTGTTTAAAGGGTTATAAAATCAAATAATTATTTGAGATCTCTTTATCATATTAGTTTATGTAATTAAACAAATTATATTAATGTAAGCTTTTTGTGTTTCTTTATAAAATTAATTTCACTCGATTTAAAATGAGACATTTAGAGAATTCATTGTTTTTTCAATGAAAAAATCCATAGAATTTTTGTTAACTAAAAAAGAATAAAAACTCTGATATTGGTATGGTAGAGATTGAGAGCCTGTTTGGCACAGCTGTTGCTGTTGTGGTTGAGGTTGAAAAAAAACAATTTTATGAAAAACGCTTTTAACTGCGGTTCGTAGCTCAAATTTAAGTGTTTGGTTAAAAAAATTATTTTATTATGTCTTTTATATTAAATTGTACAATTTCAAATAATTTTATTTTTCGATTTGAATTTTTTTTAATTAATATATATATATATATATATATATATATATATATATATATATATATATATATATAAATATTTTGTTAGAATAATTTCATAGATTTATTAATAATTATAATAATAAAATATTTGAAATAATTCAAGTAAATTAGACATATTTTTCCAAAATTACCGTTAAAAATTATTAACAGGATTAGAAAAAAATTACCGATAAAAAAATAATCTTACTCATGCATTAATACAACAATACAATCGATTCATTGGTTCCCGAAACACTGCCGAAGGAATTAAAATTCAAACTTTGATAACAATTCAAATACAAATTCTTCGGTTAATTTTTGTTTGGTACGTATGTGCATCCTCTTCAGCCAATTGTACTTTTCTTCAAGACTTCCCATAGTAGTTTATATTTCTCTCCTCCCACACTGGAGCATAATTTCTGCTGCGAAGTTATGGAGATCATGGTCAGCGTGAAATCCAGGAATAGAATGGATCTCAGCCATCACCTCATGAATGCTACACCCTTGTTTATCCATATGCAAAGAAGTCGAATCATTTCTCTTTGACATATTATCAACTAGGTGATCCAACTCTGACTATCCAACTCTGATTATCCAGCACTAATTGCTGCAAAATGTGGACACTGAACTTGTTGCAATGGAAATAAAAGGAAACTCTCTAGGACTTTATTTTGAAGTACGCAATGATTTTATTTAATAATCAAAATGTTCGAAACCAAGTTTGATTGCAGTATATCGTAATACTAAAAGAAAAAACAGAATACAGGTGGAACTTTTATCAATATATGATTGTAAAAGTGATGTTAATTGCAAGGATACATGGACATATCTTGTGTAGTGACTGCAAAACTTGACATGATTACTTTACTAAAGCTCGCAATTGTATTTCCATTGTTTCAACAAGAATGAGGATAGAATTACAACAAATGTGCAAGAGTCTCTGGTAAGCATTGCATATTCCATTATAAAAAGAAATTTATACGCAACCAATGAATTCTCAAATAAAAATATGAAAATATGCTAGTATACTTTGTGTCTATGAGCTGAAATCAACTGAATTTTAATCATCTCCAGTTTGTAAAATGAAGTTCCACTTCTTGGGACCTCATCCTTCTCTGATTCCCCCCATATTAAACTATCTTCAGATAATCCTGACTTATGTTCACTACCATTTACCACGCCAGATTCTTTTAGTTTGCCTTCTATGCTTTTCCCAACCTTATTTATATCAGCATCACGAGACTGATTGCTAGACATATGCCTCTGGATGTCAGAGTGTTCTTCCATTAAGGCAGTTCTAATAAGGCCTTGGATAGCTAGACCAGCAGGAGGCTGCATTATCCAGTCTACAGGATCATCTGAAGCAACCTATGCAAAATAAGAAATAACACCGAAATGCAAGAGCTCAGCTAAGACTACAAACCATGGCAATTCCACAATTTCATAGTGATGAGAATTATTAGACCCACATTGCTAGTAAAAAGCAACCAATTAAGCATTTTTACATTGACACAACAAATGCAATATGCTTCTTCCTTAAAATGCATCAGGTCTAAGATATGCAATGGACAAAATACCCGAGTCAACTTTTTGGCAAAATACATTAGATGAGAAGAATGCATCGTCTCTAATTTTGCCCAGTCTCCAAGTTCCTCATCAGAATCATCTTCCTCATCAAAATCATCAAGAACAGCCACCAGTTCCTACAGACAAGGTAGAGAAATGCACCCAGAAAAAAATATTCAAATAATTCTACATTTTAAAACTAAAACCCAACAGCAAGAATGGACTGAAAAGGAAAGAGAAACCAAACCTCATCATATTCATCGTCATCCTCTTCGCCCCCATCTTCAACATCGCTATTGTCATCTTCAATTTCATCAACCCCAAATCAATTTCAAATGTACCCAATGACTCCATCTCACTGAGCATTTCCATCGCATCAAAACCTATAATGACTTGCTGTATTTTGCATAAAAACACATAAACTCAAGAAGGGAGAAGAGAAGGAGATGAGAGGCAGAGATGAGGGAGACGAGAAGCAGAAATGGAGATTTGTGAGGCAGAGAAGAGAGGGAGACGAGAGGCAGAGATGAGAGATGAGGGAGACGAGAGGTAGAGAGGGAGATCTGTGATGCAGAGAGGCAAAGAGGAGAGGGAGACGAGATGAGGGAGAAGGATGATCTGCAATGTTGCCCGTTGTGTGTGTGGATTTCATGCCGCAGGTGCAAAAGCAATTCTCAGTTGCTTTTGCACTCGCGGCGTGATGTTAATTTTTTTCGTGGGACCCATAGCTAAAAGTTAGGGTCCTGTTTGGTAACAACTGTGTTTGGAGCCACGATTCAACGCAAATGCAAGTTGAACCGCGATGCCAAACACCCACTGAGACTAGCTTGAGAGGAGCCTCGAAGGTTGAGGACGTTTGTGAAGGCTTTCACACAAGAAAACAAGAATAAAATAAAAAATACAAGGGTCCCAAGGAGTCATTCTAAAGACATGGATCCCAATATACACCTTGGAAATGTAAGAGCGCCCGCGCATCTTGCGCAATACTGTCCGAGAAACCAGAAATATTAGAAGTAATTGGTGGATCAAAATATTACTTATAATATAATTGTCGTGTGACAGACCAGGCCATTATGACATGTAAAAATATATAAAAATACAAAAAAATATAAAAATATGTTGTTTCTGTGCATACGGCTGGATTTCAAGGTTTTTCATTATATTTTTCAAAAAAAATATGTTGTATTTTTTCTATATTTTGAAAAATTGGATATCGTAATCAGTTTACGATTATCTGTTGAAATTCGACCAAAATATCAAAAATAATTTAACAATTATTTTGTTAAATTATTTTGTTTTATCTATCGCTATGTAAAATTACATTGTAAAGTACACTTGCAGATAATTAAGAAAAATATTTTTTTTTAAAATACAGTGTAAAATCATTTTGGTTAGTCTTTCAAAATTCCAATGAGATAGAGACTCTCTCACGAAGATAGATCTACGTCGAACTTTAGGAAAAAAAACAGTAAAAATAACTTAGGAAAAAATAATCAAACAATAAAGCAGCTTACCTTAGGTAAGGTGCACTGGAGGTGATACGTCTTCCCCTTGCACAATAAGTCCCCTTACCTAGACTCTCACAGACCAAGTGGCGACTCCTGAAAATTATAGTAGTATTTTTTATGGCTATAAAACATACACTTCATTTTCACCACGTGCTTTTGTCTCTCCAAATTCGAGGATGGTGGGGCTCGAAGCGTGAAAAATCACAGTCGCAATAGTAGGGATGTGGGAGAGTGAGGAGTGTTTTGTTTTTTCACAATTTCATGCACAGTAAAACTATTAAAATAACTCTAGAAAAAGATTAATAAAAAAAGCATTAAAATCAGGGATGTTGTGGTACTTTCATCCCATATTTTTTCATGATCATCGTTATATCGAGAGGTATACAGATGTTTTACCATTTTTTATTTTTATTTTTTCTGGAACACTGCATTCAGGTCGTATTTATTTGAATTCAATTCACGCTTGTTTGTTTAGAGAATTGTATTGAAAAAGAAAAGGAGAGGGTATTTTTCTTGAGAATTTACTTTCTTCCCACTTTCATTCTTTCTTTCCAAACATTGAATTGAATGAAAATCTTATTCGGACTCACTTCTAATTCCCGTAATAAGGATAAAATATTTGTCCAGTTTGTTATACCACCTTATTTGTGAATCGAAAACTTGCTTTCATGGATCGTCCCATCATTATTTCAGCATCCAAATGAAAACTCTAAGCATTTCCGGCTTCCTTAATCACTCTCTCCAGATGCATTTACGTTCTTGTTTTTTTAATCCTACTTATACGAAGACTGTTTTTGTTTTTTTTTTTACTTTCCTTTTTCTTCCATGTTTAAATTGAAACTCCCAATAATCTCGTGGATTGGATTATGAGATTAAAGTGAATTACAATTAGTTATTGTGTTTTGAATATGATTATATCTAGGTTTTCAATCTAAAATTATAATAGTTTTAACAAGCAACACAAAATCTCCAGTTCAATTTTTTTTATCAATTATTTTTAATAATTAACGTTCAAACACTGATCACCAAGTTGAAAGATTAAACATTATATGATACCAAAACTAGGAATTAGTTTTTTTATAACTAAAACCATAAATTTAATTTATTTTCAATAAAAAGACAAAAATCAAACTTGTTTGTTACTTTCATCCTATAAATTTGACAAAAATAATCGAGGTGTACGCAAGTTGACCCGAACACACACGTTAATAATAATAAAAATTTAACAAGAATAATCATGTTAGATCAACCATATATTATCCGGAAAAAATCCACCAGGCTTAAAATATGCATACACACACATTGCCTTTCTTTGTTGTGAAATATTTAACCATTCGATTATCATTTATGTTTAATCATTATTTCAGCATCCAAATGAAAACTTGTTCTATTATTATTTATGTTTAATTGCTTCATGAGCCTGTCTTGATTGTTTAATAAGACACTGGTTGATGGGTCCTTTCTTGCGAATGCAGCAGTATGTATCTGATATGCTTTGAAGGAAACCTGGCAAAACCATTCGGCTTTAATGAACTGCGTGGTCAAGATTGACGATTGGCATGTACAAATTTCCCAGATGGACTGAGATTGTTCATTCCCAAACATCATTAATAATTATGCTGATAGGGTTCCATGATTGATTAATGCTGTCGCAAATTGAGAGGAATCCAAGTGGAAAAAACTACTCTTGACATCAAGTATTCGACGATTTCATTCAATAATAACGGGCTTGGAGCTGACATAGCTTGGGAGCACAAGAGCCTAAGAAGGCCTGCTAAAGAGACAAGCTCATCCACCCTTAAGTGTATATATAGAAATATTCAAGTCCAGCCCAGATGAAATTTACTCAGGAGGCCAGGAAATTCAAACCCAATGAAAAATTTATATGGCCGAACCTTATATGCAAAACAAGCAGGCAGGAAAAGTCAAAGACACTACTTTTCTCTCTCCCAATAACGTGGGAATCACGTTTAGAGAAACTCCATTGTTGAGGATATCCAAGAAAGCACTGGCTAGCGAAAAGTATTAGCATGATAATTTTCTTTCTTCCACGAAATTCATTTCTGATGGGATCAAGACTTGATGTGGATAATTAGGAATCTTGACCTCCCAAGTCTACGAATACAAACAAGTGCAAGTAGGTGATGAAATCAAGAGCTGTGTTGGAAAATCATTTCACTCCATTGAAATCACTTGTTCATGACACATGACTTCCCAAGTCTATGAAGAAAAATAAAAGCAAAGCAGTTAAACAACAAGATGAAGGAACACCCCGTCGTTCCACAAGCTTGAGGAAAAACAATAACTAATAAACTAATGAAAATAATTGTGGAGCCTGAGATTAAATCATTTTCACGAAACATTTTCTAAAACTGAGTCCTGCTTGCATTTTCTAAAACTGACAAGTCGTTTTAATGGCAAGCCTTCTCTAGGCGTATTAACCTAAGGACCGACTCTGGGTCAAAGTCTTCTTAAATAATTCCAGGTTTTTAATGCAGTGCGTGAAGAAAAAGCTGCCTTGTCAATTGGGATGGATGAAGAGGGCCATACTGTCAGCATCCTCAAACTAATTTGTGACACTACGGATGACAAAACGGAAGGGATCAATGTAAAAATAGCTATGGAGCTTACATAAAAGAAAAAATTCTACAATTACATGGGCGATATCCTTCGTTACATGTCTGCTGTGGCTCTCTTGTAATAGATTCACTGGAGAAATTCCTAGAGAAAGAGAAAACTTAAGTGAGATATATTCTGTAAACCTCACATAATACTCTCATTGGATTGATCCCTTCATATTTTTAATTTGAAATTGGTAAATATTACATGGAAAAAATTATGATATTTCTAGCTTCAATATCAGTAAATACTTAACTAAAATTACTTTCAACTCCAGCTTTAGTTAGTATTATATGAAGTAAATATATGATATTTCTAGATTTGATGTCAGTAAATATTTCAACCAAAGTTACTTTCAACTCTATCATTGATAAGTATTATTTGAAGAAAGATATGATATTTCTACGGTAGTGTTAGTGAATATTTGAGGGCGTTTAATTTCTCATTCTAATGTTAATACTTTTAACTTTGACACTAGTGAATATTAGGTATATACTCAATACCAGTATTGATGAATATAAATATTTATGAATTTTGTTAAGTATTTTATCATATATATATATATATATATATATATATAAAGTATTTTATGAATTTTGTTATTTTTTTATAATGTCAAAGATGTTTTTTGTCATATATATATAAAGTATTCTGGACGGAACAGAACGATATCGACAATCTTAGTTGCATGATTGATGCAAAAAAACTCTGCTAGAGAGAATGTTAGCATTGTAATTGTTGGAGACGAGCCGAAATATTTCCGTATTATGAGAAACCCTTGTAAATACTACAATGACTCCTTGTAAATACTCTGTTAACATTCTACGATGACTTGCATGTCAAAGAAATATTAAGCGGTAGTGATTTTCTTGTCCCTCATGAGATATCCTAAAAGAATCTCTTTCGAGTAGGAAATTCCAGGAAGACACAAACCACCATTAAAAGCAGGGTAGCAAACACCCAATTTGCCTTGCTTCTCACGCTAAATGAAAGCAACACAAACCTTCTCTACATTCATTAACCTCAGGGTTGACTCTGAGTCAAAGTTTTCTCAAACAATTCCAGATTTCTAATGCAGTTCGTGAAGAAAAATCTGCCTAGAAATATATGTCTTGTCAATTGAAATGGATGAAGAGGTCTACAATTAAGAGACTAATGAAAATTTTGCAGAGATTAGTCTGTATTGTCAGCATCCTTAAACGAATCCTTTACAATGTGTATTGCTTGGATAAAAACTAGTGTTCTGTAATCCTAATTTTATAGTATGAAGTTGTATAGAAATAGAGAGAGGTTTTTTTTTTTTGAAAAATTTGTAATTTAATAATTTGATCCACAAAAAACAAATCACTAATTGTTAGTATAGATATAAAAACCGATCTAAAAAAATTCAAATTTAAGTAGAAATTGTAATTAAAACCCAAAAATAACTTAAAAATAGCAAAAACATAATTTCTTGGATCTAATTTGAGAGTTTTTTGGTACTTGGCTAGTATTGGCCAGTCAACTCCCTTGCAAAACTAAACACGTAGAATATTTAACACCTATCCAACAGTCAAAATTAAAAGTTATAGTGGTTCTTTTCAATTTGGCACATGCAGGCTCTTTCATAAATTTTAGTTATGGATTAGATGAATAAAGCATAAGCCAAAACAAAGTTTTCTCCAAATTAATTACCATGATCGACTTGTCAATGAATTATTTCATATAAAAATTTAAGTTATTAGATGAGATTTCAAAATATAATTTATATTATTTTCTAACACCCCTCAATAGACCGTAATCTTCTTGTGAATTATATTTATTTTTTTCACACGAGAGACAACATTGTTATTTCCGTGTGCTGATTAAGAACTCAAAAAGTTTAATGATCCGTGTATTAATTCAACATGTTTCCGTGTGCTAATTAAGATATAATTGAGTAATGTATTCATCAAGTCTTCTTTTAGATATATTTGAGCATAAAAAATTAATGATACAAGTTACTTTCACTGAAATTGTTCATTCCCAATCATCATTAATAATTATGCCTTCGTCTCCCTTAGAAAGGCCTTTGTGAGCCACTCCTTTTTGCCCCTTCGAAATTCTTCTGCATTTCTATCCGTTGGGGGGCAATCGGTTATCTTTCCTCTGCTTTTTTGATAACTATGCTCCTAGGGTTCCATGATTGATTAATGCTGTCGCAAATTGAGAGGAATCCAAGTGGAAAAAACTACTCTTGACAGCAAGTATTCAGTGATTTCATTCAATAATAACGTGCGGGCTTGGAGCTGCCATAGTTAGGGGAGCACAAGAGCCTAAGAAGGCCTGCTAAAGAGACAAACTCATCCAGCCTTAAGTGTATATATAGCAATATTGAAGTCCAGCCCAGATGAAATTTACTCAGGAGGCCAGGAAATTCAAACCCAATGAAAAGCCTAGATGGCCGATCCTTATGTGCAAAACATTGAAAAGTCAGAGAGACTACTTTTCTCTCTCAATAACATTGAATTCAAGGAGATCTTTTTTCGTTTTCTCCACTTGCGCGTGGTCCCTTCGATAGCAATTGCGTGTGACATACGAGATGGTGAATTGGAGTTGAGATGGTGAAGAAATGAGAAGAATAAATCATCAGAGTTTTGTTACTTTCATTGCAAGGGAAATGAAAGGAAGGTTATAGGGTCAGTTTATCTTACTTGGAGGTAGCAAGAAAGTTTAGAAGCCCTGCTGGATCTGAACAAAAACATGGGACGGGAGCTTACAGAACAAGGAAAATTGGGACTGTAAATTCATTGGAGATCAGATAGCCAACAACTTTCTTAGGTACATGACGTGTTCTCAGAGCTAATGACCGTCAACAGGGAGTTCCAAGTCTCTTTGACTTCAATTTTGGGAATCACGTTTAAAGAAACTCCATTGCAAATCTCATCGTGGGAATCACGTTTAGAGAAACTCCATTGTTGAGGATGTCCAAGAAAGCACTGACAGTGAAAAGAATTAGCATGATAATTTTCTTTCTTTCTTTCTTCCACGAAATTCATTTCTGATGGGATCAAGACTTGAAGTGGATAATTAGGAATCTTGATTTCCCAAGTCTACGAATAAAAACAAGTGCGAGTAGGTGATGAAATCAAGAGCTGTGTCGGAAAATCATTTCACTCCATTGAAATCACTTGTTCATGACACATGACTTCCCAAGTCTGTGAAGAAAATAATTGTGGAGACTGAGATCAAATCATTTTCACGAAAACTGGGTCCCTCTTGCATTTTCTAAAACTGACAATTCGTTTAATGGCAAGCATTCTCTATGCTCATTAGCTTAAGGACTGCCTCTGAGTCTAAGTCTTCTCAAATAATTCCAGTGCGTGAAGAAAAAGCTGCCTTGTTAAGTGCGATGGATGAAGAGGGCCATACGTACTGTCAGCATCCTCAAACTAATTTGTGACAATGCGTATTACTTGGATAAAAACTAGTGTTCTGTAACTCTAATTTTATAATAATACTCTGAAATTATAGAGAAATAGAGAGAGAATTTGTATATTTTTTTGTAATTAAATAATTTAATCCAAAATAATTAAAAATAATTTAATTAAATAAAAAATTTTTCACCGACTGTAGTTAATATAGAGATTAAAATTATGTAAAAACTAAAAATATATTTTTTTAATTTTTTTCAAAAATACTTTTAAAACACAATTTCAACATATTACTATATACGTTGGAAAATTCAATGATACAAAAAATTGTCACTGTCCTATCAAATGGATGCAGAGGACAAGTTTGTATATAAGAGACGGCTTGCTTTTGTACTTTGTCAAGCAGAAGGAGAGTTATTAAGAATGAGGCAATTATTGTGGGTGTGGATGCTGCTCATGGCTTTGGCCTTCGTCAACGACCGGTGCCACTGCTGTTTGCAGGAAGAGAGAAGTAGTCTCCTCGAGATAAAAGCTTGGTTCAGTCATGCAGGTGCTGGATCCTATGAGCTACGAGACTGGGATAAGGAGCATTTTAATTGCTGTAACTGGTCTAGGGTTGAGTGTGACAGCACCACAAACCGAGTGATCGAACTGTATCTTTCTGGTGTAAATGAGGATGCGCTTGGAAAAGACTTGTATCTCAATGCATCTTTGTTTCTGCCTTTCAAAGAACTGGAGAGTCTCTACTTAAGCTCCAACCAGCTAACTGGTGGATTAAAGAATCAAGGTTCTTTGCTCTCTATTCTTTTTAGTTCACACAGAAATTGATATTTCAAGTAACAACTTTACATTGAATTTTTATGGATATTGGAATTCAATTTTCTTTCAGGTTTTCAAGGACTATCATCTAGGTTGAGGAAATTGAAGATTCTTGACTTAAGTGACAATAAATTCAATGATAGCATTTTATCATCTCTCAGTGGTTTTTCAACTCTTAAATCTCTAGATCTATCAAAAAATAACTTCACAGGAACAATTGGTATTCGTGGTAAATCATTCCTATGTACCTCAGATGGCTTAATTTATCATTTAGCAAACTTATATAGCAATTAGATGTGCATTAACCATTAAGTTGCTTGCATGATGCCTTAAAAAAACTTTATATAATTAATCGCAATTTTTCAAGTGAAATAATTATAATTTTGAAACTTATATAGACAAATAATTAATTTTTTAAATTTTATTAAATATTAAAGGTTGTGAATATTTAATTATTAGAATGGTAATATTATATTAAAAGGTTATTTTAATTCAAAAAGGTAAATTGTTACTTTATGCCTATGTCAACAATAGTTGTAACTCTCTAACATTATAAATTATTATTATCTACCATCTGGAAAGTATTGTTAGAGTAGTCCAAATTATAAAGTATATTTATCTAATAATTTTAACTTCAAACTCTCAACTGTATAGCAAACAAGAAGTAAAGAAAAGAGAAGTATCCATTGGTATGAACTTGGGATTAAGGAGTTTGCTTCTCTCTTGGTTTTATATTTGAGTCTTGTGATTGCTAATATGATGGTCATTAAAGCCTTATATGATCATTAATTTAGAGCATGTGAGATTAGTTGAGGTGTCGCAAGCTAGGCCAGACACCTACGTCAATAAAAAAGAAATAAAGAACAGGAATTTGTAGAACAATTAATCTGCATAACATTGTTAAAAAAAATTATAAATTATAAATTGTAGTTTTATTTCATAGCTTAAGATTTTCGATAAGATGACTTTTTAATATGGTATTATAATTTTTTTTTATTAAATAATTATAAGTTGAAATCTTATCACCCATACCATTTTATTTGACAGAAATGAAACATAAATAAAATAAACCTATGCAAGTTTGAAATCATTTCATGACAAGCACAAACGATTCACCCAAGCACTTGAAGTCAAATAATAATAATAATTAAAAAAAAAAGAGCATCAATAAATTACTGAATTTTGTCTCTATCACATAGGTTTGAGGAAATTGGAAGTCTTGAATCTGGAGTCAATTGACTTCAAGGAAAATATTTTACTAGAGTCATTGGGAGGTTTGCCATCCCTTAAGACCTTATATGCTCGTGGGAGTACATTTAAAGGAAAACACTTTGGTAAAGGTTAGTGACAATTTTGGTGCTTGAAACATACATGATATTTATATATCTCACTTTCGTCAATGGATTTATCTTATCTGTTCCACACAGGGTTATGCAATTCGACTAGCCTTGAAGAATTGTTCCTCGAAGATTCTTCTCTCCCAGCAAGCTTTCTTGGGAACATTGGAACTACTCTTAAGGTTTTATACTTGACCAGAGTTGACTTCCATGACACCAGTCCTACTCAAGGTAATTAAAATGAACAATTACCTATAAATGAACAAATATTAAAGTATGATTAAACTAAATTTATGTTTTATTAAACTAGAAGGCTTATGTCCAACTTGACACAACATATTGCAAAGGATAAAACTTAGGGTTTCTCAACCTCAAAATATTTGTAGGCCTTCAATTCAAAATTTCTGAATACAATAATCTAAATAGTAAATCTGTAATAAAAAAAATGACTCACAAAGTTAGTGAAAAAAAATCAAATAAAATCTAAAAATTTTAGTCTTATTTAATTATATGATTTATAACTGTTTTTGTCAAAATAATTATTTGAAAAATTCAAATTTCTATTTAATTATTTAAGTCATTTATGAAGCACTCATTGCTCTATGTTCCTTTCATCAGATGTCAAAAAATGGTAGTCTTTCATCCATTCATTAAAATCTAAGAATTCCAATGTTTTTTTTAATAAAAATTTATATGAGGCTCTGCCCCTTCCTCTGTTATTACATTTATATAATCACTTTCATATTATTATGTTTATGACAATATTTAGTATTTCTGTTCACAAAAACTTCTCCTTTTTTACTTCTATAAGCTGCTTATGCATATGGATACATAAAATAGAAATTTATTTAGGAAATAATTTTAATAAAATTTTATATAAGGCCCTGCCCCTTCCTCTGTTATTACGTTTATGACAATATTTAGTATTTTTATCAACAAATGGGACAACACAAGACTCAATCCCTTTATGTTTCATTTAACTTCATTGTCTGATATTAAGAATGTCCTTTCTCAATCCTTTAGCACCACAGAATTTGACCAAACTTGAAAAGCTGAACCTGGATTTTGCTTCTCCCATCACAACAAGTTTTCTTAGCATTATTGGACCATTGCCTGCTCTCAAAAATCTGTCTCTGGAAGGATGTATGCTAAACAGCACTCTGCCTCACCAAGGTAAATTACATCACTAACAAAAAAAAACCTGTATTTTCGAATGAATCTCTCAATAATTAATACACTTAACGCGGATATATTGTACAGGCTGGTGTGAACTGAAGAATCTTGAAGAGCTATATCTCGCTCAAAACAATCTAAAGGGCGTTCTCCCTCCTTGTTTGGGAAATCTATCATCTCTACAATATTTGAATTTATCTGAAAACCAATTTGAGGGAAATATTGCCTTTAGTCACCTTTCTCATCTTTCGCAGCTTGAAAAGCTCTCAATTTCATATAACTACTTTCAAGTTCCAATATCATTTGGTTCATTAATGAACCTCTCCAACCTCAAGCACATTGAATGCGATAACAATGAGCTAGTACCTACATCCAGTTTTCAGCCTTCAGTTCCAAATGTCCAGCTTAGTTTTTTGAGTGCTTCAAACTGTACTTCAAAACTACTTAACATTGGGTTTCCAAGCTTCCTCCATAGCCAATATGATTTGGAATTCATTGATCTATCCCACAACAAATTCATAGGAGAACCTTTCCCATCTTGGCTGGTTGAGAATAATACAAAGTTAATTCGACTATATTTGAGAAACACCTCAATTATAGGTCCTTTGCAACTGCCACAAAATCCCACACTTAACCTTCGGACAATAGATTTGTCTGACAACAACATAGATGGTCAACTTGCAAGAAACACATGTTTGATTTTGCCATGTTTGAAGAGCTTCATCATGGCTAACAACAACCTCATAGGTTGTATTCCTCCTTGTTTTGGGAATTCAAGCTATTTGGCATACTTGGATCTATCCAACAATCATATGTCCTGTAAACTGCTTGAGCATAATTTTCCAACAGTAGGCTCTTCGTTGCGGTATTTGAAGCTATCCAATAACAACTTCAAAGGGCTATTACCACCTTCTATGTTCAACATGACTAAACTTGTCTACCTCTTTCTAGACGGAAACAAATTTGTGGGAGAAGTACCAGGTACTATTTCATCACTTCAGTCGATTGATATCAGTAACAATCTTTTGTCAGGCATGCTTCCAAGGGGAATAGGGAACTCTTCAATATACCAAATGGAGGAAATTGACTTGTCCAGAAATTATTTTGAAGGTACCATTCCAGTAGAATATTTTAATTCTTATAGGATTGAATTTCTAGATCTTTCTGAAAACAATCTGTCTGGGTCATTACCGTTGGGCTTCGAGGCACCATCTTTATGTTATGTCCACCTCTACGGAAATCAATTGAGTGGTCCCCTGCCATATGCTTTTTGTAATCTCTCTTCTTTGGTGACATTAGATCTTGGCGATAACAATTTAACTGGGCCCATTCCAGATTGGATTGATAATGTTTCGGAATTGAGCATTTTTGCTCTGAAATCGAATCAGTTCAAAGGGGAACTTCCTCATCAGTTATGCTTGTTAAGGAGATTAAGCATATTGGATCTTTCAGAAAACAATTTTTTTAGGCATTTACCCGCATGTTTGAGCAATTTAAATTTTACCGCATCAGATGAAAAATCTGGGTACTCATACCAAACGACGTCAAATATCTATGATCGAGACTTGATAATTGATCCGAACATGGATCCCTTTGATAGAGAGAAACCTATATATTATCCGGATGATTGGTATGAAAAAATGAAAGAGATCGATGTAAAAATAGCTGTAGAGCTTACATCAAAGAAACATTTCTACACTTATGTTGGCGATATCCTTCGTTACATGTCTGTTATGGATCTTTCTTGTAACGCATTCACCGGAGAAATCCCGACAGAGTGGGGCAACTTAAGCGGGATACATACTCTAAACCTGTCACATAATAATCTCACTGGATTGATCCCTTCATCTTTCTCTAATCTGAAGCAGATAGAGAGCTTGGATCTTTCTCACAACAACTTGAATGGTAGGATTCCTGCACAGCTCATTGAACTGACCTTTCTAGCAGTTTTCAACGTGTCGTACAATAATTTATCAGGAAGAACACCGGAGATGAAAAACCAATTCGGTACCTTTGATGCGAGCTGTTATAAAGGCAATCCTCTTCTTTGTGGACCTCTATTGCAAAAAAGTTGCGACAAAACAGAATCACCATCAGAGAATGTGCCTGACAATTCCAATGGAGATGATGGGTCAATAGACATGGACAGTTTCTATTGGAGCTTTGGTGTGTGTTACATAATTGTGGTGTTGACAATTTTAGCAGTACTGTGCATAAATCCGCATTGGCGACGCAGGTGGTTTTACTTCATTGAAGAATGCGTCGACACTAGCTACTATATTTTGGCTATTAACTTTCAAAAGTTTTTCAGATCCAGAAGGTAATTGGGTCTCATCATGAGCTTGTTTGCTACTTTATAAATTTGTTGTCATCCTTTATGGGGAAGCAGTCACATGGCTGCAGGCGTAGGTGGCCCAAATCAATGGTTGTTTAGCACCTGTTTGAGAATTTGCCTGTGAGAAGTGTTCCTTCCAAGTATATGGCTCTCGTAGCTTATCCTTTTTGTTTTGATGTGACTTGTGTTTGTCCTTTGTGCTTGTTTCCATGATTTTTATGTCCTGTTATGTCTTATTATGCTTTGTTTTGTCTTGTTATGTTGTCTTGAGGAACCAATCAATTCTTGGCTTCTTGTAATAGGGATTTATTCATAAGAAATAGTTTGCAATATTGTATTTTTGTCAAATAAAAAGATAATTTCTCTTATTCTACGCTGTTTTTTTGGCTTTGCATGGTAGCCTTCTCTTTTAGAAACACATTCATTTTCTTCCATTTCTTAATTTCTTACAATCCATATTTAATTTTTGAAAGTTAATATGGAGTGCTGAGAGGCCACGAGCATTGAATATTATAAATAATTGCAACTATTTCCCAGTGATTGATTCCCATAAGTTTTCTAGCTCTTGATGGTTGGAGGATCAAATAATAATCTCTAAATTCAATTAGATGAAATAATGAATTCCCTAAATAGGCATAGAGTTAAAAAGAGTGGATGTTCCAATGACCTCGAAGGATATAAATTATGAATGCTATCTAACAACAGGTTTGTATTTGTATGATCCCAAGAAATGAAAAAAACTCTGAAGTCCAAAAACTCTTTTTGATAGCAAGTATTCAATGATTTCATAATAAGTAGGCCAAGAAATCAAAACATTTGATGGGGGGATTAGACCATCAACTTCTACTCTTTCTTCATATTTCTATCCTCCACCATATCTGGGTTTTCTCATAAACTGTTTGACAATGTTAGAATTGTTTCATGTTCATGTCTAGCTATAGCTCTCCTAAGTTTTTTTTTTTTTTTTTACTGAAATCCTAAAATTCTCTTGTTTTATTTTGTGCTTCCTCTTTGAAATGGTAACTATCTTAATTTTAATATAAGAAAATACATAATTTTATTACTATAATGATGAGAATCAATAGTCTTGCATTTGAGATAGAACCTACAATCTAACCACTTAACTATTGAGATTGTTGCATAACAAAATAGAACAATCCCATGTTTCATGATGTTTTTGGATTGTTTCTCCTCTTAATTATGCTTTTATTAATGTTGAATTTGAAGTCTTGGACTGTTAGGGTGGCATCATTTTGCAACATGTCATAATTTTTTCCACTGACCTAAACCCATTAGTGCACTTACCGTGCTTGAGAAGTATGTTTTTCCACCGGAAAAGCGACCAGGGAATGTCACTTTCAATGCAAGCAAGTCCATACCAGTTATAGATCTTGAAGGCATAGCCATTAGTCAAGACAGAGATTCTACTATACAAAATTTTTTTGAAAGCTGGCCAAGATTATGGATTTTCTAAAACTGACAAGTCGTTTCAATGCCAAGCATTCTCTACGCTCATTAACCCAAGGACCAACTCTGAGTCAAAGTCTTCTCAAATAATTCCAGTGCGTGAAGAAAAAGCTGCCTTGTCAAGTGGGATGGATGAAGAGGGCCATACGTACTGTCAGCATCCTCATACTAATTTGTGACAATGCGTATTACTTGGATAAAAATCTGGGTTCTTATATTATACGGGGTCAGGTATGTATAATGGGGACATTGCAGATGATGAAACGGAAGAGATCAATGTAAAAATAGCTATGGAGCTTACATAAAAGAAAAAAATTCTATAATTACGTGGGCGATATTGTTAAAATATGGCCGTTTATTCCCCTATTTAGATATTATGTAAAGTAGGGATACAATAATTTTGTATTTAGCTATTTTAGTCTTGTATTTTTTCTAAAAATTAACTCTCAAATGTAGAAGGAAGAACACACTGAAATAAAAGATTCAAATTCTAACATGGTATCAGAGCTTATCTAAAGTTTTTTTCAAATTTTTTTCCTTTTTTTCCGAAGGCTACAATGCTCGTATTACTGTTCATTGAACCCATACTGTTCAAATCAGAAATTCCTACCCACATGAACCACATACTGTTCAAATCAACCCACAAACATCCATCCACACACAAGAACCTAGAAATTCCCAGATTCAAACACAAACCCACCAACCACAAACAACCACAGATTCAAACAAAAATTCTCATAAACCCGAGACCCACAAACCCGGGAAAAAAAACCCTAACAAACCATTTGAACTTCTTCATCTCAGAAAACCAACAACCACAGACATTAAACACTCAATCAACAAATTCATCCCACACAATACAAACTCAGAATGAAAATTACTCCAACACTTACCTCCAACCCATCACCACCAGTGCTGGCTCGTCAAGATGACTCATCCCTCAAACAGATCCGAGGGGATATTTTGAGAAAAGATCATAAACTGGATCTCGAAGGTGCATACGTTGCCATCCGCCACGAGTACTCCCAAAAACAAGTAATGGCAGGTAGTCACAGCAGAGGCCCTTCGATGGTCCTTGAATATACGGTGAGGATGCCAAGGCACCATCGATCGGGGGAGCAAGGGAGAGGCAAGGGACAGGGGGCGATGACTTGGGGAAGAGAAAGGGAAGAAAATGAATTAGGGCAAGCTTTTTATAGTGCTACTCAGAATAGTGTGCCCGGAATAGTAGGGCTGACCAAAACAGTGGGGTTGACTGAAGTGGGGTGGATCGAAAATACAAAAATACGGGTGGGTTGATGTGTTCTCACTGCGGGGAAATAGGGCACTCAAAACAATGGTGTTATGAAATTGTTGGCTACCTGGACTGGTGAGATTTTTCAAAAAAACCCCAGAAAAATATCAGAAAACCTATGGCATATCTGACGGAAGTAGATCAGGTACTGCCCACAACGAATATGGTCAATCCAGATATCATCAAAAAAATTTGCACGCTCTATTATTACAAAAAATAGCACTTGGATTATTGATACAGGTGCATCTAATCATATGACTAGCAATTCCTAAAATTTAATCTGTCATAAACCCTCCTCATGGTCAGTGATATGCACTACTAAGGGTAGTACCTCCCGTGTTATGGGGGAAGAGTCTATCATTTTAACTGACACTATTACACTAGATATTATCCTTATTGTTCCACCTCTTGCTAATAATCTCCTGTCGGTTAGTCAAATTACGACTACCCTTGAGTGCACGGTAACATTTTGGCCACTGTTTTGTGTTTTTCTGGACATTCTAACTCGGAAAATTCTTGATTATGGTGTTAGACGGGGCAACCTGTATTATTTGGAATTAACAGAACAAGGAGGGTTAAAGTTGGGTCATACACATCAGACCAGAAGAATGGATAAAGCTCATGCTCTTGGATGCCTTGTATGGTTGTGGCATCGACGACTCGGACATCTTTCATTTGGCTACCTTAAGAAGTTATAACTGCATTTATTTTCGAGGTTAAGTATTTTGGATTTTCAGTGTGAAATTTGTGAACTGGCAAAAAGCCACCATATTTCCTATTTGCCAAGTTTGCATCAAAGTGTATAACCATTTATAATTATTCATTCTGATGTTTGGAGTCCTGCAAAGGTCTCATCTTTTGCTAATGCATGGTATTTTGTTACATTTATTGATGAATGTACTCGGATGACCTGGACCTCTCTCCTCTAAAATAAAAGTGAAGTAATACAGCATTTCAGGAATTTCAGAAAATTATGTTGACCCAACACCAATGGCATATTCGTACACTTTAGTCAGATAATGGTACAGAATTTATGGATCAAGTACTAGGTAATTTCTTACAGCATCATGGAATTCGACATCAGAGATCCTGCACATATACTCCACAACAGAATGGATTAGCCGAAAGAAAGAACAAGCAAATTATGGAAATAGTTTGTGCTTCTCTATTTGGCATGAATTTGCCAAAATACTATTGGGGTGAGGCTGTCAAATCTGCTGTGTACTTAATAAATTGAACACCATCTAGTGCAATTATTTTTCAGTCTCCTCAACAGAAAATGGAATCTCTTATGTCGGTTCCTCACCTTCCAAATTTGGAGGCTCGGGTATTTGGTTGTACGATATATGTCCACATCCCTAAAGTTCTATGAAGCAAACTAGATCCGTATGCAAAACGGTACATGTTTGTAGGTTACTCAGAGTTTAAGAAAGGATATAGGTGCTATGATCCTCATCATCGAAAGCTACATGTAACCTTGGATGCATCATTTCACGAATCCAAACCTTACCATTCAGGGGCAATTCTCGGTTCTTCTCTTCAGGGGGAGAGTAATATTGAAGAGAATGAAGATATATTCGAATTAGAGAAAATAAGACCAAGTCGGGATGATAACCTGGAAGTCTGCACTCACCGAAATGATCTCAGTAACGACCCCCCTATGTCTCTGGAATTACCAATGTCTACACCATTAACTGAAGAATCAACCGAGAATGTCTCTCCTCAGTCCCCTCAAGTAACCCTAAATCCTATCCCTAATGAGATACATGAAATTCCTATCTTAGAAAATAATGTGACCAATAGATACCCGCAAAGACTAAACCATGGAGTCCCAAAGAAACAGTATGAACCTGATCCAAAACACAAAATTAAATATCTCATTAGCAACTATATCTCTACCCATAGATTATCGGAATCATATGCATTTACTGTTAATTAATTATCCAATGTATCTATTCCTAGTAATGTACAAGATGCATTAGTAGACCCAAAGTGGACCAAGGCGATGAATGACGAAATGGAGGCACTACAAAAGAATAACACATGAGAGGTATGTCAACTACCAACAAGAAAGAAGAAAGTTGGGTGTAAATGGGTGTTCACAGTGATGTTGAAAGCAGATGGGAGTATTGATAGATATAAAGCGAGGTTAGTCGCAAAGGGATACATGCAAAAGTATGGAGTAGATTACCAAGAAATATTTGCTCCAGTTGCAAAAATGAACACTATCAGGATTCTCATATCGATAGCAACTAATCGAGATTGGGCCCTACAACAATTCGATGTTAAGAATGCCTTTCTAAATGGAGATCTTGAAGAAGAAAAAGTGTATATGGAATTGCCACCTGAAGTGAAAACTGGATCTTCATGTGAAACAGAAGTATGCAAATTAAAAAAGGCTTTATATGGTCTAAAGCAGTCACCTCGGGCATGGTTCGGAAGATTCTCATCCACAATGAAAGAGTTTGGTTATAAACAAAGTAATTCAGATCATACTTTGTTTATGAAACACAAAGGAGGGAAGGTAACAACACTAATAGTATATATGGATGATATGGTCTTAACAGGGGATGATCTAGAAGAGAGAAAGGCACTACAATAGTTTTTGACATCGAAATTTGAAATGAAAGATCTTGGACAACTGAAGTACTTTTTAGGGATTGAAGTCTCAAGGTCCAAAATGGGGATATGTCTTTCACAGTGAAAATATGTGTTAGATTTATTGGCAGAAACTGGAATGCTTGCATGCAAACCGGTAAATACACGCATGGAAATGAATCACAAACTGGGACAAGTAGAAGATCAGACGCCAGTGGACAAAGGATGTTATAAACGACTAGTGGGAAAACTAATATACTTATCACATACTCGACCAGACATTGCCTATGCAGTAAGTGTGGTAAGTCAGTTCATGTATTCACCAGGAGAAGAGCATATGGAAGCAGTATACCGGATTTTGAGGTACTTGAAAAGTGCACCAGGAATAGGACTTCTATTTTTAAAAAGGGAGGTTCAAGATATTAAAGGGTATACATATTCAGATTAGGCAGGAAATTAGACGGATAGGAGATTGACATCAGGATACTTTACATTCGTAGAAGGCAACCTTGTCACTTGGAGAAGTAAGAAGCAGAAGGTGATTGCAAGGTCAAGTGTAGAAGTGGAATACCAGGGTATGGCTCAGGGTGTGTGCAAATTATTGTGGATTAAACAGGTATTACAAGACCTTGGAATTGACTATGAAATGCCTATGAGTCTACACTGTGACAATAAGGCAACTATCAAAATTGCTCATAATCCTGTTCAACATGATCATACCAAAGATGTTGAAATCGACCGACATTTCATTAAAGAGAATCTTGATTGGAAAATTATACAACTTTCGTTTGTCCGATCTGAAGATCAGCTAGCCGATATTCTCACAAAGGAAGTCTCCGGAAGAGCGTTCTATGACGCAATTGACAAGTTGGACTTGATAAATATCTATGCTCCAACATGAGGGGGAGTGTTAAAATATGGTCGTTTATTCACCGATTTAGACATTATGTAAAGGAGGGATAAAGTAATTTTGTATTTAGCTATTTTAGTCTTGTAATTTTTCTATAAATTAACTCTCAAATGTAGAAGGAAGAACACACTAAAATAAAAGATTCAAATTCTAATAGATATCCTTCGTTAAATGTCTGCTGTGGATCTCTCTTGCAATAGATTCACTGGATAAATTCCTACAGGATGTGAAAACTTAAGTGAGATATATTCTCTAAACCTGTCATAAAATAATCTCAATGGATTGATCCCTTCATCTTTGTTATTGGTAAATATTACATGAAATATATATATATATATATTCAATCACAATTACTTTCAACGCTAGCATTGGTAGGTATTATTAAAAGAAAGGTAAGATATTTCTAACTGTAGTGTTAGTGAATATTTGGGGTACTCTTAACTTTGACGCTAATGAATATTAAGTATATACTCATTACTATTATTGATGAATATTAGGCAAAAGGTTTATACTTGCAGATTAGTTTTGCAAAACGGGAAAAGAATAACGACCAGATGTCGTGCAGTAGATACAACGAGAACCGGTGTAGCTGCCGAGTGGATTTTTCGATTTGAGTTTTTTATTTGCTTTTCTCTCTGATTTTTTCTTCTTCTTCTTTTGTTTTGTTTATCTGAATATGTTTTTTCAGTTTCTCCTCTCCTCTCTCTCTCTCCTCTGTTTTTTTTCATGCAATAGGATTTGTATTTATAATGCAAGATTTTACATAGCATATAGAAAACAAAGTAATAATCAAATTCATAATTTTTTTTGTGGATTTTAGATTTGATTAGAATTCAAATTCAAAATTTAAAGATGAAGATGAAGACGAAGACTAATATTATCATGATAATCTTTCTCAAATTAAAGATTAAGAATTTAAGAGATAAGGACAAAAACACATTATAGTCTTTATTTTTCCACAAGTTGATAGAATAATCTTTAAAATTCAAATATAAATCCCTAAAAAATATCTAAATTAATGATGAGGAAGTTGCATGATTGATGCAGAAAAACTCCGCTAGCGAGAATGTTAGCATTGTAATTGTTCGAGACGAGCCGAAATATTTCCGTATTATGAGAAACCCTTGTAAATACTACAATGACTCCTTGTAAATACTCTGTTAACATTCTACAATGACTTGCATGTCAAAGAAATATTAAGCGGTAGTGATTTTCTTATCCCTCATGAGATACCCTAAAAGAATCTCTTTCGAGCAGGAAATTCCAGGAAGGCACAAACCACCATTAAAAGCAGGGTAGCAAACACCCAATTTGCCTTGCTTCTCACGCTAAATGAAAGCAACACAAACCTTCTCTACATTCATTAACCTCAGGGTTGACTCTGAGTCAAAGTCTTCTCAAACAATTCCAGATTTCTAATGCAGTGCGTGAAGAAAAATCTGCCTAGAAATATATGTCTTGTCAATTGAAATGGATGAAGAGGTCTACAATTAAGAGACTAATGAAAATTTTGCAGAGATTAGTCTGTATTGTCAGCATCCTTAAACGAATCGGTTACAATGTGTATTGCTTGGATAAAAACTAGTGTTCTGTAATCCTAATTTTATAGTATGAAGTTGTATAGAAATAGAGAGAGGTTTTTTTTTTTTGAAAAATTTGTAATTTAATAATTTGATCCACAAAAAAAAAATCACTAATTGTTAGTATAGATATAAAAACCGACCTAAAAAAATTCAAATTTACGTAGAAATTGTAATTAAAACCCAAAAATAACTTAAAAATAGCAAAAACATAATTTCTTGGATCTAATTTGAGAGTTTTTTGGTACTTGGCTAGTTATGGCCAGTCAACTCCCTTGCAAAACTAAACACGTAGAATATTTAACACCTATCCAATAGTCAAAATTAAAAGTTATAGTGGCTCTTATCAATTTGGCACATTCAGGCTCTTTCATGGATTTTAGTTATGGATTAGATGAATAAAACATAAGCCAAAACAAAGTTTTCTCCAAATTAATCACCATGATCGACTTGTCAATAAATCATTTCATATAAGAATTTATATTGTTAGGTGAGATTTTAGGATACGATTTATATTATTTTCTAATACCCCTCAATAGACCTCAATAGACCGTAATCTTGTTGTGAATTGTATTTATTTTTTTCACACGAGAGACAACACTGTAATTTCCGTGTGCTGATTAAGAATTCAAAAAGTTTAATGATCCACGTATTAATTCAACATGTTTCTGTGTGCTGATTAAGATATAATTGAGTCGTGTGCTGATTAAGATATAATTGAGTAATGTATTCATCAAGTTTTCTTTTAGATATATTTGAGCATAAAAAATTAATGATACAAGTTAATTTCACTGAAATTGTTCATTCCCAATCATCATTAATAATTATGCCTTCGTCTCCCTTAGAAAGGCCTTTAATTTGTGAGCCACTCCTTTTTGCCCCTTTGAAATTCTTCTGCATTTCTATCCGTTGGGGGGCAATCGGTTATCTTTCCTCTGCTTTTTTGATAACTATGCTGCTAGGGTTCCATGATTGATTAATGCTGTCGCAAATTGAGAGGAATCCAAGTGGGAAAAAACTACTCTTGACAGCAAGTATTCAATGATTTCATTCAATAATAACGTACGGCCTTGGAGCTGACATAGTTTGGGAGCACAAGAGCCTAAGAAGGCCTGCTAAAGAGACAAGCTCATCCAGCCTTAAGTATATATATCGAAATATTCAAGTCCAGGCCAGATGAAATTTACTCAGGAGGCCAGGAAATTCAAACCCAATGAAAAGCTTCGATGGCCGAACCTTATATGCAAAACATTGAAAAGTCAAGGAGACTACTTTTCTCTCTCAATAACATTGAATACAAGGAGAGTTTTGTTACTTTCATTGCGAGGGAAATGAGAGGAAGGTTAGGGGGTCAGTTTATCTTACTTGGAGGTAGCATGAAAGTTTAGAAGCCCTCGTGGATCTGAACAAAAGCATGGGACGGGAGCTTACAGAAAAAGGAAAATCGGGACTGTAAATTCATTGGGGATCAGATAGCCAACAACTTTCTTAGGTACATGAATTGCTCTCAGAGCTAAAGACCATTATGGCATGATTTATGATCATTGGTTAAGCAGGTTCACTAGCTAGGAGGACCACATTGCAAATCTCATCGTGGGAATCACGTTTAGAGAATCTCTGGGTCGAAGTCTTCTCAAATAATTCCAGGTTTTTAATGCAGTGCGTGAAGAAAAAACAGCAATGTCAATTGGGATGGATGAAGAGGGCCATACTGTCAGCATCCTCAAACTATTTGTGACAATGCGTATTACTTGAATAAAAACTAGTGTTCTGTAACTCTAATTTTATAATAATAGTCTGAAATTATAGATAAATAGAGAGAGGATTTTTATAGTTTTTTTTTTAAATTGTTAAAATAATTTGATCCAAGAAAATAAATCACCAACTGTAGTTAATATAGAGATTAAAATTAACCTAGCAAAAAAATAAATTTAAGTAGAAAAAGTAATTAAAATCCAAAATTAACTAGAAAAATAATTAAAATAGCAAAAACAAAATTTCTTGGGTCTAATTTGAGAGTCTTTTGGTATTTGGCTGGTTCTGACCAATCAACTCCCTTATAAAACTAGACATATAAAATTATTTAGCACCTATCTAACAGAAGTTATGATTGTTTTTTTTTTATCAGACTATGTATTTGAGATTAAAATTAACCTAACAAAAAATTAAAATTAAGTAGAAAAAGTAATTAAAATCCAAAACAAAAATCAGAAAAAGAACATATGGAAATCATTAGAAATCCACTATACATTTGAGGCAATTGTGGATGTGGATGCTGCTCAAGAAATTACCTGCTTCCTGGTGCTTTAAAATCAAAATGGCAGACTACAAGTAGGAAGATGGGAAGCAAGCAAGAAAGGTAATATTGACAAAAATGGATGTCGATAATCAATTTGCATACCGAATTGATTGAAATTAAAAAATGTTAATGGTGCTGCTGGTAATCATTTCCTCTTCTTTTTTATATGGTTGAGAATCTAGCCAAGGAAGACATAAGATATATGTGATTAAATGAAGTGAAATATATATATATATATATATATATATATATATATATAGATATATGTGATTAAATGAAGTGAAATATATATATATATATATATATATATATATATATATATATATATATAAGTATTAGATAATAAGAAAATATTGCAAAAAACAAGAAGTAAATATACATTAAAAAATATTAAGTGGTAGTCATTTTCTTGGCCCTCATGAAATGCCCTAAAAGAATCTCTTTCGAGCAGGAAATTCTAGGAAGGAGCAAACAGCCAAGTGAAGTCTAGAATGATAAAGCAGGATAGTAACAACAGTTTTATACGTTTGCAAAAGTAATGGTTGAAATTGTTTTTTAAAATATTTTTTTATTTAAAAAAATATATCAAAATATTATTTTAGCTTTTCTTCTCATATACAAGTATCTCCAATGGGGTTGCTATATTAACATGTATAAATAACATTCTGCAATTGAAATGCTATATTTATCACTTCATTTGGAAAAGCCATAACACTGCTTACATGCAAAAATAATAAAATAATCAATCAAGAGAAAGAGACGAGAAACCAAAGTGGATTTTTTAAACGAAGACAACGTGTATTTGCAATTGTTAAATGGGAAAGAACCATTTAATTAAAAATTAAATTAATTAAATATAATAAAATTTGATTTTTTTTATTTAAATATAATTAAAATTTTAATAATGATAATATTTGAGGGTTTTTAAAAACTAATTATTTAATTATATAATTTACTCCTATTAATTATATAATTAATTACATAATTAAACTACATATAAAATAATTATACTATATTTAAAATAATACATAAAAAAATAGTTCTTCGAAATAGGTTTTACTTTTAAAATATATATCAATAAAAAAACTATATATATATATATATATATATATATATTATTTAAAAAACCATTTTAAAGATTTCATTCTCTAAAATAATTATTGCCACTGTAATTGCTTTTAGAAAATTCAAATGAAACAGACCACTATCAATGTCCTATCAACTATCACTCTTTTGCTTACCCCGTTAAAAGATTTTTCAACAAAATCAAACGACTCACAAGCAAAAGCGAATAAAAATATATGGGTGTAAGGCCCATAGCATCGTCCAAGGCTGGATATCATGGGCTTTTAGCCCGTACAAAGACAACAAAAATTACCTTCAATTTTGATTTGTTCCAATTTTATTTTTTTAATAATAATTGATTATATATTTTATTTTTATTTTGGTTCTTATTCTTTTAATTTTCAGAATAATTTTAAATCCCTTAATATTTTCAGTATAGAGGTTTTTATTTTTTTAATTTTATCATTTAATTGAAATTGATTATATATTTTATTTTTATTTCGGTCCTTATACTTTTAATTTTTCATCTTAACTCCTTTATTTTTTTATGTTTTTGAAATACTCCCTATTTTTTTCTATATATATATATATATATATATATATATATATATATATATATATATATATGCTCTTAGTTTTGATGTTTACTATTTTCTCTTGTTGAGATAATATTTTTTTTAAAAAAAATTAATTCTTAAATTTTAATTTGTGTTTATGATAATTTGGGAACACAAGGAGTTGACTATTGAACCAGTAGCTGGGGAGATGTTAACTGCAACCGTACAAGACACGGCTGGAACTTGGAAGGGGGCAGAGGGTTTGCTAAGAGCCATTCAATTTGATTCCTTCTCAGTGATTTCAATTTTGGCATGATCTATGATCTTTGGTTGAGCAGGTTCACAAGCTAGGAGGACCACATTGCAAATCTCATCGTGGGAATCATGTTTAGAGAATCTCCATTGTTGAGGATGTCCAAGAAAGCACTGGCTAGCGAAAAGTAGTAGCATCATAATTTTCTTTCTTCCACGAAATTCATTTCTGATGGGATCAAGAGTTGATGTGGATAATTAGGAATCTTGACCTCCCAAGTCTACGAATAAGAACAAGTGCAAGTAGGTGATGAAATCAAGAGCTGTGTCGGAAAATCATTTCACTCCATTGAAATCACTTGTTCATGACACATGACTTCCCAAGTCTATGAAGAAAAATAAAAGCAAGGCAGCTAAACAGCAAGACGGAGGAACACCCCAGCTAAACAGCTAAAAATTGTAACAAATAATTTGATCCAAAAAAATAAATCACCAACTGTAGTTAATATAGAGATTAAAATTAACCTAGCAAAAAAATAAATTTAAGTAGAAAAAATAATTAAAATCCAAAATAAAAATCAGAAAAAGAACATGTGGAAATCATTAGAAATCCACTATCTATTTGAGGCAACTGTGGATGTGGATGCTGCTCAAGAAATTACCTGCTTCCTGGTGTTTTAAAATCAAAATGGCAGACTACAAGCAGGAAGATGGGAAAAAAATCTACAATTACATGTGCGATATCCTTCGTTACGTGTCTACTGTGGATCTCTCTTGTAAAAGATTCAATGGAAAAATTCCTACAGAATGAGAAAACTTAAGTGGGATATATTCTCTAACCCTGTCACATAATAATCTCATTGGATTGATCCCTTCATATTTTTAATTTGGAGTTGGTAAATATTACATGAAAAAAATATATATGATATTTGTAGCTTTAATGTCAGTAAATACTTAACTAAAATTACTTTCAACTCTAGCTTTGGTAAGTATTATATGAAATAAATATATGATATTTCTAGATTTAATTTATGAAAATATTCAACCAAATTTACTTTCAACTCCATCATTGATAAGTATTATTTAAAGAGAGGTAAGATATTCTACGACAGTATTAGTGAATATTTGGGATTAATATAAATATTTGTGAATTGTTTTTAAGTATTTTATCATATATATATATACATATAAAAGTATTTATTTTTTTTTATATTTTTTTTGTGTATAGGGTATTTAAATAAATAAAACAATAATAATAATAATAATAGAGAAAAACAGAAACACACTTAGCATGCGTGAATTAATGCTGGCAGAAGGCTTGGCCAAAATTCATGCTGGCAGAAGGCTTGGCCAAGCCTAAGACCATGCCTCCCCAGCTAGGTCAGCAGTGATAATAATACACACACGCGCGCGCATGCAGAGTAGAAAGAATGAATTAACAGTGAGGAAGAACTTAAAGTTGCAACCGGTGGCATCAAACGGTTTATAGTTGAAGATTCGTTTTGCAAAAACGGGAAAAGAATAACGACCAGATTAGTACATCTATCAACTAATGGCAAACATTCTCTAGGCTCATTAACCTAAGGACCGACTCTGGGTCAAAGTCTTCTCAAATAATTCCATGCAGTGCGTGAAGAAAAAACTGCCTTGTCAATTGGGATGGATGAAGAGGGCCATGCTGTCAGCATCCTCAAACTAATTTGTGACGATGCGTGTTACTTGGATAAAAACTAGTGTTTTGTAACTCTAATTTTATAATAATGGTCTGAAATTATAGAGAAATAGAGAGAGGATTTTTATATATTTTTTGAAAATTTTGTAATTAAATAATATGATCCAAAAAATAGAATGATGTAGCCAAGGAAAATATAAGATATATGTGATTAAATGAAGCGAAATATATAAAAACAGAAAAAAGTATTGGATAAGAAGATAATATTACAAAAATAAATAAATATACATTAAGAAATATTAAGTGGTACTCATTTTCTTGGCTCTCATGATATGCCCTAAATGAATTTCTTTCAAGCAAGTAATTCCAGGAAGGCGCAAACAGCCGAAGTCTAGAATGAGAAAGCAGGGTAGCAACACAAGTTTTATATGTTTGCACACATGTAATAATCATTGATGGATACTAATTTTAAAAGTATTTTTATATAAAAATACAATAAAATAATATATTTTTTATTTTATAGAAATTATTTTAACAACACAAAGAGATCTAAAACCTCATTTTTTTTTATTTTATGTAAAAACTAAAAATATATTTTTTTAATTTTTTTTAAAAATATTTTTAAAACACAATTTCAACATATTACTGTATATGTTGGAAAATTCAATGATACAAAAAATTGTCACTGTCCTATCAAATGGATGCAGAGGACAAGTTTGTATATAAGAGACGGCTTGCTTTTGTACTTTGTCAAGCAGAAGGAGCGTTATTAAGAATGAGGCAATTATTGCGGGTGTGGATGCTGCTCATGGCTTTGGCCTTCGTCAACGACCGGTGCCACTGTTGTTTGCAGGAAGAGAGAAGTGGTCTCCTCGAGATAAAAGCTTGGTTCAGTCATGCAGGTGCTGGGTCCTATGAGCTACAAGACTGGGATAAGGAGCATTTTAGTTGCTGTAACTGGTTTAGGGTTGCGTGTGACACCATCACAAACCGAGTGATCCAGCTAGATCTTTCATTCGTAAATTATGGTGCGCTTGGAAAAGACTTGTATCTCAATGCATCTTTGTTTCTGCCTTTCAAAGAACTGGAGAGTCTCGACTTAAGCTGGAACCACCTAGCTGGAGGCTTAAAGAATCAAGGTTCTTTGCTCTCTATTCTTTTTAGTTTACACGGAAATTGATATTTCAAGTAACAACTTTACATTGAATTTTTATGGATATTGGAATGCAATTTTTTTCCAGGTTTTCAAGGACTAGCATCTGGGTTGAGGAAATTGAAGATTCTCGACTTAAGTTACAATAAATTCAATGACAACATTTTATCGTCTCTCAGTGGTTTTTCAACTCTCGAATCTCTAGATTTATCAGACAATTGCTTCACAGGAACAATTGATCTCGGTGGTAAATCATTACTCCATACCTCGAATGGTGATCTTTTGTGGGATTAGGCCTATTTAGCGTTGTGTTTCAAAAATATTTTTGAAAAATTTTGAATTTTTTGACTTTTTATTTTAAATTAATTTTTTTACTATTTTTAGATCATTTTCATGTGCTGATATCAAATATAATTTTTAAAAAAAATTTATTTTATGCATTTTTAAACGGAAAGTATTTTTAAAAGCAACCTCAACCACAGTCCCAAACAATAACTTAAATTATTATTTAGCAAACTTCTTTAGAAAGAATCAATTGTTTTAGTTTTTAATGGATATCGGAATGTTGGGTTAATTGTTTTTGCTTCTGACAATTCTCTTCCAGGTTTTCAAGGACTAGCATCTGGGTTGAGGAAATTGAAGATTCTCGACTTAAGTTACAATAAATTCAATGACAACATTTTATCGTCTCTCAGTGGTTTTTCAACTCTCGAATCTCTAGATTTATCAGACAATTGCTTCACAGGAACAATTGATCTCGGTGGTAAATCATTACTCCATACCTCGAATGGTGATCTTTTGTGGGATTAGGCCTATTTAGCGTTGTGTTTCAAAAATATTTTTGAAAAATTTTGAATTTTTTGACTTTTTATTTTAAATTAATTTTTTTACTATTTTTAGATCATTTTCATGTGCTGATATCAAATATAATTTTTTAAAAAAATTTATTTTATGCATTTTTAAACGGAAAGTATTTTTAAAAGCAACCTCAACCACAGTCCCAAACAATAACTTAAATTATTATTTAGCAAACTTCTTTAGAAAGAATCAATTGTTTTAGTTTTTAATGGATATCGGAATGTTGGGTTAATTGTTTTTGCTTCTGACAATTCTCTTCCAGGTTTTCAAGGACTAGCATCTGGGTTGAGGAAATTGAAGATTCTCGACTTAAGTTACAATAAATTCAATGACAACATTTTATCGTCTCTCAGTGGTTTTTCAACTCTCGAATCTCTAGATTTATCAGACAATTGCTTCACAGGAACAATTGATCTCGGTGGTAAATCATTACTCTATACCTCGAATGGTGATCTTTTGTGGGATTAGGCCTATTTAGCGTTGTGTTTCAAAAATATTTTTGAAAAATTTTGAATTTTTTTACCTTTTATTTTAAATTAAATTTTTTTTATTATTTTTAGATCATTTTCATGTGCTGATGTCAAATATATATATTTTTTTAAAATATTTTTATGCATTTTTAAACGAAAAGTATTTTTAAAAGCAACCTCGACTATAGTCCCAAACAATCACTTAATTTATTATATAGCAAACTTCTTTAGAAAAAATCAATTGTTTTTGTGGATACTAGAATACTTGGTTAATTGTTTTTGTTTCTGACAATTTTCTTTCTGGTTTTCAAGGACTAGCATCTGGGTTGAGGAAATTGGAGGAGCTTACACTACGTAACAATAAATTCAACGATAGCATTTTATCTTCTCTAAGTGGTTTTTCAACACTCAAATATTTAGATCTATCAAACAATAGCTTCACAGGAACAATTGGTCTTTGTGGTAAATCATTCCTACGTACCTCGATGGCTTAATTTATCATTTAACAAACTTATATAATAATTAGATGTGCATTAACCATTAAGTTGCTTGCATGATGCCTTAAAAAAGCTTTATATAATTAATCGCAATTTTTCAAGTGAAATAATTCTAATTTTGAAACTTACATAGACAAATAATTAATTTTATTAAATATTAAAACTAGTGAATATTTAATTATTAGAATGTTAATATTATATTAAAAGGTTAATTAATTCAAAAAGGTTAATTGTTACTTCATGTTCGTGTCAACAACAGTTGTAACTCTAACATTATAAATTATTATTATTATCTACCATCAGGAAAGTATTGTTAGAGTAGTCCAAATTATAAAGTATTTATATCTATAATTTTAAGTTCAAATTCCCAACTACATAGCAAACAAGAAGTAGAGAGTAGGTGGACCAATGGTACGAGATTGAGACTAAGGGGTTTGCTCCTTCTATGGTTTTAGATTTGACCCCTGTGGTTCCTAATATGATAGCTACTGGAGGCTTATATGGTCATTAACTCCAGGGTCCGTGAGATTAGTCGGCGTGTGCGCAAGCTAGTCCGGATACCCATGTTAATAAAAAAAAAAGTAAAGTGCAAGAATTTGTAGAACAATTACTCTGCATGAACTATGCTCATTCTACAATAGTCCATGATGATAGCATTGTTAAAAAAGTTATAAACTATATATTATAGTTCTATTTAATAGCTTAAGATTTAGATACGATAACTTTTTAATATGATATTAGAATTTTATTAATTAAATAATTACAAGTTCAAATCTAATTACCCCTACCATTTTATTTGATAGAAATTAAATATAAATAAAATAAACTAGTGCAAGTTTGATATCATTTCATGAAAAACACAAACGGTTCACACAACCACTTGAAATAAAATAATAATAATAATAATAATTAAAAGAAAGAGCATCAGTAAATTATTGATTTTGCTCTCCATCACATAGGTTTGAGGAAATTGGAAGTTTTGTATCTGGAGTCAAGTGACTTCAAGGAAAACATTTTGCTGGAGTCATTGGGAGGGTTACCATCACTCAAGAGCTTATATGCTAGTGAGAGTAAATTTGAAGGAAAACACTTTGGTAAAGGTCGGTGATAGTTTTGGTGCCTGAAACATACATGATATTTATATATACAACTTTTGTCGATGGATTTATCTTATCTGTTCCACACAGGGTTGTGCAATTCGACTAGCCTTGAAAAAATGGCCCTCGGTTATTCTTCTCTCCCAGCAAGCTTTCTCTGGAACATTGGAACCTTGTCTACTCTTAAGGGTTTAGACTTGAGTGAAGTTGACTTCCATGAAACCCTTCCTGCTCAAGGTAATGAAAATGAACAATTACCTATAAATAAACAAATATTAGAGTATGAAGTTCCAAAGAACAATAGTTCATTAAACAAAATTTATGTTTTATAAGCTGTTTATGATATAAATAAGCTTTTTAAAATAGGATCCAAAACCGACCTTGTTACAATAATCTAAATAGTAAATCTGTAATAAAAAATGACACACAAAGTCATTTAAATAGGATCCAAAACCAACCTCGTTAGTGAAACAAAAATAAAATTAAATCTAAAATTAAATATTTTTATGTTTATATAATCACTTCCATATTATTATGTTAATGACAATATAAATAATTTAATCAACAAAAACCTCTCCTTTTTTTACTTTTATAAGCTGTTTATGCATATGGATACATAAAATATAAATTTATTTAGGAAATAATTTTAATAAAATTTTATATAAGGCCCTGCCCCTTCCTCTGTTATTACATTTATGACAATTTTTAGTATTTTTATCAACAAATGAGACAACACAAAACTCAATCCCTTTATGTTTCATTTAACTTCATTGTCTGATATTAAGAATGCCATTTCTCAATCCTTTAGCACTGCAAAATTTGACCAAACTTGAAGAGCTGAACCTGGATTATGCTTCTTCCATCACAACAAGTTTTCTTCGCATTATTGGACCATTGCCTGCTCTTAGAACTCTGCATCTGGAAGGATGTATGCTAAATGGCACTCTGCCTCACCAAGGTAAATTACATCACTAACAAACTTGTATTTTCGAATGCATCTCTCAATAATTAAATAGTTCATAATTGATACATTACTATTTACTTGACATGGATATATTATACAGGCTGGTGTGAACTGAGGAATCTTGAAAGGTTATATCTCAATCGAAACAATCTAAAGGGTGTTCTCCCTCCTTGTCTGGGAAATCTATCATCTCTACGATATTTGGATTTATCTGACAACCAATTTAAGGGAAATATTGCCTTCAGTCACCTTTCCCATCTTCTGCAACTTGAATACCTCTCAATTTCATATAACTACTTTCAAGTTCCAATATCATTTGGTTCATTTATGAACCTCTCCAACCTCAAGCACATTGAATGTGATAACAATGAGCTAGTACCTGCATCTAATTTTCAGCCTTCAGTTCCAAAGCTCCAACTTCTTTTTTTCAGTGCTTCAAGATGTACTTCAAAACTACTCAACGCTGGGTTTCCAAGCTTTCTCCTTAGCCAATATGATTTGGTATATGTTGATCTATCCCACAACAAATTCATTGGAGAACCTTTCCCATCTTGGCTGGTTGAGAATAATACAATGTTAATTCAGCTATATTTGAGAAACACCTCATTTATAGGTCCTCTGCAGCTGCCACAAAATCCAAGACCCAACCTTGAGACAATAGATTTGTCTGACAACAACATACATGGTCAAATTGCAAGAAACACATGTTTGATTTTTCCACGTTTGAAGACCTTCATAATGGCTAACAACAACCTTACAGGTTGCATTCCTCCTTGTTTTGGGAATATGAGCTCTCTGAAACAGTTGGATCTTTCCAACAATCATATGTCTTGTGAACTGCTTGAGCATAATTTGCCAAGAGGAGGCTCCTTGTTGATGTATTTGAAGTTGTCCAATAACAATTTCGTTGGGCGATTAACACCTTCTGTGTTCAACATGACTCAACTCCGTTACCTCTGTCTAGATGGAAACAAATTTGTAGGAGAAGTACCAGGTACCTTTTCACCTACACTTCTGATTGTTGATATCAGTAACAATCTCTTGTCAGGCATGCTTCCAAGGGGAATAGGGAACTCTTCAATATACCATATGAAGGCAATTGACTTGTCCAGAAATCATTTTGAAGGTACCATTCCAATAGAATATTTCAATTATTATAGTCTTGAATTATTAGATCTTTCTGAAAACAATCTGTTCGGGTCATTACCGTTGGGCTTCGAGGCACCATCTTTACGCCATGTCCACCTCTACAGAAATCAATTGAGCGGTCCACTACCATATGCTTTTTATAATCTCTCTTCCTTGGTGACATTAGATCTCAGCGATAACAACTTAACTGGGCCCATTCCAGATTGGATTGATAGCCTTTCGAACTTGAGCATTTTTGTTCTCAAATCTAATCAATTCAATGGGAAACTTCCTCATCAATTATGCTTGTTAAGGAGATTAAGCATATTGGATCTTTCAGAAAATATTTTTTCTGGTCATTTACCATCATGTTTGAGTAATTTAAATTTTACCGCATCAAATGAGAAATCTGGGTACTCATTCCGTGCGGTGTCAAGTTTATATAATAGAGACCTTTTAGATCCGGGAGTGGAGATCAATGTAAAAATACCTGTAAGGCTTACATCAAAGAAAAATTTCTACACTTATATGGGCGATATCCTTCGTTACATGTCTGCTGTGGATCTCTCTTGTAACAGATTCACTGGAGAAATCCCTACAGAATGGGGAAACTTAAATGGGATACTTGCTCTAAATCTGTCACAAAATAATCTCACTGGATTGATCCCTTCATCTTTCTCCAATCTGAAGCAGATAGAGAGCTTGGATCTTTCTTACAACAACTTGAATGGTAGAATTCCTGCACAGCTCATTGAACTGACCTTTCTAGAAGTATTCAACGTGTCGTACAATAATTTGTCGGGAAGAACACCGGATATGAAAAACCAATTTGGTACCTTTGATGAGAGCTGTTACAAAGGCAATCCTCTTCTTTGTGGACCTCTATTGCGAAATAGTTGCGACAAAACAGAATCACCATCAGAGAGAGTGCCTGGCAATTCCAATGGAGATGATGGGTCAATAGACATGGACAGTTTCTATGTGAGCTTTGGTGTGTGTTACATGATTGTGGTGTTGACAATTTTAGCAGTGCTGTGCATAAATCCGCATTGGCGGCGCAGGTGGTTTTACTTCATTGAAGAATGCATCGACACATGCTACTGTGTTTTGGCTATTAACTTTCGAAAGTTCTTCAGATCCAGAAGGTAATTGGGTATTATCATTAGCTTGTGTGCTGCTTTCTGAATTTGTTGTCATCCTCTGTGGGGAAGCAGTGGCATGGTTGCAGGCGTAGGTGGCCCAAATCAATGGTTGTTCACCACCTGTTTGATAGTTTACCTGTGAGAAGTGTTCCTTCGAAGTATATGGTTCTCGTAGGTTATCCTTTCTATTTTGATGTGACTTATGTTTGTCCTTATGCTTGTTTCCATGATTTTTTTTTCCTGGTCATGTCTTATTATGCCTTGTTCTGTCTTGTTGTGTTGTCTTGAGCAAACAATCAATTCTTGGTTGCTAGTAATAGGGATTTATTCATAAGAAATAGTTTGCAGTATCGTATTTTTGACATATAAAAGATAATTTTTCTTATTCTGCGTTGTTTCTTTGGTTTTGCATGGTGCCCTTCTCTTTTAAAAGCACATTCATTTTCTACCATTTCTTCATTGCTTACAATCAATATTTTATTTTTGAAAGTTAATATGGAGTGCTGAGAGGCCCCGAACATTGAATATTAAAAACAGTTGCAACTGTTTTGCAGTGATTGATTCCCACAAGTTTTCCAGCTCGAGATGGTTGGACGAACAAATAATAATCTCTAAATTCAATTAGATGAAATAATGAATTCACTAAATAAGCAGAGAGTTAAAAAGAGTAGATGTTCCAATGACCTCGAAGGATATAAATCATGAATGCTATCTAACAACAGGTTTGTATTTGTTTGATCCCAAGAAGTGAAAAAAACTTGGGAGCCTAAAAACTCTTCTTGATAGCAAGTATTCAATGACTTCATAACAAGTAGGCCAAGAAATCAAAACACTTGATGGGAGGATTAGACCACCGATTCCTACTCTTTCTTCATATTTCTATCCTCCCCCAAATCTAGGTTTTCTCACAATCTGTTCGACAATGTTAGAATTGTTTCTTGTCCATGTCTAGCTATTGCTCTCGTAAGTTGGTTTTTGTTTTCTGAAATCTTAATATTCTCTTGTTTAATTTTGTGCTTCCTCTTTGAAATGGGAACTATCTTAATTTAATATAAGAAAATACATGATTTTATTACTATAATGATGAGAATCAATAGATTCTTGCGTTTGAAATAGAACCTACAATCTAACCTCTTAGCTCTTGAGATTGTTGCATAACAAAATAGAAGAATCCCATGTTTCATGATGTTTTTGGATTCTTTCTCCTCTTAGTTATGCTTTTATTAATGTTGAATTTGAAGTCTTGGATTGTTAGGTTGGCATCATTTTCCAACATGTCATAATTTTTCCACTGATCCAAACCCGTTAGTGCACCGGAAAAGCGATGCATGTTTTCCAACATGTCATAATTTTTCCACTGATCCAAACCCGTTAGTGCACCGGAAAAGCTAATCATTTCTTACCGTGCCAGAGATGCATGTTTTTCCACCGGAAAAGCGACTAGGGAATGTCACCTTCAATGTAAGCAAGCCCATACCACTTGAAGGAATAACCATTAGTCAAGACAGAGATTCTACGATACAAAAAACTCTAAAAGCTGGCCAAGATTATGGATTTTTTTAGGTTCACAACTTCAAATATTATGAGCATTGTTATTTACTCGATCCAGACTATATGAGCTAGAACTGTTTGATAAAATCATAAAATATTGTTTTATATTAATCCTCTTTAACAGTAACATGCTCGAGAATGATTTAGATTTAGGATGTGCAGTCACTTACTCTTTGGTTTAATTAAAATAAATGGTCATCATATGCCTGATAGTTAATCAAGGTAGAGAACTATATAGTTCACAAATTAGTAGTTTACTTTATGCTACTGAAGATGTTCACTTATGGAGAGATAATTTAAGGAACTCTTGTCACCCTCTAGAGGAATGCATTCAGCACCGGCCTGAAAAGCCAGCAAGATACCGGTAAATTGAGCTTGCAAATTTGTTTGCATGGACTGACAATCAAATTTGTTGGCTAAGAGACATTTCTTTTCGGCCAGCAAGATAATTTCTCTAAAAATAATATTTTTCCATTATTTTTTATAGACATGTTGGTGGGGCTTATGCTACTGAAGTAAAAAAAACCGGCCGCAACAATCTTGGAGTTAATTTGTGAAGGATGGGGGCTGGAGTCTGGTTATTTTGGGGGTAAGCTCAGTGAAATCCCTAGTAAAAGAGAATATATGTTCTGTGGTTATTGTATCGATGTGGAATTGTGCTGCGACTTGTTTTTTGTGTTGTGTTAAGGGGGACTTCCTTCACTGTCTGGCATGAGTTGTTCCTTGCAGTTTTGTGCCTAATCTGCTCAGATTAAGAAACTTCACCATGAAAAGTTTGTGTTTCTCATGACTTATTTGAACTTCCTCTCTCTGGCATATAACAGCAGATCTAGGCTTCTGCCTCCTCACTTTTATGGATGCTTCTGGGTTTAGTGATGCAAGAAGTGCTGTCAGGAAGAAGAGGAGTGATACATCCCGTCGAGCACAGAATGAATCGAATGCATCTTCAGGTTGCATTCATGTTTCACCTTTACCATCCACACCACCTTCAGAAACTGTAAGCAAACTATCAAGTGATGAAAATACTGATCATGGTTAAATTTTTTCAAAAGAAAAAAGTCAGTTTGATTCTATGCAATTCAAGAGCTTCATCTTCTAACCTTGATGACTGTGAATCTTCCCAGAATATGATGAAGAATGAAGATGGAGGATTTGGAGAATCTGATGAAACATCCAACAATGGTTCTTTTCGAGAAAGTAATGAGCGCGGAGGCACAGTGAAGTTGAATCTAGAAGGTTGAGCGAAGGTGTCCTTGCCCCAGCTAATTGGAAAAGCACAAGTAATAGCTTGGACCATGTTGGAGATTTTTCAGATGGAGTAGGAAATGAAAGTAAAGTGAAAAAAGTTAAGCTAATGGTTGGTGGTATCACACGTACTATTACTGCAAGGTCTATATTTGTGAGCAGGGTTGTCAATACTGTTCTGTTCTATCTGAAATGATTGAAATATTTTGTTCCATTAAAAAAACCGAAACAAAACGGTATTATTTTTGTTTCGATTTTAATTATGGTCCATTCCAAAAATTCTGGCCAAATTCCTGCCGGAACGTCTCGGTACCGTTCCGGCCTTAAAATCCTTCTTATTTTGATTAACTTGTGATTTTTTTTTCTAATTTTGAGATCATGTTTGTTTGACTTTGTGTTTGTATTGTATAATTTAAAGTTAATTTATCTTGAATTTTAATTATGCTTGTTAAATTAATATTTTAAGTTTTTTATATATATATATATATATATATATATATATATATATATATATATATATATATATATATATATATATATATATATATATATGAAATGCACTTGAAAAATAGAAAAACCGGAATGACGACTGGAACGGTATTAACAACCTTGGTTGTGGGGTCTTCTTCTTCAAAATCTTTTTGCTTCCCAGATCCCCGTCAGAAGACAATTGAGGTACTTCCAATCAAAATCTGTTGAGTCTGGTATGCTGTTGTTGGCATTAGGTTTTGATAATAATATCCACATAGATTGTCAGCATGCATTCCATACAGAAGAAGTATTGATCATTTAAATTCAGAATATTAAGTTTGGGCATCGTGTTATTCTTAGATGCAAGGACTGTAAGACTGTAAATTAGTTTGATAGAGTTCCCATATGGGTTACCTCCAGCTCCTCCTGAAAGTTAGTTATTGTTTTTTCTTTTGAGATCCCCCAATCGTGCATTTGTGGAATTTCCCCGATTTAATTTCCTGATTATTTTGGCAACAGAGAAAAAGGAGAAACTCTCTGAATTAGAGCAGCAACTGAAGAGAGCTGAGGCTCTTCAAAGACGTAGGATGCAAGTTGAAAAGGCAAACAGGGAATCCGAGGTTTGCCCTTTTAAATGTATTTTTTTTCTTAATTGCAAAGATGCTAGAGAGAATCTGTGCATTAACTTCGACCGAAAATCTTAGGTGGAGGCAATAAGAAAAATACTGAATAAACGACCAGTAGAAATGGCACTGGTAATAAATAGAGAATTTGTGAGGATTCTCTGCTCATCATGTTCCCCTTCAACTTGCCTACTTGTGCTGTTGAGTTTTTGTGTTAACATTGCTTACTGCATTTTAATTGTGTTCAGGAGAGAGCTACAAACGCCATGGTACTTGCATCAGACCATGTTAGGTGGGTCATGGGTCCAGCAGGAACAATTGTAACATTCCCCTCTGAAATGGGCTTGCCAAGTATCTTCGACTCCAAGCCTTGCAGGTACAAATTCCTTGGTTTTGTTCCTAAAAGGACTTTTTAAGTTAATTTTAAAACTGATTTTCACACGAGGGTCATATTATGAGAATTAATTGATAGAGGGCCAAGTTAGAAAAATTACAAAAGTAGGGTACTAATGAGCTTTTTAACCAGTGTTCTACTGCACAATAACACCAAAACCCCTGTCAGGTTCCCGTCCCTTAAAACTCTTCCAGAAACTTCACTCCCTCTCTCACAGCCATGGCTAGGGCTCCAGGCAAGCATGGACGTGATCAAGCTCTGGTGCATTCCTTTCACTTATGGGTTTTTTGTTTGGAACTTTCTTAACCCTGTTTGGTTACCAAGAAAACTGTAATAAGCAAGAAAATGGAAGAAACTGAAAGCTCAAGTCTTTTCAATCATTTCCCTTTCAAAACCTCATCATCACTATCCTTTTCCTTTTGTTTCTCGTTTCTATATGTTTTTTTTCTTAGTGCTCACCGTTTATCATTTCTAAAAATCAAGTCATTGTGCATGTTTCTTCTTGTTTTTTTTTTTTAAAAAAAAAATGGAAGCTTTTGTTCATTGAGATTGTATTTAATGAGGGATTTTATTTATTTATATGTATTTTGGGTGCAAACCCATTTTGTTTCCAGGATAATGATTTGCAGGATTGGGAACTTCTTAAGGATACTGATAAGAAGATGAAGAAGAAGTCACAAGCTTCTGACCTTGTAAATTTTCAATTTAATTAAGGTTTCAGTAACTTTCAAGGCTTTTTACTGGAAATGGGTTGCCCAGAAAAAAACCATTTTTTATAATGAGAAGCTTGTAGCTTGGTAAAAGACTTCAATGTACCATTGCATGTTGCCTTTTTAACTTTAGCTTTCTGTTTTAGGTTGTTCAGTGAGTTAAGCGTGTGTCTTGCGGGTTTATGTTTCTGACGGATGCTTTACCGAATTTATTGGTTTTCCTTTACAATGAAATTACGTGGTGCTGTTAATTTGTTCTTGGTTTCTTTTAGTGTGGAAATTGAGAGGTGTTGGGAATGGCAAGTTTGAATAATCCAATGCTTAATGTTGGATTGTTCTTGTCTAAATGGAAACTTGAATGGTGATTGTCAACATTCTTGTGTGTTTTGAGTAAGCTGTAGTGGCGCTCAACTTAAGGAGCATTGATTAGTCAATGAGATGTTTAAATATGCTTTTATTTCCATATGAAAAGTCATGGCATGCATGTGTGTTTGGCACCCACACATATGTTTAGAGTAATTGTATTGGCTATGATAGCTGTTTGATGAATTATCAATTTTTCGTGAAGATTGGCGAGGATGGAAGATCAAAAGGAAAAACTCCTGCTGCTGATTCTTCTAGAAGTGGTTCAGGAAAGTATGATTACTCAAGGAACTTTGGTGTAATCAATCATCCATCAAGTAGTTTTACAACTGATGAGGTTTCTGTGGATGCTACCTCAGAGAAAGAATTGGTATGAACTTTCCTGTGATAGCACTTAAAAAAGATTCGCGGGTTATAGATTGTGATGCTAAGTTTGGAATTTAATTTAAAGGGAAATGAGTATTTTAAGCAGAAGAAGTTTAATGAAGCTATTGAGTTCTATTGAAGAAGCATAGCCTTGTCACCAACAGCTGTAGCCCATGCAAATAGGGCAATGGCATATCTCAAAATCAAAAGGCAGGTCTTTCCTGTCAGATATTGTTAGATTGGTAGGTGTTGTGCAGAGTTCTTGTTGCCTAGTGCAATATAAGTTCACAACTGATGATAACTAGAAGGTTTTTGATCATCTTCATTTCATCTTGTCATTTAGAGGTTGCTTTATTGCCTGTGACGATAATTTTCATGAATATGACTTTTTTTTTTCTGTTCATTTTCTTTTTGTTCAGATTTTGAGAGGCTGAAGATGACTGTACAGAGGCTTTGAATCTAGATGATCGCTACATAAAAGCATATTCACGCAGAGCAACGGCTAGAAAGGAATTGGGGAAACTTAAAGAATCCATCGAAGGTGTGTTAATTCAAACTTATATATTGGTTTTCTCTGAATGTCTAATGCTGTTTCTTTTTGGTACAGTTTTTTGATGACTGTATGATTTAATGTATATAGCTTACTACAGATTCTGGATTTGCATTGAAGTTGGAACCTGATAACCAGGAAATCAAGAAACAGCATGCTGAAGTCAAATCCTTGTATGAGAAGGCAAGTGACTATCTTATGTTGGTATTCTGGCTGTTACATTCATGGATACAATTCTCTGTAATATTTTCTATTAATTTTCACAGGAGATTCTCCAGAAAGCATCTGGCACTCTCAGAAGCTCCTTACAAGGAGCACAAAAAGGAGGAAAGTCAGAAGCAAGTGTAAATGAACATGCAGTGCATCAAGTCTCGAATCCCACTCGAAGGACTGGGGTATCTGCATCTAAAAAGGATAACACCAAGGTAAAATAATAGATCTGCCCGAAATTCAGTAGATGTTCTTCTAGACCTATGTTTCATGTCTCAATTTTTGTTTTTGTTACTTGGAAGTTGGAATAAGAGGTCGCATTTGTTGTTTTTCAACAAAATGATTGGAAGTTTTTCACATTCGAATCTCTTTTATCTATTTCTAGGAAACACCTGTTTATTCTTTTTTATTGAACTTCTGGATATTCATGGCAGGAGAATGATGGAGACTATCTTGTGAAGAAATCAGTGTCTGTGAAAGAATTAAGGGACAAAGGCAAATCTGATGGTCAAGTAGGCAATGATTCTCCTGCAAATGCCACTCCGAGTTCCAACGTAGAGAGTGTCCAGGTGTAGCTTTGCATCCTTGCATGACTATCCTTTTTTCTCTTTCTTTTTTTTTGGGTGAGGGTGTATGTGTTCTGTCTTAGGCATTAACATTGCCCTTTCTATGGAATGGGATTGCTGTAAGCCTAGCATGTTCTGTACTTTACAAAGATGGAAAATGGAATTATTAAAGGCAATATCCTGTGTAAAAGTAAACTGATATCTTGCATCTTTGCAGTCTATCCTCTTATACTGTTATGGGAAGATAAATTCATCCTGCTGGCTCTGAGCTTCAATTTGGGCTACTTTATACTGCTCTGCATCTGTAATTACTGTTTCTGGTGATTGATATCTCATTTACTGTTCTGCAGAAAAATAAAAGAACTCGAAGGCAAGAGCTGAAGACCTCAGTAATAGAACTTGCTTCTCAAGCAGCTTCTCGTGCCATGGCTGAAGCTGCAAAAAACATTACTCCTCGAAATTCAGCTTATCAATTTGAGGTTTCTTGGCGAGGCTTTTCTGGTGATCGTGCACTCCAGACTCACCTCTTGAAGGTTTTTGTTTTAGTTTAAATGATTAGCTTTTGTTTTTGGACAATGGACAAGGTCAGGAAAAAAAAAACTTAACATGCATGCAAAAAAAAAAGGCCTTTCCCTATGATGGTTAATAGAGATTGTCAAGCACAGTTACTGCATGAGATGTCCTTTTTTGGGGTAGTCTTCCAGTAGCATCATGATGATGAAAAAACAATATATATGCTGGTGCTTCCTTTCATTAAATTATATTTGCGAGAAGTTTAGTCATAGCCTCTTAATAAATGAGTAGATGCAGTAAGTATTTGATTGGGGCACAAACATTTATGCTAATGTTCCCCATCCAAGATGATCCATTTGCTTGACCACTCATTGTTTTCTTTCCTTGAAGTAGGTTACTTCTCCAAGTGCATTGCCTCAGGTATTTAAAAATGCGTTGTCTGTTCCTATTCTAGTTGACATCATCAAGTGTGTGGCCTCCTTTTTCATGTAAGTGGAGCTCCTCTGTTCATGCTTGGCTTTGTGTTTGGGTTAATTTAAGTTGTAACTGTCTTCTGGTTTGTTCCTCGGATAGCGATGACATGGATTTGGCTGTCAAATATCTAGAGAACTTGACCAAAGTCCCAAGATTTGGCGTGCTTATCATGTGTCTTTCATCCACTGACATGTCTGGTATGTTTTTGTAATGCACCTTTCCAGATTTTATAAAGCCTTGAGATGACACGCAATCAAATATGTTCCAGTTCTCTAGTCTAGCATTCAATGTTTAACAATGTATTGACACAATTTGATGTCTTGTGTATGTTTAATTTTTTTGGATGGCACCTTGGAGTTTCTGATTGTGCACATGGTACACTATAAATTCCTTTACAGCACGTATCAGTTCAAGCAATTGTCCTGTATGAACCACATAACATGCAAAGCTCTCTTGTATGGATCTAACATATATTGAACATAATTTTCAACTTGAATTATTGAAATTAGTATGGATATATGTGCACTGATTAATTACCATCTGAGCAGATCTTCTCAAGATGTGGGATGGAGTCTTCTGTAGTGCATCAACACCAACTGAATATGCTGAGATTCTTGACACCTTACGGTCTAAATACTGTCCCAAATGTTGACAGGCATATAGCATAGAGAGTTTTTAGGATCACAAGTTCTTCATCCAGTCCCTACCGTTGCTGTAAGTAACATTTCTTTTCTTTAAACCAACTGTAAGCAATGACTTCAGTAGCTCCACCACTTTTTTCTTGATGTAATCGGTGGGAATTCATCATAAATTTGCAAAAGTGTTTTGAATTTCTCTTGCATATAGCTCCGTTGCCTCTTCCATTTATTTCATCTTTTGATCCAGAATGAATTTTTGAACCCGGTCATGTTTCACAGCTATTGGGAGGAGGAGATTGAACCCGGATTGGTAGTCTTGAATGCCTGTCCCCTTCTACCAGTCATGTTTTTCCTTGATATTTGACCATTCTCTTACAAGTACATAAAGAGCTGGCCTCTTCTTCTTTTTTTCATTTTAATGTCAAAAGATATTAAAGAAAATGTTTTTGTTTTTTATACAATGACTCCATCATAAATTTAATGCATAAAAATAAAAAAGCATGTGATGCTAATTAATGAGATGGATTAAGACTTCTAACCAATTCATTTCTCTTTAAATCATGATCAAAATAAAAGATTATTTCTCATTAATTATTCACTCATCCTAGATTAAAATACAGATTGGCTAAGTACTAACAACGCATGTTGTCCACGAAGGACGGTCAAATTTTTGTCTCACAGCTTCTCTCCATGTCTCTACTGGTTTTCTAGTCTTTGTAAGCTTGTATTTTCAAGGACTGTTGCATGGCCACAGGCCTCTTTCGTATTAATTTGAACGTGTGGTGGGGCTAATGTTGAGCACCCAACTCATATTCCAGGTGTTTTTGTGTTTTTGATATGTATATTATTTTAATATATTTTTAATATATTTTTAATTGAAAAGTGTTTTTGCATCCTGATACTAAATATACATAAGTATTTTTATGAGATAGAAAACTAACGAGATTACTGGACTGCACGTTTTGTTGGGTTTTTTATATAGAAAGTTAATTGATTTTTTATATACAGTAAATACTAAATAGATATTTTAATATTTAATTAGTAAAATTATAATAAATAAAATATTTCAGAGATGAGTCTTTTTCGGTCTAAAAAGAAACAGAGTAATATTACTTTTAAAATGATCACCGATATAAAATAAAATTTCAGGAAAATTTTTAAAAAAATGAAAAGATTTTTATTAAAAATTAACAACTAAAATTATTATTATTATTGCACAAATAATAAAATTATAACAATGATCTAATCCAAAGAACACTGCACGTTTTGTTGGGTTTTTTATATAGAAAGTTAATTGATTTTTTATATACAGTAAATACTAAATAGATATTTTAATATTTAATTAGTAAAATTATAATAAATAAAATATTTCAGAGATGAGTCTTTTTCGGTCTAAAAAGAATAGTGTGATTGAAATGGAAAGTGATTCGTATATTTTTTAATTGTAAATAATCTATGTAAATTTTTATACCTATTTTTTTATGAGTTACCTTTTTCCCCTAATAATATTAGATCTGAAATATTATAAATAAAAATATTGCAATTTTTTTAAGAAATAAACTTAATTTTTTTGCATGTTGTAATTAGTTATTTTAATATTCAAGTGGTTGGATTGTAATAGATAAAATATGTTAGAAATGAGTTTTTTTTCTTCCGCCTAAAAGGAACAGTGTAATCAAAACGAGAAGTGATATGTATATTTTTTAATTGAAGATAACATAGGTAAATTTGTCTATATATTTTTTTTAGCTATTTTTCCCCCCAATAATATTAGATCCGAAATATTATAAATAAAAATATTGTAATTTTTTTAAAGAATAAACTTAAACAAAAGAGTACAAAATTAAAATTAAAAGCCAAAATAATTTTTTATTTTATAAGATTTATTCATCATATTATTATATTAAAAGTATTTCAGAATACTAATATTAATTTTTTTTTCAAAAAATCCTAGGTTATTTTCTCTCTCTCTCTCTCTCTCTCTCTCTCTCTCTCTCTCTATATATATATATATATATATATATATATATATATATATATTTTTAGGCGATAATATTAAATAAACATTAAAAAATATAATTAGCCTCACATATTTATAAGAAAAAAAATCTAAAAATAATAATTATCATTATTTTGAATGTTTCATCTAGGTTTTTTTCTATGTAAAAAATTGAATGATTTTATACATGTTGTAACTGGATATTTTAATATTTAATTAGTAAAATTATAATTAATAGAATATGTTAGAAAGGTTTTTTCCTGCATAAAAGTGATTGAATATTGCTACTGTTAAAACTGTTTAGATAATTATTGTATCGATAGATTGTACAGCTATAATAAAAAAAATTATGTTGAAAATTTTTTAATTAGCAAATAGTAAAATTACAGTTATTGAATTTTAGTACAGATGAGTGATTTATTTTATACACCAAACAATTTGATTGTTTTTTAACTAATTTGGTAATAATTTAATTGGTAGATAGCAAAACCGTAATCGATGATATTGACTAAAGTTTTTTTTTTTTCAAAAAAATCTAGGTCACACACACACACAAGACGGTAATATTATATAAATATACAAATAAATAATTAGTTTGACATAATTAAAAGAAAACAAAACTAACAAATACTCATTATTTTAAATGTCTTATCTATAATAATTAGAAAATTTAAGAACTAACAATTTTAACAAAAAAAGCAATTTAAAAAGAAAATAAATGACAAAATTAAAATAAATATTATTAGAGTTTAAGAAATTATTTGACTTGAAGGAAAAAATAAAGAGAAATCATAATAATTATTAAATTTCAAATGATCACCAGCACATATTAAAATTTAAACAGTAAATAAAAAAATCTTAATAATAGTGGAAATAAATAAAAATTAAAAACAAAAACTAAAAGCATGTATATATAAATATGAACAGAAATAGAAACTATATATATATAAGGAATTAAAATAAAATCAAAGATTAAAAGTATAAGGTTCAAAATGAAAAAACACATACAATATATCTAGAAGTTATCATAGATATACCACATGTTACACGATAGATATCATATAGCAGATAATCGTCAAAGAGAGCAATAGTGAACAAATCAAAGAAGCCGATTTTCTTCATGTTGCCATCGAATTTTTTGAAAACAAAAATCTATATATATATATAGATTAGCCCATACCTTGCACCCCATTGCAAGTGATATCAGGTTTTTTAAAAAACAAAAAATATTAATTATATGATATTTTTTTATTATAATATAAATTTAGATAAAATAATAAATTCGTGCAAAATTCTTATTAAGTGCAAGTTTTCTATAAAATATATGAATTTTAAATTGATATAAATTTATCTATTTAGTAGATTTCAATGAAATGATAAGTATAAAATTATCATCATCATTAAAAAAGTAAGAAGATTGGGATATTAACAAAAAATAATCATTAACATTATTTTGAATACCTTATCTATAATAATTAGAAATTTGAACACCTAAAAAAATTAACAAAAAAGCAATTAAAAGTCAAAATAAATGACAAAACAAAAAAAATATTATTAGATTTTAAAAAATTATTTGAGTTGAAGAAAAAATAAAAAAAAGAGAAAAATAATAAATTTCAAATGATCACCAACACAAATTAAAATTTAAACATTAAATAAAAAAATTCATAATATTAGAAATAATGAAAGTAAAAAAAAAAAAATTAAGAGCATGTACATATAAATATAGACAAAATAAGAATCATTTAAGAATATAAAATCCAAGATTAAAATATAAGGGCCAAAATGAAAAACACATATATAATAAATGTCATTTAAAAGATAAAATTTAGCTAGTAGTTCAATTCGCCTTTTACCTTCTATCTCCATCACATGTTGTGCCCATTTGGTAGTGTGATTGAAGTTTCTTTTGAAAGCGTTTTACGTTTAGAAATACTTTAAAATGATTTTGTAAATAAATTTTGATATTAGCACATCAAAATCATCCAGAAACATCAATTTTTTTAATTTAAAATAAAAATAGAATAATTTTTTTTTCAAATCTGTTCAAAAGTGATTTCCAAATGCATTCTCAAACACTCCTGCTATCTCCTACTAGAATCACAGTTCAATTTACTTTTTCAAATAGTAATGAATAACGAAAACCAAAGTTCAAATAATTGTTAATTACTGTTTGAAATTGCAATCTCCTTTGGTTATTTATAAAATAATAGTTATGGTGCATGTAAGTTAGCCCCGACACCGAAGTTATAAAAAGAAATTTATAAGTGGGAAAAAATAGAAAAAAAAAAGTAAAAAAGGTAGGTCTGAGGTTTATTCATGATGCATGTAATCTATCCCGGTTATAAAAAAAAAATATACGTGAGAAAAAAATCATGTTGCGCATAAACTAGTCTGGATACCACGATTATCAAACAAAAAAAAAGAAACCCGATAAAAAAAGAGGAAAGCACATTATCAAACAGTAATGAACAATGAAAATTGTTAAAAAAAAGGTAAGTTCAGAGATTTATTGTGATGTGCGTAAGCTGACCCGGATACTCCAGTTAAAAAAAAAATTCAAACAAGAATGAACAGTGAAAATCACTGTTCATTACTCAAAATTCATTTTCGTTCATAAGGTTCAAACTCTCGTGCCTCGCCCCGCGCTAACACCGTTGATACCACTCGGTTAAGGGACTTCTTTGCTTAGTTATAGGATACAAATAATAATAATATTATTATACATTTAACTGTTCGAAAAAATCATCGCTAGAGAGATTCAAACTCTCACCCTCCTCCCCGCTTGGAAGCGCTGTAACCACTTTGCTAGGCGACTTCTTCATTCGGTTCTTGTATACAAATGATAATTATATTATTATATAATTTAACTATTCCCGTCCACAGTGATCTGAGTCTAGATTAATAGTGCAAAAACACTGTTTAAAATCGTGACCTCTTTTAGCTTTTAAGATAATATATATTAAATAATTTAATTAACACGTTAATTTGGGTCCTTGGATCAAGTTTTTTTAAAATATATAGAACTTGATCCATTTAAAACTCGAGTGAGATCCAATTTAATTTTAAAAAAATAAATAATATTATTATTTTGAATTAACATGTATTAATCAAATCGAAGATTGGATTTAATAACTTTGATACTTCCTGATAACTTCGACTTAATTCTTCGTAGAAACTTTAAGTTTTATCCATTAAATTGTATTGTCAAATAATTCAATATTATTTGTTCTTCATTGCAATCTATTCTATGCGTATGCTACATCATCTTTTCAGAAACTTTCCTTTTCTATAAATTGGCTTCAATAATTGAAAGCAACCACCAGCATGGAACATGAGTGCTACTGATTGTGGCGGGGTTCCCATGAGACAAATGTCAAGGCAGTATTTGAGATATGTGTATGATTGGTTTCTTTTTCTTTTTCTTGGTTGATTTTTCTCATCAGTGTGTGGTTTCATGGTGTGTAGATTACGTGTTTTTATTAAAAAAAAATTTATTTAAACAATATTAATTAATACTTTTTATGTTTTTATTATTTTGATGGGAAAATATATAAAAATAAAATAAAATATTATTTTAATTCAAAAATATTTTTACACCATAATAAGCACACTAAAAATTAATTAGATTGCCAGAGAACTCAAGAAATGTAATTGTTGGGAAAAAGACAGGAATTATTTTTTGAAAGTATTAGTTTTGTTTTATTTTTATTTTTAGATTTATGCAAAAACACATTCAGACAGTATTTATGGGATCGACGAGTATAATTGACAGATCGACGAGATTAAAATATTCTAACAAAACTACAATATTTAATATATTTTTAACTTATCACTCATTCACACAAGAAAACAAAAATGAAAATGAGTTAAAAGTAAATTCGCACCAATAATTATTTATTATTATTATTATTATTATTATTATTTATATTAACAAAAAAACTAAAAGGCATCGCACATTTACTGTTCATTACTGTTCACCCACACTCAAAATCATTGTGGACACGAACTTTGTCATCCGTGCGTCGCTCGCGCACGTCCACCCTATTTTTTTTTGTCTTTTCCTGATGTGAACAGTGTAATAACGCTCGGACCCCTTATAATAAGACAAAAACACGGTTTCGGCTGAGGGGCACGGGTGTAATTGACCACGTACGGACCGGTCCGGTTCGGTCTGGACCGCCACAAGTTTTATTTTTTTTTAATATTTTTTAAAATGGCTAAATACGGTTATAGCCCCTAATAAGACAAAAACGTTGAATGGATGACAGGGCCATAACGGTAATTGACCCTCTTTTTGAATTTTTAATTCCGACGCTGTCAAGACGTGCGTCACACGCGCCAGTCGGTTTTCCGCCTCACGCCCTGTTTAGGTGGCGCGTGAAGCCTCATACGGTTCCCGGAAATTTGCTACCGGAGTAGTTCTCGATGCGCCTCATCGTGTTCTTCCTCCCGCGGTGGCGCGTGTAACCTGAAAAAGCCTCTGAACGCGACGGAGGCCGGTTAAAGGCGCTGCCAGCGTTCTCTCTCTCTCCTGCACGTAAAAGTGCAGGAGAGTCCCCCAATTTTATTTCATGTTCACTTCGGTCCTTATACTTTTAATTTTGATTTTGGTCCTTATTTCTATTATATAAGTTCTGATTTAGTTCGATTGGGTCCTCCGATTTGAATTGATTGAATGTGAGAGTTTCACTTCGGTCCTCCTACTTTTAATTTCCGGATTTAATGTAAATAGCTAAATAAATTCGGTACAGAAGTTTCGACTTTTTCAATTTTGTCCTTTAATTTAAATTGATAATAAATGTGATTTCCATTTCAGCCCTTAGACTTTTAATTTTTGAATTTAATCCCTTTATATTTAATTTTCATTTGAGCCCTTATACTTTTATTTTTTTTATTTCTAGCATAATCTTTACTTTTGTACATGTATATATAAGTGTACTTAACACAATAATAATAATAATAATAATAATTATAATAATAATAATAATTAATAATAATTAATTATTATTATAATTATAATAATTATTATTATTATTTGTTTTTCTTGCTTACTTTTATGTTAATTTTTTTTTCTCCGCATAATTTAATATTTTTTATTGTTTTGACAATTATAGCAATGATATTTGTTTTTTTTTCTTTTTCAAAAGTTTCTTGAATATTTTTTCTCTTTCATTAATTATATATTCTAATATTTATTGAATATTATCACATTCGAATATAGATAGGGAGAACAAAATATGACCTAGGATTTTTTGAATAAAAAAATTAATATCAGTATTTTTAAATACATTTTATATAGTAATATAATGAATAAATCGGATAACGTAAAAAAAAAAATTTCTTCCAATTTTAATTTTGTACTTAAAACAAGAATAATAATAACAACAACAACAACAACAACAATAATAATTTAACTATTTTTCTTACTTACTCTTCTGTTATTTTTTTTTCCTCCAGATAATTTAATAATTTTTATTGTTTTGACAATAATAAAATTGTTAAAGTTTCTGTAATATTTTTAATCTTTAATTAAATATATGTTCTAATATTTATTGAATATTATCGTCTATGCATATATATAGGGAGAAGAAAACATGACCTAAGACTTTTTAAATATAAAAAATTAATATCAATATTCTTAAATACATTTTATATGGTAATATAATGAATTAATCGGATAACATAAAAAAAATTGTCTACAAATTTTAATTTTGTACTTAACACAATAATAATAATAATCATAATAATAATAATAATTTAATTGTTTTTCTTACTTACTCTTCTGTTATTATTTTTTTTCCTCCGGATAATTTAATAATTTTTATTGTTTTAACAGTGATAGGAATGATAATATTTTTTTTTTTGTTAAAGTTTCTTGAATATTTTTAATCTTTCATGAATTATATGTTCTAATATTTATTGAATATTATCACTTAGAGATATATATAAGGAGAAGAAAACATGACCTAGGATTTTTTGAATTAAAAAAATTAATATTAGTATTCTGAAATATATTTTATATAATAATATAATAAATAAATTGGATAACATAAAAAAAAATTATCTTCGAATTTTAATTTTGTCCTTAACAGAATAATAATAATAATAATAATAATAATAATAATAATAATAATAATAATAATTTAATTGTTTTTCTTGCTTACTCTTCTGTTGATATTTTTTTTCTCCAGATAATTTAATAATTTTTATTGTTTTGACAGTAATAGCAATAATAAGTTTTTTTTATTTGATTTTTTTGTTTTATCTTTTGTTAAAGTTTCTGGGATATTTTTACTCTTTCATTAATTATATGTTCTAATATTTATTGAATATTATCGCCTAGCAATATATATAGGGAGAAGAAAACATGACCTAGGATTGTTTCAATAAAAAAAATTAATATCAGTATTCTTAAATACATTTTATATAATAATATAATTGATAAATCGGATAACATAAAAAAATTATCTTTGAATTTTAATTTTTTCCTCTTTTTAAAAAATTTATTTCTTAAAAAAATACAATATTTTGGTTTTTAATATTTCAGATCTAATATTACTTGGCAAAAAATACAACTAAAAAAAACAATTGACACATTTACCTAAATTTCAAAAATATGCGACTCACTTCCCGTTTCAACTACACTGTTCTTTTTAGACGATAAATAAGTCATAATAACACAAAAAAATCTTTTTTTCCTAAAAATACATTACAATATTTTTATTTACAATGTGTCAGATCTAATATTACTAGGGAAAAAAGACAAATCATCAAATAAATATGAAGAATTTACCTAAGTTATTTACAATTAAAAAATATGCGAGTCACTTCCCGTTTCGATTATATTGTTCTTTTTAGATGAAAAAAAATAATTATTACACTCAAAAAAATTATGTTCATTTTTAAAAACAAATTACAATATTTTTTTTAATAATGCGTCAAATCTACTATTACTGAGTACTTAACACAATAATAATAATAATAATAATAATAATAATAATTAATAATTAATATTATTATTATTATTATTATTATTATTATTATTATTATTATTATTATTTGTTTTTCTTGCTTACTCTTATGTTAATTTTTTTTCTCCGGATAATTTGATATTTTTTATTGTTTTGACAATTATAGCAATGATATTTGTTTTTTTTTTCTTTTTCAAAAGTTTCTTGAATATTTTTTATCTTTCATTAATTATATGTTCTAATATTTATTGATTATTATCACATACGAATATATATAGGGAGAACAAAACATGACCTAGGATTTTTTGAATAAAAAAATTAATATCAGTATTTTTAAATACATTTTATATAGTAATATAATGAATAAATCGGATAACATAAAAAAAAAAATTTCTTCGAATTTTAATTTTGTACTTAACACAACAACAACAACAATAATAATTTAATTATTTTTCTTACTTACTCTTCTGTTAATTTTTTTTTCCTTCAGATAATTTAATAATTTTTATTGTTTTAACAATAATAAAATTGTTAAAGTTTCTGTCATATTTTTAATCTTTAATTAAGTATATGTCATAATATTTATTGAATATTATCGTCTATGCATATATATAGGGAGAAGAAAACATGACCTAAGATTTTTTAAATACAAAAAATTAATATCAATATTCTTAAATACATTTTATAAAGTAATATAATGAATAAATCGGATAACATAAAAAAAAATTGTCTTCAAATTTTAATTTTGTACTTAACACAATAATAATAATAATAATAATAATAATAATAATAATAATAATAATAATAATTTAATTGTTTTTCTTACTTACTCTTCTGTTAATATTTTTTTTCCTCCGGATAATTTAATAATTTTTATTGTTTTAACAGTGATAGGAAGGATAATATTTTTTTTCTTTTTTAAAAGTTTCTTGAATATTTTTAATCTTTCATGAATTATATGTTCTAATATTTATTGAATATTATCACTTAGGAATATGTATACGGAGAAGAACACATGACCTAGGATTTTTTGAATTAAAAAAAATTAATATTAGTATTCTGAAATACATTTTATATAATAATATAATAAATAAATCAGATAACATAAAAAAAAATTATCTTCGAATTTTAATTTTGTGCTTAACACAATAATAATAATAATAATAATAATAATAATAATAATAATAATAATAATAATTTAATTGTTTTTCTTGCTTATTCTCCTGTTAATATTTTTTTTTCTCCTGTATGTTTATGTGCACGATTTCAAGCATGTCCAAAAGAATCCCATGTTAGTGCAGTAAAAAGAATTTTTCGTTACTTGCATGGTACAATTGATTTAGGGTTGTGGTATCCGAAGGGAAGTGAAATGAGTTTAATCAGTTATTCGGATGCAGATTTTGCGGGTTGTAAAATTGATAGGAAAAGTACTAGTGGAACTTGTCATTTTCTAGGATCATCACTAGTATCATGGGCGAGTAAGAAACAAAACTCGGTAGCCCTATCAACAACTGAAGCAGAATATATTGCGGCAGGTAGTTGTTGTGCACAAGTATTGTGGATGAAACAAACTCTAGAGGATTATAGACTTAGGTTTGAAAATACTCCGATTAAATGTGATAATACAAGTGCAATTTGCCTATCTAAAAATCCTATTCAACACTCTCGTACAAAACACATAGAAGTAAGACATCACTTCTTAAGAGATCATATTGCAAAAGGAGATATTGTACTTGAGTTTATAGGTACAGAACATCAACTTGCAGATATTTTTACAAAACCCTTAGGAAAAGATCGCTTTTGCGAAATAAGAAGGAACCTAGGGTTTATCCATGCAAATGATGTTTGAAATATGTATACATCAATGGTTATAAGTTGGATTTATTTGATGTTAAAATGTATACACTTGAAGCATAAGAAATTTGTTCAAAACAAATTTTAGGGAGTTTAAAATTCTGGGATGAACCGGTCGACCGGTTCATCAACAACCGGTTGGAGGCAGAAAAACAGAGGATGGCTACTGGAATTTTTTGAAATTTCGGAGGAAAATGTTTCTGAAAATGATTTCTGGACATAAAGGGTTTTCTGAAGTTTAAATCAAGATTTTAAAGTCAAAGTGCAAAAATTTCCATCTTTGCATGTACCGGTCGACCGGTTAATGCATCTGGATAAACCGGTCGACCGGTTTAGCCAGAGGAACAGTAGCCTTGGCTACTGCCTAAAATTAGCACTTTTAGCCCCTTGATTCCTTTGCCTTTTGGACATAATTTTTACATCAAAGAGCTAAATTTTGAGTGCAAAGAAAAGTTCAAAAGAGAAATTTCGAAAATTCTCATCTTGGGAGTAAACCGGTCGACCGATTGAAATTATCCCAAGGAAACCGGTCGACCGGTTGAGCGATAGTATAAATACTATCTAGGGTTTCGGAAAACGGAAAACGGTAGAAAATCAAAATTCCGAAAACCCTAACTCAAATCCTCTCAAAAATCACTCAAAATCAAAACACCCAAAGCCTAATTGAAGTCAATGGCACCCAAGAAACGCTTAAGGAGGACTGAATCAAGGAGCAAACAAGCCAATGATCCTACTTCCTCATCAGGTGACAATATTCAAAGATTTTTAAGTGATTTCTCAAATAGAGCTATTTGTGTAGAAAGAGGTTTAGGCAATGATTTGTCTGCTTTAGATATAGATACTCTATTTGCTGAAATGGGTTGGTACTCATTATACGAATATAAGAAACCTACATACCCTAAGTTAATGAGGATGTTCTTTGCTAATATGAGGGTTAATGTAGAACCAAGGATAATAAGTACTCTTCAAGGAAATCCCATTGAGTTTAATTGTGCTGAATTAGCTGATATATTGGGTATATCTAATGATGGTCCACGAGTTTTTGAAATTAAAATAATTCCGACCATTGAGGGGTTTATCTATGATTATGTTGTTGCATTGCACACTGGGAATAATGAATTTGCTCCAGGTGCTAAGATAAAGAGTCAGGATCTTCTATTAAGACCTAGACTACTTCATAGGATTATTGCTCACAACATCTTGCCCAAAAAGGGGCATTATGATGAAGTGACCTTTATGGAGTTATGCTTAATTGATTGTATGATTCAGAGAAGGCCAATAAACCTTCCATATATCATGATTAGGAATATGATCTTAGCATACAATCAAAAACAAAAGGCTCTACCATATGGTCAAGTGTTTACCACTATTTTTGAGCACTTTGATATCTTGCTCACGGGTACGGATAAGAAACCGTACTCGGATAAGACGGAGATTGATACCACCACTCTCACTAGAATGAAATATGTGCTTAATGAGAATGGTGAGTGGATTCAAGGTCACCAAGAGGGTGCACATGCTGAGGAAGAGCATGTAAGTGCTGAAGAAGAGGAGAATGTGGCTGAGGATGAGTTCACAAATTTATTTGAGTCACCACCTCCGGCTTCCTCGCCAGATGAGCCTTCTGTGAGTGGCTGGTCGCATAGGATGGAGAGCCGTCTCACGCACATTGAGGCGGATATGCGACACATGAGAGACTCTCACGAGGCTTTTCAGACAGAGATGCGGACTGATATGCAGGAGTTGAAGGAGATGATGACTTCACTTCTCTCACGATACCCACCTCCTTAGAGATTTTGTATCATGCATCTCATTTTATTGTGTTTATATATATATTTTTTTTGGATATATGTTGTTATTGAATATTTTATGTTTTTTAACATTGGGTATTACATTGATGTTTGGAGATTATAATTTTGAATATTATGTTAGTTTTCTTTTTGTTGATGCCAAAGGGGGAGAGAATATAAAAATATACATATGCATCAATAATGGGGGAGAAAAATATGAAAAATTTATATGCACATATTTAGGGGGAGAAAAATGAATTTTTCTTGAAATTGCATATGATATTTGTACTTAGATTAAATTGCGAAAAATGTTTTATGCCTCTTATATATTGCATTACAAAATATAGGGGGAGACTCAATTTTTTATCTAAGTCTTGTTTGTTTATTGTCATCATCAAAAAGGGGGAGATTGTTGACATATAATACTTGTATGCTTTATATATTTTGATGATAACAATAAAAAGAAAATGGACTAATACTATGCTTGGATGAGATTAAGTTATAAACAGGTATTATACAAAGAATACATCAACAAGCATAATGGATTTCATGAAGAAATCAATCCAGGAAGTCCACGAGGCAAGCAAGTGAAGACTTAGAATAAGTTTTCATTTTAGTGCTTTATGTAAATCTCAATTTCTAACTTGATAGCACAAATTAAAATGAACTCACACACTTTCCATTGCATACATTAAAAGGGTTTGATGATTATAGGTTTAAGTCATAATCAATCGGTTCAAGAAATTCAGAAAAGATAATTTGTCAAAATAGGATTTCTGCATGAACCGGTCGACCGCTTGGGTTACCTTGTGAACCGGTCGACCGCTTGGTCAAAAAGATTGATTTTCTGGCTTTTTAAATGAACCGGTCGACCGCTTGAGTTATCTTGTGAACCGGTCGACCGCTTGGTCAAAAAGATTGATTTTCTGGCTTTTAAATAAACCGGTCGACCACTTGATTTATCCGTTGTGAACCGGTCGACCGTTTGAGATGACAGTTGCACAAAAACGGCTAGTTTCTCTTTGAAACTTATAAATAGGCCTCTTAATTGCAAAAAGAAAAAAACTTTTGATTATATCTGATATTAAAGCAATTAGTAGTGCATAAACACCTTCATATCATCAATCCTCATTAATACTCAAATTTGTGTTTAAATCTTCATATCCTAACACAAAGAGTATTAAGTCTCATTCTCACTACACTTAAACACCTTCAAATATTCTAAGTGCTATTAAGTGAGATAAAGAGATCATAGATCTTAATTTGTAATATCCACACTATTGAGAGTGTATTGTTGTGTTACAAAATCAATCCTTGTAAAACTCTTGAGAGTTGAGTCTAAAACTCTTGATATTGGTGAGGGAACATCACCAAGGAAAAATCTTGAAGAGGGTACATCTTCAAGTGGGAAAAAGGAAAATCTTGAAGAGGGCATATCTTCAAGTGGTGTAAAAGTCTTGGTGTGGATTCATCAAGCGGGAATTGTAATCTTGTTACTTGAACTAGTAAGAGAATACAATACTCAAGTACGGGTTGGTACTTGAGCTGTGGATGTAGGCTTGCCGAACCACGTTAAAAACCGAGTTAGCAATCTCTCTCTCTTATCTCTTTACTTTAAAAGTACTTAATTATATTGTTGGTTATTGTTTTACTTTAAAGTAATTAATTTTTAAAAAAATTGCATTTATTGTTGTCTTTACACCTAATCCCCCCCTTTAGGTGCATAGTTGCCTTAATCCTTAAACAACACTTTTTAGACGATAAAAAAATCATAATAACACAAAATTTTTTTTTTCCTAAAAACACATTACAATATTTTTATTTACAATGTGTCAGATCTAATATTACTAGGGAAAAAAGACAAATCATAAAACAAATATGAAGAATTTACCTAGGTTATTTACAATTAAAAAATATACGAGTCACTTCCCATTTCGATTATACTGTTCTTTTTAGATGAAAAAAAATAATTATTACACGCAAAAAAATTATGTTCGTTTTTAAAAACAAATTACAATATTTTTTTTAATAATGCGTCAGATCTACTATTACTGAAGAACAAAAGCAACTCATAAAAAAAATGACAAATTTACCGAATTTGTTGTTCTGGCCCTTATTACAATTATATAAGTTTTTATTTGTTTCAATTGCGACCTTCAATTCAAAATCAGTATAATATATACTTTCAGTTCGGTCCTCCTACTTTTAATTTCTGAATTGGTAGTAAATAGCTCAATAAATTCGGTACACAAGTTTCAATTTTTTCAACTTTGTCCTTTGATTTAAATTGATAATAAATGTGGTTTCCATTTCAGCCCTTGGACTTTTAATTGTTCAATTTAATCCCTTTATATTTGATTTTCATTCAAGCCTTTATACTTTTATTTTTTTATATTACAAAAATAAATATTATCGCCTAAAAATATATTAAAAGAGAGGAAAAATGACCTAAGATTTTTTAAAAGACAGAAATTTATATCATGTTTTCTCGAATATATTTAATATAATAATATAATTAATAAATCTTATATAAAAAAAATATTGGCTTCAAAATTTAATTTTGTGCTCTTTTATTTAAGTTTATTTCTTTATAAGAATTTCCAATATTTTCATTTTTAATATTTTAGATCTAATATTACTGGAAAAAAAAAACATCTCAAATTTTTTTTATATAAATTTACCTGCATTATCTACAAGTCAAATTAAAAAATATACAAGTCACTTCCCGTTTCCATTAGACTGTTCTTTTTAGACGTCAAATAAATAATTATAGCACAAAAAAAAATTAAGTTTATGTTTTAAAAACAAATTACAATATTTTTATTTCTAATATGTCTTATATTTATTGAATATTATCGCCTAAAAATATATTGAGAGAGAGGAAAAATGACTTTAGATTTTTTAAAGGACAAAAATTCATATCAGTATTCTTAAATATAATTATATTAACTAAATATTAAAATCATAAAATACAATACATATAAAAATAATCAATTTTCTATATAAATAAAAAAAACCCGCCGCATCACGCGGGTATACCGCTCGTATATCCTAAAAGATGGGGAATTCTTATCTTCATCTTTTTTTCAATCAAGCTATCATTCGTAGTTTATTACAGGTGTTTTTATATTTTATTTGTTATGTATAATTTAAATTGAATTATAAATTTATATTGATTTAAAATTCATATATTTTATAAAAAACTTAAATTTCACAAGAATTCTACACAAATTTATTATCTTATCTAAATTTATATTAATATAAAAAATTATCACATAATTAATATTTTTTATATTAAAAAATATAATTATGACCATGATAAGATATAAATAAATAGAGTACACACACACATATATACACATATAAAGGATAACCTCAAAGGAGGTTGAATAATAATGAGAGATGGCTTCTTGGGTATACCATCCTCCCAAGGATGGTTGAAAAATCATGAGATTACTTCTTGACCCATGAAGTCATCTCTCTCGATTTTTCAATCCTCAGAGAAGGATGATTGTATAAGGATCAATCATCCTCCCACGAAGATTGAAAAATAAGGAGAGATGAATTTTGGATCCAAGGCTCTATTTGATTATTTGTTTTTTGTTTTTTTTTAATCTAAAAAACCCTTACTGATATGGCCTCAAATAATTCAAAAAAAAAAAAATGAAAAAAAAAAGACCTAAAAAACACAATCTTACTTTGGCATGATTTTATTCAATAATTTTCTTTCCTTTTCAGACAAATGTCAAGGCAGTATTTCAATGAAGTAGGGCACAATATTATATCCTAAAAGAGGGGGAATTCTTATCTTCATCTTTTTTCAATGAAGCTATCATTCATCGTTTACCACCTGATTTTAGAGTCTTTGATCTATACATTATTGTTCATGGGACCTGGCTAAGAATCTTAGGCCTTGAACATTCTTTATTTGATACCCATTACAAGGGATCTCATTTTGATACCCATAAGTTTATTAAGGTGAAGTATTAAAAATAATTTTATATTATTTTTTGACACTTTATTTTAAATAAAAAGCAGACATTCTTGATGCTAATTATAAATAATATCATGTAACATAAATTTGTGAGGTAACTATATATTCTATGGTTAATCTTATTAAAAAGAACAAAAAATGTGATCATTAAACTTTATTATTATTTAATTATATAGCCCATGTTCAAATTGTGAGCCAAAATTACCCTGTTAAAACAAACAAATCTACTTTTTTTGAAGTCAAAGATTTGCCTTAATTATCTTTCCCACTTTCCAGATATCGCTAATCATGTTCTTGCTGCTTAGTAATTTATAGCTTGAATCCACCAAATCTTGTTGTTCATCAGGGGAAGTGACAAGATCTTGGTTGCTGCAAAAGGGATTTTCAAACTAATTCAAGATAGAATATGATAAGGGATTTGAATTGCCTGACTTGGCCAATTTTGAGCTCTTTACAGTCAGATTCAGCATCATTTATTTTATTTTATTTTCTGTTTAACTAGTTGAATATTCACCTCTCTTTTTTTTCTCTTTGGGAATAACCAGCATAAAGGTGCAAATCATTTTAACCTATGTTCTAATTAAATTGTTTCTGAATAACTCATTTTGAATATTTTATCAGATTAATTTCTTTATTCCAGAAAATGATTTTGGTTTTTCTGTGCTTGTATGGAATAACACACCATGTAAATGCCACCCACGGAAGATCTCAAAAAATCCCACGCACAAAACAAAACAAAATAAAATAAAGGGAAAATGTAATATTAAGAAGCAACAAAACCAAAACAATTAAGAAGGATAAAAGCAAAAACCTAGAGGATGACCCCATCTCACACTAGCTCTGGCATGACCCAGTAATGGAGCTCATGCTCTCTTATACGAGAGTGGAAACAGCAGAACATGGTACCCAAACTGTACGAAATTACTTAGTCACATTTACTTTTGAAAACCACAAAACTCAGTTTCTTTTCGAATTCTGTCACATTTGAATATGCCTGCCACAGTTTGACCTGACCACCGCTACTGGGATGCATGGCAGAGAGACACGTTTGTCATCTACAAACACGGGAGCTGCTTCACCATTATCATTCTACTGTTACTCTCCGTACTGTCTCAACAACGTGCAACCACCTGCATCAATCATTTCTTCAAAACTAAGTTATACTCCCGTCTTTTAAGTTTAAGAAACAGTTAAAGTTATACTACCGTCTTCAAAAAATAATCAAAATACATGTACAACTTTTTCAGCTATCACCTCTCTCTAGTCTCTACTCTCTAGTCACTACTACTGCTACTCACTGCTTTCTGTCTTCGTATGTGTGTGGTGTCCACTTTATCCTAGGTCTTCTTCGAAAAAAAAAGGTCTGGTCTTTTTCCAACCTGAGCCTCAGGGTTACTTCAAAATTCGTAATAGTAGTAGCTATAGCAGCAGGACTTCTTTTATGTTCTCTTTCTCTTTCTACTGCTCTGGTTCAGTCATTGATTCACTAGGATTCTTTTTTCAACTATATATTGAATTCTGGGTAGTGGAGAGAAATAGGTTGCGCGCGCGCTCTCACTGTTGTTACTTGAAAAACTAACTAGATCATTTTGTTTTTGTTCTTTAGAACTGTTGGGTGTTTTTTAATGAGGGTTTGCACTGTTTCTTGAAAACTTTCTTGGGTTTTTCATAAATATATATAAAGTTATAAACACACACACAGAGATCACAGTTCATCCCTACTACAGTATTTTTCAATGCCAAAGACTCTCTTTATTGGGATTCTTAAATCTTAATAGCTTGGACTTTCTTATCTTCAAGTGCTTAGCTTCTCTCAAAGATCTTCTCTATAAAAAGGTTTTAGTCACTTGAAGATCAGTGAAACTAATATTCCTGCTCCTACAATTCTAGTTTGATAAGTTTCTTGACAATCTTTTCTAGTGCTAGTAAACAATTTCATGGAGGAATTTTATAGGTTCAATCCTACGTTTTTTAGTTCACCAAATGATATTGTCAGGGTTGAAAACTTGCCTGCTGCAAACTTTACTGGTGCTACTACTATTTCTCCTGCTGAATTTCACACTCAAGCTAGTAGTTTTCTTCAAGCTGGTCATGGTCATAGAGAAGTCACTGGATCAGATATGTATGATGCAATCAAGACCCAGATCACCAATCACCCTCGTTATCCAGAGCTAGTATCTGCACATTTAGAGTGCCAAAAGGTTTATCATCATTATCGCATAAGTCCTTTTCTATATTTTTAAAGAAATTTTTGATAATGAGGAAGAAAAGAATTCCGTGAAAGGAACAAAAATGGAAACCTATCGTGTCAAACCTGAGCTTTTGAGTGATTTTCTGTTTGTTTTGTTTTGAAGGTTGGTGCTCCTCCAGAAATGGTCTCTCTTCTCGAATCCATAGGCAGAGGGAACTACAAAACCAATACTTGCTATGAGATAGGAGCTGATCCAGAACTTGATGAGTTCATGGTATATTTTGAAACCCATAGGTTTTTTTTTTCGATTCTTAAGAAAATTAAGCAAAAAAAAGAAAAAAGAACATCCAACTTTTTATTTCCCTTTCACATTTCAAGCTATATGAGATTCTAAGTATTGTGCTTCTTTTTCCCTTTCTTTTTAAGCAGCTAAATGGAATAATAATTTGTTTGTCTAGCAGTTTTATTCTTGGAATAAATTGCTATAACCACTGAAACTGCTGCTGGTTTTCAAGGAATCATACTGTGAGGTTCTTCATAGATACAAGGAGGAATTGTCCAAGCCATTCGAAGAGGCTGCTACGTTCTTGAGTAGCATAGAATCACAGCTAAGCAGGCTTTGCAAAGGAACATTGACAAAGATATTTGATTATGGCTCAGGTAAAGTTTCTCGCACTGTGCCATTTTCCAACACTGGTTCCCATGATCGACTCGCACCTAACTATAGTTGTACTAGCTAGTTGTGTAAGGGGGCAGTGCTCTACTATATATTCATTAAAATCAAATGAATGCCGGTACAGTGAGATCAAACTTTTGCTACCGTGCTTGTTGAAAAGAATAGTTTTACTGATCATTGATGAGTTGAAATGTCAGGATTCTCTGTGTAATTAAACACCATGTCTTGTCCTTATCATCCATGATTTTCTGCTCTATTTTGGGCCCCTACGTAAAGTTGGTCCTACTTATTTTGATGAAAATGATGATGTGCAAACACATATTTTCGTTTCCAGGATTGTGTGTTTTTTGATTTCCTCTTTGTTGATGTAATATATTACACATTTCAATAGTCATAACCTAACAGAAGAAACATACCAAATAATCCATGGTTTTATTTTGTTTTATGGCTGGTTATTAAGGCTGATGATTGGTGGGAATAAGCGGCTTAATTGCAAAGCAGTACTTCGCCTAGGACCTCTTCTATGAAAGCTTTGGTGCCTTACAAGTCTATTTTTAACCTTCTAATTTCATAATTATATAAGCTACGAGAAAACCATGTAATCTTTCAATGTGAGATTGAGGGTTCTTGGGTTAATAAAACATGTCAACAAGGGTTTTTTGATTTTTGAGACCAATTTCTTATTCATCCAAAATTTATTTTAATCAAATTAATGTTTTATGTTAAAATATTACTGTTGAAGAATAATTTCCAATAAAGTCTTAATCCTAGAAATTTGTGGACATTATTTTTAATTTGATCTCAAATCTACTTATTAACTATGATTTTCAAAACAAATTCCTAACGTGATTGCCCATCAAGCATCAATACATACATGGACAGTGAGTGAGTTTGTGTCTCAACCACTAAGTTTTCTATGAAACGTTGATGTATTTCTAAGTTTTATAGTATGAATACAAAGTCTCCGAATCAAGTTTCATTTCAATGGTAGCATGTTATGTTATGCCTCGTTTTCAATTCAGAATTCCTTATTTGCTTAAGCTTGGAATCTCGTATGCTAGACTATGGTGCATAGTCTATCATGTTAACTGAAATTTGATCTTGTGAGGATTTCTTGTTCTCGAATTTTGTTCTTCCAGCCTTGGCTTTATTATTTTTCTATAGTCGTGCTAGTTGCTGAAGGAACTAGCATGATCAATTAAAATGGTATGGAGGCACTTCCCATGAAATTGTACAAAGCATTCTTTTGATTGGAAATAATACAATCCTAGATTCAATTTATTTGGCATTACATAGTAAGATTTGTCCGAAACTACATCAGTTAAGACACTCGAGAACAGCTTTCTTATTGTCTGCCAACATTTTGTATTGCCAGGATGCAAAATACATAATTTTGCAGCTGTAATTTCATTATATATTCAATGATAAACTTTCACTTCTTGGGGCCTTGATAGAACAGATACTGAAGAATTGCAAGCAACTTTTGTAGTCTTTAGAGCATATTTAAATCAAGCAGAAGCAGTCATTGCATTAAAGTAGATTGGAACCTTTTGGTCCTCCTGTGCTGTAGCATTGGAAGACAAGCAGCTGTGCTCTCAAAAACTTTATATTATCTGTCTTAGTCACAAGGACTTGTTTTGCTGCTTGGTTTCGACATAATTTATGAGCTTGGAGGTGTTTGAAAGTTGAATAAACTTGTGTTAGCAAAATTTTATCTCAGCTAGTTACTATTACCTATATGTGATGATGTTGATATATGGCCAGCTGGAAGATGATTGATAGTTGGTTAATGTTCATAATCTTGCCTGTAAGATAAAGCTGTTTCTTTCTCCTTTGGGGATCTGGTAGATTAACCTATAAATGACCACCACGGATTTCATTTCAATCATTTCAGGAGACAGCCTTGTGTTAGATCTTGATTTTAAAGTTTCTTCTCAATATTTTTATCGGTTTTGAATCCAAAAGTCTAACTACACTGTACTGTCTGTTTTTCTTCATAGCAGATGAGCCAGCAGGGACATCTGAGGAGGAGCTAAGCTGTGGGGAGGTTGAAGCACCTGAAAGTCAAGAAACAACTAGTGTTGGTTCACATGAGCAGAATCTAAAAGGAATGCTCATGCGCAAGTACAGCGGTCATCTTAGCAACTTGAGAAAGGAATTCCTAAAAAATAGAAAGAAAGGCAAATTACCAAAGGATGCAAGGACAATGCTTTTGGACTGGTGGAACCACCACAATAGATGGCCATATCCTACGGTGATCATTATAACCTTATAATCTGATTACTCCTGCTTCTTTTCATTCTACATTTTGTTACTCGGATTTCTTACAAATGTCTCTTGCATGTGCTATAATACATGACCCACAAGTTCATGATATGTTGAGGCAAGACAGGAAGTACAGAGAGGAGATATAGACGGATAAAGATATTATTTTTTGAATCAACTATACTTGCCCGGATCATTGTCACCAAAACATTCACTGAAACAAGTTTAAAGCAAAATATTTAAGTCTCTGGTATAACTTAGCAAGAAAGCGATTTCTTTTTGAAGGATATTCAGAGGATAACATAATTGAGTTTGCAAGCTGAAAACGATAGCAAGTGAATAATGTTGGCATTGCTTTGGTTCATGTCTTCTTCTGAAGAATTATTATATAAGAATATACAATACCGATATTCGAAATCTTTTTGGTGAAAAAGTTGCAGAAGGTGAAACTTAATCCACAAATAAGTTGTAGAAGGTGAAACAATGTAGTGTGCTGATGCATTTGTTTCGGAGTAACCCTTTATTATCTTGAAACTATATAATGTGAAGATGCATTTATCTCGGAATAACCCTTCATTATCGTTGAACTCCAATTTATCATTGTCTACATTCTGCTACATGTACTTCTTTGAAGCTATAATCTAGAAGCTTGAAAGTTTCATAGCATTCAGTCACAAATTGTTGCTCAAGCAAGTCTATCAGCCATTTTTAATCAGAGTTAGTCTACAGTTCAATCTTAATCCAGAACACTTGATCTGCAATATCTAAAGTGCCATGAAAGCTTATGTAAGTCCGTTCCTTTCCTAATTGACTTCAATGATATTTTTGAAGCCTAACCAGTATGAATGGATTATCTGGTAAAACAGGAAGAGGAGAAAGCAAAGTTATCAGAGATTACAGGACTAGATCAAAAGCAGATTAACAATTGGTTTATCAACCAGCGGAAGCGGCACTGGAAACCATCTGAAGATATGAGGTTTACTCGCATGGATGGTGTCAGCGGCGACCCAGGGGGGGCACTATGCTATGATTTTGTTGGTGATGATATTGGGACATGAAAAAAACTCCAATTCGGTATCCCTCCTCCTCCTCCTCCTCCTTGTATAACTTGCATACCTGTAAAGCTGTCTACTTGTAGTTATCTTGTATGTTTAAAAGCCATTGGTTCCAATTCTTACAAAGCAGTTCTGGTTCCTTGCCTGTGACCAACATGAACTAGCATTCTCCTGTATATGCATGTTTGTGCTTTTATCCTATCATGCTGAAAACCAGGAATTCCCTCTGTAACGTTAATAAAAGGAAATCTCGGACCAGTTTTGTGCATAAAGTGGAGTTATATCAGCTAGCAGTTGTAAACTGTTAAGCTTGCTTTCTGCTTGCTGGTGCTTGTAACCTTAGTACCAGGACCGAACCTTTCGTATTTTATTTTTTTTTTTTACGATAAAGAGTGTTTTCGGATCACATTGCTTGTAATTGAACAATTGTGTCTGGTTTGTAGTGCAGTACAGGTTGTTTTGGTTTTTAAAGTGTTTTTTATTTAAAAATATATTAAAATATTATGTTTTAATTTTTTAAAAATTATTTTTATATCAGAAAATAGTTTAAAAATATTAAAAAAATATTAATTTTAAAAAATAATATTATTTTTTTTAATATTTTTCAAAAATATTTTAAAACACCAGTTTAAATTCCCTTCTCAGGATAATAAATTTCTCTAGGCACAAGTTTGAACTCATAGAAGGAAGCATACCTTTTACCACCTCGCTAATCACCATGTCATTAATTGTAGTTGTTTTTTCACCATCAATGAGATAACTAACTCCTGAAAAGAATAAGAAAACACGATTATTTACAAAACTAACTAATTTAGATTTATTGAGATTTTATAGTTTAAATTATTAAAATTTGTAGAATTGAATATTAAATGAAGTTAATTAATTTTTAAAAATAATGCGAAAGGAGAGGTTAATCTTTTTAATTTGATATAGTAAAAAGAAGGAATTAATGTTAAAATTAGTGTTTTTTTTTCTTTCAAAATGCTTATCTATTCAATTAAGAAGACCTTGTTTGTTATTTCTATCAGATTTAATCCTCAAATTTTTAATTGTTAAATATTTTGTTTTTTTTTTAATTCTTTCTACCATATCTTTTTTATTTATCACCTTTATTTATTGATATTTACTCTTTTTTTATTAATTGATTTTTTTATATAATTTTTAATCCAAGTTTATTTATTTAAATAATTTATACAATAATATTTTTTCAACTGCATCATCTTTTAACTTTTTTACCGGTCATATTCGGTTTGTGTTATTTTAATTTTAATTTATTTTATTTAAATAATTTATAAAATTAATTTTATATTTGTTAGATTTGATCATGGATTTTCTAATAAACCAATTTTTAACATAGCAATTGTTTCAAACAAACTGTAAAAGCATCAAGGATGTTGAATAGACTGTCCCGAAGAAAGGTTTTTGCAGTGGCAAGATTGAACTCGATAGAAAATGTTTTCGGCTCCTCTGCATTCTCATCATGCTACCAGCTAGCAAGTGTTTGGGCTTCTTTCAGCTCTTTTCAACAAATGCAATAGAGCCCACTAGGACCAGTATGTTTTGTGAGGGTTCTTCATCTTCTTCTTCAAGCTCTTTCCACTGTTCGTGATGGTGTTCATGCTCATTTTCAGTACCTGGGCCTTAAACTTTCATATTTTTCTTCTGATAAACCCTCTTATTCATGTAACGCGTCATATGGATGATAGACAGATAATAAAGAGATTATAGCTTCTGGTTGGACGGACTAAATCCATCTTACTGTAGTGATATAAATTCGATTATCATTTCAGAACAAAAATAAACATATATAGTAAGAATAGAACCATGTTTGGTTATGAAAATATAAAATAAATATAACTGGAGGGAAATGTCTCTCTATTTTTTTTTTAATTTTAATTCTATCTCAACTCAAGATATCATCAAAACATTTATTGTACAACTGTTCCAGGATTATTATAATTTATTTATAAATTTAAAAACAGTGAGGGTGCTCACAGGTTCTTTAGAACGGCATGACTCAGATGAGGTTGTGCTAGATCACGCCGATGTTTTTAGCCTGACAACATCATCGATCTTATTTTCGAAGAAGAAGACATGATTTACAAATATTATCTTACCGAGAAAAACTTCTTAAAATATATATTAATAAGAAATTTAAAAAAAAATATGGAACCATTAATTGGAGGGATTTATCAACGGGTCTCCACTTCAATATTATAATCTAACGACTTGTGTGCATTTTGATTCTGACTTTTTTTTTTCTTGCAAAACATTTATTAACATATATTGGACAGGCTGACTGGCTAAACAGTGTTTTCCTTTCCAAACAAACTATTTGACAATTCAAAAGGTAAGATGGCCTGCGCTGTCTACACAACCATCTGTCATCATCTTGCAAAACCCTGACTGTCTATACACACAACCATGAATGTTTAGATATGAGAATGGCAAAATGGAGATTATTATGTTGGAATTAAGAAGATGACCTTGGAAATTAACTACAGAAGATCAGGAACCTGGAAAGACATGCTTGCTTTTATTTGGATCCAACAAGGGACAAATTCATTGATGATGCCATAGCACACATACTACCATATCTTTATCATTTTAGTTGATGTGTTAAATATATAGATAAAGTCATTTTTTAAGGACAGTGAGCCTGTAGCTCAATCAATGGCTGGTTTCGAGCTCGAAGAGTGATTTAATTTTGGAGATATAGTTTGAAATAGATGTTTTTATTCATTGAAATTGAGAAGCAAAAGACATAAATGCGGAAGGATACAACAAAAGTAGATGACATTAATACTGATGTTAGACATTCATGAGACAATAAGCTAGATGCAGTAAGACATCAATTCTCAATCGGTGCATGATATAAGAGGATATTTAGGGTGAAAACATCATGGATAGAGATTTTATGTGTGCTGCTCCTCCACGACCAGTTCTTCAACCATGGTAACATGGCTGAGGGGGTTTAAGGCTAGGATCTCACAGCACTTGTTAGGCAGTACTATCATGGAGCCAAGACCAGTTTGCTGATGATCAATTGAATTTATAGGCATTGGATATTTACGAGCGATGACAACTGAGTTTATCACCTCATCACTTGGATGAAACACAGAAAGGACCTCGAATCCTCGAAGATCACAAGGATCAATCACTGGATAGAGAAAAGCCCTAGCCCCATGAGCACTCCTCAGCATCAGAATAGCACCAGGAGCCATCTGCTTAGCCAAATGATCAATAACCTTAACCTTCTCCTCCTTGTCCATCCCAACTAAAGCTGCCAAGAAGACTACATCAAATTCTTGGAGCTCACTTGTCACATTCATTATATCGGTTGTGTGGAAGAACATTCTACTCGACAAGTCAGGATGAGATGTGACTAATTGAAGAGCCTTTGAGTTGGCTGAAGGGTCAATATCATAGTTGTGGAAGGAAGTTGTGGTGAGGTGATTACAGGCTAACACAATTGAGGTTAAGGGAAGGGGACCGGAACCCACAAACGCAACCTTGACAGGGACATTCGTGTGGTGTTGCTTAAGGATGTTGAACTCAAGGTGGCTAAGTTTAAGGTAGTTTGGATAATATGGAAAGATACTGAGATGGTCAAGAGGGTTTTCATAGGACCCTAAGATAGCAGAGAAATGACTCTCTAAAAGTCCTTCAGCTTCTCCACAAAGTCTGATAAGGTTAGACCTCATTTCCTGAGTTTTCTTGCAAAGCTTGTCGACATCAATGGGGTTTGGTGGGATGCACGTGAGAACAAGTTGTGTGAAGAGCATGTCGACATCTTTGGAGGGCTTGAGACTCTCAAGGCTTGAGATTTGCTCATACAGATGGCAGACTTTTTGTACGAGAGGTTCATTCTGGCAAACCATGTCGACACTGTGAGACAATATTCAGCAAGGACTCTTGAATATCAAAAAGAACTCGCAAAGACCTCTGAACTGAAAACACTCTTCACAACTGGGGAGAATACTCCAATGAGGTCATTATTTATGGACATTCATGAGGTCCACACCACGAAAAATAATAATAATTTATTACTGTATTACATAATGGACTGCGTCAAGATAAATTAAACCTAATATAATATACAAATTAATCATAACTTTTATTATAAAATTTTATCCCTTGAATTACTCCATGTCTATTCATTTTAGAATATCTCCTCTTATTTAAAGTTTGGGAATATATGCAAATTAATATCTCTTTCTTAACTATAAATATGCCTCACAATCTTGTGCTGGAATATTGTGCTGAAACGATGAGAGGTATTCCAGTTGAATTAGTGTTTTGATGGACTAAATTAATTAATAGAAGGTTTAATTTTTTTAAATGGAGAATGTGATCAAATCAACGGTCCCAATGCCAAGGATCGATGTTTCAGCATCACATCACTATTACAAAAGCCCCAGCTGAAATCTTGATTTTGAAATAGTCCCGGCCACAAACTTCTTTATTATATGAGAGTCAGCGGTTGGTCCTGCACCAGGCCTTTAATGCTGAATTGGTTCTATCTTTTTCCTTTGATTTGGCTGTTTTTATAACACTTTATGCCTTGTTACAGTTATGAAGGAACAAAAACAGTTAAGCTTATTTTGCAAGTGTCCAAGGTGTTTTGAAAGTAAAATATATGTAATTCAAATATGTTTTTTTTTTATCATTAAAAGATTAATATAATAATCAACAAATTAAATCTCTACATCTAAACAACTAGGGTTCTAGATGAGGCAAGGAAAAAAATTGTATAACATTTGATCAACAATCAAATAGTAAAAATTCACAGGGCTTGAATTAAGAATTTGCTAGAGTGAAATGAGGCGGTAAAGTAAATTATCTAGTAGGTAGTTCAATGATAAGACTTTAGGGTTAGGAGTTTTGTTTCTTCTGAAGTTGTTAATATGATAATCATTGGATGTTTACATGGTTATTAATTTTAAGATTCGAAAAATTAATTGAGGTGCACGCAAACTGATTCAGATATCTATATTAATAAATAAAAAAAATAAAGGGGTAAAGGAGGTTTTTAGGGTTTGAGGATATTTCTTGTTCAATTTCTACAATCTTATTTTTCTAACTCACGCCCAAATATGAACTCGGTAGTAAACCTCTTGTTCCTCGTAATTTAATTTTTTAAAATAGCAGCTCATCCGAAAGAAATTAATTGAGGATGAGATTCTTAATTATTCTAATGCTTTCACAATCTTGATTCTTTCAACTTGTGGTTTCACAAAACCATTTTATATAAATCAATCGTGCTAGATTTTGGAGTGGCTAACATATATATATATATATATAGTGTGAACTGAGGGATTCTCATCACTTCAACACCGGCCTAGATCGTGAGAGTTTACTTTGTGAATGTCTAATTATCATTGTTGACGGCTTGTGTGTGTGTGTGTGTGTGTGTGTTAAAATATTATATATATATATATATATATATATATGAGAATCCCTCAGTTCACACTAGCTTTGCCAATTTTATAATGTAAGTTCTAGTAGAGACACATAGCTTGGTCAATCTAAATTGAAATTATATATGGCAAGATCAAGCTGATCAAAACTTCCACGAGAAAGATTTCAATATTAGAGCTGCTTTCATTTCACCATCTCGACTCCATTGGCTACATGAATTTTTGAATTTTGTGATGAAGGTTTGTATCACTTTCACAACTTCGTCAGCAGTGAAAACAAGGCCAGGAAATTAACTCAAATCTCATGAGATCAATTTTCTGGTTATTTGTAGAAAAAAATAAATTATATATCAATGTCATAATAGCATTACCTTATTTTATTAGTTTCCTTCCAACATTGAAACCATAATAATAGCCCAGCATACAAAATAAAAACTAGTATAGAAAAAAGATAAATTCAAAATAGACTAGAAATTTTATTGTACTTTGTCCTAATTTAAAATCTTGAATTCAATGGTTATTTGATGTCAAATATTTCTTTTGAATGAATACACCTTAACTAATAAATTCAAAACAAGCATTTGTACTCTTATAACCATCTAGTGGTGGTGACCCACTGGTACGGTGTTATGATTAAAAGGTTTACTCCCCCTATGATTGCTAATATGATGGTTATTGAAAACTTACATGATCGTTAATTTTAAAACTCATGAGATTAGTTGAGGTGTATGCAAGTTGATCCAGACACCCACATTACTAAAAAAAACAAGCAATTTGTAAATGGTGAGTATGATAAATAAATAAATAAATAAAAAGAAAATGAGAATGAAGAGTGGGAATATCAAAGAAAATTATACATATTTTTATTTATATGGAAGAGGTGGGGATGAAAACAAAGAATGAGTTTTTTAAAGTGGTATAATATTTTTATTTATTATATATTAATTGTTTTTATTACAATCATCACTCACCATCATCATTAATGGTTGCAATAACATTATTATTGTTGTTGTTGTTATATACCACCGACATCGATCATACGCATTCCCTAATCTTTGAATTAATTTAATCTTGTAATGCATTCTCATGATTCATCTCGTCATTTCTTGTCTCATTCTTCAGCAAGGTGACAACATTCCTCTCGTGATTGCTTGTTTCATAATTCAGTAAGGTGTTAACACATAAAAGTCTTCTTTAATTTTTGGTGCGTGCAATGAAAAAGCAGGTAGACCACCCCATATCTCTATTATTTTATATAAAAAGATTTTGTTCACGATGGAAATTTAAAATCTAATTTTGAAATTAATATAACTGATGTACTGTTTTATAGAGCTTTTTTTTTTTTTTTTTTCATTTTAGAATGTTTGAATCTTGATTCCTCCATTAAACAAACAAGCAAGGTGACCTTACAAAAGATGAATGGCCACTTTAATTTTGTAGTGTATTATGTTGACATTTCATGTCATGGGAACTATTTCCCTCTGCCAATCCCATACAAAGCCGAAAGCTCATTATATATATCTTGCAAAAAGATCGATGGTAGTGCTTTCGAAAGCACTATAGTTTTCCATGAATCGTTTGACCTTTGATTTATTCTTTTAATTTCGATTCAATGGTGAATATCATTCTCTTTTTCGGAAGCAATGACGATCGACCAATTGGATATGCCTCTCGTACGTGTTGCTTTTTACTTCTTCCTTTGTCGAGCCAGCATGTTGGATCTGCTTTCATTAGAATTTATTCAAGACAGCTTAGGAATCGTTATAAATCATATTATGAGTTCTCATAATAATATAAATTATATTATAAGATTTCACCTAACAATTTAATTTTTTATATAAGATAATTCCTTAACATGATATCAGAACTTTATTGACCCAACAGTCACGAGTTCAAATCTCACTATTCTTATTCTATTTGATAACAATTAAGCACAAGATAGAGTATGTCTATAAACAAGTTTCAAGCTCAAAAAATTTTCACTTGAAGAGATGTATTAGAGAATAATATAAATTATATTATGAGGTCTCACCTAACCGCTTAAGTTTTTATATGAGATAGTCCTTTAACATCTTTCCCTTCAACTCATCGGCTACGATATGATTTTTTTACTTGAGAAAATGTATTAGAGAATAATATAAATTATATTATGAGGTCTCACCTAACAGCTTAAGTTTTTATATGAGATGGTCCTTTAACATCTTTCTCTTCAACTCATCGGCTACGATATAATTTTTTTTATATTGATTTATGAGATTGAGATTAAATTTTATCACGAGCAAATTTTAATAAGGTTATAGTTGCTGTAAAATAAGTTTATTTACTATAAAATTTTCAAATTTTCCCCGTAAGTTTGGCAGTGTATAACTCAAAATTAATCTAAAGTATGAGAAGCATTAACAGAAACCATACTTGGTGCTATATGAAGACACCATTGCACATTTTTTAGTGTCTTTTTGAGCATACTTTTCGAGGGTCCATGATAGAGAGTTATGGTGCTGTAGGATGTGATGGGAACATGATATACCTTTTTTGCCAATTTGGCCACTTTCATTAGCAACCAGAGGACCTACGCGACTACTCGACATTGAAGTTGGTTTACCTTTTTTATGATGTTGTTGTTGATGAGGATGCCTTCTGAAAAAGCTAAGTAGGGTAGGGCTCTTAAAATTTCAATGCTTGCACTGATGTTTTAATTGCAACATGAAATTATTTGGTTAATTTATGAATCTGTTAATACTTTTTTTCAAGTTTCTTCAATATCATTTTTTGGTTTATATACTAGTTGATCATTAGGGTAATATATAGTTGTTTTGCTCAATCATGGGCAAGAGAAATTCAATTGAGATTTAGAATTTAGAATTATTGAATTATAAGACACTAATTAATTATGCTAAAATAGTCCCTGAACTATAAGATCAAGCATGGTTTAGTGTTGAAATGATTTTAGAGTAGATGATATTTAGGGCATCGACCGTGTGCTAATTGTTTTTCAAACAAGAAATCAGAGTGATAAAATTTTAGAAATTTAAAATGAAAAATGATGTTTTTTTTTAATCTTCACACAACCAATGATGGCTTTGACCAAGAAATTAATATTTATGAAAGTCTATGTTAGAAAATAATATAAATCATATTTTAATGCTTCACTTAATAGTTTAAATTTTTAGGTGAGATGGTTTATAACATGGTATCAAAGCTTTATTGACCCAACAGTCACGAATTCAAATTTTATCATATCATTCTATTTAATAAAAATCAAGCACAAGATGATATGAATCTGTGCAAATTTCAAGCCCAAAGAGGTTTTCACCTGAGAAGGTATGTTAGAAAATAATATAAATCACATTCTAAAATCTCACCTAATAGCATAAATTTTTAAGTGAAATAGTTTCTTGTAGTCTAAACATTTTAGTTTCTAGTAATAGGCAAAGCATCTTTTCTTTCCTTGAATTTTTTCCAAAACTCCATTATCATCACTTCTACGCCTTTCAAGTAACTTATATCTCTTCATTGTATGTACTTTAATGGAGTATTCTAAGTGATCCCTAATAACGTTATGAAACTTGACGGGTCAATATTAAAATTATAAAAGGATTAGATTAACTTGGATTAATCAAAATAATATTATTTCATTTTAAAAAAATGAATTTTAATTAGTTAAATCATGACAACTTCCACCCAAATTAAATTTTTTACAACATAGTTTAGATTATTATATCATGAGTTGACCCATCAACATCATTGGATTAATGGATTTGATAATACTGTTTGCAAATATTGAAAGGCGACCCATACCAAAGAAAATGTAATGCTTTTATTTGTAAAGATGGTCATGATTATGATTATTTTTTAAAATATTTTTTTATTTAAAAATTTATTAAAATATTTTTTTTAATTTTTCAAAATTAATTTTTAATATTAACTCATCATCAAATGATGTAAGACCTTGAAAAATCTTCATCTAGAACCAAGGAAAAAATAAATTATTTAAAAAAAAACATTTTGAAAATGGTTCATAAACGGGCCTTAGAAAGCAGCACAAGGGAACAAATAAACAAGAGACAGAAGGTGGGGTCAAATTGCATGTTCATCGGTTATTATCGAAAACAGAAGAACAATAGCCATTCGGCTTGGGTGGTGGCAGTCACTCGAAGCCACCCTCGAGATATGGATACTCATAATTTGCTTCTTATTCTGCCATCTTGTCCATGGAAACGCTATCTCTTTCCCAACTTGTCCTGCTGGCCGGTCCAATGCTCTCCCTTCCTCGAAAATTATTCAGCTCTTTTGGAATATCTTGACTATTTTTAGTTCGCAAATGGGGAGATCCATTCTTCCAAGGCTAATAATACCACTAAAGAAAACAGAGAAGACGACGACGACTACGAAGATTATATGTTTGATCGAATGGAAAAGGCTTGCACGTTGAGGATATTGGATTTGGATTTTTATTGATTCGAAACTCTTGATTATGTAGTCAAGTAATTTTAAATGAAAATAATATTTTTTTAAAAATAGTTGAAAATTATAAAAATTTAATTGAATAACGTTACAAGATCAATTATATCTTCATAAGTTAAATTATAAAGCTGATCTTGTAAAGTTGATCCAATCACTGTTGCTAAAAAGTTTCAATCCTAACATAACCTAAAGTAATGTGAAAGAAGTGTGATTAATTCACTATGAATTATTTTTTTTTTTGGAATATAGATATCTGGGCCAGTTTATAAATACCTTGAATAATTTCATGGATCCTGAAATTAATAATCAGTTAAAATTTTCAATAAACAAAGCTAATAATCCCTGGAAAGCAAATTTAAGATCTGGCCAATTAAGTCACACTCCCTCCTCATGAATAAATCACAAAGAATTTACCTTTTAGAATAAAATAGTAATTTTATCATGTTAGATTTTTTTTTCATAAGTAAATTACTTGATGTTATTAAAAGCACAAAAATAATAATACTTGAATACAGTTTATGAGCTTTCTTGATATTTTAATTTTTAAAACATAGTGTAATGATTTTATTGTCCTTGCAATTAAAATTCTCAAAGCTTGACTGCAAGGGCTTATTCATCATTTTACAATGGTTTTTTTTTTCTCTTTTAATTATTTTATTCTATGAAATTTATGGTATTTTAATAAATAAATAAAAAACAAGTCAGTCACTTTCTCGCTTCCAGCCAGCATTTGCGTTTGCTTTTGTTGATTGAAATTATTGTTTTTTTATTTGAGATATTTTTTTAATTTAATTTATTTTTTCCAATTTCATCTTCCATTTTTATCTTGAAAATTCTATAATCATTTTTTTTTAGATTAAGAATTCTTTTTTCTTTGCATATTTATTTTTTAATATTAAATTAGTTAAAAATTAAATTTCTTAATTGAACGTGAATCTATGATTTCATGGGTTATGAATTTAAAAACTTAGATTTAAAAATTTCACTCAATATTGCTTGGTTTTTCATATTATTAAATTAGGATTGTCTTTTTTATTTTATTAAATCAACCCAACTTAAGAAACCCGAATCACTCAATAACTCGAGTCTCAAATTGTTTTTTCTTTTTTTAGAAATCCTAGCATCATTTGATTTTATTTTTATTTTGTGTTAGGAAAAAATTAGCTTGACCCACATCATTGCGCGGATCATTAATACTAGTTTATTTGAGTCATTTTTTTTTATTATTCTTTTTAAAAATTTATATTTTTTCTGCTTTATGCTTTCAATATTTAATTAACTATGCTTTCAATAAGCTAGTATTAAACTCAATAATGTTTGCCATTCATGTCTTCTATCCCATGAGAGCTCTAGAACTCGAGCCTCTCATTTGTAAATTGTAACCCTGTACTCAGGCTCACTGTTGACCCTTCATGCCATCTATCCCCTTGATGCTCGTTGTTACCTTTCTGTGTCTTTTGAGTAGGCTTCTTGCCTGATGAACTCAATTCCTCCGCCTCTCCCTTGCAAGAAGACTACCCGAGCACAGGAACAACAATCAGCAACATCATCGCATGGAGGAGTTCCCAGCACCTCACATGCCCACCAGTTCAGAAATCTGCCCGGAAAAACTGAAATGCTAATTCATCATGTAATCAGTCATTTGTTATGGTCTGAACAATGAACCTGCAACTTCCAATTCATCTAGGCAGAAGTAAATTTTGTTTCAGGAAAGCATCAACAGCCCCAAACAAAAATAATAGGCGGAAAGGGACTTGGAGTACAATTTTAATGCCCCCATAACCCCCACAAATAAATCTAATGATGCACGAGGAAAATAAATTTAAGACAATCTACTCAGCGAGTTAACTGCTTGAAGAAAATGAATTTGATCATAGTACCATATATTGATACACAATCTCAAGTGACTCACTAAATGTTGCTTACACTTCATCTAGCTGGATGCATCTTACCCACAGAGGGGAAAGAATCAAATATTGTCCCTATGTATTCACCTGAACTCAGAATTGAATTCAAAGGGGAAGAAAATAAATTTGATCATAGTACCATATATTGATACACAATCTCAACTGAGTCACTAAATGTTGCTTACACTTCATCTAGCTGGATGCATCTTACCCACAAAGGGGAAAGAATCAAATATTGTCCCTATGTATTCACCTGAACTCAGAATGTTCATATGATTCGGAACTTTCTTCAGGAGGAGATTCATACACATTAGAATCCTCGGAAGCCTCATAACTTTTGTATCCTTGAGAGTCCTCTGAAACTTCAAAATTCGCATAAGTTGAAGTTTCATGAACTTCACCATCTTCTCCTTGAGCAAACTGAAGCAAGTAATGTACTCCATCAACCACATCGTAAACCATTAGTCCTATCCTACCTCCAACCCAACTGCCTAAGTGACTGCCAACAAGATAACCAACACGTCCAAGCCTTTCCTCACCAAGAAAACCTCCAGCGTAGGCACCAACCAAGGTTCCACTGCCCCTGAGGAAACCTTCTGTCACTGTACCACCATAATAAAGAGCTTCAAAAAAATCCCATCCAGAAGAAATAACAGGACCTATGATGCGTTTTGTTTGCTGCTTTGCCAGCTTTGCTGCCTTTGCCCCTTCTTTCTGTGCTGTTTTTGCTGCATCTTGTGCAGACATTCCCTGTCCTATGGTATCAAGTAATGAATGCTCAATTGCAAGATTCCTCGCTCTCTCAACATGAGAAGATCTGATATTGTAGAAATAAAGTTTTACACCCTCTTTCACCGCACATGCTAGGGTTCCAGAGCTCATGTCAAAGCAATCAAAGATCGTAAACTTCCCACTCTGTGATGAATAATCATCCCCAACCAGCTGCCGACATTTTTCAGCTATAAAATGGAACTGCGCATAAGCATACCATGTTGTGCAAAAAATTCAAGCCAATACATTTTACATTCAATTTTGTAAAATTCAGATGATGATTTAAGAAACCAACTTGTTCTCTACTTTCAAATATTCAACCACCAAGCACAGAATGGATTTGGTTAGAATCTTGACTTGATGAGAATATTGTTTTTATGCTACTATGAACACCTAGAACGTGCAATACAGCTATAATGTTGTTTGCAGGCACACACAAACACATGCAGACATTTTAAACATTTGCAAGGTCAAACTAATTGTTCCTGATTTTGTCCTAAATCATAAGAACCACTTCTACAAAACAGTACTTGCTAGATGCTCATGAGAGATAATCATTAAAACTATACCAAGTTAGGTGATCTCAACATTAAATTAGACTATTTCACATCAGCTACTGTGCCTCAAAATATCAGAATTTGCAATGTATTTTCAACGTGAACACTTACCAAACCCCACAAATTTAGCCAATTAACTGAGAAAATTCAGAATCCTCTAAACTTTGATCATTAAACCAGGAAATTTTAACTAATTATTTACACCATCCCAATCACATTTCACCAATATCAAAACTTCAGAACATTTGCACTGATAAAATCAAATAACTAACTAAGGGGATATCACTATCCAGTCTTAATCAGAGATTGGATCTTTAGGAAGTAATCAACAAACCCAGATTAGAATGAATCCCTACAACACAAAAGATCACAAATTTCATATCACAAAACTAAAAAAGAGAACTATCAAAGATTCACCAACCCATAATTCAAGAACTCAATCAAAACCAAAAACAAATCTCCTTGAACCTAATAGATTCAAACTATACACCTAAAATAGAATCAAAACAAAAACAAAAAGCCCACAAAGAATTACACATCAAAATAAAAAAAACAAGTACCTGTGATGCTAAGAGCAATTATTCCAACTATAAAGACAAGAAACTGAACCCTCCGCTTTTGGAAATCCATAAGAACAGAACAAGTATGGTTTCTTGCGTTTGTGTTTCAAAGAAATGTTTGCTTGAAGAAGTTAATGATGTAAGAAAGGAATAATCTTTTTTACTTGATCTTCAAGTTGTCTGCCGTTTGTGCTAAAATGTAAGAAAGGTAAGAAGATCTTCTTGCCAATGGAGACTGCATGGAATACTGAATTTTATCACTAGATGTGGGGAGACTGACCATTCAAGCGACCTCGCAGAACGCACCGTTTTGATGGTCTGCCTATGCTGACTTTTCTTATTCATTTATTTATGGTTATATGTTTTTTTGGATTACAATAAATCTCATTATTTTTTAGGTATTTTTTGTGAGCTAAATTAAATGAATAAAATACTGATTATCTTAGTTTCTTATAAAATAAACATGTTTTGATTTAAATTTAAGATTTACAATATAGTTCTTAAATTTTTTTACCATCACGCCATGCTTATTGAAGAATTATGATTATTATATTTGATAATGTGTTTTGAGTATTTTTAATTTAAAAAGTCATGATGTTTTTTTATTAATTACCAAACATGTATTAATTAAAATTTATGTAAATTATTTATATTAAAAGTAATATGTTTGGCAAAAAAGAATTATTGTTTCTATAATTGTACTTACACATCATTTTAACAAGGTTTTTATTTATAATCTAATATGCATTAATACTTATAAGCTTAAAAATCATAAAAACTATAGAATTCAAATATATTTGGAGATGATGAATGAACATTATAATGAAATGGTGACAGAAAATAAATATTCATATGATTTTATAATATTATTTTCGATGTTTTTTGTATAATCTTACACATTAAAATTATCTCATTAAAAGCTTCACCAGGAGAAAATTAAAACAAAAAGTTTATTAAAAAAAGAAGACTTATGGAAGGAACGATGAATGATTACTCATGGGAAAAAGAAGGAGAAGAAGAATTAAATGGAAAAAAAAACAGCAAATTATTCGTAGAGCATTGAATTTGAAGGAACGATGAATGAAAAAACAGCAAATTATTCGTAGAGAACTGAATTTGATCAAATTCGAGAGCTACAAAGACCAACAGTGTCTTCTAGGCAAAAGAACATATCGATACGAGTTGCTTCTCAGCTCATACTGTGACAGCAACATCGTCCCGCGACACAGCTTCCACCCCCAGTTCTATATCTGCTAACGCAGTCCACATTGCACTCATATAATCCGTATGCTGGAGTACATTTATGGTGACAGCGGGCACTCCCTGCTGCTTCTGCTACACCATCTGCGCATGCATGCAAGAATATTAATTTCGAGCCTTAATTTCTCCACTTGATGGATTTACATATTGCAGATCATGTAAAATAGAGGAAATCATATTTCATTTCAAACGAATAAGAGAGATGCATTCTGAAAATCAAAAGACATGGAAATATAATCTCGAGAGGTCGATTTGACTGTCAAGAACATATGTTTACTGCTATGAATTCTTGAGTTTGAACATTAGAGTGTTGTGAGGAGTTCATTCTTCAAAGTGCTCCTGATTTATACAGAGAGTACGTCCTTAAAATCATTAAGAAAGGGGATTTTAGAACACCCTTTACCATTTTCCTAGAAAATAAAAGAAAGAATAAAGAACACGTAAAAAAACAGATAAATGGAGTTAGATTTGGAAAAGAAAATATACAGGTGCTAGCCAGAACGATAATGAAGACAACAGTGAGAAGAGGGAGAAAGAGCTTCATTTCTTCTGCTTCTTCTTTAACCCTTTGATATATAAATTTGATATATTCAATTACAATAGATCATTGTTCTTTATATACACACACAAAATTAGAGAGGCCAGGGTAATATTTCGATTATCAATTATGGCTGCAGGTAATGCGTATATATAAATATAGAAATCTCCAAAAAAAAATATTCTATGATAAATATAAAATAACATTGTCAAGATTTATTTCCTTTTTTCTTAATTGTCCTTATTTTTAGGCAACAGTTTAGACAAGTTCATATTCCATGTGGAAATTATTTTGATTTAACTAAGGTAAACAAATCAAATCCACCTTTCTTAATTTGGATTAAGATTCTCTCCGATTTTGTCTTGTTTACACTTTAAATCGATAGTCGCAAATTTAGTTTCTTTTTTAGGGTAAATCCATGAGATTTATTGTAAAATATTTGATTACCTGTTATATCATGAAATTTGATCAATCAAATAATACAAAATATTTGACTTTTTTTGTTTACCTTCACACCTTTAGAATTTCAATTTAAACAGAAAAGTATATTGACTAAGGGGTGTTTGGGAGTATGGTTGCTGTTGCTTTTCAAAGTGTTTTTCGTGCCAAAATGCATCAAAATGATGTTTTTTTATTTTTTAAAAATTATTTTTGACATCAGCACATCAAAATGATCTAAAAACACTAAACTGCCGGTTTTTTTAAAAAAAAAACAACGAAAAACAGCAAAAAACAGATTGGATCGTAATGCCAAACGGGACCTAAGCCAGAAGATTTAGTTTACCCTGTGAGTTGACACAACTAAATTTAACCGGGTTAGCATTAAAACAGAAATTCCAAGATGGTGATCTAAAGCTTGACAGCTATACATTGTAAATTATAAGGGAACTAGAAATTCACAGGAAACATATTACCATCACAAAAAATTATCAGATCTGAGAGGACTGGTCAAAGGAAAAGTAATTTATTACAAGGTGAAGAGACTTAACATTTGTTATGATATTTTAACAAATTTAAGTCATAGGCTCAATCAAAAATACAAAATAAAAACCTTTAATTTTTTATAGTTTTACAATCTGATCCGGAATCTATACAAAGCATATAATCATAGATAAAAGAGTCATTCATGCATGGTTATCAAAATCACAATTTTGACACGACACGTAAGGCACTTCCGAAACTCGGATCGTAAGATTGAATTGTTAAATTTTACCTGAATTTTTTTGTATAAAAATCGTAAAATCATAACTAAAATCATGTAGGTAGAAAAATCATAAAATCATAAGTAAAATATTTTTGAATACAATACAATATAATTATGGCCATAAAACTTCATTAGTTAAGGTTTATACATGATTCAAAATAACTTAAAAATACATTACAAAACAATTATATCCATAGAATTTCATTAAGTAAAAACTAACAAATTTAAAATAAATATTTTGTTAATGTCCTATATAAATTAAAATCAATCTCATGACCGTCATTTTCCTCGTTATTTTTAATACATTTATCAAAAATATTACTTTTAAAAGGATTGTTAATACTAATACTAGTACCAACACCGATATTACTAGCTTCAACTTTAACAAACTATTTCGACATCAAGACATGAAAATAAGTTAAAAACACCAAATTTTTTGAATTTAAAGTAAAAAATAAAAAAATTATTTATATACTTTAAACCATTATGAAAATCTTAAATTCCTAACAATGAAAAGTATGCGTTATATTTCAAAACTATTTAAAAAAAATGATTTTTTTTTATTTTAATCAAGTTTTTTTTGGTATTTTTCAAATTATTTTGATACGTTGATATCAAAAATAAATTCTAAAAAAATATTATTCTGATATTTTTTCTTAACATAAAATATTTTGAAAAACAACTTTAACTACACTCCTAAACAGACTCTAACTCTAAGGACATATTTGTTACCGTGTTTCAAAAAAAAATTATTTTAAATTATATATTTTTATTGTTTTTAAATTATTTTTATATGCTAATGTTAAAAATAATTTTTAAAAAATAAAAAATATACATATTATTTTGATATATTTCTAAACAAAAAATACTTTAAAATATAACATCAATCACACTCCCAATCAATCCCATTCTTTAACCAGGTTAAAAATAAAACGCTTTAGAAAACACTACACTATACATAAATATTACTAATAAATTATAGTATTTCGAGCCCAGGTGAATAAAATATTAATTGCAGCTTAAGCAACAAGGTATTTAAAAAATGGTTTGTTAATATTATTATTGCATACATGATAAAAAGCAAAGGCACTGCTAGAAAATACCATAAAATAAGGATTTGTGGCCTGACAGGCGTGGTAAGGATTTGTACCAGAAAATACCATCTATATAATATTTAAATAACTCTATGCAAAAAAGAAATAAAAAAATAAAATTGATTGATTCCATCAAAAACTTAAACCGTCTGAATCGAGTTTCTTTGCCTACATTTTCTGCCTTTTTCGCCTTCCCTTCTCCAGTTCTCCTTGATACTTTTCATTTCTCTGACCATTCTCTCTCTCTCTCTCTCTCTCTCTCGGGTTCTTTTCACTTCACCTCTCTCTTTGTCTTCTTCGTCAACCCAAACAGTGTGTATCTCTGAAATGATGAATTTCACTTCTCTTTCCTTTTCATTTTCTGACACTTCATTGGTTTCAGCTGTTGCTGCTGCTACATCTTCTTCATCTTCTTCTTTTGAAACTAGAAATAATTGTCTGATTTTCTGATTCGGTACAATTTTGATCGAGTTTAACCGAAACTGACTTTTTTACCCGAACTAACAAGGTTTAATGAATTGATGATTTTACGAGTCGACTTGTAATTTTGATAATCATGCATTCATGACAACTTAGATCACTCCAAAATTAAAATAAATCCAAACTATATTATTTTAGTTTTTCTAAAAAAATCAACAAATTAATATCTAGGTTTTGATTATATTAGGCCAGGTCAACCTGAGTTTTTGATGGAATCAATGAAGTTTTTTTTTTTTATATTAATTTTTTCTTTAACCTAAAATGTTCCAAGCCCTAGTCAACCCATCATGCCAATACAAGTTTTCAAACATCATAAATTTCTATGTCTGCATCATTTATGGAGAAGTATACGTTAATGAGATGAACAACTTTTGGACTAAAATGTGAGGAACAAGAACATATTGTTACAAAACGAAAAAAAAATTGGAAATTAAACAGGATTAAAACCTTAAGAGCATGCCTGAAAACGAAATCTTAGAATGCGTTGCTCAAGATAACATAACATTGGAAGAGAACAATGTGAAGTTCCTTAGTGACAAGGCTTGGAGCAGAATTCCTAGCTATAAGAACAATTCAAGAAAATGATCTGAGTTGATCGAGATGCATTAGATTCTCCATGGATGAATAGCTGGGTATAAACTGTCATGTAGAAGTTGTCAAATGATGACCTGTTCGATATGCTTCCAGGGCAGAATTTGCTAGTCAATGATCATCCAATGGTGAAGTGAACAATTTTATGTGCTCTGTGCACAGATGCTTGAAACATTATGTAAATGTTCTTCAATGGTTTGGAACAAAGCCTTGTCTATCATTTCTCATCGAGATCCAATATCTCATCGGTTTAGAAGTTGTTCGATTTGGCACCATACCCAGATCCAATATCTCATCGAGAAGCCATTTGCACCTCCAAGCTTACCCTTTGAACAAAAATCCTTTATACGTCCTTTCTCATTCAATGCTGCCCTAAGGTTTCCTTCCCTGCAATATCCATCCATAAAGTATTGTACGTCACATTTCTTGAACTTGATTCTCTGTAGAACATTTTGTCCAAGAGTTCCATTGCCCTTATTGACTCCCATTGAGATATGAGCCCATCAATGTGTTGTCGGTAACAAGGTCAGCTCTAGAACCCTTACCGAGCAACTCGCCTTTGAGATTCCTGGTCAGTTAGATCACTCCCTTCTACATAAACCAGCAATTAAGCAGCTTTGTGTCGAAACCATCAGGCAGAGCTCCTTTCTCTAATGTCAACAAAGTTGGTGAGTGCATGCTGCCTCCCATCCTAACTATAAGCAGCAATCAATGCTGTGCGTGTTGTGACATTAGGATCCCCTCCTTGTTTTGCCATATAAGAAAATAACTCAAATGTTTAATATATGCAGTGAATTGGTTAGTCAGGGGCCATAAACTCCAGCAACTGGCCAAGCACAAAAAGGAACAGACTTCCTTTTGAGAAGTGCCATATCATGGTCAGGTTTCCAATAATCAAAATGCATTGGATTCCATCTAGGTGAGCTTAAGCTTTCATGCACAAGTTCCCAGATGAAGACTCAATCAACATCCTTCCACACCAGCGTTTGCATATCAAATGATATGTAATGGTGACAGTGGACAATTTATCCTCTCTTTACGGTGGTGTCAGAAACATTATATACATGTCCTTCTATGTCTGGAACAAACCCTTTCTCCATCATTTCCTCTTTAATAATCTCATAAGTTGTTCGATTAGGCACCAAACCCCTCTCCAACATCTCATTGAGAAGCCCATTTGCATCTTCAAGCTTGCCCTTCAAACAAAAACCCTTGATCAGCACATTGTATGTGACAACATTTGCTTGTTTCCCTTTTCTCTCCATCCGTGTCCTCACAATCAATGCTGCCCGAAGATTTCCTTCCCTGCAATATCCATCCATCAAATTATTGTATGTCACATGACTTGGGTTTAATCCCTTTTCAAACATCTCATCCAAGAGCTTCACTGCCTTTCTCGTTTCCCCTTTTTTGCATAATGAATCTATAAGTATGTTAAATGTGACAACATCAGCACTCAATGTCTTACTGACCATTTCATTCATAAGATTCCTGGCTGCTTTCACATCTCCCTTTCTACATAAACCAGCAATCAAGCAGTTGCATGTTGAAACTACAGGGGAAATCCCTCTATCTATCATCATATTATATAGTGCAAATGCATCTTCCATCCTTCCATCCTCACAGTAAGCATCAATAAGTGTGTTATATGTCATGGCATTAGGATCTACTCCTTGTTTTTCCATATCATTAAATAAGTTGATTGCTTCGTTCACTGTTTTATTCTTACAGAAGCCCTTTATAAGCACATTATGAGTCACAACATTCGGCTCTAAATCAGAACTAACCATTTGATCCCGTAAAACAACAGCCTCATCAACCTTTCCATCACTGCACAACCCATTAATCAGTGTATTATATGTCACAACATTTGGTCTCAAACCCTGCCTTTGCATTTCTCCAAATACCCTCATAGCACCTGACACATTCTCATCCTTGCAAAACCCATCAATCAAAATATTATAAGTAACCTCATTTGGACAAATCCCTTTCGCTATCATCTCCTTCAAAATAGCATCAGCTTTATACATCTTCCCAATTCTGCCCATTTTACAATACCCATCAATGAGAGTATTATATGTAATCACATTTGGCAAAACTCCCCGCACTTTCATATCCTCAATAACATTACCAGCCCTATTCAATTTCCCAACTTTACACAACCCATTAACAACGATATTAAAGCTAATCACATTAAGCTCAATCTTCCTCTTTATCATTTCCCTATACACAAACTCCACATCCCCATTTTCAGTCTCCTTAACCAAACCACTCAATAATGGATTACAAGAAATCAAAGACAGCTTAAAACCATAATCACCGGCTCTCTTAAATGCCTCAAAACCCCTTAAATTCTTCAAATTTTGCACATATGCTAATACCAACATATCAGCTAATATTGAATTTACACAAAAGGAATCGCCACTCATAGAAATAGCATGAAATATAGCAGAAACTGAATAATCCTTCTCATACTTAACAAACTTATGCAAAAAAGATCTGATCTTTGAATACTTCTTGGCAAGTGCAAGTGAATTTAAGATTCTAAAAGTGAGTTCCAGTGAGTGTGAAAGCTTAAACTCTTTCTGTGACCAAGTAAAGTACCTTAAAGTGAGTTCTGGGTCAGCTCCAGAATTGAGCAACTGTAAAAGGAGAGTGTTGGGGTCTGTGTTTTGGAGATGGGCTTTGAGTTTTGACCAGTGTTGGTTTGATATCATGTTTGTAATGGTGGGGGTGGGAGATTCATCTAATGATAATGCACTGAATTGCCTTTTACCTTGTTTGTTTATTGGGAAAACGGTTCCTTGCAGAAATCTTCCCTGGATCTTGCTGGTTTCCATTTCTTTCTTCACCAACAACAGAGCGAGTTTCAAACGTTTATACACCTATAGCAGAATTGCAAAAGGATGAAGATCCACATCTTGCACCGTTTAAATGTCAGCCGAAAATGTTCACAAATAAATCACACATCAAAACTCAAAACTAACCAAAACAGTTTCTATCACACCAATGCAATTCAGAAAGTATAGCTTACTCCTATCCACCCTATCGCTTACTCTTCTTCAAAAATTCAAAACAATCACATATTCGCATCACAAATTCCAAAAAGAACGTAACTTTGGCAAACAAGTGCACAATTATAAACCTCAAATGCTAAACAGCATAATTACCTTTCATTAACCACACAAATCAAGACAAACTAGCATAATTACTCTACCTATCATCAACAAAACTAAAAGCCCATTTCAATCCCCAAGTAGAAAAACTAAACTGAACTATAAGACCCTAATAACATAAACCCAACATTTTCCTTCACTTTCTCTAACTTCTCCACACTTTCTCAGCATCTAAACAAAACCCAATACCCCAAAATCGTAAAAGTTCAAAACTTTATTATGCTTACCGTTAAATAATCCTCTGGTTTAGGATTACTAGGCACGATAGCCGAGGAATAACTAGCATCCGCAGCACCACCTTCAGCCCCTATCTCGCTGGCACCACTCCTTACCTCCACCTCAACAAACCCACCTCCGTCGCCGCCATCGCCGGAAGAAGAACAGGAGCAAAAGAAGGCCCTTCGATAAAAACTAAGACTTTTATGGTTCCCATGAGTCAGACCCGTGAGTGAACAAAGCAACTTTAGAAAGGCACTCGATTGTGACTCGGTTGTGAATCGGAGACATGGGGGCGTTAGGTGGGTTTGGATTTGGCGAGAGGTGGAGGACATGAGCTTTAGCATTGTCTTGCGTTGTTAGAAGTTTGTGGGAAGTGAAGGGTAGAATTGGAAAATTGTGGGGTTTTTTGCTGTTAATTTTGAGTCTCCATTGGAGGAGGAGAAAGTGGTAGATGTTTTATAAAAAAAATTAAAAACATATACTTTTATAAACAATTAGAAATCAATCAAAAACTTGGTTAATAGTATGATTAAGTTTGATTTTTAAATTATTTTTTTATTTAAAAATATATTCAAATAATATTTTTTAATTTTTAATTTTTTTAGCAAATATATAAACTCATATGCTTCTTATCATGTGTAACATTCAAGTGAAGGAGAAAACACAAACAGCAAGAAGAAGCGATGTGAAGACCATCATATTCCCATCAGCTAACAGGCGAGATTTTGATGAGCTTTCGCCGAACGTAAAAGAAGGCATTGATGTCCACTTTGTAGATGGCTAGAGCCAGATGTTTCAGTTAGCCTTTGGATACGTGGAGAATGAAAAAAAGTAAACTCTTCTTGTGATTGCTATTCTTGAAATAACAATTTCTCTGGGATCCCCGTTCAAATGTCTTTGTACTTGGAGACGCTTTTCCAGGACCAAACCCATATTTGTCCAACGTTATTGGATTTCTCATCAGGATAGTCTCAGAACAAGGTAGAGCTGAGGTTTCCGCATAGGGTGGGAGAGACGTCATTGTTTATTTACTTTTCAGATTAGTGCAAATTGATACCACCCATTTATCAAAAGTGTAATTCTTTTGAGAAATGTACATAGCGATGCCCACAAAAGAGCAAATAATTGACAGAATATTTATGTTTCTTTCCCTCATTCCTCAGTCTCTGAGGTAGCAAGTCGGTTGAAACCGACAGGTTGACAACAGTTCCTTTCATCTTCTTTTCTTAATAATGGCATTATCTGCAGATCATATAACGTTAGAAAAACTACGAGCAGCAACTCATGCTTGTGGATGGATGCTCCTCGAACTTCTTTAGATACTGCCATTGATGAATTGCTGGTTTACTTGGTAAACCCATTTTATGTGATGCTAAGTAAGCTAGAACTGAATTCTACTTGCATAAGTGATGGTAGGCTAATTGAAGGAGGAAGATTATTACCTTTCACTGAGGTCTAACGACTATAGTTCCTGAGTTGTAACACAAATCAAGATTGAAAAAGGGGAGTTTTCCAAACTCAAATCTATTGCTGGGTGTAAAATGCAATAATAGAAGGCAGCAATATATATATATATATATAACTTTAGTGGGTTCTTTGCATTAAAAATATATATATACATATATATTATAAAATTATACATATTTAGATATCTTCTCATATTCTTCATTCATTATTATTTCAAGATTTTGAATATTATGACACCAACAAATGGATGGACCGCATCCTATTGTAAAATGCTATTTAATCTTGTAATTTATGGTCAAGTGACAGGCGGTAATTAATGGCTATATTTCTCTCTCAAATCACAAGGAGTATTAAACGTGGTTTTCAAGTATTGTGTCTATTTTCAACAATGACGATGATAAGATTACTTGGAGGATTAAAGCCGTAGCTGCTGATACAAAACAATAATTTTGTAGAATTCTTAGAATTAGAATCGTGGATATATCTCAGATTCTGTAGAATTCTTAGATTTTAGTTGTCAACAGAGTGGCTGATTCGCTACCCAATAAAAAAGCTTTATTTATTTGTATATTACCCATGATCTGGTAAATTAGCCTCCTGAGGAGCTTTTTGTGATTAATACGATTAATCAATCATGGATAATTATAATAGATAAAAAAATATATATATTTGAAAGTTCTCTTTTCCTTGAAAATAAAAATCCTAACAATATCAAACATGTATCAAGTTTTTGAATCTGATCATTGCTTTCATTTTTCATTCCGCATTTATATAATCTAGCATATAGTAAATTTTCAAACTCATATAGCAAATTGATAATAAGATAAGAGCTTCTGCCCACAAGTCAAAAGAGTTCGCTTGCAATTTTCATGTACTCATTCCCTGTGTGTATTGACTTTCTCATTTCACGTTCAGTTTTCTATTCACCATCAAAAGAAGGTTCATTTTCATGTTATGATCTTTGCTACTTGCCAGGATTGTATCTCTCTTCAAGAGAAGATTACGGTTCTCCTTTGCTTTTGTAAACTAGTTAGCATTTAGTCTCTCTGCCTTTTTTACAAGTCTGAAGCTGTAAACTCTGTTACAAAATAAGCAGCTGTTTCCTGGATTCAAGCAAGGGTCCTTATGTTTATAGATCACATATTTTAGGCCACCCTAATTCTCTCTGGTGATTTGTTGCCATAATAGCACTCTTCCAAGTGTCCAGATGTTTATAGATGACACATTTAAGGCTGAAATTGGCATGAAATTAGCAGTTCAAAGTTGAAATTAATACCGGTTCCTGTTTAGGCTTGCTTCTTTGGAGTTGATATTTCATCATGGAACAACTTTTTAGAGCCATTGCATCTGTTTGATGCTTTCTTTCACCACGAAATGCTTAGCCAGTCTGTGGCTAATGGTTTTAATACATGGGCCAAGGTCCTTCACGCAGTTGACTCTCAATTACATTTTTTGAGCAGCAGAAAAAGCTATTGAACAACACGCTCTTGTTGGTTTTGTTATCCTCTGCTGACTGCGCTTAATAAGGTTGCTGAAACTCTCCAACTTCCTGCCTGTGCTGGCAGACATTCTTAGTTGGATACTATCTTAATCCTGCTAGTATCTGTGAAAACTCAAACTTTCAACTTATGAAAACAATGTCGGTCAATTCGTAATTTCAACTATATACATATTTCGAGAATGGATTTTGAGCGCACATTGAATGCAAAATCCGTGGCATGCATTGGGTAACCGAGTAGTGGCAGTCAACTGCTGTCTATTTCTCTAATTCGCGCTCTTCTTCTCTCTTTTTCATTTTTTTTTTTTTTTAATTTTGGATGGGGTTGTGTGCGATAAAAGGGTTATATCAGATTTTAGATCTTGTACAATAGGGTTGGTCTAATCCTACAATCAACGACTTGGTCTCAACAAGTCAGCACAGATGTTTAACTATGGTACGAGGTATATGCGGTTTGCTAAAACATTACATGAACACACCAAGGAGACAAGGTGAAGTTACAAAAAGCACACAGGATAAGAACACCATAGCCATTGCGAGGACCTCTACATGCAAATAATTTTATTGGTTATTATTAAATGACATGAACTACTAAGTTAATTGGTTACTACATCTATACATAGTTTTTTTTGGTGAGAATTCAATTAAAGGTCTAATAACGTTTTAAATTATTTTGTAGAAACAATATTACAGTAATGATAGAAAAAAATGTTAGATGGCTATTGATTTTTATCATTGATAAGTATACATTTTGTTCACATCTTCATACATAGTAAAAGCTAATAAGATATTTACATCCACAAACTTTAAGAAATTCCAGTAAAAAATAATAGCTAAATACTTAGATTGGATTTGTTATTTTTTAAGAAAAAGAACGTCTTATAATTGCCTTCATTAGTTTGTAAACTTTAATATGCATACAGACAAACAATATAATCTATTATATTATGATTATTGGGATATGAGAAATCTTGGACCACTCACAGCCATTCTTCTCCTTTCTATAGTTTTCTGAGAGAAGTGGACATCGCCAAATACTCAATTCTTTTAATTTGGAGAGACGTTGAATGGCTCTTGAACTTTGCAGATACTTGAGATTCTTGCACTCTGCAATACGAAGATATTGAAGGGAAGAAAGGTTGGCCAACCATTCTGGCAAAGCTTCCTCAAATTCCTCTCCCCTAAAACCCCTTATATATAATCTCTTAAGGGCAGTGAGGTGTTGAAGTTGATGCGGTACACTCTTCAGTTTATCCCATCCATATATCCCTAGGAATTCAAGGGATCCACTCGTGTTGAAATGAATCGACAAGTCCTGTAGGAAAATCCTCCATCTCCCCTGAGAAACCACTGATTCTCAATTCCTCCAATTGGGTAAGGTTTCCTATGCAATCCTCCTATGGGAAAACACTCAAACTCCCACACCTCCTTATTTCTAAATAAACAAGAGAACGCAATTGTCGTAAACCATGCCAATCAATATTGATGAGCTTATGACATCCGTATATCCATAATCTTCGAAGCGAAGACAATTCTTGTAAATCATTGATATGGATAAGCTCTCTGCAATCCCATATCCATAATTCCTCTAGAGATACGCAACATTGTAATCCACTTGGAAGAGCTCCCAATTTACAACTATCAATCATAAATTTCTTTAAAGAATATTTCAATTCTCTGAAATCACCAGGAATTGAGATCAACTCGCTACACCATTGTATTTTCAATTCCACCAGAGATGTGCAGTGTTGTATGCTTGGAATGGATTCCAGCTTCTCACATCCCCTAATCCTCAACAACTGAAGAGACGTGAAGTCATGAAATTCACCAGATAAATATCTCAGCTCACCACATCCTTGAATTACAAAGTCTACAAGAGATGAAAGACCACATATAGGAATGCTTTTCAACTTCTCACACCCTTGAATGCTCAACTTTTCAAGACAAGGAAATACTTGATCACCTTCTCCACTTGGTACCATCCATTCTTCAAGAGCACCCATATGCGATAGAGTGAGTTCTTTTAGTGCTGGAAACAGTACTCCTGCCTTGCCATTGCTAATATAGAACTCATTGCCTATACATTTAACAGTACCCATTCCACTTATCTTTAGAATCTTAAGGCGAGGAAGGCATCCAAGTGTTGGGAGTTGTATACAATTGTTACAATTTTTTAATCTTAGTGTTTCCAAATGGTAGAGATTTGTGATGGATTTTGGCAATGCTCTGATAGAAGTATACGAGACATCAAGATATCTCAAATGTCTCTGCTTGCAAATTGAATCCGGTAACTCTATGATATCAAACTCTTGCAATTTAAGAGTTCTCAAGCTTTTGAAATTTCAAGACCCATTGAATACATCAACCTTTGAGAAAACAGTACGCAATTTTCTAGCATCAACTGCTCGAAATATTGACTCAACATCCTCACAAGAAATAAGATTCAGATGATGAATATGGGATGCACCATCTATTGCTGAACCCGCCTCCACATTTAACATTTATGATTTTGAGACCTGTAACGCAAGATCATGCACAAGATCATGCATCTTGCAACTTGTTACAATCTCATTATCGTTCCTTTCAACATCTTGGAAAAAAGAATTTGCAAGCAAGTCATTGAAACACCTATTGCCTATGTCTTCCATCCTTTGATTTGATGGCCTAAGAAAACCTTCAACCATCCAGAGTTGAATTAGCTCTTCCCTTTCAATTTTAAAATCTTTTGGAAAAATGGAACAGTATGCAAAACATGTTTTCAATGTTGACGATGACAAATAATCAAAACTGAGTCTCAATATGCGCAAAGCTTTATTACCATCCTCCGTATCCTAAATTCTACTATTTAGAATTGACTGCCACTCCCGTGTCTCTTTTCAGCGAAGTGTTCCTCCCAAAACTTTAGCAAGCAGTGGAAGCCCTCCACATTTCTTTGCAATGTCTTTTCCAACAGACTCCAAGTTGGCAGCTAATGTTGCTCCTCCATCCCCACTCACCTTTTTCTTGATAATGGACCAACATTCATCATCTGATAGTTTTTTTGGCTTGTGTTGAATCCCAGGAGAAGTTTCCATCATGACTGTTATTTCTGTTTTGTAGGTTGTAACAACAATAGCATTCCCATTCTTACTGCTAATTTTTAACAATTGCTCCTTTAAATCATCCCACTTCCCGTGGTCTTCATTCCACACGTCATCAAGAACAAGAAAAAATGTCTTCTTTTCAAGCTCTGTCTTAAGGTTTTGAAGAATTGAATCAAGACTATTCAATCCACTTGTAGTTTTGTCAATCAATTGTAACATTGCTGCTAAAATTTTCACCTTATTAAAATTATTAGAAACACACACCCATAGAGTGACATCAAAGTGTTTTCTCTCCCTTACTATTTCACAAAAAAATTTTGCCACAGTAGTTTTTCCGAGGCCAGCCATCCCCACTATAGGGACAACCAAAAGGACATGTTGTTTGGTCAAGCTAGTTAGCTTATCCATAACAATAGAGACATCATCCTCCCTTCCTATAACTTCTGAGCAGTCAAGTAAGGAATCTGTCTCTCGAGTCTAGATCCCAGCAAACTTCTTGAGCTCTATCTTCATATTGTAGAGATGTCAATCCAAGCCCAAATGCTGCAGCTTCCCGGATTTCATCTAGGGCTTCATTGATTTTCTTAATTTTTTGACCCATACTCAGACGGAAAACAATTGGATTGTAGATTGAAAAGAAATCACGTACCCTTTCTTTCTTTTGGTCTTGTCGGAGCATCTCATATGCAAACTCGTCTAGAACATCTTCGGCATCATAAGCTACATCTTTTAGCCTCTCCAGCCAAAGCTTCACAGACTCATCTGTTACTGCCCTTCTGTCTGCATCTTGGAGCACAGCTTGGATCATGGTCAAGGACTTGTTAAGCCTTTGCAGCTGGCCCCCCAATCCCCAAGCAAGTCTGATCCCTTCAGTAGTTATGGAAATTACCCTTTTCAAAGTCTCCTCCATGGTAAACGTAAGAAGAAGCTCTGCTGCCATATTGTCTTCTTTTTTTTTTGGGAAATCAAAGAAGATTTGATGATAAGAGAGAAGTGTTGTCTGGAAGTTGGGAAATAAAGATGAAATGAGGTATTGTTTTGGAATGATGTGATGCGTTGTATTGTTAATTGATGGCAGTGGCAGCACCTTCAACAACGGTCAAACTTCGCATGCTGACAATTTGAAAACTTTTATCTCCATAAATTAAATCCCAACTTACCTTTACACGTGTACCCTCTACAATATATAGACTAGTGTTAATGAGATTGTTGTCAATTACAGAGTTGCTCTTGTCAAGGTACAAACCACCAACAGAAAATTGCAACCACTAGGAGGACTGTCTCCAGAATCCAGGCCAGGTCATGGAGCAGCCTTCTCTCACCTGGTTTGAAACTCTAAATGAGGTGAGACAAAAGGGTGATGCGGGGCTTTTTGCACAGAACAGAGGCAACGCCACGTTGCGGTACAGGGAAAAGAAGAAAAATCGAAGGCATGACACTGATACCTTTTACTCGTCTGCTTGTATCTCTAGCTCATTTCATTGACCTTGAAAATTCTAAGTAATTCCAATTTGTGTCACTGAATGGTGTCTTGAACCATGAACAGATATGACAAACGTCTCCGTTATGAGCTGATTCGAGGAAGCGAGTGAAAGGCAACCGAAAATCACTAATTTACATCTTCCTTGGATTTTCCCACTACAACCTGCAGCCTCGCAGCAGTTCATTTCACTTGAATAAAGTTCTACAGTAGTCGGTATCAAATGAGGATGAAGTTCACTGAAGCAATATGTATATATCTAACGTGTTCTCTATTTCCTGTTACTAAAAATGCATTATTTCATGGCCTATAACGTTGCTGTATATTTGGCCACCTGCAGTATAGGCAATCAATTTCCATAGCTCTATAATAGAGGAAGAGCTGAGAGGCTGCTTATTGGAACAATTTGATAAACTCATTGAGCATAATAGATTTTGCAACATCATCAATTAATAAACTAAAAACATGTCACTGTGTGAATTGACGCTGGTGTTATTAAATCCGAGAAAAAAATCAATGTAAACTTGTTAACTAAAAACATGATTTGAATTGAATTCTATATTAACTTCTTGTCATGTTAACACATGACTGAGTTGACTTTGCCATGACCTGAGTAAAGTTTAGTTTGATTTCTTTTTTTATATATTTTTTTTAAAATAATTTTTCAATAAATATTGACACTTAATTAAAAAGTATCAAACAAATAAATGTACAATAATATCATGCAATGTTGTGCATATTGGAAAATATTATATTTAATTTATCTATATAAAATTTACAAAAAAATATAGGTGAATCATTTAACCTCTAAAAAAACGAAACATGTCTAATATAATAAAAGAAATCAAGGCTAAAAGAGCATAGGTATTAATTAAAATTTAAAAAACTATTTTAAAAAATATGTATAAAAAGTCAATAATAATAATAATAATAATAATAATAATAACAACAAGAAGTTCATACCATTCTAGGCTTGGTAAGTCAAACCTAGCACACGACTCATTCAAGAAATGCCCTAGAGCGCAGGCCTTTAATATTTTTAAGTTTATTAGGATAATTTAATTATTGAGATTATTTTGACAATAATATAATGATAATGATAATAACATAAGGATATATTTTCAAATTATATATTCATCTTTTAAACTATTTATTATTTGTTATAATAAAAAAATCTAACATAATTAATATTTGGCCCTTTTACTTTTAATTTTTGTTTTCATCCCTTGATTTCTTATTATTTCTATATTATTATTATTATTTAATTATTTACAATAATAATAATAATAATAATATAGTAGTGGTAATTTAATTAATTATTATTTAATAATAATAATAATTTAATTATTTCTCTATGTATTTTAGTTTTTTTTCGAGGTAATTTTATAATATCTATTCTTTTCGTAGTTTATTAATCTTTTATTGTTTATTTACTCATATTATTATTATTATTATGAATTATAATAATAACAATTTTTTTATATTTCTTTCTCTCAATATAATTTACTGATTTTTACTCTTTATAATAATATGAATAATAAATATTATTCGCTTTTTCTAATGTCAGTATTATAACGCTAGAAATAAATTGCAGCAATTTAAATACAATTTAAATACATATAATTAATATTTTTTACATTTGCTGTATATATCTAACGTGTTCTCTATTTCCTGTTACTAAAAATGCATTATTTCATGGCCTATAACGTTGCTGTATATTTGGCCACCTGCAGTATAGGCAATCAATTTCCATAGCTCTATAATAGAGGAAGAGCTAAAATTTACAAAAAAAAATATCCAAAAACAAGGTCATAGAATACACCATCTATCTTATTTAAGACTCATTTGATTATTACACAAGTAAATTATATTCCATTAAAACCATATTATTTTAGTTTTAAAAATAAATTAAAACAATATCATTATATTTTTTAAAATTAAATTATATTATTTTAATATATTTTATTATAAAAATTACTTTAAAAAACAACCACAATCACGAACACTTTAATTTGGAATCCAAGCGTCGACAGAGAAGATCGAAAATATGGGGCCAGATATGCTGACGTGGAATATGGGATCTACTATTACGTTGCACACTCTTTCTAAACTATTATATTATTATCCTGTCATAAAGATTTCGTTGCCCTTCGCCATCTTAGACCTCATATTTTATCTAGAAAACTATTTATTACTTCTATTTTTTGGCAATTTTTTCTCCAATAATTTGAGATGGAAAATAGGGAATACAATTTGTGTATTGGAATTTAAATTCAAAATTATTTTTATTTTATTTTACAATGATAGATCCTTTTGAATTAATTTAAATTTGGTTTAACATGGTGATCTAACCATATGTTTATTTTATTTTTGGTTTTTTAAGTAAATAATATTTTATTATTATTTGTTAGTTATTTTGACGAGATAGTTTAAAAAAATAAAATATTTTTTTTGAAAAAAAAAATTAAATATATTTAAAAGTGAAAAACATGTCGATAAAACACTTTTTACCACATTCTTAAAGACTCTAAAACTTGTCATTGAATAATTTGAAATATTTTATTAGATAATTACACCTCGCAAAAAACTTGATATATTCAAATGAATTTAATAAAATTCTTGAAGTATTTCTCTAAAAAGCAAACAAACATACCTAATTATTGATCATCAGATCAATACATAGGATTAATCCTATACTATATCCTAAGAAGTAAAAAAAAATGTTATTTTTATCTCTTATTTTAATGTGGATAATTGTCTTAAATACTGATAGAAATTAATTTTAAATAATTTGGATGTTAAGTGATTATCAATTGAGGGGGTGTTTGAGACAATGATAAATATTGTTTTTCAAGTGCTTTTTATTTAAAAAAATATCAAAATAATATTTTATTTATTTATTTTTAAGAATTTATTGTTGATGTCGATACATCAAAATGATCTAAAAAATTAATTTGAAGAAGAAAAAAAAAACAAGATCTCTCAAAACTTTGGTTCAACACCAAAACCAAACACCCCTTAAATCAACTTTTTTTATTAACTCACATTTTCTAAATAAAAATAATTCCGATAAAATATATTGTTTCAATTTATAATAATGCATGAAGAAATTAAAGTTTATAGTAAAAAAGATGTGAAGACTTATTGTATTGATTTAAGAAAAAAATACAAACACCAAAACTCAATCATACTAAAACTCCAAAAAATGCTAAGATAAATTATTAAATGAAAGGATACACATTCTTAAAGGGGAAACATAGGCCTTACTAAATTACAAAAATAATACTTAAACCTCAAATTACTCCCCGTATATCTTCACAAATTTATAATTAACTAATAAAATTAATTAATTTAATATTTTATGAAGAGCCTAACTCTTCTCTGGCATCATGAAACCTTTGATTTTAAGACAACTTAATGCCATTTGATCTAATGATCCCATAAATTACTTGTTCATGTCAATTGTCATTAACAATGTAGTTCACATATGAAGTTGTCAAATTAATTACATTTGTTAGTTTCCAAAACCAAGATTAGGACATCACCATCAGCAACAAATAAGAATGAAATCTAAACACCATTAATAAAAGATAAAAACTTTATTTTATCTTAACAAAATTCTAATTATTGAGTGCTTTGGTAAATTTAATACTAACATATACATAAAATTCTATGTTGTTTTTCCAAAACAAAATTATGTATCTAATGGGTATTATAACCACTCATGTCAAGTCAATGAGATATTTTTGGGGGAGTTAACCATGATTTTAAAGGGATGTTTGACATAATTTTTACTTTTATTTTTTAGATTATTTTTTAAAAAGTATTCTTAACTTGAAAAAAATATTAAATTAATATTTTTTTAGTGATTTTCAATGATTTTGATGTGGTTATATAAATAAAATAAAAATTATTTTAAAGTATTTTTCAAGTGAAAACTATTTTGAAAAGTACTATATATTACAATTTTAAACACCCTTAATCTATGATGCCTAACACTAGCACACCAACCATAAAAAAAAATGTTTCATTTAATTAGCTTTTAAAAACAAAACCAATTAAATAAAAAGAAAAAAAACAAATGCTACAAAATCTCGAGGCATAAACCTAAGAATTTGACTTGAACATGGAGTTAGACTATACAACAGCAAAAAGTCACCAACTAACAAATTAAAAAAAAAAAGAAACCAGTTTTTTCCTCTCATTTTACCTTCAATTTATTATTTTTACCCAAAAATAATAAATAATTAAGCTCAAAAAGAAAATAAAAGTATATTATAATTAGAGTAATCCAAGATATAACAAATTAGCCTCAAATTGCTCCACTTAATGACTCTCATGTCATCATTAGAGGCCTATTTTTCACCTATTTATTAATGAATGGTTCCCCTAAACAGAAACACCCGTCCCTATTCACACACAACACTTTCTCTCTTGCTCCTCCTGCAAACTCACTCATTTAATCATTTGCTCTGTTTCTGTTTTGCTCTGCTTCCCCTGTTTTGCTCCGAAGAGCCAATCTTTGCATTTACACAACTCTTTATTTTATATATGCAATCAAGAACTAAATAAAGAGGATATTTGAAGTGGGGTGCCTGTAAAAGTCACCATGGTTGAAAAGCTTGATGGATTCGACTTGCAGTGTGATGGTGGTGGTAGTGAGAGTCTTGAAGGGATTGATGATGTTACATTAGATTGGCTGCGTTCGCTATTTGAAAATAATGATGATGAAAGTAATGATATTGTTCGTCAAACAAACCAAATAATTACAGAAACACCAAAAATGAGCAATGAGCAGGTTTGAATATGCTTTATTTTCTTTCTCTCTGATTGTTTTTTATTCAAGAATAATGCCTTTTTTTCCATTTTCTTCGCTAGTTTTCTGGTTCTGAGATGAGTTTTAGTCTCTTCTTCTTACATTTCTTGGTGCTTTCTTCAATGCTTTCTTGGCTCGTGTGATCTTAGTGTATAGTTTCACGAGATTTTCCTGCTCTCTTTGCCTCGTTTCTTCGCGTGTCTTTGTTTTTGCATGGGAGGTTTTGCTTCTTTGATGTGTGTGATCATATAGAGAGCCATTCACAAGATTTTCTTGCTCCCTTTGCCTCATTTCTTTGTGTTTCTTGGCTTTTGCATGGAGGGTTTTGCTTCTGTGATGTGTTATCTTAGTGTATAAGTTTACAAGATTTTCCCTTGCTCTCTCGGCCTCTTCTTCTTTTTTTTTGGCTTTTTAGGGTTTGTTAAATTGAGTGACATGTGAACATGCATTTCTTTTTTCATGATGATATCATCATTTCCTTTTCTTCTTTTCTTTTTTTTCTTGACGGGGTTTGCTATTTGAAGATATATTTTTTTTAATAAGTTGTTATTTCCTCCTTTTTTTAGTTAGAATAAAATATATTTATTTTATTTTATTGAATTTGAGAGTGTATATATGATATATTTTGTTCTTTAACGGGAAGGGTGATGGGGTTTAGTATGTTTTTGCACACTCCATGCAAAATTTGTCTGCTTTTATTTTCTTTCTTTTTGCTGTCAAGTGCTATAATACTGAGTTTCATTTTCTGTCTTCTTTTCAGAATGAGATGGCTGGAAAACTTCTGCAGTTGAACAACCCAATTGGATTACAGCTCAGTCCGCCACCATATTGGATGGATTCAATAACAACTCCAAACAATGCTAGAACAATTGAAGCTGGGGTATCCCATGAATCAAGTAATCAAAGCATGGATAGCAGTGATTATGGCCAGCAGTTGATGTCTTACAGGTTACAGCTCAGTCCGCCACCATGTTGGATGGATTCAATAACAAATCCAAACCATGCTAGAACAAATGAAGCTGGGGTATTCCATGAATCAAGTAATCAAAGCATGGATAGCAGTGATTTTGGCCAGCAGTTGATGTCTGACAGGCTTAGGGCCTCCAACTTTGCTGCCTCATTTATCAAAATCGGCGAATGGCAGGTAATACATATTGAAAAAGAAATGACATGATTCGGACATCTGTTTCGTTACCATTCGTGACATGCGTCCACACGGGCATGACCATGGCTAGTTCAGTGTGAATGTCCATAACATGTTTGGTTAAAAAGACTTGTGACATGAATTTTGCATTAGATTCTTCCCAGATAATATTTGATGGAATGTGTGCAGAGAGCGTCCAAGACTGAAGATGATTTGGTGGCTAAATTTTATTTTGTTAAAAAGATGCTGGCGTGGGAATTCTTGCAAGGGCGTCTGAAATACAAGATTGAAATTCCATGGAGTGATATAATCGGAATAAATGCTGTAATGGAGAAGAATCAGCCAGGAATTTTACGAATTGAGGTATTTCCGTTTTTCTAAGGATTCGATTTAAGTTTCTCAATTATGGATACTCCCGTTATGATGCAGTTGAGTTTTTTGCAGCTAAACCAGCCTCCTACTTTTTATGTGGAAATTGATCCGCAGCCGCGGAGACATGCCGTTTGGAAGCTAGTAAAAGACTTCACTGGAATGCAGGCTTCCATTTTCAGGTGAACATCAATAGAAGTTGTATGATCTACTAGGAATCTGTTCATTTTTTCATTAAAAGGTCAAACGTTTTCTGCTGCTGATTATTCTGTTTCCAGGTTGCATCATCTTACTTTTCCTTGTGAATACCTTGACAAACACTATAAGAAGCTTTTACTTTGCGAACCACGGTTCTCTGATCTGAGCAGGCAGTCTTTTCCAACTCAAAAAAATCCCTTCTTCCATTCAAATTCGCATGGCAATCCAGGTTTTGCATTTGATTACAATCAAGGAGGGCAGGATTTCAACCTCAGACGTCAGTTTAATTTTCCGAATTTTCCATCACATGCAAGCCAGACTCAGCATTTTCAACCTTATGAACACATCGGCAAGACTCAGCATGTGCAACCCTATGGACATAATGGCCAGGCTCAGCAGGTGCAACGCTATGGACATAATGGCCAGGCTCAGCATGTGCAACCTTATGGACATAATGGCCAGGCTCAGCATGGGCAACGCTATGGACATAATGGCCTGTCATCTCTTAAGGAGATGCATTCACCAGCATCAGGTAGTTTATCGCTTCCGAACCTCATCTTTTGTATAATATTCTAGTTCTGCACAACTAATAACTCCATTTTTCGTGCCAACATATTCATGGATGTTTCATCTTCAGATAGCTACAATGTCCTCGAGAATCAAAGGATGTCCTACTGGGATCAAGGGATGAGCATTTACACAGATGCTTTAGCAAGGAACCAAGGTCTGGTTCCTTTTGTCCAATCAACTCAGGTGCATCCAACTGCTACTTTCCACAACAACAGACTAGCAAATCTTGGTCAGGAAGCTGTGATGAATAATAATGCGCTGCTCGGTGATATTCAAGCTGGTAACTATCATGAGAAGTATCGTATGGAAATGATCGAGTCGCTGAACAAAATGGTCAATCTCCACAAGGAAGTTAATCCTGAAAGTAAGATAGCTTCCCAGGAAACTTATGAGCAGCAGAAATTTACTAGGATGCCTCAGATTCATCCTGCGAACCCACCGACGCCTCAACAAAGAAACGGTTTTCCCTACGACCCTGTCAATAATCCTAACCCTACAGTGGATGAGTTCGGAAACATTAATAACTTCAAAAACAATTGGAGCTGAGAAGGATTTGAGAATTGTAGACGTAGGCCATGAACCAAAGAACGACAGGAAACAGGGCATACTTTCTTTTCTTCCCTTTTCTTTTACAGTTGGACATTGCAAGCACTGCCAAGCTGCAAATTTTGTACAGTTGGTGTACTCAGGCAAGCATTTTGTTTTGAAAAGCTTTAAAAAAATAGTGTTTTTGATTTGTAATGAATTGCTGCTAAATTTTGCAATCCTGCTGCGAATCTTGAAATTCCTTCGATCAGAAGTTGTGAGTACTTCAAGCTCTAAATTCTTGTTTGCAATTGCCAAAGCTTTAGATATCCACCCCTATGATTCATCAAAAGAAGAGATTAGAGTAATTCTGGCATGACATGAACTCCGAGTCTGTGATCGGCAATGGAGGAGCGATGTCATAAGAACACCCCAACCGCGCTAAGTCTCAGAACATACATGTCACAAAACAATTTATATATATATATATATATATATATCTTCAGAAATATTATATTCTTTAAAGAAATAAAATCAAATAATATCTCAAATCTCATCATCAAATAAAATAAAAAACAATCCATAATACTTATTGCAATGTCAAAATCCAAACTGTAAATAAAACAATGTAATATTTTAGCATTTAAGATATCAAATCAAAACAAAAAGAAAAAGCCTCAAGGCATACTAACCAAAAAAAAAAAAAAAAGCAGGAGTTTTTTCTAATAAGTATTAACTTACTAATAAAATTTAAGAACCTGGAAATAAAATTAAAATAGAGAAGTGAGTTCAAAATACTCAATGAAAGAATAACATTTTATAAACATTTTAGTTATTTATAAGTATAGGTCATCAATTGTGATAATATACAAGTAAAAGAACTAAATCATAGGTAAATACATACATACATACGTAATCAATAATAGATGGATTGTGATTAAACATAAACTGAAATGGAGAGCATTTACAAGGTAGTAGCAGAAAAACTGAAGGATCACCGTGTTTACAGTCACTGCAGTTCAAGTTAAGGTTAAAGTCTTCAAAGTTGATAAAAGAGCTTTATTATAGCTTTATCATGAATCATTTCATCTAAAAATTTTACTTGTGAGGTGAGATTCCAGAATATAATTTATATTATTTTTAATACATTTTTTCAAGTGAAAGACTTTTGAGTTTGAACTTGTACACACTTATACTAACTTGTGTTTGATTTTTATCAAATAAAATAGAATAGAGGGCTCATATTATTTTATGTTTGATTTTTAATAAATCAAATGCGGGTGGTAAGAATTGAATTTGTAAACGCTGAGTTAATAAGACTCTAATACCATATTAAATAATTATCTTTTTAAAAAATTTAAATTATTAAATAATTATCTTGAATTTGAACTTGATTTTTCATTTTGACTTCCACATTCATCTCCCTTTTCTTCTGGACAAAACACTCTTTCAACTGTTTCACCTATTTCATTTCCCCATCCACAACATCACAGCCCACCGAAGCAGGCTCTGTGTTATTTCTCATGAAGGGCTGATTCTATGAGGATTCACCTGGCTATAGAGGCTGCAACTTGCTTTTACACCAGCACAGTATGATATATATTATAGCCCGGGGACACATGGCAGTGGTAGTTACACCCAACTCATTCGCCAATGATGGCGAAGGTGACACTGATGCTTTAAGGAGTGTGCCTGGACAGCCGGAGTCTGTATATTTGGTGACTGATAAGTGATTGGATTGTTTTTAAGTATATTTGGTGACTGATAAGTGATTGGATTGTTTTTAAAGTGTTTTTTATTTATAAATATATTAAAATAATATTTTTTAATATTTTTTAAATTATTTTTTTATATTAATATATAAAAATAATTTAAGAGCACTATTTTTTTTTTAATTTCAAATAAAAATAAAAAATTTTCAATTTCTTTCCATTTTTTTTTTTGAAATACACGACAAGATCGGTAATGCAATGTCCTTCTTTGGCCCATGCAGGTGGATGTATTTATCAAATGACTTTGAAATGTTCTATAATAATGGATGTATTCATAATGAACTGACATTTCAATAAGTAAGGTTGCCTATTACTGGAAGTTGTTTCGGCACGTACGTGATTTTATTTGACTACGTGAAAATGTTTTCTTAGGAAATAAGGTTGACTATAATTCGACTATGTAAATAAATATAGACAATAGCATAAGATGAGAGATATGTACAGAACAGCTTTGAAGACAAGTGTGATTTGGACATGATTTTTTCTATTTTTCTATAGATGGAAATAACTATAATTCGAACACTTTTTTCCGGTTCTCTAACTCGGAAAATGTTTGGAAACTTTAAGACATGGGCATCCTTTAATTTCCCAATAGAACATGAAAAATGGAGATAAGAGTAGAAAAATGTTATGGAACAACCCCTCCTTCCTCCTCTTCAATTCTTTTCAGAAAAACAACACATAATAATTCAAGTAAAAACAATAAACAAAAATATACCCTATAAAAGTTTTCATTTTTAAGCTTCTTTAATGCCTTGTCTTATTGATGTTTCCAATGTCATTTGACAATTCAACCCACATTTCAGCGTTACATGGCTCAAAAAATAAATGGCATAGCATCCTATTGGAGAGGAGGGGATAGCGAGAGCAGTAAAGTCAATTTGAAAAATTCATGGTAAGAGCTGACAGCAACAATATGACGAGATCTAGAGCATATCATTCACAAGGGAATTCTTGCTTTGTTTTTTCCTTCCTGCTCGTTCTCTGATTCGTGCTCTGTCACCCTTAATCCCACAAATTAGAGAGGATGTGCGTTAAGACAAAGCCATGTTTTTGGCTCTTTGTGCTGTTGTGGCTATTCGTTTACCATGGGACTTGCTTCTCTACTGACAAAATTTTGGTTGGCCAATCTCTCAATGTAAGCCAGACACTAGTATCTCAAAAAGGCGTTTTTGAACTCGGTTTCTTCGTCCCAGGCACTCATCGCAACATTTACCTGGGAATATGGTATAGGAACTTCGCAGATAAGACGAAAGTTTGGGTAGCAAACAGGGAGAGCCCTTCCAACGACCCTGATTCATCGAAGCTTGAATTGTTATCTGATGGCAATCTTGTCCTGCTGAAAAATGTCACCGAAACAGTATGGTCAACAGCTCTTGCATCTTCAATGCCGAATACTACTAAAGCAGAAGCAGTGATTCTTGATGACGGAAACTTTGTCATAAGAGATGGCTCAAATCCATCTACCATATATTGGCAGAGTTTTGATTATCCAACTGACACGTGGCTACCTGGCGCAAAGCTGGGAATCAACAAGCACACTGGGCAAGTGCAGAGGCTTATTTCCTGGAAAAACTCAGAAAATCCTGCACCAGGTATGTTCTCGGCTGGGGTCGACCCAAATGGAAGCGGTCAGTTTTTCATGGAGTGGAACAGGTCACACAAGTACTGGAGCAGTGGTTATTGGAATGGACAAATATTTAGCTTGGTGCCTGAGATGCGATTGAACTATGTTTACAATTATAGTTATGTATCAAATGAAAATGAAAGCTATTTCACCTATTCTTTGTACAATACCTCATTTCTTTCAAGATACGTGATTGATGTTTCAGGACAGACCAAACAATTCATTGGACGAAAGGTACTTGGAGTTGGTATTATTTTTGGGCTGAACCAAAAGACCAAGCTGGTGTTTATGGTTTATGTGGGGTTTTTGGAGTCTTTCATAATTCATCAAGCAGTTGTGAATGCTTGAAAGGTTTTAAACCATTGGTACAAAATGATTGGTCAAGTGGTTGTGTTAGGAAATCTCCTTTGCAGTGTCAAAATAAGAAAAGTATTGGAAAGGAAGATGGATTCCTACAGATGTTAAATCTAACATTACCTGCAAATTCTAAAACGTATCAGAAAGTGAGTGCTGGAAGATGTAGATTGGATTGCATCGAAAATTGTTCTTGCATGGCTTATGCCTATAACAATAACAACGGGTGTTCTTTATGGGAAGGAGATCTTATAAACTTGCAGCAGTCAGGGGTTGCTGATGGCATGGCCGGAGCAGAAATTTACATCAGACTTGCTGCTTCTGAGCCTGAACTTCAGATTGGTAATGGCAGTACCCGAACAGGTATGGTTCTGTGCATATAAACAAAATGATTCAGTTAATGACGAGAAAATATTTTTGACAAAATGACGGTCTTGTATTTACATTTAAAAACTTGAGATACATAACCTATCTTTCCATTTTTTCTGCTATAAAAACAATAATTGTACACATGTTTGTTTATGATGTGGTAACATTCTATCTATATTTACAAGGAGGTAATGTCAAGAGGAAATTACGGACAGCCTTGGCTGTGGCTATACCAACAACTCTGATTACCTTAGGCCTCTTCATGTACTTCATATGTCTGTGGAAAGGAAACCTCACACGCAAAGGTGCATCCTGTTCTTGCTTTAATTTCTGTTGTCTTCTGGTAGATGTAATTTAATTAACTCCTGAAGTTACTGGTAATGAAAACTAAGAAAAAACCCTTCTCTGTAAATATTTTTGCTTGATATTACCAGAATTGCTGGATATTTCAACAAAGTGATTGTGGTCAACCGTTGTTAATTTTTTCTTATACAGGGAAGGAATATACAGTTCACGATTTATTGCACTTTGATTTCGATACCAATCCTGGCTCAACTAGCAATGAATCTAGCTCTGTTGACAATCGGAAGAAAAGATGGAGTAAAAATATGGAGTTGCCATTATTCAGTTATGAGAGCGTATCGGTTGCAACTGGACAATTCTCAGACAAGCTTGGAGAGGGAGGATTCGGGCCTGTCTATAAGGTAAGTTGCGTGCAAATGAGAATGAACTTTTGGTTCAAATATTTTCAAATATTTCAGAAAAACCTTAAAATATTTTCAGATATGCTGATTGTTCAAATATTTTAAGAAAAACCTTAAAATAGTTTGAATGAACTTTCAGAATGACTTTTGGTTCATTTACCAGGGAAAATTACCCACGGGACTGGAAGTAGCAGTTAAGAGGCTTTCAGAAAGATCTGGACAGGGGCTTGAGGAGTTCAGAAATGAGACAATACTAATCGCCAAACTCCAGCACCGGAATCTTGTCAGGCTACTGGGTTCCTGTATTGAACGGGATGAGAAAATGCTGATCTATGAGTACATGCCAAATAAAAGCTTAGATTTGTTTCTCTTTGGTCAGCATTTACATGATCATTTCTAATTTCGTTACCTTTCCAAATGCTACAAGAAACTTATATCAGATTTGTGTATAAACTAAGAGCAGATGCAAACAGAGGACAGATCTTAGATTGGGGTACACGGATTCGGATAATCGAAGGAACTGCTCAGGGCCTTCTGTATCTACATAGATACTCACGGTTACGAATCATTCACAGGGATTTAAAACCTAGCAACATTCTATTGGACAGTGAAATGAATCCAAAAATATCCGATTTCGGGATGGCTCGAATTTTCGGAGGCAACGAAACTCAAGGAAACACCAGCAGGATCGTTGGAACATGGTAAGTTTCTTGAATCCCACTTTCCAGTACCAGCTTCTCTTAACGTGGTCTGCCCTGACCTTTCCAGTTTTTAGTGGCTATATGTCCCCTGAATATGCTATGGAGGGCCTCTTCTCAATAAAATCTGACGTGTTTAGCTTCGGGGTGCTGGTGCTTGAGATTGTGAGCGGCAAGAAGAATACTAGTTTCTACCACAGCGACTCCCTCAATCTTCTGGGACATGTGGGGAGCTTTCATATACTCTCATTTCTTTTTCTTCCAGCTTGAATTGCATCTGACTACTCTCACAGTCTCCACACTAATGATGCAGCATTTGCGTTGTTGTATCGCAGGCATGGAAGTTATGGAGTTCTAATGAAGCTTCGGACTTGATGGATCCAACCCTGGGAGATCCTCCTTCACCGTCCATGCTGTTGAGATACATAAACATAGGACTCCTTTGTGTCCAAGAAAGTCCAGCTGATCGGCCTACAATGTCTGATGTCATCTCCATGATCGTAAAAGAAAACGTGGTTCTCCCAGATCCCAAGCAACCAGCTTTTGTTGCAGACAGAAACATGGCAGATCAAGGACAATTGATGAGCTCTGCTGGGCTACCTTCCACGAACAATGTGACAATAACAGCGATAGATGCCAGATAATTTTTCAGCGATAGATGCCAGGTCTAAAGGAGAGGAAGCTGCTTCATCTGAGGAAGCTATGACTATGGAACTTACATCAATTCAATTGTAATCGCTGAATTAATAAGACTCTAATATTATATTAAATAATTATTTTTGAAAAATTTTTAAATCACATTTGATTTAAACATATTTAACTTTTTTGAACTAATTCATATTATTATACCACATAATTAGCCCATCAAATTTGTGAAAATGGACCGGTGCCTGTGCACCCAACAAACTCTTCAAAACACCAAACCCCTATTTGCTTATATCTATCAGAAGTGTTCTTAACTCTCATTAATTTAGGCATAGGTATATCAAAATTCAGACTAGATGATGTTGCCAAGTGATGATACGAGTGAATTCCCCCATCCACAACATCAGAGCCCACCGAAGCAGGCTCTGTGTTATTTCTCATGAAGGGCTGATTCTATGAGGATTCACCTGGCTATGGAGGCTGCAACTTGCTTTTAATAGCCGGGGACACATGGCAGTGGTAGTTACACCACTCACGGTCAAAGAAACCGAAAAGTCTCCTTTCCGGTTTGGTAGTCAAACCAAATCCAAACCGAACTTTTTTAAGTTCGGTTCATTTGGACTGGATTTGTTTGATCAAGGTCAAACTAAACCGAGTTTTTTAGGTTTATTTTTGATATTAACATATTAAAATAATTTAATAACACTAAATATTTTTAATTTCAAGTAAAAATAAAATTTCTTTTTTTCAATTTGTTTTTTAATGCATGACAAGTTAGGTTATGCAATGTCCTTCTTGGCCCCATGTAGGTGGATGTATTTATCAAATGACTTTGAAAAGTCTTATAATATTGGATGTATTCACTATGAAAGGACATTTCAATAATTAAGGTCTTATAAAAGTCTTCTTGTAACTGTTCATCTCTCTCATCTTATGTTGCAAAAAGAAGACAATTTTTTTTCTTTTTTTTTTGCACTCCACTGCGGTTCTCATTAGACATAAAAAAAATGAATTGAGCTAGGAAGCACTCTTAACAAAACACCAAAGTGCGCAAATCATGAACGATTTTGTCATACGAAGAAAGGATTCTCTTGCGGCCATTTCACTTCGTTGAGCAATGTAATCTTGCAATGCACATGCTTCGACCTCTTAGACACCAAAATAGATTCAGCAATACCATATTATCTTTTCACATCGGGATACTTTATCTTTGCTTTAAAAAATGGAACTGTGCACAAAATAACATTATCTTCTATGCGTGGCGACATAAAACTCATTGATTTGACAGTGCCTGAAATATTTTTTAAGTAAAACTTATTAATATATATTTTTTTCAATTTTAAAAGCTTAAAATAAGTTTTTTTTTTGTCATTACTACTAACATCTGCGATCCAGTTGTAAAGATATATTACGAAGTCACACGTCATTGTTTTTCATCAAAACGGATTTTTCCGAATGATATTTCTTTTGGTGTGAATTTCCCTTAACATTGTCAAATGTCAAACTCTTGACTTTTCGGAGGATGATAGATCGGGGGACCTCTATTTCAAACTATGGGAATGCATGTTGAAATGTATATGCATGTTTTGTTTTTGACAGGCTCGCCCTCCAAGGAGTGACATATATTTGTAACAATTGCATTATAAACAAAAACTGTGAGAATGCATGTATATGCATGTTTTTTTTTCCACAGACTCACTTATCGTGGAGTGACTTGTGATTGTAATAATTGCATTATAAACAAAAACTGTTGGAATGCATGTTGAAATGTATATGCATTTTTTTTGTTTTTTTTTTACAGACTCGCCCTTCGAAGAGTGATACGTGATCATAACAATTACATGATAAACAAAAATTTGATTTTTACTTAAACCCTACAATGAAAATTTCTTAAGTGATGACCAATATGTCACCAAAAAGTCTTGAATTTAAGATGCTTCAAGAAGAGTTTGTCTTAATGCAAACCAAAATTGAGGGAGCATACACCCTAATGATTGGTTCTTCTTGTGAGTGGTGGTTTCATCGTAAATGGTGTCTTGTGGTGGCCGGAGTCAGCGATATGGGGGTTTAGCAAGTAGCGGGATGGTACGAGAGAGAGAGAGAGCTTGGGTTTGGAAAATTCAACATTGACTCAAGTCAGTTGCTTCCCCTCCTTTTCGTGGTGTGCCTAAAGGTGAAGCATGCACTGTCATCTTCTTTCTTCGTGGCTTCTCTTTCGATCGACCATGGCTGTGCAGCGTTGCATGCAGAGTCGAAGTAGAAAATCCTTTTGTGCATGGCAAAACAACAACAAAGGAAAGTGTTTTCCTTTTGATAAGGAAAGGAAAACACTTTCCTAAAAATAGCTTGTTGACCGGAAAGTTAAGGAATTAACTTTCATTTGACTAACTTTCCGGTTGTGAAACAAACGTTGGAAAATGAGGAAACTGGATTCCTGGAATGCAGTTTCCTTGAAACAAACGGGGCCTTAATATGTTTTTTTTTATGATATATTATGTGTTCATTTTTGTTCTCTTTACATGCTCTTGAAAAATATGGTGTTTACTCGAATTTCAGAATTAAATCAGAGACTAGTTTAATGAAAAATAATTTAAATTTATAGTATGAAAAAGAATTAAAATAAAGAGGGGAAAAAAAGGCAAGGGGGGTTTTTCTAAAAAAAAATGATACTAGTAAAAAAAATTGGTAAAGAAATCCATTAAGAAAATAATAATTTATTCAGTAGAATATTTTCTATAAAGAATTTAAATCGTAGCGTTTCTATTAAAAAATAAAAATAGATTTTAAAAAATACCTCATAACAATAATCCATAGTACCTATTAAATTATTAAAATCCAAATTTTAAATAAAATGATGTGACAAAAAAGTGTTTAAGATATCAAACCAAAACCAAAAGAAGAAATAGTTTAGGATAATAAATTAACCAATTTATTTTAGGCCTACTTTTAGAAGTCTATTCTTTAAGACCTAAAGTTCCAATATCAAAATAATTTGTTTTAGGCCAACCATCATCCAAATACATCAGTTTCAACTCTTAAATCACTGTATAATCAAATCAAAACAAAACCCTAAATTCTTATCTAATCCTTCCACGTTCAATTCTCTAAGAAGATGAAGAGTGATTTACGCTGCTATTTTCATGCAATTTGTTACGTAAATCCCCTCACGCTGTTATTTTCCTCTGTTTTTTTCTTCGTTTCTCTTCTTGCCCTCTATTTTGTCCCTCCTGTTTTTCTTCGTCTAGAACTCTATTTTCTCTCAAAGTTCTCCATCCCCTTCTTCTTCTTTTGCACCTATGCTCGTCGGTTTTTATAGCCATTTACAAAGGAGGCGATGTAATTATTTTAAATGCAACCTTGGATCTAAACTTATGATTTTAACTAAACCGTTAGAATTTCATATAATTAAGTCAACGCGCTTAATTAAATCCTTCAATTGGACCGAAAATTAATTCTCAAACATAATTACACTTTTAAAATGGCCAACGATTAAATCGAATTGACCCATAAAAATATAATTATATCTTTCAACTTAATTTCTACACAGATTTATCCGATAATAAATTACGTTAACCTTGAATCTGTATTTTTCCTCATTTCTAGGCACAAAAGATGTATGATTGAGCTCCCAAAAAAGTCCAAAATTTTCACCTTGATTTTTCTGCCGACGTCAACCCCTTTTATTTTAGTTTATGTTATTTTTGGATAGATTTGGGGAATAACCCAAAATTGGGTTATGACAGTCACCCCCTTCTTTGCAATGCTTACGACTAAATTTTTGTACATGACTTTAACTAGTAAGCATTGTAAAGAAAAAAGAAGTTGGTTTTGTTATAATAGATGACCTACCCCGATGAGAATAATCGATGGTCTTAATTATTACAGGTGACCTACCCGGATTGAGGAACATAGTTAGGATGGTCTCAATGGTGACGGGTGACCTACCCGGGTCTTATTATCACGGGTGACCTACCCGGGTCTCATTATGACCGGTGACCTATCCAGGTTAAAATAGTTACGATGGTCTCAATGGTGACGGGTGACCTACCCGAGTCTCATTATGACGGGTGACCTACCCCGATTAGATGGGGTCTCAATGGTGACGGGTGACCTACCCGGGTCTCATTATGACGGGTGAGCTACCCGGGTTAGAATAGTTACGATGGTTTCAATGGTGACGGGTGACTTACCCGGGTCTCATTATGATTGGTGACCTACCCGGGTTAGAATAGTTACGATGGTCTCAATGGTGATGGGTGACCTACCCCGGTCTCATTATGACAAGTGACCTACCCGGATTAAATGGGGTCTCAATGGTGACGGGTGACCTACCCGGGTCTCATTAAGATGGGTGACCTACCCGGATGGAAGATGGAGGTGAGGGTCTCATTATAAAGGGTGACTTGCCCGAATGTAATTGGTGAAGATGGGGATACAATGCATGATGATACATGTATACTTACCTGAGAAATATAAGTCCCCTTTCTCTGATGCTCCATTATCATAGGATGCCTTTGCCTAATCTCCAAAGCTTTGTTGTCATGTTAAGAAACTATCATATCTAAAAATTTAAGTTGTTAGTTGAGATTCCAAAATATGATTTATATTATTTTTAACACACCTACTCAAGTAAAAGACTTTTGAGATTGAAACTTGTACAAGCTCATACTACCTTGTGCTTAATTTTTATCATATAGAATGGTATGGAGGGCTCATACTACCCTGTGCTTGATTTTTATCGAATAGAATAGGGGTGGTGAGATTTGAACTCGTAATCACTGAATCAACAAGACTCCAATACCATTTTAAATAATCATCTCCCCTAAACTTTGAGTTGTTATGTAAAATTTTGTAATTTATATTATTTTTTAATGATAAAAATATTTGCCTGCCACTTCATACGCTACATGGCTTGTGACCTAGGGTATGTTTCGTATTTTTTTTTGCTTTTATAGTTGAGGTATTAAAAAAATAGTTTCATGAAAAGCACTTTTAGTTACTGTTCAAAATTGAAATTGAAGTGTTTGGTCAAAACTATGATTGAGTTTGAGGTTGAAAAAAATAGTTTCGTATGTTTGGTTATCATGCTTTTCATATTGTTGTCAACTTTTGAATTTACTTTAAAACACACACACACACATATAGTTTTTTTTAACTATTGTAGATTAATAATCATAACAATAAAATGTAATTAATAATTAATGAAAAAACATATATTTGGTATTATTCTCCCATCAAACTACTTGCAATTTTATCATGAACTAAATCGATACATGAATGCATCTGTGATCACTCGCTATTTGTTCGTGGCACAATGTAAACCCTGGGAAATAAATGTAAGTGTTAAATTAAATAAATAAATTAAAAGAAAAATAAAATAAGTTGAGATTGTGGTGGAATTGAAATAAATGTAAAGATTATGATTTAAATTATAAGAAAAGAAGATATGGGGTAAAAAGAAAACATTTAAAGGAAATGGGGGGCCTTAGTGCAATAAGAGAAATTGAGGAGTATAAATACCTCTCTTTTCTCTCATTTCCAGGAGAAGGAGGGGAAGAAATGGAGGGAGATTTTGATATTTTCGTACCCAAATTGAAGAAGAATTTCTAAGTGAAAGTGATATTATGGGTTACCAAAACATTCAAAGATAAAAAAAACCCAAGGCTTTGGAGTATTATTGGAAGGAGAAAGTGGAGGAAAAGGAGTGTTGGGCTGGCAGCGGTAGGAAGAGAAAGAAGAGAGGAGGATATTGTGAATTCACAAGCTATTAGGATCTTGAATCTTTCTTGGTAAGGTGTTTCTTATATGCATCTAAAAGATTATTAACTTTATGGTTAATTACATTATTTTTCTTTATGAATTTTGGATTAAGGTTTTTGAAACATTTTGAGGGAAATATGGAATTGCGTGAAATTGATGAATGTGACATGAAATAAGATGAAATGAGAGTTAATTGGCAAGACAAATGGAAAGGAAAAAAAAAAAAGGGGAGCCTTAGGAAAGGCCATGGCTGGCCATTGAAGACAAAAATTAGGAGGGAAAGATTATGTCTTTTGTAAAATAATTATTGTATATGTTATGTTGCATGTGAATGGTTGTGTAATGAATAATTGAGCATGAAAAGAATAAGGGAGGTCTAGTTTTCCTAAGGCCAACTTTCAGCCAAATGCATGTGTTACAAGAGTGAATAACTTGACAGATTCATTTCTTGACTTTCAAAGAGAATTTGAGTGGGAAAACAAGAAAATTAGGATTGGGTTCCCTCATAGGAGTTATAGTTCTGGATGTCTACTATCCAAGGAAACTTATTTCATTTAATTTTAAATTTTATAACTTTAGTTAAGGGTCACCTAACATGACTGTGCAGGGAATACTCTGTAGAACAACAGGCCTGTCACATTCGTGATGCATTTCATGAATTTCATGGACAAAAATAGGTTTTCTTCCCTTCATAGTTGTAGACCTATATGTTATCTTTCTAACGAGATAAAGTTTGTACAAAGCGGAGTTCTACAACTCCTATTATAGTGAAAAATATGGGCAGATGTCGAAATACGACCTTTGCTGGCAGCTTTAAGAAAAAGGGGAAAAGAGGTGGGAGGTCACGAAATGATGAAGTGAGACGCATTAAAGGAAAAGAAACAAGTTGTGTTTGAAAATTAGTGTTTATAATGATATTTTTATTGACAAAAGTTATAAAGGAATAACAAATATAAAGACATATTGAATTGTTTCGGTGTGGTTGTTACGAAAAGTATCGGTGGTTGGAAATGATTTACGAGAATTTCCTGTAATTGCAGGAGAGAACAAAAGTGTGGTGTAACAACAACAACAAGGGACCACGAGCTGAGTATCCACAATAGGTAGGTGATTCATGCCTATGCTTCTAATTTAATTTTCATAGTGAAAATATGTGATTTATGCTTAAAGTTTTGGTGGAAGTTTGAGAAGATATGATGTATCAATAAGAATATTTAAGGCATATGTATCAAAGAAGTTTGGAAATGTCATGAACAAAACATGGCGGCAGCTAGTATACATTTAGTGTATGTTAGGATCCTGGATAAAGGGATCATCATGAATAACTATCATACATTCAGTGTATGTCAGGATCCCGGATAAAAGGATCACAAAAAAAAATAGCTAATATACATTTTAGTGTATGTTAGGATCCCAGATAAGGGGATTATCATGAATAATTGTCATACATTCAATGTATGTCAAGATTCCGGACAAGGGGATCCTATGCACAGGCTAATATACATTTAGTGTATGTTAGAATCCTGGATAAAGGGATTGTGGTGCAATACTTAAACATACATTCATGTATGTTGAAATTTCAAGAGTAAAATAAAAAATGTATGAGGTATGTTACGGACCCGGAAAGGGGTCTTCTTTGATTTCTAATGTTGGTAGGGTGATAAGGGTATCGGAAATACTTAGTATTGGCAATACTTAGTATCGATTATATTTAGTATCGACAATACATAAGTGGGGAAGATAGTTTGGTTTTCAATAACTATGTTGATTATTTCAATTATATACGATGGCATATCGTGGGTTTAATAACTTTAATATGATTTCTTCTAGAATTTTCTTTATGAGATTATCTTGTATCTCTATTTCAGGTCCATCATCTTCACGTCAAGAGTAAAGCTATCATTTCTTAGTTTTTATATCCAATAGTAATTTGTATAAAGTAAATGTTGGCAAACTGATATGTATGTTCATTATTTTTGGAAAAATATTAGAATGTAAGAAAATTAATTCGTTTTGTTGTATTTTATTAAATGTGACTAGATTTATATCAACTCTAGTGTAAATGATTGAATGATGTTAAATGTATGGTTTATTAATTATGGTTGTGATGAGGATGATGTTTAAGGTTTTATAGACCCAGGATGAATGGGTCAAGATTGAATTAAGGGTTATGTTACTGCCCACCTATTACTGTTTTGGGACATGTTATTGTTTGAAACCTGTTACTATTTCGGAACATATTATTGTTTCGGGACATGTTATTATTGGAGATCTGTTACTGTTTCGGACATGTTAGTGTTTGAGACATGTTAGTGTTTAAGACTTGTTACTGTTTCGGAACATGTTACTATTTTAGGACATGTCATTGTTTGAGACCTGTTACTATTTCGGGACATGTTACTGTTTGAGACTTGTTATTGTTTTGGGACATGTTATTGTTTAGGGTCATGTTACTACTCACTTATTATTGAGAAAAAAAATATTACATTTTTTTGGTGAATGTGTATTAATAAGATGACTTGTTGGTCCCCAAGAGTACGGGGCGTTACACACAACATCTGGTAACAATATCATTAGTAACAACATCTGTGATTTAGTTGTACAAATGTAATTCCAAGGTTAAATCCAGTTGCAAGTTTCTAATTCATAATCAATTGAAAATCAATAGGGTTGTGGAGTGAAACAAAGTCACTTGCCTTTCCCTTTCATCGTGACTGATCTTTATCTATATATTTTTTTAAATATGATTTCTTAAAAAATAATCGGACTGGGCCTGACCCAACTATATGGGTTGGCCCATCCAAAACCTAACTCTGCTGGACTTGGGCTGGGCTTAGAGCAGGTGTAGCCCGAGTCCAACTTTAAGATGCTAGGTGTGAAATGGTGCGCTGTACTATTCACGTCTTCTCCAGACATGAGCAGTGCATCGCTAATATTCACGTGAATTAATTAACATGAACAGTAACGTTTGACTGACCACGATGGGAGTTTTAATGACCGATGTCGATGTGTAGAGGAGGCCGAGGTGGTTCTTCCTGTGGTAGTGGCGTCGAAAATGATGACTTGTGGTGGCCGGTAGGAGCGTCGGAAGCCTGCTGCCGCCGTCGCTTCTTTGACGTTGGGGCATCTTTCTCTCGCTGGAGGTGGTCACGGAGGACCTTGTGGTGTGGAGTGGAGGAGAAGCTACCGATGATGAGGGGGATGATGATGATGTCTCCGGGAGCTACCCCCGATTGTGGAGAGAGAGAGAGAGATTGTCGGTTGCTTCCCACCACGAAGCTTCTAACCAAGACCTATGATCCATGAAATGCAGACAAAAAAAATCAATCGTGGTCGTGGGAAAAGCTTCATTTTTCAGCTTCTTGTGCACCACAATTTCAATCTTTTTTTGCGGGTCCCATGATGAATTAATTTGTGTTTCCTCCACTACCAAACACTACAAAACTGTTTTTTTCTCCAATCTCCATTTCGACCGCAATGCCAAACACCTTCTTAGTTTGCCCCCTGCTTCTATACCCGTATCTCACTGTATCTCCTCTTTCTTGAATTTGAACTTGATTTTTCATTTTGACTTCCACATTCATCTCCCTTTTCTTCTGGACAAAACACTCTTTCAACTGTTTCACCTATTTCTTTCCCCAATCCACAACATCACAGCCCACCGAAGCAGAGTCTGTTATTTCTCATGAAGGGCTGATTCTATAAGGATTCACCTGGCTATAGAGGCTGCAACTTGCCTTGACACCAACGCAGTATGATATATATATTATAGCCCGGGGACACATGGTAGTGGTAGTTACACCTAACTCATTCGCAAATGATGGCAGAGGTGACACTGATGCTTTAAGCAGTGTGCCTGGATAGCCTCTGGAGTTGTGACTGTTTACGAGTGTGATTTTGGTTGTTTTTAAAGTTTTTTTATAGAGAAATATATCAAAATAATATTTTTTAAAAATTATTTTATATTAACACATTAAAATGATTTAATAACATTAAAATCTTTAATTTCAAGTAAAAAATTAAAATAAAAACAATTCAATTTCTTTTTTTTTCTTTTTTTGAAATGCATTAGCAAACACATGACAAGATAGGTTATGTCCTTCTTGGCCATGCAAGTGGATGTATTTATCAATGACTTTGAAAACTCCTATAATAATGGTTATAGGGACATTTCAGTAATTAAGGTTGACTATTATTGTGGTTGTTTTGGCATGTACGTGATTTTATTTGACCATGTGAAAATGTTTTCTTGGGAAACAAAGAATAATAAATAAATATTGACAATAACATAAGATGATGAGAGATATGTATAGAGTTTGTTAATGTAAAAATATGTACAATAACTTTGAAAACAAGTGTGATTTGGACATGATTTTTTCCATTTTTCTATAGATGGAAATAACTATAATTCGAACACTTTTTTCCGGTTCTCCAACTAGGAAAATGTTTGGAAACTTCAAGCCGTGAGCATGTCCTTTAATTTCCCAATAGAACATGGAAAATGGAGATAAGAGCAGAATTTTTTTTTCGAACAATAAGCTTCTTTAATGCCTTGTATTATTGATATTTTCAATGTAATTTGACTAAAATTATTATCACGTGACTAAAAAGTGCAATGCCATAGTCAATGAGAAAAATAATATGGAGATCTGGTATCAACAATATGATCAAATAAAGCATTCATATAGTTAATGTTAAAATACCATCTCATCACCATAAAACATCATCATCAATCTAATACAATTGTATTTTTTATATCATTACTTGCCAAGTTTAGTAAACTTTTAAAGACACACACACAAAAAAATGTTTTCACCTTACGAAGTTCTACAAAATAGTTTACAGACACTGATCTCCTCATAATATCATGCAATGATTTCAACCACCACTACCGCGGAGAAATAATCTGCTGATGGATATTGTAGGTGGCATCCAATTATTCTTCCGAGCTTCGCTATTTAACAAGTTCTTGACCTTAGAGATGATCAAGTTACCCTTAACCTTGATTTATCCGTAGTCAAAATTACCCTCTCCTTCCAGTTCATTTATGTTTTTTGGTGTCTATGAAGACTATCATGCCCTCATTACAAGATTCCATGAACTTTCTCACTTTCTGTTAAGTCCTTCAAACAGAAGCTAACAGCTCACTTGTTCTCTTCCCTGTCCACCCTGAAATATTTTTCAAAAAGAAATAAGAATAATTGTATTATTGATATTTCCACTGTAATTTGACAATTCAACCCACATTTCAGCATTACATGGCTCAAAAAATAAATGGCATAGCCTCGAATTCGAGGGGATTGGATAGCGAGAACAGTAAAGTCCAAGTCAAGGTGGAAAATTAATGGTAAGAGCTGGCAGCTACAATATGACAAGAGATCTAGAGCAGTATCATATAGTTGATAAATTCACAGATCTTCACCCTTAATCCCACAAATTAGAGAGGATGTGGCTTAAGAAAAAGCCATGTTTTTTGCTCTTTGTGCTGTTGTGGCGATTCGTTTACCATTCTACTGGAGTTGACACAATTTTGGCTGGCCAATCTCTCTCTGTAAGCCAGACACTATTATCTCAAAACGGAATTTTTGAACTCCGTTTCTTCCGCCTAGGCACTTCTTCCAACATTTACCTGGGAATAGGGCATAGGAACTTCGGAAATAGCGCGATTGTCTGGGTAGCAAACAGGGAGAGCCCTTCCAACAACCCTGCTTCATTGAAGCTTCAATTGTTATCTGATGGCAATCTTGTCCTGCTGAAAAATTTAAACGACACATTTTGGTCAACAACTCTTGCATCTTCAATGCCGTATACTACTAAAGCAGAAGCAGTAATTCTTGATGACAGAAACTTTGTCATAAGAGATGGCTCAAATCAATCTGCCATATATTGGCAGAGTTTTGATTATCCAATTGACACGTGGCTACCTGGCGGAAAGCTTGGAATCAACAAGCACACTGGGCAAGTGCAGCGGCTTATTTCCTGGAAAAACTCAGAAGATCCTGCACCAGGTATGTTCCCGATTGGGATCGACCCAAATGGAAGCAGACAGTTTTTCATAGAGTGGAACAGGTCACACAGGTATTGGAGCAGTGCCAAATCTAACATTACCTGCAAATTCTAAAACGTATCAGAAAGTGAGTGCTGGAAGATGTAGATTGGATTGGTCAAGTGGCTGTGCTAGGAAATCTCCTTTGCAGTGTCAAAATAAGAAAAGTATTGGAAAGGAAGATGATTTCCTAAAGATGTCAAATCTAACATTACCTGCAAATTCTAAAACGTATCAGAAAGTGAGTGCTGGAAGATGTAGATTGGATTGCATCGAAAATTGTTCTTGCATGGCTTATGCCTATAATAATAACAACGGGTGTTCTTTATGGGAAGGAGATCTTATAAACTTGCAGCAGTCAGGGGTTGCTGATGGCAGGGCCGGAGCAGAAATTTACATCAGACTTGCTTCTTCTGAGCCTGAACTTCAGATTGGTAATGGCAGTACCCAAACAGCTATGGTTCTGTACATATAAACAAAATGATTCAATTAATGACGAGAAAATGTTTTTGACAAAGTGATGGTCTTGCATTTACATTTAAAACCTGAGATACATAACCTATCTTTCCATTTTTTTCTGCTAAAAAAACCATAATTCTACACATGTTTGTTTATGATTTGGTAATATTCGATCTATATTTACAAGGAGGTAATATCAAATGGAAATTACAGACAGCCTTGGCATTGGCAATTCCAACAACTCTGATTACCTTAGGCCTCTTCATGTACTTCAGATATCTGTGCAAAGGAAAGCTCACACGCAAAGGTGCATCCTGTTCTCGCTTTAATTTCTGTTGTCTTCTGGTAGATGTAATTTAATTAACTCCTTAAGTTACTGGTAATGAAAACTAAGAAAAAGCCTTCCTCTGTAAATATTTTTGATTGATATTATCAGAATTGCTGGATATTTCAACAAAGTGATTGTGGTCAATCGTTGCTAACTTTTTCTTATACAGGGAAGGAATATAAAGGCCACGATATATTGGTCTTTGATTTCGATACCAATCCTGGCTCAACTAACAATGAATCTAGCTCAGTTGACAATCGGAAGAAAAGATGGAGTAAAAATATGGAGCTGCCATTATTCAGTTATGAGAGCGTATCGGTTGCAACTGGACAATTCTCAGACAAGCTTGGAGAGGGAGGATTCGGGCCTGTCTAGAAGGGAAGTTGCGTGCAAATGAGAAATGCTGATTGTTCAAATATTTTCAGAAAAACCTTAAAATAGTTTGAATGAACTTTCAGAATGACTTTTGGTTCATTTACCAGGGCAAATTACCCACGGGACTGGAAGTAGCAGTTAAGAGGCTTTCAGAAAGATCGGGACAGAAATGAGACGATACTAATCGCCAAACTCCAGCACCGGAATCTTGTCAGGCTACTGGGAATCTTGTCAGGCTACTGGGTTCCTGTATTGAAGGGGATGAGAAAATGCTGATTTATGAGTACATGCCAAATAAAAGCTTAGATTTGTTTCTCTTTGGTCAGCATTTACATGATCATTTCTAATTTCGTTATCTTTCCAAAGGCTACAAGAAACTGGCATCAGATTTGTGTATACACTATAAGCAGATGCAAACAGAGGACGGATCTTAGATTGGGGTACACGGATTCGGATAATCGAAGGAACTGCTCAAGGCCTTCTGTATCTACATAGATACTCACGGTTACGGATCATTCACAGGGATTTAAAACCTAGCAACATTCTATTGGACAGTGAAATGAATCCAAAAATATCCGATTTCGGGATGGCTCGAATTTTCGGAGGCAACGAAACTCAAGGAAACACCAGCAGGATCGTTGGAACATGGTAAGTTTCTTGAATCCCACTTTCCAGTACCAGCTTCTCTTAACGTGGTCTGCCCTGACCTTTCCAGTTTTTAGTGGCTATATGTCCCCTGAATATGCTATGGAGGGCCTCTTCTCAATAAAATCTGACGTGTTTAGCTTCGGGGTGCTGGTGCTTGAGATTGTGAGCGGCAAGAAGAATACTAGTTTCTACCACAGCGACTCCCTCAATCTTCTGGGACATGTGGGGAGCTTTCATATACTCTCATTTCTTTTTCTTCCAGCTTGAATTGCATCTGACTACTCTCACAGTCTCCACACTAATGATGCAGCATTTGCGTTGTTGTATCGCAGGCATGGAAGTTATGGAGTTCTAATGAAGCTTCGGACTTGATGGATCCAACCCTGGGAGATCCTCCTTCAACGTCCATGCTGTTGAGATACATAAACATAGGACTCCTTTGTGTCCAAGAAAGTCCCGGTGATCGGCCTACAATGTCTGATGTCATCTCCATGATCGTAAACGAAAACGTGGTTCTCCCAGATCCCAAGCAACCAGCTTTTGTTGCAGACAGAAACATGGCAGATCAAGGACAATTGATGAGCTCTGCTGGGCTACCTTCCACGAACAATGTGACAATAACAGCGATAGATGCCAGATAATTTTTCAGCGATAGATGCCAGGTCTAAAGGAGAGGAAGCTGCTTCGTCAGAGGAAGCTATGAGCATGGAACTTAGATCAAGCTTATCTGGTCAAGTTCTCCGATTTGAATCGCATAATTCTTTGTTTCAGCTTTTCCTATTATTTTCAGTGTATTGAAACATGAACAATATCAAATTAAATATTCATAAATCACATTTGATTTAAACATATTTAACTTTTTTGAACTAATTCATATTATTATACCACATAATTAGCCCATCAAATTTGTGAAAATGGACCGGTGCCTGTGCACCCAACAAACTCTTCAAAACACCAAACCCCTATTTGCTTATATCTATCAGAAGTGTTCTTAACTCTCATTAATTTAGGCATAGGTATATCAAAATTCAGACTAGATGATGTTGCCAAGTGATGATACGAGTGAAAAAAAATATAAGATATGAATTTACGCAAAAACATTGTTTGACCGGAACAAATCAAGAATGAACTCGGTTGTTTTGGGACAGTTCCTCTTGCTTTGGGTCAATTTGACCATGGTTTAATTAAAACCAAATTTGGGTTCAGTTCACTCACGGTCAAAGAAACCGAAAAGTCTCCTTTCCGGTTTGGTAGTCAAACCAAATCCAAACCGAACTTTTTTTAAGTTCGGTTCATTTGGACTGGATTTGTTTGATCAAGGTCAAACTAAACCGAGTTTTTTTATGTTTATTTTTATATATATTTTTAATAAATAACTTTTTTTTATTACATCTTTTTAGGCCCCGTTTGTTTGCAGGAAAATGGTTGCCTTTTGGAAAGTGAAATCCGGAGAAAGTGAATTCCTGGAAAGTGAATTCTTGGAAAGTGAATTCTGATGTTTGGCAGTGTTATGGAAAATGAACTGAAAAATAATTTATTAATAAATTAATTTTTGTTTTAGAGAGAGAGAGAGAGAGAGAGAGAGAGAGAGAGAGCTTCTGTTTTGGAAAATATATCATGCACTGTCATCTTCTTCCTCGTGGCCGTGGCTTGTGAAGCATGCACTGTCATCTTCTTCCTCGTGGCCGTGGCTTATGAAGCATGCACTGTCATCTTCTTTCTTTGTGGCTTCTCTTTCGATCGACCATGACTGTGCAGCGTTGCATGCAGAGTCGAAGTAGAAAATCCTTTTGTGCACGGCAAAACAACAACAAAGGAAAGTGTTTTCCTTTTGATAAGGAAAGGAAAACACTTTCCTTGAAACAAACGGGGCCTTAATATGTTTTTTTTTATGATATATTATGTGTTCATTTTTGTTCTCTTTACATGCTCTTGAAAAATATGGTGTTTACTCGAATTTCAGAATTAAATCAGAGACTAGTTTAATGAAAAATAATTTAAATTTATAGTATGAAAAAGAATTAAAATAAAGAGGGGAAAAAAAAGGCAAGGGGGGTTTTTCTAAAAAAAAATGATACTAGTAAAAAAAATTGGTAAAGAAATCCATTAAGAAAATAATAATTTATTCAGTAGAATATTTTCTATAAAGAATTTAAATCGTAGCGTTTCTATTAAAAAATAAAAATAGATTTTAAAAAATACCTCATAACAATAATCCATAGTACCTATTAAATTATTAAAATCCAAATTTTAAATAAAATGATGTGACAAAAAAGTGTTTAAGATATCAAACCAAAACCAAAAGAAGAAATAGTTTAGGATAATAAATTAACCAATTTATTTTAGGCCTACTTTTAGAAGTCTATTCTTTTAGACCTAAAGTTTCAATATCAAATTAATTTGTTTTAGGCCAACCATCATCCAAATACATCAGTTTCAACTCTTAAATCACTGTATAATCAAATCAAAACAAAACCCTAAATTCTTATCTAATCCTTCCACGTTCAATTCTCTAATTTTAAACAGTAAAGAGAGGGAATACCTTCTTGTTTTCTTGAACCCACAATCTCAAGCTCAAAACTGAAATCCCTTTCTTTGCAAGAGAGGGAAGTCACGGCAGAGGGGGAAGAAAAGAAAATTCAACCTGAGGTCACATGATTTTTATATATGGACGTTAGGTTGGGTTCTCGGAATTGGGCTAGTTTGGGCTTAGGCCTGATGGGCCAAGACTATAGGCCTTACAAATGCTAATCATGCACACTCAAGATAATAACCAGTCCTCTGCTCCAATGAAGCCCCGACTGTATCCCTCCACCAAAAATTACATTGGCAAATAAGCATTCTTGGAGGTCCAAATGTCACTGGGGCTAACGCACTGGAGAATGAAGAGATCCCCACATCCTGGAGCAATGTCCTCGGCCATCAAAGCAGAGCAAATTATGCTTCATTTTCGAAGAAAATAAGTAAAGGTTAAAGTCTTCAAAGTTGATCGAGGGGATTTAGTAGAGCTTTCATGTAAAATCTAAAAGTTTAAATTGTTAAGTGAGATTTTATAATATATATTTATCGATGACTTTGAAAAGTCCTACAATAATGGTTACAGGGACATTTCAATAATTAAGATTGACTATTACTGTGGTTGTTTCAGCACGTACGTGATTTTATTTGACCATGTATAGAATTTATTAATGTAAAACTATATAGAATAACTTTGAAAACAAGTGTGATTTGGACATGATTTTTTCCTTTTTTCTATAGGTATAATTCGAACACTTTTTTTCGGTTCTCCAACTAGGAAAATGTTTGGAAACTTCAAGACATGGGCATGTCCTTTAATTTCCCAGTAGAACATGAAAAATGGAGATAAGAGTAGAAAAATGTTTTCGAACAACCTCTCCTTCCTCCTCTTCAATTCTTTTCAGAAAAACAACACATAATAATTCAAGTAAAAAGAATAAACAAAAAATATACCATGTAAAACTTTTCATTTTTAAGCTTCTTTAATGCCTTGTATTATTGATATTTTCAATGTAATTTGACTAAAATTATCATCACGTGACTAAAAAGTGCAATGCCATAGTCAATGTGAAAAATAATATGGAGAGCTGGTATCAACAATATGATCAAATAAAGCATTCATATAGTTAATGTTAAAATACCATCTCATCATCATCAGTATAATACATTTGTATTTTTTATATCATTACTTGCCAAGTTTAGTAAAATTTTATCCATATCAAATAAAATGTTAAAATATTTTACACCAAAGTTTCTAATTCATGAAAACAATTGATATTTAGAATACCTTTTAATTTAATTTAATGTTTGAAATTGCAAGTTTTTGGCTGATATAATCAGAATCGCTGGTTATTTTAACAAAGTGATTGTGTTCATTTTACTTTTTTCTTAAACAGGGAAGGAACACACAGGCCACAATTTATTGCTCTTTGATTTCGATACTGATCCTAACTCAACTAACAATGAATCTATCTCTGTTGATAATCGGAAAAAAAAAAGAAAAAGATGGAGTTTCTGGAATTGCCATTGTTCATTTACGAGAGCGTATCAGTTGCAACTGGACAATTCTCAGACAAGCTTGGAGAGGGAGGATTTGGACCTGTTTAATGATTATTCTAACCTTTAAAGACAAAAAAAAAATGTTTTAAACAAAAATGACAACACTCTAGAGTCTAGAGCACTTTACAGACAATAATTTTATTGAACACCTCCTCCCTTTCTCTGCTCTTCTTCAATACATTTTTACAGATAAAATGATAACACTCTAGAACACCAATGGTATTTTTCAAAAAGAAATAAAAATAAATGTTTTTTATTAAGCATGCTGGAACAGGACCAAATGATGCATACAAACATCATCTAAAGACAAAACTTTGTGATTGAAATTCCGAGATTCTCAATTGTTCACGAAAATGCTGAGGGTTCCGAGAAGGCCTTTATGCTGCTTGAGAAATAATCTGCTGTTCGCTATTTAACAAGTTCTTGACCTTAGAGATGATCAAGTTACCCTTAACCTTGATTTATCCGTAGTCAAAATTACCCTCTCCTTCCAGTTCATTTATGTTTTTTGGTGTCTATGAAGACTATCATGCCCTCATTACAAGATTCCATGAACTTTCTCACTTTCTGTTAAGTCCTTCAAACAGAAGCTAACAGCTCACTTGTTCTCTTCCCTGTCCACCCTGAAATATTCAAGAAAAACATTACCGTGCACTTAAGAGTAGCAGTAATTTGACTCACCAATAAAAGATTACACGTAAGAGATGGAACAATAAGGATAGTATCTAGAGTTATAGTGTCAATCAAAATGATAGATCCTTCCCCCGTAACAGGGGAGATACTACCAGTCCAAGTCAATGTGGAAAATTAATGGTAAGAGCTGGCAGCTACAATATGACAAGAGATCATATAGTTGATGAATTCACAAGGGAATTCTTGCTTTTTTACTTCCCGCTCGTTCTCTAATTCGTGCTCCGTCACAGCTCTTTCACCCTTAATCCCACAAATTAGAGAGGATGTGCGTTAAGACAAAGCCATGTTTTTTGCTCTTTTTGCTGTTGTGGCTATTCGTTTACCATAGGACTTGCTTCTCGATTGGAGTTGACACAATTTCAGTTGGTCAATCTCTCTCTGTAAGCCAGACACTAGTATCTCAAAACGGCATTTTTGAACTCGGTTTCTTCCCCCGAGGCACTTTAGGTAACATTTACCTGGGAATATGGTATAGGAACTTCGCAGAAAAGACGATTGTTTGGGTAGCAAACAGGGAGAGACCTTCCAACAACCCTGCTTCATCGAAGCTTGAATTGTTATCTGATGGCAATCTTGTCCTGCTGAAAAATCCCACCGGAACAGTTTGGTCAACATCTCTTTCATCTTCAATGCCGGATACTACTAAAGCAGAAGCAGTGATTCTTGATGAGGGAAACTTTGTCATAAGAGATGGCTCAAATCCATCTACCATATATTGGCAGAGTTTTGATTATCCAACTGACACGTGGCTACCTGGCGCAAAGCTGGGAATCAACAAGCACACTGGGCAAGTGCAGCGGCTTATTTCCTGGAAAAACTCAGAAGATCCAGCACCAGGTATGTTCTCGGTTGGGATCGACCCAAATGGAAGCAGTCAGTTTTTCATAGAGTGGAACAGGTCAATCATGTATTGGACCAGTGGTCGCTGGAATGGACAAATATTTAGCTTGATACCTGAGATGAGATCGAACTATATTTACAATTTTAGTTATGTATCAAATGAAAATGAAGACCATTTCACCTATTATTTGTACAATACCTCAGTTCTTTCAAGATTCGTGATCGGTGTTGATGGCCGGATGCGACAACTCAGTTGGTTGGACGGTCCTTGGAGTTGGTTTTTATATTGGTCTCAACCAAAAACCCCAGGTGAGGTTTATGGTTTATGTGGGGTTTTTGGAGTCTTTCATGAAAATTCATCAGGCTATTATTGTGAATGCTTGAAAGGTTTTAAACCATTAGTACAAGATGATTGGTCAAGTGGTTGTGTTAGGAAATCTCCTTTGCAGTGTCAAAATAAGAGTTCGCGGGAAAATTGGTTGGTTTCTGGGTTTGTTGAGGAAAGATTTCTGTATGAATTCGCTGCCATACTAGTGGTTGATATTTGGGTAATGAAGGGAGGGTACCTGTGTGTAGGAGATCTTATAAACTTGCAGCAGTCAGGGGCTGCTGATGGCAGGGCCGGAGCAGAAATTTACATCAGACTTGCTGCTTCTGAGCTTGAACTTCAGATTGGTAATGGCAGTACCCGAACAGGTATGGTTCTGTGCATATAAACAAAATGATTCAATTAATGACGGGAAAATATTTTTGACAAAATGACGTCTTGTATTTACATTTAAAAACTTGAGATACATAACCTGTCTTTCCATTTTTTCTGCTAAAAAAACAATAATTGTACACATGTTTGTTTATGATTTGGTAACCTTCGATCTATATTTACAAGGAGGTAATGTCAAGAGGAAATTACGGACAGCCTTGGCTGTGGCTATACCAACAACTCTGATTACGTTAGGTCTCTTCATGTACTTCGGATGTCTGTGCAAAGGAAAGCTCACACGCAAAGGTGCATCCTGTTCTTGCTTTAATTTCTGTTGTCTTCTGGTAGATGTAATTTAATTAACTCCTTAAGTTACTGGTAATGAAAACTAAGAGAAAAAACCCCTCTGTAAATATTTTTGGTTGATACTATCAGAATTGCTGGATATTTCAACAAAGTGATTGTGGTCAATCGTTGTTAATTTTTTCTTATACAGGTCACGATATATTGCACTTCGATTTCGATACCAATCCTGGCCCGACTAACAATGAATCTAGCTCTGTTGACAATCGGAAGAAAAGATGGAGTAAAAATATGGAGTTGCCATTATTCAGTTATGAGAGCGTATCGGTTGCAACTGGACAATTCTCAGACAAGCTTGGAGAGGGAGGATTCGGGCCTGTTTATAAAGTAAGTTGAGTACAAATGAGAAATGGTGATTGTTCAAATATTTTCAGAAAAACCTTAAATAATTTGAATGAACTTTCAAAATGACTTTTGGTTCATTTACTAGGGCAAATTACCCACGGGACTGGAAGTAGCAGTTAAGAGGCTTTCAGAAAGATCGGGACAGGGGCTTGAGGAGTTCAGAAATGAGACGATACTAATCGCCAAACTCCAGCACCGGAATCTTGTCAGGCTACTGGGTTCCTGTATTGAACGGGATGAGAAAATGCTGATCTATGAGTACATGCCAAATAAAAGCGTGGATTTCTTTCTCTTTGGTCAGCATTTACTTCCTTTACACGATCATTTCTAATTTCGTTATCTTTCCAAAGGCTACAAGAAACTTACATCAGATTTGTGTATACACTATAAGCAGATGCAAACAGAGGACGGATCTTAGATTGGGGTACACGGATTCGGATAATCGAAGGAACTGCTCAAGGCCTTCTGTATCTACATAGATACTCACGGTTACGAATCATTCACAGGGATTTAAAACCTAGCAACATTCTATTGGACAGTGAAATGAATCCAAAAATATCCGATTTCGGGATGGCTCGAATTTTTAGAGGCAACGAAACTCAAGGAAACACCAACAGGATCGTTGGAACATAGTAAGTTTCTTGAATCCCACTTTCCAGTACAAGCTACTCTTCACATGATCTGCACTGACCTTTCCAGTTTTTAGTGGCTATATGTCCCCTGAATATGCTATGGAGGGCCTCTTCTCAATAAAATCTGACGTGTTTAGCTTCGGGGTGCTGGTGCTGGAGATTGTGAGCGGCAAGAAGAATACTAGTTTCTACCACAGCGACTCCCTCCATCTTCTTGGACATGTGGGGAGCTTCCATAAACTCTCATTTCTTTTTCTTCCAGCTTGAATTGCATCTGACCACTTTCCTAGTCTCCACACTAATGATGCAGCATTTGCGTTGTTATACCGCAGGCATGGAAGTTATGGAGTTCTAATAAAGCTTCGGACTTGATGGATCCAACCCTGGGAGATCCTCCTTCAACTTCCATGCTGTTAAGATACATAAACATAGGACTCCTTTGTGTCCAAGAAAGTCCCGCTGATCGGCCTACAATGTCTGATGTCATCTCCATGATGGTAAACGAACACGTGGCTCTCCCAGAACCCATGCAACCAGCTTTTGTTGCAGGCAGAACCGTAGCAGAACCAGGGTCATTGATGAGGTCTGCTGGGGTACCTTCCTCGAATAATGTGACAATAACAGCGATAGATGCCAGATAGATTTTTTAGCGATAGATGCCAGGTCAAGCTACTTCATCAGAGGAAGCTATGAGAACGGAACTTAGGTCAAGCTTATTTGGTCAAGTTCTCAGATTTGAATAGCACAATTGTTTTTTTAAGTTTTTCCTATTATTTTCGTTGTATTGAAACATGAACAATATCAAATTAAATATTCATAAACATTGTCCCTCTAGCTGACTTTGTCTTTTTAAGTCAATATCTTAAGGAGATCTTAAACTTACACAAGTTTTTCTGTCTGTAAGTAGAACTTCCTGCTAAGTTGTTAATTGATAAATGAAAACCGCTCATTCATCACAGGAGAAATTCTGTCTGATGGGGTTTTATACTATTGAAATGAGCATTGTGATTTTCTTATATGTTAATTCTTGCTGGTTTTTGGAATTTTTGAAAATGGACTGCTGCCTGTGCACCAAACAAACTCTTCAAAACACAAAACCCTTATTTGCTTATATCTATCACAAGTGTTCTTAATTCTTATTAAATTAGAGACTAGTTTAATGAAATGGAATTTAAATTTATAGTACGAGAAAAAATTAATATAAAGAGGGGAAAAAAGTTCACAAAAAAAAAAAACTAAGACCATATAATACACATATGAAACTGAATCTAACACACGAATTTCACTTAATTTAAATAAAAACAATAAACAAAAATATATTGTATAGAAATTTCCATTTTAAGCTCTTGATTTCAAAAAATCTAAATGTCTCCTTCTTTAATGCCTTATATTATTGATATTTCCACTGTAATTTGACAATTCAACCCGCATTTCAGCATTAAATTGGCTCAAAAAATAAATGGCATAGCCTCCTATTGGAGGGGAGGGGAGAGCGAGAACAGTAAAATCCAAGGCAACGTGGAAATTAATAGTAAGAGCTGACAGCAACAATATGACAAGAGATCTAGAGCATTATCATATAGTTCATGAATTCACAAGGGAATTCTTTTTTTTTTCTCCTTCCTGCTCGTTCTCTGATTCGTGCTCTGTCACAGCTCCTTCACCCTTAATCCCACAAATTAGAGAGGATGTGCGTTAAGACAAAGCCATGTTCTTGGCTCTTTGTGCTGTTGTGGCTATTCGTTTACCATAGGACTTGCTTCTCTATTGACAAAATTTTGGTTGGCCAATCTCTCAATGTAAGCCAGACACTAGTATCTCAAAAAGCCATTTTTGAACTCGGCTTCTTCGTCCCAGGCACTTCTAACAACATTTACCTGGGCATATGGCATAGGAACTTCGCAAATAAGACGATTGTTTGGGTAGCAAATAGGGAGAGACCTTCCAATAACCCTGCTTCATCGCAGCTTGAATTGTTATCTGATGGCAATCTTGTCCTGCTGCAAAACTTCACCGAAACAGTTTGGTCAACAGCTCTTCTATCTTCAATGCCGGATACTACTAAAGCAGAAGCAGTAGTTCTTGATGACGGAAACTTAATTTGTCATAAGAGATGGATCAAATCCATCTACCATATATTGGCAGAGTTTTGATTATCCAACTGACACATGGCTACCCGGTGGAAAGCTTGGAATCAACAAGAACACTGGGAAACTGCAGAGGCTTATTTCCTGGAAAAATCAGAAGATCCTGCACCAGGTATGTTCTCGATTCAGTTTTTCATAGAGTGGAACAGGTCACACAGGTATTGGAGCAGTGGTGATTGGAATGGACAAATATTTAGCTTGATACCTGAGATGAGATTGAACTATATTTTCAATTATAGTTATGTATCAAATGAAAATGAAAGCTATTTCACCTATTCTTTGTCCAATTCCTCATATCTTTCAAGATTCGTGATCGGTGTTCATGGCCAGGTGCAACAACTCCTTTGGGTGGAAGGTCCTTGGAGGTGGCTTCTTTTTTGGTCTGAACCAAAAGACCAAGCTCGTGTTTATGGTTTATGAGGGATTTTTGGAGTCTTTCATGTTTCATCAAGCTTTTGTGAATGCTTGAAAGGTTTTAAACCATTAGTACAAAATGATTGGTCAAGTGGTTGTGTTAGGAAATCTCCTTTACAGTGTCAAAATAAGAAAAGTATTGGAGAGGAAGATGGTTTCCTAAAGATGTCAAATCTAACATTACCTGCAAATTCTATAACGTATCAGACAGTGAGTGCTGGAAGATGTAGATGGGATTGCATCGAAAGTTGTTCTTGCATGGCTTATGCCTATAATAATAACAACGGGTGTTCTTTCTGGGAAGGAGATGTTATAGACTTACAGCAGTCAGGGGTTGCTGATGGCAGGGCCGGAGCAGAAATTTACATCAGACTTGCTGCTTCTGAGCCTGAACTTCAGATTGGTAATGGCAGTACCCGAACAGGTATGGTTCTGTACATATGAACAAAATGATTCAATTAATGTCGAGAAAATATTTTTGAAAAAATGACGGTCTTGTATTTACATTTAAAAACTTGAGATACATAACCTGTCTTTCCATTTTTTCAGCTAAAAAAACAATAATTGTACACATGTTTGTTTATGATTTGGTAATATTTGATCTATATTTACAAGGAGGTAATATCAAATGGAAATTACGGACAGCCTTTGCTGTGGCTATTCCAACAATTCTGATTACCTTAGGCCTCTTCATGTACTTCAGATGTCTTTGCAAAGGAAAGCTCACACGCAAAGGTGCATCCTGTTCTTGCTTTAATTTCTGTTGTCTTCTGGTAGATGTAATTTAATTAACTCCTTAAGTTACTGGTAATGAAAACTAAGAAAAAACCCTCCTCTGTAAATATTTTTGCTTGATATTATCAGAATTGCTGGCTATTTCAAGTGATTGTGGTCAATCGTTGCTAATTTTTTCTTATATAGGGAAGGAATATGAAGGTCACGATATATTGCTCTTTGATTTCGATACCAATCCTGGCTCAACTAACAGCGAATCTATCTCTGCTGACAATCGGAAGAAAAGATGGAGTAAGAACTTGGAATTGCCATTATTCAGTTATGAGAGCGTATCGGTTGCAACTGAACAATTCTCAGACAAGCTTGGAGAGGGAGGATTTGGGCCTGTTTATAAGGTAAGTTGCGTACAAATGAGAGATGCTGATTGTTCAAAGATTTTCAGAAAAACCTTAAAATAGTTTGAATGAACTTTCAGATTGACTTTTGGTTCATTTATTAGGGCAATTTACCCACGGGACTGGAAGTAGCAGTTAAGAGGCTTTCAGAAAGATCTGGACAGGGGCTTGAGGAGTTCAGAAAGGAGACAATACTGATCGCCAAACTCCAGCACCGGAATCTTGTCAGGCTACTGGGTTCCTGTATTGAAAGGGATGAGAAAATGCTGATCTATGAGTACATGCCAAATAAAAGCTTGGATTTCTTTCTCTTTGGTCAGCATTACACGATCATTTCAAATTTCGTTAACTTTCCAAATGCTACAAGAAACTTGTATCAGATTTGTGTATAAACTATAAACAGGAGCAAACAGAGGACAGATCTTAGATTGGGGTACACGGATTCGGATAATCGAAGGAACTGCTCAGGGCCTTCTGTATCTACATAGTACTCACGGTTACGAATCATTCACAGGGATTTAAAACCTAGCAACATTCTATTGGACAGTGAAATGAATCCAAAAATATCCGATTTCGGGATGGCTCGAATTTTCGGAGGCAACGAAACTCAAGGAAACACCAACAGGATCGTTGGAACATAGTAAGTTTCTTGAATTCCACTTTCCAGTACCAGCTTCTCTTAACATGATCTGCACTGACCTTTCCAGTTTTTAGTGGCTATATGTCCCCTGAATATGCTATGGAGGGCCTCTTCTCCATAAAATGTGACGTGTTTAGCTTCGGGGTGCTGGTGCTTGAGATTGTGAGCGGCAAGAAGAACACTAGTTTCAACCACAGCGACTCCCTCAATCTTCTTGGACATGTGGGGAGCTTTCATATACTCTCATTTCTTTTTCTTCCAGCTTGAATTGCATCTGACTACTTTCCTAATCTCCACACTAATGATGCAGCATTTGCGTTGTCATACCGTAGGCATGGAAGTTATGGAGTTCTAATAAAGCTTCGGACTTGATGGATCCGACCCTGGGAGATCCTCCTTCAACCTCCATGCTGTTGAGATACATAAACATAGGACTCCTTTGTGTCCAAGAAAGTCCTGCTGATCGGCCTCCAATGTCTGATGTCATCTCCATGATCGTGAACGAACACGTGGCTCTCCCAGAACCCAAGCAACCAGCTTTTGTTGCTGGCAGAAACATGGCAGAACCACGGTCATTGATGAGCTCTGCTGGGGTACCTTCCACGAATAATGTGACAATAACAGCGATAGATGGGAGATAATTTCTTCATCAATCTAAAGGACATGTGAATCGCACAATTCTTTGTTTCAGCTTTTCCTTTTATTTTCAGTGTATTGAAACTTTAACAATATCAAATTAAATATTCATAAATTACATTTGATTTAAATCTTAGACATATTAAAGAATTCATTTTCTTTTGAGAACAAATTCATATTATTATACCAAATTTTTGAAAATGGACTGCTGCCTGTGCACCAAACAAACTCTTCAAAACACCAAACCCCTATTTGTTTATATCTATCAGAAGGGTTCTTAACTCTTATTAATTTAGGCATAGATCTATCAAAATTCAGACTAGATGATGTTTCCAAGTGATGATACGAGTGGTACAAGCGATCTATCAGTTCTTGCATCTTCGATGCCGGATACTACTAAAGCAGAAGCAGTAATTCTTGATGACGGAAACTTAATTTGTCATAAGAGATGGATCAAATCCATCTACCATATAATGGCAGAGTTTTGATTATCCAACTGACACATGGCTACCCGATGGAAAGCTTGGAATCAACAAGAACACTGGGAAAGTGCAGAGGCTTATTTCCTGGAAAAATCAGAAGATCCTGCACCAGGTATGTTCTTGAAGAGATAAATCAGGAACGAGATTCTACTACCATACATAAGTTCTATTTACATGGAAAGTAATTTAAATTCATTGCTAGAGTTAGGGAGATCTGCAAATTATGCAGATTTGAATTCATTCTTGCACTGATTCTGGAATGCTGAATAAGGAATGAAATATTTCATGCAAAGAACGTGGCTTGATTTTCCACAGTTCTCGATTCAGTTGTTCATACTGGTTATTGGAATGGAGAAAGATTTAGCTTGGTACCTGAGATGGGATTGAACTATATTTTCAATTATAGTATGGTATCGAATGAAAAAGAAAGCTATTTCACAATTAAACAATTTTTTCAAGAACCGTGATTGATGTTTCAGGACAGATCAAACAATTCAGTTCCTTGGCAGATTTAAGGGCAGGTTTATTTTTTGGTCTCAACCACCACTATCTAGCTGCCAGGACCTCCACCGTAACTACTACCACGGTGTCCGCTACCATCCTTGTTGCTACTGCCGCCATCATCATACTACTATTATCACCACTACCACCACCAACCCTCCATCCCCACCCAAACCTTTATTACCACTATAATCGTAGTCACTGTTACGACCATCTCATCACCAAAGAACATCGACATCGTTCTAATACCATTGTCTGTTTTTATATCGTTACTTACCAACCAATTGATATTTAGAGTACCTATTAATTTAATTTAGTGTTTGAAATTGTGCATTTTGTTCTTGATATTATCAGAATTGCTGGATATTTCTAAAAAGTGACTGTAAATTTATTTTTTTCTTAAACAGGGAAGGAACACACAAGCCACAATTTATTGCATTTTGATTTAATAGGGAAAATTACCCACGGGACTGGAAGTAGCAGTTAAGAGGCCTTCAGAAAGATCTGGACAGGGGCTTGAGGAGTTCAGAAATGAGACAATACCAATCGCCAAACTCCAGCACCGGAATCTTGTCAGGCTACTGGGTTCCTGTATTGAACGGGATGAGAAAATGCTGATCTATGAGTACATGCCAAATAAAAGCTTGGATTTCTTTCTCTTTGGTCAGCATTTACATGATCATTTCAAATTTCGTTATCTTTCCAAATGCTTCAAGAAACTTGTGTCAGATTTGTGTATAAACATTAGCAGACGCAAACAGAGGACAAATATTAGATTGGGGTACACGTATTCGGATAATCGAAGGAACTGCTCAAGGCCTTCTGTATCTACATAGATACTCACGGTTACGAAAAATTTACAAGGATTCAAAACATAGCAACATTCTATATGAAAGTGAAATGAATTAAAAAAATCCGATTTCGGGATGGCTGGCAACGAAACTCAAGGAAACACCAAGAGGATCGTTGGATCATAGTAAGTTTCTTGAATCCCACTTTCCAGTACCAGCTTCTCTTAACATGATCTGCACTTATCTTTCCAGTGGTTAGTGTCTATATGTCCCCTGAATATGTCCAGGACCAGAAACGTTCGACTGAAACCATGGGACATATCCCCTGAGCTAAGTCTCGGAACATGCATATCACAGCAGTTTATATAAAATTCACAGCATTTAGTAATCTTCTAAATAATATATTCATCAGAGCAATAAAATTGTATGATACTTCAAATATCTTCATCATCAAATAAAGCAAAACAACAATCCATAGTACCTATTAAATTATTAAAATCCAAATTTTAATAAAATGATGTGATAATAAAGCGTTCAAGATATCAAACCAAAACCAAAAGAGAAAACATTGCGGAAGCAAAGAAGGCATACCAGTAAAAATTGAACAAGTGATACCTCTCAAATAAATATCAACCTTCTAATGGAAGCCGGGAACCTGAAAATAATATTAAAATAGAGGGGTGAGTTCAACCAACTCAGAACTCAGTGAGAGAATAATATTTAATATACCTTTTAGTTGTTTATAACTATAAGTTATCAACTGTGATAATATAGAAGTAAAAGAACTAAAACATAAGTAAATACAAACACACTAAAATATTAACGTATGACAGCAAAATATATGTTAGAGATCATATGACACTCGTAGGTGACCACTGTGGGAGGATCAGTCACCACAGACTAGTGTCTCTCTCACCACCTAGGTATACAATATAATTTGCTTAAAAACTAACTGTACTCCGTTAGTATGGAGTTTCTGACAAGTTTAATATCAAGAGACAATAGATATTTGTATAATTATCAAAGCAATTTAATATCATATCAAACAAAATTTAATTCAACATGAATAGATATTCAAGAATAGTCAAATGTAATCATCGTATAATCAACATGCATATATTATTTATATTACATGTATATTAAAAATTAACCCACTCACCCGGGAAATGAAAGCATAAGACAAATGGATGCGGAATCGAAGACTACGAAGATTGTTAGGAGGAACGTCAGCAAAACCTATATCAGGTACATAAAACACTCAAAAACAACTCAAGCCAAAATAACATAAAAAAAAAAATTAAAACTCTAAGCTTAGAGATCAAATATAGTAAAAAAGCCAAAAAGTTTTACATGATCGACCCGAACATAGCGCAAACCGATCGAACCTAATAAAGTCGATAAAACTCCATTTCTGAACCAATAGATCAACCACTATCACAGGCAAACCGGTTGACTGATGTACAACAATTGAAAGCAACTAGTCAATCAACCAATCAGCCAGTTTATAATAACCATTCTACTGGCAGTAACCAGTAAAATGGTCAGTCAATTCAACTAACCAATCGAATTGGTTGATCCACATGATCGTAAATGACCACATATCTCCCTCAGAACCTAAGCAGCCTGTTTTTGTTGCAGGCAGAAACATGGAAGAACCAAGGTCATTGATGAGCTTTGCTGGGGCACTTTCCGTTAATAATGTGACTATAACAGCGAAAGATGCCAGATGATTGCTTCTTTTAATACAAAGACATCATTGGATTTATGTAGGAACTAGGGACATCTAGAAGAGGTTTTGAAAGCACTTGTGGCTTCATAATTAGGTACACTTAAATGCACTTAATTACTTTGTAATTACAGTGGAATGGTATAATTAGCAGTTGGTGTACCAGTTGAATTCCGCAGGCTAGATTATTATTAAAAGCTGTAAATGAGAAAGCATGCTGTGGCAAGTTTATCTTCGGGAATAATATTTTTTATTGAGCAGCCATGTGATTACTTTAATTATTCAGTACAAGTGTTTACTTTTAATCATCAAACTCAATTTTATCCGCGACATTTAACTCGATACCTTGTAAAATCAAACTTGGTCTGGACTGATTTGATTTTTTGAGGTGGATTGTAAGATCAAACTTGTTCTGAAATAATCATTTTTTTTAATTATTTCGGATAAAAATTAATATATATAATGTTTTGAAATAAACCTTTTTAAATTGGAATTTAAACCGAGCTGAGTCAAACTCACGAAAAAGATATTTTCATCATTTCTTGACTAACAATTATATTCATAACCATTTCTAACCTCCCTATAAATTATCTCGGAAAACTAGTTGCTGTAAACCTGGTTCTCAAGTGGGATTTTAATCTTCTGTTATTTTTCTGTGCTTATCCAAACCAAACCCTTTATACGTACGTTACCAATTTTTATCTACATGGTGACAAGACTGCAAACAAGATCCTTGACAGCAGCAGCTGTATAAAGATAGTGACAACTGATAAGACTATATACCTGTTAATCAAACCAACTGGTTATCACAATCAAAGGTTTAGAAGAATCTCTTTTGACTCACCTGACAATCAAACCAACCAGTTCTCTTTCCTTTTCAGATTCCAAGGACCAATCAAGTATTCTGAATATATCTTTCTAGATAATGTGCTTTATGTGCCTGTAGTTTTATAGGGCAGTGCTCGAAACTAAGTACTTATTCTGTCTGCATTTGTTCTGGTATTATTCTCACTGTTGAAAATCTAAAGTGACTGGTAGTGAGCCATCTGGGAATGGGAATGTTGAGTGAAGGTCTTACGCGGGTTCTGATACCTGCAGCTGCTTTGGTTGGGATTATTTTTGCTTTGCTTCAGTGGTATTTGGTGTCAAAGGTGAAGGTTTCTGGCGATTCTAGTAACGGTTTAAGTGATAAGTTGATTGAAGATGAAGAGGATGGTGTTAATAATCGTGAGGCTTCTATCAAGTGTGCCGAAATCCAGCATGCTATTTCTGTTGGTAATCTCTCTTTATCTCTGAAAATGCCATGATGTAATGCCAAATAAAGAAGGATTACCATTGTGGTATATTATCTTGGTTTTCTTTTCTTTTTCCTGAATTAGATATGATGTTTTCTGGTCTGTTATGCCTTGTGGTTTTGATTTTTCTGATGCTACCTCGTGTACCTTTCTTTGTGTGTGATTCTGATTTTTTCTGCTCTGTTGAGTTGTTTATTGTGGCCAGACCACTGGTTGTTCATTGGCCTGTTAGCAATTCAGATTCTCTGCCACATTGATGATCATCTGGTGAAGATAGGAGGTCTGATTTAGGATGATGAGTTCCATTATCTTAGGCTACAGATATCACAGAGTAGCCTTTTGTGAATGACAACTTGAAGTTCCTAATGTTGCCTCTCTGGATTGCCTGTGTGATCTGTATTTTCTTGCATGTATCCCCACTTCCCTTCCCTTCAACCTATCTGAAGGATATTTTCAAAATTATTGACTGAGTGCTGACTCTTGAACTGGAAAGAGTATTTTCCCAATCATCGGCGTGCTGGCAAAGTTAATATTTCAAGTGCATAGGTTTAACCCATATCTCAAATGAGTTTAAGATGCTGCCCCTGATTTCTTGTATTGATGATGAAACTTTTTGGAGAATTGTAATCTTTATTTGACCTCATCTGTTTCCAGGGGCAACCTCATTCCTGTTTACTCAGTACAAGTACCTCAGTGTCTTCATGTGTGTTTTTGCTGCCATCATCTTCCTCTTCCTTGGTTCAGTTAAGGGATTCAGCACCAAAAGTGAACCTTGCACATACAACCAAGGGAGTCTTTGCAAACCAGCTCTTGCCAATGCTGCCTTTAGCACACTTGCTTTCTTGCTTGGAGCTCTTACTTCTGTCCTCTCAGGATTCCTGGGCATGAAGATTGCAACCTATGCCAATGCCAGGACAACTCTAGAAGCAAGGAAGGGGGTAGGAAAGGCCTTTGTCACAGCTTTTCGTTCAGGGGCGGTGATGGGTTTCCTTCTGTCTGCGAATGGCCTTTTGGTGCTCTATATCACCATCATCTTATTCAAACTCTACTATGGAAATGACTGGGAAGGACTCTATGAGTCCATTACTGGTTATGGACTTGGAGGTTCATCAATGGCACTCTTTGGAAGAGTTGGAGGAGGAATATACACAAAAGCAGCTGATGTTGGTGCTGACCTTGTCGGAAAAGTTGAGCGAAACATTCCTGAAGATGATCCAAGAAACCCAGCTGTAACTTCCTTGAACCCTTTTGACACTCTCTTTAACTAATAATTACATGATCAAATTTTATCCTTCATATTATTTTCTTCAAGTGGTTGCAATGGATTTATGGTTTCTATGCAGGTTATTGCCGATAATGTGGGTGACAATGTAGGGGACATTGCAGGAATGGGGTCCGACCTATTTGGATCTTATGCTGAATCATCCTGTGCAGCACTTTTTGTTGCATCTATATCATCCTTTGGTATTAGCCATGACTACACAGCCATGTCCTTTCCACTGATTATAAGCTCAGTTGGGATTGTAGTTTGCTTGGTAACTACACTTTTTGCAACCGATCTCTTCGAGATCAAGGATGTGAGTGAAATTGAGCCATCATTGAAGAGGCAACTGGTTGTCTCAACAATTCTGATGACTGTTGGGATTGCCATGGTCAGCTTCTTTGCTTTGCCATCAGAATTCACCCTATTCAATTTCGGAACTGAGAAGGTTGTCAAGAACTGGTATGCTACCAGAAAAAGAAAAAAAAAGTCCATTCCCTCTTCCCATGGATCATTTTGTAGCATTCCATTTCTTGATTGAATTACACTTTACTGCAGGCACCTTTTCTTTTGTGTTTCCATTGGCTTGTGGGCTGGACTTGTGATTGGATATACAACAGAGTATTACACTAGCAATGCTTACAGGTTAGTTATGTTCTCCAAGAATCTCTCTGTATAACAAGTTGCCCTTCTTTTATTGATAGGGCATCACCGAAGTGGGAGAGCCATGCGATGGTTGAGAGTCTGTGACTCTGGGATTGCCTTATAAATTGTTGCGTTAAGAAAAAAATACTATTTATCAATTGTTTCAAGATTTTCCAGGATGCCCTTGCCTTAAATGTCTTGTTTTGATTTATATGTTGAATTCTGCAGTCCAGTGCAGGATGTAGCAGATTCTTGCAAGACAGGTGCTGCGACGAATGTCATTTTCGGGCTGGCTTTGGGCTACAAATCTGTCATCATTCCAATATTTGCCATTGCCATTGCTATTTACGTTAGCTTTAGCCTGGCTGCCATGTATGGAATTGCTGTGGCTGCTTTGGGAATGCTCAGTACTATCGCTACCGGTCTTGCTATCGATGCTTATGGGCCCATAAGTGACAATGCCGGTGGCATTGCAGAAATGGCTGGTATGAGTCATAAGATTCGTGAAAGAACAGATGCTCTAGATGCTGCTGGCAACACCACTGCTGCAATTGGCAAGGTAGGGCCACTAATGAATCCTTTAATGGTCTCGAGCCAGACAAACAAAAATTCTGACAAAATGCCTGTCACAGGGTTTTGCCATTGGATCAGCTGCTCTCGTTTCCCTTGCTTTGTTCGGTGCCTTCGTCAGCAGGGCTGGGATCAAAACTGTCGACGTCTTGACCCCTAAGGTCTTCATCGGGCTGATTGTTGGGGCGATGCTCCCATATTGGTTCTCTGCCATGACTATGAAGAGTGTAGGAAGTGCAGCACTCAAAATGGTAGAAGAGGTTCGTCGACAATTCAATACTATTCCAGGACTTATGGAAGGTAGAGCCAAACCAGACTACGCAAACTGTGTCAAAATTTCAACTGATGCCTCCCTCAGGGAGATGATCCCACCTGGTGCCTTGGTCATGCTTACACCACTTATCGCCGGAACCCTATTTGGAGTTGAAACGCTTGCTGGTGTTCTTGCTGGTTCACTTGTTTCTGGTGTTCAGGTGTGTCATACTGTTCATTCCCCCTGACAGTAAAATGTCAGTACAGCAGACTCATAAAAAAGAATCTTTGCTGGTGTTCTAAGCTAAGAAGAGTTTTTTTCTTTTCTGTTTATCAGGTTGCCATTTCAGCTTCGAATACAGGAGGGGCATGGGATAATGCCAAGAAATACATAGAGGTAAAAAATCTCCATTCTTGTAACTAGTATCAGTTTTCAAAACAGTTTAGCTACCCTGTGCTTGACTCTGGACTGCAATGTGGTTCAGGCTGGTGCATCGGAGCATGCGAAAACGTTAGGTCCGAAGGGTTCAGATGCACACAAAGCTGCTGTCATTGGTGACACGATCGGAGATCCCCTCAAGGACACTTCAGGCCCGTCACTTAACATCCTGATAAAGCTAATGGCAGTTGAGTCACTGGTGTTTGCTCCATTCTTCGCCGCTCATGGAGGTTTGCTGTTCAAATATTTCTGAAATGAGTTCCCATTTTCCGAAATGTAAAGGAGGAAACGTATATGTTTACTATCTTTTTCTTACGATGAATAAGCAAGTCTCTTGTGAACATTAACTTATTGCTTTATGTGTAGAATGTTGGTGATACTTGCCAAGCTACTCCATTAATACAGTGTTTCCACCCTCCGAAAAACATTAATTATTTTTTATATATTTTTAGAGCATCTTGATATTCTAAAATAAAAAATAAATATTCAACAATAACATAACAAATCTTATTTAGCAGTTTAAGAAATGTAAGATGATCAAAACATTATAGAATTATATAATATATTTTATTATATGGTTTGGAAAAAAAAATACAATTTTATTTGTAAAATGGAAAACTTGAGGAGCAAAATGTTTGTAATGAGATCTGCAGACTCTCTGGCCATGATACGATGAGCATTGAGTGGCTTCCAATTTAAGCATCCAATGCAGCAAATAAAATAAGAGACAGACCCCACCACCCACTCTTCCAAAAACATTCATGGTGGATATGCTGCTGCCTGTGTTTACATCCCTTTCAAAAAGGAATATCATACTGCCACTCGCCCACTCGCCCCGCAAAGAGAAGCAGCTTTTTCCGGTGAATTTTATGTTAATGAAACGCAGTCGTCCCAGATATACGGGCATGTTTAGAAGAGCTGTTGTAGTAGTTTTTTAAAGTATTTTTTGTACCGAAATATATCAAAATTATATTTTTTTATTTTTTAAAAATTATTTTTGATATCAGCACATCAAAATAATCTAGAAACATCAAAATATATTTAATTAAAAAAAAATTAACAAAAAACTGTGGCGCGGCGGGTGAAACGCCGCGCCAAACAGCTTCATTATATGATCAGTCCAGGCTCCAAATCGATTGAATTATAGACAATGATATATTTCTTTGCTGATTTGTACTATTACTTTAATTTTCCCCCCGATAATATTATATTTAAAATATTAAAAATGAAAATATTGTAAATTTGTTTTTAAGAAATAAACTTAAACAAAAGAGTGCCAAATTTAAATTCAAAGGCAAATTTTTTTTATAAGATTTATTAATGATATTATTACATTAAATGTATTTAAGAATATTGATATTAATATTTTTTAAGGAAAAAATCCTAGGTCATTTTTTTCCTCTCTCTATATATTTATAGGCGATAATATTCAATAAATTTTTTTTATGTTATTTGATTAATTCATCATATTATTATATAAAATGTATTTAAGAATAATGACATTAATTTTTTTTATTCAAAAATTCCTAGGTCATGTTTTCTTCTCCCTATATATATTCCTGTGCGATAATATTCAATAAATATTAGAACATATAATTAATGATAGAATAAAAATATTCAAGAAACTTTCAGAAAAGATAAAAAAAAAAAATTATTATCACTATTACTGTCAAAACAATAAAAATTATTAAATTATACGGAGAAAAAAAAACATTAACAAAAGAGTAAGCAAGAAAAACAATTAAATTAATATTATTATTATTATTATTATTATTATTATTATTATTATTATTATTATTATTATTATTATTATTATTATAATTGTGTTAAGTACAAAATTAAAATTCAAAGACAATTTTTTTTTTTTGCTATCTGATTTATTAATTATATCATTATATTAAATGTATTTAAGAATACTGATATTAATTTTTTTTATTAAAAAAATCTCAGGTCATGTTTTCTTCTCCCTATATGTATTCCTATGCTATAATATTTAATAAATATTAAAACATATAATTAATGAAAAACTAAAAATATTACAGAAACTTTAAAAAAAAAAAATCTAAAATTATCTTTGCCATCACTATCAAAACAACTAAAATTATTAAATTATCTGGAGAAAAAAAAACATTAACAAAAGAGTAAGCAAGAAAAACAATTAAAAAAAAGTGACCCGTATATTTTTTAATTATAGATAGCCTAAGTAAATTTGTATTTTTTTTAGTTTAATTTTTTCCCCGGTAATATTATATTTAAAATATTAAAAATAAAAATATTGTAAATTTGTTTTTAAGAAATAAACTTAAACAAAAGAGTACCAAATTTAAATTCAAAGGCAAAAATTTTTTTATAAGATTTATTACTGATATTATTACATTAAATGTATTTAAGAATATTTATATTAATTTTTTTTAAGGAAAAAATCCTAGGTCAATTTTTTCTTCTCTCTATATATTTATAGGTGATAATATTCAATATTTTTTTTATGTTATTCGATTAATTTATTATATTATTATATACAATGTATTTAAGAATAATGATATTAATTTTTTTTATTCAAAAAATCATAGGTCATGTTTTCTTCTCCCTATATGTATTCCTATGCGATAATATTCAATAAATATTAGAACATATAATTAATGACAGACTAAAAATATTCAAGAAACTTTAACAAAAGATAAAACAAAAAAAAATTATCATTGCTATTACTGTCAAAACAATAAAAATTATTAAATTATCCGGAGGGAAAAAAATATTAACAGAAGAGTAAGCAAGAATAACAATTAAATAATAATAATAATAATAATAATAATAATAATAATAATAATAATAACAACTAACTATTATTATTATTATTATTATTATTATTATTATTATTATTATTGTGTTAAGTACAAAATTAAAATTTGAAGAGAAAGTTTTTTTATGTTATCTGATTTATTCATTATATGATTATATTAAATGTATTTAAGAATACTGATATTAATTTTTTTTCATTAAAAAAATCTTAGGTCATGTTTTCTTCTCTCTCTATATATTCCTATGAGATAATATCAAATAAATATTAGAACATATAATTAATGAAAGACGAAAAATATTCTAGAAACTTTAACAAAAGAAAAAAAACTAAATATCATTGCCATTACTGTCAAAATAATAAAAATTATTAAATTATACGGAGAGAAAAAATATTAACAAAAGAGTAATCAAGAAAAAAAAAATTATTATTATTATTATTATTATTATTATTATTATTATTATTATTATTATTATTATTATTATTATTATTATTGTGTTAAGTACAAAATTAAAATTCAAAGACAAATTTTTTTTTTACTATCCGATTTATTAATTATATCATTACATTAAATGTATTTAAGAATACTGATATTAATATTTTTTTATTGAAAAAATCCTAGGTCATGTTTTCTTCTCTCTATATGTATTCCTAAGCGATAATATTCAATAAATATTAGAATATATAATTAATAAAAGACTAAAAATATTTCAGAAAATTTAAAAAAAGAAAAAAAAATCTAAAATTATCTTTGCCATCACTATCAAAAAAATTAAAATTATTAAATTATTTGAAGAAAAAAAACATTAACAAAAGAGTAGGCAAGAAAAATAATTAAATTATTATTATTATTATTATTATTATTATTGTGTTAAGTAAACTTATATATACATGGACAAAAGCAGGGATTATTCTTGAAACATCAAAAAATAAAAGTATAAGGGCTGAAATGTAAATAAAATATAAAGGGATTGAATTGAAAAATTAAAAGTCAAAGGGTTGAAATCGAAACAATATTTATTATCAATTTAAATTAAAGGACAAATTTGAAAAAATCGAAACCTGTGGACCGAATTTATTGAGCTATTTACAGCCAATCCGGAAATTAAAAGTAGGAGGACTGAGCTGAAACTATATATTATAATGATTTTGAATTAAAGGACGCAATTGAAATAAATTAAAACTTATATAATTGCAATAAGGGTCATAACAACAAATTCGGGAGTTCAGGGACTGAAATTAACTTTGTCAAGAACACTGCAGCGCTGACGTAAGCTTGCGCAGGAGGAGAGAGAAATGAGGGGGGAAAATTCAAACGCCCATTGACACGTTTCTGGTAATCATATGTATACACGTGCCACCCCATATGGAAGATCTCATGGAGAAACATCGTTCTAGACGGCGGTTGGTCATTTTTGGACGCCGTTATACACCGCACGCGCCGCCCAAAACACGCGTGGGCGCGGAAATGGTTGGCGCGTGAAGGGACGCGCCAACAGTAACCCGGAGCGAAAAATGATAAAAAATTAGCTGATTACCATTCCGCCCCTCCAACGCTGGGCGTTATTTTGTCCGTTTCGAGGGCTAAAACGGTGATTGCATTGTTTTCGGAAATATTAAAGAAAAAAAAACCGCTCGGCCGAACCGGGATAGACTGGGCCAGAAATGGCCAATTACCTTGGAGCCCCTGGAACCGGCGGCGTTTTTTGTCTTTTCCGGGGGTTTTTTTCGCCAATACACTGTTGAAAAACGATAAAAAAAACAAAAGGGAGAGGTGCACCCGCGAAGCAGCGGGCAAAAATGCACATCCACAGTGCAAATGGGTGTTAAGCTACAGTAATGAACAGGAATTGTCCGATCTCTTTTAGTTTCTTTAGTAATATATTTCTTTGCGGATTTGTACTATTACTTTAAAATCTTGCCTTCATATCGCATACGTAGATATATAAATATATATTTTTTTAAATTGTTTGGATTTAAAAATAATATTTGACTACACATAAGCTGACTAATGCTCATTACAATTGGATTTATTATTTTTTTAAGAGAAAAAAACCTTTAAAAAATTATTTTTAACATTAATATATAAAAATAATCTAAAAATATTATTTTTTAATTTAAAATAAAAAATAAAATATCTTCAAAAATATTTGGAAGAGCTACTAAATCTCAATCATAATCCAATAATTAATAATCTCCTTCGATCAACTTTATTAAATCCAAACACCGCCCGCTCGGCCCCACTTAATCCCAATCTGCCACGTACTCACCTCTATCAACCAACCAAAAACTCACACAACCTTTGCTGTAACCACCAATCCCTCACTCCCACGTCGCTCCAATGACACTCCAGTTCCTACATGCCACAATCCTATTCGTCCACGTAGCTATCTCACTCCACGCATGACATTTACGAAAACACCTTTATAAATATCCTGTCAAAAATCTCACTCTCACTGTAACAGTCGAAATGGCAAGCCCTAAAATTCTTTCTCTGATTCTCTTCTCTCTCTTCGCGATCACATCTGCTAAAGTCTTTTTCGAAGAGCGTTTCGAAGGTATAATTATACGTATCTGTATCTAATACAGTTGTTTCTTCTAGATCGTTGACTTCGCCTCGTATATTGATCCGATCGCTGTTTAATTACTGTACATCTCTCTGCATTTGCTTTCAAGTATGCATGTACGTATACGGAAACGTATAGTGTAGGTTTTAGTGTGGATCTTGTCTGTTTTCATTTGATTAGTGAAGGATTGGTGATTTTACTTAACGTGTGAATCTGGTGGTTTCGGAGTGACAATTTGGTTAAATATAGTGGAATCGAGGTTAGGAATGGAATAATTTTGTGTAGATCTGCCAAGTTTTTGTGGTTTTGTTTAGTAGCTGATTCTGATTATTCTGATTAGGATGGTGTGGTTTTGTTTTGGATGTCTCTTGGAGTGTGTACATTGATTGTTTCTAGTATCGAGAGGTTTGAGGGAATGTAGAATGGTGAAGTTTTACTTTTAAATGGTTAGGATAATCGTTGAATTGTAATCTGCTTTTGTTGGTTGTTTGTGTTTCGGATTTTGTGTTGGCATTGTGTTATTAGAGTGATTTCTACGATTGCTAATGTGGTTTTTGTGATTTTGTGTGTGGAATTGAAGATGGATGGGAGAATAGATGGGTTGTATCCGATTGGAAGAAAGATGAGAACACCGCAGGGGTCTGGAACCATACTTCTGGGAAATGGAATGGAGACCCCAATGACAAAGGTATTTTTCTATTTTTAATTCTCTTAAATTTTGGTGTTTCAAAGTATTTAGAATCTGTCTGATTGTTTTGATATTGACACGTTGTTTCAGGTATCCAAACAAGTGAAGACCACAGGTTCTATGCTATTTCAGCAGAGTTCCCTGAATTCAGCAACAAGGATCAGACACTTGTTTTCCAATTCTCCGTCAAGCATGAGCAAAAGCTTGATTGTGGTGGTGGCTACATGAAGTTGCTCAGCGGCGAAGTTGACCAGAAGAAATTTGGTGGTGATACCCCGTACAGGTTAGCTTGATTTCTAGTTGTGATCCAACTGGCTTCTTTTTTATGCTGTTATTGTCGTCGTGCATGTCAAAATTGTCTGAGTTGCATTTTATGGTTTGCGGCAGTATCATGTTTGGACCAGATATCTGTGGATACAGCACCAAGAAAGTTCATGCCATTCTTAACTACAATGAAACAAACCACTTGATCAAGAAGGAAGTTCCCTGTGAGACTGACCAACTCTCTCATGTCTACACATTTATCATTCGTCCTGATGCTACATACAGTATCCTTATTGACAACGTGGAGAAGCAAACTGGCAGTTTGTACTCGGACTGGGACCTTCTCCCTCCAAAGCAAATCAAGGATCCTGAGGCCAAGAAAGTAATTATCTTAGCACACTATTTTATTAATTGTTAAATTTTAATTTTTTCGAGTTGGCTTTTTGGTTTTGATGACTGTATAACATCTTCATTGGATGGCAGCCTGAAGATTGGGATGACAAGGAGTATATTCCTGATCCCGAAGACAAGAAGCCAGAGGTAACAAATCACTATATTGCTATGCTCTTAACCTATGTTAAACTGGAGTGAGTGTTTGGAAATTGTAAAATTGGTTTGTTCATTTGTGGTTTATGTTTGATTTATTTATTTTCATCATTTATTTTTTCAGGGTTACGATGACATTCCCAAAGAACTTCCAGATCCTGATGCAAAAAAGGTAGTTACCGAAGTTCCTGCTATTCCAATCAATGTGCTTTGAATCCTTGATTTCCGAGGAAATAAGTTTCTAATCCAAGTGGTTTGATGTTATAGCCAGAGGACTGGGAAGACGAGGAAGATGGTGAGTGGACTGCCCCAACCATTCCCAATCCTGAGTACAAAGGCCCATGGAAGGCAAAGGTTTGTGTCTTTGTTTTAAATTGAAAGCGTTTGGTGTCAATGTGTGATCCGGGGACCATGTAGTAATGATTCCGCTGCTCTCGTTCCAGAAAATTAAGAACCCCAACTACCAGGGCAAGTGGAAGGCACCAAAGATTGACAACCCAGGTTTGTTTTGGCTCCTGTTGGACGTCATGTAAATGCTCCTCAAGTTCCACCTATATTATATTTGATTAAATGTGAGTGTTTCACAGATTTCAAGGATGATCCAGAACTTTATGTTTACCCCAGTTTGAGATATGTTGGCATTGAATTGTGGCAGGTAACTATCTCACCATTTGTATTGCTAAGTTCTAATTGCTCTTACTTGCACCCAGTTACTGAAGACATTGTTTTATATCAGGTGAAATCTGGAACCTTGTTTGATAATGTCTTGGTCAGTGATGACCCTGAGTATGCAAAGCAGCTGGCTGAAGAAACATGGGGAAAGCAGAAAGATGTATGTGGTTTTTTTCTCATTTACATCATCCAAAGTAGTGCCTTTGCTCTTGACATGGATTGACATGATTGAACTTTGCAGGCTGAGAAGGCAGCATTTGAAGAGGCAGAGAAGAAGAAAGTGGAGGAGGTACTTTCTTGGTCTTGTGTTGCATAAGAAATTGTGGAAATTTATTAATTAGGGGGGAGATGTATGTTGCTTTTCTGCTCAGATTCAAGCCTTTTTTCTTCAGTGAAATTACTATAGATATGTTGGATGAAGAACTCCGATATGGTTTGTTCCATCTGTTTTTATCATGCATTCTGCACGTCAAAACTCTTAAATTACTATTTCTGGGGTTTTTAGATTTTGTTGTTAGGTGAGGCATTCATAAGAGTAACTCTTTTGCAATAGAAAGCTGTAGGGGATGTTTACCACCTCATATTGCTTTCATTCTGTTTCTGAAATCTCACGACTCTTTCCTGACTTTTGTATTTTGATCGCTGCAGGAAGCTGGTGAAGATGCAGCCGGTTCTGATGTAAGCATACAAACTGCTTTGCTAACACATGATAGTACTCTGTTTTTCTGGCTCTAAGTCAACATTCCTAAATTTTCAGGCTGAGGATGAGGGCGAGACTAGTGATGTGGAAGGAGAAGATTCTGATGCCGAAACTAAAGACAAGGACAGCGAGGACGAAGAACTACATGTAGGTTTTCTTTCTTCTGATGTTGCACCGAGTCATCGTTACATATTTGTCTGAAGACTGATCAATTTTTGCATACTTTACATATGCAGGATGAGCTGTGATGAGGAAGCACTTTTGCCAGCAAATCAGGCATGGAGATCATCTTGGCTCCAAGTGCAAGTAATTTTTTTCCTCAGAATTCTTAGTTGTAGGATTCCTTCTAGGAAAGCTAAAACGGGTTGAGAAATGCATGCAAAACTGCGTGGCTGATGGTTTATAGCCTCAAGAATGAATGAGAGATTTGTGTTTTCATTATCACATTTATAAAATAGTTTGAACTTTCTACATATGCTCTTCTATCTTTCTCGCCCTCTGTTTAAATCTTTTCCCAGAGGTTAGAAAGGTCTGTATTTACCCGTATTATTACTACTGGTTCAAGTCTCTACTAGAATTAGCTAGTGCAAAATCCCGTAGACTTGCCAACATACTGGATGAGAGACAGAACAAAAGAAAATAGAAGGAATAATAAAATCCTTGATATTGACAGTCGAATTATACACGAAGACGTTCACCACAAAGAAAACTCACTGCTGATATAAAGTATCACTGCAATGCTCATTTGCTCCTAAAATCATCTGGTCTGGGCCTCTTCACAACCAGAACCGGACACTTCACGTTCTGTACACAGTGGTTGCTCACACTCCCAAGAAATGTCCTAAAGTCCAAAAAAACAATTACTAGTAAAGTCAAATTTATTCTCAGAAATTAAAAAAAAAAAAATCCAACATGAGAATCTAGGAGAGTGATCCTGGCTTAGAAAACAAAACATGCAAAGATTAAACGGAACCAACCTCTTGATCAAGCCATAGCCATGGCTGCCCATAACCACCATATCAACGTGCAACTTCTCTGCCATCTCGCAAATCACATCCCTCGGGTCGCCATGTTCGATTCTTGTCTCCACCTTAACCTGGTCCCACCACATGTGTCATCAAATTTAATGAAACACGCTCGGTCCACTAACTTATTTTATAAAACCATGTCGATACTCACTTCTCGAGCTTGTTCTTTACACGTTCTTTTAGCCTCCTGCATCACAAAATCAGCCGCATCCTTATTATATTTCAGCATCATGGCCAGGAAATCAGAAGAAAACACGTGCCCTGGAAATTAAACATGAATAATACAAGTTTATGACGAATCGAAAGGGCAAAGAACTGAAAAAACAAAATATATTAATGTTGGTGTGAATTCTCTCTTAAAATCCTACCCGTGTTGTCAAAAGTTGGGTAGACAGCCCTAGGGGGAATAGCATAGAGGAGGATTAGTATGTCTTTATAATTGCCACAGAATAAAACATTCTTGAGACACCATGAAAGAGCATGCATGCTCTCCTCACTCTCATCAACAGCCACCAAAATCTTGCGGTCTTTTGGTGGTCCCACTTCATCAGCCATTGATAGACAAAAAAGGTCAAGCTAAGGTTAGTAAAAGAAGGTTTGTGAAGGCCAAGGATTGATGCTTGTTTGCTTTGCTAGAAAGGAAGGGTGTGTGTATTTATGAGAAGATGTGAACTGCTGGATGGGTTTGGAAACTGCTGGCGGTTTTTTGTGCTCTAGGTTTTTAAAAGACAGTGGATCGTTTACGTGGGCTTTGGATGAGGTACAATATACTGTGCAAGTTCTTAAATTGAAATTAACGAGAGAGAGATGAGCATGGCAACATCATTTGCTTTTAAAATCCCATCATGTATTTCATATAAATGAAAGGGAAAAAGAAATACTCATTGATGTACGCATATTCTTGAGAGATTTTACTAAGTATATATCACTTTTTCTATCTTGTTTTGTATTGTAATTGATATTGTTTTTAAAAATATTTTTTTATTTATAAATATATTAAAAATAATTTACTTATTTTTTAAGTTAACACATAAAAATTATTTAAAAAATAAAAAATAAATCAACTTTTAAAAAAATAATTTTAAAACGTAATATCAAACAGGATTAAGTTTTAATAAGCTAGATTTTGATGTATCAATCTAGTGACTTGTATACATGACTTCTCTTCTTAATTAATTTATCATAAATTGTTAATTTGATCCAATAAAGTGGCTTTCATTATTATATAATAGAAAGAAAGAAAACTTTTAAAACCGAAAGAACTTTAAAAAAAAACAAAAAAAGGGTTTCAAAGTAGTCTAAACGCAGTTGTTACTGTGAATTATAGTGGAATGGTAATGTTAGCAGTTGAATTCCGTAGATTATTATATGATTACAAGCAGTGAAGGAGAGAGCACGACGCCGTGGCAAGTTTATCTTCATAAGTAATATTTTTTTATTCTTCCTAGTTGTTGATGTAATCAAATTTGAGTGTGATGCGCTCGGATGAACTTATAATCATACCCAAAGTTTAATACACTTTTTATTTGTTTATTAATCTAGAAACTCTTTTATTTTGGATTGACGGTGTGACAATATATATATATATATATATAATCGTTTGTGATATTAATTTTCTTGAAAAATCTAATCCTATTTTAATTTTTTAAATGTATAATCCTATCAACTATAGCATGCTTCACACACACACACACACACAAAAAAAAAAAAAAAAAAAAAACTAGTGACCCATGAATTGGATTTTCATTCTTAATAAATGTTATAATTTATGACTAATTAATATGTGATTAACTTAATATACAGGTCATCCTTTTAAAATTCGAAGTTATTTATTTATTTATTTATTTATTTCCAGTCATGCAACACAAACATCCATATCCAACCAAAAAACCCTAACATTTTTTCCTTTGAATTTTTCTCGAAACCAATCAATAAAGAAAAATGTCTCTGATGGAAAGTCAAAATGAATCAGTAGAAGAAATACCATTTTAATACAACTTTGTTGAATAAAAAATTAATTTATTATCGACTCAACCAATAAAATCCAAGTTGCAAAACAACTAGAGCCTCTGGTTTTCGGGGCCAAATTTCTAATTACCACCCAGCCACCATTTTGCTTTGCACTCATACCCAAGCCAGCTAATTAACCCACAATCTATTTTAATCCCAATCTTATACCGACCACTTTTCTAACAACGGCCCACCTCCACCCAATGACGACTACAAACCAAAATCCTACCATCCATTTCGGTCCAATACAATCTAACCCGGGAACCCGACCCTCTAACACGACACCAGGCAAACTTACATTTTGATTCCCTTAGTTTTCTCAATATTACATTTTGTCTCTAATTTCTCTAATTTTTATTTGCAAGTGTCTTACTAATGAGTAGTGGGTCACTCGATTTTATTTTATTTTATTTTTTCTTTCCCGAGTGGTAGATTTTTATTGTGTTTTACGAAAATATATGCTAAAATTATTTAAATTGTAATTTATTTGGCTAAGAAAACAAATTATTTGATTTTTCTTAAAAATATAGCTGGAATAATTTGTTTTTATCATCTATAGCACTTCAAAATTGTAAATATATTTTATTTATTAAAATTCAAAATGCTTCTTATAATAAAATGAGCAAAAAAGAATATATTTTGGATATTAATTCAGACATATTGTGATTAAAATGGTATTTCAAGATGCATGTCTATTTTTTCAACCAAATAATTTACTCTTGTATCTTTCGTTCAATCACAATTTTTTTTATTCTATAATTGTTGATAAAGTTTATAATATTTACGAAGTAAAATGATTTAATCTCATTTTAAAGAGATAGATGAGAAAAAAATAAATTTAAAACTCATAAAAATATTTTCAGGTAAGATGAATTTTATTATTTTTATTTTTATTTTTATTTTTATTTTCTCTCATTCTTTTCTCTTTACTTATCTATCTCGCTACCGGCAGCACTTACCTTTGATTTAAAGGAGGGTCAAAGAATTAGTAGTTCAATTGAAATAATAACAAATAGGCTTCAAAGTGGTAACTTTGGAAGACTTACAGGACTAAATCGTAGTCTGTACAGTTATTTATTACACATATCACAACCTGTATAAATAACTACTGTCTCTTCTCGTTCGAGCATACCCTGTCTCCCCAGTTTCTTTCAAAGAGTTCGAAAGACAATGTTTTTGCTTGATTGGTTTTATGGGGTGCTATCTTCACTTGGCTTATGGCAGAAGGAAGCCAAGATCTTGTTCTTGGGCCTTGATAATGCTGGCAAGACCACCTTGCTTTACATGTTAAAAGACGCGGTACCATTTTTTTTTTTACTTATGATTGTTGCCTGTGGTTTTTGTGGTTGCTGAGATGTTGCAAGGAAAGATGAAACTTTCAAGTTTTTTTTATCTTGCCAAGTTTTTTTGGTGACTTGGAAGGGAAAAATAAATTGGGTTTTTGTTAGAAGTTCTAAATTTGTGCTTACAAGTGAAATAGAAGGGGAAAAGATAAGGAAACTTGAGGCTTAAAGATTGAAATTTTGATTGATTATGTTAAATATCTAGCTACCGAGAAACGAAGAATGAACTGGTTTTTTGTTGACTTTTGATTCTCTGGAGGGAAATTGAAGAAATCAATAAACTTTTGTTGTGGGTTTTGTTTTTATGTGTGGCAGAGATTGGTGCAACATCAGCCAACACAGTATCCAACATCAGAGGAGTTGAGTATAGGGAACATCAATTTTAAGGCTTTTGATCTGGGGGGTCATCAGATTGCTCGTCGAGTTTGGAAAGATTACTATGCCAAGGTTGTTTATATATTCTCTCGCATAATGTTTTTGTATATATATGAGTTTCCGTGCAAGGAAATTTATTAGTTGTTTGTAATGTGTGGATTCAAGTCACTTTCGTTGTGCTTGCAAGTTGCAATCATGTTTGGATACTAGTCATCTCGTTTTAATTTCTAGATAAATACATGCAGATTCAGGAAGTTGAAAGTGTTTCCACTTTTTTATGCAGCTAGTGTTTGATGTTGTGGTGTGGCAGTTTAGGATTTGACGAACTTAGTGAATTTATTAAGCAAAAATTATTATGTTTCTTGGATTGCAATAGCAGATTTTTGTTCCTTCCGTGCTTGGTTGTCTCATTTTATTGTTAGGGCTTCTTGGGACTTGGATATGTTAAATGAGCAAGTGTTGACAATGTTTGATTGGACTGCTTTTGCCTTCATAATCCCAGGTAATGTTGCTTTTGTTTGATTATCTGATTCATGGGAGGCAAATACCAAATGGGAGTTCGCTGATAACACTTTTGGCCTTGATAGTGTTTTACTAGTACCTCACCGTACATGTCACCTCTTCACTTTTTTTTTTTTTGCTACTTTATGTAGGCTTTATCTTCCTTGCAAATAGAGATGAAATGCAATCTGATTTCTCCTTTGCAATACGAAATACATCTGTTTGTGCTTGCCTTTGAATAATGGAAAATTCCACGTTAGCCACCATTTCTTAAGAATAATATTTATATATTCTTTTGTATGTTTTCCTGAGTACTCGTTATCTTCCTCTCCCTGTTTTTCACATGATTTCTCATTATTATTTTTGACGATGTAAGACCTATTGCAACTGTTTTTTACTGTGTTCTTGCTGGCTTTTTCCTAAACAATTTTATACTGCCGGGTTTTGACATCAAAATCATTTACATGTCAAGGTGGACGCAGTTGTTTACCTGGTTGATGCCTATGAAAGAGAGAGATTTGCAGAGTCAAAACAGGAACTAGATGCTCTCCTATCTGACGAAGCATTAGCCAACGTCCCTTTCCTTGTTTTAGGCAACAAGATCGATATTCCATATGCTGCTTCAGAAGAAGAGTTGCGATACAACCTTGGCCTTGTCAACTTCACCACTGGCAAGGGTAAGGTCAATTTGGAAGGCTCAAATGTCCGTCCGCTCGAGGTCTTCATGTGTAGCATTGTCCGGAAAATGGGTTACGGAGAGGGTTTCAGGTGGCTTTCTCAGTACATCTAGTGAGCTATATAAAAAAACCAAGACCTGTTTAGTTCTCAAGTGCTCTATTTTATAAAGTGTGAGGTTGGATTCTCTCTCTTTCTCTCTCTCTCTCTCTGATGAAATGAAATACATGCTCTCTCATGCCCATGATGAAACCTGAGATTTTGATGATTTGTGGTCATAGCAAGGAAAAGGAGCAACACCTGTTTCTTTCTGCTTCCCGCATCATGTTGACAAGGAATAGCTTTTTCTTTTTGTAAACCCATTTTGCGGGAGTAATGTAATTGTTCCCTGGAATGGGATGTACAACCACGTTTCTCCTTCATATGTATAGTGTTGAAGAAATTTTTCAAGTTTTTTGTAATGCATGAAATAGATATTGGAATACACTCTAAAATTTACTTGAAAAGAACTTGAATCTACCACCATGTCGAAGCCCGGACACATTGGTTCAGGATCTGGCTGACTCGGTTCAGCTCGATCAGGTTCACTCGTGATAATAGGCTATAGTCTTGGACCCGAATTTCTTGATCCGCATGTCACAATCTAAAGCCACACGCCACTGTTTTTGCCTCATAATTGCCATCTCCCACCAAAGACGAAACTAGTCCATCCCTATAAAGAAATCAAATCAATCCAAACCGTCCATTCTTTTCAACCGCAGCAGTCAAGATTCACCTAAAGGTGCCAACAACCACAATTCTCACTTTTCATTGGCCCAAACAGTCCAACCTCATAACCCGACCCACCAAAAGCTACATCAACCAATCAAAAGATGCCACCTCGTACTTGCAGCCAATAAAATAAAACCTCTCTGTATTCTCTAACTCTCAAAACCTTCCAACAGTCTCTCTATCGACTCTCCATCTCGTTTTTTTTTAATCAACAAAAATTAACTCAGGCTAGAAATTTTATATAAGATAAATGTTTTTGCTTGATTGGTTTTATGGGGTGCTAGCATCACTTGGTTTATGGCAAAAGGAAGCCAAGATCCTGTTCTTAGGTCTTGATAATGCCGGCAAAACCACTTTGCTTCACATGTTGAAGGATGAGGTGCTTCTTTTTTCTTCTTCTTCTTTTTGGAACATTTTATTTTCTGGGTTTCCATAGTTTGCTGATAAGTTGCTTGAATATTGAATTTTTAGGCTTAAAGATTGAAGCCTTAATTGTTTTTGGTTAACTTATGGTACTTTGGATTAAAATACGAACAGGGTTTTTGTTAAAAAAAATTGAAATTGAACAAAATGAGTTATTTTTTATTTTATTTTATTTTCATTGAATTATTGTTTTTTTATTTTATTTTGTTTATGATTTATCTCTACCTGTGTTTTAATAAATAGGGCTTGAAATTTGATTTTTTTAATAATTCACTGTCTTTATGTCAAGACTTTAGCCCCGTTGTTTATTTAAAGCTCTTCAATTTGGAAGAAAAAAAATTAACGACCGATGTTTAATTTCTTTATTTGTTATATTTAGTTTCTAGGTCACCAAAAATGAAAAATGAAATGGGTTTTGTTCGGAGTGTAGAATCTTGATTCTATAATCGGAAGTTTGAAGAAATGAATTAACTTTTAAAATGGTTTTCGTTATTGAATTTTTGTGTGAGCAGAGATTGGTGCAGCATCAGCCAACACAGTATCCAACATCGGAGGAATTGAGCATTGGAAAAATCAAGTTTAAGGCTTTTGATTTGGGTGGACATCAGATTGCTCGTCGAGTTTGGAAAGATTACTATGCCAAGGTTGTTTATGTACTCTGCCGAAATTGCATATAGGTTTTTGGTTTCAATGTGGGGATTGGTAGCTCATTGTGATTGCAAACGTAATTTCAATTCTTGTGATTGATATTTGCTAGTTTGTGTTGTTTTCTCACTTCTGGTGATGTGAAAGTCTGGAATTTTGGTGAAATAGTTTAGTAATCTGGTGAAGCTGCATGAAAAGGTCAAGGAATTTAAGTTACTGTGTGATTAGTTTGGATTTGTTAACTTCCCAAGTGCTAATAATATTCGTATGGGAGATACCCTGCCTCCATAATCCCAGATAATATTGGATTTTGTGATTGTCTGATTCATGGGAGGCTACTAATGAAATGGGAGTTCGCTGATAGCACTTTTGGTCTTTGCAAAGTGTTTCACTAGTACCTCACCATACATTTGCTTTCCTTTTCCTTTCAGGATGATTTTTGCAGACTCGTTGGCTGCTAAGACAGATGAGCTGCATTCTGATTTTCTACTTTGAAACACAGAATGCCCTGGTTTTCATTTGATGTTTTTTTACACTTTTGGTAATTAGTAGTTTGGTCGAATAACTGCATTGATAAAATGGCGTGCTATCATCCTTTATTGAAGAATCATCCGGGTGACTTTGATTATGTCCTCCTGGGATTCCTGTTTGCCTCACTTGTTCTCACATGACTTCCAAGTTGTTTCAGGTTTTTTATTACATGATGAGTAAATGACTTTGTTAGAATGTTCTTGTTAGATTGGTTTGTTCTTTCTGTGTTGTCCTGCTGAGTTTTGACATAAAGTTTGCATGTGAAGGTGGATGCTGTTATTTACCTGGTCGATGCTTATGACAAAGAGAGATTCGCGGAGTCCAAGAAAGAATTGGATGCTCTCCTCTCTGATGAAGCATTAGCCAATGTCCCCTTTCTTGTTTTGGGAAACAAGATTGATATCCCATATGCCGCCTCAGAAGATGAGTTGCGTTACAACCTGGGTCTCACCAACTTCACCACTGGCAAGGGTAAGGTGAACTTGGTAGACTCGAATGTCCGTCCCCTTGAGGTATTTATGTGTAGCATTGTCCGCAAAATGGGCTATGGAGAAGGTTTCAGGTGGCTTTCTCAGTATATCAAGTAGTGAGCTATAGGAAATGAAGATTTGTTTAGCTCTCAAGCTCTATGATGTTGCGTACTGTATTGGTCAGACATCGTCTTTGTATAATCATGGTTGAAGGTATTTTCACGTTGTTTGGTCCTTTGATTCCAGTAAAATGGCAAACGTGCCTACCTCATGTCCATAATTCAAAAAACCCAGAACTGATTGATGATTTGTGGCCTGTTTTAGCAATGAAATTGTCAATACTTCTTATTCCCTGCTCCTTTTTCTCTAACTTGAATCTTGAATTTGTTATCAAATGGCATGTCCATTTTTCCCCAAGAATTCAATGCCACAACAATCTTGAATATAATTTGCTGTTTGCTGCAATTTTGTCTCTACTGTTTGTTTCACTGTACAGGGAAAGTGAGATTTCCTGGTAAAGGTTACACCTTTTCGATATCTGTGAGCAAGTTTGTACCTTTTTTTTTGTGAGTTAGAGGTATAAAACAGCCGAATCTGGTGCCCTTGAAGGATCCTATGGTAGGGCATATGATTCTCCACCGACATGAGGGTGGTGTTCTATAAAATGGTTCCTTTCCGGATCAAGTATATGAAGGCCATTTCCATTGACCTCAAAAAAGCAGCCTGTTGCTTGTAGCTTGAATCTTTGCTTTTAGAATCCGTTTAGTTTAGTGGGATTAACAGTCAATTATTCATATTACAACTTAGTCCTTGTAGTTTTGTCATAATTGATAATAATCACTAGTTTCATTTCGTTGAGGCAGTATTATTTTGGGTTCGTTTTGCTTGTCTTGTTTTGTCTTGATTTGATTTAATAGTATTTTTTTTAAATAATAAATAATTTTATAATATTAATTATATTTTTTAATTTGACTGTGAGATTGAAATTAAATTTACAAAGGGTATATTAATATATTTATATATATTATATTAAAACTTCAATAAGAGAATATAATAATCTTGCACGATTGAAGATGATATTCTTATATGTTATACATATTTATAATTTTATTTAAAAAAATTATTTTATTATATTTTTTAAATTAAAATGTATAATTTTAAATAATTTTTTTTTAGATTTAAATTAATTTTTTTAATATATATAGTATAATCTCAAGATAACGTAGATAACATGCTGAAACATTTCGAAATCAAAACATCACTGATGGAAACAAATTGATTACTTTGAGCTGGCCAGTGTGTCGGCTAAGAGCCTGGCTCGGTGAAGTTTTTTTTTCCGAGAAAAAGGATGGCGTTGACCCCTGATCATATTTCAATTGAGGAAATTCAAGTTCTCGATTACATATCTCTGGCGATCGGTATTTCAAAGGAACTGATGGTTCATGTTTCATCCTTTTTGCATGGTTCATGCGAGAAATAAACTTCATGATCTGTCTAGCTCGGTGTAGGGCTTTTTGTTTGGCATGAACATACCTTTTTTTTTTTGGATTTAACTGCCACACTTCCAAGTTCCAACTATGAAAGATCCACAACTCCCTGTTCAGAACTATTTGCAGAATCAATCTTCGCTTCTCTTGGCCTCGTGCAATTCCTTATAAGGGAAATGGATTTTCCACAATTCCGACAGACACCTTCCTTCCCGGACTTTGACTTGCTTTACTCCTATATATTTGGATTTTCATATGCTACTGTTTGAGTTTTATCCAGTCCTCTCCCTCAAGTATCAATATTAAGGGCTAGATTGAAACCCGAAACTTCACCCAAGTCTTTTTGACGCCCTTCTTCAGCTACAATCAAGCCAAAAATCTCATTATATTTTAATTTAGTTCTTCCAGCAGAGTTGCTTTGCAGCCATTTGCATAGCCTCACAATAATCGGGGAGTGAGAAAAACATAATCAATACCCGATTCTCATAATCAAACTTGATTTCATCGGATGACAATTGATTTATGATGTAGGTGTTGTGTGGCTGACATAACTTCTGACATCTTTAGTTTGAACAACTTCTTCATCGGAAGCTCTATGTTATTTGCGAACGGCTTCTCATACATGCTGGACAGGGCTGCCATCAGCTCCAATGGTCCTTTCCTTTATATGATATTGTATGCAACTGATCTTGACAGGGTTAATATGATAGCACCTAAAACTTTCCAGTCAAGAAGTCTCCATTCTGCTTCCTCCAATCTTGTCCGGTTTCTTCCCTGACAAAAGAAAGATGAGGTAATTTTCAATCCGCATCCTCCAATATATGCTCGATTCCTGCACCATTGCTCCCACTCAGACCCAAATCAGGATCTGGTACCACTTATTAAGATTGAAATGATTGTATAAAAGACAAAAAGAAAATAAGAATCAAGCACAGACAACACAAAATCTACACGGTTCACTATTACAGAATGTTTTAGCGACAACTTTTGTGGCTGCATGCTGACTCTTTTTGTCTGACATACACAAGCTAACCTTGTACCAAGAAAGAAAGAACAAAAATCAGAAAATATTCTTTAACATTTCAATCTGCTACAAGTTGTTATTACTTTCAAATATTCAGTATCAAAAGACCGTGCAACTTTTCACTCCAAAGAATCCATCTATGTTCGCTGCTGAAAGAAAAAGCTGGTACCAGAGTAACTTGAAACCAGATACAAAGAGCAGAATGTACCCTAAAAATGCCTTTCAAACCTGGCTATGCACTAACCTAAGAATGGCAATCAGATAGCTCTCTCATGTGCATAAGACTCTCAACAGCTTGTTATTAATGGGATCCAAGAAGTAGTCAAACTGGTACCAAATGTTTTTGACTTCAATTTCTAAGTATTTGAAAGAAAAAAAAACAAAAAAAAAAAACCCTTCAAAACAGACAACAAGTAATACAATTTCATTATCTCCGCATCATTGCAGGCCTTGCAATTGAAGGAACTCTAGTGGGATATTAATCCAAGCCTTTGTTAACCACAATGAAATTCAGTAAAACCACAGTTCAAAATCTCTCAATGACCAAGCATGGATTCACTCTCAATAAATGAGGTATTATTTTCCTTGGTCTCTTGAACATTGACTACTGCGTCCAGTTGAGCTCCGGATGGACTGATGTACCTGGTCAACTCACACAAGCAATGTTTCCAAATTTCAACAGAAACCCACAAAGCAGAACTGCCAAAAACAGACAAAATATACCTTCACAGGGTCCAGATGATTCAACCAAGCAATCATGAACCGAAAGATGTCTTTATTGGTTACCAAGAGTCTATCAGGAGACAACAGAAATTAAAGCAAGAACAAGGATATATAATATAATTTTATACATATAATTTTCTTTGTTTTAAATTATTTTTAAAATATTTTTTAGATTATTTTCATCTATTGATATCAAAAATATTTTTTCTAAAACAATAAAAAATATTAGTTTGATTTTTTTTTAAAAAAAAATATTAAAGACAACAACTACAACACTTCTAAACATCTCATCATTTACATCTCCATGTAACATTGACACATTAAGCTGCAATAAAATAAATGTGTAATGGAGAAGATGATGTCCAAGTCACTTTGAATAAGAATCATCAAGTAGTAGGGATAACATTATTCAAGAAAAGGTAGAAGAAGGAATAACAATATTATCATGAATTTAGCAGCAATCTTGAATAATTAGTCCTATAGTCTTGAAATCAATTAAATAGTCATTCTAAATTCATTAGTTTCTTAATAAAACAATTACTGATTTTCTTGCCAAAAACCCAGCTTAAAGCTACCTTCTCTTTTATATTATCCAAAAAAAATAAAAAAATAAATAATTTAAATCACTCTGTGTCTCAAAATAGAATCTTCAGTAAAAGAAATAAATCGATGATCACCGAAATGGGGATGTAGCTCAGATGGTAGAGCGCTCGCTTAGCATGCGAGAGGTACGGGGATCGATACCCCGCATCTCCATCCTTTTTTTATTTTATTTTGTATTCTTTTTATATATATATAAAAAGAAACATGAAGAAAACTAACGTAAATTATGTCAACTTCATCTCTCAATTTTGAAACTAAAAAGCTATAGACTTCCGAAACAAGCACAGGTTCGGTGGCTTACCCACCTACACGCCTTCCATTTTAGTCTATGCGTTCCTTGCCATTTTGCTTGAAGTACAGCAGATTACCAAGTTCAACTACCATTCCATTACACACCCAAAATAATAATAATAATAATCTGGAGTGCTTCTTATAGCTAGCTACATTGTCCCCCTCCTATTCAGTTTGTTCTACCAATTTGAGAGTGCTTTTTATCTTATCAAGTTGTAATGGCAGTCTTGGCTTTGCCAAAACAAAAATTCCTTGCCTTCACTCTAATTTTCATAGCCAAATTGTGCTTCTACACAGGTTATACCAATCACCATCACTTACACGTTATTATCTTTTTTTCCTATTTTCATGCCCTTTTAATTCCTTGACATTCTTTAATTATGCTTTCTTGGATTCAACACTAAGCAGGATATGCTCAGGTTGTCCCCGGACAGATGGTTGCTAAAGCAATGCTGTGTTTCAATAACAAGATTGTAAGTAATCAGTTCGTTTCCATTCCTGGCTGTTTTTTTTTTTTTTTAATTGTTTTTGTTCACAAGTTGTGCTAGAGGTCATGCAGATTTATTCACAATGTGACGAGGCATATAGATTAACACAGAGTGGGAATCTTAATGTACCTCCAGAAGCAACTGACTTATTCTGTAATGGACCTTGCTTAGCTGAGACAAGATTAGTGCTGGGTTGCATTAATGGCGTGATATCAGATTTTCTTTTCTACAATAGGGCTACAGTGAGAGACATAACTCATGCGCTGAGTGCTGGTTGCGGCTCCACTAGCTATAGAGGTAATAGCACTCTGTTTTCTTCTTGTTTCACACTTCGGGCAACATCCAGGAGAATTTATTCTTCTGAATGTCCTTGACGATATGCGGGGCGGGGCTTTAAGATCGTTTGACGGGGCAACATATGTACTGTTTGACAATGGAGCAAGAATATAACATGTTCTTGTTTACTGCAGGTGACTTCAATGTGGCAAGGTACATCGATGATGAAACAAGTAGTGCATCAATCCTGCCCAGCTTGACTGGATTCTATGTCCTGGCCTTGTTCATGTGGTGGTGGATACTGCTCCTGTAATGTAACTCATCGAAATGCAAGAATATACTACAGGACTAAACGTACCATCGAAGTTTTAAAAATGAGAGGATTTATGAAGGCATTAAAGTTATACATGGAATCTATATATGTTCAGTTAAGTTCTTTTATTTTCTAAATTGTTATAGAAAATAATATGCACTTTATTTTGGCGGCAATGTTCATCAATGTTTTGTTTCTGCTCATCTTTTTCTATATCTTCTGCAAATGATCCAAGATGTTGATTCATCAATCAATAACTAGAGCAAAGTTAAGTAATACAGATCGAAACAAGCTAAGCATTCACGCCCGCGCGAGCGAACGCATGCAGCAGCAGAACGGGAGTCTATTATTTCAGCAGTTGAACTCTAGACATCACCTATTTGGATTCAGTGAGTTAACCATCAGAACAAGAGGCTTTTATTAGTATTGTTTCTTTCTTTTGTTTACGTTGATTTGTTTCAGAAATCTTTACTTACGAAGTAAATGATTCCTAGTTTTTCTTTTGAGAGTCATTAGAAAACAGACATATTTAGCGGTCAATTTTATAGTTAACTCAGGGCCGTGAAGTGGGGTAAATTTTATAGCAATAAAATGTTATTTTATCATTTGAGTCAATCTATTTAGCCAGATCCAGATTAAATTTCACTCCAATTAAATCTTTTTTTTTTTAATATTAACACCCAAGTTAACTCAGGCCCGTGAAGGGGGTGCGTAGTCAAAGTTGACGAGGCAGTCAAAGTAGGACTCGCTTGTTTCATTCGTTCGGCTCGTACGGTTCTTGCTTTCAAGGTTCAAGTCAGCCGCTTAGGTTTTTAGGGGACACGCAGGGCAGGACTTGAACTCAAACAAAATGTAGGGCTGACTTCGCGCCCCTCAGTCCAAGACGGACGCAGAGCGCTCACCTAGGCAACAATCTCAATGCAACCATCTTGGTGACCTAGTAAGATATATATTTTAGGATTTTTTTTTTTTAATCTCATCTCATGTTTATGCTATATGATTATTAATATAATAGTTATAAATAATTTATATAATTATTAATTTTAAAATCTATAAAATATATAAAAATACACGTAAACTAGTCTAAACATTTATGTTATTAAAAATATATCTCTTTGGTAAGGAGAAAGCATCAAAGCTAGCTAGGCGTTTCATTCATTTTTTTGTTAATATTAACACCCAAGTTAACTCTTAACTACAGGTTAATTCACTCAATCCACACCTTTCCCTCATAACAAAATGTATGATTCCTATGGGATATTAGGGTGAAATTCCATGGTCTTAAAATCTTGTCTGACTCGATAGATCAGAGTCTGGCTCATGATAGCTTTCGCTTAAAACAAGATTTTTTCATGTAAAATCATTGTAGGTGTTTTTTTTATTTTATCAAATCAAAATCTGATGATGCACATCTTAATTCACCCAACCGACAACAAAGATCTCGGTCGGGTCAAATTCCAAGTTAGATCTTACAAGTATGCCAAACTTAAATTCTTAATTTGTAAAGTTCAAAGTTACTAAATGTTATTTATAATTTTAAAACATAAGATTGATGATTTGGTGTTATCAGACAGATCACTGGTTTTACGAAAACTTTCACTAAAAATTCTTGGTGATTGCGAAACATTATCGAATTCATCAACTAAGAAGTTGAAACATTGGCTGCACCTAAGAGGTGCATTGCACTCAGCTGAATACTTTGATGACTTGAGGGTTTCAAACATTAATGCATGTCAGCATAAAACGAGAGGTCACACTTTGATTAAATGAAGGAAAACAGGAAGTCTCATATGGTCCTCTATATATAGCATCCCTTCATCGATGTTCTTTCTACCACCACACTTAAAAGATACAGAAGTTTTTCTGGCAAATTTAAGCAATGGAGAGAGAGAGCGGATTTTCTTCAGGAAGAAGCTTTGCAAGTCCTGTGTTTGCTACACCACTTAAGGAAGTCAAGACAGAGAAAGCAAAGTTGGAAACCTCAGTACAGAATAAACCATGTTATGCTGCTCCTGCCGTCAGGGTGAAAGCTGACATAAAGCTTTCTGTGTCTGCTGAGAAATTACCTGTTAGGCGCTTTCCCCGCTGTCATGGTGGATAAACATTGAATTTCAGCAGGTTAATAAGAGGGAAGTGGGATCTCTTACTCGGTGCTTTTTGTTTGTTAATCTTTCCATTTAGGGTTTTTCCGTTTCTCAGTTGGTATTGGATCATGGTGTGTGTCCCGGTTTGTTATTTCTTTTGATGAAGAAAGGTGGTTTGGTTTATGTAAGGCTTCCCTTGTGAATAAATAATTCATTGTTTCCTTTCTCTCTCTCATGCAATACGTTCCGTCGGCTTAACAATCTTCACAAAACAGAGAAGGAAATTAAACGTAAAAAGGATAAAATCAGCACTCTGGGCATCATTTTATCAGCATGGTCATACTAAAATCATACATTCACAGTGCCCTGTACTAGCCTTTCTACATCTTACCGCTAAACAATTTTTTTTTAAACATACATTCCACTGCCCTTCGTTGCCGTTTCCATAATTCCACGGCAACTATGACCCAATTCACAATCTTCTATACAGCACGGACATAGACACATGCTGGAAGCTTGAGGAACTGATATTCATGCTTTTATGAGTTTTGACGTTACTGTCTCACGAGCTTCTTTTAACAATAAAATGAGAGATCATTTCTGTTAAGAAATTAGGGGTTGAAAAGGGTAACCTCTAGATTTCATTGTCTTGAAAATTCATCGGCCAATAATTTCCTTGCTAGGTTTTCTGCTACTTTCACGAATTCTCCCCACCTTGCACTTTCATAGGCATTTGGGCTTTTTTTCTTGCCGAACTCCTTTGAACTTACTAACTGTGAGGGACACACGGTAAAGCCAGTGTGAGAATCAAGAATAATCGCTCAATCAAAGTAACACGGCAGACTTATCCAATAACACTCTGCCCTGGTGTCTTCTTGACATTCTTCTCCCTCATCATCCCTCTTACACTTGCAACTTGGTCCCATCTCTCTCCCTCTGCATACATATTCGACAATAACACATAGTTGCCAGAATTCCATGGCTCAAGATCAATAAGCTCTTTCACAGCATGATGAGCAAGCTCTACATCACCATGAGCACGGCAAGCACTAAGCAAGGAACCCCATAGAGCAGCATTTGGAGTTCCCCCAGGCATGCTTCTTATCAGATCATAAGCCTCCCTCACACATCCACTTCGCCCTAGGAGATCAACCATGCATCCATAGTGCTCAAGTTTTGGCTCAATTTGATGATGCTCCACCATTGAAGCAAACACTTCCCTCCCTCTTTCAAACAGCCCTGCATGAGCACAACACGATAAAACCCCAACAAATGTCGCATCATTGGGGCTTAACCCTTTGTTCACCATCTCCTCCAACAATTCAACCCCAAGTTCACCATTCCCATTAAAAGCCAAACCCGAAATTAATGTGTTCCAAGAAATCACATTCTTTCGAGGCATCTCTTCAAATACCTTTCTAGCAGTCTCAAACATGCCGGATTTATTGTAAAAATCCACTAGTGCATTGCCCACAGCTACAAAATCTCGATAAATGCCACTTGATTTTGCATAAGAATGAATCCATTGCCCAACATCAACAGCACCCAAACGAGCACAAATAGGCAAAACAGTAACTACAGTTGCCTCATCCGGCTTCAATCCCCAATCCAGCATTTCATGAAAAAGTCCTAAAGCTTCACTATTCCGCCGAGTTTGTGCTAGGCAAGAAATCATGATATTCCATGAAACAACACTACGCTTTCCCATCTGTCTAAACAAACACAGACCCATATCAACGTCCCCTCTTTTACAAAATCCACGAATCATCAAATTCCAAACAATCACATCTCTTTGATACATTTCATCAAACAATTTCTCAGCATCTTCCATTACCCCGCAAGAACTATAAAACTCTATAAACCCAATTCTTATTGCGCTAAAACCCTCGAACCCAACAACAAGAACCTCCTTGTGTATACATTTCCCAAGTTGAAGCACACCAAGGCTCGAACACGCCTTAAGCAAAGGCGCAAGCGTGTACTCATCCGGCCAAATACCTCGATTTTTCATTGAAGAAAACAAACGGAAAGACTCTTCAAAGGGTCCATTTAAAGAACACCCCTTAATCATTGCATTGAATAGGATTATAGTGGGATTCTGGGTTTGCTTAAAAATCCGGTTCGCATAGGCCATTTTGTTTAGTGACCCGCAAATGGAGACGAAATGGGAAAGGATTTGGTTGAGTTGGTTGAGACCATGTCGAAGGAAATGTGCGTGTATCTCACGGAGCTGTGTTCGGGTTTCGCGACCGTGGAGAAGCCGCAAGATGTTGCGCTCAATCTCCCTGCAAGCTCTGCTCATCCTTCCTCCTCCTGTTTTACTTGTAACAGAAATTTAAAGTAGGCCGGAGTTTGGCGGGAGTTCATTAACTGTAATTAAAAAAAAAAACGGCAAAGCCCCTCTTGTATTTTTGTATAGTGGTTAAACTTTATTATACGGGGTTAGTTTGGTTTAAAAAAATGGAGCAAAGAGAATAAAATTCAAAATATAGTGTAAATATTCAATAATAAAGTATATTTTATAATAATATTTGAATTAAATTATAGGTAATGAAACATGATATTTAGTGGCTAATTTGGTTCATCTATTTCAATTACATTGATGTCATTTTAATTCATCTTTTAAAAATAAATTTACTTATATCAAAATTGTTTTAAAATTTGCTTGAATTAGAAATAGATTTTTATAAAATGATTTTTATTTTGTGTAATTTTCTTACATTATGCCTACCATAATAGACTCCACAGTCCTAAATCCAAATCATCTTGAGGAAATCAAAGTATCTATAAGAGGGGAAATGGTCATAACTTCAAAGATGGTACTTTTTTTTGGTGTGTTAATAATTTCCCTGACATTACCTGGCTGCAAATTGTATTCACACAAATCTTTGCCATTCTAAAGGCTGTAGACATGTATACGATCCTTGTAGAGGAAGCTTAGGTAACGTGTAACCTTTCATCTTCCATTCAAGAACACTTCGAATAGCCTTCTAAAATCCACAAATCAATCCAACGACGCTATATATGACATTGGGGGATGATATCTATGGCGACGGTGGTTCCGGCCTCGTCGTGTGACATGGTATCTGTCGAAACCCTTATATCAGATAACCATGTAAAATTGCTTTTGCAATTAGCTCGTCGTGCCAATCTCCAAAATAACTCATTTTTGTAGCTTTGCATTTGGAGCATTGCTACATGGGAGAAAGAAAATCAGATGCTACTCAAATTGCTGCAGGAAAGTCACCTACTGGTTACACCCGTGTGCTAGCTATTCCACTCTGATCAGCCTCGCTTGCTTCTCTTGTTCTTGAGACTCAGTTAGCAGTGTGTGTGTGTGTGTGTGTATTAACACGCACACACGCATATGGGAACCAAGCGGGAGGGGTTTTTTCTCTGTTTTAAGAGAATGACCTGGGCTGACAAGCTTGGAGCCATACGTAGGCTGCCCAGCCCTGGTCCGTGGCTGAAATTGAAGAAAAGACAGAATTGAAACGGACTGAAATTGAACTGATGGGGGTCATGGAAGAAGCTCAGAATACAGATACTTTCATAAGAGACGAGGTCACGTTAATTGCTGGGCATCTACAACTCCTCCATGAGGGTTATCTACCTTCCCTTGCTGGCTGTCTCTCCACATTTTCGTTTTTCTTGCAATTTCTTCGATTCCTACCTTTAGAATCACAAAGAGAAGGATTGATATGCTCAAAGACAACGGTTATGCAACGGAGCAGACACTCCTTTCCCCCTCCAAGATACAATAATTAAAGATAAATTGGGGTATAGTTTCTTCTTGCATGTCGCAATCTGATTTCCAGAATAGATCGCAAGAAGAGCAGGTTCGATGGAAGGAGCTGTCGAAGAGTTTACTGTCATCGACTTGGTCTGCATTGATTTAAGAGGTGAGACATTGATTAATTTATCTCTTCTATTTCTTAAAACTGAAAATTTAATGCTAGCGAAATTTATATCTTCAGGAGGAGAAGATCGGATGGGATGAATGGATAATGAAGGGCACAGCTTTTGAAAGTGAGTTTTACAATATGATAAATAAATAAAGGCTTTCTCTGTTCTGGGATTATGATCAATTGTCCCTTCATGAAAAGTTGAAACACTGGCTGCACTTAAAAGGTGCATTGCACTAAACTGAATACTTCGATGACTTGAGGGTTTCAAACATTAATGCATGTCAGCATAAAACGAGAGGTAACACTTTGATTAAATGAAGGAAAACAGGAAGTCTCATATGGTCCTCTATATATAGCATCCCTTCATCGTTGTTCTTTCTACCACCACACTTAAAAGATACAGAAGTTTTTCTGGCAAATTTAAGCAATGGAGAGCGAGAGCGGAATTTCTTCAGGAAGAAGCTTTGCTAGCCCTGTGTTTGCTACACCAATTAAGGAAGTCAAGACAGAGAAAGCGAAGCTGGTAGAGAATAAACCATGTTATGCTGCTCCAGCCGTCAGGGTGAAAGCTGACATAAAACCTTCTGTTTCTGCTGAGGAAATACCTGTTATGCGCTTTCCCCGCTGTCATGGTGGATAAACATTGAATGTCAGCAAGTTAAGAAGAGGGAAGTGGGATCTCTTTCTCAGTGCTTTTTGTTTGTTAATCTTTCCATTTAGGGTTTTCTGTTTCCCAGTTGCTATTGGGTCTTGGTGCGTGTCCCAGTTTGTTATTGCTTTTGATGAAGAAAGGTGGTTTGGTTTATGTAAGGCTTCCCTTGTGAATACATAATTCAATGTTTCCTTACTCTTTCTCTCATGTAATATGTTCCTTCGGCTTAACAATCTTCACAAAACAGAGAAGGAATTAAACGTTAAAAGGATAAAATCAGCACTCTGGGCATCATTTTATCAACATGGTGATACTAAAATCATACATTCACAGTGCCCTGTACTAGCCTTTCTAAATCAATTTAGGCTGATAGATATTAATCCGACCCTATTTGAATTTGTAGATTTTTAAAAAAAGTGATAAATAAAAATTTAAAAATAAAGTTTATTCATAAAAATTTTTTTAAAAAATATATATTAAATTGATTTGTCTTCAAGTCTACCCACTTAAACAACTTCGGATTTGTTAACCAGGATGGTTTTCCTGTCATTTCAAGGGGGAGAAGAAAAAAAACCTCATTCAATAGGTGGCCAAACTTTCTTCGATCATAAATTTGTTTGACTTTGACACGGGAGATTCCCTTTTTTAAAAAGAAAAAAACAGGGAAAGGGAACAGTTGAAAGTCTCGTCAGATCGTGATAGAAAAAGATGTGCATCTTCAAATAGAGTTTTCAGGTCCGTCCCTAGACTCGTGTCATCACTATGATTCTTACGATAACGTCGAAATTTTCACACGAGTCCATGTACACTATGAGGTTGATGTTCAGATAAAAAAAAAGTTTAATTATAAAAATAAGTTGTTTCTATAAATAGTTTTGAGGTAAATTTATATCATGGCTCTCTCAATCGTTTATATTATGCCGTACACTACCTGTATTTATTGACCAGCTGCTTCCCGATATGCATGGCAGTAACAGAGCCTTCATTTCATTTGCGTGGTTAAAAAGAAAAGACCCAGAGAATAGAAGAAAGAAATGAAGGGTTTGCCCTCATCGATTCCCAGGCTTAATTATTGAATCCTAAGTATCATGAAAAGCAGTGGTTGTTGCCATGGTTGCTGTCGTCTTCCTTTCTAGTTTTCAGATAAGGGCCCACGAGGGACAACATCATCAAAAACTTAAGAGGTGCTTTCTGATCTTTCATCCCGTGTGAAATGATGGGGTGAGATAATAATGGCCAATGAATGAAAGGCCCGGATGGAAGAATCCAAAAAGAAGGGCAAAAATTTGCTTGAGAAGTTTGGAATGACTACAAACTCTATATCAAGATCAAGCATGTCTCATTATCTCCAACTCCTTTATGTCCATGTCTATGAAACACCATATGCCCCATTTATATAAGATTACAAAGCACCCATTACCAAACTTAATCTTATATCTAGCTAGATTATTGGTGCAGATTGATCTAGGCAAAATAATTCAAAGATAATCAGGGGACAATGAGATTCTTAATGGCCCGGTAAATTTGTCAAGTAATCTGAGATGTTGGAAAGGCAAACGGGTCATCTCACCCTCTTTACCAATGTGTAGCGATATCACTCGCTATTCTCATGCTAAATATCACATGCGCATGTCAAAACGAAATCGGGCGAGCGAGATGCGGCCAAAACAAGTCCCCTTTCTAATTGTGGGTCAATTTTTTAGGCATCTTCATGCGATTGGACGTTGGAGTGGACCTCTACCACCTAACATCGCAGAACTATGTGCCTTGCAGCCATGTGTATGATATTATTGATGCAATAATAATCCAATCGGTGCACTGTTTCACAATAATTCCACTAGAGTTCACACCTAATATCATCACATCTCAGTCAAATTAGAACTTGGTTCATGTAATTACTAGTAGAAAGTGAGATTGATCTTTCTCTTGGCTTAAAACACCCTATGAGAGAAAGTACAAATTACATAGATCAGGGACAGACTTCTCTTCTGAACTAAAAGAGAAGGATACCCATCAATAAATACATAAAAATACAACAAGATTGAACTAAAAAGAAGGTAAATTAAAAATAATCATCATAAAATCTATATACAATTTTTTTCACTCATTTGATTACTTAATTACCTGGATGGAACAGGATTCAAAGCTCTTGCAAATCCATTCATAGCTCCATAACCCTTTGAACTGAACCCTAAACACCCCAGTAAGCCTTGTCTGTAAGGCAAATATGTCTTCTTTCTCATCTCCTCAGCTTGTGCTTTACTTGCCTTGTAATGTAACTCATGTGGTGATGCCGGTACTCTCCTCTTGCCTATCCCGTTCATTGGCTTCTTCCCTGAAGAAGAAGAAGAAGAAGAAGAGCCTTGCCCGCTATTTCCCTTCACTTTCTGACTCTCACTACCAACATTAGACCTACTGTTGCTGCTGCTGCTGCTGCTGCTGCTGCTAGCCTTCTTTGATGCGCCAAGTTGGACACTGGTACTTTGTTTCTTACTCTTCTCCTTGACTGGTGAGAAGGAAATGTTATGCCAAAACTTGTTATTACTCCTCCCTTCACTCTTGCTTCTATAAAGAAGATCTTTCAGAAAAACCCATTTTTTTGAGTTCCTTCCGGATGATGATGACCTTGAAGATGATGCAGAAGCTGGAGGAGTATCAGTGCCACCACTAGTTGTAGCCTCGTCAAGCTTGAGACTGTCATCATTAACTTCCAAAGAAGCACTAGAACCATCAATTACATTCTTGTTTTCTTCACCATAATCTTCAAACTCAAAAGATGTGCTTCTCATTGGTGACATAGATCTTGTTCTTCTACGTAAAGATTTGTTCTTTAACCTCAGATCTCTTCCTCTCGACATACTGTCACCTTTAGCACCAACCTTTCTCGAGCCCTTCTTGAATTCATCTTCATTACTACTGTCTCCATCTTCTTCTTCATTTTCAAGATCCATCAAAGGAGCTAGCATCTGGGGTCTCTGCAAATGAGACGACAACTTCATGGGCCGGATCTGACCATTCAAGAAAAGCTCATCAGCTGAGCTCATGGATCCGGGTTGACCCGACCCGGTCGAACCAAACCTCGCAGAGAATTCAAACTCGTAACCAATAGCCACGCTATTATCAGGCGAGGAAACAAAATTTGCCATTGCCTTTTCCGCTGATGTCATTGAGAAATGCTTTGGACTTGCCGGACAGCTATAAAAGAAACCACCATTAACCGGTCCGGATCCGGGTCGACCCGGGCTCGAAGGTGCGCTAACATAAGGTGTAGAACAGGCACTATCAAAGTCTTCAGTGAAGTAATGGGTTTCTAAAGTTTTGCCATTATAAGGGTTTCCAGGGTCTGTTTTCGGGTCTGGTGTAGAGGTTTGGCCATTTTTGCTCCTACTCTTGGTTTCTTGCAGCTCCATTTTTCTTTGCTGTTTGTGCAAGGTCGAGATAGAGAGAGGGAGAGGAGCGCTGGGGTTACAAGGTGACTGAGTTGTGCAGCGTAAATAAGGTTTTGAGACGTGGTTGGGTTCTTGAATTGCCCTTGAAGATGGTGAGTTATAACATCTAATGCCATTGCTTTTTCATTACCTTTTGACTGATGACTGTTAGATTTTGGAAATTATAAATCTTTTAAAAATAAATTAAATGGGTTTTATACGTTTTGGAATTTCCAAATAATGCCATTTTTTTATTTATCAAATTCAAATGGGAAGAGGTACATTGAATTTGGGGGTTTTAATTTTCAAGGGGGGAGAGTTTGGGATTGTTTTCTCTTATTACTTGTTTGGAATTTAATTAAAATTATTTTTTAAAGTATTTTTATTTAAAAATATATTCAAATAATATTTTTATTTATTTTTTAAAATTATTTTTGACATCAACGTATGAAAATAATTTTAAAACACTTAAAATTTAAAATTTAAAATATAAAAAAAAAATCAAAACCGAACAACCCTTAGAAATTTTGGGAAGTTAAATATATAATATTATAAGCTACATGGATTATTTTTATTCTTTTTAATTATAGTTATTGAATTTAATTTGGTTGATCAATATAATAACTAAGTTAGAACTAGAGTTTACTTCACCCTAAATTTTATTTTTAATTAATTTAACAATTAACTTGATTAAATGTGACCAATATAATTAAAATCCAATGACAATCCACATGTATAATTCTATAAAAAAAAAATTATATTAGACTCAACAACTATAATTTTAATCATATATTTACAATTACATTGAGCTCATATGGAATTTGGACCGGATATTTTAGGCAAAAAGAAAATACATACTACTTGTGATTTGATTGCAGCCAGAATCATATGCCAGCCCATTGCAATGTTAATGTAACCAACCTACCAAGACTTTTTACAAAATTTTTAATAAATCATGGGAAAAAATCCCAATTTAAATACCTAATTTCTCATCCCTCGAAGAAAGATGTGAAGATATAGCACTAGATAGCAAATCTGTTGAGCAAATTAATATCTTTATTTACTGAGAAGCCTAATAGATTATTTTTGAAATAAAAATTAAAAAGAAAAAAGAAAAGGAGGAAGCAAGAAGCAGAATGTGATGAGAAAAGGTGTAGACATTGAGAGAAGAGCAGGGATCGAGGTGGGAAAATGGGAAAGTGAAATTCACTCACAAGGCAGCACGTTTGGCCTCCTGCCATCGCCATTTTACGTGGGTCTTTTTGTGCTTTCTCTATGATCACGTCACACAACACCCTCCCTCTCTTCCCCATGAAACCCATTGGTCTGTCACATGTGACATGTCCTTGTTCCATTCTTCATCGCAGAACCAAGTGTATCTATATATATATATATCTATCTATCTAATCTATATATATATCTAGAGAGAGAGAGAGAGAAACACACAGAGACTCCAGAAGGGTACACCTTCGAGCCTCGGCCCTTCGATTTCCTCGAGATCCATGCATAGTACACTGATCATGCAGAAAGAAAACCTAGCTAGTGGAAGTCGACTCAGTGGGGACTTGCAATTTCCGAGTGATGGATGGGGAGTTGACATTGCAGGTGCTAGTTAATTAGCAGTATAAATTATTTCTCCATGGTTGATGAAGTTTTTTCCCCTGCAAAAACACCTGTTTAATTGGGGATAATCTTATATAAATATATATTTGAAAAGAATTTATTTTTCATAAACCCATTTATTTTTCAAGTTATGTTATTTAAAGGGAAAAAAAACTGCTGAGAATGGAGGGAAATGGGTGCATGGATCCGATATAAAACCTATCTTCTAGGGCATAGGTACACGCTGGAAACATCAAGTTACAGCAGAATTCATAGGATCCTAACTTTTGGGCAGCTACCACGAGGCTAAGGTTCCGTGTTTAGTGAACTCTGTTTTCTAGGTTTATTATTTTTTATATAGTCTTTATTATTTTTATATTAAAATTATTTAAAAAATCAGAGTTTTATTTGGAAAATAAAGAAGAATTGCTTGATTAAAAACTACTATGGTGTCAAGCATGCACTAATTAATTATTATCTCAAGTATTGTTTTTTTATGGGAGAGGTCTCCATTTCAGCAATGACAGAGCCTCAAAGAATATAATATATTAAAATAATAATATTTTTATTTTTAGAATTAATTATAACACCAATGCATTAAAGAAATAAAAAATCATTATCTTTGAGTAAAGTGAACTGCTGATGGTCCTGTTCTAAACAATTCATTAATCAGAATAAAGATTACATGGTAATCTGATGACAATATTGCAGAATACACTGCCTCTTTTCAGTGGTTTCTCTATCCAAGAAAGAAGAATATTGGTGTCCTTGCAAAACAAAATAAATGTATAATAACCCAATCCAGATTTGACATGTGGATGTGCATGTGCTTCAGATTCATGGCCTTATCGCGCACACTAGTTCCTGGAGACAAGAAAAAAATTACACTTCCTGTTGCTATTTGATTTTTAATTAAACTGTTTTTAAATAAAAAAATATTAAATTAATCTTCTTTAGATATTTTTATAGTTTTAATATATATATATATATATATATATATATTTGTTTTCTCTAGAGGAGGAGGGGTATGGCAATAATATCATAAATACTCATGAGATTGCTGTGGGCACGCCATTTACTGTAAATTTGTAATTATTGTATCATATATTCGCATCCAGGAAAGTAGTGAAAATAAGATTATCCCATGCCTGTTGTGCGGACAGGCATTCGGATGTTACAAGGCTGAGCCTGGCCTATGATCCAGGGTTAGGCAGTTGAACCGGCTGATGAAAGTCAACTGTTCAGACAGAATTCTAATTGACAGAAATCTGGAGGGAACCAATAACTTGGGAAGTGAAAACTGCACTTAAAGAATGGAGATTACAGGGGGTCGGAATATGGAAAACATGCAAGGTTACGAGTGGTGATCATGTTCTTGTTTCCTCAGCCAAAATCAAAGGAATGCAAGATCAACATGTTACCTTAAATACAGTTGAAGTTAAATGAGAGGAAGACCTTGAAGGGCCTTGCAAGGGTATAATTCAGAAACCAATTCATCAACCAAAGAAGTTAGAATCCCATTCTCAATCTCTAAACCCTCTTCAAATGCTTCTATGCTAAACTCGAGCCATTTCCCAGGCTGAGTGCTCATGTCCTGATCTACGAGCTCATCCACCATCATGTCTCCCATGTTTTGCCAGCCCAAAATTTCCTTGTACAGCTCCTCTGCCAACCACCCCTTCCTTTGAAACAATGTTGACAATCTAGCCCATGCTTTGCAGCTCCCTAACAAAATTTGTCCGCATTTATAGTCCAGGGATTCACTAACACAATCAAACAAAAGCTTTCGCGCAAGCTTGGAGTAGTCTTCTTCGTTATTTTCCATCCCCTTGTCTTGATTCTCCAACTCATCAAAAAGATTGGGGTTTACAACTTTGGAGGTTTGACCCAATGAGAAATCTTTCAAGTTTAGCTCTGCACTGACAAGTATATCCCTCATGAAATCCAGTTCCCAGTCGCTTGATTCCTTTGATTTTGTTATGCTGCATGTCCTGGTTGTGTATTTTCTTACCAAATCCACTGTAGATATTGAGGAGGCTGAGTCTGATAGCTCGTTTTCAACCTCCATTTCTACAGATTCATTTGTTGAGCAATGGCTGCTTCCTGAAAATTGAGTGTATATCTTGGTCACTATTTTCATCAAATCATAATTTTATCCACAAAAAGAGAGCACCACACATCAATTATTATGAAGATCTTAAAAGGTGCACACAACCCTGAACCTGATTTGAAAATTTTGATGTGCTTATCTTCCTGAATATCAGTAGCAAATTACCACCACTAGTTTCATAATTGACATCTAAATGATATTGGTTTATTACCATGCATGAAGTGACAAGATTTTTCCAAATCCAAATACAAAGTTAGAAAAAGAAGTCCGGGAGAATCAGGGCACAGCTTTACCATTGAGATATGAGCAACTCCCACTTGCAAAAGAAGGTTCGAGAATTGAAACCGGGCTGGTATGTTGACACTTGATTTCTTTTCCAGTTTCACTGTAATTGCTGCTACTGCTTTGCACTTCCATCTCTTCTGCATGCTGAAAAGGTTGTCCAGGTGAGATTGTTAGGGTGGCAATAAGATGTGAACCTATATATTCACTTCTGAAGATGAGAAATGCTAATTGAATTATTTTTTGTCAGAACTTCCAATCCCGTTAGCATCTGCTTAGCTTTTTTTACATACAGAATTCTGCATCATAATGTGCCCATTGGTTAAGTCGTGTGTCAAAATTGGAAAAGAAGAAAAAAGAAGGTATTGGCAATAATCTGAACACAGGCTCCAAATTCTAAAGATAAAACCAATATAAGGACTAGCATCCGCACCAAACAGTTACCTACTAAAATCCACTCTTGAGCACTCGCAAAAATGAAAATCAGAAAATCAAGGGGACAGATCCCAGAGCAATTCTACCTGGCTCAGACATTATATAAAAATACAAGAAAAAAGGAGGTATTGGCAATAATTTGCACACAGGCTCCAAATTCCACAGATAAAACCAATACAAGGACTAGCATCTGCCTCAAACAATTTTGCAACTAAATCCAGACCTTTAGCACTCGCAAAAATGAAAATCAAAAAATCCAGGGGACAGCTTCCAGAGTTCCACCTGACTAGGACAATATCCGCAATGTAAGAGAATATATCACCTTTACAGCAGAACTAGGAGAAGCAAGTGCCCATTTCAACTCATGGAGAAGATTTTCTGAACATTAATGGACTTGACAAAAACAAAAACATGTATTCTTCCTACTGTATCTTTAATGATGTACATGTACAATACAGTAGAGGCATGGAATAAATTAACCCGATTGTCAACCTTTACCAGATAGGTCACCTATAAAGGCATCTACAAACATAACACACACGTTACCTACATCAAAGACAGAGAATTGAACTGAACTTTGAATTCTTTTCAGTGAATGTAATAATACTCACATCAGGCTAAACTTATCTTGAAACTGAATAAAGACAAAAAAAAAATGAATTCCTATTGTCACTCGAGCATATTAAAATTCCAAGAAAAAAATGGATAATATTGATCGGAGATGCAAGAAAAGGAAGGCTGCATCTGCAGAGTGTGGACATAAGACTGACCTGATACTTTTGGTTCGTTGCATGCTGTGAATTTTCCACCAAAATGCAATCAAAGTAACCTAGGCTGTCTGACTTCTCATTATCATGAACAATTTGAAGCATCTTGTCCAGTGCTGCAGAGGAGGTGCTTGCCACATTAGGAGTTGACAAGGAGTTTTGAAAAATGGACAAAGTAGCAGAAGTCTCCTCTCCGATCACATTACAATGGGAGGACTCTATTTTATTTGTTAATTCTCTCAGTTTTTGTTCCAAAAGAACACTCAACACGTCACCTCCCATACCATTCAATCCAGGAAAATAAGAAGTTGAACTTTTTAAGGAGGGATGATCTTTACTACCAAAAGAGTCAATAGCAGAGCTGCTACATTTATCTGGCATTTGTCCAGATGACTGAGAACTAGGTGTGGCCCTCTTTATGGGAGACGAGAACGTAAATGAAACAATATCCATGCCACTTTTTCTGTTATCCATGGCCATATTCATGTTCCCATCTATTACAACATTAGTTTTTGTAGACATTTCATCCTTGTTGAATGATACATTAGGAGTGGCATTTCTGTCGATTTGGAAATCACCACTGACAGATCGTTTCTTCCGAGCCATATTCTTTGTTTTCTCCTTTTCAGAATCTGTCATAACCAAGCCCATCTTTCTGGGCACAGTTTCAGGCATTACAACGACTTTATTTACAGTCCTATTTTGTCCATCAGAACCATTAGTTGATTTCGATTTTCTACCTTGCTGATTAGAAACTGAATTCTTCAATGCTGAATTATCTTTATTGGGTACAGAATTTTGCTTGAGGTTATTCTGCTGAAGCACATTACTGGTCCTGCTTTCAGCGATTCTCTTCTGTGAAGTATTTTGTGTACAAGGCTGGGTCTTAATCATCTGGTTTGCTTTGACCTCATTCTGTTCCTTCTGTTTCACAATACTTTTACTTCTCAATGTTGATCCATCCCTTCTTTGACCATTAGTGGACTTTGCTTGTACTGCAAGTGGAACAGACTTCCCTTTGTTCTTCAAACTGATGGGAGTGCCTTTTTCTGAACTCATAGATGTCTTGGATGATGACGGATCATCTGGTCCACTCTGACTCTTGTCACTTTGTTGTCCTTTTGTATTCTTGGAAACACAGGATTCACTTGATCTTTGGGGCTTAGATGTTGTATGAGCAGCAGCTTCCATTTTCTGTTTCAAATCTCGAATTCTCAAAGGAACTGAAGAGGTCCCGATTGATGGCACTTTACCACTGCTAGTTGCCTTGGGATTTGCCTCGATTATCTTTGCAGCTGCCTCCATTATGTATGCCACATTCTTTGTTGGTGTGAATCCAGGATTCTTAATAGGAGACAATAACTTATGGTGGGTAGATGGAATTGATTTTGCTGATTTCGGAGGCAATGTTTCTGTTTGAAATCTCTTACTTGGACGGTTTTCCACCTTATGCGGCCTCAATTCCACAGAATTGCAAGCATACTTCTCTTTCTTATTTGGATCCTTGAGGTAGTCTATAGGGTCATATTCACTCCATAAATTAGGGGTGCTCCTGTCATATTGAAATGCCCTAAGAGAGTGTGAATCAAAACCTAGGGTAGAAGCAACATTTGATGTTGGCAAAGAATCCAGACCCATAAGCCTAGCAACTGCCCCAGGGGCCCTTGTTCCATATCCTTCATCACTAGTCATTGATGAAGCACAGCTAAAGTCACTACTTCCTCTGTTACTCGAGTTTGCTCTTCTATCATCCAGCTCCACCTGTATGTAAGGGAAAAACAAACCATTAATCATGCTTGAGATTTTATAGCAACTAAAGGTTAGTAGAAAATAAAATTACAGCAGGAGAGAGATGAATGCTCACCACCTGACGTGGACGCTTTTCCATTTTTTCAACATTTTCTTTTCCTTGCTTTAATCCTTCTATAATCACAACGCAGGCAGACATAAATCAAGTTTAAAACTGGACAGTGTGGGAAACAATCAGAAATTAACGTACACTAAGCCATAATCTTCAAGACAACAACTATACCAGGTAACTCGGAATTATTGGCAAACAGCTTCTTCCGAGACTTGCCATTCCAATCAAAAAAGTGAAAAAGGCTTCCTTTTGAACGTTTTCTCTCACCCTCCATCATATTATCTGCAAATCATAATTGAAACAGCTTCAACAATAAGAAAAACCTAGAAAAAACAAATTCTAGTCAATTCTATCTTTAGTCATTCTTAACCAGGAGAACAGATCAAATAGGCAAATTTGTCTCGTAAGAACCCATATTTACCTTTGCGTTTTACAAAATAATCAAGCAGAACCCATCAGCCAAACTACATTGCAATCAAGTTCCAATTTAAAAATTAAACAAGCTCTAATGATGAATGGAAACACAATTAGGACACAGAAGATTAGACCTTTAAAAGCCACACCTAATGTAAGCTACATTGCTCATTCCGCAAGCAAAAACCACAAAGTGCTAGATGTTTGCACACAGGTGGAGAGATAATACAAAAATAAACACACTAATTACCAAGTAAATCAGATCCTTCTTTAAATAGCCAACATTGTCAAAATCACAAGTATTATAGAGCCAGATAACCTTCTTCACTTAACTGGAAAATCTTTAAATTAACAACAAAAAAACGATTCTTGTGAGTCAAAATCTTACCTGACATCATCCAAGAGTCAAAGTTCCAACCGTTACTCGCATAAACAGCAAAAGAAATCAAATCCCATTTGCCTTGGAGCCGCAAAACAGAACGAAAACATCCAAAAAACACTCAAAATCAAAAGGGTTTTCTTCAAATCTCACAAACTCTGAACCATTTCCATGTGAACCTCACTAGTCAACCCATATTATCCAAAAAAACCCACATTTCTTCAACTCAAAGCTCACAGCCACCTGTAGGATGTTATTTTTGAGCATAAGTTAACAGAACTAGAAGTCCGAAGGCTTAAAAGGTAGGGTTTTTAACAAAATGGCTGGAAAATGAAGTCAGGAAAAGCCAGAAAATGGTGACATTAGCAAATAGAGAGAGAAACACAGAGAGATTTGGGGCACACGAGGAATGGTCCAAGAACATGCGGTTGAAACGAGAGTAAAAATGTGTCAGTCTAGAGAGAGAGAGAGAGAGAGAGAGAGAGGAGGTGGACTCCCTATCTCGTGCTGTTGGTGGCATTAATTTTTTTCAGGGGATGAGACACTGCCTTTGTTTTATGGCAAGACTGCAAGATTTTGACAAGTAAACTCCCGTGGAATTGTGACTAAAAAGTATTTGATTTATTAACATGAATAAGTGAACCAGTTGGGTTTTTTTTGCCTTTTGGTTTTCCAAAGTTAGTGATGTATTTCACATCGATCAAGACTGGATCAAAAACAATTTCAGGTATGCTAATCTAATTACAATCCAATCCATATTATTATTTATAAAAAATTATGGGATTAGATTTAGTGCATTCATGTTAAGCCTATCTTTTTTGTTTGATCAGAGAAATGTTATTTGTGTTAAAAATACAAAATTCATAAAGAAATTATCAGTCAGAAATGTTTATTCCTTAATATATATATATATTAATTACATGTCTAAGCAATGGTGGCACTTTTCCCTATCCCACCACATGGCTGACTGCTATGATTCTGGGGGCACTTTGGACCTACAAATTGGTGGGTTCCACTTGGTTTAATTAACCTAAATCAATTACTAGCACTTTCAGTACACCTTCAAATTAAAAGTAGAAAGATTTTGCGCTCAAAAATGTCTATCAAGGCATGAAGAGTTGCTCTCAAGTATAATGATGGAGGTCGGTGTTCAAATTTAATGTTTGCACCACAAAAGGAAAGCAGGAGAGGAAGGGGAAAAAATCCCTAAAGTTGTTGGGTTTTCAATATGCTTAGAATCACCCAAAAGAATTTAAACTCAAATAAAAGTACAAGTTATAGTTATAGTTATAGTTATAGTATCATCAATTCTCTGATGTAGATGTAGTTAAAATTATTTTTTATTTTTAAAATAATTATTTTATAAATGAGTATGTTCTAAAAATATTTTATTGGGTTCTCGGACATCTTGAACTGTTCAAAAATATAGTTGAATTGTTTTTTATTCGAAAATATATTAAAATAATATTTTTTTTATTTTAAAAAAATCATTTTTGATATCAACACATTAAAATAATTTAAAAATATTAAAAAAAATAAATTAAAAAAATCAACATTTTTTCTAGAATTTTAAACTATTAACATGCTATCTACATAATATGTTGGAGATACATCCCATCAATTGATCTTCATATCTCATGGTTAAGAGCATTTATTTTCTTTTGCCTGGCTATACCATAACATATTATATCTTAATTTCATTTAATTTTGACATTAAATAGCTTATAAATTATCAATTGTGAAGGTTGTTTTTACAAGTGTTTTTTATTTAAAAATACATCAAAATAATTTTTTTATTTTAAAAAAATTATTTTTAATATAAATACATGAAAATAAAAATGATCTAAAAATATTAAAAAAATAAAATAAAAATTGTATTTTAAAGTATTTAAAAAAAATACTATTGATCGGGATGTTTGGGAGTACTTATCAAAAACGTTCATGAAAAAATTTGAAATTTTTTATTTTATTTTTAAAAATTAAAAAAAATCATTTTAATATATTTTTAAATAAAAAAATTAAAAATTAACAATAACCACAATTTCATTCACCAACACCAAACAAACAGGCATTTAAACCATAGTTATCAATACCGTTCCGGTCGCCGTTCCGGTTTTGGAGCGTTCCGGCGTGCAGTTTTGGTGTCGTACTGTTCATATATAATTAATTATATATATATGAAAAAAAATAAAATATTAATTTAACAAGCATAATTAAAATTTGAATTTCTTTTTATTTAAAATATTTTGGTGTTTTTAAATTATTTTGATGTATAGATGTCAAAAATAATTTTTTTAAAAAAAAATTAGATTTTAAACCCGGAATGGCACGCCCAGAACGGAACCGAGGCGTTCCGGGTAGAATTTGACCGGAATTTCAGGATCGGACCGGAATTAAAACCGGGACGAAAACGACACCGTTTTGTCCCGGTTTGTTGAACAGAACAGAACATTTTAGCCATTCTAACCGAAACAGAACGAAATTAATAACTATGATTTAAACAAAAGGTCTATTGCTACCTGCTTCCACTTCAAAGACAGAAGCCAGTCTCCTTTCCTCCATTAATGATTACGTGACATCACTGTATCAGAGGTTTTCTTTCACCTCAATAATTTCTCCATCGACTCCTTTTTCCATGCCAAGAACCGACCCGGAATTATTCATAACTGTCTGTTTCTGCATACTTTCTTCATCCTGGGTGTGATTGAGGGAGTTTTGTTGGATCTGGGGCAAACTCACATGACCACGCTACTGGGGGTTGTTGACATGTCATCATCTAAAACTCCATTGCATCATGGTACAGTAGGAAAGATTATAAGCTAATTAATCATAATAGCTGCGTGACTGGTGCATGTGCTCGTGTCATAAAAAGTCTCTTTAGGACTCCATGGCTTTGTGGATCTTAGATCTTAGATTTGCTGTTGAATATTAGGCCGGCTGTGTTGTTTGCTTCTAGTTGGCAGCAAAGTTGTAATTGGATTTGTACAAGGTCAATGCCGTCCTGCTGTAAATATTTATATTTTATATACTCTTATCGGGCTTTAAAATAAAAATATAATTTTAAATTAAAAAAAAACATAAGTTTAGTGCTCTAAAGTTGAGAATTATACCGAAAAATGATCCCATCTGTGTATATATTGTTATTATCTCAAGATAGAAAGAATGTTGAAGAAGATTGAAAATATATTTCTGTATTTTTTATGTTTTGAAAAAAATATAAATTAATTTATTTTACTTCAAATACATTTTTAACTTTATATTTTATGTATAAGTATTTTATGTTTTGAAACACTAATAAAACGCAGCTAATACTACGCAGGTTTTATTTTTCGACTCCAAATTCTATCCATATGCTGCTAATCCTTCTTTTTTCCTTCACAAGTTATGCTAAGATACTCTTTCGCATCGTAGTGCACCTCTGTTTTTTTTATAAAAAAGAAAATATATTTTAAAAAAATTATTAGATTCTTGGAGTTTAGCTTTAATTTTCAAAATACATTTAGTGTATTATTATGGCTAAGCCAATCAAATGGATCGAACCTCTACAGTTTTCGAGTTCATGTGTTGAAACTTGAAACCACATGGCATGAAATGATTTCTCATGAATTTTTAACACTGGCATGGATGGCCTGGTCGATCTTTGATTGGACCAGAGAGAGAGCTTGAGCCAATGAGCTTCGATTCATGCAGACTGATCACATGGATTGTTGTGCTACATAACCATAGCATAAATAAACATTAAACAGTGTGCAATGATTACATAGTTGATTCAAAAACATTCCTGGGATAAGGGTATCTTGAGGGAGTCAGCCAAGCCAAGCCTAGAGCCTGAGACAGTCAGACAGTTTCGCATCGGGGATCATAGAGGAGGGAATGTGGCATCAGATTCTTGGAGCTATTGGAATTTTTTGGCATGGCTCTAGGAGGGGAAAGAAATAGCATGGGTTCTAGTGATGTCCAGGGAACTAATAAATGCCATGGTGAAGACAAACGGAAGCGTGCTCACAAGGAAGTCTTGACACAGTTATCACAGGGATTAGAGCCAAATTTGCAGGCCTTTTGATCGAAAGACTCTCCGAAGTGTTCAAGTAACACTTGTCTTCTACATTCAACCTGGAGATTCAGATAGAAAAAAAGGAAAGAAGCAGTTTTATTTGATGATGGGATTCTCACTCTTGGTCTAGGAATGTCTAATGAGAGTTTACTTACCTTTAGCTCACAATAGCTTTTCATCTTCTGAGCTTGAGCCATTGCTGGTTTAAAGCTTTCCCTTTTATAACCCTGCCCGCTCCTTAACATACATACAACCCGACTGAAATCCTTCTTCTGATATAAAGCAATGCATTTAGCAGGAAGGTTGTCTCTTCCAGCCCTTCCAGATTCTTGATAATAGCTTTCAATTGATTTAGACATTGTATTGTGGATAACAAAGCGCTGAGCATTTGAAAGATAAAAAACAAAGAAAAACACTTTAGGATAACTTGCAAAAAGAACAAAAAGTTACCAAAGATGAAAACCTAATAAATAAAAATTACAAATCAAGATAGAAGGCCAGAAATAGAACTATGTTGAAAGTGAAATTCTAGCATAGTGTAGTTTCCTACAATTCATAGCAATAAACTACTCCATCTTTACAGCTCTGTTTCGTAACAGAAAACAAGTGATAGCACTTGTAACACTATAATGCCTGTTACTTCAATACGACACAGAGATCATTTCTTTCTCATCCAATCTTATACAGGTTATGTAATACTCTTAATCTTGTGGGAAACCGTACTAAAATCAGTTTGACATGCAGCAGCCATCACACATGTTCCAAATATGAATATTTACTACGAACATGTATTTTACATATCGAACAGCTTTTCCATTTGACAACCCCCAGAGGATGCTATCTCGCAGGGTATAGGAGATGGCATGAATGATTAGAGTGGTCATACAATAGCAAATCACCACAGCTAAACTCTCCACAAAAGAATTAAGAAAAAGAAACTGGAGTTTAGAAGAACTCACAACATCTGGTTTATCTATACCCATTCCAAATGCAATAGTAGCACATACAATGTGGACTTCGCCTGTGTGCCACTTCCTCTGAACATCAACTCTCTGGCGAGCTCCCAAACCAGCATGATAATAAACTGTTTTGATCTTACATTTCTCATTCAAAAACTTCGAGACCTCAACACATTCATTTTTTGAAAGGCAGTATACTATTCCACACTGATTCTTGAAACGATCCTTTAGAAGATCTCCAAGCTGCTTCAGTGATTCTTTGGTCTTCCCAATCACTTCATAGTTCAAATTTGGTCTATCGAAGCTTGTCTCTAAGACAAGAGCCCTTGGAATTCTTAAAGTTTTTAAGATGTCCTGAAGACGATTTATTCAAAAGGGAAAATTTTATTTCCTTGAAAAGAGCAATAAAAGAGAGACAAAGCATTCCAAAGTAACTACCTCACGAACCGAATGGGTTGCTGTCGCAGTCAGCGCCATAACAGGGACAGCTGGAAAATTCTGCTTTAGACATCCTAATTTCTTGTAGTCTGGACGAAAATCATGTCCCCAATGGCTGGGAAACATCATTGAGATAGAATTTGATAGGTAGCAGGAGCCTTTTGTTAGAATTTTGAGATTTTAAAATGGCCTATGCAAAGTAACTCTTCTAAAAAATTACAAAGACATCACCCTTTTTAAGACTAAAAATTTTCATTGAAGACACTGAACAGTGGCACTAAAAAAAATTATTGCAGTCCTTGTATGGTGCCAAGGTTGAGTACACATGGGAAGTGTAAAAAAAGTTCGGTTCAAAAGGGTGGTCTTCCTCAGCATGCTATAATGTATTTCTACGAGTGTCTAAGCTAGTTTTAGCCAGCACAGAAAAAATGCAGCCTAAGGCACTGAAATAGACCATACCTCACGCAATGTGCTTCATCAACAACAAAACCTGCTAATTGTCCCTGTGATTTACATGGATCACCATTAAAATATATAGACTTAATAGTAGTCAGTATAGCAATATAGTCACTAACAACCTGGAAAAACAACTCACCTTCAGATGCAGACATTTCAGTATTTCAAGAAATGCTGGGTTCCCAGCAATCCTTTCAGGAGTCACATATAAGAGCTTACATGATGGCTTGTCCTTCCTAAGATAAAGAAAACAGAAGATCAATGAGAAGTCCAGTCATGGAGATATAATGCAGTGAGAAATGGAGTCTGGAAACAAATCTTGCCATTGAATTGTTAAAAGCAAGACACAAAAGGCTCGTATGAATTTAAAGCAGGACTGCGGGTGGGGACATGCCTTAGCTCTTGGAGGACAGCTGCTGCTTGGGCAGAAGTTTGTTGAGAGTTCAAAAAAGTTGCTGGTATTCCAAACTTGAGGTTCAGTGTGATAATTTGATCCTGAATGAGAGAAAGCAAGGGAGATATGACCACTGTAACACCAGGTTTCAGAGTAGCAGGAAGCTGTTAAAGACAAGAAAAAAATACAACAAAGTACTGTTAGCCATATGAACACATCCTTTTCTGTTACTGCTAGCTTTAAAAATCTGGATAAAAAGAGAGAAACAGCGTAATCTTGGCGTACAGAGAGAAATATATGACCTGGTAACATAAGCTTTTACCGCCTCCAGTAGGCATAAGAACAAAACAATCTTGCTTTGTCATAAATGCTTTGCAAGCCTGATGCTGCAGTGGACGAAATGTCTTGTTGCCAAATATTACAACATTTGCTAGTTCAAAGTCATCCAAAGCCTGTAATTCTTCATAACTGAGACTCCGATGTTCATCTTTTGACATCCTGGGACATTGCTTTTTATTGCCAACTGAGGAAACTGAACCTTGAGTAATACTGCTTTTACAGTCCTTCAAAGTAAAACAAATATAAAATCTCACACTTGGGATAAAAAGCAACAATGGACTAAATTTATTTTTAAAAACAATTCTCACCAAAGATCTTGAAATTCGTTTGGTTAAGGGGGTAAATAAATCATGTTTTTCCTCTTCCAAAGTAAAACCTGGTTGTTGTTCACTATCGCTCGAAGAATCCAATTCCATAAAAGTCCTTGTCTTTTTAGGTTCAGGAGAATCATCAGTAACATCTATGTAGGTTCTCGAGTTGTCATCATCACTTGCTTTATTGTTGCTTTTTATAACATCTTCCTCAAACATGTTAGTTAAAGTTCCGCAAGCTTCTGATTCAATAACTTGTAAATCATCACCACCCCAGTCCTCGGTGTCTTGCAAAGACTCAGCCAGTGCCGCAAGAAAATCATCCCCACAACACTCAACTGTGATAAAATCTTGGCCATCATCACCTTCACCACCAAAAAAACCAAAGGAAAAAGAAAACCATCGTTATATCTAAAAATAAATCAAAAAACAAAACAACATAACACAAAACCATCATCACATAGTTCAGATTCTCCAAAAGCAGAGCCTTTGAAGGAGACAGTCACACCAAGTTCCTGGCTCTAGCAGGAAAAGTGGCCGCGAACATTTAGTATCCATTAGCTAATCCATTCTGCCAATTTCTTAAAGCTTTTTTTTTCTCATTTTTATCAACTCCAAAGCATGATTAACATAATATAATACACACAAACCTAGACATTGCTCAAACACTACCTTGTTTCACTCTTAAACGGCAAGAACTATACTACTCCCAGATCAAAAGTAGCTAAGCCAGCAGTGTTAAGGATTCAATCAAAACAATAAAATTTTAACTCAAAAAAAACAAAAAATATAACCCCATTTCAAGAATCACCTTTTGCACCAAAAAAGAAAATCCCAGAATACTAAGCTTAGTTTCAACAAAATATCAGTACCCGTCTATTTAAAACAAACTCATTCAGAAAAACAAAATTTTCAAAAACCTAATTTTCTGATACTTCAAAAGAACCTCATCCTACTAAGTTCACCGCAAAAACAAATAAAAAAAATATCATTATTCCTAGAAAAAGTTTGCAAGTTTTAAACCAATTCTTTTCCCACTGAGAAAATGTCAACAAAACTGATAAAATAAAACATGGGGTTTTATCCGAAATTGAGTGGGCGAGTGGTGAGTTACCATAGAGAGTAATCAAGCGGTCTAAGCATTTGTTTGCAGATTCTTCATCAAAACCAAACTCCAAAGCCAAGCTTAGAAATCGAGCTCTCTCCAACTCCAAATCATGACCTCCCATATCTTTTTCTTTCGTTTGACCGAGCTTTGTCCGATTCCAGATTGAGAATTCTGAGTGAGGGAGGGACTGGAGGAGGATTTGAGAGGGATGAAATTCCCGCGCTATTTTTGGCTTGTTTGTGATGAAGGGACATTGCAGACGGTGTCGTATATGTTTGGGCTACAGTATAATATCGGCAATAATAATTTGTATAAATTATTATTTTGTGTATTTTGATGATTTACTATAATATTATTTAAAAAATACAAACAAAATATTGCCGAAGTCTTTGAAATTAGTGAAATCCCCAGCACTCGCTGTGGTCATTTCTTATAATTCTTCGGGTGTGTTTAGTATTGTGGTTGTTGTTGTACTTGAGATTAAAAAAAATAATTTTATAAAAAATAATTTTATTGTGGTTCAAAATAAACAATGAAGTATTTGGTTAAAATTGTGATTGAATTTGAGGTTGAAAAAAAAACAGTTTTATGTGTTTGGTTATCATGTTTTTCATATTATTGTCGATATTTGAAATTAATTTAAAGGACACACACATATATAAATTGTTTTTTTAAATTTTATATATTAATAATTATAACAATAAAATGTAATTAATAATTCATAAAAAAATATTTATTTTGAATAAAATGCAATTTTTAGATTATTTTAATATTAAAAATATTTTTTTTATATTAATATATATATATATATTATGTAAACATTCTTTATATTTTAATTAAATTTTACATTATTTTAATATTAAAATATATTTAATATTAAAATATTAATGTATATTTATTATCACCCACAATTGTCTCCCGCCCCCATTTTAATATTAAAATATTAATATATATTTATTATCTCCCACAATTATCTTCCGGCTCCCAAACTCATCCCACGGAAAGTAATAATTTATTGTTTTTCATGAACCTGTATTTTGTTAATATTTTGATGGTCCCATTACAACAAAACCTGTTTTTTTAATATAACCAAATGATAAAGCCACTGCTTTTTTCGAATAGTAATTAACACAAAATTCATACATAAAAAAACATCCGATGCATCCTAATTATGATTCAGAGAAATTTAGAAATTTATGCAACTTCTTTATGGAGTTTTTAATGGCCAAAAATTATAGACAATTACTTCATAAAAGAAATGAATACGAACATCCTGTGTACTGGGTGTTTGGCTAAGCCATTAAAATCATTTGTCTGCGATGAAAATCATCAAATTGATATATATATATGGTTGAAATGCTTGATGTGACTTCTAAGCATATGCAAAATTGGGTCATCGATACATTTTTAGATCTTACTCGGCCCTACGAATGCATGACGCTAGCAGCCATGATCGAAGGGGCTTGAGCTCTCAATATGCTGATGCTTCTGCCATTTCTCACAAAGCATATGAAAGATTAGAAAAGGGAATATATATATATATATATATATATATATATATATATATATATATATATATATAAAGATCCAACAAATTAACAAAAATGTTGAAGATTAAAGCGTATCCTTGTCTGTCAACACTGATCGCCAGACACAAAAAAGATCAAAAACAAAAAGGAGAAAGGAAGGGAGCTCATCAGAGCTTCTTGTTCATGAAATGATCACATGGAACAGAAATGGATCAGACAAGAAGAAGCATTCAACAGTTACAAAACCAAACCTTGATTTGAAAATGCATGAACGGTGCTAATTAAAACACCCTACAAACCTCCATCGATCTCCTTCTTCTTAACTGCATGCATCAATGCACAACCCTGGAGAAGGTTTTCTTGACCCAGCGAAACCCTTTCTTTACAGAAGATTTAACTCTTCCTTCCACAGCATAAAACTTATATCCTGCAACACGTTTTTTCCTCTTTGTCTCTGGTGAATTCCACCAGCTTGAAGATTTCTTTGCAGCATGATGATGCTTCCTGGAAAAATCGTGGGCTTGATGAGATTTTGCATACCTTGATGATGTTACACTGATCTCGCCCATCTTGATCGATCCCCCTCCCCTCGACGTCTCTCTCTGCTGCCACGGGAACAAGGGGGTCGATTGAGAGAGACAAGGAGGGAGAATGAGTTCTTAGGAGAGACAGCTTTGTGCTTCGAATTTGTTTGTCATTCTGTCGGTTTCTGTTAGAACAGAGTGGCTTAAATTAATATTGTTTCCTATCTTTCCTCTCATCAAATGAAATGGACATCTTAGCTTTGAAAAATAAATATATATATATATATATATACATATATATAGATTATTCACAAATTTAATTCAATAGAAAGTTTTCAGTGTATGACACCTCCACTATATATCTCGTGCTGACTGGACTGCCAGATGTTTATTTCTCCAGAGATACACGTATGCTTGTGATGGTATATATATTTTTATAATTATATTGCCAATAGATACCCCGCTGCAATAGAAGGCAAAGTGACCCCTCAATGATAACTTAAATATTCCCTACCCTTATTGAATTATGAGGAGTTACCCACAATATATTGTTTATAATTGAAAATTCATTTTAATTTTTAAGAAACCAAATCAAATCTCATAAAAAAAAACTAAATTTAAATTAAATTAATCAAATTTTAATTTTAAAAAATTAATAAATATAATAATTATTTGAGAGTATTATTGAGATTACTTTTAAAAATATATTTTATTTAAAAATATATTAAAATGATATTTTTTAAAATTATTTTTAATATCAATATATGAAAGATCTAAAAACACTAAAATAATTTAATTTAAAATATAAAATAAAAATATTTAAAATAAAAATACAGTGTCACATCCTGAACCAAGTCACCCTCCGATTCATTCAATATAAAATACTACTCAAACCAGGTCCCAAAATCACTAATCCCCGGCCACAACAGGTTCTATAACAGTGCTTGATTGCCTAACTACTGTAAATGTGGATTGCAAGGTACTGAAACTTTCTTTTTTCTAATTGTAAAAAAAAAAAAAAAAGTTTAACAAATTATTATATATTTAAGAAGAAATATTCCAAACTGATATTGCTTGGGAAATTCTCATATAAAGCACAAATTTGACTTCTTCCCCTAAACTAGAAGGATGGATGTATACAATGAAACTACTGTCAGATTGGAAATGAAAACAAGTGCCTGATTCACTAATTTGATTGCCCGGGCTTGTCGGTATCATCTTCCAATTCTCTTTTTATTTTTAGGCTCCTTTTTTGCTTTATTGGGATTATCCATGCGAGAAACCTGTATAGAAACAGAAAACAAAAACACGATGACATTCAAAATGTCCAGCCGTAACCAATTCTATGCATGCTTTCACCTGTAGTTTTCTTACAATATGAGACTTCCACTCGATCTTATCATTGCCCTCTGGGAGACCAGCAGTCTGAGAGTGGTTGTGAACACGCTGGAATATGTGGACAAGTACAGCAGCATCAAGAGCAGCATACTCTAGCTGCAAAATAGTATTGCTTTAGTTCTCTTGATGTTTTATTCAAGATGAATTTAAGGATCAAACGGTTGATAATCCATATCTTATGCATATCCACGTCCATTAACAGACACGGAGGAGTTGATCAGTGTATATGAAAATCACTCTGGGCAGTCATGGAAGCTGTATCAGTTGGAAAATGTGAATGATGGCAAACAAAAGTAAAATACCTGGTTGTGACTCAGAGGCCGTTGTTCCCAATCGCTGTTTCGTCTTGTCTTGTTCAAACCCGTTCCCAGTATTTTCTAAATTAATGAAGTGCAAATTAACAGTATATAAAGGCAATATAGATAAATCATAAACTGAAATGGATTTAGGTTCACCAGGGGATATGGAAGATAGGAGAGGGAGATGATGGTGGGGCCCTCATGTTTAAAATACCTCAGCAAGCCCTGACAAACCACCTCGAGCTTCTTTGAACACATTCTGAATGTCCAATAATTTCTCGTAGTTATTAAAACACTTCAACTCTCCATATGATTGAGCTAGCTGCCTCATGTCACATTGGAAGTTATAACCTACAAATCCAAATAAAGCACTGGTCGTGTTTATTTAAATAGCACTACTTTTTATTTTTCTCAATTTCTAGATAAATATGCATACTCAGTCTTCCAGTATACATGGTATTACATATATACACAAGTATATACATAATACACTCAAAAGAAGTTCCAAAGGTACTGTGGCAAGCACTGATTTTTATCTGACAGTCAGCGGCACAGATGGCAAGTCTTTTTTTCAGGTCAGTAAATGATCATCAAACAGCTATTGTCAACGCAAGTATAACTAATATTCCTCTTTTATACATTGATTGAGGTCGATTATGAGTGTTCTGATTTCTAAGTGCTGTCGACACCTACAAAAGGTATCCCAAAACCTCAAAAAAGTAAAGCTAATATGAGGAAAAGCTCTCTCTAAAATAGATCGAATTTTCATTAAAAAGATTCAAGGACTTGTATAATGATGATAAAACAGCAATGCTCCCCAAATCAATTTGTTTGTACATATCATACCAAGTTTGAGAATCCTAGGAGACTGCAAAATGCGGGTTAGACAGTTGTCTAAGATTTCGGGCACGTCTTCAAATAACTTTATCAAGTCAAAGATGAAAACCTTCTTATCAGATGCAATTTGCATGATAGAAACCTGAAACATGAAAAAACCCATTTTCATTATAGAACAAATATACTCTGGAGAATTTTTATACAACACCCAGGTGTTTTTAAGAAGAGAATATTAACTATCCATCAGATAATGAAAATCAACACACAAACCACGTATACAAATTCTGGAAATCCTTTTTTTTTTCGAAGTGCAAATCTGTCATTACCTTGTTTGGTTTGCTGCCTTTTACATAATTGGGTTTCCATTCACAATCAAGGCCAACAACTTTACATTCCTCAATATGGCTAGTGGCAGCACATAAACCATCAACTTCATCAACCCAGATAATATTTTCAAAAGCCAATTCATCAAGATGCAGGTATTTGCTTTCCAGAACACCAGCCTCAGATTCTAAACAGCATCAAACAGAAGAGTAAGTGACCTTCAATGACAATCTTAAACATTAATAGCCACCTAAAACGATCTCATTTCAATATTTCTATTGATTCAGTGCTCCATTAACCAATGACATGAATGATGGAAGGATCCAATGACAATAGTTTCTATAATGACATGTTTGGCACCTGGATGGTATCCAAGAATAAAAGGAAAATGACAGTCAATCCATCGGGCCTTGCCCAATAGGATCTCAACCAAACTTTTCTCCTTTAGAGTCCGTATTGCAAACACATAACAGTGCATGTTATAAGTGACTGTGTCAAGAGCAGATGCTATAGAAACTTTGATCCAACTTAAGCTTTGTTAAACTTTAATGAGCATGAACAGAATTGTGCACCAGTCAACCTTGAATAGGATGCCCAAGGGAGCACGAGAAAACATACACAAACCATACCCTTGACATTCAGAAAACCTTCAAGGGAGTATCGTTCACACAATTCTTCAACTTTCTCCAAGTAACCAGCCTCCATTGCCAGGGAAACCTTGAAAAGAAAAATCTACAAGTATGAGTACCATAATTATAAAGCTAAAAAAGAAAAATCAAAGAAAACATATAAGATACAGGTCCACCGTCATTTTTCCAAATAATAAAAGCAACACAACTACAAATTCGGTACCCTTCTTTACAGCAGATTACCAAAAGAAACAAATGGATTCTTCTGAACTCACATGCTTATCCTATCTCATTAACTTTTTTAATTGATTTGATTGTGTTTTTATCATTATTAGACATGAATCGATGCTTGTGTTGACATCTCTGACATTATACTTTAAGAAAACAAAAGCTAAACTACAGGGCAAGCATGTCAAATAGGTGAACATAGTAGGTTGTGTATTGCCAGCCCAAATATACCTTATTCAAAGACTTTCAGACAAAAGAATAATCTGCAGGTAAGTAAACAATTATGCAATGTACAGAAATCATGCATGTCATGATTCAATAACTCACCAAATATTCAAGAAGTTGTTTATCACCATGCGTCTTTGCCTCAGCAAGATCCCATAATGCCTTTTCTGCTAGCTTCTTCAATGAGCTGCCAATCAGTGCAATGTTCTAGTTATAAGCTTTTCTGAGAGGGATTGAAAGAATAAGCAACAGCACTACAAGAGAGTATTTTGAGGGAAAATTAAGTGCGCTCTGGGCATTACAAGTCAATCAATAAACCTTTCTTTGTACTTATGATATACATCAGGAAATTCCTGCTTCAAATTGTTTTTCTTTATTGTTTCGTATGCCTGCTTTAGCATATTCTGATCAACATACTCCTGAACAAGAGCACATAGCATTGATTTCCCCATAAATGTTGCCCACTTTTCAGCTGCCCTAGATTGTTTGTTCTGCATCATTTTGACAAGAAAAGGCTGTCCAGACTGGCGGATAGAAAAGTGTTCTAATAAACTAGCTGCTGTCATATATGATTGGGAGTTGGTCAATTTAAATATATACTCTTCAACAAGTGTTTTTGCTCTGTCAGACTTGTAATCATCTTGGACCTTCAGCTGGCATAAGGCTTCATCAATATCTGCCAACTTGACATCAAAAACTTCTAGTATCTTCACTACTATCCTCTCATCATGCTCAACCAAGCCTCCCACAATATCCAAAAATAACTGAGCTGCTATAACTTTTGCTTTGGAGGTGTCCTCTGAGGTTGGGGCTCGATTTAAAAAGCGACGAAGAGCAGATATAATCAAGTGGCTCAAACCTTCACAATATAATCCAAATATTGGCAGGATGTAGAGGCACCAAACAGCAAAAGTAGCCGGCCCAGGTTGGGGAGAATTCTCTAGTGCATTATAGACTTTTTGCTGAAGAATTCTGAATTTATTTGTTGCCTTGCATGTACCTGTCATGTTATAGTTAGGAATCATGGACTAGAAAGCACTCAATTTTACAACTAAAGTGAACCAAAAGGCGATCATTGATAGAAGATGCATTGTCAGCCAGACAAAATTTGGGCTTCAATTCTGTTTATTCTTGTTCACTACAAAATAGTGTTACACCATTTAATCTCATGATTATTCAAATGTTTTGACATTAGACAGCATTAACGAGTGTAACTCATCACCCTGTTCAGAAGTGAATATAACTCAACAACTAATATCCAAGTCCACTGATGAACATTAAGCCCTTCAGAACATCAAAAATGCTGAGAGCACTGCACAGCAAGATGCTCATACTTATATTGCACCTCATATCTCCATAAATGATTAAAGTAAGAAGTGTTCAGACATAATAATGGAGGACTTCCTCGACATGGAAGATGTTGATCTTAGACACCGGTGGTAAATTCAGCTTCATGAACTGGAAAATTGTTTTTTCAATTAGATGGTTACGTACATTCAAACATGGCATTTATTCAATACACACACCACACTGCGATATGCAACATCCAATACAATAGTTATTGATACACGCATGCCACTTTTCCATCATCTCCCCTGAAAACCAATCACTATAGAGTATGACTCAAATTCAATCCAACCTGAATGAGTAAAAAGATAAATAAATAAATAAGTAGGGGCATAAAATTAGTATTTGGAAACACATAGATGTGTTTCTGAGAATTAATAATCTTCCAATTCAAATTACATACATACAGACACACACACATGCATATACATATACATAAATATATATGCAAGCAAATGACTACCCACAACATTAAACTAAACAACTCGAGCAATAACTTCCAAAATGAAAAAAGATATCTCACCATGAGCATAACATTCTTTCAGAAGGTATAAGAACACTACTGGAGAAGTGTAGGTTAAATCAGAAAACGTATGAACGCTTATGGTTAATTTTCGATCAATTTTTCCATTATCATCATGCAACTCCACAACTCCCTCTTCCATGCCGGTATCAAAGCATATGCCAATAATCCTACAAAACAGCCAAAAAAATTTTTTGGCAAAGCAATAGAAAATTGAAAGCAAAAACATATAAATTAACTAACCATTTCCATTCACCAAACCCAGTAATGGAGCTATTGTCAAACAATTTATTCATGACTGAATTATTCTATTCCAAACATAAAAAATTAAGATGTATCATTTACAATAAAGCTGAGTGAGGAAAAAAAACCTCTATACCAAAACTAAATAAAATTACAAATTGGAATTAACATTATTATATTATCTCATTTATTTTATTTTAAAAATCTGATTTTTCACTTTATAGTTTTTCTCAATTTTCTCAGCAAACAAACAGATACTAAATCATATATACATATATATATATATATATATATATACATGTGTGTGTGTGTTTCAATCAATTCAACAAAGTTTTCAGGCTCGTGCAACTATATTAAACTCCAATTTTGAGCCTACATAGACACTCAGCATTTATTTATTTTCCTCTTCTCTCTCAGCAACCAAGCAGATATCACAAAATAATCAAAACAACAATCACAGCCAAAACCAGTAAAAATATCGCATTCAATCAAAATCTAATACTATCTTCCTCTCTTCACACACTATTAACCTCTTTAATCAACAAAAGAGTAAGAAAAAAATTACAAAATAACCAAGCCTAACGCCGAGTAATGCAGCAGCCGAACTTCTCGCTTTCTATAAGAAAACAATTTCGAAAAGTGGATTTAAAAAATGGCTTCCATTTTCCTGCGTTTTCTTTCACTTTCTCTCTCGTTTTCTCAGGAACCAAACAGCGAGCAAGTGAGCGTAACAGGAAAGCAAGCTTACCAGAGTTCGTGAAATTCCAAATATCTCGTCTCTCCCTCTGAAATGCGAATCTGTCTTTGCCTCTTTTAGGCGGTCGAGTGTTTTTATAAAGGAAGAGCCAGCCCGGGGAGGTAAGAAAAAGTAACGGGGCTTTTATTTTTTTATATTTCATTTTTTCTTTTATTTTTATGCAAATCGGGGCGTGGTGCGATTGAGAATTTATGCATTTTTAAAGTGTTGAGAAATTTGCTTTATAAAATGTTTGTTTTAAATTAAAAAAATTAATTTAAATATCAGAATAATTCAGAAAATTAAAAATACATATAATTTAAAATTAAAAAATATCAAACAAATCATAAATTAAACATATGATGATAATATAATACAAAAACATATATAAAACTAGAGAATTTAGTAATAATATGTTGCTTTTATATAGAGATTGGACTGCATTATCCTCGGGGATAATGTTGAAATAAACAAATGTTGAAATTAATATAAAATTTGGAGTCCCGGGGATGGGATGTAGAGTAAAAAGCTTGATATCTCTACGAGAAATCTCGAATTTAAATTAAAATATATATTTTTTATAAATATTTAGATAATTGAGATTTTATTTGATCATTTATTAATCTTATAGAATACACTAAAAAATAAAATTATATATATATATATATAAATATATATAAAAGTTTGGACCATGGCTTCTGGCGCGCGCATCAAGTAACCGGAGTACCTGCTGAATATAATAATAATAAGGTCATGGGCTGGGAAAGGTTGATGTTCAGATCGTTTATTTAAAAATAGTTAAAATGATATTCCTTAAAATAATAAATCAAATATTCATGATAAAATAATAAATATTTCTTTCAAAGCAAGCCAATAATTTTGTGGCACTTGTCACTCTCTCTTCCAATCATCATCCAGTAGCTATTAAACTAAATAGACTTCTTGATCTAGTGAACTCTCAATCAGAAACAATGCCTAGTCCCCTTGTTGTTTTCAAACTTGGTGACCACTAACCTTGATGATTTGAAAAACCTACATCCCGAATAAATGTGTTTTGAAAATATATTCTTTTTTATTTTTAAATTATTTTAATATGTTAATATCAAAAATATTTTTTAAAGAATAAAAAATATTATTTTAATTCATTTTTTTTAAAAAAAAAACCTTTGAAAAACTACTTTTAATACATTTTTTGATAAAAGGACCCGAGCCCAAAATAGAATATAAAACTTGGGGCTCGGCCTAGAAATCATTTATTCAAGCATGTCATGAAGGCTTCACTACAGCATCAAGAAACATATTTGTTATTTTTATTCGCGAGAAAAAAAATAAAGAACACACAAGCTGATAATTTCATGAATGCAGACTGAGCTTTCTTCTATCTATCCATAATCTTTCCTCATCAAGAGTAGGACTAACTGGCTTAATTCACATGCACCGATTACAGGGACTTACGTGCAGAGTGGAAATTACAAAAGCATAAAAGACGGCAGCTGACGAATTTCTGCTGCTACCCGCCAATTCATTATAGACAGGTGCCTCTATTTAAGGGTTTGAATCAAGCTCAAACAATGTGATTTCAGCATTTCTAGCGTGTATCAAAGGTCAAAGCTGCCTCCATCACAACCTACAAGGGCTTCCCACACAAGGCATTCTTCTACAAGGCTGGAAACGCACCCCCATGTTTCTAATAATTCGGAATCAGAGTACAACTTTTCCCAAACCCTCTTGCGGAGGATTTCGCTCCTGGTCTGGAATGGACTGCTCACTCCTTTATCATTCTGTAGCTGTATTTTCATGCCATGTTGCCGCGTGGAGAAGGCAAGAAGTGTAAAAGTAAACTTTTAGCCAGGAAGATCGTGAGGTTTCTCTTGGAAGGTGGGCCAGGCATGACAAACACCAGCTGAAATTTCTCCACTTCCATAGAACTCGTCGCATTACCAGTTTCTCTTTGAAGGTCAAGGGAGCTATATTTTGTGAGAGTAGCATCGATGGTCTGTCTGGCAACCAGTCTGCTGCCCGGGGATAGCTAGAAGGATGTGAAATAGGGACCAACCAGGAAACTGGTCTGCTAAATACAATGTCCAGCTGTGGCCCCTTTTAACTAAGTTTTCTCTAGTTCGCTACATGTCCAAACAAAGTTCTCCAAATAGAGGCCTTTTACTTTGAGTGGTTGATTAACTTTCCAAGGAGATTTTCACCATACAGAACACAAAGAATACGAACTTGAGGCTGAGTTATTATCATATTTAGAACAGCAACAAATGAACAATGTAGACGTGCCACCAGGTACCATTTGTTCTCAAGGTAATCACTGGGAATCACTAATGCAACCAAGTCCATGAGCTATATTACCCTTTACAGTGTACTAAGTGTTTGGCATCTATTCTGGCAACACTTCGAGCAATAAATTTTGCTGGAATACCTGAACAAGGGCAAGGATTCACATTTTTAATCATAAGGGTTTGTTTTAAAAGTAATCAAACTAATTTTAGGCTCAAAAAACTTACAATTTTGAAGTTTTCCAACTCTTTTCTTAGTTCTTTCCCCATGTCTCCAGGCAGAGGAAGGCTAGCTATGCCACCTGCTTCCCTGAATATCTATAGCACACCATAAATGATATATGCCAAAGACAGCACATGAGAATGCGATGAATGGCTATGATAGCAAACTTCAAAGAAAAATGGAAACTTCATGTGTATCAGTGTACGAGAGACCATTTGATACAAAATAGACATGTTCTAACACGACACAGCTGACAATAATTACATGAGGAATGGTGCAGAGTAAGCATGTGAGGTATTGCAAGATATAAAGCAAATGTACAAATTGGAGTTTTCTTTTTCCACCCAAACCAATCCTTTTAGTATCACTCTTGCTCCATATAAATTGATTTCCAGCTCTTTTTCTGATTCCCCTACCCCTCCAGAACATAGCCATTACTTATGTAGGTAGCTACTCATTCCCAAGATCAAAGCATTCTAGATGCTCATTTCATAAGTTGACAAAGCTTACCAGTTTGAACCCTTCTTGTGAATGCAGAAATTCCATATCTTGGAAGTTCAAACCATCACTCTGCTGTAATACAACTGATAATCGTATGATTGCACAAAGAACTCTGAATTTCTGTTTTAACTGAAATCAACACAGAAAAACATGTTAATTTAAATTCTAAGCGTTTACAACTTTTCACTACTGGAAAGAATGGCGGCAGTTATGCAGGAGCATACAGCATATAAGATACCTCGTCAGCAAACTCTTGTAATGAACCTCCATCAAATTTAGGGAATTTCTTCCTGTGATGTCTTGTAAGCAGCGCTATTAACTATAAAATAAACTTTTATCAGTACAAAGAGCATTCTCAGATGTGCACATTGTGGACAAAGCATGTTGAACAGGTAGATACTCTTACCTTGATTTCTTCAGCATTGTATCCTTGGAGATGACTTCCATTCTACAAAATATGGTGAAGTTGGTAGGGAAAAAGTTTAAATAATAGAGAACAACAACTCTCTACAGCATGCAAGACGTTCAAAAATAGAAAAATGGCAGTTCTCAAAGCAAATATTATAGCACTAGACTTCATAGAAATTGCCGACACACAATTCAAACTGTATCCAACTACATTTCATAGCCACATCCCAATGATTAAGTGGATATATTGCACTCATGCAACATTATTATGACATTGTAAAAGCATTGAACTCTGCACATCATGCTCGTGAAAAGAGCAAAGAACTCACCATGATAATGTGATAAGACTGCTTGTGGTAACCCATTTTACCAGTGATGAGCCCTATATTGTGAAGTAAGCAGGCAGCTTCAAGACATTCAAGATCCTTTGCATCCAAGAGGACATCAATTTGATTGCCAGCAACCTCACTCCATTTTCTCAAGCCCTCAAAGATCTCCTGCAGAAATCAAGTAATTCATCTCCTCCAGCAATCCTTTCCTATTCTAATAGAATAACTGAATATCTAAAAGCCAAAGTTTAGTTTTGTTTCTCATTTAGCGCTAGTGCTTGAATTAAAACTCAAAAGCCCAAAACCGATGGGCAATAAAAATGATGCTGCGTCGAATTATTCTTACCGAGTAACAACAACGAACATATTTAAGCCACAATGAAGTGCATTCAGATTAGCACACAGCTAAATCTAGCATTTTCTTCATCATTCAACAAGAAATTGCTTACACTGTAATGAATACTTCAAGAAAGTAAACAAACACAAGATCTTCGTGATACCTTGGCAATGCTAGAACATTGTGCTGCAGATTTAATTCCTTTCTTCCCACTAAACCTTGTTGCAAACCTTACAGCAGAATGCCACCTCGCATTCGCATTCAAATCATAGCCCTCAAAAATCTTAGACAACGTTTCAGTGATAACACCCTCTCCTAATGCATACTCAGAAACCTCCATCTCCTCAATCCCAACCGCCTCAAATATCTCCTCCAATAAAACAGAACCGGCAACAATAAACTCTGATCTCCTATTGAAAAAACCCTCTCTCTTAACCCTCTCTTCCTCGCCTTCTCTACACACTCTCTCAACAACACCACTCAATTCCCCTCTACTAAACTTCCACTCCCTTAGCAAAACCTTATTACCCTCAACACATTCTTTCCCATAACCATTGAAGACAGCCTTTTCAATAGCTCTAATAGTCCCTGAAGTCCCAACAACAGCCTCAAAACCACCAAGAGCTTTGATTTTCTCAACTAACTCAGATTCCTTAATAACTAACTTGACAAACTCTCTCATTTCCATCAAGTTCCAATCTTTACCAAACTTTTGAGTCAAGCCCACATGACCCAACTTCAAAGACACCCCCAATACAACATTTCCTTTTTCCCCGATCACAAACTCAGTAGACCCACCTCCAATATCAATCACCAAAACTCTTTTATCGAAAACTGGCAAAAACTGCAGCACACCCAGATAAACAAACCTTGCCTCCTCTTCACCAGACAAGACAGAAACTTCAAAGCCGGTTGATTCAAGAACTGATCTTTTGAAGTCAATAACATTATTTGCTTCACGTACAGTGGCAGTGGCAACGCATATTGTCTGTTGGGGTGAGATTTTGTTGGCTTTGAGTACTTGATTGAATCTTTTAAGGCAAGTTACAGCTTTAATGAGGGATTCTTCGGAGATTGACGAAGAAAAGTCACGACCAAGACAAATTGGGTCTTTGTGGCGATCAATGGTAAGGAATTTTCCTGTTTTGTCTGTCTGGATTATTAGCATTTTGAAGGAGTTTGTTCCCATGTCTATTGAAGCAAAGAGATTGTTTGATGGGGTCATGTTTTGTCTAGTTTTTGTTGGATTTATGAGTTTTTTTGGAGATTTCCTTGGCGGGTTTTGTTGATTTTGATCTAAGGGAAAGAGGAGAGGAAGAGATATATTTGTATCGAACAAGTATAAGTATATGATGTTTGTGTTTGGTAATTACTTGATCACAATCTATATTTATTTTTTTAAAAAAAAACAATAACTCTAATATTTGAAAACAAAATACTATTTTATTATTTATTTATTTTTCTTTTAAAATTTATTTTGGTTGATAAATAAATTTATTTTCTGTATTATTATTGTATAAAACTCAATTTGTAAAAGTATAAAACTCATTTTGTAAAAATACCACTAAATGATTTATTAAAAAAACAATTTATAAAATATACTAGTTTATACTTAATGATATAATATTGAATGATATAATATGTTCATAGCAAATTATTTATTTATTTCTTATGTTTTAAAAGTGTTTTTTAATTAAAAAATATTTATTTTATTTTATTCTCTGACTTAATTAATTTTTAATATTTTTATACCATTTTGATGTGGTGATGATATATATGTGTGTGTGTCTTCAAATAGTTTTTTTTTTTTAAAAAAAAAAAAAGAGCTACAAACACCATTTAAAAAATAAAAAGCTAAGTTTCTAGAGAATTCGTTATAAATTACCTTTTAATTTTATATTTAGATGATATACAGTTAGATATAATTGTTTTCAGTATTAATAACCTAAAATTTGATGATTTCTTTTTATTTTAATAATTAGGATATTTATGAAAAGTTAGATTTTTCCATGTTTTTTTCAGAACTTATACCCCAAATAATAACCTCAAAAACAAGATTCAATTGACATTCATGTCAAGTCTTAAAATCAGAATAAAGATTAATTACTCTAATAAACTTTAATTTTAAGTTTTATGAGCCTTTTCTTTCGTTTAACTTTTACTTTGCTTTATTTTATTTTATCACATCACTTAAATACATGATTAATGTTTTAAAAAATAAAAATGTGTTTAATTTAAAAATGAACATACATACATTTTTAGATTTTTTTTAAATAAAAAAAACCCATAAAGATTTATTATCCCATATATTTTTATCGATTTTATTTCTATATATTTCAATATAGCAATCCAGCACTAAAATCTAATTGAGTTTCAATTGGATCAAGTATTGGCTACCCCCTTTATGGGATTTCAATTCCAGGCCCGTTTACGGGTCTCAATCGTTAGCAACACCCTTCATGGACTCTATGCCCTAGTTGTTGTTGATCCTTGAACCCTAACTGTTCTTCATTTTCTTGAAGCCTGACCTTGACAGCTTCGAATTTTAAATCCCGGGCCTATAATTAAATAATTACTCATACCAGCCACAAACTATTCTTAGAATAGTGAAAAACCTAAGAATCAAGAAAGCATCAGAAATCAAGATTACATTTGCTGAGATCACATCTACGTACGTGTTAGAAGTTCAAGTTCAACAGCACGGAACAGGAATAACTGCGCAATGTCAGTCAAAATCATGATTTTGATATGATACGAAAAGGGGTTTAGAAACTCGGATCGTAATATCGGATCGAAAAATTATACCTGAATTTTTCTGTATAAAAATAGTAAAATCATAACTAAAATCGTGTAGATAGAAAAATCATAAAACCGTAAGTAAAATATTTCTGAATACAATACAATATAATTATGACTATAAAACTTCATTAGTTAAGGTTCATATATAATTCATAATAATTTAAAAATACATTACAAAACAATTATGTCCATATAATTTTATTAGGTAAAAACTAACAAATTTAAAATAAATATTTTGATGATATGTTATATAAATTAAAATTAGTCTCATATCAGTCATTTTCCTCGTTATTTTTAATATATTTATCAAAAGTACCATTATTGAAAGGATTATCAGTACCAATACTGGTATCAACAGTCAACATCGATATTACTAGTACTAGCTTCAACTCAAACAAATTATTTTGACATCAGAATATGAAAATGATTTAAAAACATCAAAAAATTTTAATTTAAAGTAAAAAATAAAAAAAAATTAAATATACATTTTAAAGTTAATATTACTGATTTTCAAAAGCGATTCCATGATACATATATATGTATTTTAAAGATTTTTTTTATCCGATTTTACGAGTCAACTTGTGATTTTAACAACCATGTACTGCACTGTATCAAGAGAGCCGCAAGTTCCAAGAATTTTCTTACATGATGGGATTTTCCTAGAAAATACATGCACATGATGGGATTTTCCTAGAAAATACATGTATTCAAGGAGAAGATCATAACACCAGGAAACTGCTCAGAAACTTTGGCGACTCCATCTCCGGCCGAGAAGATCATAACACCAGGAAACTGCTCAGAAACTTTGGCGACTCCATCTCCGGCCACTTGACTCATAAACCATGACCGCTCTTGTAAAACCTGTATATTGACACGGCGAGTTGATCTAAGAACAGACCCTAAACTGATTCGTGTTGAAGGAAGAAAAACGTGATTGATCTGGTAAAAAATCCAGACCAATCCACTGGCCAACTGATTTAGTCAATTCCACATCAGAATAATAATATTTTTAATAATGAAGAAATCATTTTGTCTTTTGATGCCTGACCACGATAGAAAGCATGAGAAATACAGACCCTACAAAACCATAGGAACCTGACAAATAAAAAAATGTCTCCGATATTATAATTGAACTTTACATATATTCTTCTTTTAAAGCAAATCAGAGACCCATGAGCTCATGAGAACCGACAGGGACGAGGACGAGGACTTCAGCGGTGACTTTCTCTGCTTATTGGAATCAACGACCTGCTGATATTCAGATGTCTTTTAGACCTCTAGTTTTCTGGTGCTTGATGCACAAGCTATCAATGCATGTGAAGCCGCGTGAAAATGGTGGAAATTAGCAGAAAACTGAGGGTTTGAATGTTCTTTCTTCTTTCCGATAGTTGCAGGTTTGAATTGGATGGACCGTTTGTTTCATCTAGAGGATCTTAAAGTCAGTCGCATTTATGATCATCAACGTAGTACGTCCATTTAGAAGAATCTAATAAATTTCTCTACCTGTTAATTTTGAAATTTGAAATTGAGCATGTCTTTTAAACCGAAGGTCAATTATTTTATTTATTAATTTAGGTGTTTAAACTAGTTTATGTTTATCTCGGTTAAGTATTTGTTTGGGAGTGAGATTGAGATTGTTTTTGAAAATATTTTTCATTTAGAAATACATTAAAATGATATTTTTTAATTTTTTTAAAATTATTTTTGACATCAGCAAAATATCAAAAAATATCAAAAAAATTTCATATAAAATAAAAATAAAATAAAATCATAAACATTTTAATAAGCATTTCAAAACATCCTCTAATTCCATAAACCCTGCAATTAACAGCAAATAAATTCAACTCTTAAAGAGCACATGTATCATGGATATAAAATGGAACTAGTTAAGATACAAAAGGTGGCTTGATCAAGCATGGTTATGGATCTATTTTCCATTGAAATATATAGCAAATTAATCTGAAGTGTTGATAACTTCAGTGTTCTTACTATAATGTAATAAAATTGATCTATCTTTAACTATGTAGCCTAGATTCATTGGATATTCCTGTGAGAAACAAAAAAAGCATAGCCAGGTTTTTTAACGAGAATTATTTCTCAAAATATTATTAATTCTAGCTAGGATGACTTGCATGTAAACAAAATTTAGAGCTCGCTCACATAATAACACTATAAAAAATACGTGTCGATTTCATTTTCATGAGCTAAATAACGATTGATAAGATGGAAATCACACTCACTAGCTTGTCAGTGCCCATGTCCATTTCCTAGATTCACGTGAAAGAAAAGACATCAATATAAACCAATACATGAGTCATGATCTGGACTACGAACATGAAACTCACGAATTTCGGACAAGATCACACGCAGTACCGCGTTTATTTGTATCATTCGCAAGCTCGAGTTCTTGTCAGCAAGTTGCCAGGCAACATCATTTTCAGGTTGCGCTGATTGGTTCATATATAATTAATGAAAAATAACGAAGACAATGAGATGCCTTGGATACAGTATCAATTAATTATTTTATTTAAAAATTTAAATTTATATATAAGATTCTATAATATAATTTATATTATTTTTTAATATTTATTCTCAAATGAAAGTTATTTAGCCTTGAAACTTGCACGTACCCATAATATCTTGTGCTTAATTTTTTTTTATCAAATAAAATAGAGATAATGAGATTTGAACTCGTAATAACTAGGTTAATAAAACTTTAATATTATAACAATAAATTATCTCAGATAAAAACTTAAATTTATAAATAAAACTCTAAAATATAATTTATATTATTATATAATATGAAGTAACAGATCCTCTTCCTCGACATCTCAATATTATAATTTTTTTTTTGTTCATTGTACGGAACAAAATGTAGGTGAAAGACGCGTGAGAGCTGTGGAAATTAAGAGGGAAATCTTACAGACCATGGTCCATGTTCGTGATGATAACATGAGATGTTGAGAAAAGGGTCGTCGTATTAAATTGGATGGGCCAACATGCATTCACGCAAACCTCTATTTTCTTGAGCATTAATTCAATGTGATTGGTAGCTAGGTTATGAATTGGAACATCCGTTTCGTGTAATATGAGATCAAATGTCCCCATTATTATATTACGATGTTAAAGAATTTGAGATTTGAACATTAAATTTTAAGTTTAAATTTATATATACATTTCTTGTAAAAAATCTAGAATATTTTATTTGTTTATTTAGGTTTATAAAATGCACTTTATATGGGTGGGGTTTTCTTGAATTGAAAAAAAATATGAGATCAAATCATGTTCATGCCTGGTAATGAATTGTGATATAAATATTAGAAATTCCCATCAAAATTAAGATCTCGAACCTTAATATGAATGGGCAAATCGATGGTAATCTGTGTGGAGATGGGTGTTATATATTGTGTTATTATCTACAAATTAATCCTTAATTAATTACCTCTGAAATATACAACCCCTTCACATAAATCCTCATAATTTCCAAGCACGAGAACAATGGTTGCTCGATGACATATACTGTGAAAATAAATATAATAAACACGAAATATATTGATTATACTACCACGTAAATTTGTGACTCGATCGAATAGCCAAAGCCTACTTTGATATATATATAGATATATTATTTTTTAAAATAATTTTAATATAACGATGTATTGAATTAACATATTTTATCTATGATTTTGATTGACTTATAAATTGGAAATTGATAATAATAATAATAATCAATATAAACTAACACAGAAGTACATGTGTAAATTAACATGTTGAATGTTGAATGTAAATTGAATTGAATTCAAGATTCAAATTTTTTCGGACGAATTCAAAGATTGTTTTGTGCGCTCTGCATGGTCTATTACAACGCCGCCACTTGGCATATCCAAACGCGTGGCGTATAAATTTTGTCCAGCGACCTTCTATTCCAATATTGGTGACGCGTCAGCTACAGTGTTTTCTAATTATTATCTTTCCAGATTGATTTAAAATTCAGTTAAGTTAAATAGAATATTCCAACTGCCATATGCAATTTTTTATTCTATTTCGAGATTGATTTAAAATTCAGTTAAATTTAATAGCATATCCCAACTGCCATATTTATATTTTTAATATTTGTTTGAGAGTGTGATTGTAGTTGTTTTTTAAAATAATTTTTATCTAGAAATACATTAAAATGATTTAAAAATACTAAAAAAAATAATTTAAAATAAAAAAAATTCAATTTTTTTCATAAATATTTTCCATTCGCAATACTAAACAACACCTTGGTCGATATTGATTTAAAATTCCGTTAAATTTAATAAAATATTTCAACTACCATTTGCAATTTTTTAGTCTATTTAGAGATTGATTTAAAATTCAGTTAAGTTGAATAAAATATTTCAACTGACATATGCAATTTTTTAGTCTATTTCGAGATTGATTTAAAATTGAGTTAAATTTAATAAAATATTGAGCCTGTAAAATCGATTCGACCTAGTTTATCTCGATTAAATTAATAAAAAACAATTATTTTAATAAAAATATCAGCTCCTCAATGAGATAGGAATTTTTTAGAGTAAGCTATATTTTTTAAAAAAAGAAATATGTCGTGGTAACTTGAAAAACTTTGAAATCATCTAAAGTCGTGTGGATTCCACAATGTTTCATCTGGGGTTCTTTATTTTAATATTTTCTAAATTAAATTTGAAAGTCTTAAACACTTTTTCTTAGACCCTTTTTTTTGTTTTTGTTTTGGAGCCATGAGAAACTAGATTGTTTGTAAGTGTGGTTAAAGTTATTTTTTAAATTATTTTTATTAAAAAAAAATATTTCTATATATAAACACATGAAAATGATATACAAATATTAAAAAATTAATTTAAAATAAAAAAATTCAATTCTTTTTAAAATAAAATATCAAACCACCACAATGGTCGAGTTTTCAATTATTGATCGAGGATCTTTGAATTTTGAAGGATCCGTTTAGAAAAATAATGCATTGCATGTATAAGGTTATGGGAGGGAAATACGAAGGAAAATACAGGTGACAGAAAAGGGTGGAAAAGTATGCATGTCGCCCGGTCATTATAGGTTGCTAGCCATCTCAGCGAGCGAAAGTAATTGCACTGGACATACGAGAAATCATGAGTTTGATATTGATAGATATAAAATTTAAATTTAAAAAGAACGTAAATGAAATGAAATGATTTCATATTTGTAATATATAAAAGAATACTATTTATCTCAAGAGGTTCTACGAAGAAAATAAATGAAATGATGAGGAAAATTTACTTTATTTATAGTCTAAATCTTGAACCTGCAAGCATATTCAAAGATATCCTGAAAAAAATTCACCCAATGCACCACTTATTACTATTTGTAATGATTGTATTTTTTTTTCTTCGTCTATAATATAAATAATGCACTGGTGGGTATGTACTTTTCAATCATTATTCACGCGTTAGTTTGCTAGACTTGTATAGAATTTCAACGTTCTTAGGGGGGGGCGTATCAGAAGTTAGGTATCGTTCGCGCCAAGGTCTTGGTCTTTATATATATGTATATAGTGGGGATGTACGTTTCAGTATATTCTTTCTAACGTTTGTTTTGATACTTTGGAGTGTTCAAAAACAGGATTTGTTGTTTTTAAAACTTTATAAAAAACTGATTCTTGACTTTTGAGCTATAGCGTGTTCTTTGTAGATGTTTTTTCAGTTTGATCAAATGAAGCTTCGTATGCAGCTTCTACTTGCTGATTAAATAAATCACACTAAATTCAAGTCAATCTAAGAACTTCCTATTTAAGCCCTCGTTATTCGAGTGATTGCTCACTGTAATTGTCATAATCTTTTATCTTTAAGTGGTTATTGTACATTTCTTGAAAAGGGTGTTTTTGTTATTGTTGGAATCTGTACTGATGATGCTAAAGAGGGCTTTTAAGTTTGTTGATGGGGGAGATGGGACTCCGATGGGAAATCCCGCAGCTAGAGAATCAAAGAGATTCAGGAAGTGCGTTGGTTTTATTTCATTATTTTAGTGAATTTTTAAGGATTTGAGCTGCTGGTTTGATAGTTTTTAATTTGGGTTTCATGGTTTTTTTCTTGCAGTGCTGTTACGGATGTGATGGGAAGGCTTTCTGTGAGAGATTTGGTATCTGAAATAGAACCATTTCTTCGAGCTGTGGTGAGATTTCTCGCTCTCTTTTTTTTATATTAATTGCAGAATTTATATAGCCTGCATTATTTAATTTCCATTTGTAATAGTGTTATTCTTAGCCAAGTCCATATTCACTTAGTTGTATGTTCAAATGGTAACTTGTAATCATTCAAAACAGCAACTTGACAATTTTCAAGTTCAACCTGTGATTAGGGTTTGTGACAGGTTCTGTTATACTTTGATCTGTTCTTGCCATTGACTTGTCTTTCTTCTTCTTCTCCTGAGTGTTTGTTGGCTATTTTGGTTTCCACGAGTAAACATGTAGGCCTCTCTATAAGCAATGGCCTGTCCTTTAAGCATGGCAAAGATTTCTCTGATTGAAATAGCTCAATTTCTTAAAACTGGGAAGTATTGAATGATTTCTGGGAAGTCTTTAAAATTTTGGCTTGTTTCTTGACTATTTAGATCCGAGATGAGGTGGAACGAACAGTTCAAAGAGTCCTTCACTCAAGGTAAATTAAAGTTTCTTTAGCTTGTTATCTTTGAAAAATCTGTTGATAGCTCTGTAACAATCTGGGCATGGCAAGTTTGAGACCAAATTAAGCTCGATCCAATTGAACATCTGTCGTGACTGGTTCCAACTTGTGTTGATCTTGCAAAAACTATATATAAAGTCTATAACCTTTGCTATCTTTGTGGCTCTGATCAGAACAAATTCATTTTCTGCTCACTTTCTTGCAGGTCCTCCTTTAATCAGCCCCAGACATCTGTAAAAAGAGGCTTGATGTTGCAATTTGTTGGCAAACTGCCCTCCATCATCTTCACTGGTGGCAAGATAGAAGCTGAGGATGTCAACCCAGTCACGATTGTGTTGATGGATGCTAATACCAGCACAATTGTCACGTCTGGTCCTCTTTCTTCCCTGAAAATTGAAATAGTTCCCCTTGATGCTGATTTTGGCTCTGACGAGCAAGAAGATTGGACTGAGGGTGAATTCGCAGCGAATGTGATCCGTGAAAGAGAAGGTCGGAGGCCTTTGGTGACCGGAGACCTCACTGTCACATTAAGAGATGGTGTTGGCCAACTAGGTGATGTGGTGTTCACCGATAACTCTAGCTGGCAGAGGAGCAGAAGGTTTAGGTTAGGTGCCAGACCTGTGCAAAAGGTTTCTTCTGAAGCGAGGATTAGAGAAGGAAGAAGCGAAGCTTTTGTGGTCAAGGATCACCGTGGAGAGTGTAAGTTGGAAACTCAACTTCAACTCAAAATTGTCTGTTTTTAGCAAAATCTATGATAAAACAATGAGACTGACAGTTGATTTGTTCATCCAGTGTATAAGAAACATCACCCTCCACAATTGCATGACGAAATATGGAGATTGGAAAAGATAGCCAAGGATGGTGCATTCCATAAGCGGCTGGCATTTCGTGGAGTCAAGTCCGTCCAGGACTTTCTGCAATTGTATATGATCGATCCAACAACGCTGCGCAATGTAAGAGCATCTCCGTTTTTTCATACCCTTATTTCTTTTTTTAAGCTATTCAAGGTTTTATGAGTACTTTGACCTGATGAATCCATCACAACCATGGGATTGCAGGTAATTGGATGTGGTATCTCGAACAGGATATGGAATGCCATCATCGAGCATGCCACCACCTGTGTTGTAGATGATAGCAAGTTCTATAGTTACTTCGATGCTGGACAAAGCATCGGCCTGCTCTTCGATTCCATCTACAAGGTTGTAGGAGCAATGTTTGATGGCTATAATTACGAGCCCCTACATAATCTCACCCCTCCTCAAAAAGTAAGTGGCGCATAAGATCATGGGGTTCATGGCAATCCTTCAATTTAGACACTCTAGATTGATTCATTGATCGGAACAGATAGTCCCTTCTTGAAATGTCCATTTTTTCTATTTCTCATGTGATTGATCAATTTCTTGGTTAAATCTGGCAGGTCTTGGTGGAAAACATTAAGCGGCAAGCATATGAGAACGTGAACAGCTTCATCCAGGTGGATTTTACTTCTCTCTTCGGCCCCTCAAGGTCCTTCACAACCCTGCAGGCTGAGCCATTTAATGATCCAAATCTAGCTCTCCAGCAACTTGAATTCCCAGTCGCACGCCAAGGTATATGAGCTTGCAATCGCCGTAATTCTCTCTGAAATCAGTGCTTCCAAGTTCACACTTCTCATTTTTCTGAGATGTTTTGTGCAGATCAGCCAGAACTGCGGATGGATCTCTACAACGCATCTAGTTCAACAACATCATATGGATATGCAGAAAGTGGCGGTCCATTAGAAATGTCTGTAGCTCAGACTAGACATCAAGTGGAAGCGCTCCCTCAAATGATTCGGAACAGCTTCAAGTTTAAAGATTTTCTCCCCCTTCCCTACGACGGGGAAAACAGTTGGTCTCAAAATGGCTGGCCAGTTCTGACAAGCACGCAATTAAGTGCAGAGGACATGCCTGTTGTCCAAGCATCAACCTGGTCTCCTGGCAATTCAACATGGGGGCCAGGCAATGCCTTCATCTTCACTGGTACTAACGAAGGGGATGTAGGCATTTTTTCTTCTCATCCAAATTTCGGTGTACAAATGTCCCGGATTCGAACACCAAAAGCAAGATGGTGCAAGATTCGGGCTGCCCTCAAAATGGGGTCAATCATGCGGGACGTCGCAGCTAAAAGAATGTGGCAAAGTCTCTGCTATTAAATCAATAGGCTTGTAGTAAGCTTCTCAGCATTTAGGAGGTAAATTCTCCTGGCGCGTGAGAGTTAGTCATTAGATTTCCTGTTCTTCTGCAATCTTATCTTTCCCATCATGGTAGCAAATGCAGCAAAGGGTCCTCGCTCCTTTACTCTGTTAGCTTAGTACAATAGCTTCCCGGTTTCCCCTCCTGTAAGAAAAGTTACACCGGGTCTTCTATGTTGCCTTAGTTTTTGTTGGCTTGTTTTGATTCCTGTAGTCATTTCTTCGACTTCTTCTTTGTAACAAATCACCATAAATGGATCCCTGTGAAAAGTTTTCAGATTCATCATATTGCCAGTCTTTTTCTCAAAACTGTGCGCCAATCTATTCCAACATTTGCATTAATGCTTGGTGGATTCTGAGCCGTCCCTTTTTGTTGCCGACGAAGAGACTTTTATCAGTGAAGCTGCAATTGGGATCATCTTCTTAGACTTTGTAAAATGCATTGATTTAATTTTATTTCAATAAATAAGTGAGGTTATAATAAATAAATACAAACAAAGTACTAAAAGTGGGTCCATTAATACTTTAATTCTTATAAAAAAAAAAAAAACGTGTATTTCAATGAAATCAAGTGCTAAATAAACTATAGCTTCCTCAGTACCCTGTTTTAGACTTTTAGATGATTTTTTCAGCTTTCCAATTGTGGTAGTCAAATTAATCAGACAAGCGAATCCATACACTGAATTCTGAATTGCGTTTAAAATTCATTTTAAAAAAATTTGAGAGTTTTTTATTTTTATTTTTTATATTAAATTAATTTTTATGGTGTCATTTTTTAAATAATTGGACAATATGACAGTGTTATATTAATTTGTACTTTTTTCATTTTTTAAATGAAATAGATATTCAGATTTACTTATACATAATTAATTTTATAAATTTTAAAATTTAATAATTATATAAATTTTTATTAATAATTATATTAACGACTAGCAAGCTAAAATCTTAACAAACTAAATCATAACTCTAGCCACCCGCTGCTTTATGTGGTTGACCAGAGACTTTCCTTTGATTGGAAGGATAGTTGATAAACAAACTGAGATGCCACGCGTTAGTTTTTTGTCCTTTACCGGAGATTCCCTCACGCTAACAAATATCTCAATTCATGTGGACTTAGTTCCATGGTATCTGACTATCTACAGTACTAGTAATGATTTAAGGTATATTTTTGCATGCTTGCTGTGGTGGTTGGTTTTTGTGTGAAATTAATAATTATATAAATTAGTCGCATATATCTCAATTAGTTTTATTAATTTTAAAATTATTAATTATATAATTATTTACTTATTATTAAATTTTATATCATGAGAAACACCACCAAAAAAAAAAAAACCTAAATTTATATGAACATTCAAGTTCGTGGGTGAGTTTTTAAAATCATTTAGGAAAAAAAACTAGGCTACATTGTTTTCAGCTTTTTTAAAATAAATTAAATTGAAAGGTAGATAAATATTTAAACTCGAGAATTTAAATCGTTAGATGTTTTTGATATATCATTTATATTATTTTATATAAATACTTTTTTAATTTAAAATTATATGGGTTTGAAATTTATACAATACCATATTACTCTTGGTGGTTTTATTATTAATACTATGATATAATATTCGAGAAGCAAATAGTTTAAGTTTCCAACAATAAAAATAAAATTTAAAGCTTAAAAAATATAATTAAAAGGTGATTAAATTAAACATGTGTTTGATAAGATGATATAAATTATTATTATTTTAAAAAGATCTCACTTGAAACTATAATAAAATACTTTACTTTTAATTTTTGATATTGATACACTATCTATCTATCTATATATATATAATACTAATTTTTCTATTCAATATCTTTTCAAATCAAACATGCTATTAAAAAATAAAATGCGCCAAACTCAAAATCAAACTGTGGGCTAATCTTTTTGAAATAAAAAAAAGGAAAAAATAGTTTTAAAATCCGGCCACACGTGGTAAATTCCCTTAATAACCAGCCAATCCAGGTCTAGAACAAGGCTAGATTTTAAATACATGATTAAGAACATATAAAAGGAGTTGCGGTTTTACCGTAGCCTCAGGCAACAAACACAAATCAAAGTTAATTTTAGCAGTAAAATTATTATTTTATTCATTAGACAGCAGGAATTACCTTTCAGTAGCGGGGAATTTTGAGCATTTGTAGTGGTATTTATGACATTCGCATTTAGAAATGTTTCGGTTATTTTGTATTTTTTTTAATTGTTTTTTCTCTGGATTTCAGCATGAGCGTCATTTGGACATACCATTAGTTTTCATGTTTACACGCCTTTTACACAACGAGTGTAGTCTATGTAGGTGGTTAAAAATATCTAGTCATCATGTCTCGGGCCTGGTGAAGCGCGTGTCGTTCAGTGAAAGTTAAAGAATGCTAATGGTCGGGTTTCCCCCGTGTCTCCCTCCTGTAAACAACGAAATGGATGTCAATCTTTGATTGTTTTATTTAAGTTACTATTCTTTTTTATTTATTTTTCTTCATGTAAGTTTTGATTTCTTTTTAATTTTACTGTTTAATTAAAATTTATCATATGTTTTATTTTTTATTTTTTTATTTTTTATTTTTTAAAATTTTTTCAGTATACGGGTTTGAATTTATTTCAATTTTATCATTCAATTGAAATTGATCATATATGCTATTATTTTTTTCGGTCATTATTTATTTTTATTTTTTAAAAAAAGTACATCAATATTTTTTTTTAAATCCCTTTAGTTTTTTCATTCTTAACATTTTTTTTTTGTAATTTTTTTTTGACCTGTAATTAATTATATATTTTATTTTTTATTTGAGACCTTATTCTTTAAAGGTTTTATTTAGTATTAATTTATTTAGTTTTTTTTATCCTTCTTGGACAATGTTTACATTTTATTTGTATTTTATACATCTATAATTTTAATTTTTGTTTCTAATTTTTATTATTTCATTTTTTATTGGGGTTTTATTTTTATTTTATTCGATTCTAGAATTTTAATTTATGTTAATAATTATTTTAAAATTAATTTTTCTTCCTTTTTTCCTCTGTTCTTATTTTAGTGTTTTTTTTTTTTTTTGCTATTCGGATTAGATGATTTTTTTATGCTCATGATATTTGTTTTAGTTTTTTTTGTTATTTTGTTATTGCTTTTTGTTAATACTTTTTAATCCTTCGACGTTGTTTTATGGTTTTATTGTCTGCGCAATAATAAATATAATTTTAGTGAATGTTTTTTATTACTATTTGTTTTTGCTTTTTTTTTTTGTAAATATATTTTGCTTTTTTTTGAGAATTTTTAATAATTTTAATTGTTTTGACAGTAATAGTAATAATAATTTTTGCTGTTATGGTCATGATATTAATGACAATATGGTAATAGATTCTCAGTTATATTTTCTTTTTTTATTGGTAAAAAATCAACGATTTATTTTATTGTATGGTTATCATAGGTGATTCCACAATTTATATTTTATTATTGTATTTAATTTAAATTAGATTATAAAATAAACTAATTCTAATATAGCAAATTAGATAATTCATATATCCGAATCTTTTTATTTTTTTAATGAAGACAATGATTTTATATTGGTGATTTTGTTTTTTAAATCTGCTAAACATATGATTTTTTATCAATTAAAAAAACATAAATTAATTGGAAACTCATACTTCACACCAATTTTTTCTTATATTTATTTTTTTTTCAAATTTATATATAATAAAAAAAATCTTATACATTTAATATTTTTTCATATTGAAAAAAAAAAAGTGAGTGTGTGTGTGTGTGTGTGTGTGTGTGTATATATAAAGAGTTAAAAAAAAAGGGATTATCTTATAAAAAATCCAGATGTGATCCAGCTGACCTGTTGAATTTTCAAGAAACGAGCCGAGATCTAAAGAGAATAGCGCGAAAGGTGTCAAAACCACGCAAATTTTTCAATGGCATATCCCGTAATTATGCTCAACTCAAATGCCGAAATTACAAACGGAATGAAAATATCTAGCCTCCCGAAACCATTGTGGGTTTATTGCGTTTATTCGATCATTCTTTTCATCATGTTTTGCATTTCGATCCTCGTTCTTCCTGTTTCCTCGTCTCGTCCCTTCATTCAATATAATTTGTTTTATTTTGATACCTTATTTACCTTCCCTCACTAATTATTCACTCCTTCTTTCAATTTCTATAAAATATGCTTAAGAATGGTGCCGTTAATTGCAAGACCATTCAAGTCCTTGATTTTAGAAGATACATTAGACTTCAAGATAGAACTTGTAAATATATATTTTATAGTAAAAATTATAATAACAAATAAAAAAATATTTTTTTGGGGGGTAAAATGTATTCCAGTTTATTTTAAAAAAAATTGCAAGTGAAAAATAAATATATCATAAAAGAAGCTTTAAAATTTATTTTTTTCAGCTTTCCCTTCACATATTTAGTAAAATGCATCCCTCCCTGTATAATTAATTAATTGATTGTATCTAAACCTCTTTCTTCTTTTTTTGCTATAAGAATAAATTTTGAAACATATTTTTATTAATTTCCGATGTAAACTCATTTTCAACTGAATATGCTAACAAAATATTTCCCTTACGGCCATTCATAACCATAATTACAACCTTATTTAAATATTCTCTTCTGATAATTGAAGAAAAAACAATTGATTACAGATAAGAAAAGTAGGGTGACTATAATGAACTTAATTGAGAATAGAGGGATGCAAAGTATCATTAAATCAAACAAAGACACCGTCATCACTGTTAAACCTCTCGAACTTTCCTCGCTCGCAACCATCCCCTCGTTCTCAAAGATATTTTCTTCTCTCTCTGCAAACCCATAAAAAAACACACAACCCTTAACTGCTTCAGTTCTCCTAGCATCCCAAGACAAAATAGAAGCAGAAAGGCATTCTTCTCGTTCTCTTGCCTGAGTTCTTTCTTCTTCTCTTGTTTATTTGCTATGCTCGCTCTTCAAATTTCTTGACGACTGCGAGGATTCCAGTTTACGGTTTTGTGAAAATTACCAGTATTTAAGCTACATGGATCGAGAAGGAGGGTCCAAAGGCGGATCCTGTTACTACATGGTTCTTGGGATTCGCAGGGATGCCTCCTTCTCTGATGTACGCTCTGCTTACCGAAAACTTGCCATGGTAAACTCAAGAATTCATAACAGCCCGCGTTTAGACCTTCTTGCTGATTCATGATCTACCCTCACGGCAAGATTTTTCTAACATATTATTTGATTGGTACAGAAATGGCATCCTGATAAGTGGGCTCGAAATCCTGGCGTCGCTGGAGAGGCAAAACGGCGGTTTCAGCAAATTCAAGAGGCTTATTCCGGTGAGTTAAGGGTTTTAATTGGGTGTCAGATTTGTGTTTCTGAACGGAGTGTGATCGTGGTCGGCGTTTTTTGCAGTTTTATCTGATCAATCGAAGAGGTCAATGTATGATGCTGGGCTTTATGATCCTCTTGAGGAAGAAGACGAGGTTTGTTTACGAACAACTTCTAACTCTTACGAGGCCGAACAAACGGTGTCGTTTTTAGTTTATGGCGTGTGGCGGTGGTTAATGTCTGGCTTGCATATTCACCTCTACTTTTTCCGTGGGGGAGGTCCTAAAGACGATTTTTATGTCTATTTTTTAAATATGGTGGCCGCTAAATATCTAATTAAAAAAAATGCTAGCAATATCTGGCCTTTGGGATGCAATGTATAATGCTTTCTTAAAAAAAAAATATAAAAAGAATATAATATCATTATTGTGGATATAATTCATATTTAATATTTGGTAAATATTTGATTTTTTTTTTAATTTCTCAAAACAGGAATTTTGTAATTTTATGCAAGAGATGATCTCTATGATGAACAATGTGAAAGATGAGGTATGAGGTTAACTTCCAGACTTCTTTGCTTTCCTAATTTGTCCCCTTTTGTGTGGATGCTAGTGCGAGTTCACCGGCCCCTTTGAAATGGGCATAATGGTAAACTCGACCTGCTGACGCGGTGCTGAATATTCCAGGGAGAGAGTTTTGAGGATCTGCAGAAGATGTTTGGGGAAATGGTCGGTGGCAACGGTGCGAGCTTCGATCTCCATGATGATCCAACGAGTACGAAGAGGGCACGTGCAACATCATCGAAAGGAAATGCGGCGAAGCGCAGCACCTCCTGCCGGTGATGCATGAATTCTATTGGATCTTTGTTTTACCCCTTTTGTCTTTCGTACCCTTTTGGGTTTAAAATCTTGGTTGATGATTGGGGTTTCTCTGGGAAATTAGGTGTTTATTGGGGGCTAGTTTGGGAAAAAATGCAATTTGTTCTCAACCTGGAAGGCTTGTGATGATGCTAGATTGAATAAAAATCTCCTCACCTTGTTTGTGTTCTTGTTAACTTATATCATATGCTGCTATATGAGCAATTGTCCTTGCTAGCATGAGACAGCATGGCCATCCAAGGCCATAGAGCATGGCCCAAGATGGGAGAGCGAATGTGACATCTGTTCGTGGCTGTGGAGGTTTTAAAAAGTGAGGTTCAGCTGTTGTTGTTTTTTTATTCAAATTAAGTTATTTTTTGTCTTTTTATATGTTGATGTCGTGTTGCGTTAATATTAAAATTAAATCTTAAAAATAAAGGGATATTTTGACATGTTTTAGATATAAGATTTTGTTTGGGTTTTTTTGTAAAAATCTAGGATGTGCAAGATGAGGTTGTTATTAAACTTGCTTAGAAAAAAAATTTTAAAAGATAAAAATATTTTAATATATATTTAAAAAAAAAGTAATATGATTAAACAAATTCAATGAAGTATAATTGTTTGATTTACCCTAGAAGGCTAGAGCCAGCTTGAGTCTTAAGAGGCCCTAGGAAGCTGCATCTCTAAGCCTAATGGGCCCTTTACTGAAACAACCCCTTTCAGGCCCAAGACATTTATTGATGGGTGCAGTTTGGATTTAACGACCTTGACTGAACAAGTTTTTCATGGTTGCAAAACAGATCCGGAAATTTACCTGGAAAAGGATACGGGTTATCGGGTCAATCTATTCATAATTTACAAGTCGCTGGTCAATCATCTTAGCTAAATATATTTTAAACAATATTTTTTCTTGAAATCATCTTAGTTAAACAATAAAATTATTTCTTAATTATGTAAATATTAAGAATTATTAATATATAAAAATATTATTTTGATGTAATTTTAAAATATTTTACAGAAAACAACATACATCATAATATTAAACATGGACTTCACTTAAAATTTATAATTTCAAGGGGTATGCAAGATGAATTGCCTGTTAAGTGTGATCGATGTTAATTTTAAAAGTATTTTTTTATTTTATAAAAAAATATTTTTAATATTAATATATAAAAATAATTCAAAAACAATAATTTTTTTAATTTAAAATAAAAAATATTTATTTAAAAAAAACGCCTTCGATATATATTCCCAAACAACCCTGAAGTTCACATATACACAAAACTTATTTTTATTGTTGCTGTTGCTTTAAAATTTAAACCAACCTCTTAAATTTATCTGAGCGACCGAGGTCAAAAGAAAAGGATTAAAAAACTATATTGCTTGGGTTTAAAACTCAAGTTAACCAGGGAACCCGTACTTGACCAGGTCAAAACCTGCTTCTCAACTCGTGGATTCATTGTTTTTTTTTTTTTTTTTAAATATTTTTTTATAGACAATCAAAATAAAATAGGTTTAAGTGCCTGTTGAATAGCGTTTTAACTGGTATTTTATTCATTTTTTTAATATTTTTATATCATTTTAATATATTGATATCAAAAAATAATTTTTAAAATATAAAAAAATATTATTTTAATATATTTTTAAATATAACCATATCTATGCTATCAAACACCACCTAAAAAAACTGTCTACTCCGCGTAGGAAACCTGTGCGAGCAGAGTTTTAAAAACAATTATTAGTCCATTTTCGGAAAACGGCATCGTTTTAATTAGCTGTAAACGCAAGAGCCCCTGCCACCGCTACCTTGCAGGTAGGCCATCACTTTTTTCACTTAGCTTTCAAAATTCAAATCAACTCAAGTAATGGCACAACGCGTTATAACATCACGATCCAAGACCACTTTCTAACAAAACCTTATATATAAATTCCTCTTTGCCATATTCCGCTCTCCTCTCCAACTTTAAAAAATCAAACAAAACCCTCAAATCCCCATTTCTCTCCCTCTCTCTAAAACCCTCAGTTGATTGTTTGATTTATCGATTAATCACTCAATCGGGTCGCTGATCCAAAATAATCATCTAATTAGTTAACCTGTTAATCTAAAACGATGTCGTTGAGGCCGAGCGCGAGGACTGAGGTCCGCCGGAATAGGTACAAGGTGGCCGTTGATGCGGATGAGGGAAGGCGGAGGAGAGAGGATAACATGGTGGAGATCCGTAAGAATCGGAGAGAAGAGAGTCTCCAAAAGAAGAGACGTGAAGGACTTCAGTCGCAAGCCATCCCTACTTCTCTTCACTCCTCTGCTGCTGAGAAGAAGGTTAGTTTCGCGATTTCTTGGTTCTTTGCTTTTGCTCTTGGTGGTTATCCGATTCAGCGTGTCTGTGTGTGTAGGTGTTGAAAGAAATTAGGTTTATTTATTTATTTTTGTTTTCAATAGTGAAATTTAATTACTTTCTGTTGCTTAGATTGTTAAGATTGGGATGAATTGGTTGCTGGAAGTACGGTTTCGTTCTTACCGGATGGAGCCTTACAGCGTGTAAGCTTTGCCGGAATTACGATTTAGTTTGAATTGGCGTTGAAGTTTTGACGAATGGATTGAGTTTTATTGGTTTGCATTCCGGATATGGACAGGCTGTGTGGTTTCTGCTCGTTAGGATGGGATATGCAATGGAAATTTGTCTTTTCCCGGTGAAACCTTACCAGCCCTATCTCAATGGTATGGTTGCCAGGACTTCTGATTGGAAATCTCAAAATCAATGGATGCTGGTTTGTGAATTGTTGGTTGGTTGAATGGGTTATGCACGTGATGGTGTGTAGTCTTGTGGAATTGTTTGTAATGAGAAGTGGTTAATTCTGGTTTGCTGAGTCTAATCATATTAACACTTTAGCTTTTGAGGGTTTAGACTTTAGATGGTGGATACTCTTGATTTCGGTGAAATTCAATTACAGTATTGTTTTGATTTTGGAATTGGTTTAGTTTTGGTGTACTCTTAAAGATGTATCAGTTTTGATTTATTCTGTATATGTTGGGATTGGTTGGCAGCAGTTGGAACATCTGCCATCAATGGTGGCGGGTGTGTGGTCTGAAGATGGTAATCTGCAACTGGAGGCAACCACTCAGTTCAGGAAATTACTTTCAATTGGTGAGAAACTGCTTCTTGCAGTGCATGTCATAATTATTTATTCGATCTGCATAACATGTTCTGATGTCAATTTCTGTTACCAGAGCGCAGCCCACCAATTGAAGAAGTTATACAAGCTGGTGTTGTTCCTCGATTTGTTCAGTTTCTTATGAGGGAGGACTTCCCACAACTGCAGGTATCATGGATGCCTTCAACTGTACCCTTTTTTCAATTTTTTTTCTTGTGGTAGTATATACCATAGAATTTAATCAGGTGAAAATTGATGTAGTTTGAAGCTGCTTGGGCTCTAACAAACATTGCTTCTGGGACATCTGAGAACACCAAGGTGGTGATTGATCATGGAGCCGTCCCCATATTTGCACAACTTCTTGGTTCTCCAAGTGATGATGTTCGTGAGCAGGTATAAAAATTAAACATGACCAGCATTAAATGGTTTAATTTTCGTTCATATTTTTTTATGCTTGGCTTAGGTCTTAGTGGTGGTGTTCATTTTGCGGGAACTTGGCTTTTATTAGTTAACAGCTGCAAGCATCTATCATGCTAGATAATAGTGACCAACCTCCTTAATGTTTTGAGCATGTAGGCTGTGTGGGCATTGGGGAATGTTGCTGGAGATTCTCCTAGATGCCGTGATCTTGTCCTTGGCCATGGAGCGTTGCTTCCTTTGCTGGCACAATTAAACGAGAATGCCAAGCTTTCCATGCTCAGAAATGCTACATGGACACTCTCAAACTTTTGTCGAGGCAAGCCACAACCTCCTTTTGATCAGGTTTGTTTATTTATTGGAGCACTTTTACTACCTTTTAACCTGATATGCTAAAAAAATGATTATCCACACTTCGTTTCTTGTCACTTGATAATGCTCTTGCCATTTTTATTTTTTTGATAGTCATGAGAGATGAAGGGAATTATTTCTGTGTATTTTCTTGAATGATTGATGTCTATAACATTTATGTGCTGGTTCTTATTTGATAGTGTTGTTGACTTCTAGTTGTAATTTCATTTAATAGGTTAAGCCTGCACTTCCAGCTCTTGCTCGCCTTATTCATTCTAATGATGAAGAAGTCTTAACCGATGCATGTTGGGCACTCTCATATCTCTCTGATGGTACGAATGACAAAATTCAAGCTGTTATTGAAGCAGGAGTATGTCCACGGCTAGTTGAGCTTTTGCTGTAAGTATTAAATTATTCTTGATTGATCACTGTTATTCATAGTTCTGAGACCTGTAATTTTATTTCATTTGCTTTGTATGTCCACACCCAACTTTTCTGGCATATTTCAGGCATCCATCTCCTTCGGTCCTGATTCCTGCTCTTCGCACTGTTGGAAATATTGTCACTGGGGATGATATGCAGACACAGGTATGTAGCACTTTTTAGGTTTGCTGTTCTGTAATATGCATAAAAGATCCAATATTTTGCTGTCACATTACAACTAGAAAATTCTTTTATTTGAGACATTGACTCTCTTAAAGTACTCCTTTTAGCATCTCAATGATATCCCAGATGGGTTTTGTAACGATTCAATGTAATAGATGTAGCATCTACTCCTGTTCCTTGTATTGGATGGAACCTAAGGTTATGATGAGTTTGTGGCCTAGATCAAAATATGTTACTTGGAATTATTAACTATACTCCATTTTCATTATAATAATCCAGTCAAGTTTACTTAATCATTCCAGAGTGATGGACAGTTCGCTGTCAAACTTTTCTCTGGGAAACCCATGTTGGCTATATAGCTGCTCCACTGATCTTGATAATCAAGAAGAAATCTATATTTGAAGCACTGCACATTTCTATGAAAATTGTACAGTAGTAGGCTTTTTAAATATTGAAGGGGCAAGGAGCAGTTATGGTAATGAGAAAAATATAATTGGTGAAGGAAATAAGAGTCTCATCTTATCTCATTGTTGTAGAAAAAAATAATTGACTTTTATTAGTTTCTGCCGTTGGGCTATTCATTAGGAATGTGCATGTAGACACTTACAATTCTTAGTAGATATTTGTTTGTCTGAGATGCTAACGGTGTTCTGCTACCATGTAGTGTATTATCAATCATCAAGCACTGCCTTGCCTTTTGAACTTGTTGACCAACAGTTATAAGAAGAGCATTAAGAAGGAAGCTTGCTGGACCATCTCTAATATAACAGCTGGAAACAAAGAGCAGATCCAGGTAAACCAGATACATTTGTTGGTAACATTTGTTTCTTCAACTGCATTGATTCAGTCCTGATGAGGACATGGGTTTTCTGTACAACTTATTCATTAAATATTTCAGGCTGTAATTGAGGCTAATATTATCAGCCCACTGGTTCATCTACTTCAAAATGCTGAGTTTGACATCAAGAAAGAGGCTGCATGGGCAATTTCGAACGCTACATCTGGTGGCACTCATGAACAAATCAAGTAAGCAGTGGTCTTACACTGTTTGAAAAATAAGTTTTCAATTTGAAGTATCCCAATGAGCCTGCTCATCTGTGTGTACTCTTTACAGGTACCTAGTTAGCCAGGGTTGTATCAAGCCCTTATGTGACCTTCTCATTTGCCCTGATCCAAGGATTGTAACGGTCTGTTTAGAAGGCCTTGAAAATATCTTAAAGGTAGGAGAAGCTGACAAAAATGTGAGTGACACTGGAGGTGTAAATCTATATGCTCAGATGATTGATGATGCTGAAGGATTAGAGAAAATTGAGAATCTACAGTCTCATGACAACACAGAGATATATGAGAAGGCAGTGAAGATTCTCGAAACATATTGGTTGGAGGAGGATGATGAGACAATGCCACCAGGTGATGCTTCCCAATCTGGATTCCAGTTTGGAGGTGACGCTCCTGCTGTTCCCTCTGGTGGATTCAACTTCAGCTAAAGGTATATATATATATATTATGATGGTTCATATTCTGCAACCCTGGCTCATTCTTGGTGATAGGAATGGAGAGCCAATGGGCACCCTTCTATGCTCTACCCAAAAGGTCCCAAAAAATGAAAACATTTTTCCAGCACTCAATGATGTATTATTGATTGCAGGAGTTTTAGCTGCTGCTCCATTGAAGTGTGGTGAGATGGTTCAGGTCAGGTGTCTTGGCGTCTCGGTGGTGAGATGGTTGTCAGGTTCAGGTCAGGTGTCTTGGCGTCGTCTCGGTGAGATGGTTGTCAGGTTCAGGTCAGTTGTCTTGGCGTCATGTTTGGTCTATCTCCGGTCCCGCGGGTGTGGTCGATAGGGTGTTGAACTGGCTTCGGAGGTTTCTCCAAGTCCAGAGTAATATGTTGCGGGAAGAGAAATGGATGTGGTTGGTGGCATGATTGACATTGGGTTTTCATGTCTAGAATATTTTGGGAAACCCTGAGTTCACTTTAAAAGCAGTCGTTTTTGTCTTTGAAAAATATATTTCTTTTTGTCCACGTCATCATCGCAGCAGCTGTAGTCTCATCTCTGCCTTTCCTTTCAACAGTTTGCAGATTTTGGCACTCGCAAAAATGTTTGCATTGCCATATGCTTGTATTTACAAGCTATGTTGGAATGATGTTTCCTTTACATTGGAAGAGTCGGTTGCAAAGATTTTCTTTTCTTCAAGCGCGAGTCTCTCTGTTATCCAGGGGTTAAACCATTTGCAGGGTCAGTGTTGAAATAACTACACCTTCTGGTTATTTATGCACTTAGGGTTAATATGCTACGCCAGATGTTAAAGAGAAAACTACACAATAAGTAGGGTGGTTAGGATGTAACAAGCTGTCCTAGAGGCTACTTAACGTAGTTGTTAATGTGACAAATTACATGGATGGATTGCCTCTTGAACACTTTACAAGCAATTTGCACAATGCACCACATCAGGAACCCAGGTGCCTAGCATGTTATGTTCTATTTGTTTTTATTTTTAAAAATTATTTTTAATATTGATATATAAAAATAATATAAAAACAGTAAAAAATTAATTTTTAATTTTTAATTTTTTCAAAAATATTTCTGTTTCATATAATCTGAATTACACTACTGGGCTTTCAAAACCTCTATGATTGCTAGTTAATTAATTGTTTAATGATTTTGACACTGATTAATGATTTTAGTAGAATAATAAATTACTTTTTTATTTTAGGAAATTAAAAAAAGAGTAAAAACTACGTTATAACAAGCAATCGCAAGTGATTAAAATTTATCTTATCTATTTGTCTAGTAAATATGACAATGACTCTGTGGGTACTGATTTTTATAATAATCATTATGTAATTTTAATTTATCATGTGAAAAATAATAAAATATTTTTCCTTTACTTTAGACATTTTAACACCATAAAATGAACTAGGCATTCTGTATGCTAACCATTTCCCTTTTTATTTTATATATATATATATATATATATATATATATATATATATATATATATATATATATATATATATATATAATTTCTTAGCATGAAATTGCTTGCCACGTGTCAATGAAACTCGTCGACATAATTTAGCGTAAAAACATATCCATAATTCATAGAAATTACCGGGATTTTAGTTTTTTAGCAATATGCGACCATAGTGGAAAAGAATCTGAATAAAGTATTTTGAGGTGTCGAGCTTCATAGATGAACTAACGTTATATAATGGATATTTAGAGGTTGTTCCACATTGTGTTATTTTAAAAAAAAATCAATTTTTTATTTTCTTTAAAATTATTTTTAAAAATTTTAAATTATTTTAATATGAAGATATGAAAAATAATTGTTAAAAAAAACAATTTCAATCAAAATGGCCATCAATAGCTTGAAATAAATCGAGAAAAACTTTATCGGGTCGTATGTTCTGGGGGTGGGGTGTGGGTGTACTTGGAAGTAGAGAAGCTACAGTTCTTGTTGTTGTTTTTTTGCATGACTTCACGTTACCGAGGAGGCGCAGGCACAGCTTTTCTGCTCCGAGCACACTCAACTCAATCGTCCTGCTCTGGAGAGGAAGATAGGCAGGCTCGACTCTCGATGCCATTTCTGCATGATTTGAGCCTGGAAAAATTAAAACTCTTAATTAAAGAATTCCATCGTGTCATTGAAAGGAGAGCCTCCTATCAGACCTCACGTCGCTTTCAATGAGGTGAAAGGCTTGTGGGCTTTTTGCCTCTCTTCGACACCATAAAATCATATCCAAAGCGATTTTAGTTTTGTAATTTCACTTGCTGAAACGATTCGTTGTCTCAATTCCATTTTCGGGTTTGTGTTGCATGCATTTGTGTCATGCTCCTCCAGTGTCAAACGTTAAGTATATAGCTAAGACGGTATTCACCTAGCCATTAATGAAATGCTTGTTCTTTTTAGTCATCAGAGTTCAAGTCCTGTTTGGCACACATGTTATTCTTATAACGCTTTGTTTGTTTATTAAATTTATAGAAATATTCAATAAATTCAAAAAATAATTATAGTATATACAAGTTGATTCGGATATCCGATTATATATATAAAATAAAAGTGAAGTATACAGTTAATGCAGCCTTGACCTCTGTGGTTACTCAGACGACTATTTAAAAGGAACGATAAACTTAATTGATTAAAATAATTGAGCCCATAAGAGTTCTCGAATAAGACACTTATGAACCAATAAATATTATGGGTAAAATTATTTTGAATGCAACGAGGATGACTGCTGCCTTGGTTACTATAATCAAGATGACCATGATGAGAAAATTGCAGCGAGTAAAATAACATGTGATATATAATGTATGCGATATTTACTATAGAGCTAACATTGTTGACGCGCGCACAAATCAACACAGATGATGATAACATGTGGGGCGATGAAGAGTGTTTGATATTATGTTTTAAAAAAAATCTGAATTTATTTTATTTTTATTTTAGATTAATTTTTTGAAAAAAAATATCTTTATATCATTTTTGATATGAAGATGTTAAAAATAATATTTAAAAAATTAAACAATTTATTTTAATATATTTTTAAATAAAAAAATACTTTCAAAATCGATTATGTGCTTGTTTGGCACTGCGGCCAAACCTGCGGCTGGCTGCATTTTGTTTTTTTTTTATTTTAAATGACCACGGTTTGTTTTTTTTAAAGTATTTTGATGTGTTGATGTCAAAAATAATTTTTAAAAAATAAAAAAATATATTATTTTGATATATTTTAGCACAAAAAATAATTTAAAAAACAACCGTAACTGTAATCCCAAACACCCCCTGTAACCCTATTCCAAACAGTCGCGAAATGGACCAGCGAGGTGGTCTAACATATGCTTAACGCAAAATATCTTGTTTAACAAGGACGCGATTCCACATACACCTCAGTAAAATTTCATTCATCACACGTTAAACATTTTAAATATAACAGAGTGACCGTTGATAATATATATTAAAAATACCCATAACAAAACAGTAAAATAGCAAATCACCCGTGATGTCGCCACGTGTCAAAAGCCCACAAAACATTTTGGCGGGTGCTGTGCCACTCAAAGACATATCACCTCCTAAATATTTTTATTTGACCAAGAAAACCCTCAGGCTAGTGGCCCCTCAGAAGCCAGCCCAAACCCTTTCTTGTAATATCACAAACTCCCAAGAAAAATGTCCGTAGGGTTTGTTGTGATATCCATTATCCACCCACACAGAGCCAGTGACAGCTGACAGAGAGAAAGCACTGCTGCTGCACATACCCATCCTCTCCTCTCCTCTCCTCTCCTTGTCCACCAGCTTGACGCTTCTCCCTGTTTCTCCATTTCTTGTCCTGGTTTCTTCAACTCTCACCAAAACATCTCCTTTGCTCCGTTTTCTCTTGCAAAATGGTATGATGTTAGTGCCATGCCATTCTTTTATTTTCTCTTGGTCAAGAAATGTTTTTCTAGTAACTCATCAAGAAATGATTAGACCCCTGCAAAGCTACCACCTTTAATACCTCAACCACCTTAAATTTTTTAACTCGTTAGTCTGACGCGGTAAAACACTCCCCTTTCCACTCAATACATGGGTGTGATCATGGATCTTAAAGGAAACGTAAGCAGCGTCAACAAAATGATCAATGTTTTCTTCTTCTTCTCAATGTGTTTTTGCTTTTTGGTATGTAATATGATGTTATGTGGTACAGAAATCATCACGTGAAGATGACAGGAGTAGTGGTAATGTTAGCGGTGATGTCGAGGACAAGAAGGCTTGTACTGATTGCAAGACTACTAAGACCCCATTGTGGAGAGGTGGACCAGCTGGGCCCAAGGTGTGTATGCTATCTTTCCTGTACTGTTCTTTTTGCTCATGGAATTTTTTTTCTGGGTCAGTAGTTTTCACAAATGGGTTTTTAGTTTTGATGTTGTCTAACCTTCGTGATACATATAAAATACAATCTAATATTCCTTTTATCTTCATTTTCTTCTCGGTTTTTTGCTTTTTTGATCTCAGTAATCTATATTCTCAAATGGGTCTTGGTAGTTTTTGCTGGAGTATATATGTTTCTTGTCACTATATGTGATTGCCAGTTCTTACCTACTTGGTCTAAGTTTGTGATAGATTTTGACTTGATGGTCTTGCTATCTTCAATGGGGCCTTGTATTGGTCACCAGTTGTGTCTTACAGTTGTTTGTTCTGGCCCTGTGTCGTTTTGACTCGTGGGGTTTGGCATTTTCAATTCGAGCCATACAGTGGCCAACACGTTTTCTTTTCTTCATGGTTTTTTCTTGTTTTGGTTAATGGTTTTTAACTCGCGGGTGGTTTTTTTTCCCCAGTCACTGTGTAATGCTTGCGGGATCAGATACAGGAAGAAGAGAACTATGATGAGATTAGAAAAAGGACCAGAGAAGAAAAGGGAAAAAACTACCACCAGCAACACCACTACTTCCACAGACATTTCCACTATCACTACAGCTACAACAACAAACAGTGCCCAGGCTGTTAGCGGCAACGGGTTGATCAGTGAATCGTTGAGAATGAGCTTGATGGTATTGGGTGAAGAAATGATGCTGCAAAGGCCATCAGTTGTGAAGAAACAAAGGTGCCAGAGGAAAAGGAAGTTGAGAGAGGAAGAGCAGGCTGCCTTTTCTCTGATGGCTCTGTCATGCGGTTCAGTCTTTGCATGAAAGAGGAAATAAAGTCGGTGGTAGTCCAAAAATGGGGACGAAGATAGAAGAAAACCCTGACCGTACTTTTTACCCAAATACCTTTTGTTCTTTTTATTTTTTAGGTTTCGAAACAGTAGAAAACCTACACCACAAACAAGGGCATCTATAATGTTTTGTTCGTGTTGTTTTTCTCCTTCTTGGACGAAGTATAGTCAAGGGAGATGTGATGGTGGGGGACAGTGTCATTCATGTTTTGGTGGCATTTGTAAATACTATTTTCGGAATTAATGAAGAAATTAATATATGTTTAGCAAGTTGAGTAACATTTATTTTGTTTTATCATCTGTGCTTTGCTTGTATGATAACCATGTGGACTTGTTCCCCTTCAATCTCTTTCAGATGATAGGGCATGGCACAGTGATGAACTCACTCTCCGGTCCTGGTTTGATACAGAACCAGTTCGGATCAGGTTCCATTTCCCTTTTTGTTTTGGATCAAATACATTAACTGAAGCAAAAGCCAACCTGGTGGCTTAAAAAATGTTTATCATCCAGAGTTCTTGATACTGTAAGAGGCGCAAGGGGGCAAAAATTCTTGCCATAGCCACCATGATCTGAGCTTGATATTGTATGCGACGACAAGGACCAAAAATTCTTTCACTCACTCGGAACCCTCTGCATCGTTTGGTATTTGGAATGGTCTGAGGTTGCGTTTCTCCATTTTGTTGAAGGCTGATGCAAGGATTAATTCTAGAATTTAGTTTTTGGCATCTTATTGTATTCAGATATTATACAGTGCATTTTTTGTGCCTATTTGGCACTGTGCTGCTGCCATAAATTTGTTTTTCAAAATATTTTTTAAACTGTTAATTTATCTAAAAATATATTAAATTAATGTTTATATGTATGTATGTATATTTAATATAAGAAACTTTCAAGAAAACACTATATCACGTAACAAATACACTAAGTTACTATACTTTCCCTTGAATTTTACTTTGTGTTTTTTTGTTGTCTAGCTTTATTGTTCTTTAATTTCATCATTGCATGTAATGCTGTGCGCGTTGAGATTTTATTTCCTTAACACGGTCTTGAGAACTCAAATTGTTTGTGAATATTTTAGAGTTGAATTAGAGGTCACCGAAATTAAATTTTAATTTATAGTATAAAGAATAATTAAAAGAAAAGGGATCGAAAGAGAAACAAAAACAAAGAACAATAACGAGATTTATTTTTATCTTTTCAAAAAACCAATATTTTCAACCACAAAAAAAATATTTATGAAACTTTCAAAATAAAATACATCAATAAAAACCTCATAAAAACTGAAATTTAATTTTCTCAAAATTGTGAGATATTAATAAAAAAAGTAGTGGATCCGAAAAATATGGATCACGATCCGGTAGTAATGGTTCTCAACTTCACAGTTTCTTTATCCGTCACCAAATTCTCATCTCCATGATTGTACACTGAATGGTACTCCTATCTTCACCCATATAACCTAGCCTCAACTCTCCCTATCTTTCTACAAAGTCTCAACTTTCAAGCTCATTGAAGAATGCACTCTGAGCACATTTCAAGTTTCTTTCAGGCATGGATACTCTCTCTCTTTAAGGCTTTTTTTGTTTTGAGTTTATTGGTCTTAAATGCTTTCACATTTGAGTTTCTTCAGCTTTTCGTTCTTGATTTAATTGTGGTTCCATTGATTATGAGAGATGAAAGACATAATTTTATTTAACTGTAGCTTTAAAGTGTTTTTCTGATTTGTAGATTATGTAAGCTGAAGAAGAAAAACTAGAAAAAGATTCCATTTTTATGTCAGAGTTGTAATCTCTATGTGCGCATTCAAATATCTGGGATGATTAAATCTAAAAAGAATCGGTGGGTCAGTTTTGGTTTTGATGATTATGGTTTGAAATGCATTTTTTTAAGGATATGTTTGATATGCTACAAGCTTTATTGAAGAAGAACTAGGAACCATCCCTTTTTCTACTGAAGGGCCTTGATGTGCCAATTCAATTGTGTGAGATAGAAAAATCCCACTCGGGGCAATGTTTTTTAAGCTGAATTGGGAGTTTTCAGGACATTTGGCTGTTGAGATCACATGGTTTAGGGGCGTATATTCGAGACAGACTTTTTTGATATGCAGTGTTTTGCTTGTGAATTATGGATGGTTTTTGAGTTGAGGATTATTGAAGTTCATTCCTTGATTGGTAGTTTTATGTTTGGGGGGATTTGGGTTGTAAACTTGATTTATTTGATGCGGGAATTGAGATATCATTGATGATTTTGCCCTTTTCACATTTTTTTGTTGATTATGCTTGAAAAGCTCTGTAATTTTGTAAACTCAAACTTTTGTTTTGGGTATCAAATACCACAGAATACCAAGTTCGGAAACAATCATTTGATATCATTTCACTAAGTCATCAGAACTTTTTTTTTTTTTTTTGATAATATAACTTTGAACCAATGAAGAATGAGTGATCCAAGTAACATTTCATTTCTTACATTTGGTGAACTTTATATGGAAGCATCTTTATGCTTAGTTTTGCTTCGCATTCTCTTTGTTATGGTTTTTATGGAGCAGTAATCAGTCTGCATTTTGAATTCTGAGCTGCTCACTGGCATTAGTTTTTGGGTTCATTAGGGCTCTTAACATGGTGATGTGTTCTTTGGGGTTCAATACCAACCTCTCTGGAAGGCATCGTAAACATCATTGTTGATGGAATGGAACAGCCTCTGATTAATTTCTTAGAAAGGGTACTTTGATAGATAGAGGATTGATTCAGGACCATTAATATCAATTGTTTAGGCGTGTCAAGAGACGATGCTGTCTGGTTTCACCTTTTTGCTGAACTTTGAATATTGTTATGCTCTTAGGCAAAATGTCAGAGATTTAGTTCAGAGTGATATTGTTTCATCAGTTCAATTCACTCTTTATTCTCAGGTCTAAGCAGATTACAATTGTGATGCAAAATATTTCTTTGAAATCTTGCCCAGTTGTAGTTCATGAGTTGCTTGAGGACAGTTCCAATGTGTTTTTCAATCTTGCAAGTTCCCAGATGCAGAACCCACACCTTAGCTAATTTTTGGTGGGAAAGCTCTCGCAGTTTAAATAGAACATGTGGCAGGAATTCCAGCTTTAGATTGCTGGGTTCCAAAGCCAATGGGATGGAAGGAGGATACAGTAAAAGATGGATCAGAAGACCTGTAAGTACCAAAACAGGAGGAGAAAGCCAAACTACTCAAAATAGCAAATCAACCACCATTGGACGTGAAATTCTGGACGAAACAATTTCAACTAGGTCTGCATTGAATATAAAAGAAACAGAAGTGAGCGAGTTCCATAGAATTCAATACTGTGATATTCAACAAAAGATTGCTGAGAACAAAGATATTGCCAAGCTTGTGACTGTGATTGTCTTTGATATTGAGACTACTGGGTTCAGCAGAGAGAATGAACGCATTATTGAGATTGCATTGCAGGATCTTGAGGGAGGTGAAAACAGCACCTTCCAAACACTAGTAAATCCCGGACGTCATGTTGCTAATTCACATATTCATAACATTACAACTCATATGGTCTGCACACCTGATGTCCCAAGGTACTAATGTCAGCAGCCAAAGACCTCAGTCGGTTTCATTGAATCTCCATTCTTTCATTCATTACCTGATTAATTGACATGTTAAGTTGTTTCTCTGTGCAAAAGAATAACATATAGAAATAGTGTCGGAGGTTGCAGTTATGTCCATGTGAGTGTGCATACTGAACAGAAAGGGGATAATCCATTGGCAGCTTTCAGTCATTTTTGGGGGCACCAACTTCACTTGTGGAGGCTTTATTTCTGACAATTTCCATATTAGTTTCCTTTTCTTTCTATATCATGTGTCAGATAAGGTAGTCAGAGTTCCTAATATCCCACAGAACATTCATGATTCTTTGTTCACCTTTCATGCTGGTGATGGAAACCGCTTGGTTATTTGCAATGAAAGGCGAGCACAATCAAGCTCATTATTAGCTAATTTCCATTCTGTTGTATAGGAGATGCATGTTCACCAATTAATGGGTTAATTGTACAATTGCATAAATATTGCATGTGAACTTGTTGCAGGATGGAAGAGTTAATACCTATATTGCTGCAGTATGTGAAGAGCCGTGAGAAACCCGGGGGCTATGTAATGTTAGTAGCTCACAATGCTCGTACTTTTGATGTCCCATTTTTGGTTAATGAATTCAGTCGCTACCATTTTGAAATTCCTCCTAATTGGCTTTTCGTCGACACGCTTCCTCTGGCACGCGAACTGCTGAAGATGGAAGGTCCTCTCTCCCTCTTTGCAGTCAACTTATGTCTGCACTCTTTTTCTGAATGCATTTGAGGATTCACTGAAAGCCTTGTTTTGACCTTGTTACAGGATTGAAACATACTTCAGGGACATCACTAGAAGCCCTTTGCAAGAAGTATAATATTCAATCCGTTGGAAAAGCACACAGAGCCATGGCTGACGTGACCGCATTATCACTAATTCTTCAGAGGCTGACTTTCGACCTGAAACTCCCACTTTCTGGCCTCATTGCAAAACATTTTACACCTTCAGAATTAACCTCTGCAAAGAAGAAGAAATAGATCTAGTTTGGAGCCGCATTATGCTCCTGTATTGACTATTTATAGTATATTTTTGACTCATTAAAATCTCCAGTTCATTTATTTTCTTTCATCCCGTGTTGATTTCCCATACTCTGGGAGGTAAATAAAATGAGAAACAAAAAAGAATTAGGATTTAATCAAACAATTTTGTATAACATTCTACAGTCACGGATAAAGTCGTGATCATATATGTCCTGTCCTGTCCTGGATTGACAGGTCGATTCTTTCAACATGAAATTGTACTTGATTGGTTTCTGGTCTAATCGCCAAACATCTTACGACTAACCAGCTAAGGAAAAATAAAAATTTATTTTTATGTTTAAAAACAAGTTTTTATTTATTATTTTTTAAATTAATATATTTTTTGGGTTTTTGATTGATTTTAACATGTTAATATTTAAAATGAAAACAATATTATTTTAATATATTCTTAAAGAAAATAATTGCTACTATATCTTCAAACACCAAAGCTGTCCGGACGCAGGAATTAGTATTTCCGCTCTGTTCTGTGTGTTGTGTACAGAATACAGGGTGATGGCAACGCTTTACGAGTGTTTAACTGTTTAAATTAGTTTTTTTTTAAATAATTTTTATTTTCTTTTTAAATTAATTTTTTTTGGTGTTTTCATATTATTTTCATATATTTATGTAAAAAAAATATTATTTATTTTTAAATAAAAAAACATTTTAAAAAATAATTTTAAATATACTTTCAAACAATTACTTAGAAGATAAGAATTCTTCTAAAAAGGGGTGGGTCCAAGAGAAAACAAATACGAATATTGCCTAAAATGCTTATTTAGTATTATGATAACATTTAATTTTTAAAATATATTTTCTTGAAAATATATTAAAATATTTTTTAAAATTTATTTTTGATATTAACTCGTATATAAAAATACACAAAAAAATAATAATTTGAAATTAATTAATTAAATGATTTCTTTTTTTAAAATATTATTTTATAAATGAAAAAATGAATAGGTTTTGAGCCTATATGAAAGGGTGCAATGCACTTTTTAATTCTTTAAAAAATAAATATTCTTTATCCTCAAAAAGATATTTATTTATTAAAAGTAAAAAAGAAGGAATAAGATTGCACACCGTGGAAATGATGATAATTTTGTTGGATATCTTGTCCATTGTTGAAAAAGAAAAGGTGTTGGGGCATAGTTGTCAATACCGTTCCGGTCGCCGTTCCGGTCGCCGTTCCGGTTTTTTGATTGGAACGGAACGTTCTGAAAAGGTGTTGGGGGTAAAGAGTCAATGTGCTTTTCCTTTAAGCTATGGTGGAGTCGTGTCGTTTGCAGTCAATGTGCTTTTTCTTTGAGCTATGGTGGAGTCGTGTCGTTTGCAGTCAATGTGCTTTTTCTTTGAGCTTTGGTGGAGTCGTGTCGTTTGCAGTCAATGTGCTTTTTCTTTGAGCTATGGTGGAGTCGTGTCGTTTGCATTAAAAAAGAAAGGTCGTTTAATGAAAAAGACACATCGTGCTCTCGTTGAGAGTCGAACTCAAGACCTCCCGCTTACTAAACGGGTGCTCTAACCAACTGAGCTACGAGAGCCTGTTGGTTAGTTCTCTCATATGACTTTATATATTGTATTTATATTTTATTCCGAAGGCAAACACAAATGTCCATTCAGCCATTCACATTACCACTGTCCATACTGGAAGGATAATGCAACCCGTCTTTCTTCTCTGCTCAAAATTAGAGCCTATGCTTTACATTTGGCCCTGTGATTTTTTCACAGAAGATTTAAGGTATAATGCTTCATGGGATCTGTTATTTTGGCACAAATCTTTTTGGTTCTTGAAAAGAAACAGTTTGAGAAGGCTCAATTGTCCTAAATGAATCTCTAGATTGCAAATTTATCAACATCAAGCTCTCATCTTTTCTTAATTTTTCATAAAAAACAGATTTTTTATGTTAATTTCTTAAAAATAAAAAATGATGGAAATTCTGCATGATAAAAAACTTCGTGAGAAGAAGCATTGTTTTGCAAGCATGGTGAAACTCGGAACCCGTCACTTCTTCAAAGTTTTATCCTTGTTAGTTAGAATGTTCATACATCCAGGCAGTTAAAATTGGGTTCATATGTAATCAATGGCAATCATGAGAGAGGGAGAGAGAGAGACTATAGTTGGGCTTTTTTTCTTTTTGATATTACACGAACAAAAATGGGAACAAACAACTATAAAGGCCTCGACTGTTCATTACACAGCATTGGATTTGGAAGCACCATGCTCCAACCTCCTGAAAATTCAAAAGAATCAACTTAGCAGATCCATGACAAAGGAACAACGAACAGTGTCGGCTCTATGTCTATACATCGTGAGGGCATTTATTCCCATGTACAGATCTCTCCCCGTAAAAAATTGTGGAAAAAGAAAAACAAGAAGAGAAAGGTATTCAATTAATTTGGTGCGAGTATTCAGGGGATCTGAAGCTCTTGCTTTCTTCAATAAGACAAGATAGAGCCATCTACAGGCGTGTAACTTTTGGAGGGTAGCGTTAGCACTATGAATGAGTGAGCTTCAGGAATCTCTATGCTCACAAATCAAAAGAGAATCTTCAGGAACCATCTATTCTCACAGTCAAAAGAGAATTGTCTTGAGGACGAGGAGGACCAACATGATGAAGCACATGATAACGAGCACCGTGGCACACATCACCATCCCTCCTCGTTTCTGAGTTCTCTCAGCCTGCAACGCCAAATCCATTCAATACAAACAATGCCACACAAAATTCGAGAGAAAAGGAGATGCTTTAAATGTAGAATGAAATGATTGTTGAGGGTAAGAAGAGCACCTTCTGCAGTTGCTTAAGCCCCTCCTCAATTGTGGTTGCTACATTCTGAATGTTGTAGTCTATCCTATCAACAATAGTGCCCTGCTTGGAGAGAAAAGACCAGTTAATGACTCGTGTCTTAAACAAGAACTTTTGTGGATTTGAATAAGAGGATGAGCAGCTCTTAACCTGGTCTATTACTAGTACTGACAAGTCCTTCATGATTTGAGCAAGCTCGTTTACTGATTCAACTACCTGCAAGGATCAATAGCAAAGACATGAAAAGTATTAAGAAATATAGGACACTGCCAGATTTCTGTTGATATTAAAAAAAAAAAGAAAAGGCTAAGAGCAATCACTTGCCTGTTGGATCTCTCTTTCCCTTTCTACAGTGAATGCTTCACTCTTTTTCAGCTTGGCCATCTGATGCTCATTAAAAACCTAATATATAATTCATTTATAATATTCTTAGTACTCAACCAAGGTGAAGAAACTGTGAGAATCCTGGCTGTGAAAATGAAATGCATCTCACAAAAATATTTTGATAATGTTTCTGGGTGTACTGGATAGATTTAATGCCGAGAATAAAATTTAGACTACAACTTTGGGACACGAAACAAACAGAGAATCAATGGAAGAGAAGAATAAGGAAGCACCGGCACTTATTGTGGTTCAACCTTAAGCCTATGTTCACATGTGAAGACAAGGACAAGAGTTTACTACATTAAAAAAGTGCAAAGCACAGCCTCTCTCATAATCTCTTGAATCTCTGTACACCTGAATATCACATATATATAATTGACATCAATACAGTCCCATACCAAAGAGGATTTAGCCCTGAACCACCATATAGATTAGTGGTGGGCTCCATCCTTCTACGAACTGTAGATCTCACAAAATTTCTTATGCAAGTTTGGCTATCAACTTGTTAAGCAGGATCAAAAAATTCAAGACATGTCATATCCGGCAATAAACCCGTGGCAGAGAAGGTTAAGACAAGTGCATACCATGTCATCCAAATTGTCATCATCTACAATAGATCTACCACCATTTAGGTTCATTTCTAAATCAACCCCGTCCTGACCCTGCATTCCAAAACAAATTGATTATAGAAAAATGTTGATAAATTACTCACTTATTCAGTAGTTCCATAAGAAAAGAAATCCTTCTCCGACCTCTTTTTGTTGCCTGAGGCGCTTCAAGTAAGTTGACTGTTTCCTGCGAAGTTCCATTGAAAGGTTTTGAAGGTCAGTAGCAAGGGAACGCTGCAAAAAAAAATGCCAACATAAGCACAGTTCATAAAAAAAAAACCACCTGCCATGTAGAGAATGCAATTAACTGCATATAAAATGCCACAGAGCAAAACAATGGAATGACGAAGTTCACAGCCAACCAGTCTCATGGCCCAGAAGCAACTCACAAGAAGATATTATAGTTTCTCGATTGGATAAACAAGGGGAAGAAGAGGAACAGCAGAGGTCCATAACCCATCAAAACATTTAATAGGGTAGAATTTCACATTTACTTTATCAGCACATTATTGAATTGCATTCCCCCATATTTTTCATTCAAAATTTATTTTTTCTAGGGCTTAGGCCTCATCATCTACGAAAAACATCATATGGAAGTAGAGAGAAATCATTAGCAACTTCACATGCTTTGTTTTAAGTCATCATGTACATATGTGGGCACATCTAGTTGGTTCTAGGAAGAAAATTAAGACTTACCTGCACATTTTTTCTGATGTTTGAATCCTCGGAAGGCCCAGCCGCAGCAAGTCTTTGCAGTTTCTTCTCTGATTTCCTTAAAAGACCAGTTATCTCTTGGGTTAGACCTTCGATCATGCGTTGATCTTCTTTACCATCACCAAATGAAGGCATCAATGCTTTGGCATGAGCCTTTGCTAGCTCAACCATTTTTGTACGTGCACGTTGCACATTTGCCGATATTTCTTCAGATACATCCACCCAAGCTGGTGGCAAACCTACTGTAAGTGCACCCTTACTGCTTCAAGAAAGGAATTTCTTAACAGTCCTCCCAGGATACCATAAAATTTTACAGGTAATACTAGCCCATTAAGACAGCAATAGTACATTAGTCAAGAAGCTATGAGAGTCTAGAATTTAGAAGAGAACCCCATGCAGTACTTAATACAAGTACTCATATCTATCAGAATCTTTCAAATATCATGGCTTGAAATACAACCCTCCCCCGTGCCCACATACATCACCTCCCAAATCTACCATCTACTTGCAACTTCGATAAATCTTTCTACAAGAAATATCAACAAAACCATTGAGCTTCACACATGCCTGCATGTAAAATCATAAACCTACATGCCCGGTTATTCATTATTCCCAAGTCCCAAATTATATCTTTCTTCTGCAACAGTCTTGCACTACCTTCGAGAAAAATATCTCATTCTTTCTTCATTAAAATAATGCCTACATCTATTTCAATCTAACAATAGGTAACCCACCATTCATTCTTCGCCTACAGCCACCAACAAATCCCACACCACATGCACAACAGCAAACCTTTACAATTCTCGATTGCAAAGCTTTTTGAAACCCTCCCATGATCCTACACCCCATAATTAACTCCATCTACACCACTTTGAAATGTCACAACCCTGTAAATCCACTCACGTTCACTTCAAAAAATAAAAACCCGACATCAATTTTCAATATTTCACGCATTTTCCACTTTCAGTCTAGCATTAAAACACACTACAAATCTCACCAAATTTCACTACAAAAATATCTTATTTCTCATCTCGTTTTAGATAAAACTCTCAATTATGCACCTCCCATTAATGAAATCATTAAAATTTAATTAATTGATCAAACTCCTCTCAAAATTCAACGCTAATTTGTTTTTGTTTTTTTTTAAATCCAGAATTTTCTTAATTCCATACTAGATAATTAATTAACTACAAAAACACCAAGCAGATCTCTATACTATACTATACGTATACGAATACGAAAGCGCATGTGCGTGTACCTTGAATTACCAGGATCTTCAGTACTAAGAGGAGTATATTTCCGATTATGATTTAGAAGCGAGATGCTAGCTAACTCGATCACCGGACCACCACCACCTCCTCCTCCTCCGCTGGAGCTCGTCGAAGGCGATGAGCTCGACGGGACGCTGACGCTCTTTAATGCATCTCTGTACTTCCTAAATATCAACGTCCGATTCCTCGTTGCCATAACAAAAAATTCTCAAAACGAAAATTTAATCTCTCTCTTTCTGCTGAGAAACGAAGATTGATTGATCTGGTGGTGTTGCTGAGGTCACTTGATCGGTATCGGAGGAGATGGCGGAGGTCACTTGACCGGAGAAATTGGAAATGTCTTGGGAGGTCGTGGAGGTTGGGGTTAATTAAGAAACAATTGCAAGTAGAGGGATTGATCGCTTTGGTTCTTTTCTCTTCTTTTTTTCTCGTTTACTTGACTGTTAAGTGGGCCCTGGAACGATAATTAGTGGGTCCACCTGTAATTTTTTTTACTTTGTGTTACCTGTCATGCTAATTTTTATTATAAAAAAAAATAATATCATTAAATTTAATTAAGCTACATAATATTAAAAATTGTGAATTCGACTTGGTGCCAAGTTTTAAATTGAATTATATAGGATGTCACCTAGAATAAATCAATCAGCTCAAAATAAATTAATCAATTTATATAATTAGTAAAAACAGAGCATGATTAAAAAAAAAGTATATATTTTTAAAAAAATATTAAGACGATATCAAAATAGTTTGATATTGATCACCCTGTGACCTAAATCATGAACTTCAATAAGTTTAATAATTTATTATTTTTCAAATTATCTTTATTTAATATTTTGATAAAAAAAAAATAGATACTTATAAAATTGAGCGTCAACATTAAAAAAATATTTAAGATTATGATAATATTATATAAAAATAAACAAAAATAAATCATGAATTTTATTTTTCAACCAGTCTAATATTGATGAATAGCAAGATGGAATATATTAAAAAAATTTAAAAACCATATATTTAAAAAAATTACATAAAAGGTTTGATGGGTAAATCCTTAAAAACCGTGAATTAGGCAACCTAAGTCAACACTTCAAGTCTGCAAATTAGGTCATGAACTTCATTTGGATTAATATTTTTTTTCTTCTGATTTTTTTTTAATTGTACACTAACAAAAATTGATAGCTACAAAATCGAGCATCAAATCATATAAAGCAAAACAAAATAAATCACAAGTTAAATTCTTGATCAGGGCGGTATCAAAGGATGAAATTGATTTTTAAAAAATAAGTAAATAAATTTGTCAAAATCACGAACAAGTGTATGGAGCGAATTAAAAAGAAGAAAGAAAAAAAAGGTCAAAATAGAAATAATAAACATTGTGAATTACTATTGCAATCCATATTGACAATGTATGTGGGACACCACACTTTTAAACTTTATAAAAAATATATTTTTAAAAACCATCCATGTTACCCAAGTTTCACATTTCAACCCACATTTAACTGTGAGAAGATAAACTATATGATGATTTATATTAAAAGAGACATGTCATTTATATTATAGTAATTTGTTATATCTCATTTTTTTTATTCATTAAAATGATAACATAAACAAACATACATGTTCAATTCACTAAATAAAATAAAATCAAAATTAAAAGATTATGCATGGTTACATGTATCAAAAGAATTATTTGAAAATAAACACTGCTTATTTTCTAAACTATAGTTCATCTATACAAGTATAAAAAAAATATAAAAAAATCAGAAAAACCTCTTCAAAAATTAGATACATGACAAAAAAAAATCATCATTATTATAAAAAAACTATTATACAAAGAAGTATTAATTAAAAAAATATAAAAAAAATAAAGAGTCATGTGATGTTAGAAGGATTGTGTGATTGAGGCCTCTATTTTTTCATCATACCAATGACAAATAACATGTCATTTCTTGCCTAGATTTCAACCATCATAGCAACTAAAAAATCAAGGCTTCAGTGTCTTGACCAAAAAATCATTTTCAATATATTGTGATAAACCTACTAATGATCTAAAAAATAAAAATAAAAGCTTCAAAGAAGAAATTCAACTTGAACTCCAATATATTTTTTAGTGAGATTTAAAGGTAAAAAATCACATATTATTAATTACTCACATGAAATAGAATTAATTTTATTTGTTTTGGTGACTTAAACTTGTATGAGCGATATATTTTTCTCTTCACTTTTAGAATTTAGTGATTTTTTCCTCTCTTATCTCTCAACCAAAGACTAAAACATAATAGACATAGATTTTTTATACCTAAAATAAATTTGAAAAATATCGAGTTACCAAGATTTTATTATTTGCTTGATTTATAAAGCTCGAGGATTGAAGTATATTTATTTCAAAACTCATGACATGTTACTCGTCTTTGACATCTTTTATATTTCTATTCTTGTTCTAAATGCATTAAATTAGTTTTTTAAAACATTCACCATTAAAATCTTTATTTATATAATACACAAAAACATTGTATAATTATGACTCTAATCATGGTGAATGATGACTTAGTTTTTAAAAATTATTTAAAATTCATTAAAATAATTTTTTATACCAGTATATTCAAACCATTAAAAAATATATAAATTTAATATTTTTTAATAAATATTTTTTTTTAACAACTCTAGAAATAAAATATAAAAGTTCCTACCACATTCATTTAATCAGACAGCTGTAACATATTTGATTATAATTTAAAAAAATTGACTATTCATCATATCAAATCTTTTTTTTTTCAAAATCAGAAGGAAAAAGAAATCCATACACACACACACACCCCAACTATTTACGTGTGTTTCGCTGCGGCCGAAACTATATTTTTTTCGATGTATTTTTTTTTTAACTTTGTGAGATTTTTGTATTATACTATAAATTTAGGTAAAATAATAAATCTATACAAAATTCTTGCATAGCATGAGTTCCCTATAAAATATATAAATTTTAAATCATTATAAATTTATTATTTAGAAGGTTTCAATGAAATCACTAGTATAAAATTTTCATCGTCATTAAAAAAATAAGAAAATTTGGATACCTGAATTATTGAATTCATTATATTAGTATTAATTCATTTTATAATCTAATTTGAATTAAACACGGCAAAATATAAATTGCAAAAACACGTACAATAACCAAGAAATAAAATAAATAGTTGATTTTCTATTTACAAAAAAAAAAACACCATTGAAAATCCATTGTTATGTTACCATTATTATCATGACTGTAACAATTAAAATTATTAAATTCCCTCGGAAAATAAAAAAGCAAAATATTTTTACAAAGATATAAGCAATAAAGCAATAAAAAAACAATCACTAAAATTATCATTATTATTGTGCAAATAATAAAACCATAAAATCATCTAGCAGAATAATAATAAAAATAGCTTTAACAAAAAACAAGCAAAAATAAAAGCAAAAAAAGACAAAACTAAAATAAATATTATGAGCATAAAAAAATAATATGATCCAAAGAACAAATAAAAATAACATAAAACACCAAAGAAAAGAGAAAAGAGAAAAAAAGTAGAAATATTAATTTTTAAATAATCACCAATATAAATTAAAAATTCATGATTAAACTGAAAAAAAAAACCTTAACAAAACTAAAACAACAAAAATTAAAAATAAAAACTAAAAGCATAATGCATAGATACATACAAAAAATAAATATTGTCCAAGAAAGACAAAAAAAAAAAACAAAAGAATTGATACTAAATAAAAAATTAAAAGAATTAGGGCTAAAATGAAAAAAAAAATTAATATCAATAAAAGGATAAAATTGCAACAAATCAAAACTTTGGGATCAAAAAATGAAGGGATTTTAAAAAAATAATAGTGGCATTCTTTTTTAAAAAAAAGAATAAGGACTAAAATGTAAAATAACATATATGACCAATTTCAATTGAATATCAAAATTGAAACAATTTAAAACCTTTAGACCAAAAAAATTAAAGGAACAGAAGAAGAAGAAGATTGAAATGAAAAATAACATATGACCAGTTTTAATTAAATGACATAATTGAAAACATTAAAAAACATAAAGGATCAATATGCATTTTGCCGCTGTAGGTAAGAGAAAAGGGGGAATCATCCACCACGTAATTCCCCAATCATTTTTAAACGACATGCGTCCCACCAAGAGAAAGAGGATATGATGGTGCACTCGGTGATACGATGACTGAATATTTTTCACCTCCGATATACACCAAATGGGTTGCCTGAATGGCGTGTATGCATGAAAACTAACGACGTGTCCAAATGACAGACCAACAGAAAATTTGAGAAAAATTAACAAAAAAAAACATAATTACCTACTACCTCTGAATCTAGAGATAATCATAAAAAAAAACTGGGTGTAAAAGTACCACCTGCCTCATGCATCAACCCTTTGTGTTTTGTCACTTTTAAGGGTATTAAAGTAATTTTACCTTGCAAAAAACATGAAATAACCTAAAATATTCTTGCCTTCAGCCCCAAACCTGTGTCCCAACTAAAGGCAAGGTCATTATTTCATTGTTCCATATCAAGTCAAAAAAAAATAAAATTACTCTCAACTAGTCTTGGTCTTCTTATGAGTATCTAAGGATATATTAGTAGTTTTATTATGCAAATAAAAACAGAAAATACTAGATCACTCCAAAATAATATGTTAATGCCATATAAATTTTTTTTGAAATGCCTAAAATACCCCGACATTGAAAGTTAGTTTGAAGGGTAAAATAATAATATCACAATATATGTCTACTGTCCAGAGACATAATGAAAAATCTACGCGTTTTATATTATTTGTAATAAAGAAAATAATATAAAGCCACCAGCAGAACACACATCACACTCCCTTCTCCCGACGAACAAAAACAGGTCCTTGTATTATCTCTCTCCTTTTATAAATAAATAAAACCCCACCTTATCAGATATCATCATTTCCTCTGATTCAACCCCTTATTTCAAGGCTATTCATTTGCGTAAATTCAAGATCAAAGCTTCAAAATTCGATTAAGGAAAGCCACTTTTCTTTTTATTTTTCAACGAGTGAGGATCGGTGGAGAATTTTGGAGTTTTAAATAAAGTTAAATTGATATAAAAGGAGCTATGGACGGTGATTCATGGAGCGCTCGTCTTTCTTCAGCTTCTAAGAGATACCAATCAGCTCTTCAATCACGATCTGGTGAGTTTTTTTCTCTCATTTTTGGATTTTTGAAATGATCATTTTTTTTTATATGTAAGAGGTCTGTCTGGTTTCTGAAAAAATGAAGGAAAAGTTAGTGTCATGGAAGATTGTTTGTTTCAAAGTTATAAAGTTTGGATTTTTAATCAATTTGAGCCTAGTTGAATCAAACCCAGTTGTCATTTCTTTGTCTTTTGATTTTTTATTGGTTTGTTTGTAGCTAAGAAATGATTAAAAAAATTAAAGATTATGAGAATTTAAAGTGTTGATGTTTAAAGTTAGGATTTTTAAGTAAGTTGAGCTTGGTTGCACCAAACCCTGAAGTCGTTTCGTTGTCTTTTGCTTGTTTATTGATCTATTTTGCTGTAAGAAAGTGAGTTTATGGGAATTTAAAGTGTTAATGTGTGAAGATTGGATTTTTTTAATTGTTTGGTCATTGACAATACGAAGGAAACTATAAGGTTTTGAAATATAATTTTCTTTTCTCATTGAAAAAGAGGGTTTTGTTCTGGTTGGTTGATGGAAGAATGAAGAAATATGAGAAAACTGGGATTTGGTATGTTAAGGTTTTTCATTATGGGTTTGTTTTAACCCCTGAAAGGGAAACTACATTGACTTCACTCTGCATGGTATTGCTGTTACTCAAAAGGTTCGTTATTTATTATAAACAAAAAACAATTATTCTCTGTGAAAATATTATTTTTATTCATTGAGTGAAGAGTGTCAAGAGACGAGTGTTGTTATTTAGGTTCAGCAAGCTGGAAAATAAATTCTCATACTGAGGTAACAAGTATTCTTTATGGGGAGTTTGTAAGGGAAGTGCTCCTTGTAGCCCATAGAGTGGTTGACTTCTTGAGAATCAGGACTCTTGACACTTGAATTGAATTAGACTATTATAAAATGGAGACGCAATGTTTCTGGAGGTAATGAACTAAGAATATCTTCTCTTAAACTTCAACTAACTGTTAAATGTTTGCAAATGCAGATATGTTTACAGGGTTTGAAGAAATTGATGGAGATGATATAAGGGAGGAGTTTCCATGCCCTTTCTGTACTGAATATTTTGATATTGTTGGGCTGTGCTGTCACATTGATGATGAACATACCTTGGAATCAAAGAATGGGGTATTTACTATCTCCTTATACACGTAAATACCTGAATTGCATACATCCATAGAATTCTTAGACATGGACATCAATGGTGATTATGAGATGGGAGCAAGGATGTTAAAATCACTTTTTTTGACATTACATGGAAATGTAATATAAACTCGAATCGTAAAATCGCAAGTAAAATATTTTCTGTAGCTTATATATGACAATTTGTAAGTAAATAGCAATACAATACAACAATTCAAGAATGAAGAATTGTAATCAACACTTCAAGAATGAAGAATCAATATAGTATATTGAAATAATTAAAGACAACAATAATCATTAATCATTGGGCTATTATGTATAGCAATACAAATAATTATTTCCAATTACACATAACAGTATTGTAACAAAATTAAGTACCAAGAAAACACAAATCTAGTTCACTACCAAAATTCCAATGATTCAAACACAGAGTAAAGCCCAAAAAGAACAAAGGTGTGGATCTTTAAACAACGGAGTTCATTTGTATAATGATAGCTTCAAATCTGTATACTAATCACACAATCACGTTCCTCAACTATAAGTACATTAACAAAGAGCAGCTGGATGAATAGCAGTTGATACTTGATACACAATGAGCAAACCCTATTAGGTTTCTTAAACTTGTTTGATTTTGATCAACAAAGAACAATAAATTTGTTTTAGAATTAAAACTAGACATCACTATTCTCAAGAAATCCACTTCCATTCATTAAATAAGAAAACTTCATACCATCACCAATAACAACCAAAAGTGGTAAGCTCAGCTTGTCAAAACATAGAAGATGAAGTGTAGAAGTTTAACAGATTTTAAACAATTAGAAAACTAACCTTGTTGATGTTGGTTGCACTAGTTGCACAGAAGGACCGACGACGATGAGTTTATAGACGATTGATTGAGAAAGGGAAAGGAAATGCAGGGAAAGGGAAATGACTCAAATGAGGGCAACTGGGCAAAAGTTAATTAACTTGTAGTTGCACAGTTGCGGATTGGCAAGATCATAAAATCAGTCTGTGTTTACTGATTTTACGATTATGTCTGATTTTACTGACTCACATGCGATTTCACCAAGTTTCAATTTTCTAAACCAATTTTACAAGGTTTATAGATTTGACTCGTAAACTCGTATGATTTTACAAGTCAATGAGTTTAACAACCTTGGATGGGAGCTTTGACTTACTGACTTAAGAATTCTTCCATTCAAACCAACTTTACTTTTGATAACGAGTTAGGGTTACAACCCACAAAAGACTGTTTTTTCTATGATTATGACCCCCAGTCCATGATATGATGTATAGTGTTGTAAAAGGGTTCAATAGGGTGCCACACTAACTTTCTTTTATGAATCATAAGAGTTCTGATCATCATATTAAGTGACTACATTATTTGACACTATTTTTTGTTTTGGGTTCCAATGATGAGATCGTATTGAAGGCTAATTCTGCTCATGATGGAGTGTGTTTATTTACAGGTTTGCCCAATTTGTGCAATGAGGGTGGGTGTTGACATGGTCACGCATATAACCCTACAACATGGAAATATATTCAAGATATCCTTTTCATTTGAGTTATTCAACTTCTTGATTGCTTTTATTTTGTGAATGTTTAGATTGCTTTCTTATGTTTTTGGTCTAAAGCTAGACATAGTTTTTTTTTCCCCTTGTTTATTTGATTCTGTCCAGTATTTATTATGTTTCCCGCACTTATTTTTTGCACCAAGACCATCATGCTTTTGTTTTGAGTTCCTTAATAGGTGTTTACATGCAGCGCAAGAGGAAATCACGTAGACCTCATTCAACCCTTTCTTTACTGAGGAAAGAGTTGAGAGAAGGGAATTTACAGTCCCTTTTAGGTGGTTCCTCCTTTATAGTTTCCTCATCCAATGCAGCACCTGATCCATTATTATCTTCGTTCATTTTACCCATGACTGATGATTTCACAAGTTCCCAGCCTTCTTTTTTGTCTGAAACAAGCTTGGCCAAGAAAAGCTCGGATGGGAATGTTTCTGAACGGTATGTTTTTCCATTGTTCTTTCTCTGTTGTGTTTTACTTAACTCATGCAGTGGATTCTTTTGTCTGTACTGTAAATCTATCACATAATAGATATTTCTTGTATTATCATGAAAAATAATAAGTCCTGTGGTCATTTCCTAATATTATTTAAAGGGCATCTTAGATGCACTAGCCCTTTTACTAAAAAATGACCAAGGAATTTTGTATGGCAGTATCTTTGTGACACTCAACTTGCATATTTCTAGCTCGTTGATAATAAATTACTGCGAAGTGTGCTGATATTATACTTCGTAATTCCCTGGTGAACAATGCCACTGATACCTGACACTGTTGTTGACATTAAAGACCTCAGAAATTGCTCATATTAATATTGCCCTACACTCACCTAGCCCAGACACAAAAAACTATCTATCCTGGGGCACACGTGTATTTTGGTTTTTTTCCATGATCCATGCTATAAAGCTGTAAATTTTCTTCCTTTTTTGCACCGAGAGCATCCATGTTTGATCATAAAGTATGATTGTTTGGACATTTGCTGAAAGAGAACATTACAGTTTGAATTGCAGACGATCATCTAGTCAGTTGCATTGATGCTTGCATGAAACTCTCAGAGAAGATAGGATCAAAGGGTTGTGATGTCATAGTTTGATTACTTTCTGGAATCATCATTGATTTATGCCAATAAACTAAAATCTTTGTTCTACCTAGAACTGCATTTTTTTGCCTAGCCTACTTCTACATCATACTTGCCAATAGTCTCCAAAAGCATTTCAACCATACAGAGTAAAACTATAGAGAACTTGAGAAAACGTTGATTAATTAGCCATTTTTTCCAAATCTGAGTTGAGCCCAGGTGCTTGAGGTCATGAATACTGTGGGAGGATGCTGCTTGATCATCTGAATTATAGGGTTTTGACCCTTCATTCTAATTTTCAGGATTGAAGTTTTTCTTCCGAGTGTCCTGACTTCTGGGATATATGCAACCCAATCACGGGGTCCTCCTACTTGCATCCAGTGCTTGAATAATAATGCCACTCTTAATATCTAACCCCTTCCTAAACTCAAATCGGAACCCATTCCTGACTGCAGTCATATAGCCCTGCATTGAGTGTTGGATCATTTGTGTATGTATGCGGGATTTTGTTGGCTTTTCTCATCCATGTGCAGTACTTTTGTCTCTATAGCAGAAATAAGAAGTCACCTCCCATGTCAATTAAGGACAAGGAAGAGAAGGCCAAAAGGAGTGAGTTTGTACAAGGGCTGTTGCTGTCTACAATTCTCGATGATATTTTATAAAAGTGTATTCACGCTGGCCGCCACAGTACTGAAACCCAGATTTACAACTAGAGCCCATCAATCTATGCTTTGTTTGTAGTGAAAATGGGAATGTATCAAACGCAGAGTATTGAATAAAAATGTAGGATGAATGTAAGTTATGTTGCATGTGAACTTTAGTGGCTGGACAGAGACTTGTACTTTCAGTTCATGATCAAATGGTAAAGAAAAAAAAAAGTTCTTTCTGACAGCTCTCTTCTTTGCTGCTTGCAAACGGGTTTCTGTGTAACTTTCTTGTAGTTCTTTGAAATGACAGAGACAAAATGTGTCTACTAGATCAGCAAGCTGGTGTTTTATATTAATTTTGATTTATTATGTTGCCTTCTTATCTGCTGATCATGATGACCTGGTTGCTAGAAACAAAAAGATTCCTCAAAGTTGGCTATAATACCGGCATGTGTCAGATATAGTTAGATCCCTAGTTATTAAACCGAGATGGGCCTGACGGATGGAACTAGAAACCAATCAACTCAGTATTGGGATTGATCTCGGTTTCACAAAAACTTAAAGAGAAATTTAAGTCGGCGTTGCTTGATTGAAAATCTAGAAGAACTTAGAATTTGGGTTAGAATTGGTAGAAAAACATGTTGACCTTTTTTTTATGTAGATAAAAAATCATACAACTTACTCCTTAGAATTGACTTGTTGATTCGGTTCAGGTTCAGATTTTATAACTAAGGCAAACTACCCAAGTATTATATTTGTGAAAATAACTAAAACAACTGATATTGTCTTTGCAAGTGATAGAGAGACTTCAAGACTAGACTTTAGATATCTCCTGTGAAAAGAACAAGTTCATCTACCTGCGCTAACTAAATTCTTCTAGGCACTACAGGTTGACCGATTGTTGAAATCAAGTTTTGGAGTTCAACCAAATACCAGATCATGACTAACCTGTATGAAGCAGCTGATATGCTTCTACTAACATGACACGTTCATTCAGACATGCCCGGGGGTTGTTAAATTTAGGACACAAATGGAAATATTAACTTAGTGAAATCTAGTTTATCTGATCAGGGTTTTAGTGACTCGTTTGAACCGATTAAACCTAGTCCAAACCTAGCTAGGTTAACACCAAGAAATTAAAAAGAAAAAAACTTAAAACCACACTATTTTAATAAAAATCAATGATCTGTTGATCCACGGGTTGTTTCAGTAATGGAACGATGACAATTATCATGTAACATGTATAAAGTGGCTCTAACAGTGATGATTTTCAGGTTTTGCTCTATTAAGGCTCTGATCACCACCTTCCATTTGATCAAATGTTGCGGTGCTTAGGTTTTCATGTGCAATACAATTGTGTGTTTGATTTATCATAAATAGCCGGTTCGAAATAACAATGTTCCATAACTAACTTGGAAAGCTCTTTTGCTGCTTCCGCGTCTCCCTGGCCTGTCAATACTTGTAGCTCCCATCTTGGTTTACTGGATGAGATTTCTTTCTTCACAGTATCTGCTGTTCACCATCTGACCACCGACACGATATCTAGTTGCTGTCTACATCAAGCTTCATCCCGCTCTCTACAACCACCGACACGGTATCTAGTTGCTAAACGATCAAAAAGAGTCTACATCAAGCTTCATCCCACTCTCTACAATCTTTTTTACAAATGCCCCAGCCTTTTCAAAGAGACCCTTTTCTGAATAATCTGTGACCATTGCATCTGGAACTTGAATGTCAAACATCGTCTTCACTGATCTTTTTCTTCTCTTTTGTATGTCATTTGATATCTTTTTTTCCTCGTTACGTCCTCCCAAGCCTCCTCAGCACCATGAAAGCCATCCGATTTCATCGATAAGCGTATCATATGTAGATTACCTGAATAAGAAGCCTCCTGGGTTCTTATAGTTCATCCCTGTCATCAAAATTAGCCCCCTGAGTTCTTATAGTTCATCCCTGTCATCAAAATTAGGATACAAAGAAAGAAGATTCTCATAGCGTATCTCATGCTAAACAAAATTTCTCACTAAAAACTCATTGAAAGAACTGAATTTTTGATGAGCCTGTAAATATATAGAGACCAGAGAGCGAGACGTCAAGAGCATGGCTAAAACTATTTTGTTTATGCAGCCGCTTGATGGATTGTTGGAGGCAGATTGCTAGACTCTTCGCCTTCCTAATCCCCTTCTCTACAACTGGATTAATGGAGTTTGCGAGCCATTAATAGAGCCTGTGATGGTGTTTATGGAAAAGATGAGAGAGCTTAGAACAAAGGAAAAGCCATAACTTTGATGGCAGAGTTTTAGGTTTGATCTTTTAAGAAGATGATTTATGTTGTTTTCAGAGAAAAAAGATAGAAATTTTGAGAGATGGTTGTTTTAAGGTTCAAGGAGGGCTTAAAGATGTATCCATTTATACTTTTTGCAGTTTGTCATCACCTACAAAGACATAATCCACTAAAAACAAATTCCCAGACCCTTTTCCTTTTCCACTTTTAATCTTTTAACTCTTTCTTCGCGAGATACTTTTACACTATTCGTGGTGACAGCTGAGCACCTGCCTTGGCATCAACTTGACATTAATGTACGATAAAATGAGTAAGAGGACGGGCAGAAACTGATAGGGATAGAGACCAAAATAAACTTAAAAGCCTCGAAAGAAAATGAAATTGGTAATAAACAGCAACAACAGGATGATTTAGTCAGTCTAAATAATGAGTATCATGATCGAATAAGAATGGAGCATTTGTGTGCTCAATGTTAGTCAATTATGCCTATAAACAAGTTAACCATAAATGTGTGTCCAACTCTAACAAAAAAGAGTGAGGAAATAGATTCTCCCTGCATCAAACCCTAAAGACCTAAAGTCAACCACTGTCGTGGTCTCTTTTCCATGATCCTTTTCACCACGTCCCTTGCAAATGAGTCAAAACAAGATGAGCAACAACCTTTCATAGGGCTTCCCTGCCCAGCGACCACTCTATCAATATGTATACAAGTTGATGGTGGGGGCACTGTATGAACTTCACTCCTCTTGTGCTCTAGTCCACAAGCAGCTAATATGGTATGTGTTGAGCTCCTTGATATATCCTTGAAAGTATCATAGTCTGCGTTGGAAGAAATAAGCCAATTTTAAGCATTTCAATTGCATGGTTGAAAGCAATTATTTCAGCTTAAATTCCATGCATCTGACCAACAAGCAAAAATTCTATGAATTCTCAAGCTTTTCAACACTGCCTGACAAAAGGGCATCTAAACACAATTTCATGTCTGAAGATGAACATTGTCAAGTCCTGAGTGCATCACAGGGATTTGGCATCCCAGAACAGGAAGCCTGTTTCTCCATCAACTTCCTGTCTCCCCAGGGTCTCAACAACCAAAATATTGAATCAGTAAAAACTACTTAGGTGACAATAGAATTTCACGTACCTAATTCAGTATCACGTGACAAGCTTCCCAGATGGTTTTTGACCATTGATTGCAATTTTTCCTTCACATCATAGAATTGACTTTCTTCTCTAACTTGGTTCAAGGACAAAGTACCACCAGGCCCGGTCATTGCTTTGCTGCCAAACTCATGCGATTGTTCATAACCAGGCATTGAGTTGATCCCCACAAGTTCAGGCCATAATGTCAAATTGATGGATCTGTCAGCAGTTGGAATAGATGGATCCTGAGCTGTTTGCCTTGTCAATTGGTTTGGTTCCGGATAAAAAGAATCCCTATTTTGAAATGAAGACGACGGATGGTCATCAGCCTGCAATTTCTCCTTGTGAAGTGTCTGTTCTGATGTGTCAACTTCTCGTGTCCTTAAATTTTGAAGACCTGTTTCCCTACCCAGATCAATTTGCGAGTTTGAAAGATCACTACGCAAGCTGGCAGCTGAGATGACATCAACTCTATTTGACATGGGAGTTATATTTGTTGAGGGATTCATATTTGAAAGGAGAATCCGTATATTGCGGTGTATATGACGTCTCCCAGAGAGAGTTGATGCACCTGCTCCAGACACTGGAGAAGCTACATGATTCTCTCCAGGTGGAAATCTCGGAGATGACAAACTCCCAAATGCTTGTGGGACTGTTAATCGAGGTGAAGACTCTAGATTGGGATCTAAACCTTCTTCTAAATTCAACATGAGCGATGGTCTATTAAATATGTTGCTGGTTATATTCCATTGATCAGGCAAAGGATCTTGAGTTTGAGAACTTGAGGATCCAAGAGCAACAGGTCTGCAATCATCACAGTACCAATTGCCTTCAGGTACTTGCCGCCCCAAACCGACACAATAGGTATGTGCAGATGAATCACAGAGATCACATAGTAGCATGAGGCCATCATCCCCACCTTCGTGGCATTCCTTACAAATCACGTTCTCATATGGATCAATGTAGCTCCTGATTTCTTCCTCGGTTGGTTGATAGACCTGCATAACAAAATAACCCAAACCAAAACATAGAATAAGCAAAAATCAAAGAACAAGACAAATAATAGGCACAAAGCAATAAGACAGAAGACGACCTGATCACGCTTGGGAACCTGGATCACCATATTTCTCAGATCGACTCCCACTATTGATCTTCCGTTCTTGGTTATTGTTCTGAATCTTTGCTTGCACAAAGGGCAACGAGATTCTACCTTTGACCACTCCATGATGCAAGTGAAACAGAAGTAGTGAAGGCAACAGTCCAGTGTTCCCCTGAATCTTCTTTTGTCCTCTTCAGAAAGACAAATTCCACATACCTGCCTTCCTGGCTCTGATTTTACTTCCTCTACCTTCTCCTTACCTTTTCTTACTGGTGATTTTGTCTGCTTGCACAAATCCCCATTCTCTCTCTTCCCAGCTGATGAACTTCTCAAACTTGTCTTCAATTCTCCATACAACTGACTGGCTTCCCTCACCTGCTCCCTCTCTTCCTCGGAAATGGTGTAGTCATAATCAGATGACCCGTTAGACAAAAAATCTGAATCTGAATCTACAGCAAATTTCCTCTTTCTCACGCCTGAATGTTTCTTGCTCTTTTCTCTCACAATTGGGCTATCGGCTAAGAAGTCACCATCATCTTCGTCATCATATTCACATCTCTCTTTCTTCTTCAACTTACGTTTGTTTCTTCCTTTCTTTGCCAAAGGCTTCTTCAAAACCCTAGATTTTCTAATCCTTTTTCTACCTCTTCCAGAACCCCCTTTTGGCACTCTCTCCTTGATCAATTTCACATTCCTGCTCTTCCTTTTCACTGTCAATTCTTCATCCCCATTCAAGCAATCATCATCGTCATCATCTTCTTCTGGTGTGAATTCTTCATCGTCTTCACCCTCATCATCATCATCTTCATCTGGTGTGAATTCTTCATCATCTTCACCCTCATCATCATTAATATAATCCTCATCATCATCATCATCATCATAAGATACCCTTTTTCTCTTTTGAGAAGTTTTACCCTCAACTTTCCCATTCCATAAAGAACCACTTTTTTTCTTCGATCTAACAGGCTTCCTAAACTCCTCGACAAAACTATCAAAACTCTCCTCTGATGCATACCCATCTAAAGACTCTCGGCAATCCTCTGAATCATCATTCGATACGTTTTCCTCGTTCTCAATGACATAATCCTCATCCGAGTCATCAGAATCCTTATCTTTATCCCTGGCCCTTTTCTTGAGATTCCCCCTCCAATTTACCCTTTCTCCCCTTCCCATCTATCTTTGCACACCCCCACAGAAACACCAAAACCCCCAATTACAAAACCAAAACTTTCAACCGTTCATCCAATAAATACACTCCTTAACCTACACATCGAATCAGATCATACAAAAATTGAACCCCGGGATTCCCGAATTGAGTCTCTCTTTCTTTCTAGCTTAACTCCTACCTCAAATGGGGTAACAATATTAATGCAAATCCTGCCAGAAAACTTCACTAATCACCAATCATTTCTATAACCGATCTGTATCAACACAAACCACGAATAATAACCAAAACCCAGATCAGATTCCAAAACTATTCCCTTCATAAAAAGCCTGAAAATCAATCATAAAAAAGTACCAAATCCCACTAATGAAAAGAAAAGCAAAAAGCTTTAGCTACCCTTTTTGGAGCTATTAAATAAATTGAATCGAGTTCCTTCTAGAAAAAACAGAAGAGCAAATTAATAATTAAGTTTAAAATCACAAAAGAAACAAACTTTAAACCAATCATGGCCTTAAATTTCCAGTAATGAAGGCTTTAACATATATACTTGTTACATACAGAGTACAGGTACATGCATAGAGAGAGGGGGGAGGGTTGTTTGATACCTGAGAAAGAGAAAAGGAAGGAAGAAGAGGATGACACTGAGACAGAGGAGAGAAATCAGAATTGTTATTCGTGGAGATTATTGTAAGAAATAAACTGCCATTTTATTACCAGTTCCGTTACTGCGTTTTGCGGTGTTATAATATCGTTCTTCGTTTATGTATATAAAGAAGGATTTTTTTAAAAAAAAGTTAGTAAACTCTGCCGGGCCCATGACTATTTCTGGGTTTGAAAAAATTGATTTAATTTAATTTTTATAATATTTTCTTAAAAAGAAATATTATCAGAAAGATAGTTAAACTAGTTTTATTTTTCCATTCAAAAATGTTTTTTTTAATTAATATTTTTGTATTATTAATTTATTTTAAACTTTTGATATTAAAAACATTTTTTTAAAAATAAAATATATATTATTTTAAATAAAAAATACTCTTAAAAACAATCATTCCTATAATTTGAAACGCTCATTCAATTAGCAAGCCCCGGATAAATTTCCAATTAACAATTCAACATAAATTAGATTTTTAATAATTTTAATTTATTTTCACACGATTGATTGATTAATCTCTGAAATAACCCGGTGGGTATTGTCAAGATTAACATTTATAACCGTAGTTTACAGTATTATTATTATTATTATTATTATAGTATTACCTTGATTGAGGCTGCATGTATCGGGCTAAGAAAATTATTTAATTTCAAGAAAAAATAATTAAAACTATATTATCTCTGGCACGTGTTATGGTCGTATAAGGCGTGATTTAACTCGAAATTAGGTTATGGATTAGACAAGCTGAAATGCCAGCCAAAGCATCAACAGGGTTTGGATTTTATTTTATTTTATTTACAAAAATACCCTTAAAAACTACATGTTAAACTTGGTCTTGTGAGTGAATATTTTGAGAAAACTAGTTTTAACTTTGATATACTCTCTGGTATAGTGAATTAGATGGGTTGACATCTAATTTACTTTGATTTTTTATATATATAAAAAATAAATTCTATTTGGATTCAATTTTTCACGCTTAGAATTATTTTAAACATGAATTAAATTTTTTAAATTAAAGTTTAATTAAAGCCCCCTGTATTTGCGAAATTTGTTTTCGGAGAGTGGTTTCATAGAAAATGATTTTATATTATATATATATATATATATATATATATATATATATATATATATATATATATATATATATATATATATATATATTTGGAAGTGTCATGAAAAATGGGTTGAGAAATACTTTTTAATATTTTGTTGTTCTATGGAAAATAAGGTGGAGAATAACTTACTACTATTTTTATTTTCTTCCAATTTTATTAAAAGAATGAAGGTCAAAACTGATAAATAAAAAAGGTGAAGTATGAAACTGAAAAAGAAAATCTAGTTTTATAATTTATTTTAAATAAAAAGATAACAATAAAAAATAAAGGTCAAATCTGATAAATAAAAAAATAGAAGAAGAGTGAAATTGAAAGGAGAAATCAATTTTATGGATTATTTTCAATTAAAAATAGCAATAGAAACAACAGGGGTCAAACCTGACATGTTAAAAGCTGGAGGATGAAATTAAAAAAAAATCATAAATTATTTCAAATAGAAATCAAAATAATAGGGATAAAACTTGACATGTAAAAAGGTCAAAGAATGATGAAATTTAAAAGAATATTTTTATAAATTATTTTAAATGAAATAAATAAATAAATAAATTGACATGTAAAAAAATTGAACAATATTAAATTCAAGAATATTCTATCTCATAAATTGAACATAATTAACAATATGAAATTAAAAAATATTCTATCTCATAAATCGAACATAATTTTTTAAAATAAAAAATAAAAATATTTTTAAAAAAACTTTTAAAATACAATATCAAACCAGAAATTAGTTCATTGAGACCTCTCCACAACCATCAATAAGAAACTTACTTTGTGAATAAAACTAGTGTTATTTTATTTAATACATCGATGGGAAAATCAGGTTTTTTTCCTTTTGATTTGCTCAAGTATAAAGGTGATAATTCTGATAATTAAACGTGAAAAATGTTCATATTTAAATAAATAAATTAATATATGATATTGCAATTTTTTCATATATATATATATATATACACACATAACACGTAGTTCAAGGTATGATATGGTTCAAGATCTAGTCAAATTAACCCATGAATAAGCATGTCAATCTATTTTTTAACACTCTCTTCAAAATATAACATTGTTTTGATTCTTTGGAGAAAAAAACTTAAACATTATAATTGAAATAAAAGAATCAAATTCAATATAAAACTTGATCATGTAATTACAAGACATGGTCGGGATATGGATAGCAGGTTATAAATTTTTTATATACTAGAATCATTATAATATTATTTTAAAAAATAAAATAAAAAATGTTATTTTAATAAAAAAATATATTCAAAATAAAACCTAACTTATATTATACTAACTGACCAAGTTACTTGAAATCCTTAAAAAAATAATGCTACGTGGAAAAAATGATTTATTTTTTAATAAATCTCCTCAAAAAATGCTCATTTATTAAATTATTACATCTTTCCAATCGTCAAATAAAAAATAAAAATTCCTTGCTTTTATTCTTTTAAAAAACATGGATTCACTCACTTCAAGATTTGATTCTTTAGTTTGACCTTTCGTCCGAATTTGGACTTGCTCGTCTAGCTTTTCTCCTCAACATCATGAGATATTACATATATGCCCTTCAGCTTTTGTTCATTTAACAGATAAACCTAGAAAGTTGACCAGAAAGAATGGTGCACCATCATGACTAAAGCACCCTCGCTCGATTTTCCATCACATCATGGACTATGGGACCCAAACTCCAAGAGATCCTGGCTGTCCATTAGGAATAATCAGAGACACAAACACACGGGGTGCGAGAGGAAGACACGTTTACGGAAGTGGATGAGACTGGATTTTTTATATATATATATATATAGTTTTTTTAAAGAGAATCAAGCGGCGGATGTGTCAGACTGCCCACAGAGTAGATGATTTGGAACGCTGGATGAGGGGAAGTCGGCAGGTGATGTTTGTATGGATGTAACACGTGCTGTATAAAATTGTTATTACCATGAAATACGAGGTTATTTCCTGTTTGCAATAAATTTTGTATTGCATTAGAGTTTCACTTTTATACGATACTATTAAATGTATTATTTTAAAAAATACTTAATTTTTTGTGTATTTTTAGTTTTGATATATAAATAATAAAATAATTTTTTATATTATTATTATTATTATTTTAATAATTTCTAATTTTTTATATAAAAAAATAATCATTAACATAATATTAAATAAGCTCTAAACTCAGTGTCTTTTAAATTCCAGTTAAAGAGGTGGACGTGTTGACTTGAATTAAAAAAAAATTATTTAATTATTTTATAAAATTAAAAATAAGGATTTTTTTAAATAAAATAAAGTTAAACCGATTCAATTTCAAAGAATTTTTTTTCTGAGTCAACAAATATTTCTGGTGTAGTTTGTTTATTAATCAAGATTAGTTTTCTCAAAATGATTTTTAATAACCATTAGCTATATCATTTATTTGAAACATATTTTCTTAATTGCCATAATAATTCCTTGAAATTGTAATTATACCCCTCTGTGATCTTAAAAAAAAATAATACACAGTCACGCCTCTGCTAATTTGGTATCAGCATAAATTAGCTTTTGGATAAGATAAAAAAAGGAGTTATTGTACGGTGTGAAGATAAACATTATGCCCATCGAAAGAGATTCAACATAAAATATACTAATTAGATAGAAGTTTAAGCTGCATATTCCTCTAATCAGGTCATGGATCATATATATATATATATAAAAGCATGAATTTGAGTTTATCCTAATAATTTTTTTTCCTTTTATATTTGAATGATATTTCCAAATCAATTCTTGTACAGAGGTGGATAATTATCAATATTATAAAATTTATTATTTTTTAAAAATTTTGTGCTCCAATGATCAATACAATCACAATTTTTCCCTGTTTTTTTTTTTTTTTTATCAAAATGTTACAACACATCAATTTTGTTAATGTTAACCATACAGAACGCACGGACTAATATTGTTTGACATTACATTTCAAAAATATTTTTTAAGAAAATAAATTTTTTTTATTTTTATTTTTATTTTCATATTATTTTCATATATTAATATCAAAATTAATTTTTTTAAAAAAATATTTTAAAAAACTTCATTAATTATATTTCCAAACATATACATAATATAGCATAAAAATAGTTGGGTATACGTGTTTTTTCCTTGTATAGCCTGAGTTTTCCATCTAGAATATTAATTTGATATTTTTAAATAAAAAATGTAAGTTACACAGCAGGTGTGACAATGTTCCCAAACAGGTCACATGGCCTGATTTCTTTAATTGGAATTGACTTGAATCTCTTACAGGAAATATTGACCATGATCAGCCGCTTCCATCTCTAGATTGTAAATACTTTTATGATTGTTGTTTTAGTTTTTCTATTAATATAGAATATTTTAGTTTTGGAGTATTTTAGAGGATTGTTTCAGGATTGTATTGTTTATATATATATATATATATATATATATATATATATATATATATATATAAACTTAAAATATTAATTTAAGAAACATAATTAAAATTCAAGATAAATTAACTTTAAATTATACAATACAAACACAAGTCAAACAAACATAATTTTAAAATTAGAAAAAAATCACAAGTTAATTAAAATAAGAAAGATTCTAAGGTTGGAACGGCACACCCGAAATGGTACCGAGACATGCCGGCCAGAATTTGGCCAGAATTTCCGGAATGGGCCGGAATTAAAACCGAGACGAAAACGATATTGTTTTGTCTTGATTTTTTTAATAGAACGGAACGTTCTGGCCATTCCGAACGGAACAGAATAATATTGACAATCCTATTCCACATAGCTAATACAAAATTATAAACACACACATAGAGAAAAAAGTAAATTCCAAATCAAGAGAAAGAAGAAGTAAATCAGTTTCCGAAAAAAATTTCAAGTAAATTTTAATCATTTCTTTTTTTTTAAAAAAAACACCTTAACTATCGATGTTTTCACGTCAAAATAATAAATAAACACTCTTATTTGATATTATATTTTAAAAATATTTTAAAAAAAATATTTTTTGATTATTTCAAGTTTATTTTTTATTTTAATATCGAAATAATTTAAAAAAACAATTTCAATGTACCAACCAAATAGTCATCAGTGGACAGGCTTTGCATAGCTCTGGGCTATAGCTTAATATATTTCGCAAGTGAGCTCATGCACCCGCTAAAATCTCGAGAGTTGAAAATATAGCGAGCAGTCCAGTCCAGATTCTGCAAATCCCATAGGAGGCAGGCACGGGGATGGAATCTGTTCATCTCTGGCCCAGTCCTGATTCTGCAAATCACATAGCAGGCTGCCTGCCCTCTTCAGTTTTTGATAGATTTTAACTCCGATGGTGTCTCGGACCAGCTTCTGTGTGTAAAAAACAAGTCTCTTTAATTCACATAGAATTGGAGTTTACACCAGAAACTCGCATATTTCGAGTTATATATATCCATGCATCAAAGATTTATTATCTCCTGAAAGGAATCAAGGAAACCTGAGCCTTTACTGCTACTCCTGGTGTCGTTAGAGCAGGAAAGGGAACGATGCTCTAACGAAAATTATGCTGCAACAACAACAATTCACATCAACTGTGCTCGTCAAAAGAACTCTATATAGTTCCATGGAAAGCTATTCAAGGTGTATTGTTTACCTTCCTCAAACATGATTGCCTACCCATCTTTGCAGGTTTGTAATTACTTGTATAATATCCATGATTTGGTAAAAAAAAATGATATTTTTTCACAAGAGTTCGTTCAGAAATGATCAGGCACAGCTTATTAATGAGAAAAACATTGTTGAAAAATTTAGATTACATCGCAAGAGCATCCTCAAAATCAAACCATGTGCCTGGTCTTTCAAAGTTTCTTCATCAAGAACAACACTGCACCTAAAACCAGATTACAGTAATGATAATGTTTATCACTGCTTCTTATAATAGAAACTTTGTCTCCAAAAGGAAAACATTTTTTTATTATCTTCTCCCTTTGTTAACACTAGATTTAGTGTGAGAAGAAAAGGGCTGGACATAATAATTTGACAAGCTATTGAGCAGACTAAAGCTTTGTTAGACCTCAATCTCTTGTGTTTTCCTGGCATCATTAAGTTCAGCACAGTGGACCATTTGTCACAGCAAAACTTGGCTAATCTATGTGTTTTTTGTTCTAATTAAAAAAGATTGAGGAATTTTAGCAGCTAAACAATCTGAATCATCAAATGTTTGGGGATTCATGAAGTGACCTGGACACATGGGCTGTGTTGAAAAGAAGGATAGTGGAGAAGGCAACCAGAAAAGAATGCGTGATTGAACATCATTATTCTGGACAAAGGTCCCAATAAACATTGCACTCTTGCATTACTCTATTCATCATACCCTTTTTTTGGGATTTTGAGAAAAAAGTTTAAAAGAATGTTAGACCAAGCAGCAGACAAGAGTGCTGTGATAATATGAGAATTTGAGGATTGTTTAAATTAATATCAAATAACATCTCATATGAGTTTTTATGAATCAACTCGAATTAACTTGAGTTCAAGAATTGAGTTATGCTGGCCACCAAGAACTCAGAAAAGGTGGATTGAACCCATTGGATCAATCTTATTTTTTTTAGATGAGAAGAAATCTCATTTCCCGAAAAATATACTTTATGAATTTAGCTAAACGGATAAAATTTTTATTGTCTCAGATTATTATAAGGAGTGCACGTCTTAACTCGAATTCGAGATTTTCTGTGCAGATCACAAGTTCTTTATCATCACGTGGCGCTGCTTAAAAACAACTTTTTTTCCTTCTGCCAAACCAACAACTTTAGGATCATGCTTATGTCTATTGTTTTGTTAGCACTAAGAAGAAGATGTTAATCACATTCATGGAAGTCAAATGATGGAGCTTTTGTTTCTAATTAGATATTAAATTGAATAATGTTAGGTCTTGGTAGCAACTAGCAAGCCACTTGCTGGGATTAGCCCCACTTTCCCCTTCATGTCAAGGTCTAACCATGCTTTAACTTCAAAGTAAAGCCTCGAACCTCTCCCCGTCATGTATTTTATTGAACTGGGTCTTTCATTAATATAACTCAGAGAAGCATGAAATTCCCAATTTATGATTACTTCATGCGTTTAGATTTTCGGCGCATGTTGAAAGTAATTAGTACAACATATGATTCCTGTTTGCTTTTTAGGTACCGGCTGCTAATAGTGAGTTAATTTATGTTTTTTAAACTGTTTTTTTGTTTGAAAAAAAATAAATTAAGGTTTTTCAAGGTTTTTTTCAATAATTTTGACTTGAGATATAAAAATATTTTTACAAAATTTACACCACGTTACTAAACATGCTCTCAATATAAAATTTACTCTACTATATTCTTTTAATAGATAGCATAAAATAAAAATATATCCTTTTTATTTTTATAACTCTTACTGGTAATTATAAAATTTGACTTGATAGATCAACTTGGTTTAAGAATGGTTCTCATTGGGTTTTATTGTCAATTATTTTAGTTTTTCACTACTACATTATTTTTAATATAAAAATACATGAAATGAAGTTATTTTCGTAAACAAAATAAATCTACTCCTTATCCTAATAATCTATCTAATCAACTTATGATTTTTATTTTGGCCCGAGTCAAACCAAATAAGATCTTTTAATCTCAAAGTATCGAAGTAAATTTTTGTTATTCTAAAACACTAAACCAAGAGAAAATTCAATTTAATCCTGATTATATCTATATTTTTTAAAATCTAAAGACATGAAGAATAAAAAAACATCTTCTTTATATTATAATTATGTTTATATTTTTTTTATAATCAAATAAGAAAATTCAGTGAATAATTTGTTTTTAGGCCATGTTTTTTAAAACAAAAATTATGATTAAAATGAATGTTCGACCATAAACTTAACTTGAGATGCAAGTTATAAAATAAGAGATGCAAATCAACTCAAAAACATAATAAAATAAAAAACTAAGTTAATAGTTATTTTTATTCATATCATATATAAATCTACTCGTTCACTAGATTAATTAATGTTTTTTTTATTAAATTAACTAAATTAGTTTAACACCTTAAACATTTCTCCCTATGAGATTCTGATTTTATTCTTTGAAGTTTTATTTAAATATCCAAAAATTTTCTTACTATTTACACGAGATAAAAAGAGAGTCGAATGGGCATTTTTATTAAAAAATATATTTAAGTAGGTCTTTTACCGGGCCATGGAGCCCGCTTGAATCAAGGGTTAAGATTGGACGGGCATCCATACTGCGTTAGCTAGTGAGTGCCGGATTGGCTTGCTGGGCCCCCACTTCTAGATTTGTAATTGCCCCTAGTTACTCATTAGCAAAAAAATAATCATCCGGACCTGAGAGGTTTGGGTCCGAACCATACGTTTGAATCCTTTTAAACGTTGGAGGGAGCGGAGGGTTTAATTGACATTAATATCCCTGTTATGCTTAGATAAATACTGCTTTACCTGCATTGTATTATTATTATTGGTCACGAATTAGTATATGAATATCGAGCAGATTAGGGGAAGGAACCATAGCTTGCTTGGCTACTTCTATATTTTATTTTATTTTATAAATAAATAAATAATACAGTCACAAAAAAAAATCCAATTAAAATGGATAATATCTAAAAAGTAAAATAACATAAATTGGTCTTAAAATTTTTTTAAAGCATGCAAATTGAGTTAAGCTTGGATTAATTTTACAATGAGATAGTGTTGTATTGTTATCTCGAAATAAAAAAAGACAGACAATATAAATAATGTCTGCTATACAAATCATAAGTTTTATGTCATTATGTCTTCTCTTGAAGACAGCTATCTCGAATACATTTATTTTGAATCTTTAAAAAATATATTTTATAGATCCAAATAAACAAGTAAAATTTTGATTGTTATAAATTTTTATAAGGAATATATGTCCTGATTCAAATTTAAAACTTATTATGCAAATCATAAATCTTTTATCAACTCGCATTCTCTTATAAACAACTATATCAGATACATTTATTTTGAATCTTTATTTTCATTTTTCTAATCATATTTATTTATATTTTTCTCTTTTATTTCCTGTCCTGTAACAACACCTAAACACAACTTAATTCCAGTCTCCGGGGCTATTTTAGCGGGTCGTTTTTTTTTTTATTATTATTATTTACATCATCGTTTTGGATGGTGTCATGAAGAAGACATCCACAATTCCACACACAGAGGGCTACTTGGGTAACTGTAAATGATATTTTAACAATTATTTAATGATGGCTGAAAATGACCATCTGTCTAATAAAAACAATAAGGATCATTAAAGATTTCACTAACCCTATTTCATTCTTTTGATTTAGAGAATTTTATATATATATTTGTAAATTCCCCCCCCAATAAAAGTAGCAAATCACTTAGATAAATAATGGTAAAGTTTTAATAAAAAAATTAATTATCAATTGCAATTAAACCTCTGTAAATTAATATTTCTAGTACCATGAGAATTTATTTATTAATCAAAATTTCTTTCTCATTAATCAAAATTTATTTATTAACTAAATTGCGTAAGGTTCAAAGAAGAACATTTTCAAGTAGCATTATCTGCAGATAATGTTTCATTTCTTGACAAATATATTAAGCTCTCTGATCATGATCACTTGTCTATGCACGAATACCACTACTTATTTATATTGTTAATTTGTGGCATTTTCAATGTAAATTTCAATTGTTTTCACTTTAATATTTAAGAAATTGATTTGGAAAGTTTGTAGTAAAAAATCACCATCTCTCATAACTCATCCCCCTCCACTTATAATGAGAGGTATCTCAAAATATCTCCTATTATTTTTCAAGAGATAATTATAAATACTTTTAGCAACCAATTAAATCAATGTAGATAAATAAATAAAAAATACCATTTAGTGTTTGTCTGGGAGTGAGGTTTAAGTTGTTTTTGAAAATATTTTTCGTTCAGAAATGTATCGAAATAATATATATATATATATATATATATATATATATATATATAAAATAACTTCTGACATCAGCACATAAAAATGATTTAAAAACACCAAAAAAAATTAATTTTTTTTTTAATTTTTCAAAAATATTTTTAAAACATAGTGATAAACAAAATTTTAATATAGTAAAGTAAACTGTACAAAAATCACTTCTCATATCACTGTTAACTTTTTTTTTACCATATTACCTCTTATGATTCTGGGTTTTTTTTTTTTAATATTACATTTAATTTTTATGATTTTGATTTTTAATGGTATTTATTTTTTAGAAAAACTCTAACCGTAGGGATGAATCATGAACTTCATCCATGAACATGCCTAATATGGATTAATCCAAATTGAATAAATAAGATTTGGGATGGAAAATTAATTTGCTAGCCTAGGCATTGAACACCTTCATGGATTATAGAGCTTGAATAAAAAATTCCTTGGATTTTTATACAATAAAGAAAATATATGATTAATGGGTTATAGTAATTTCCATGCTTTTAAATTAGTAAATTAGCAAAGGCAGCCTCCTCGACAGATAAAATTTCTCCTCTCGACACCTGGCAATGAAGTCCATGTCATTAATTCATGCGAGGTGAGAAGTGAAAGCGACTCTTCATATTTTGCTATCATTAGATTATATTTTCTTTGGCAATCTATTAATTCTTTCGATCTACTTCTCTTTAAAGTAGGAGTGGCATATACTTCTCCTAGAAAACGAAATTATATTTATTGTTAATTATACCTTGCAATTTCTTGTTTATATTTGATGGAATTTAGAGGATTCATCTAAGAACATTCTGGTTATCGAGTTTTTAGATTAATTATCGTATATAAATTTAAATTATTAGTGTTGATCCAACTAAACTAGTAGGTTAAGGAGATATATTTGAACCAACATAATTTTTTTTATTAGAATTATGTTAGAATAAGATTTTAAATTACAATTTTAACATGACAATTTAGGGACAAGTTTAATAAATATTTTATCTTTATACATAACTTACCTTAATTTTTTTTTAGATTCGAGAAAACTCCACCCCCGAAAAATATATTTTATAAGTTCAGATGAATAAGTAAAACTTCAGCTATCTCAAATTTCTATAAGAAATAGATATTCTAACTCAGATTTAAGATCTGCTATGCAAATTTTAAATTCTTTACCATCATACTATACCTCTTTAAATACTCTATCTCAATATTCTCAAGTCGTAAATTTTCTTAATATATAATAATGAGTGACCGTCACATGTTATTAAAGCACATGCTACGTTATCTGCTGAATTATTAATATAATCTTATTAATTAAATTGTGTGAGTCATATACATAATCCACGTGGAATGATCATGGATGCAAAACGTTCATATTAATTCAAAATTAAATGAAAAATTCCAACAAATTGTAAATTATATCAAACCATAAGATTGCGTGAGTCATATACATAATCCACGTGGCACACTAATTACGTTTTTTAGACTACATCATGTACTTTTAATTTCTATTTCTATTTTTTTTCTCCTTTCTTAATTTAATTACTAGCATAGCAAACAGTTAAATACTATAAATAATACTATTGTATATATGAAAAGAAATAGTTATTTACATATAAGATTCATGAAAACAAATAAATTTTAATTGGACAAATACATAACACTTAACATTTCGTGTGAATTATAAGTTAATTTGTTCCTCACATTATTATATCACTTTTAAATTTAATTATATACATACATACATACATACATACATACATACATACATACATACATACATACATACATACATACATACATACATACATACATACATACATACATACATACATACATACATACATACATACATACATACATACATACATACATACATACATACATACATACAAGTAGGTTAAAAAACAATTATGACTTTAATTCACATAAAATATAGAGATAAATAAATATAAATTATTATTTTTTAAAAAAATCTTAAATGAAAAAATTTGAATGAAAAATAACTTATTATATATATAAAGTTTGATTAAACAAACAATTATAATTTTAATATACATAAACTATAAACATAAATGACTACCTATATCTTTTCCTAAATCAATCAAAATCTCACTTCTTCAAAAACTCAATATTATATTTTAAATACTTTTCTTTTTTAAAAAAGTGAATAATAATAGTATTTGAATAGAATATAGAGGTCAAAATTAGCCCTTTGCTTTCTCTACCCTCCAAAAAATATAAACCAATCAGCTAGCCCAAACTGTGAGGCTCGGAACCAGGTTCGGGTAATCTTTTCCTCTTCAATATTAGACACGGCAACAGCACGGGAGACACAGAAAGAAAGAAAAGAAACCAAAACCACAGAGAAAGTTAAGAGAGCAAATTTTCCCACGAAAATTCTCTCTCTTCCCTCCCCCCCTCTCCATCTATCACTCTTTATTTTTCAAGAGGACATATTTTTGTAGATCTCTCTCTAAAGAAGCACCACATTTCCTGTTTTATCTCTCCACAGGAATACAACAAGAGCTACAGCTATCGATATATATCTATATATACATGCAGATTGCATTACATACGTAGAAAGTTACATTTTTTTTCTTTTTTTGAGGTTAAATGGGAAATATTTGAATTGTTATTTTTGAGAAAGGATCTCCAAAGTTGGAAAGATTTGGATTTTTTTTTGTTGTGGGGTGGTGATATTCTTGAAGGAAAGAAAAAAATGGAAACAGAGCAGCAGCAGCAACTTTGGCCTTTCTCTGTTGCTTCTGTTGTAGAAGATATGATTCAAGAAAATATTGGAGCTCGACCAAGAGATGTTGATTTGGTGGCTTCAAGAAAAGCAGAAGAAGCTTGTATGATATCAATCTTTTTTCTTCATTTATTTCCTTATGATTCTTCATTTGTTGCACTTTATGACTGAATTTGATCATGCCTTTTAGTTTTTCGATCTATGAATATTGGAGGATTCTTGAGAAGCTTCTGGTCTGTGTTTTTGTTTCATTTTTGTGGAATCTTGAATGATCTATAAGGAATTTGTAGGCTGTTGATTTTATGGATTAAGTGGTTGATTCACAGAAGTTGGATTAATGCACATCATGGAATCGAGATTTGTAGTATTTTAGGATCATATTTCATGAATTTTGTGATCCTATATTAATATCGATACAGTTTTTTTTAACATTCCTGGACTTTTATGGTAATTTTGTGGAAATTCTTTCCCTCGGCCTGGAAATTTGAGCCTCTGTTGTTCATCTTTTACTTGGTGAATATCATTGAGTCAGAATGAAGATGAAACTTTTGCCAAGATAGGGAGTTCTCATAATTACTTCTTTCATGGTGCTTATTCCTTGTATTTTTTGAGGAATTCCCATCATGTGGTCAGATGGAATTGTTGTATTCAAATTGGAATCGGAATAGGGGGGCTTCAACTTGAAAAGTTACTTCTTTGAACAGCTAATATTTTCCTGTAAGAGAAAAAAAGAGGGGTATGATGATTATACTCCTCCGTGTTGGTTTACAGCCTTGAGAAGGTATGAAGCAGCTGGGTGGCTTCGAAAAATAGCAGGAGTTGTTGGGGGTAAAGACTTGCCAGCTGAGCCCTCTGAAGAAGAATTCAGGCTCGGATTGCGAAGCGGGATAATTTTGTGTACTGTCCTTAACAAGGTTCAACCTGGAGCAGTTCCAAAGGTATCATCCAGCCTGGTGTTTGTTTTATTATGTTTTGGAGGATAGTTATACTTATTAGTTGGTATTGGTAATGTTTATTGTTCAAAGGTAGTGGAAGGTCCTGGTGATTCTGTTGAAGTTCCGGATGGAGCTGCTTTATCAGCATTTCAGTACTTCGAAAACGTGAGAAACTTCCTGGTAGCTGTCGAGGAAATGGGGATCCCAAACTTCGAAGCTTCTGATTTGGAACAGGTGAGAGATTAACTTTAGGTTGAAACAGAAAGGAAAATCTGGCAAATGCCACGCTAATCTTCTATTGCGTTGTAAGATTTGTCTTCTTGCTGTGATATTCTTTTGTATCATGAACTTCCAGGGAGGGAAATCTGCTAGGGTTGTGAACTGTATTTTAGCTCTTAAGTCATATAGTGAATGGAAACAAAGTGGTGGAATCGGGACATGGAAATATGGAGGAAACCTGAAACCCTCATCCTCTGGGGGTGGGAAACCCTTCATGCGAAAAAACCCCGAGCCTTTCAGGAGTTCCTTTTCTCGGATGAGCAGTGGTGATCCATCTTCATTTGATGAACAATTCCATGACCTAATTGAAGCCGTAAGTGAACTCTTCTATTTTTTTAGTTTTACGATTTTTGAAAGGTGACTAGCAATTATAAGCTCATTTGCATGTGCAGGGCGCCTCTCGCTCTTTGAACATGCTTGTCCGTACAGTTCTTTCGAACAGGAAGCAAGAAGAAATACCAAATGTAGGTGTTCCGATGCTTGTTACCTTAACTTTTTAGATTAATTTCCTCATAGGAATGAGAAATTTGAAGGAGATCCCATCAACTAGACGCATGAGAAATTGACAGAAATTCTTCCTCATAACACTCTGATTGGTAACAGATTGTAGAGTCTATGCTAAATAAAGTCATGGAGGAGTTTGATCGTCGGTTGGTGGGCCTGAATGAGCAGGTAAGCTGTCATGTTTGCTAAAATGATATTATCTTCCTCCATCTGTCCCCATATTCTCGCGTGAGTTCGTGCACTGAAGAAGTTACCTCTCCATATTATTGCTAAGAAATCTAAATAGGGAATCATTCAAACGAATTTGACAGATGAAAACAACAGCAAAAGATACGGAAGAATCTAGCCCTGACATGCCTCTTTCAAGAACTTCTAGCGATACAAGGGTATGCACTTGGCTTGCTCTATGAATATTTCACTCATGCAATGCAGTTGCACAACCTGGAATTAATTTCGAAAGCATGTTTTTATATTTACAAATGCTCAGAATTATCCAAACCAATTGGGTAACACTTTCTTTTACTAATGCTATGGTTAAGATGGAAGAAGACTCTTCCAAACAAATCAATACAGAGGAATGCTGCTCTTATAATGGCACTCCTCATGAGGAACCAAAAGACCGGCTTTTGAAACAGCAAGTGTTGGTTGAACTGCAACAAAGAGACATTAAGGTAATGTCTCCATGCTATATGAGGTTGAAGTCTTTCAATCTTTCCACAAGGCTTTAATCAGTGATAAATGACGGGACCTGCAGGAATTGAAACTTACACTTCATGCCACGAAAGAAGGAATGCATTTTTTGCAAATGAAATATCTGGAGGAGTTCAACAATTTAGGTACAGTTAAGATGATATGCACTTCTTCCAGATTATTAGAAGAGGAGTGAAATACATCATTACTAATTTCTTGTAACAGGTAAGCACTTGTATGGTCTAGCTCATGCTGCTTCAGGCTACCAGAGAGTCCTTGAGGAGAACCGCAAGTTATACAATCAAGTGCAGGACCTGAAAGGTATTATCTTTTTATTTTGAATTTTGATTCCATGGACTTACTGCACTCTTACACTAAGTTTCTCTCCTAAATTTAATGATAATGGGTTTGATTTATCAGGAAATATTAGAGTATATTGTCGAGTGAGACCCTTCTTGACTGGGCAACCAAACCGTTTTGGTACGGTGGATCGCATAGATGAAGGGAACATTACAATTATCACCCCTTCAAAATATGGCAAAGAGGGACGCAAATCATTTAGTTTCAACAAGGTTTTTGGTCCTATGGCAACTCAAGGTGTGTATGGCTCCATTAAGGTTCTTTTTCGTTCTTATCAGCTTTCCTTAACTTTTTTATCCTTCTATCCTTCCTTCAGAGGAGGTTTTTGCAGACACCCAGCCATTGATCCGGTCTGTTCTTGATGGGTACAACGTATGTATATTTGCATACGGACAGACAGGATCCGGGAAAACCTATACTATGGTGAGAAGATTCATGTGCCGTATGAAAACATAAATTTTAGTCAAGAGCCTTCGGTTACTCATTTAACTGCATTCATTTTGTAGACTGGTCCCAAGGATCTTACAGAGGAAAGCCTAGGTGTAAACTACAGGGCATTGAGTGATCTATTTATCCTCTCAGATCAAAGAAAGGAAATTATATGCTACGATATCTCTGTCCAAATGCTTGAAATTTACAATGAGCAAGTGAGGGATCTCCTTGCAACCGATGGTCTTAACAGAAGATATCCTTCGTGATACTATTTTTTTTTCAGTTTGAGAATGTCCTTCCTTCAATTCAGCTTACTTTTCTACTTTTATTCTTAACTCCTGTATACATTAGAAATTCGAAACAGTTCTCAGAATGGAATAAATGTACCAGATGCAAGTCTTGTATCTGTATCATCACCATCTGATGTCTTAAATTTGATGAACATCGGGCAAAGGAATCGTGCGGTTAGCGCAACAGCAATGAATGACCGGAGTAGTCGATCCCACAGGTGTGCCTAATGCTGCAGAAAATGTTTCGCAGTTGTGATTTTTAGAGTACTAATAAAATAATAGTGCTTAATTAAATGGCACTTATATATTGACCCATATTTGCAGCTGCCTGACAGTTCATGTTCAAGGGAGAGACCTGACATCTGGTGCAGTACTCCGTGGTTCCATGCATCTAGTTGACCTGGCAGGAAGTGAACGGGTTGACAAATCGGAGGTGACAGGAGATAGATTAAAGGAAGCACAGCATATCAATAAATCTCTTTCTGCTTTAGGAGATGTGATTGCCTCTCTTGCTCAAAAAAACTCACACGTTCCCTACAGGAACAGCAAACTCACTCAATTACTCCAGGATTCACTTGGTAATATTAACCAAAGACATTCTGTTTCCCTTCTTTCTCTAATATAATTTCATTCTGCTTATTTTTCTGGTCTCAATAATCTCCAGGTGGTCAGGCTAAGACACTCATGTTTGTCCACGTAAGTCCTGAGGCTGATGCTCTTGGAGAAACAATTAGTACTCTTAAATTTGCCGAACGGGTTGCCACTGTTGAGCTTGGCGCTGCTCGAGTTAATAAAGATAGTTCAGAGGTGAAGGAGCTGAAAGAGCAGGTTCGTAATTTATGCTCTTCATCTTTTATTCTTCTTTGGGATCAAGTTAAGAATTGGCCTCATTTTATATATCCTTGTACATGATACAAGAAAATGACGGGCTTGCGTAAGGCATGTCTTAAAGTTGTTATTTTTGTTACTACTGATTTTCTTATTATCTTTTACGTACCTTTCCATCTAGAAATGCAATGACTTGTTTTTATTATGTTTGATTTCAGATTGCTAATCTCAAAGCAGCCTTAGCAATGAAGGAAGGAGAGTCAGAAAATTCACAGCATTCTCGATCCAGCACCCCAGAAAGACTTAAAGGGAAGCCTAGTTTGCCTTTTTCTTACAGTTGGCATAGTGAAAGTAGCATCACCAATGGTCATAGGCAGATGGAGGATGGTAATGCAGAGGTAAAAAAGTTAACCAATGGCTGAAATTGATTCTTCGCGCGCTGCTTTCAGTTATAGATATATTTTTTTTGTTGATTGATGTTGCCTGAGCATGGAGGTTGTACTCATGATTTTCATCTAATGCCCAAGGTCACAAATCTTTTAATGTTTGGATCTCCCATCTAATAATTTGGATAATGCTTATTTTACTACTTATACCAAGACATGCCATTTTATCATTAGAAAATCATCTCAGCATCATGTGAAAATGATTTTAGTGCATGCTTGTAATATGTATATATTTAAAGTTTCATAACCATAATTTACTTCCTGATTAATGATCTGCAGGTTAGGAACCACTATTCGTCTATTCCAAGAAGGCGAAGCTTGGATCCCCAGGACTTGATAATGTATTCACCTCCTTGGTCATCTGCTGGCAGTCCAGCACTAAGTGGAAAGGAGGATGACAAAGAATCGGTTTCTGGTGACTGGGTTGACAAGGTCATGGTGAATAGGCTTGACGCTGCAAGAAGAGATGAAAACCCTGCAGGGCAATGGGAAGTGGACAGCAGACAGTTGCCCGGGATGTTTTATCAGATTAATGCTCGAGACCCTTCGAAAATTTATCCAGAACAACCCTATAAATCTCCACCAAAAACAAAGGACAACCAAGAGTATGATGCTCAGAGGAGTAGGTTTGAAATGGCATCCACTGACGACTCTGATGAACTTGAGGCTGCAACAAGTGATTCTTCTGAGCCAGATTTGCTATGGCAATCTAACATTCCTAGAATGACCAGCCTTCCCAATCCCAATGTGTTGGGATCTAAAACAAAGAAGACAACTAATCCAAGGGGATTCAAGAGTACAGGAACAAGGTAAGCTATCTGATTACTGATCTCTTTTCTTTGAGCCACATTTCTGGTCTTGTAAACTTACATATTTATGCATTACTTATCTAACATGTAAGCTTTCTTTGCTGTTGATACCACTGCCATTTTATCTTGTTGCTAGACTAGCATTTTATTTTAAGGTTGGCACTTCAATTTTTTTTTCAACAGAAAGTTTAATATTTTATTTTTTCTGGTTTTGTTAACAGGAGTTTGATTCCATCACTAATTCCTTCACCTTCAAGGAAACTACCAAATGGGGCGAGTCCGGGCCTCAACAAACCTGGAAGGCAGCTAGTTTCTGTTGATGGAAAGAGGAAAACTGGGCATGCAAAGTGACATAAAAGGAAGTGGCTTGGTGATTTTTCTTTTCTTTTCCATTTTTTGTGTATCTATTGTATAGTTGTAGAGAAAGGGATACAGAGAGGAGAAAGAGTTGAGTGGTAATCGATTTCAGTTGCCTGTGTTTCTGTGGTGGTGATCATGAGATTCATGCTGTCCCACCACGCCGATTTCAATTTGTTTATATGAGTTTTCTTCATCTTGTGAATTCTTTTGACATCTTGCTTCTTTTTTCTCCTATTGTATTCTCAGTTGTTTAAAGAGAAGTGCAATATATAGAAAAGATCAATAAATTACATCATCCCGTCTTCATTTCGTGTTTCCGCACTTAATTTTCTCAGCCTTTTGGCTAACATTAAACGATTATGTTTTATGTGGCATCCTTTCTGCATCATAAATTCAGAAGGGGAGAGAAAACGAAACAAGGAAAGCAAATGAGCACAAACTCAGAAATTTGACACAACTTTCTGCTTCTCCAAGTTATTCTGAAAATGCACGAGCAATTAGCAAAGCTATGGAAATGTATTTGCATTGCCCTGAATATCTATGGAAGTTTGGTGATGAGCTAACAGCAGTTCCATGCTTGTCCTCAACGTATCCAATGCAGCTGACCAGCTAGCTAGACTCCTCTTTTGCCACTCTTCACCATTTTTACTGATAGAAGTATGTATCTTTAGTTCCTCAATTGGATAGCCGGTATAAGATTTTGATATAAAAAATATTGCTATCACAGCCTATATATGACTTCATTCTTCAAACGCTAGCAATTTCATGATCCCTGAAGAGAAAAATTTATCCCTGAAATGATATCTTAATATATTTTGCAGTCGTATTACTTGGACTCTGGATCCGTAGCTGATATGGCAGAGTGTCCGACTACTTTCTTGGCTATTGATAAGTTGCAGGTGCAACTCATCGTAATGTGCCGTGAGAAATTCAGCGACCACAGTTCCATAATCTAATGAAAAAACTGATTGCAGTCAAGTTTCAAATCTCAATTTCCCCTGATCAATTTATCAAGCCAAGTTTAACAAGCATGACCATGATTGTGACTTTCCTCTCAGGCCAACAGACATCCACTTGCTTTGCTTGTGGATGCATGCCAATCTTTCCAGCTAGGGATAGGGACCCCAGTGCAATGAGTGGGAAAACCCTAAGTGGGGTCCAATCACACATGGCCACGTCAGCAAATGCCATTGCCTGCGTCACATGTCTTTTCAAACCCATAAATGGATTGAGATTAGCAAGAGAATCTTATATTAGGCATGGATGGTTCTTCATACAAGAAATCATTTTTAACCTAATCTGCTGATCCCGTTTTAAAGGTTTGGACGTTAAGATCAAGGCACATGGTTTTCTAGAGATCATTTTCACTGAATTGGATTGACATTGAATGTGAAAGGGAAGATGAAATGTCATTCCAGCAATGGAGTCCAGCTATGAGGAAAATGATAGTCCAAAAAAAGAATGGGCAAAGCACTTGAATTATCTTCAAAATGCAACAAAAGCAAAATAAACAGAGATCTTATCTTTGCATAGTTGATTGGCTACATGTCACTTTTGACATTCTTTATCCTTAAAAAAATATTTATGAGTTGATCTGATATAACTACCAGATCATGAATTAAATGACTTAACTGGTAAATTCATATAAATTTTATATAATTTACGAGCTTCATATATCACTTTCTATTAATCAAAATAAAATAGTTATAAGACTCAATCAAAGAATCGACCCATTTGATAATAAATTAAATGGGTTGACATGCAAGATAATATAGTTTTGCATAGTTCATTGGCTTTACATGTCACATTGTGGCACTCTTGATATAATATAATTATAAGACCTAATCTAGAAGTTAACTCGGGTCCGGGGTCATGAATAAGATGGGTTGAACTATAGGTCCATAGTATAATTTATTGGCTCTGCACATCATTATATAGCACTCTCTATCCCTCTTAATAACATAATTATAAACCTTAATTAAAAAGTTAACCCTAACCAAGGTTGGAGTTATAAATTGAGTGAGTTGACGCATGCTGGCTAATCAAACCAGACTTTGATTTTTTATTAAATCCTGAAAATGATGTTATTTTGATAAAAAAAAAAAATCATTATTAGATTTTGCTACTGACCCTACTAAGCCTGGCCTCAAAATTAGCAAATCAATGAGTTGACCCATTGGGCAGGCCTAGTCTTATAAGTAGCTGGCTGGTGTGGCTTGATTGTGAAATTGCTTATCATGATTAGGTCAATTAATCATCTTGTTTTCCTCTTAACCCACATAATTATTGCCAGCCAACATACAGCACTGCTTCCCAATATATCTCAGGCATGTTCATCAAAGTCAAAACCCTAACAATGACATTTGTTGAGGGAGGAAATAAAAAATTAATAACCATTTTAGTCCCTTGTCATCTGCTAATTTTAATAGTTGGATTGTATATTTTATGATGTCCGAATTTATTTTTGAAGACATGACATCCTGTCCACTAATGTAATATAAGACAAATGTTAGAATATCTTTCTGCTTCCCTCCATATTTTGCTGCTTGGCAGATGCTTTGAGTAATTCTTTGAGATGGTATACTTTCATTTGTTCTAAAACGTTGAGAGATGATAGTAAAATAATTATGGTATGTATAGTAGATTTTCAATTTAAATTTAAAATAATTAGAGTTTTATTCGTTTATATAATAGAGTTTCAAGTCTTGTAACCAAATGATTATTAGTTTGAATTTTATTATTTTATTTTTATTTTTATTAATTGTGCAAGATAATGTGAATTTATGTAATTTTTTAATAAATTTTTATTGTGAATATATATTAAATAATAATATAAGATTTTATTTTAAATTCACCAAAAAGCATAAAAATTTAAATCAAGATAGTTCCATCAAATTAGATTGTATAACTATACCTAAAATAATAATAAAAAAAAACAGTGACAAAATGTAATTGAAAAGGTTTTTTTTTCTATATTACATCAAAATTATTATTAATATGAAAAAAATATTATTTCTGTGTTTTTTACCTGAAAACTATTAAAATAGTATTTTAAAAAATATTTTTAGTATTGATATATTAAAATAATAATAATAAATATTAATTTAAAACTAAAAAATAGTTCAATTGCTCTTAAAAATCATAATTAAAGCGTAAAAAAAACCACCTCTTGTACACTCTCTGGCACGCGCAGAAAAACCCCGCGTCTCTCTCTCTCTCTCTCGATATTTAATGTCTCTCTTGATTTCTCTTCCAATCAAATCAGTCGAACTTGTAAGCCTTTTTTTTTTCTTTCTCTCTCTAAAAAAAATCTTTATTTTTTCTTGGTTCGTTCGAGAATAAAAAATGAAACTTTGTCCTTGTTTTTAACGAAAAATCTTGGGTTTTTGTTGCAGAAATGAAAGGTAATTAATTGACCAAAACTTGCAATGCTGGATCTGTTGACACCTCTTCATGTTTCAACTGTGAGTGCTTTCTCTTTCCTGGGTCTGTTTTTTAATGCTCTTGGCGTTCACTTTTTAATGCACATTTTGTGTTTAAGTGCTTAAAGTCGTGTTTTTTGGTTTAATTCATTGACCCTTTGCGGTTCTTTTTGTTTTTGTGTATTCAAGTTTGGCTCTTAATGGAAAATAAGGAAAACCCATTTCTTGAGATTTGAGCATTTTGGGGGGTGATGAATAATTTGGTGAAATTTTGTTGAAGAAGTGTCTTGGGTTTGTTTTGATGGAAAATTATGAAGACCCATTTGTTGAGACTTGCACCTTTGGGGTTTAGTCACTTGATTTGTTCATATTTGAGTGAAAATTAGATAAAATAGTGGAGAATTGGGGTGGTTGATGAATTGTGATCTATAGTCTTGTTTGAGAGGGATGAAAGAAATAAGGTTTTAGCATTAGTTTTTCTTACTAGTGTAAAGACCGAGAATTGCATGGTTGCATTGACAATTTCTAGCTTTAGTTTACTTGCAGATGCATTGTTTTGTACTGAATTGATTTATAGAATTTAGTTCAGACACTCGTGAGAAATTATATGAAATAGATGACATTTTACATAAAAGTTTTCTTTTTTCTTTTCATGGTGAAGATATTCCTTGAAAAAATAGATTTTTTTAGTGATTTTAGTGTTTGTTGAATAAGATTGCCATGTGAAGGTTTTATGATTCAGTCAGATATGCATCTTTAATTTGCTTCATGAAAGATTGAATAGGGTTTTGGCACTGGAGTTATGGAAATGCTGACACGTAAATTGCCATGAGCCAGGACGAAGTATCCAGGATGAGACCTCCTCTCGTTCCACTTGCGACTTTGATTGGACGTGAGCTTAGGAATGAGAAGATCGAGAAACCTTTTGTTAAGTATGGACAAGCTGCTTTAGCAAAGAAAGGAGAGGATTACTTTCTTATAAAACCCGACTGCCAGAGGGTTCATGGGGATCTGTCGACATCATTTTCTGTGTTTGCGGTACTCCCCTTTTCTTTTATACATTTACTTCCTCATTCAAGAGATGGTTCTGCACGGTTGCTGAGATAGTCAAGCAGAAGAAAAGGAAACGATCAAATAATTTATGATTTTAACATGAAAAAAATAATCACCCTTCAGTCTCAAATATCTGGAGACTTGATTTGAATCTTTAATTTTTTTTCCTTTTATTTTCCAACCTTTATCCATGATAAAGTGGACCTTATGTTAATTAGGAGTAACTTCAGGACCCACCAAAATTCTTAAATCTGGTCTAATTGGTTTTTACAGAATTACTCAGTTTTTGTTTTGTTGGCAGATCTTTGATGGACATAATGGGATTTCAGCTGCTATCTTCGCAAAGGAGCAGTTATTGGATAATGTATTGAGTGCAATTCCTCAAGACATCAGCAGGGAGGAATGGCTTCAAGCGCTTCCTCGAGCACTTGTTGCTGGTTTTGTGAAAACTGACATAGAATTCCAGCAGGGAGGTATGTCTATGCACCCCTTATGCTGTAGTTCTATTCTTTTTGTTGCATCTTACATCTCTTTTCTCTCTGTGTGTGTATGTGTACAGGTTCTAATTTTTCAGTTTAATGTAAATTGCAGGGGAGACTTCCGGGACAACTGTAACATTTGTCATAATTGACGGGTGGACTGTGACTGTTGCTTCTGTGGGGGATTCACGATGCATATTGGACAGCCAGGGGGGTGTGGTTTCTCTATTGACAGCTGATCACAGGCTAGAAGAAAATGTAGAAGAGAGGGAGCGTGTAACTGCAAGTGGGGGCAAAGTAGGAAGGCATGTTTTGGGGGGCAACGAGGTTTGGTGCTCTTTTTATTTGTCACTTGTGACATGTTCAGATATTTATTTTATGCTCTCCCTCCTCCGCTCTTGTTTGTATCTTATATGTACAGTCTCCCAATGGTTTGTAGGTTGGTCCCCTGCGATGTTGGCCAGGTGGATTATGTCTTTCTAGGTCAATAGGCGATACAGATGTTGGAGAGTTCATTGTTCCAATACCCCATGTCAAGCAAGTGAAAGTGAGCTCATTTGTTAATGTCAATGATGGGTTTTCAACAGGTTTTTTTTAAATTAATTTTAAAGCTTAGAAATCTCCTTTTTTGGTTATTTAGCTTTCAAATTTTGGTGGAAGACTCATCATCGCATCTGATGGTATCTGGGATGCCTTATCTTCTGATATGGCTGCCAAGTCTTGTAGGGGTTTACCTGCAGAGCTTGCTGCAAAGCTGGTTGTTAAGGTGACATCTAGCGCATACTCTAGCTTCTTGCGTGTTTACCATGATGATTATTTTGCTTTATTGCTAATACTTGTTGGTTTTTGCTCTTTAGGAGGCATTGAGATCAAGGGGCCTGAAGGACGATACGACATGCCTTGTTGTTGATATTATCCCGTCTGACATTCTTTTCTTACCTCCAATACCCAGGAAGAAGCACAATATGTTCAGTTCAATTCTTTTTGGAAAGAAAGCTCTGAGCTCTGTGAGCAAATCAACAAATAAGCTTTCTGCTGTTGGTGTAGTGGAGGAACTGTTTGAAGAGGGTTCTGCGGTTCTTGCAGAAAGGTATGTTGATTGTAAAATTCATTTTAATTATTTTTCACAGATAGTGTATGTAAAACCATGGAGTATAGGACGAGAGGCAAACTCACATCCCAATGGTCTTTTATTACCTATCCCATTATTCAGCGGCTGATGATCAGTGATCTGTTTATTACTTCACTTATATAATGCGACTATCAAGTGAAGAAGGGAAGTTTCGAAGTTATGTCCTCTTGGAATGTGGTTTGTAATTTGTCGCATCTTCTTTTTTCAATGAAAATGCAGATTAGGTAAGGATTTCCCCGCCAACTCTGGGATACACAGATGTGCTGTCTGCCAAGTGGATCAAACCCCAGCTGATGGTTTATCAGCCAACACAGGTTCTTTCTTCTCACCCAGGTCAAAGCCATGTGAAGGCCCCTTCCTCTGCAGTAACTGTCGGGAAAAAAAAGATGCTATGGAAGGCAAAAGGCCAAGCAGACCCACAGTGACTGCATAACAATATCTGGTAACAGAGTAAATATTTGACATATTTTTGCTGGCAATGTGAGCATGCTTGGCTTTATATTCCGGTACTGATTTTGTAATAGATGTGTAAGAAATGAGGTAGAAATACAGGGAGTAGGTGTTTTTGTCTTCAATTGTTTGTATTGATTGTGTTTTGTGCTCGGCTTCTGTTTTGTACTGACTGAAGGAAGATGGAATTGCTGTCTGATAGATATGTTTGCGATAGTTTGATTGCTAACGGCTTGAATTTGCAAGTAAAAAATGAAGGCTGCATAGTTAAATCTTCCATTGTGTTCACTTCGGATACATTGTAGTAGAATAGCAAACTACATACAAAATGGCTTCATGTAATGTTTTTCAATTAAGAGTTTCTATGTTTTTGTAGTGCTGTTTGGTTTCCAGGGATGTTAACCATTTTTTGCTAGTTTATTCTGGGATTGACACGCCAAGTTGACAAGTTCAAACTGGATATACTAAGAGTGGAAAATACAAGATATATACTCCCAAGTTTCCTCAACCATTTATTGCATGCCACTTGATGGTTCATCCAATACCCCAAAACTAAAGAAGCCACGTGCCAAGCATATTCATGCGGTATAAATATATTTAAAGCTTTTGCACACCAACTTCCCTCCTTTCTTTGTAGTCCAAAGTGCAAGGAGCAACAAAAGGAGAGTCGATTCTCCTGATGTGCATTGTTTTACATGAACAAAATGAGATGCCCAGGACAGTTATTGGCGCATTATTGTTGCTTTTACCTTGTCAAATGATACAAAGGGTCAATCATAATAATCGATCATGCATTCAAACGTGATTTGTTAACAAGGAAGTTGCCCCCGTGATCACTCATGATAATGAAAAGCTTGGTATCCATTGAATGCACGAAAGATAAGTTGGATCCATCAGCTCATTTAGTGAAGTAATAAAATCAAGAGAGAGAAAAGTTGAATTTATTTGATTTTAAATAGCAAACATCTAGATGGAACAAGCACACACATGCGGGCAATAAAAAGAAAGAAAGTGAGCAAGGACATGAGATGCAAGTTAGGCATAACAACTAGCAATATGGTTCAAAGGCTTGCACCACAAGTAGTCAAACGCTGCCTCCTAGAATGGAGGCAGCCATTGCAGCTCAATTCCGTAGTTCCATCTATCGATGGGATCATCAGGTTTGATGTCCACAACAGACGTATAAGCAGTGCACCCTCCAGCCCTGACCCTAATCCTATGTGAGGTCATTGCTGTATCTTTCAAAAAGTGGCAACAAAGAGTACCTTTGCATCCACTTCCCTCTCCTGCCTCCTCATACTGCCTACAAAAGCTGGTCGATGAACAGTTCAACGGTGACAGTAGGATGTTATCAGAGCAGTTGAATAACATAACAGTGTTACGAGTGGATATGTTGAACGCGGAGTTTTCATCAAGCCTTAATCCTCCTAAGGAAAGATCAGAGGAACAACATGTGGTCTTCGCTATCAGGGGAGGGCTTATGACAAGCTTTCGAGCACTAGGGTTGATGCTAAGGATCCTGTAGTAAAACCCTTGAGCTGACAAGAACTCTAGAGCACCACTGTTGCAATAGATTCTGTACCTAGGGTTTCCACAATTTTCACTTGTGCTAAGTGGGTAAGGGACTTCCATGTTGCCACATTTAGGGCAAACGTCAAGGGCTGGCACATGGGATAGTAAAGTGAGCAGAAAGACTATCACAAACATCATCTTCACTCTACTGTTCAGAGCAGAAGAGAAAATACTAGATGACGCATGGAGCCTAACAGCTATATGCCTTATATAGACATTCACACCCATGTAACTCCTCAAGCCATAATGCCAATTAACTGCTGCTAAATAAAATATGGTCACAAGATATTGGAAACAAGAACAATAAAGAATTCTGATACAAGTGCGGTGTCCCTTGTTGCAATGTCATGCAATCTGGAACCTGCAAACATGGCAGATTCTCTGCTACCTTTCCAAATAAAGACATTTAAATAGTCATCAAGTTTATATGACCTCCATGTACTTTGAAGCTGATTAGCTGAAGTAACGATGCACCAACCCAAAGAATCTGAGACAGCATATAACCAACCATCAGATTGGCCTCACTTAACAGGAAATGGGGATTAATCACAGCATCCAAAATTGAAAAGTTCAGAACAAGAAAGCAATACCTAATGACTATAAGAACATGTGTTCACTTGTCTAAGAAATGCTAGAACTTCAGTGCGAAGTATAAATAACCTGGCATTAAAATGCAGTAACAGGGGCCATGACGTCTGCATCACACCATAAATCTCATAACCAACACATAATAATCCAAGATAACAAGTGATAAACTGAAACTTTGAACATGTTAAATCGTGTAAATGTGCACACACCAAGTTATACAGCAGTCTGGTCTTGCTTCCATAATCCCACCTGATTCCAATCTAGATTTGTGATGATTATCAAATGAATTTTCTGATGAACATGCGTCTATGAGACAGTGCATAATAAAATAACTAAATCCCACTTCCCTTCTTTTGAATTTTCGTGGGCCATTTCCCGAAGTGGTTTTGTATTAAATGATAAAAACTCGTTGGGTTGATCAAAAAAGGCAAGGACAAGCCGAAAAAGTTAGTGTGGTATCTTCATATAACACCATCATGTCATTAATCTAACAAAGCTTAAGACTGTGGTTGAGCAATGATTAGCTTGGTGATTGAGCATAAAACTCCTAAAGCAGATCCATAAGCTTTAAACGGATTCTAGAATCTTATGTAACCTGGTTATCGACTGGCATTATTACAGATTACTTTTGTATAGCTTCAAACTAGTTATAGGGTAGAAATCACATAATCCTCTAAGTTAATAAAAGAAAATATCGGGATGAAACCGGGTCAGCCAGAGGAATCCAAATCCCAACTGAGACCCCTCAGCTGAAACTAGATAGATAAAACATCAATCAACGATGACTGAAAAGCAAAAACTGACTCTATCTCCCTGATGAAAAGATAAAATCCCAGTCATAAGTAGAAAACAAACCTCTCGATACCATACCATGGACCATGTGATTAATTAGCAAGTAGCAGGAAGAGAAGAACACCTACGAAGATCATCAAAGGAAATGATACTGATGTTTTCTCCACTCCTTACGAGGCGAACCTTTCCTGCAAAGCTTAAATTGCAAGTTGAATAAAATGAGGACTTCGCAGTATAATACTTCATATTTTGTAAATCAACCCCAGAATTTCTAGCCAAACAAAATCAGTATCTTTTCTATCTCTCCACCACCCCAAACTTTAACACCAAGTTGAATTCAAGACCATTTACTGTGATCTTGAAAGACGATGACACCCATCTCTCCATGTCCCCATGCTTTCAACTTTATCTGTCAGTCTGTTTCTAAAGGAAAAAGGCGCCATTTTTGGCAACCACAGTTTCTTGCAGTAACCATATAATCTCTCTATCCTCCAAATTTATCTTCTCAATATAACAAAAGAGCAACATGCTGTGGTGAACGAAAAAAACATGTAACATAATGACCAGACAGAAGACATTAGAACGGCATTTAACCACTGGAGGCTCCGTATTGCACGATGGGGCTAGAAACTTTTTAATAGATAAAATATTTATTTTCTAAAAAGTCCTGCATCCAATTTAACATCACTTTTGTCCAACATTCGTTATGGTTGAGTTGGATTTCGTTTGGATAAAGAAAATAAATATTTGTAACATTGTAAAATATTTTTTTTTTTATCTATCATCTTAATTTTTTTGTGTTTCCAAATAATAATTAATTGTTTTTTTATTCACTTATTTATACTTGTTGTTCAATACTTAGTATCGAAATAATAATTAATCTGCTATTTTATTAACTTTTCTAGATATGTAATGTTTAATATTGTAATAGAAATTGCTATTTTTTTTAAATACATCAAAATAATATTTTTTATTTTTTAAAATTTATTTTTGATATCAATTCATCAAAATAATTTCAAAAATATTAAACTTTATGTTTTCCTTCTCCAATATCTACTCAGTTAATCACATATCTTCTGGTAATTTGTAGTATCTTCTGGTAATCATTTCCAGATGATGAGAACAGATGGTAACGTCAGTAAATACATATAACAAAAAAAGAAAATATAAAACACTGATTTCAGTACAGGGTAGCCCAAATACCAAGGCCAAAACCAGAATTTAAAAGAACGAGCATGTGGGAGATTTCGGCAGCCTCTTGTCTGAATCTGTTCCATGTTATGACATCCGCACGCTGATCTTGTAGGCTTGATGATGTGCTTGAAGCTAATGTTAAGTTTAGAAGAAATACATAACTGATAGCCAACACTTATACACACAACACGGAGATTATTGAAGACCTAGACATAGCCGATTAGGTTTACAGGCTAAAATTTCCATTGTCACCACATCCCGAATTGCTTTAAGCCATTATCAAATGTTGTTGGGTTGGTTAAGAGAAATTGATTTGTTAACAGGTAGGTGTCTTGAGACGGCCAGTCACTTCTGGGGAAAGGGCCATGTTTCTGCCTGGATGATTTGCACCAGCTGATGTGCAAATGCGGCCTTTCGTTTAAATGATACAGATTTGCTAGAACAGAAGGGTGGTTCCCATGGAAGGGGCAGTGAAAAAAGACATTGACACAGGAACCTTGATCTCCGACACTGGGGATAACACGTAAATGGAATCGAAGTGAAAAAGAATAAAAAAAAACTCTTCCAAGGTTTGACAGGTCCAGGATACAATAAACAATTTGCCAACATTATCATGTAGAGAGAAAAAAGAGACAAGGATGCCACAGTTGAATGGTTCCGCGTGCCTACAAAATTAGAAACAATAATTAACTAATAATTATTCCTTGAGGATTTTCCCACATCCAATTGCAGTAAAAACGAGCACCAGACAAAAATGGCCGCATTAAAATGTTCAAGAAGACACTGGGATTATCAGCGACCGCGTGGCCTAGATGATGACCAAGTTGACTTTGAACCTCCACCCCACTTATCACTAGGGGGGTTGCGATCATCAGGCCTGCTGCCACCACTGCCAAAACGGCCACCACTGCTCCACCGGTCTGTATCTGAAGGGGGCTGCCTGGCACTGCTCCATCGGTCTGTATCTGATGGGGCTGGCCTGGCACTGCCACTTCCCCACCTATCAGTTTCTGGAGGTGCCTGCGCCGAGCCATCAGTTCCCCCTAGCCGAAATCTGGGCACATACTTTCCAGGGGCTGGTGCAGCAGCAGCAGCAGCTGCTGGAGCTGCACCACCAGGCTCTGGACCAGCAGGAGGCTCAGAAGACCTAGAAGGCCCATCAGCTGCTCTTCCCAAGAGAGCTTCCCTCCTTAGCCGTTCCTTTTCCTCTAGTTCACGTTCTCTCTGTCTCTGCTTCTCAGCTATCTCATCCAACTTTGCCTTGCGTTCAGCTTCTTCTTTCCTGCGTCTCTCAGCCTCTGAGTTTTAAAACACCAACACAGAGAGCATGAGCTGGTCTTAATCATAGACATATATATGCATAGAGGAGATGGTGTAACTACATAGTTGAACGGGGAAGGCAAGCAGAAACACTAGGGGGGAAAAGTAGATAAATGATGAAATTGAAACTCATTTAACATCAAGTGGAGAAAATCTACCTTGAAGCTTGCGAGCCTCTTCCTCTTCACGCAGCCTTCTCAGTACCTCCTCTTCAGTCCTCACAAAGAATATTTTCTTCCTCAAAGCTTCTCTCTCTTGTTTCCGTACTTGAACAATCTGGTTGATTCTTTCTTCCCTCTCGGCTCTCCTTTGGTTGAACTCTGCCTCTCGGCGGCTCTGCACTCTTTCCTCAAAAATGATCTGACAGGGTACAAAAATTGAATTCCTTTAAATGTTGAAAGCAAGCCAAGAAATCATAACACAGAATATCCAGGCTGAAGGAGTTATCCTCATATTTCCTCTGGTAAAGAAGCTTCCCATGACAAATGGTATCACAGGGATATTAGATACTGACCTTGTTCTCCAACATCCGAGACAGCCTATTCTTCTCCTTGAGGTCCCCATCATGGCGCTGTCTGCTCAATTCAATTTCTTGCTGCAATGCAGATACCAATTAGAAAGGCAACAACCTAAAAAATTGCCACAGAACACTATATTGAATGAAAATACCATCACCATCACCATCACGATCATTGTTTTAAGCAAGTTGCAATTTAAGATGTGAAAGACGGGAAGAGAATTAAATGTTTGTGTAAAAAGACCAAGAAGGAAAACAGCCTTTCATGGACATATGACCAAAAAATTGCCAAAGAACACTATATTGAATGAAAACACCATAACGGTATCGATCATTGTTTTATGCAAGTTGCAATTTAAGATGTGAAAGACAGGAAGAGAGTTAAATGTTTGTGTAAAAAGACCTAGAATGAAAACACCATATCGTTATCGATCATTGTTTTATGCAAGTTGCAATTTAAGATGTGAAAGACAGGAAGAGAGTTAAATGTTTGTGTAAAAAGACCTAGAAGGAAAACATCCTTTCATGGACATATGACCAAAAATTAAGCAGATACCTGCTGCTCATGTTCATGAAGTGCCTTTTCTTCCACCAATCGTTGTTGAAAAGCAGCTTCAATCAGTGGGGCTGCCTCTTCTCTTTTCGCTCTTTCCAAATAATCCATGGTTTTAACTAATTTCTGTAATTTCTTCTCCATTTCCTGTCTCTCTCTGAGCTGCTCACTCAAAGCCCTTTCCATTAAAATTTGCTTCGTCACTTTCTCCTGCATGGAGAAAATATTGTCATGTTGAGCACAACCCCCAAAATACTGGAAAGTAAATTTAGAAAGGTATAAACTCACCCCTTCTAAGATCGGCTTCTTTCCTCCTTTCCTTTTACTCCGTTTCTCTTGTTCCTCAAGTAAAGCTTGTGCTTCTTCAAGTTCACGCTCCTCAATTTCCCGGAGGATCCTTTGTTTGTTCCTTTGCTCATACTCAGCTGCAAGCCTCTTCTTCTCTACCTCTTCTGTAATCTTCTGCTGCTTCAGCTTCCTTGACTCCTCCTCTCGTTCCTGAAAGCAAAAGATTCATATAAGAAAAATGAATGCCATGGTAAATGATGAGTACGTAAGTTATCTACTGAGGCGGCAGCAGTTTAAACAGCACTACCATTTCCAAAAGTTGACGTTCTTGTTCCTCCTTTCTCTTTTCAATGACGGATTTCCGAGCTAGAAGTATCTTGTGTTCCTTATCAACAATCTCCCCTAGTCCCGGTAAAATCTCACCCAGCTTTGATGATTTCTTTGTTGGAGGATAAATCATAGCCCTTGCTTTATTTAAGGATTCAGCAAAAACATTCAAGTGATCTCGCAGCCCATCAGATTCAAGATCCTGTAAAAGTCAACCCAATGAATGCAGTCAAACTCTGATTTGATGTCTAACCATTTCACAAGAACAAAGGATAGTTGACAAGACAGACTGTTGGAATGAATTGTTGAAAGCAAACAGCCAAGTTGCAAGCACAATATACTTTTTTCCAAACAAAAGATGTGATGCAGTGCGACTCAAGTATATCAATAGTTCAGAATGGAATTTAACAAAGGGACATGAAGTACAACAAGATTAATATGGTCCAGTTTCATTAGTTATGAAATTATATTTCACAGCATCAACCAGGGTGGGGGGGTCAATGATGCGTGATTAGAAACACAGCATAGAGAATGAAGCATACCTGAGTGTCAAACAGCACAGCATGCTTCATATGGTCCACTTTCATAGCTATGAAATTATATTTCACAGCATCAACTGAAATCTTCTCGACAGCAGAGAAATCAAAAAAGGGGATCATCCGAGACAAACTCTCAATTTTCATGGTCTGATACACATGAGACACCTGAAAGATCATGGACAAGCACAAGTGACCAAAGAGAGAATAAATAACTTAAATTTAAATAAACTCCAAGAGAAAAGGTAAAGAAGGAAAATTGTCTACCTGTTTAAGCAACCTCAGGGTAGCAAGCTTCTCAAGGGCAGTGACATATTGGGAGAGGTGAACTTCAGGCACAGAAGAAGCTGAGGCAAGTTTTCCCCCAAGTTTGGAAATCTTGGATAACAAAGGCTGAACCTTTGCTGTAAGATCTAAAGGTAAAAATTCATGTTCCAAAAGATGGTAAAGATCTTTCACTTCCTGAGTTGCATAGCTCATGACACCTTTGGATACCTGAAAACAATGTCCAAACCAGACAATTCAAAACTTTTCACAAGAACAGGGCAAAATGTGGACACTGTTTCAAAAAACCCATTTATAATGATTTGCTGTATTGTAGAATTGCGGCACAAGAATTCATGATTGTAGCATTAGATTTCCATTGTTAAACAATTAAAAAACAATTCTTAAAACATGCACTCTGTTTTTTAAGAATGAATGGATGAATAATAAAATAAATAGCAAGAAACTATCAATTCAAACTTACCAGTTCTGAAAGAAGGGATGATCTTGAAAGCTGCAAAAAAAAAATGCATTATGGAAATGAGAAACATTAGAAAAATTAGTAAATGATAGATCATGAAAGTAAACGCAAGCAAATAAATCGCATTACCACTTCTCTACTCTCGGGTTTCAGATCTAGATTGAAACCTATAAGATTAGCCATCCGCATATTCCGCTCTTTCTCATTTTCAAGTTCCAAATGAGATGCACCCTGAGTGTGATCATAAGGAGCCACTGCTAGAGCAGCCAAAACAACAGATGATGCTATCATCTGCAAATCTTTCTGGCTTAAGTTTTTATTGAAACTTTTCTGAAGTGTAAAAAGCTTTAACCATGCATAAGCATGGTAAAGATGACTTGATGATATCCAGAAAATCTCTGTTAGCTTGGCATAATAAACCACCATCAAGGATGCCTTGGGAGTTTTTTTTACCATGAACATCAATCCATGGATATCTTCAATGGACCGAAAAGCTTCCTGTGCAGGAAAGTCAGGTACGTGAATGGAAAATGAATACAGATATACATCCTAGAAGATACGCTAAAGGTACATGACCTCATATGCAAACCTGCCAGAGCTCAAGCTCAGTAGCTACTTTTAGCTGCTCAAATCGAGTATCAAGATACAGCTGCAAGCTCTCTGGGGCTGATATATCAGGTCGATCTCTTTGGTCTCTATATTTGTTGAGGTTTGCTAAATGATTCCTGATGATCTCACACAGCCTCCTAAATTCTGTTGTCCGCTTGTATTGCTTGCAGAATTGAAAAGCTCGGTGGGCTGTCATCTGCATGTAACAGTTTAAGTTCAATAAGATGATTCTTTGGATTAACAGTACTTGCATACAAATGGCCATTAGAATGGACATAACTAATCGACCATATAACGCAATGTCTAATGATGAAAGACGGTAGAAACATGAGCACTTAGTTCTTAAGGACAAACTATAGTAGACATAATATGAGCAGAGGGCATGGAGGAAAGAGGAACTCAAGAGTACAGTGCGCAAAAGTTAGTCAGCATCAACATACAGATTCTAATCACCTTAATGTGTAATAACTCAGCCAGTGAGCAAAAGTTAGTCAGCATCAACATACAGATTCTAATCACCTTAATGTGTAATAACTCAGCCAAGCAACTACAAAAATTGAAACTGCATAAAACATAATAAATCATTTGTAATATTCAATTCGTCCAGCTGGCAGAAGTTTAAATACCTAACACACATGCCTTCTATCATAACCCACATGTAAGCTTCAAGTCATCAGATGTTCTCATTTTGAAATTCTATAGAGACAGATGCTGGCAATATGAAAAGACCAGGCATTGAACCAGATAGTTTTATGTTTAAAGTAAAATTACCGCATATAGGGCCTCTAACTTTGAGTTGTTTCGTAATATTTCAAGTACTGTTCTATAGGTCTCCCACAGAAACTTGAACCAAGGAGTAACAAGCTCCCGATCAGACCTATCCTTTCCCTTCTCACCACTGACATAACTAAGCATCAGATCTTCTGGCCTTTTATCTGCTTCCAGATCATCCACATCAAGAGCTTCTTCAAGGGCTTCTGCCTGACTACGAGCTTGTTCAGCTTTCTCAGTGGAAAGATGCATGAAATGCTTGATCACCTCCTCCAAGGAAGTGACGTTCACTTGTTGGCAAACAATACGGTACTGAATCAGACCATCCTTGGCAAACCTGCCCCTCCGCAAGTCAACACAAAGCTCTACATACTTAAACATAATCCTCTCAAGTGGCTTTTGCCACGCTCGGTATCTCTTTGAGGTGATTAGATCATGAAGAGCTTGCAACGCATCTTGCTTCTGCCCAACATTTATCAATTCTGCAACCATACATCATTAAAAGTCAAGGAAATTGGGCAGTTAGCATCACATATACGTTAAAATCTCAGAAACAAGCACGGGACAACAAATTCAAAAACAAAGGGCCTAGGAGTATTTCCCTACTTGCACCATAACCATACTACAAGTCATGTCTGGAGCAAAGTCCACTGAAACAAAGTGGTTCTTCTATATCACATTTTGTAGTTCATATCACTTCTGAGGCCAAATTTAAATCACAACCAGCCAAGATTTTTCGTTCATGTGAAGCATGCTAGCATCGAGTGAATTTGATATCACCATAATTTTGGGACTCAAACATATGATACATTAAACTCTCAGGTTTAAGCACTGTGTTAAAAAGATTAAAGTGGTGCATGGAAAGCTAACAAACAACAACAAAGCACATCACTCACCAAATTTAAATCACAACCAGCTAAGATTTTTCGTTAATGCGAAGCATGCTAGCATCGAGTGAATTTGATATCATCATAATTTTGGGACTCGAATATGTGATACATTAAACTCTCAGGTTTAATCACCGTCTTAAAAAGATTAAAGTGGTGCATTGGAGAGGGCATGGATAACTAAAAAACAACAACACAGCACATCACTCACCTTCAGCTCGCTTCAAGGCATTCTCTGGTTTGGCAAAAGTCGACATGTTGCAATCAAAATCTTTCAGCCTGCTCAATTAAACGTAGAGCATCAAACTTTAGGAAACCAAAAATAAAAGGGCATAAAACAAGAAATAAAAAATCGTAAACCATAAAAGAAAAGTCTAAAATATCAAAAAATCTAGTCAATCAGACATCAATTCACATGAATCCTACCAAAACATTCAACTTCCAAACCCAAAAAACACCCATATCATGCAAAGAATCACTCAGTCTACACTGATTTATCAGAGATCCGCACAATTATTTTACAATAAGCCAAATCTTAATAAAAAAATAAAAAAACGTTCCAAAAACACATAAAATAACCTCTAGATATCTCAGCGCATCAAATCCGATTGAGAGATTGAAACTTCAAGCAAGCAAGGACAGGAGAAATGATTTTTTGAAGAGAAAACAAAACAAACAAGAAATAAAAAAAGGAACCCGCTGAACTTACGCAAAAAATAGTGCAGAGATTGAAACAGAGTGAAGAGATAGTGAGCGCAGGGGTGGCCGCTCTCGGTTGCCTCCAACAGAATCCAAGGGTTTTGAGTGTCCGATTTGTTGCAGCAAACCAACCCGTCTTATAGTCGGCCCATAAGTGAATTGTCCAAATAAAAGTGTGTTGGGTTTATGGGTTTGGGTCAAATATTATCGAGTATTCTATAAAAACACCTTCATCGTTTTTTTCGTTTTGGTCACTAAACTTGTTTAATTGTAATTTTATCCTCTCAACTTTGAGTTTATCTATTGTGTAGTCCCTATTGATTTAACAGTGTTTGGTAATGCATTTCAAAAACACTTTTGAAAAAAATTAAAAAAATAATTTTTTACTACTTTAAATTAAAAATAGGTGTTTTTAAATCATTTTCATGCATTAATATTAAAAATATTTAAAAAAAATATTATTGTATGTCTGAACCAAAAATACTTTCAAAAATAACCTCAACTATGCTCTTAAACAGGCATTAAATGCTTTGGGTCCAAATATTATCAAATATATTAGGAAAACACCATTCATATCTATTTTTTTTCAATCAATAGTCAATCTTTTTTTTATTGCAATTTCACCCTCTCGATTTTATCTTATCATGGTTTTCTATACTTGATGATATTCCTTTCAACTTACATTGTCTCGTACAAACAAAGTGTCGATGAATGTCCCGGTGATGCATTTAAAATTGAAAAAAAAAACTTTATATTAAAACTTTATTTGTAGTTTAAAAAAAAAAGAATAAGATTTATTTAAAAAAACATTTTTATATTGGCACATAAAAAGCTAAATTTCTCAATGTACTTGAGTTTATCTGCTGGTTGGTCCATGTTATTTTAGCAGCTAAAATATCTATTTTAAACATTTATTTTTATATTATTGTCCTTGAGAGGAGAGATGATATTGGTGAAAAATATTGAGATGTGAGAAGTAGTTGAACTTTGACATCCGAGCCATTGAAAATGTTTAGATTGGTGATGATTTTTTATTATTATTATTTCCAAGTAGAATTCAATCAAGGAGGTATTTCCATGTAACCAGCTCAGAAGTGTTTGACATTGTTTTTAAAAAAAATATTTTTTTTTTGTCTCTTATTTTAAAATTTTTTTTTGTATATTTTTATATTATTTTCATGTATTGACGTAATAATAATTTATAAAAAATAAAAAAATTATATTATTTTAATATAATTTTAAAATAACCTCAGTCATACTCTTAAATAGTAAATAAAAGACCTTTTTAGTTTACTCTGAGTTATTTAATTTTTAAATAAATTAATAGCTGGAAATAAATTCATTAAGATTATATTGTGTTTTTTTGTCTTAAAATTCAAATCTTGATTTTTTTAATCAAAAGAATGTTTGAAAAATACTATATATATATATATATAAAAGCTATATACCCATCTACAAAAATACCATAGCAAAGAAGTTCACTCTCTGAAAACAAAAATTCCATCATATTTATTTACTTTGCTTTAGCACCCTCACTCTTTGTTCTAGAATCTTTTCAGCTCTTCTTTTTAATATTAATTATTTTTTTAATTATTTCCTATATTGTTGTAAACTAAAAATTTAATTACTTATAAACAATTGTATTTGAATTACCTATTTATAAAAATGAAATAATTTATTTCTGGTATCAATAAATAATGTTTAAGATCAAATAAATAATATATATGTATATAATGAAAATTATGTTTAAATATTTGCATAGGCATTTTTTTACCATAAGAAATAGTTTTTCAATCTAGTATTAAATTAGCATTAACAAAATTTCTTCAAGTGTAAACAACATCTTTCTATCTCCTACTTAAAAATCTAACGATACCTGAAAATGTATCTGTTATGTTAATATCTTTTTTTTATATTAAAAATTAACCTGAAAAATCTAATTACAGCGCAGTGTATATTTGTTATTGAATTTTAAAAGTGTTTCTAAAAATCTTTTTTTTATTTAAATTAAAATTTTTGATGTTTTGAGATTATTTTTATGTGTTGATATCAAACATAATTTTAAAATAATAAAAATAATATTATTTTTATACAAAAATTACTCTAAAAAGTAATATCTATCAGAATCATCTCTAATTATATGATTAGGGTTGGACTCAATTTTACATGCGAGTCCCATCAACTTGCGATGGAAGACGGTGAGAAATGAGAGAATTGTTGAATATTAAAAAATAAGAACACTTTATATCTCCATTCAAAATTCTATAAATTAATAATCTCAAAGCACCCACCTTGAATTTAAAGTTAAAAGTAATATCTTGATTGATTGATAAATATTCATGATCCCAAGAGTAAATGAGAAATATGGTATCATTTTGGTGAGAATTTAAACCCTAATATACTTTCAAACAACAAAATTCTTAATATATTGTTTTAATACGTTGATATTAAAAATAATTAAAAATAAAAAAAATAATTTTAATATATTTGAAAATAAAAAATATTTATAAAACAACCATTATATAAACTTTTAAATTTGCTTTTCTTTATAAAAATGAATTGATATATATATATATAAAATGAAAATAAAAAGAGTGATTTGTTTACTATCCTCTCCAAAAAGCAGATAGAAACTTCTCTATCATGGAAAGTCAGATAAACTTGTCAAGGAATACAGTAATCTTCCATTGATTCAACTTCAACACATTAATTATACGCCAGGATTAGCTTTTGAGACTCAGTCTTTTCGGTTTATAAATATATTAAAATAATATTTTTTTTATTCTTTAAATTTGTGATATAAAAATATTTTATTTAAAAAATATTTTAAAAATACAGTAAAAAAAAAATACCTCAAAGATTCAAGTGGTGTAATGATTGACTTTGTAGAGATGCATCAGAAGTGGTGGGTTTAGCGGTGATGAATTTTTCAGCAGCCCTAATCATCCACCCACACACTCACTTTCTTGACTTATTTCAACCCCAAAATTTCTTCAACTCTGATATTACTTCAAAAATTGTTTGCTAATGGAAAACCTAAACCTGCTTTTTTGTTTCTTCAAACCGCACTCAAAAAACAATATCAAATGGGAAGTAATTAATATTGTATTTTAAAAGTATTTTTGAAAAAAAAATTATTTTAGATTAATTGTTTTGGTATTTTAAATTATTTTGATATGTTTATGTTAAAAATAATTTTTAAAAAAATATATTTTTAAATAAAAAATACTTTCAAAATCAATATCAATCATGCTACATAATAAGCATAATTATGATAGGTTTTGTACTTAAATATTTTAAAAAATATAAATATAAAAAAGTAGGCTTTAAAAAATGTATGTCTAAGTCAAAATTACTGCGAGATACGTTTATGCATGTACAATAAAAGTCTTTATAAAAAAGAAAAAAATATATATTTTATTTTGACTTTTACAAAACCAAAGTTTAAAACACAGTAACATACAAAGTTGAGTAATGCAAAGGATATTTGACTATCTAGACATTTAAAAAAAAATAGATTTATGATTAGTTAAAAAATAAAAAATATCACAAAACATTTTCCAAGATAATGTTTGATTATTGTCATGAGATAGAAGGGACAGAGATATTGAAGAGATCACACAATCCTTTTAGACCTACACGCGTCCTGTTTGGAGGAAGATTATATGGCGATGAACTATATGAGATGGTGAAAGCATATTTTCTTATAATAAAGTATACCGCATGTGCCATCTAAAAAGTACGCGCAGGCGAAACACTGCTAATGTGTTTGAATGACGCGCCTGTAGTGTTCCGGATAAAAAATAATAAAAATTAGTTAATTACTCATATACCCCTTGACCCAGTCATAACTACAAAAAAAACGAGGGTGAAAATTTAGAAATACCACCGTGTGTTGACAGTGTTTTTTGTCGTTTAGGAGAGTTAATTGAATTGTTTTATTGTGCAATAAATCTGGAAATATTATCTGTATTTTATAAAAAAAAAAAAAAATACTCCTAGCTCTGGGAGCTAAAAAATTTTGAATCTATAAATAAAATATTCATTACACTGTAATAATGAATAATAATAAACTATGGATGAACAATAAAATTTTATACAGTAAAACACCGAGTCTTTATATATATTTCCTTCTCTTTCTCTACTGTCGTGTGACAATAAATATACGCATCAGCTGTCATTGCTTGATGGAAAAGGAGGGGAGAAATGTTTTTTCGTGAGAAGGAACTTCTCAAGCCACGCCCACCTGTCAAAGTCATCTTTTGAAGTCCGATTAATTTCTCTGGAAGGCCAACAACAATGGCAAGTAATGCCTTGCAAAGAAGCAAGATGACTGGAAAAAACCGCAGTACTTGCTAAGGCTATTATTACCAAATCACCCACCAAACTCTCAACTATCACATGTCTTTAGCTGATCACCATGCCTCAAACAAATATCAGAATCAGAATACCTAAGTTGTTGGCCAAGACAATGCAGAGAAGAGGCAATGGTTGCCCTACCGATCACACCAAGGCCAAGAAAGAAAGGGTTGTTAAGTCCGATAGCCTTCTTTCAAAGAAGGTCGGTTTTTTCTTCTCTAGTGTCTTTGGTAAGAAGAAACCACCCAAGGCTTTCTCTAAGGTCCACAAAAATGGCGATGGTTACCTGCCGTTTGGGGTCGCACAAAGGCCCGCGTCACCCGAGTACTATGCATTAAGGAAACTTTTGGAGATTCATGAGGAGGAGGAGGAGCCGCAGGTGGAAAAGAGAGAAAAGACCCCGAACACGGAAGAAGAAAATTATCTGAGTGTGTCATCTCCCTTCTCGAGCTTTTTCAGCAAGTGCACTAGTCTGGACTTCTTCAGAGGTAAAATCAACACTGGCAATGGATGGAACCATAAGCTCCTTGGCGGTGTTGGCATGTCTGATACCCTGACCGAAAGAAAGGACAGCAGAAGCAGCTTGCTTAGGAATTCATCGAGGGTACTGGGTACCCGTCTTCAGAAGCTGAAGATGGCTGGATCATTTGCAAAGACTGCAATGAGACAAGTTATAGGAAAATCAGAGCAAATCAGGGAAGAAAGAAGAGAAGAAGGTGGTGAAGAGCTCTGCAAGAAGAGGATTTTAATGGGAGAGAAGTGCAAGCCCCTCAATTTTTCTGGCTCCCTTCATTATGACGAAGACGGCATTTTGTTGCCTGAGGTGCTTCTGTTGTAAAGATTAGGAAATTGACCTCTTGGATTCGACTTCAGATGTTTTGTGGTTAAATTATCAGATTGATCACACGTTAATTGTCATGGACGCACGTCGAAACTTTGTTTTGCTGTTTATTGATAGTCATATAGTACTGCATTTGTATTTACTAGTATAATTCGATGGACGAGTAATTCAACTCCTTCACGGCCACATCGCAAGTCTTTGCTTTGGCTAATTCGAATCTAATGGTGATGTAAAATCGATCTATTTCAGGCATCATACGCATCCTGGTTAGAAGCTCCAATTCAATGTCAAGGCCACGGTTAATATTGATTTGAGAGGATCGGCTAGTTCAGAAAGGCAATCATGAACTACAGAAAGTGGAGTCCAATAACCAAGGAACGAAACAGCAATTGTTTGCTAAAAGAAATCCAATGCCTTAACTATCAGTTGATCGGCAAAAAAATTGTATTCCTCTTAACAAAGTCTGAATTAACAGCCCTCCTGAATCTATACATGTTACATGAAAGCATGGTTTTATAAGACATGAGCAAATATAAGAGAGCAAATCTCGGGCAACAGTTACTAGAGTATACATGCTAGTAACAGCACCAGTGACCTAAGAGTACAGATCACTCCAGTGGTTTCGACCCAAGGGCTGCTCGGAGCTTATTAGCTTCTACAATCCTTGGATCAGAATGGTTTGTACCGTCATCTTTCTTCTCCCTCTTCTTCTTTGGTTCTTCCGCTCCATTTCTGTGCCTTTTAGGACTGCTGCTATGGGCATGTCTTTTGCAATCCCGACAGCTACTTTGTCCCTGTGAAAAACCCATCTGTCTGCCACGATCCCTATCCTGCCTTTTCACACTCCCTGCCTCCCTTTCTTGCTCTCTCTCACAACCATAATCTCTTTCATCTCTCAGGCGATCTTGGTCCCTGTCTCTTTCCCTATCTCTATAGCTATCTCTTCCACGTCCGCGCTCCCTATCATAGTCCCCATCATAGTCATGATCCCTGCATAAATAGGGAAAGCAAGAATGATACATCAGCTAACCCTGTTTCCAAGGAACTATGCATGTGACTTTATACATCAAAGTTGCATCTGAAATGTAATTCTCAGCGGCTAGAAAGAAAATAAAAAGGAAAAAACAGTAGCCATTGAAATTCACATGCCACCAATGCTCCAACAGCAGTGATGATAACAAAAGCCATTGAAATTTCAAGTTTTCATGTGCATGCATGCATTCACATGTCATTTTTGATGAACAAAACCAGTTTCCTATAAAATAGTAGTCAATTTTAAAGCTGGCAACATAAAACAAACCCTGACCTATTCGAATGCTGAGTGATAGGTCATTAAAAACTCACAACTTTAAGCTAGTTTTCAAAGTAAAAAAAAAAAAAACAAGATTTTCAATCAGGAACAAAAAACTAGCTTGAAAGTCATTAAAATTAATATTGATGAACATGGAAGTACAGTTGCAGTAAGATTGTCTGATCCATCATACTTCTCTCGCTGCACACTGCCAGTGCAGAGAAACCTGGCAGGATCATATGATTTTACTATAGGAAGCTGTTTTAAACCAGCAATGGCTTTAAATGCCATGGTGATATAAATGTAGCACTTAACTACAGCACATATGTTGACTTGGTATGATTGTTAAGACAGCAGCTTCCAACATAGCTTCATAGTACATTCTCAAAAAGTGAAACTCCTAATTCTGCATCATATCCATTGATGTTTTAAGACAGTTAAACTCCCAAAACCTTTCAACCATGATACACACTGGTTTGAAACCTCAGCATCTACTCTGAGGGGGAAACCAAAAATGTGAAAAGAACCTCAATATCAAGTTCCAAAGCTCAATGGAGTTCAACAACGAATTAAATAAACAATGTGGTTCCTGTTATGTGCCACCAGGTCTTCATTGCTATCATCTTTATTTCCATAACAATGTTTTATTGCATTCATATGCACATTTCTCCTAGCATCTTAGTAACTCATAAGGAAGCAAAAATAAATTGCATTAAAAAAATTTCTCTGAAATGAATGTTCTTCCAGCATACACCCACATATGAAAATGTTTAGAAGTGTAGTTGCAATTGCTTTTCAAAGTGCTTTTCACTTAGAAATATATTAAAATAATATTTTTATTATTTTTTAAAAATCATTTTTGATGTAAGTACATCAAAATGATCTAAAAACACTAAAAAAATTGATTTAAAGCAAAAAAAAAAAATCATTTTTTTTCAAAAAGCACTCTTCAAGTGCTTCCCAAACAGGCCCTCAAAATGAGCAAGCCAATTACCTGTATCTGTGGCTATCACGTCTCCTATCCCTATCCCTTTCCCTTGCAGGGCTTCTTTCATGGTAACAACCCTGTAAAAATTCATAAATTGATAAGACAAGTATGCAATGAAAGTTTTGGAAAAGGAAAGGAAAGAATATTTGAAAAATAGCTCAGATTGAGAAGGAAGGATGCCCTTTCATCAGCAACATTGTCTAATCCATCAAGTTGCTCATTTTCCTCTCGTTCTTCCTGCTCCTCAAAATCATCTTCCAACACACTCTTTCTAGTTTCAAGTGAACCATGTGTTTCATGAGTCCATCTAACCATTACAGCCAAGGGTCACCCAAAAATCTTCACAGAACTGTTGTTGAAGTACAAATATTGAATTCAATGAGATAAAAACCAAAAATACACAGAAAAGCAAAATACTGTTGTCTGCCCTGTCCACTTGATATAAATTCCTAGGTTGGTTCTAAAAAAATTGCCTTTTCTTAATACATAGCAGAGCAATGTCACAAGAATAGTCTGTGTCAAAACCTCATCTATAACTTCATCTATGTGTCAAAGCAAATTCTGATAGATAGAGTTTAAAATAAGTTCGTAAATTCATCTAAACAGCAGCCACAACACACAAAATATTGAAAGTTGCAATGAAAAGAAAATCCAAAGAAAAGGGTTAACAAACTTACTTCAATCAGTTATTTTTTGCCTCAACTTTCGATAGTCATTCCTCGAAGGCCCTAGGTAACGATACACATCAATACCAGTCCCACTAAGTTGGGATAGAAAGCATAAGATAACGAAAAGTCCATTTAAATCTGCGTAAGAAAAATTCAGAACTCTAAAATACAAAAAACACAAAACGGCCAAAATGCACAGCAAAAAAAATTAAAGAGCAGCATAACCGAGTACAAGTTCCAAGAACACCGTTTCTCATTCCTCCTCTCATCGCCATATATGTGTGTGTGTGTGTGTTCCTCCTCTCATCGCCATATATGTGTGTGTGTGTGTGCGTGTGTGTGTGTGTGAACCGCGCAGCAAAATGTGTTAAGACCCTAGTTGTATTTACTATTAGCCCAGACTGATAATCACAGGTAGATTCAATATAGAAATAACCCAACGTAATTAACAGTAAGTTGAAGAATAATGATATAAAAAAAATAATTGATTAATTTTAGTTACTTGTACTCTTCATTCTTCATAAATTCAACAACGAAATCTTTCTCGGGCTGAACTTGCAGCATCTTCGTAGCCAAGCACATAAATAGGGTCGGTTATCGATTTCCTCTATGAGTATCGCCTAAGCGATCGAACTCCATCGCCCTATCGATTAATGTCTCTGCTGTTAATCCGAAACATTGTCCTTTCCAGTAAGTGTGTTGATAGATTTTAGTCGTTGGATCTTCTCCACTAGGTTCTGCGGGTTAGTCCCTCTTACGCTCTTCGCTGCTGGATCTCTCCGATTCGCCATTTGAATTTCATTAATTTTTACAGTGACAGAGAGAGAAGCCCTTATAGAAGGAGAAGAAGCTTTAGAATTGAGACGGCGCGTTTTAAACGAGGGCAGAGAGGACTAAGCGCCTGTTTGGCACTGAGGCCTGGGTTTTTTTATTTTTTAATAAAATATTTTTGATATTTTTTAAATTATTTGGATGTGTTGATATTAAAAATAATTTTTAAAAAATAAAAATGTATTATTTTAATATATTTTTAAATAAAAAATATTTTAAAAAATAATTTCAACCACATTTTCAAATACCGACAAAGATCTCACAAGAAAAAAAAATCAGCTCAATATATCAGTGTTATTAACTTGAATCGACCAAATTTGAAATTTTGAATAAAAAATTCGACCTAGTTGACCGATCCAATTAAGTCAGCCCAGATCTAGGTGACCTCGAACCTAAGATAGAATTTAAATTAAAAATTAAATAAAACTTAAACTCGGTCAAAGTTGAAGCAAGCCCAGAATCTGGATGGTTTTAAAAAGCTATATGATATTTTCGTATCTATAAACCCTAGTCACCCAAATCAAGCTGTAGGCCAGGTTTTAAAAGTATGCAATATATCTTTTGTATTTTATATTAAAGTTTCCTGTTTTTCCTTTCCTTTTTTATTTTGGTCAAGGACATCAAATGCAAGGATAAATTGGATAATAATTCGATTAAAACCGACTAAACTTGCATTATAAATCACGTGGTCAACTTTCCCTTGCACAAGTATGTTCATAGATTTTATCTTTACGAGCTGAGTTGCCGCCTTCTATTTCATTTCACCAGCACCACCACCACCACCACCGAACGTTCTTTTTTTATTTTCTTGGCAAGTGAATGAAAAGAGATCTGCGGGTTTCGGCTTAAATTATGAATAAAAAGACAAGAAGAATAGTAACAGTTGATCAAACGACGGTAGTTTAGTTTATTGATGCATAACATAACCTGTCAGGAATTTAAATGTTCGTATCACTGTTGAAAATTCTTACAGATACAAGAGGATGAAGCGGAGACAAAAACTAGTCATGTCGAAGCTTTAACCCTGCCACTCGAGTTTTTAACTTCAAGATTTCCTTCCCTCATCCATGATGATGCGCAGCAACCGTGTTCACAATCACAATTGAGTTTATTAAAAGAAAAAAAGACAGAAAATTATGGATACAAGAACTGTTCAGAAGGGCAAATCCGGAGGTAGGAGAAATTAAGAAAAAAAAGGGGGGAATAACTGGAGCTAGCTAGACAAGTATACAAGAATGTTGTGTATCTAAACCTTTGACGAGGGAAATATGAGGCTAAGGACCTAAATTCTATGTTTGATGAAATTACAGATGCCCATATGCAAATACAATGCAATCCAAGGTTTCTTATCTTTGCACCTGATCTGGTGTGTGGTTGCTTGTATTAGATGATGATGTCGTCCTACCATTTAGCACCCCGTTATCTACAGGCGGGCTTGTTCCCCACTTCCCTTCCGATTCCATGGGTTCTATCACTTTTACAGACCCATCTGTCAACCCCAATGCTAACTGGTTTGGGTCGAGTGGATGCGTAGCAACAACTAGTGGATACACAGTTTGGCTCCTACGGGGAAAAAAAACACGCATTCTAACTTCAGATTGCTTGAGAGGGAAGGCAAAGGAAGAGTAGACAGATATTTGTAGAATGTTTGATGTAGTTTCATGCACAATTTTGGTGAACTAATTGAGACAGAAGAAGAACTCGAGTTGAGTACAAGGCAAGGTAAAAAAAAAAATACCCGTTGTATACTGAGGGGGCAATTCGGCATCTAAGCCTCAGGCTATCAGCATCAAACACTCCAATGTTACCATCAAAAAATGTAGCATAAATCAATTGACTGTTGCAAGAGTATGCTGCATAAGATATGGGTGCAGAAACAGCATCTTGTGGTACCCACTGCAAAGGAAAATCAAAAGAGGATGTGGTGAATGATTCTGCTTAAAGAAAACAAAAATTAAAAAAATGTCAAAACTTGTACCTGACGGATTCGCTCCATCTTGGAGGCATCATACATTGCCAACTGAGTCTCATGAATCACAAGCAAGCGAGTCTGATCAGAGTGGAACTGTACACGAGTGTCACCAGTAGGTGACTTTCCTGCAGGAATTTGAATAGCAACTGATTTTCTCTTCTCCCATGTATCGATGCTCCAGATGCAAAGCTGCAAAAAGTAGTTACTCTGGAGATTGGAATCACAAGTTGCAAAAGCAATATAGCTTATGAATGGTCATCAGATATGAGATTTTCGATAGCACAACATCTTTAGCAAGTAAAGATAAGACAAGCACAGAAATTTATCTGCCAAGACATGCTTGAACTGTAATTGAGTGTTGATTGTTAACATCCAAAAATCGGAGTTTTTCAGGTTATTACTCAGAAATCAACTTCCATGATGCCTGGGAAATGGCCATGTTCCACCCCTAAACCTCCTTTATCCATGATAACAATCATATCAGCTACATTTGACATCAACCCTTCCTGATTCTTACACACACAAAAATTGCTCCAAAGTTTAACCTATAAAAGGAATGGCATGCTATCCATGCTTCATCTTTGTTTCGTTCTTTATGGTGACAGTAATCCAATCCTATTGGAGCACATAAAGGCTTGTCTCAAACAGTGATAAATAGATCAAATCAGCATCTCCATGGACACGAGCACATGCAGCTAAAAAAATTAAAACCCAAGATGTAACTCTCTGGCAATGGTCAGCTGCTTCACTATAATACATTAGGAAAAAAAACTTATAAAAATTTTGTAAAAAAATTAAATACAGCACTGCTCCCATTTACCTGTGCATCAGCACCTGATGAAACCAAGATGTTAAGAATGGTGGAAAAAGCTAAACCAGTTACTCGCTTCTGATGACCCTTTAATTTTGATTTCACCTGGAAGAAACAAAGCATGGGCATTAGATAATGGTTAAGAGTAGAATAGTCTTTCAAGGACAAAATCAGCAGTCAGATTTTAGCAAGTAATCACCTCATCCACTCTAACATTGTATATGTGGATAGTTGAATCCTCCATTCCAATGGCTATGATATTGTTATCCTGGGGATGGAATGCTAGAAAGGTTGAAGCAGGGGGGGGAGACATGAAAGTTGTCATCACCTGCCGATTAAACAATTCATTGAGAACATTAAAAAAAACAAATTTGTCTATATTTGCAAGACATGCATGAGCAGACAGACCTTGAATGTCATCATGTTAAACAATGAAACCTTCCCACCAGTGGCTGACATTACATATGAGTCATTCTTTGAGAGAGCTATGCATGGGACTGCTTCTTCAAGGTTGACACCTGACACATCATTAGTCATAAGAAGACCACTGTTTGGTTGCCAGTGCTGTGGAACAACATTGGCAGTGGCCTTTTTAAACACCGACCAGCTTCAGAAATCCATTCATCAAAAGAAAAACTAAACAAATAGATATCTATATATTTTAACCACATATAACCTTTCCACTTGGATTTTGATCATTGCGCGGCCACTTCCAAAGCTTCTGAATACCATTTGCTCCTAGAGCCAGCATGCCAACACCAGAATTTGTATATAGAAGACGAACAACCTGGAAAGAAATATGAGAAGGTTGACACTTAATTACACTACAGAATCAGGCAAAACAACATAAACATTAGAAGAAACTTAAAGCACCTTGCTGGAGGTATCTGCGCTCTCAGGTAAGGTAACTAATCTGCACTCGCTGGGATCTACAATCTCAGCCAACTGCCATGGTTTTGTTTTATCAATTACATCATCCACAGTTCTTGGTTTTTCGATGCTTCTATTCATAGGATCAACTCCATTCTTAAACAATTCAAAGGGGAAAAAAAACCTTTAGTCTCAATCATTTGTACTGCACAATTATGTTAGAAATTAACAGAAAAACAAAATGCATGGGAGGGGGAAAATCATAAAAAGGGCAAAGCCTTAAAACCACGACCAATTTTCTTCACGGGTGACTTTGTTCGCCCAGCAAAGAAAGAATTAAGCAAGCATCATGCCCAGCATGCAGGGGTACATGGTGGCTTAAACAGAGCACGTTATGAGGAAATAAATATATGGCCACATTACCATGTAATAGCTAACAACTAAAACCCCAGCTAATACTGCATCTGGGTAATGCATTAAACCCGGGCCAAGCAAACAATAAACTCAAATGCTTCTCCAAGCCCAAAAGTAGAATGCCAGGTTTTGAAGAAACCATAGATAAATCAACACTAGAGTTAAGAACATAAAGTTGACATACAAGAATTGGGGAAGGCCTGACAGGAGAATTCCTTTCCACTTTACAGTTCACTGGACTGGCATTTGCAATGCTAGAAGCACCAGAAACCTGATAAAAAAAAGTCTCAACAGATCTTAGAACATAAATGCTTTCAAAGAAACAAGTTTGCTAAAAGAAATCAATGTAACCTTGATAGCAGCAGATTCCATAGGTGATCTCGTTGCTTCAAAAGAATGAGTTTCAACTGCTCTCAATGATCTGAGACCTGCAGCATTTGCAAGTATCTTGAATCCATTGTCTGCGGTGGAAACAGCAAGAAGATTCCCTTCCCTGTTGAATCTCAGGCGAGGAAGAGTCTGTTGCAATTAACATGATTAAGTAACAGTTAAAAGCAGAGGTGTTTCACAAAAAAGATGTAAAGAAAATGACAAAAAAAACCTGCAATCCCCCATCTGCATCTGTGCTTGTGAGGACATTGATACTCTCCATATCCCAAAACTTTATCTGACCATCATCACCAGCAGCCAAAAAGTGGTTTTGGGTGGTATCAAACTGCATAACACCTGCTAACTTCTTTCTGAACCCAACAAAATTCCTCTTTATCGATCCTTCACTTTCATTCCATTCGACTAGATAAGACTCTCCATCTTTACTTTTACCACAAGAGAAAAGCCTGGAAAAAGGAAGCAATGTAATTAATAATAGTAAAAAAACATATAAAAGAAGATCAAAGAACATTGATCAACAAGGAAAAATTCATCAGACCTTACAAACAAGTAGAGAATGGTTAGAGAAAAACAACAATCAAATTTACAATAAAATTATCTTACCTACTGCCATCAGTGCTGTAAAGCATCGTAGTGCACCACCGACCAGGAGCACTGTAGTCAACTCTAGATCCCATATTGTCATACAGCCAGGCCTTTATTTTCCCATCAGTAGCAGTAGAGAATATGAACTGCAAGTATGCAACTATAACAGTTAGTGCCAGAACACTAGTTCACTAGAAATATTAATTTGGTAAGTGCAATACGAGGCATCCACATGAAAAAAAGGATTCTGAAAGTGATTTGTGTGCATGCTGATAACATCCACCATTCTAGGGAACCAGGTCATCATTATTTGATTCTTAAAGAGCAACAAGAAGAACATCAAAAGAAACACCCATTCAAGATACCTGGATGTTCTCTTTGTGGTGTGGACAGATGCTATAAACTGGTGCCTCGTGACCTTCAAAATTAAACAGCCTCCGACCTGTTAAATCCCACACCTGTTTCACTACATTCATTAGATAATGTTGGAACCCAAATTTAATTAAAAATTCTTATGACACATCATATATATTGCCTTTATTAGCTTGTCATCTCCACAAGTGACCACACATAGTTGTTTGTTTGGATGAGCAAAAGCCAAATCATTAACACCGCCAACATGGGCATCAATCTGCAATGCAGAGGCAAGTCAATAGTATAGTTACAGACTTAGTCCAATAGGCACGCAACCAACAAGCGATTGACTAACCTCTAAATGCTGGCGCAGATCATTTGGTCCACTATAAGCATACAAGTGAATCAAGTGTTTAGTAAATGCAGCCCCTGTAACAACACAACCATTAAGATGCCAACAGCATACCTTACATGTTTTATCTAACAAGAGTCACATACCCACAAAATTTCCATCAGGACTCCATGCAACACGGGTGACAGAAATCGAGGCATCCTTGAAACCAGACGCCAGCAAGATATTACATATAAGACCCACAAATTAGTTGCTTCAAATTCCAATGTCACATAAAATGCAAAAAAGCAGCAATAATGTGAAGAAATAATACTAGTGCAAGTACAGTACAAAAGGATATCAGAGAGAACCTGAAATTGCAATGAACAAGCTGCCATGTCCCAAATCTTGAAGGGCTTCGAAACCAACCTCTCACGTGAGATGAGTTCCCAAAGTGTAATTTCACCATTAACAGAACCAACTGTTCAAATAACACAGTAAGTTAAGGGGGCAGGAACACAGTAACGTATTCCAATATGATCATTTGACATAAATCATCAATGCACATAGAAATACCAAGAAGCAATGTGTGGTGAGAAGGATGAAAATCCATGCTCATGACAGTTGATCCTAAATGCAGGGAAAAAGCTACTGTCCTTGGCAGGTATTCCAGAGACCAAGATGCTTGTTGTCTAGATGCTGGATATGTAACCTAAAAAGGTGAGGTTATCCAACATTAGAAATGAAACAACACTATATTAAGAACAGTAAGCATAATGACAAAACAACATTGTGAGTTGTTGCATATTTGGAGCAAAATCAGCTCAAAATACCTCTTCAACAGATTGGGCAGGCCGTAGACGTTTAATTAGTTCATGATCAGGATTCTGATAATCAACGATACCCAGGGCGGTTGGTGGTGTTCTTGGACGTTTCACGACTGGAACTGAGAGACAATCAAATATCTTAACCAATAGTCAACTGCTAACCCATTACTTCCCAATTCCCATGCAACCATATATCCCAATTTACATTCTCAGGCTAACTAGAAAGAGATGGAATCAAATAGGCATTCAAAACAGAAAAAATAAAAGAAATTCATGAAACCCATCTCAACCTATCCTTTTTTCTCTAGCAAAATACAAGAAAATATAAGAATCAGGAGTGAAGAGTCATTTTGGCTCCAAAGATGTGTACCAAGCATGTGTCAATAGCAAAATCAATGAGAATTTGATGTTATTTCAGCATATTTCTATCCCTCTCTTCTGCTTTTTGTTTTTAAAAGTTCCTCAGTTTATCAGTTATCACTCTTTACAGTAACATGTATTTGCTAGAAAGCAACCTCCAACTCAACGAGATTGCAAACCTTGATTTTGTGGAATAGGAATTGATGATGCAGTAACAACAGCTGCTTGAACAGATGAAGAAGCAGAAGTATTTGCCATCCAACTGGCTAAAGCACTAGTATTAGCTGCTGCACCAGTAGCTGGAAAGGGCTATAAGAAAAAAAAATGTTCAGTGATCAACACCTCACAATTGAAGCTTGTTCTGGGTTAGAAAAGTTGAAAGTTCAAGATATCATACACCATGAGCCCCAAGAGGAGTATAGGCAGCAGGCTTTGCAACAGCAGCAACTGGAAGATTGACAGGTGTAGGAGCAAGAGGACCATTAGCAGGAGAACATGTGTGGTCTGTGAATAAAGTCTTGATGTCTGGGTTCGGCCTAGGATTCTTGCATAACTGGTGCTGCCAGTTCAAACTGCAGGGACCAAGTAGTCACATCCAACATCAAACAATGATATGGCGCAAATAATGGAAAGTCATAGCAGCAGTCAAACAACAATATAACAAAACAGAAACAATCCTGTTTTGTTTCAAAAGGAAAGCATACGTCACTGTATGCAAACATGATCAAGCACCAAGTATTTCAACTGAAAACTTCACAATCCCAGGTTGATAGCATATTAGAGCAAAAAAAGTGGACCTGGCCTATACTAGTTTAATAAACCATGTTCTATGATGAAGAAAAGCACATCTTCCACGCAAAACAATGTGAAAATTGCAGAACCACATCCAAACACAACAAACCAGGTATAGCATAAATCAGCAATTCATATTAAACCAAATGCTCTAATATCACAAATGGTTCATTATCCATCCAATAATATAATTTTACCTCTGATTGATTAGGGTCCTCAATCGAGATGACTTCAAGGTAGGAAACGCAAGCTTATCACGAAAGAGAGGATTTGCTTCAATAAGCTTTTTTAGCTCTACCAACATAATGCTACGAGCTGTTTTAGTGTCGCCATACTTGGATAGTTGCTCATTATCCCTGAATTAATGAACAAATTAGAGTTTTCTGTGGTTCCATGATTCAGAAAGAAAATAACTCCATGAATACAACGTCTATCTAGCACCACACGTCTACAATAGTTTTAGAAGAAAAAAATATGGGGAAGAAAACAGACAATAAACAATAGTTGAATATGAACAGGAATTGAGCCCAGCTAAGTTAACGTTACCATTTTGCCAACCAGTTGATAAATTTAAATATTCAAATCCTATATTATTCCAACATTAAGCAGCAAAACCATTCAAAAAGGAAATTAAATTATGATATCTAACATGCCTAGATAATTGATATAGCTTAATGAGAGAGAGAAATACCTGAAATCATTTAGAGTTAAAAGCTGAGTGATTTCTTTGTACAGTTCCTCATTAAATGTCGAAAATACCTTCAAATCGCTCACCAAAATTTCAACACCCTTTGCCTTGTCTTGCCTGCAAGTAGGAATCAAACACAAACAATGAATCAAGCTCTTTCGAATTAGAGTCGGGATGTTTGCTAGTAATTTAAGAAGCAATTTACCTATCAAGCGCTTCAAGATACTTTTGTTTCCTGATTTCAAAAAATATCTTCATTGAGTATCTATTATCATCAACTTTGGTAAAACCCGCTAAGTACTTTTCAACTTCATCCCATTCTCCAGCCAGCACTTTCTCCTCAAAATACTTCATGTTGAAGTAAAACCCCGATTCCTTCTCAAGCCTACATTACAGAGCATTTACACCAAGCCAAAATATCCCAATCAATAACTCGCAGATATTAAAAACCAACCCACTATCAGAAACACAAATATTTCATAAAAACCCTATTCTCAGCCTAGCAAAATTCCAACTCTTTTCATCTCTAAGAGCTCAATGATACAAAAATTCAACACCACTCAACTACATCTAATCCAACTGCCTTGTTCAAGTCCTTTAAAAATGAAATTCAACAATTATAAAGATCTCTCTCAAGAAAAACAAACCTTCCAAAATATTTATTTCCATCCAGGTTTTAAGTTAAAAAATTCATCTGAAAAAAAATATTAACTCAATCTTTTTTCTTTTCAAGCAACAAAACACTTCTCTTCCCTGCAAAAGATTTTGAAAATTATAATTCAAAAGTTGTGAAAAAAATCAGTTCTTGAATCACTCAGAATTCCTCTGTCACTTAATACCCTCCTAGGTATAAAGCATGCTCAAATAACAATAACAATAATAATAATCTCAGCAAATTTTCACAATTTACAAATCTTCAACTTCCATAACAGCCAAAAAATCACCACCTCCACCTCCACGTAACTAACCCTAACAAAAATCACTCATCACTCCATATATAACTTAACAATCACAAATCCATCCAGAACAATAACAGCGCAAAATCCACAGACATAACATACAGAAATTAAAAAAAAAAAATAGACCGAAAAATACACGAAAATACAAAAAAAAAATACACCTGAAATAAACACAAAAATACACGTATACCTACAAAATACACCTGGAGATACAGTAACCAAGGCTTACTTACCATAAAGCATCAAAAGCCAGTGCTTTCACACACAAACACAAACACATCCAAGTATACGCCCAAAAATACGCAGTTGCGTACAAAAATACATACAGAAAGAGAGACAGTGGCTTACTTATGGACAGACTCTTTGAATTTCTCTTCTTCGAGAAACTGAAGTATGAGAAACACCAATTCTCTACTTAAAGACGACATTTTCTTTCGATCGATCGGCCAATCAAATTAGCTCTACATACACGCTAATTACTGCCAAATCTACGCTTAATTAAGCAAAATTTGGCGACTTCAGAACTTAATTCAACCTCTGCCGGTAACGGAAATGGAGGCAACTTCTAGGGTTTCAAGGCTGCGAGAGAGGTGGGGGGGGAGAGGATAAAGGAGACTTGGTCTCGCTACAGAAGTCTTTCGTTCTATATCTACTGACCTATCAGTGATACGTAATTCTGGTTATCAGATAAGTCATAGTTTATATAACCTGCTTTTCTGCTTATCCTGATAAGCAGTGTAAGGTGGTGTTGCGGATTCGAAACCACAAATTCAAATCTAGTGAATATTCGCCACACACGTCCAGTCGCCCCCCCACCCATTCGATGACACTGTCGCTTTCTCTTTTATATCGAGTTCTCGTGATTTAATCAACTCTTGAAAATGTCCCGATTTCTTCTATGGATGCGATTTTTTATGCTCAAAAATAGTCTTGGCTGCCGAAGGCGACAGGTTGGTTTAAAAAAGATATTTTTCCAACCTTATACAGAGAAAAATACACTGGAAAGGCAATTTCAATGGTAAAAGCTATTTTTAAGAGTCAAATGATAGAAATGATTCTTTGAATAGTATATAAATGGCTCTTGAGCTGATGTGGTCTCCAATGGTAAGAGATATTTTTAAGGGGCATTTTTTAATCTTATTTTAAATAAAATTCAATTATTTTATATATAGTGTAATTATACAATTCATTATACAATTAATATTAGTAAATTATATAATTAAATAATTGTTTTTGAAAATCCCTCCAACAATAAAATTATTTATAATTAAAAGACCCACAATATTTGAAATTTGAAATTTAAACTACTTATTGTATGTTTTCAAGTAATTTGTATGTTTTTTTTATGGTTGTCGTATTTTTAATTAATGTTAGTTATTGTCTTTTAGTATTAGAAAAACTAAAAAAAAAAAACAAAATGAACACATTAACAAATAACCAATAAGTTTAAACATATTAATTAAAATACATTTTATTACAAATAATTTAATCAAATTAATTATAAATTAATACCCCTATTTTTTTATGCTTACTATTATTATAATAATATTATTATAATTAATTATTATTATAATTAATAATAATTATAATTATAATATGATAATAATTAACATAAAAACCCACCCCACCCGTTCATTCCCCATCTCAAAGTTAAAGCTAAAAAACCCTATCCCATTTCTTATCTTCTCCCCTATTTCTTAACAACAGTCACTGCTCTCTTCCACAATTCTACCAAATCAAAACCCGTAATCCTTACCACAACTCTACCAAATTAAAACCCATCTATGAGAGTCTGTGAAGTGGTTTGAGAATTGCATTCTGCCATGAAAGAGGAGCAATGGAGTTTGGTTTGGTAGGTGAGTGAAGAGTAATTCGATTTGGATACAAGGCTTGTTAGGTTGTGAGTGAAGTATTTAACAGATTTGATTATTGATATTTTAGCTAAGTATGAAAGCTCATTGCCTGATTTTAGTTAAACTTTTTCAATTATTAAATATTATTTTATTTTTTAGCTCTTTGGATAAAGCATGTAGAAATAGATCCTGGCCATGACAATAGCTATTTTGGCTCTTCAAATGCCTCCTGCTGAGAGATGAAAAAATTGACTAAAAAACCTAAATAAATAAATTTTTAGCTCTGGTTGTTGATTTAGCTCCAGCGTTGTAATTGCCCTAGGTTCATTAATTTGTTTAAATATTTTCTTACAAGCAGCACCGTTTAATTTAACAGCCATGGGAAGATCGGCTTACTTGAAAATTGACCCGGCACCGTACGACCTGGCCTAGGGCAGAGCTAGATAACAATGCCAAAAACCACCAAATCCAAGTGATCTCCCGATCAAAATCTCTCACAGTCAATAAAATCCCTAAATTGTCCTTCGCATTCCCAACTTTAACCCGACAAAGCGAAACCTCAAGCGCTTTATTTGCAAGACCCCTTCCCTCGCTCTAGTCACGGGTGTACTGTAAAATGTCTCACCATTATGATCATTTTGTCAGTACCCTTACGTCTCCTTCGCTTTTTTATATTATCGTGTAATTTTATCAAAATCTCTTATCATATCGCGGATCATGATTTATCCAATGCTGTTTGAATTTTTATGTCAAAGCTATTCAAAAGCGGCTGTTTCTCTTTCCAGAAGCGTTTTTTTAAAAGTTAAAAAAATATTATTGTTTTATTTTAAATTAACTTTTTGATGTTATTTTATATCATTTTTATAATATAAAAAATATATTATTTTAATATATTTATAAATAAAAAAATATTTAAAAAAAATACCATCATTCACGTTATCAAACAAACACTTAAATCATGAAGGTCTTTTTAGATATTTTTTATGATGATATTAAAAAAAAATAAAAAAAATAATATAATTTTTAAATAAACTTTCAAAAATAATCCAAAACACAATACCCAACCTCCACTGAAAAACGCCATCAGGGGACAAACACAGAGTGGAGATGTATCTAGTCAAGTAGGGACACACTTTAGTATGTAAACTACTGGTTCTAGATGCCACATGTCGCGTAATTTGCGTCTTATAGTTCACGCTTTCACGCGCTAACGAGCTTGGTTCGGAGCGTCGGAACTTTTGGCTCGACGTGAAAGTTGTGTGTGGTGCTCTCGATGTGTGCGTCATAATGCTACCATAGAAAGGTTCCATAGCTCTTTGTTTTTTTAGCAGATGCTATTGCTTGTCCCAGGCTCAATGCTTGATTTTGTTCTTCACGCGCTAAACTGTTTACTGCATGTTTAAAGGTACGGTTAAGATGGCTCTAAAAATTATTTTGTGCTCTAAAAAATATTTTGTACTCTAAAATATATTAAAATAATATTTTTTATTTTTAAAAAATTATTTTTGATATGAATACATGAAAATAATTTAAAATAATTAATTTAAAATAAAATATAAAAATAAACTTTTTTAAATTACAATATGAAATAGAGACTTAATATTATATTATATTGCTGAAGAGATTCTAACTGGATGATATTCAGGCGAGGACGACGTCGGGATGAAGGTTTATAAAATCATCTCGATTAAATTTATTTGATGAAAATAAAATATATTGTTTTTATGATCCATAAAACTCATTCCATGTCTATGATTAAAAAGTGTGTTTGCTGAAGCAGTACACTTATGCTATTTTAATTCTTTTATTTTAATATGTTGTTACTGTAAATAAATTTTTAAAATAAAAAATATATATTATTAAAATATATTTTCAAGCAAAATATACATTGAAATAATTATTATTTAATGTCAAACACTATCTAACTGACTGTTTGTCTTTATATTCTAACCTATTTTTAAAAGTAATTTAAAATTATAAAATAATATTTTCATGTATATTTAATTTTAAAAATACATTACAATATCAATCACTATGAAATGGGCATATAGTGTTGAAATTTACTTTCAATATAAATGAAAATGGGTATAAAAAAAAATAAGACTTTCATGTGATTTATTCCCTCTTCTAATTTTATGAATTTAAATTGCGGGAAATTTATCGTTAAAGAAGAAATTAGTAGGTTCGTGGAAAAAACATTATTCTTTTTAATATTTTTATAAGTCGTGTGTGTTTTATTTTTAAAAAAATAATTAAAAATATATTAAAATAATACTTTTAATTGTGCACACACTAACCCATCATGGTTACTGAAAACAGATATTTTAAAAACTTTAATTTGGTATTTTATAAAATAAAAAAACAATTTAGTATCAAGCAGGAGAGAAAAAACTCTCTTTTGATCCGTCACATCCAATTAGGCTACGTGTAGATATCAACCCGCTTCGATTATATTGTAAATTAATCATGATTGATTATTAAAGCTAGTTGTTTGCTTGTTGGCTGCAACCACTGATGGTAACTGATTAAAGTTAACAATTGATTTGATCGGGCCACCAACTTTAGGCCAAGTTTAGGGCGAAAGGTTTCGGATGTTGGCCGTGAATTATTATAAAATAAATTAAAAAAAATCAGTGTTTCGCTGTGTAATATGAGTGAAAATATTATAAATTATAATAGTGTATTTTTGAGTGGTTTACTGATTTATTAATTTTTTTATCGTTATTTGCACAGTAAGATAACTATTTTAGCCTTTGGAACAGACAAAACACCATTGTTTCTGGGAGGAGCTTTACGGGGGTTTCATAAATTTTAAAAATGGCTAAATACTATTATGCCCCCTACAAGACAAAAAAAACATATATGGTAAGGAAGGGGAACCATGGGGATTTTCCATTTTTAAAATGGTCAAATGCTACTATATCCCTCAATAAGGTAAAATTAAAAAATTGGATGTTGGGGTACTCTAGTAATTAACCATGCTTTATTGTTATTTGCTTAAATTTAAGAGTGTGCGTGCCGCACGTGAACATCGTTGTTTTGTCTCATGTCCTTTTCGGGTGGCACGTGTGGTGTATTTGGAGGTGAAAAATGATCATCCAGAGTTTCAGACGATGCGTTGCCGACTTATCTTCCTCCCGGCGTGGCGCGTGTCGATAATGAGTGGCTGTAGAAGTGACAGGGGCCGGTTAAACGTTTTATTTCTGTTTTCTCTCTCCGGCACGCTAAAGTACAAGAGAGACCCCTAGATTTATATTTTTTTTCACCCCAGTCCCTTTGCTTTTAATTTCATGTATGGTTCTAATTTTTATCTTATGAGTTCTGATCTAATTCAATTGGGTCATTTATTGAAATTAATTACATATTTAAGTTTCACTTTGATCCTCCTTCTTTTAATTTCTAGATTGGGTTTAGATACCTTAATATATTCGGTACAGAAATTGTGATTTGTTCAATTTTGTCATTTAATGAAAATTGATAGTATATTTGATTTTCATTTCGGCCCTTGTACTTTTAATATTTTATTTTAATCCCTGTATTTTTTTTATATTTCTATAATAGTCTCTATTTTTATCTATGTATATACAGACGTGCTCTTAGTTTTGAGTTTTAAATTTTTACTATTTTCTTATTTGTCGAGGTGTTTTTCTTAAAAAAAAACAATGAACTTTTAATTTTATCTAGTGTATATGGTCATTTAAAAATTGATATTTTTATTTTTTTTCTCCCCTTGTTCTTTCTTTTTATTCTTTTTTATTTTTTTATTTTAAAGCCAAATAATTTTTTTTCACCTGATAATTTTTATTTTATTTTTTTGTTTGATCATTTGTTGAAGTTTTTAGGATTTTTTTAGTCTTTTGTTAATTTTCATTTTTTTATTATTATTATAATAATAATAATAATAATAATAATAATAATTTTAGTTTTTTTTTTTTGCCTACTGTTTTGTCAATGTTTTTGAGTTTTTTCCTCTTGAGATAAGTTGATGATTTTTATTATTTTGACAGTGATAACAACACTAATCTAAGATGTTAAGACTTAGATGTTACTATTGTTATAATAGGATGTGTTAATCTATTCTGTTATACTATTTTCTTATTTGCTGAGGTGTTTTTTTTTAAAAAAAAACAATGAACTCTTAATTTTATTTAGTGTATATGATCATTTAAAAATTGATATTTTTATTTTTTTCTCCCCTTGTTCTATCTTTTTATTTCTTTTTATTTTTTTATTTTAAAGTCAAATAAATTTTTTTCATCTGATAATTTTTATTTTATTTTTTTGTTTGATCTTTTGTTTGAAGTTTTTAGGATTTTTTTAGTCTTTTGTTAATTTTCATTTTTTTATTAAAATAATAATAATAATAATAATAATAATTTTAGTTGTTTTTTTTGCCTGCTGTTTTGTCAATGTTTTTGAGTTTTTTCCTCTTGGAATAAGTTGATGATTTTTATTATCTTGACAGTGATAACAAAAATAATCTAAGATGTTAAGACTTTGATGTTAGCATATATATATATATATATATATATATATATATATATTAATTTTGAACCAGCAAATCTTATTAATTTCTTAAATCCTGGCAATTATAAAAATTATTTACTCAACCCACAACGTAGTGCGAATATTTTTTTTTTTAATTTTCATGTCAAATAATTTTTTTAGCTAATATTTTTTTGTTAAACTTTTTAGGTTTTTTTAGTCTTTGATTTAATTTTGTTTTTTCATTATTAACACAATAATAATATTATTAATAATAATAGTTTTAGTTTTTGTTCTTACTTGCTTTCTTATTAATTTTTTTTATGTTTTTTTAGGGTAATTTAATAATTTTTATTTTTTAATAGAAATAGTGGTGGTAATTTTAGATGTTAAGACTTCGATGTTATTATTGTTATAATAAGATATCTTAATATGTTTCATTATATCAAATTTTACATGTATAAATATTATATTTTAATATCAAAGTTATAAAAATTATTTGTTCGACCCACAACGTAGTGCAAGTAATTAACTAGTAAAAACTATATTATAAATTACCAGAGTAGTTTTTATGTACTATAAATAATTTCATAAACTTTAAGATTAGCAATAATATATTTTTTCAATGATTATTATATTAACCATTATAAAATTCAAAACTGAAATTATTAGAGATAAATTATTATTTTTTCTTGACAAGGATAGAGGAGCAAAAGAAGAGCTTTCTCATTTCAATTCTCAACATGTCGCAGCTCGCGCCTGTTGATGATTGCACCATTCTTTCTTGAATGAGAGGTTTGGGGCACAAAATTCAAGCTCACACCTTTCTAATTGCCGAAGTTCGAATGAAAACTTCAAACATCAAATAAAATATCACATGCAGCATCACCGCGTATACATGTACATATAGAGCTTTTGATACTGCGTTTTAAAAATATATATATTTTTTTTAATTTAAATTTTATATTATTTTTATATGTGCATATCAATTTTTTTTAAAAATATAAATATATAATTTTAATGTATCTTTAAATAAAAAATATTTTTAAACGCAACCTAAATCACAATTCTAAACAATCACGTACACTTATTTTAAACCAATCTATTTTCAATCTGACTTGACAATATCATTATATATATACGTGAATCGTTTTTAAATCGATTCATTTTAAATTTAACTTGATATATTAACTCGAAAACTTGACACATGCGAGTAATTTTAAGTGAGTTTGAAATGAGATCAATTAAAAAATATAATTCTAAATGAGTTTGAAATTAGATCAATTTAAATATTTTTTAGAAAACTGATTATTTTAAATTAAAAAATTTTAATATTTTAAAATTATTTTAATATCAAATAATATTTTTTACAAAATAAAAAAATATTATTTTAATATATTTTTAAATAAAAAATATTTTTCAAATCAAACTCACCTATATTTTCGTCTAATCACTAACATGATTGCGATCTGCCCACGTCACACCAGTGAACCGAATAAATCATACGTGAGTGCTGGAGGAATATATGTTAAGGTTGGCGCGTGGATACTTTCTCGACTAATCATACAAGTCAGGCAACTCTATTTTGATTATTATATTAATATTGTTTTTTTTTTAAAAAAACAACACGATGCCTTTGCTTTGAATATACACGTGTGTATTCAAGATTATTTATTTTTTTAATTTCCCCGTAAAAATTCTAATTAGAAACCTCGAAGTTTCTCGGCCGGTCATTCTTAATTTAAAGCTCAAGCTGATTCATAGCACAGTAGAGGCAACGCAAAATCCAGCTAAAAAATATTGTTTTTTTCGTGAAAAAAGAATAATCAAACAGGTGGTTTAAATCAAATATATTTTATTTTATTTTTTAAAATAAAAAACAACCTGTGTTGACTAGTCAAAATCGAGTCTTGTAACCATGGTGAAAACATTGTTAAACCAGCTTTCTTGTTATGGTATTATTTTTTATCTTTCAATCATGTTTTATATAATTTATTTATATTGTTATAGTTTTTTGTTTCCTATTATAACATGATAAGACTTGTGTCCACACTGTGCTGTGAGTACCCATTGTTATCTTAGTGAAATATTTTGATACTGTGAATGTATTTATTTTTTATTTGAAATTGAAAAGAAATTCAAATACTCGAATTATAGGCCCCGTTTGTTTCTCTTATTTGCTGATTATATCAAATTTGATCCTCAAACTTTTGATTGCTATATATAATTTGTTTTGAATATTTATTTTTCAATTCCATCTCTTAAAATTTAATTTTTATATTAATTTTGGTTCTTGTTTTTATAATTACTATTTTCTTTTTTCTTATCATTTTTTATTGAAATTTTTTATCTATCAAATTTGGTCCTCATTTTTTTTATTGTTACTTATTTTATTTGAAATAATTTATGAAATGTTAATTATTATTATTTTAATTTATTCACCTTTTATTTAAAAAAAAAAAAAAGATTTGATCTCTATTATTTTGATTATTATTTATTTTATTTGAGATAATTTATGAAATTATATATTTTTTTTCAATTTCATTCTCATTCAACTTTTTAATTTGTAAGATTTGTTCCTCATTATTTTAATAAACTTGAAAAAAAAAATAATTTATTAATAAATTATTTTCCAGATCATTTTCCATAACACTGCCAAACATCGGAATTCACTTTCTAGGAATTCATTTTCCTCGGAATTCACTTTCCAGCAAACAAACGGGGCCTATGGTCTCAACCAATTGAATAGGTCAACTTATTTAAATTATATAAAAAACCAAAAATAATAATTTGTTAAACTTGTGATTTAAATCATCATACCAGAAGCACTATATAAAAAAAGCAATAAAACATTGAAGGATGGATAAAAAAAAGACAAGAAAATACAAAAAAAAAAATATTAATTAAAAAAACAAGGATTAAAATCTAAGAAAAAATAAATCAAGGGGCAACAAAAATTTTCATTTTCAAGATTATATTGAGAAGAATAAAAACATTAACAAAAATCAAAATAATTACAAAAAAATACATAATCAATTTGGATTGAAATGTAAAATTAGAATTAGATTTTTTTTATAAAATAATGAAAGAAAAAAAAATCAAAATAATAAAAATAAAATTGAAAACACCAATACATGGTCAAAGAATTAAACATCTAGAATTTCTCAGCACATTTTTCATACTTGTGAATTCAAAAACTTGCGAGTGCAGTTAATTACATAAACTAAAGACTAATATGTGTATGAATTTTATAAGGCCATAGTAAATAAATAAAATGTATTTGAAAAAATAAACCATAAATATAGATAAAAAAAATATTTAACATCGCAAAACAAATTATATATCCGGTTATATTTGATGAATTTATTTACAAAAATTAATATACAATAGAAATAGACATAGACATGAATATTATTGAAAAAACATGAAAAATAATATATGCCATGTTGCATATATTAAAAATACCGTAAAAAATAAATGCCATTTTATTTTTCAAAATAAATCTGGTTTGTGTAAAATATAAATAAATCAAACTAGTATAGTAAAAAAAACTAAATACACTAGATGTAATTATATAGAAAAAAATTTAATTTTAAAGATGCTAAATAAGCCAAAAAAATCTCAAATGATGAATATTGACAAAAACATAAATGCAAAAAAAAAAAATACATATAGAAAATTAGCAATTACACACACACACACGTGTGTGTGTATGTGGGTGAAAGAACGAGGCAAAGCGAGACAATATAGGTGTGGTGAGCTAGACCTATGCTGCTATTATTATTCGATTAAACAATAAGTAAGCCAACTTGTCCCGAGTCTATTGACAGCTTCCAACGGCCCATGCTGTTATTAATAATAATAATAATAATAATAATATATAGCAATTATATAAGCCCACGAGCTAGGGCAACTGCAGCGGGCTATATATATAGAGAGGCAAAAATAAAAAATAAATATTTTACCTTCTATTTTATGATTTTGACACTGCAACGGAATTATATTAAAAATATTTATTTTTTATTTAAAAATATCTTAATAAGAGCAAAAAATTATATACAAAATTAATAATTATATTATTGGAGTGTTTTTAAAAATAATTTTTTCATTCTATAACTTATTCCTATTAATTGTATAATTAAACTACATATAAAATAATTACACTATATTTAAAATAATATTAAAAAAATGGCTCTCCAAAATGGCTTTTATCATTGAAGCACACATCAACAAAAAAATTATACACACACTATTCAAAGAGCCATTTTAAAGATTTGTCTTTCCAAAATGCCTTTTACCACTAAAGTTGCTCTTCGATACTGTTTGAGTTATTGTTCTGATTTTTTTATTAGTATAGAATATTTTAGTTTTGAAGTATTTTAATGTATTGTTTCAGAGTTATACTATTCATATATAATTAATTATATATATATAAAAATTAAAATATTAATTTAACCAGCATAATTAAAATTAAAAATAAATTAACTTTAAATTATACAATACAAATACAAAATCAAACAAATATAATCTTAAAATTATATAAAAAAACACAAGTTAATCAAAATAAAGAGGTTTTTAAAGCCGGAACGGCACACTTGGAATGAAACCGAGACGTTCTAGCTGAAATTTAACTGGAATTTCCGGAACGGGCTGAAATTAAAACCGAGACGAAAACAACGTCGTTTCATCTCAGTTTTTTTAACGACACAAAATGTTTCAACTGGAACGGAACGGTATTTACAACCCTGGCTGGCATAACAACAAAATGTATATTAATAACAAATAATAATAATAATAATAATAATAATAACATAGGCTGCTGGAAGCTGCCAAGACAAGGTGGCTACTTATTGCTCAATCGAACGAGATAACCTTAGGTGTTGTTTGGGTGAGCGGTGCAAACCGCGTTTCACCCAAATTTATATATTTTTTTTCTTCAATTGAAATGATTTTTTTTGTGTTTTTATATCATTTTGAGGTGTTGATGTCAAAAATAATTTTTAAAAAATAAAAAAAATATCATTTTAATATATTTCGGCACAAAAAATACTTTGAAAAGTAGCAGCAACCACACTCCCAAATACCCCCTAGACCATGACATCCCCTTCTCGAGTTTCTTCTCCCCGTTCAAATTCAATTTTTTTTAAAAGAATATATCAAATTATTATTTTTTAAAATATTTTTTTTAATGTTTTTGATGTATTAGTAATATTTATGAGAGTTACTTTAAAAAACCATTCAGTACTCCATTAAGAAAAAAAAAACGAAAGTATGTTTTTCCTAAGTACATTGATGTGTATACTTAGGTAGAACATTTTATCGGCAGAGTGACAGGACCGCAATGCAGCGTGTTGGAAGTTTGTTCGGCTAACCTCCTGCACCACACCCTGCCTGGTCTCGTAATCTACAATGGAATGGCTGCTTCTTGTGGAATATACACGTGAAAGATCACCCCAGTCTGCATTTGTAGTCGTCTCCAAACAGATCATTGCTTACGTGTCTTTATCGCTCGTGAAAGAACCAATCCGAAATTTTACCTGAAAATATATTTTATTAAAATGATAATATTATTTTTCTTTAATGAAGCCGCTGTCAATCAAATTTTTAAAAATAAAAATATATAATATCAATTAGAAACTCAGTGTTAGCCTGTCGTTTTGAAGGGGACATTTTTCTACACATGCATTTCTCCATCATCTTACTATCATTTGAAAAGCTTCTTCTATCATTCTCCTACTTCACACCCATTGTCATTTCAGGAAATTGATAGTTGCCCCCTCAAATCATATATATATATATATATATATAGTTGTTCAACTGTATTTTTATCATTTTTAATTTCTTTAACTTATTAATTTTTGTGTGTTTTTGTTTTTTCTATGTGCTAGTGCTAGAAATAATTTTTAAAATAAAAATAAGAATTATTTGAATAAATTTTTAGATAAAAAATATTTTGAACAGTAATTCACCACCTATATTTACCTCTTATTAATAAAAAAAAATCAAATGAGTCTAAATTATATATAAAAAATTATTTGGAAATGAAAATTATCATACGAGTCTAAATTATAATCTCTAACTAAACTAGTTAAAAATTTACACGTCATTAACTTTATTCAAATCAATTTTATGATTGATGAATTATTGATTTTTTTATATTTTACAATTACGATTGTACTCTTAAACGTGAAAACAATTGATGTTTTTAATGTTTTTTACTAAATTGATGATCTGGGTAGATTTAATTATCTACAAGTGTTTTATTTGTTAGTCTATAATTTAAAATAATAAACTAAATTGATATGATAATTTATCATTTAAAAATAAAATAATTCATATTATAAATATATATTTTTCATAAAAAATTATGAATTGGATAAATTTATTCAACTACAATTGTTTTATTTGTTGTTCATTAATTTTAATTAATAAACTAAATTCATATAATAATTCCGCAGTTTAAAACAATTGGCCTATATAAATGATTCGGTCCATAACGTATCCACCTCGAGTCCATAAATAGAAGCCCATATCCCTCACCCTCTATAATTATAGCTTCTTCACCTCTCTTTTCCTCCCGCGCTATCAGAGCCCGGGAAAGTCACCAGGCTGCAACACCGCACAAGAATTCAAGGTATGACATTTCTCTAATGTATACATATATTTTTGCTCTTGTGAGCTAGAATCTATAGACTAGTTTCACGAGCACATTTTTTGAAGTGGGTTTTGCTTGATATGCACATTTTTGTGGGTGTCGCTCCAGGTTTAATCTTATAGATGTTTTGGTTTGGGGGTTTAATGGAGATTATGGGCAGTGGGTATCTCAATTGATGATCATAGCTCAAAAGGGAAAAAAGGCCATTCATTGTTGGTGTTTTTTCTGGTCAATATCTTGGCTTTTGTGTTATTGAGTACTTGTAATTCAAGTGTCAAGAGTAAATGAGTTGTGACTCTGCACAATTATGGTGCAAGTTTATGTCCCTTTTTCTTCTTATTGATAGATACTAGATAGGGTGTGGTGGTTTGATGGAAGCTATGGCTATTAAACATGGAGAACTGGTGACTTTAGAAGAACTCAACCCATCTTCACCTTTTTTTAAGGAGGGAGCTTCGGTCAGAGTCACTGGAAGGTAAGAATTCTGCCTTTTTTGTGTATCTATTTCTGACTTGACTGTCTGTGGATACTATTAGCTTTTTGTTTCTGAATAGAATTCTATAGAGGTCTGCATTTCTGGGCAGGACACCAAGAGAATCCCCTATAATACCTGCAACGCTATAGTAGTGTCACAAGTAGTGTTCCATAAGGTTTGAATGACACTTGTTATTGGCAGAAAGTGGTATTTGTATTTGAAGGAGGGTTTTGATTTCGGTCTTGTAGTGAGTTGGAGGATAAAACGAGATGGAAGTGAGAATGGGGGTGTCTATAATGGGAAATAGGTGATCATTGCAATGTTGTGGTAAAGGTAGTGACAGCAGTGGGGTTGTGTCGAGAGGGGATTTGGAGATGAGGGTTTGATGGTGAAGAGTTGTACAAGGTACTGGCAACTAGGTTGATGTGGTGATGCAATGTCAAGGCGGAGATTCAATACAATTGACCAAATAGGAACTGATAATAGAAATGATGTTGGCGAGCAGGAAATGGACCTGCTGTGGACTTGGTGACAACTGCTTTGTAGCAGCAAAGTAGAATAGGAGTCGTTGGTGAGATAGCAAGTTGGCATTTTTTCTTCTTCATGAAGGTGATAGTCATGACCTTGAAGAGGTACTTTTGGCATGGTGAGGAGGTGGCACCAGTATCAGCAATTGTGGTATGGTGGTGGAGTGAAATATTCTGAGAGTGTATCTGATGCTCAACTTTTAATTGATGTTGACCATTAGGAAGGACCCGATGTCATGAATGTCCACATAATATATATATAGAGAGGTTTCACAACTCTGGTTGCAGAAAATAATGCATCAAAGAACGGGTTTATTCAGAATCTTTGTCTTCCTTTTACATGAATGAAATAACATGTTTCGTATGCAGATGCACGTTTGCAATATTCAAAAACTTGCTCCTTAGAGTGTGTCTTGGTTTCATCACGTTCTCATTTGTTTTTGTGCCATGACAATAATTCATCCCCATCCCCCCCCTACCGTGTCATTATTTTTGTCCGGGAAGAAAAATCCATCAGACGAATACCCTTCCAAGAACATTCTTCTTGGTCAAGGCCAGTAGACTAACATTCCTTTTCCCGCTATATTAGTGAAGCCTGTTACATGTGCATGGTAGTGCCATATCTGATGCTATCTTTTGATTATTTACAGTAAAGGGGTTCTTTGCTTGCTTAGGAGGTCTGATTGTGAAGAGGGATGCCTTATAGTTTTCTAGATATTTTTGTCTGGATGATGTTAAACCGATCATTATCCAATCATGTTACCAAAAATGCTCATTATTCAATCATATTCATGCTGAAAAATTGCGATTCTATTCTTTGTAATGTGTCCTAGTTATGAATATTCTGTTTGGGGCCGATCTTTCAATTCTATCAATATTATTTCGGTGCTTGGATGCCAGCCAGGATCAATCATTATAGATAGTTCAATAGTGACTTTCCTGTAATGCTTCTCCAACTAAGTGTTGGTTGTAATGGTGGGAGATATTGAATGTTGCACCATATATATTGAATTTTCTGTCATATCACGAGCTGATTATTTTATTCTGCAATCATTATTGGAAACTTCAATCTGTTGTTTCCTCCTAGGCTGCAAGAGTATACTGTGGAGACAGCCATAGCTGTAGTTGCTGATGGAAATGCCACCCTGAAGATTGACACTCAACACTTAAGAGACATCAGCTTTCGAATAGGCTCCATCTACCAGTTGATTGGAGAGCTCCTTATTCAACCTGATAACGAGGTAAGAGATTGATATCAAGTAGAGGGCTGGATGCAACAGTCACTCTGTACCTCTTCTCCCATAATGTTCACTGAAATCAGGTTTCTTTCAGGCAATCTTGCAGGCACGTGTGGGCAGGATTGTCGATGGCATTGACCTCAGCCTCTATCATCAGTCACTCCAGCTATTAAGACAGTTCCAAGCTGACCACCTCAACAATTCAACTAGTTAAAGCTGGCATAATGCTGAACCGATCCATCAAAACACTTTCACAACGAAAGGTATCAGTTTAAATTTCTGGAACGTCATATATACATCCAGGAGCTGATTTCTCTTTCTTATAGCTTTTATATATTTTTTGGTGTCCAACTTTTTTAAGATATGAATATTTGAAAGCTGGCAATTGTCAATGTTAGATTCGCTTTATGGTTCAACTTGTCTTTGTTTCGTTCTCCTTGCTCATCAGATACACCCGCGGCAACAAGCCTGAAAGGTAACAGCTACAGTGATCAGCACGGAAACCGAAATATAAAAATGGTTGCTTTTACGGCACCATTGAACTCATGGAGCACTCCGTTTTTTAATCTTTCTACACGCTTTCAAATGAATAAACACGATTGTGCTCTCGCATCTTTATTCCTTTAAGGACCATTTAATTTGTCCAGTGGCTCTTGTCATCATCTCATGTGATAGTGAAGGCTGCAAGCTACAAAAGGTTATTTCTTGTTCAGGTGAAGATGCTTCTAACCATGCTTTGCCATAGGAATTTAGAAATAGTGAACACTGGCAGATAATTTTGACAATGATAAACTCATCTTCTACACCTTGCCAACCTCCCTGCCGTGGTTTGGCTTCTAGGTGTGGACAGTTCTATACGTGTGGACAGCTCTAGGAGAAATCTTGCTATGTTCATACTGACAAATGATTGATGATACGAAACCGTTCCCACTTTTCTGGCTACTTAATCTAGAGCAGGCACTGATTAGATCAAGAAACTGACAAATGTCCATTTACAGAACTTGAAATCCCAATCCACGTTGGTTGTGCACTAGTGCGCGTTTCTCACTTTGTTTGACGTGGTCCATGTTATTGAGTTACCAAGCATGTGGATGTTTGAGATCAGTTCCTCTCGTCAGAACAGTTATGTAATCCCTTTCTAACATTATGTTCCATGGTCTAGAGAGAACTTTGGGTTAGGTTTGTGGATTACTTGTTATGAAAGTGCTATCAAGGAAAGGGACTCCAATATCATCGAGGAATTTACATAAAATGACTTTCAATTTTTTATTTTAAGATGTCTTCTAAACAATTTTTTTATATCTTCTAAACAAGCATTTCACGGACATATAATCAAAAACTTAACGATCTCTGAAATCCCACGAGAATGGCCCCACTCTAAAAGACATGGAAAGTCTTCAAATTCAACTGGGCAATTGTCTCCATCAGTGGATGGAATCTTGACACCAATTACGACCCTTTAAGCGTTGATGGGTCACTCATAATCTATATTATCCAATCAAAAGCTAAACAAAACCTTAGATTACTACCGAATTAAAAACAATTATATCTTGGACCTGTCTTCTAAACCACAAATAATTTAAGGTTATAAGTTAGAAAAAGCACATAGACTTTAGTCCTCACCCACCAATAAGAAAAAAGGAGTCATCATCGACTCATCCTCTGGAAACTCGCACGTCTTTATCCAGTGCACCGCCCCACATGTGATTGTTGGTGACACGTGCCGACTTTTTATTTGTCAGTGGTTATCCCTACTTGATCATTGGCCCGTGCAATCTCTGCTCTTTTGCACCGACTTGTCAATCATGTGGTGCAACAGTAGGTTGGAAACAAATAACGTGTGTCACATGTGTACAAAATATATGACGTCCAGTGAGTCTGCAAACGACACTCGTTTTGAGGTAAAGAGAGTATGATATTGCCTTTTCTTTTATGGTTGAGGTATTAAAAATAGTTTTATGAAAATTATTTTCTCTGCGTTTCAAAATAATTTTTAAAGTGTTTGGTTAAAACTGTGGTTCAGTTTGAAATTGATGAAAATCAATTTCAAGTGTTTGATTACAAAACTTTTTATATTGCTTTTAACTTGTGAAATTATTTTAAAGTATGTGTGTGGTTTTTTAAATATTTATTATTATTATTAATAATAATAATTAATAATTCAAGTAAATTAGACACTTATTTTTATTCTTCCATCAAACTACTTGTAATTTCATCACGAACTAAATCCATACGTGAAGGTCTCTGTGATCTAGGAACAATATATGATAAAATATTATCTGAAATAAAATTAGAAACGCGAGATAAAAATTATATTGTGATCTCCTTCTAATATATTTATTTATATTTTAATTAATTTTTAGATTATTTTAATATTAAAAATATATTTTATATATTAATAAATATATATTATGTAAAAATTATTTATATTTTAATTAATTTTTAGATTATTTTAATATTAAACATATGTGTTTTATATTAACAATCCCTATATTAATAAAACCCTGCCCCAGTCTCCCTCTCCCAAATCAAAAAGCAAGAAAAGTAGCCAATAACTTGCGCCGGAGATTGATATAAAATTTTATGTGGGACTTGTGCTATATTTTAGTTTATTACAACTAATCACATATTAGATCAAGGTGTTTTTTTTTTTTTTAAATCTTTGATTACACCACAATACCAGATACCATCGAAGACTTTTACCAAAAGAATTGATTTTTTATCAATGTGAATAATTTGCAAAGTAGTTGGCAATTGCTAGTGTAATTTATTTATTTGCAATTATTAGAGCTGTAAAATAAAATATGTGGATCTTGCATTGCTTGGAGTAGCACAACCTTAAGAAAATTGTATTAAAATCTTCAAAAATTATAACCTTCACAATATTTGTTTTTTTTTAATGAACTAGTTTTAGTAGCTCAACCAATTGAACAAAGTTTATTTTGTGTTAATTTTAATCCAAAATCAACTTAATTTTAAAATATAAAAAAAATTCAAGTCAATAAAACAAACCCATGACCCGAGTCATGAGATAAACAAATCTCATAAATAGCACAATAAAACAAATTATAAAGAATAATTATGAGTCAACCCAGTATTGAAATTTAAGTTTGAAAAAAATAACTAAACTCAAATCAAATAGCTTAACCTACGATCAAGACTGTAATATTATGATAACCTTATAAAAAATAAATTATAAAACTCAATTTTCAATCAACTCAAAATAAAATCAAATAAAAAACAATAACAATGACCCATGTCTATTTATTCGAAGTTTGCATGCTAAAATTATTGTTGTTACTTTTATTTATTTGAAGGCATACTTGGATTAAATCAAAAATCAAAATTTAATTAGAGAAATGATTCAAAACAAAATAAATAGAAATCAAAATAATAAACATCAAATTAAATAAAAAAATATAAAAAATCAAATATAAAAAGATAAAATTAAAAAAATAATTAATTTTAATATAATTAAAAGATTGAAAATTACTTTTGCAATCTGTAAGGCCAGGACACCTTTTGAGATGAAAGAGAGAGAAAAATGGAATAAAAATTATCATCAAAACTCCATCATTTTATGACAGCTGACACGTGTGTACCTATCTTGTAAAGGATGGAGCTATGCTTTGGACACTGCTAGAAAGGAGATCAATAGCCACGGTCTCACGGGTGGCGCGTGCTTTGCAAGCTACAATATTTTTTTTTTATTCATGAAAAAGACTAGAACATCCTTCAACTCACACAATAATTGCAAAAAAAAAAAAAAAAATCAAAAAACCAAAAAAAAACCTTGCCCTTGGGCTATTTTTTAATAATAATAATAAGTGCCTGTTTGGCAGTGCAGCTGTACCGCTGTTCTGTCAATTTTTTTTTTAATTTTAAATAAATTTTTTTGATGTACTGATGATAAAAATAATTTTTAAAAAATAAAATAAATATTATTTTAATATATTTTTAAATAAAAAATATTTTAAAAAATAACCATAACTACATTACTAAATATCCCTAAAGAGGTTGAGGTGACTTGCAAGTTACAAGTAATGAATGCTTTTTTTTCGGGAGGATATATGTAGCTCTGAGGATACGGGAATATATTAAATGTGATCATAAGATCATTTATGTGTCGGTCCTGTAAACGAGTAGTAGTGGGTTCCAGTGGTTTAACCACCACCATTCTCATGAAGGCTAGATCGGTCAAGGTCATCTACCAAGAATTCGACAGCGACTGGTCTCCTTCATGGCCCCGCAAGAACATGGGTCTCTGAGTCTCAGCCTGCAAGTCTTCAAACCTGCTAGCTTGTGAAAAGGAAAAGCACAAGCAAGGATCCAATGACAATATCTAGCTGCTTCTGGGGCAATCCGACTACTTACTCCTCACCACTCAAGAATAACATTATGATTATTTCATGATTTTATAAGAAATATACGTTTTAATTTGAATTCAAAATTTGATTCACGATACTTGGGACCCTCACCGCTCGATGAGAGAGAGAGAGAGACACATACATGTATAATGGCTCCTGAGCTTTTTGAAGCCACTTTGAAAGGTATCTGGATTTTTGCTGTGGTGTTAGGTAAACGTCTGCCATTTTCTATTACTGCTAACCCTACCCTATTCCCATGCACGGGCTTTCAAGGCTTATGGGTTTATTTAGGCGGGATCTTGCATGGAAATCGGATGTTTTCTGGTTTGGTCATGAGATGGGATACGAGGAGGAAAAGTTCATGGCATTTCATAGAATAGGAGGAGATCGAGAGAGTGATAAAACAATGAATGGTTGATACAAGGGTTAAAATAATAATTATTATTACTATGATACAATTACTGTAATCATTAAAGGATAAAGATATCGATTATTTATTTATTTTGGGAATAGAGGGTGGATTTTTTTTTTATATCAGCAAGGGAAACCGGAAAAAAATTCAATTTTGGGAGTTACCCGTCAGGAAATATAGAAGTGAGGGGTGACTAGGATGGATCATAACTTCACATGATCATGGCTTGCAGAGTTCAAAAAGATGAAGAACAAAGATTGACAATGGCTGAGTATAAGCATCCATTGTTCCCCAGTAACATAAAAAGACAAAAGAAAGAAAGAAAAAAGAAACGACGAACTAATAGCTTTAATAAATTAGCTTAGAAAGCAAAATTTCACATGTTAAATGCTACAAAAACAGTCAATGGAAAAGAGAAAAAAAAAACAAATACCTACCTTCTTGCCTGAAACTTAGAGGGTGTGGTGAGATTGTGGTGCAACTTCTGGTTACAAAAAAATTAAGGGTTTGAGTGTTTGGTTAAAGTAAATATTTGAAAAAAACAGGTGATCTCCACCTATAAAATTAACTTGATTTGTGGTTCACAGAAAGTAGCAAATTATTGCTTTTCGTACAGTGAGTAGAGAGGGATGAGGGGTTCTGGGTGGGAGCGGGATATATATATAATCTAAAAAATTAATTACAATAAATAAATATATTAGAAGGAGATCACAATATAATTTTTGTTTCGCAATCCTAATTTTATTTCATATGATATTTTATAATATGTTGTTCCGGGATTGCATAGACTTTCATATATGGATTTATAGTTTTTGATGAAATTACAAACAGTTTGATGGAAGAGTAAAAATAAATGTCTAATTTACTTGAATTATTAATTGTATTTTATTATTATAATTATTAAATATTTAAAAAACAATATATATATATAATATGAAAAGCTCGGTAACCAGACACCTGAAACTGTTTTTTATTAACCTCAAATTCAACCACAATTTTAACCAAACACTTTAAAATTTATTTTAAATCGCAGCTACAGTGCTTTTCATGAAACTGTTTTTTTAAAACGTCAATCTCAACTACAAAAACAAAAACAATATAAAAAACACTCTTAACCCAACTATACATTATTGAGTTTGTGACTCAATTTAAGATTATGATAATGAGTTAAGCTGATTAATCCAAACCTCTCTCTCTATATATATTAATTTCTCAAGTTACTATCAATGGACGGCATTGAGTCATTATGAGCAAGGGACTACTTTGTATGCATATCATTTCCAAATTTAATGAGCATATTAATTCAATAAATGGGAGAAAACAAATAAAAGAAATAAAATTACAAGCCTTAAAATAGTACTATTTTGAAATGTTTTTGGATTCATTATTCAATTAGCTAATACAAATTCATTCAAATATCCAATTCAACAATATTTTAACAAGAGTAGAGGGGCCTTTGCTCCTCGACCAAACACACTCAATGACTGAAACCTCACCAATTAACCCCTTAGTCAAAAGTCCAATCATCAAGGAGCAACAACTTGTGATGTCTTGTAATGAAATTTAAAATCTATGTTGGAAACCCACAAAAAAATGTCACAATTTGAATTAAAAATAAAATAAAAACATTATTTTTTGTTCAAAATTCACAACTCTTTCAATAATTTCCAACAATTCACCATGTACGTATTATCTCATCTAAGCATTCACAATAATCTAATCAAACATCGATTACCAAAAAACTTCCAACGTTTCCAACCCCTCAGTTTAGGATAATCTCTGGATTACGGATCGAGTGAATTAATCTTTTTAAAAGATAAAAATACATATATATTTTTTTTTAAAAACCAAAAAGTTTTAATTGAATCATATTAAATCAATTTCCTTTATATTTTATAAAAACCCGGATAAAACTAGACTCTAAGTCAACTGATTTTTAGGACAACGCCCCATGCCAGTTCAAGTTTAACACCAAAGATGACGACGGTTAGAACACTTATCAGAAATTCCATAAATAGAAAAAAAAAGAGAAAGTCTTTCACAAGCAAAAAAGTCCATACCACTACAAGAGCGAAAACAGTGTTTAGTTTTTGTTTTTTGTGTTCTTAAGTATAGCAAAAGAATTCTGTGTGTGTATGTCTTTGTTATCTTCTCCAAAGATAAAAAGAGAGGGAGATACCAGAACATTATCATATATGGACTTCGATTTATCTCTGTATTCTCTTTCTCGAATTCTCAGATCCCTTTCTCCCATTTCCTGCATCAAGTTCTCCCAGATGACGCTGTCTTTCCGGCATGTTGATCGTTACCAGTTTCTTGCTCTCTAAGTTCTTCTTTAGCTTCAAGGTCTTGCAGTACTGTTTTTGCTTCATTCCTTAACTATTGATTAAAGGATCCTTTTAAGTTTTGAAGGAAGTCTTGATGACAAGCTACATCACTTTGTGTGTTGTTAAGGATAAAAAATAAAGCTTAGAATTGTTCAAAAAGAGATGATTTAAGGAGCTTGAATGAGCTTCTTCTTCTTCTTTATTCTTTTGGATGAATCTCTTATATGGGTTCTGTTTGGTTGCTTAGAAGTGCTGGAAAGTTAATTTTTCTGTTATGAAATCTTTCAAGGTTCATTTTGTTTCAAGTTTTAGTTTGTGTTAGTAACTTTATGTCTCTTTTTGGATCCCCCCCCTCATTTTCTTGGCAAACAAACAAAAGGGGGCATTCTTTATATTTGTTGGTGATGAATGAAAAGAGTACAAGTGTGAATGCCTTTTCCCGTTCTTTTCTTTGATTTCAGCAAATGCCAAATATGTAGTCATGGTCCTCATGGATATTGAAGTAGGTCCATGTTCTTGCAAATTGATATTTCTTAAGTATTTTCTTAGGATTCTGCTGATGATACAAAATATTAGAAGAGATTAAATTCAATTATTACCCTTCTGGTTGAATTTTCTTAGCAACCGAACACAGACAGTAATGGAATAACCAGAAAATTTTAATGACAAGTTGCTTTACTGTTCTGTTATTCTTGGCTTAATTTAGTGTAGAATTCTAGATGCAAATTGCAATGTTGGAATTCCATGCCAGATTGAATATTCCGAGTGATGTACTGATGCTTCAGATTCACAGATTTTTGGTTTTTGCTGTTATTAAATTGCAAAGATTCTTTAGCTTTCTGAGTCAGACAATGTCCCTTTATTGCTTCACTGACTGTACCAAACCAGTCTTTTGAGTCCCAGCTAAGAATTTCGAGTCAGGGATACTGTAACATAGCTTCCTTTCTGATGATTTCTTAATAATTTCCTTTCTTTCACGTGATCATCATACATGGCTGTATGTGTTAAATATTTGTTTTTTGGATGTTCAGAGTTTCGAGTCTACAAAACGCTAGAGAACCATACCATATCGTGACGTGTGGTGGCCATTTGAATTGAAACATTGGCAATGGGGCATTTATCCTCCATGTTTAATGGATTGGCAAGGTCATTGTCATTAAGGAAAGTTAAGAATAACGGGAATGGAGAAGGAAGAGAAGCAGCGGATGCAATGGTGAAAGATGCTAAGAAGAATGAAATGATTTTGAGGTCATCTGGCTGTGTTAATGTCGATGGTTCGAAAAATTTCGCTGCAGTTTGCTCTAGGAGAGGGGAGAAAGGAGTGAATCAGGATTGCTGCATTGTCTGGGAGGTAAGCGATAGGCATAGAGCATCGAAAAACATGCGTTCTCTAATTGTGTTCCAATCTTGTTTCTCTTTATATGGTAGGGATTTGGGTGTCAAGCAGACATGATTTTCTGTGGGATATTCGATGGCCATGGTTCCTGGGGCCATTTTGTGGCGAAAAAAGTTCGAGAGTCGATGCCGGCATCTCTTCTGTGCAATTGGCAGGAGACTCTTGCTCAATGTTCACATGATCCGGATATCGACTTGGAATCGGATAAAAAGCATCAAAGGCTCAACATATGGAAACATTCCTACCTAAAGACTTGTGCCGCTGTTGATCAGGAGCTAGGGCAGCATCGGAAAATAGATTCATTCTCTAGTGGAACAACTGCCCTTACAATTGTTAGACAGGTAATTCAGGTTCCTACTATTGCCTTCATAGACCAGATAATGGGGGGGGAAGCTATCGAGAAAAGATTCTTTATAGGTCAAGATTATATCATAATGCCAATATAACGTGTCTGATCATCATGTTTTTGCTAGGGTGAGCTCATTTTTGTAGCAAATGTAGGCGATTCTCGGGCTGTATTGGCAGCCACAGGAGATGATGGAAGCTTGGTACCAGTTCAACTTACTGTTGATTTCAAGCCTAATTTACCACGTAAGTTCCACTCCATCACTCCAATCCTGACAACAAAGCGACCTAAACAAGTCATTCTTACAGCAACGTTCATCTTATTTGCAGAGGAGGCTGAACGCATACTTCAGTGCAAGGGCCGCGTCTTCTGCTTAGATGATGAACCAGGTGTGCATAGAGTTTGGCTTCCAGATGCAGACTCACCTGGACTGGCAATGTCCAGAGCCTTCGGCGATTACTGTGTAAAGGATTTCGGCCTAATTTCTGTGCCTGAAGTGACTCAAAGGCATATAACTAGCAAAGATCAATTTGTTGTCCTGGCAACTGATGGGGTATGCATAAGTAGACCACTAGTTTTCCATATCCAATGCTTAAAAACTCAATCAAATTCTGAGGAACCACAACAAGATTGCTTTCATTTTTTAGGTATGGGATGTGATCTCCAATCAAGAAGCAGTACAGATTGTATCATCAGCACCAGATAAGGCGAAGGCGGCTAAGCGTCTGGTTCAGTCTGCTGTCCATGCTTGGAAACGCAAGAGGAGAGGGATTGCAATGGATGACATATCAGCCATTTGCCTCTTCTTTCACTCCTCTCCTTCATCCCTACAAGTTCATGCTGCTACCACACCAAAATAGTGATCATAAAATGTAGATGAGCAAGCTCGTCCTAGCCGCTCCTTGATGTTTCTTCACTTGAAAATTCCAATTTAGTTGATTAGAGAAAGTGTTCATGCCATCCCAGTATTGTCGCTTCATTGGACTCGTTCCTCTCTGGATTATATATATATATTTAAAAAATTTAAATAAAAAAATATTATTTGAATATATTTATGAATAAAACATATTTTTAAAAGCAATATCAATCATATTCCAAACACACTTAAACTCAAAACTTAATTTTTTTGAATGCTGACATGCTCATCAATATACGAGTTTTAGATTACAACTCAACCATAAAAACTATTGTTTTATAAAAATTATTTTTATTTTAAATTAATTATTTTTGATACTTTCATATTAATTTATGTATTGATATTAAAATTAATTTTTTAAAATAAAAATATATTATTTTAATATATCTTTAATCATAAAAATATTTAAAAAAAAAATTTCAAAAAGAATTTCTAACAAAAAAATCAAGAAATAATTGAAAAATCAGAGGAAAGAGGGCGGTAGAAGCTAAAGTAGATCCTTTTATGGGCCTGTTGAGTGATGTTTTTAATTGAAGTAAAACAACAAGCAATAAACCCATTTATGTTTTTGGCCTGGGCCTATTTAGTATAAATATTTTTTTTGGATTTTTTTGCAGCAAGTACTTTTAACATAGAAAGAAAGATGAGTGAGAGCGGCCCATTAATAAGACCAGGGCCCATCATTACACAAGCCTATTTACATGGCTGGAATCAATGAAAATAGAGAGAAAAAAAGGAAATTTGTTTGGTTCACCATGGTGTTCTTACAAGGATAAAAAAGTAATTAAGCCTGACGTAACAATTTAATTCAATGTTCCACCAATAAAAACTCGTATTGAGTTTTGAATAAAACTATAGGGTAAATATATGGTCAATCTGCTATCCAATCAACCAATTACAAAATAATTTATTTTTTAAAAAATATTTAAATTTTATTATTAAATTATATTTCAACATATTAGAGGATAAATGGAGATCATTTGTTGTTATCATGATTCAAATTTCTTTTTTTAAAAAGGAATTCTATAATTAATCCACATGAGTAAGCATGGAAGGAGAGCTTCATATCAACAGCAAGCACACCATACGGGCCTAGGACGAAGAGAAAGTGCCTAAAGTTTTGGATTTTGGTCATTGTCATTCATTCTTTCCTCTCAGGAAACTTATTGAGCAAATTTATGGAGGGCGTAATGCAGTTTAGGAAATTGCCGGAAGGATGTGTTTCTACAATTCTTTCCTTCACATCCCCACAAGATGCATGCAAGTCTTCACTGGTTTCAACTATATTTGAATCAGCTGCAGAATCTGGTATCGTCTGGGAAAGATTTTTACCTGTTGATTATCAGGACATAGTCTCAAAGTCCCGTGTCTGTTTCAAGTTTTCTTCAAAGAAAGAGCTTTTTCTTCATCTCTGCAACTCTCTTCTCATTGATGGTGGTAGAAAGGTACGGACTCCTTATCTTATAAAACTAGTAAAACTAAATTGGTAGAGGAATATAGCTAGATTATTTCTTACGGTCGAAAACAAAGATATGATTTATTAATTCTTAATATTTATTACTTTTAATCTATGGTACAGAGCTTCAGGATAGAGAAATCATCAGGCAAGAAATCCTTTATACTATCTGCAATGATCCACTATATTGGCACTGGGATTCTCTACCAGAATCGAGGTCATTTTCTTTCTTAATTATATCTTATATCTTTGATTAATTATCATGAGTGCTGACTTAAACAAAAGCAAGTACATGCATTGATATTTACAGTTTGTTTTCTTCCTTGTTTCAGGTTCTTTGAAGTGGCTGTGCTTAGAACAATGTCCTGGCTAGAGATTGTAGGCAAGATTAAGAAAAAAATGTTATTCCCCAACACTAAATATGGAGCATATCTTATTCTAAAAACCACTGAACGTTCATACGGGCTTGATTCATTGCCATCAGAGATATCAGTTGAAGTAGGTAACAATCAAGGATCAACTACTACGGCCTATTTACGTCTTGCTCGAGAATATGCCAGGAAACAACAAATGGAGAGACTGTTTTATGGGAATCGCATGGAAATGTTAAAATCAAGTGTGGTAGAAGGGGATGGAAGAGCTCCAAGTGAAAGAGATGGTGGATGGTTGGAGATTGAGTTGGGAGAGCTCTCTAGTGGTGAAAATGATGAGCAAGTGAAGATGAGTTTGATGTCATCACTTGAAAGGTGGTCTTATCATTTAAGGGATTGAAGTGAGGCCTAAACATTCAAGGTGTATACTATCCGATTGTGTTCATCCTCAAAAGGGATGCTTCTCTAAAGACCAAGAGGCAACAAAATGTTCGTATAAAAAAGTATAGACAAAATGCTTAAGCTGTAAGTTTTTTTTTTTATCAATATTTTGATTCCAACCCCACAAAACCAGCTAGTTTCTGTGGTGTGGCGTGTTTCATACCCTACAAAAAAAGGATATCACCTGAAGCTTTCCTATATATTCTGCTGCAATGGCTAAAATTGCAACAACTTTCTATGATTAGGGCAGTTTCTTGTCTATTAATACTAGCAGTGAGATGCCGCAATAGAATCATTTCCCACAAGCAGCTCTTATTTTTCTCAGACAATGGGTTCCAAGAATCTATCTTTGATTTTTGCTACCATTGTCTTTTTTCTCTTCCTGAATCTTCCTTCTCATACACAGGCGAGTGTAGGGGCATTAGTGAGTAAGGTTTGCATGCAAAGCGATAGCTACAAATCCTGCGTTCAGATGCTGATATCCCATCCACAAACATTGGCAGCACATACTTTGAAACAAATGGCAAATAATGCTCTAGAATTGGCAAAAAAAGATGCCATTGCTACAAGCAATTTCTTCACTGGCTTGGCCAGCACAATCCCTGGGTCGAAGTCAGCCCTTGTGCAGTGTGCAACCTATTTTAAAGAGGCAGTTACATTCTTGAACCTCAAGGGACTACAAGACGGTTCGGCAAGCTTGGATGTGCATTATGCTCTTGATCAAGCTGGATATTGCGAAACTGCATTGTCTACAGCCCATGTTCGTATTGCTTCAGCTACTGATAGAATCCAGAAATGGAAGAATGTCTTTTCTGCTGCCTATGCAGCAGTGATTACTGTGGAAAATTAATTCCTGATGTGAAGATTATTATTATTATTAATGCATGAATTCTAGTATGAATTCTTCCTATTTCTTCATCTCTATATTCAACACTCGTGCATGTAATGAAGGATTCTGCTGAGCGCAGCCATGTATTTGTTTTAACAGGTCTCATTTCATCAGAATCATTTGTTAGTTAGCCAGGGATGCATATGTTGTTGTTGCTATTTAGTTAGGTACGCAAATGTTGCTGCTGCTAGTTTTTTCGTTTCCTTGTGGCTCCTCTGCTGTGATCAAGAATGTCTTGCAGAATATTTTTACTTGATAAATGTTTTGATCTAAAGAAAAGTAATCTGGGCTAACATCCTTCTCGAAAATTTCAAGGTAATAGGCTTTAGTCCTATTTTCTGGATGTCTTGACAAAAAGCAAGTTGAAAAACTACGACGAACGCACTCTTAGTTCCAATAAAAACAATAATTTTTATAAATAATTTAGGAAAAACAATCCACCTTACAACCAAGTATAGCAATAGAATGACTTAACATTTTTTAAAAAATAAATAAATTATGTGTATATTTATGTTAGAATCCATAAATTAAAAGGTATAATTTTTAAGTTTTTGTTAAAGCAAATTTCACCTTAGTTTTCCAGACAAATGCCATTTGGTAGATCAATTTTTCCTCCTTCATTTTAATGATTTTATTATCCTCTGCTGCATAATACAGCTCTAACCTTTCTGTGTCACCTTCATTGGATTTCTTGTATCACAAAATCAGCTAACTCTCTGTGATGCTGCGTATCCATCGGGGCCGAAAATAGAAAAAGAATAATCTGAGTGTGATCCAACCTGTTCTGGGTGTATCCTGTCAGGACAGCGGAACTTGCAATAACATTCTAAGATTAGGCATGTTTCAACTCTATAAAATGCCAGCAATGAGATGAGAAAGCAATATACAACATCACAGCAAGAAACCTTTAATCTCTTTCGTTTGAACAATGGGTTCCAGGAATACCAGTGTTGTGTTTTTCGCTGCCTTTGCCTTGTTTCTCTTCCTGCATTTTCCATCACAAACCGAGGCAACAATCCCGACAGAATTGTTGAGCAAGGTCTGCGCACAGACCGAAAACCGTAGCTATGAAATCTGCATGAAATTCCTGATGGCCAATCCGAAATCATTGCTGGTGAACAATGTCAAGGCTGTCGCAGAGAATGCCTTGGAAATGGCAAGAACAGAAACAGCTGATACAAGCAGTTTCTTCGCTGCCCTGCTCAAGAGAAAAGACATAAACCCCGCATCCAAGGCAGCCCTTGAGAGTTGTTCATCCTTTTTCAAACAAGCAGTTACTTTCTTGAACCTCGATGGGCTAGCAGGTGGCACTGCAACCTTAGACTTGCATTATGCTCTCGATAAAGCTACGGAATGTAAATCAGAATTATCCGCAGCCAATGTTAGTATCAAATGTGTTGCTGAGAAGCTCGAGGAATGGACGAATTTCTATTCCATTGCCTCTGCAGCTGTAAGAGCTGTTGAGAATCCCGAGGATTGATTCCATCTGATTTGAAGGTTATATATGATGATATCAATGTATTGTTGATATGAATTTGATCTGCAAAAACTCGCGTAAGAGTTGATGTTGTTGTGTTTTCTTTCCCTTGTGCCTTAATGTTTGAGGACAAGTATATATTGAAGCAGACTTTATATTACTCGAACGAGTTCTTTTCATTCACTATCAACGTCTATCAATTCACTAAATTAATTTCTTTCATAAATTCCTTTTTAGATCATCATTCAGCATCCTCGAATATTTTCCCTTAAATCTTCTTAACGATCGATTCTTTATAAAAAATGATTTCAGATCCTTGTCCCACTGCTGACATGGCTGTAAGTGAATAATATTTATTTTGCAACAAAAAAATAAATTATTTTTAAAATATAGGTCAATATTCTTTGAAATTTTACAAACTTGTTATAAAATTTTGAGATATATTCTAAACATGTCAACATATTTTGTTTTTTTTGAAAGGATAGCAAAATAAATTTGAGAAGGAAAAAATATATCTTATTGTTTATATTTATTTTTCTTGACTTTTTTTTTTGTGTGTAAAAACCCATTATTTTCTAAAATTAATAATAAATAAATAGGCAAAAAGTGGCCAAACACATACTTCGGCAAAATACCCTTTTATAAAAAATGAAGATGACAAAACAGCCCACGCACAAGGGAATAAGTTAAAAAAAGTTTACTCGAGCTAACCGGGTTGACTCAAGAGTTTTGGTTCAATGATAAACTAAATCAAAGACCTTGGTTTACCCTGAAAACAACCTAAAAACAAAATTAAAGGAGAAAAATGGATTAAACCTTTTAAAAACATAAAATCTCAAAAAAGAAAAAATAAATCAAAATGCACAACAATAAAAAATATGAAGAGCATAAACTCAGAACACTGTAAAAACCCAATAACATGGATCTAAAATCAAACCATATTTAGTCAAAATAAAAGCACATGCCAACTGAAAAACACATAAAAAGAGCAAGAATCTAGTATCCAATCATGTCAATTTACACTTAAAATGCTTAATTTTATCAAAATAAGTTTCAGTTTAAAACTTGTTGTAAACATGTTATTGATACAAATAAAAACTAGATTACATGTTAATGGTACATAGAGGAGTATTATGGGCAATGATATAAGCCAAAACACATAGTTAAGGCATTGTTCTTGTGTCTTATCCTAATTTGACCATTCGAGTTGAGTTTTTAAACTATAATAATTATTATTTTTATTCTCATGTTAACTCGATTCAATGATCAACTCTACTCGTGATGCATGCCTTGTCTTAAATCTGCTAGAGAATAATATAAAACATATTCTAGGACCTCATCTATAGGCTTAAGCTCTTAGGTGAGATAGTTTCTGAACATGGTATTAGAACTTTGTTAACCTAGTAGTTACGAGTTTGAATTTCACCACCTCCATTCTATTTATTAAAAATCAAGTATAAGGTCGTATGGGTCTGTGCAAGTTTCAAGCTCAAAGGATTTTCACTTGAAGGAGTGTATTAGAGAATAATATAAACATATTCAGGAACCTCACTTATAAACTTGAGTTTTTAGGTAAGATGGTTCATTGATAATATCAATCCTCAAGTCAAGTTATAAAAATATTATAATAATTAATTATATCATTATATTAATTTAGTCAAGTTTTTAAAGTATGATAATATCTACTTTTATTCTCATGTTGACTCGATTTAATGATGCACTTGACTCGTGATGAAGACTTTGTCTTATATCAATATTCAAGTCGAGTTTTAAAAGTATCATAATAATTAATTTTATCATTATATTAATCTTGGAAAACTCAGGTTCATCCTTTAGCCCATGATCTTATCATTATACCTAGTTAAATTCAAGGATCCTATAAAGGTTTAATATATGAAAATCCTCCAAAGTATATTTACAGGTGAAAACAAATAGCTTAACAATTGTTTACCAAATAATTTTCTTAGTGTTGAAAGCAAAGTACCACTAACATCAGTTTTTCTTTTTAATTACTGTAATGAAGGAGGATTAAATACTGAATAAATCAAATTTCGATTCTTCAAATCAATTAAGCATTGGGTGCTTCGGGCATATCCTTGTAGTCGTACTCATCAGATTGAGTCTTGTCAGGATTATAGTTTTTTAAACAGAATCCTTGAAACTGTCCTGCATATCCTCTTTTTTTTTGCATTTTGATGACTGTGATCCAACCTGTTCTGTGTGTGTCCTGTCAGGACAGCAGAATTGCAATAACATTCTAAAATTAGGCATGTTTCCGCTCTATAAAATGCCAGCAATGAGATGAGAAAGCAATAAACAACATCTCAGCAAGAAGCCTTTAATCTCTTTCGTTTGAACAATGGGTTCCAGGAATACTAGTGTTTTGTTTTTCGCTGCCATTGCCTTGTTTCTCTTCCTGCATTTTCCCTCACAAACCGAGGCAACAATCCCGACAGAATTGGTAAGCAAGGTCTGCGCGCAAACCGAAAACAGTAGCTATGAAATCTGCATGAAATTCCTGATGGCCAATCCGAAATCATTGCTGGTGAACAATGTCAAGGCTGTCGCAGAGAATGCCTTGGATATGGCAAGAAGAGAAACAGCTGATACAAGCAGTTTCTTCGCTGCTTTGCTCAAGAGAAAAGACATAAACCCCGCATCCAAGGCAGCCCTTGAGAGTTGTTCATCCTTTTTCGAACAAGCAGTTACTTTCTTCAACCTCGATGGGCTAGCAGGTGGCACTGCAACCTTAGACTTGCATTATGCTCTCGATAAAGCTACGGAATGTAAATCAGAATTATCCGCAGCCAATGTTAGTATCAAATGTGTTGCCGAGAAGCTCGAGGAATGGAGGAATTTCTATTCCATTGCCTCCGCAGCTGTAAGAGCTGTTGAGAATCCCGAGGATTGATTCAAGCTGATTTGATGGTTATATATGATGATATCAAAAACTCATGTAAGAGTTGATGTTGTTGATACATGCAAGTACTCATGTATTGTTGATATGAACTTTACATTTCTGGACTTAATTTGAATATGATCCTGAACTTTGCTGGTCCTTACAAGTTGACCTCATAAAAAACACTAGAGATATACCGATTTTACTGTCGGGTTAAAAATTCTCTATTTTACAATAAAATTCATTTGACTTTTCCAAACTACTTCTAAGATGAACATTTCCCGCCATCTTAGCACTCAAGAAACAGTTTCAAATTCAGGCATTTACCACTTTCAAGAAATGATCAACAAGACGTCCAACGGGCTTTCATGTCTGTAACATCTCTGCTTGGCGTTTCTTTTTTCTCCTACGGTTTCTGTTCCATCAGAGTTTTTGATCCAACAACATGATGGAAACACAATAACCTAGATGAAGCATCAAGGGGGGGATTCTGCATCCTCTTCTTCCCATCTCACGCAATTAAAAGCATACAAAATTATAATCCAGACAGAAGACTTTATGTTCCATCTAGCAGCACATGAACTCAACTTCTAGCTGTCCCTTGTCAATGGAATCTCTCTCTCTCATGAGGAAATCTATCATTCCCTTTGTTTCTATATTACGAGGAATTATAATTCCCTTGTCAAAAGTAGTAGGAAAAAAAAAATCAAGGATCCTATGAAGGTTAATCATTAAGCCAGTGCTCCAAAGAGCGTTTAGCATGTTCTAACGATGGCTTGCTCAATGTATAATTAGTAATTGTTTGATATGTGTTTTTAAAATATTTTTTGTTTTAAAGTAATTATTTTTTAAATAATATTATTTTAATATATTTTTATAAAAAAATAAAAAATATTATTTTAATATATTTTTAAATGAAAAACAATTTTAATCATTTAAAGCTATTTGTGAGTGTTGTTTTGTGCTTGCGGTTTGAAAATAGAAGTTTAAAAAAAGCTACAAATTATAGCTTTTCTCACACCTAAAATAATTTTAAATAATAAAAATTCAAAACAACTTCAATGTATGCTGTATTTTTTTACCCTTCAAAGTACAGATAGCCACAATTTATTTAGCTATTACTTTCTATTTTGAAATCTAAAACTGGGGTCAAGATTCTAATTATTAAAATATAACTTGTAAATTAAATCTTTAAATAAAAAAAAAAATCAATCCTTCCTTTAAATTGGCTTTGGAAATTAAGTGGTGATGTGGATATATCATTGTAGTTGTAATTGTATGGATAATATACCTCGAAAATTCAAGATTTAATATTTTATTTAAGCTAAGTTTTTAGTTGAAATAGAAAATATATATTGACTAAAAAAACCTTGGTTGTTCTGGATGCATTTTTTAATATTTTTTATAATAATTAATCTGATATTTAATAATACAAATAAAATTTCACATTTATGTTCGGAATTATATAATTTATGACGAGTGTATCCTTACTCAAATATTATCGTGAACCTTCCCAACGTTCATCTTCACTTTGGGCTAAAGCTTAACCCAGAAGCCGCTAGGGCTAATATGTCCTCCACTTTGGATCGATTGGGCTCAGATGGCTCTGTTTTAATATTCCAAGCACCACCCTTACGTTACCCAACTGATTCGGGATACAGTTGGAAACCAAACCTCTCTATCAAACCCCAACCCTAGCCTCCAATCTTTTCCTTTTTATAAACCCTAACCCCCGCTCCTCCTCCAAAACTTCCCTGTTGTCTCCGCCTCCGAAACAATCTAGTTTTCAAGTTCCACCTCTCTGTTTTCAGCTTTTTTTTCTGTCTCTCTGGATGTTTAATTGAAATTTCTTGTCTTAGCTATGATGATAAATGCTTATAATCCCAGCTCATTATGAGGCCTTTTTGTAAGGTCAGGGAATTTACACTTTCTCACATTTATCTGAGCTTTTACACTGACTTTTACCTAAATTTCCCATCTGGGCTTATGGTTTTACGTTTGTTTATTCTTAATTTTTGTGAATAAAGTTTCCCCATCGTTTTCACTGTGGTGGAATCATTGATCATACAGAGATTGAAAACAGCATCATCGATTTACTGAGGTGGCATGTTTCCTCTGTGTCATATTAGATGCTGAATTTTAGCGTCTTTGGTGTTTTAACCATCTGGGGTTTCTCTAAATCTTGAAAGGCCACACTGATTTGAAGTAGCTGTTTTGTTTTTGAAAGTTTATGCTTTTGCTGTGTCTTAAATTTTAGATTTTTCTCAAATTTTTTATTTGGAAAGTGTGCTGAAGGGATTTCTTGTTCTTCACCTAGTTTAACAGTAGATGCAGGAATAACCTTACGTCTACGTGTGCTACTCCATGCCCTTTTTGCTGTCAGCTGTCTGGCGGTGGATTAAGGTTTGCTTATGGTAATCGAAACCTGTGTTGAACCGATAGATGTTCCCAGTGATGCTCAATTATGAACCATGCTAATGCTGATCATTGGATGACTGAAACTCTTTCTCAATATTGCTGAGGGGACAATTGTTCGTAGTACAATCTATTCCGTTAATTCATTTTGTCTCTATCATGAACGTTTAATGAACTCGATGACCAAATCAAACTCCTTACTGTTATTTTGTATGAAAAACTGCCTATAAACATTCTGGTTTAGATGTCCGAACCCTTTCATGCATACCCTATTTTTAGTATCATGAACAATGAATCTAAATCAGATTTTGACTCTTAAAATCAATTGAGCATTCGTTTCTTAGGGAATCGGTTTGTGTTTGGATTATAGTTGTTAAGAAAGAATCCTTGAAAATGTCTTGGATACACCTTATTTTTGCGTTTTGATGACTGTGATCCAAACTGTCCTGTTTGTATCCTGTCAGGACAGCAGAGCTTGCAATAACATTCTAAAATTAGGGATGTTTCCGCTCTATAAAATGCCAGCAATGAGATGCGAAAGCAATATACAACATCACAGCAAGAAACCTTTAATCTCTTTCGTTTGAACAATGGGTTCCAGGAATACCAGTGTTGTGTTTTTCGCTGCCTTTGCCTTGTTCCTCTTCCTGCATTTTCCATCACAAACCGAGGCAACAATCCCGACAGAATTGGTGAGCAAGGTCTGCGCACAGACCGAAAACAGTAGCTATGAAATCTGCATGAAATTCCTGATGGCCAATCCGAAATCATTGCTGGTGAACAATGTCAAGGCTGTCGCAGAGAATGCCTTGGAAATGGCAAAAAGAGAAACAGCTGATACAAGCAGTTTCTTCGCTGCCTTGCTCAAGAGAAAAGACATGAACCCCGCATCCAAGGCAGCACTTGTGAGGTGTTCATCCCATTTCAAACAAGCAGTTACTTTCTTGAACCTCGATGGGCTAGCAGGTGGCACTGCAACCTTAGACTTGCATTATGCCCTCGATAAAGCTACGGAATGTAAATCAGAATTATCTGCAGCCAATGTTAGTATCAAATGTGTTGCTGAGAAGCTCGAGGAATGGAGGAATTTCTATTCCATTGCCTCCGCAGCTGTAAGAGCTGTTGAGAATCCCGAGGATTGATTCAAGCTGATTTGATGGTTATATATGATGATATCAATGTATTGTTGATATGAATTTGATCTGCAAAAACTCGTGTAAGAGTTGATGTTGTGTTTCATATCCCTTCTGCCTTCAATGTTTGAGGACAAGTATAATTTGATGGAGACGTTATATTACTTGAATGAGTTCTTTTCATTCACTATCGACGTCTATCAATTCACTAAAGTGGTTTCTCTTTTATCATTTTTCATTGCACGATGATTGATACAAGGAAAAGAATGCGTTAGTAAGTGATATCTTGCATTAGCGGTTGAAGGAATTTTTTTTTTTTTCTTGTATTAGGGTTTAAGTCTTATTATATATATTTATTATAATAACGATGTTTTATATATTAATTGGATTTATAGAATATTCAGTTAGTTCAGGGATTAATTGTGATGCGTGTAAGCTGATCCGGATATTCTAGTTATAAAAAAAGAAAGCATTACATCCTCATTTATGATCTACAATTAAATTCTATTATATAAAATAAACAAAATAATTGGTTAAAAGTTTTTGAGATTTAGCTGATAATTTATTTTTGTATTTTAAAATATGAGAAACATGCTTATTTTTTGTTTTTTTGTGAAAATATGTTAAAAAAAATTTAAAATTTGGCCTATGAATTGAAAAACATTTTTTTTAAATATTTTTCAAATAATGATTTTGTTTTGAAAATTTTAGAGAAATATAAAATCTTATTATACCAACTTGGTATATTTCAAGTGAAAAAAATCCTATCTTTATTGAACAATTAAAAAGTGTGTTTTAAGGGATGATATTTCGGAGTCATTTACTTATTATGAAGTATTGGATTTGAGCTTTTACACTGACTTTTACCTAAATTTCCCATCTGGGTTTATGGTTTTGCTTTTATTTATTCTTAATTTTTGTGAATAAGGGTTCCCCATCGTTTTCACTGTGGTTGAATCATTGATCATACAGAGATTGAAAACAGCATCATCGATTTACTGAGGTGACATGTTGTGTCTGTGTTATAACAGATGCTTAATTTTAACATCCTTGGTGTTTTAACCTTCTGGGGTTTCTCTAAATCTTGAAAGACCATAGTGGTTTGACGTAGCTTTGTTGTTTTTGAAAGTTTTTTTTTCTAATTATGTTTTTTTTTTTCTTTTTCATTTATTCTGTTTCTAACTTTTCTTTCTTGCTTTTTTTTTTTATTATGTTTTTTTCTTCTAATTTTTTTTCTTTTTTCTTTTTTTTTTCATTTTCTGATTATGTTTTTTTTCTATTTTTTTTCTTGATTTTTTTATTATTTTTTCCCATGAAATATTTTTTTTACTGGTTATATTTTTTTTTCTTTTTCTACTTATATTACTAAAAAGCTAAACCATGTAGGGAGTTCACTGTAGCTCCCCACACATTTTATTTTGGATTTTAACAGTGTTTCTTTTTTTTTCTTTTCGTTTACATTTTTCTTTTCTTTTTTCATTACTTTTTTGTTGTTTTTTTTTCTAGTCTTTTTTTTTTGTTTATTATTTTTTTTCTATTTTTTTTATATCAGATTACATTTTTCTTTTCTTTTTTTATTTGTTTTTTTTTATCTTTTATTTGTTATTAATTTTTTTTCTTTTTTCTTTTCATATTTTCCCATAAATTTGTTTTTTACAAATTATATTTTTTTTCTTTTTTTATATATATATATATTATTTATTTTGTATAACCAGAGTATCTAGCTAGCTTAAACGCGCCATGATTAATCCTCAAATTAAATTTTTTTATAGTTCTTTTTCCTTGATTATATTTTTTTATTTTTATCTCATAAAGTTTTTTTTCTGATTATATTCTTTTAATTGTTTTTCTTTTTCCACTTATATATATGATCGAGGTGTCCGAGGTAGCTTAAAAGCACCACTATTAATCCTCGGATTTAATTTTTTTTATTGTTTTTTATTATTTTTCCTTGGTTATGTTTTTTTTCCTGATTATGTTTTTTTCATTTTTTTTCCATGATATATCTTTTTGCTGATTATATTTTTTTAATTTTTTTTCTATTATTTTTTTTATTTTTTATGATTGAATATCCTGGCTAGCTTAAGCACGCTTCAATTAATCCCCTTATTAGTTTTTTTTTTTTACTTCCGATTACATTTTTCTTTTCTTTTTTTTCATTTTTTTTCCTTTGCTTTTTCCTTTGTTTTTTTTCTAGCTTTTTTTTTTATTATTATTTTTATTTATTTTTACTTCCGGTTACATTTTTCTTTTCTTTTTTTTTTTGTTTTTTTCCTGGCCTTTTTTTTGTTATTATTTTTTTCTCTCTTTTTTCCCATATTTTCCCATAAATTTGGTTTTTACTGGTTATATTTTTTTTCTTTTTTATATATATGTTATTTATTTTGTATAATCAGAATATCTAGCTAGCTTAAACGCACCAAGATTAATCCCCAGATTCAATTTTTTTACAGCCTTTTCTTCCTTGATTATATATTTTTTTCCATGAATTTTTTTTCTGATTATATTCTTTTAATTGTTTTTCTTTTTCCACTTATATATATATGATCGAGGTGTCCGAGCTAGCTTAAAAACACCACGATTAATTCTCATATTTAATTTTTTTTATTGTTTTTTGTTATTTTTTATTGATTATGTTATTTTTTCCTGATTATGTTTTTTTTATTTTTTTTCCATGATATATTTTTTTGCTGGTTATATTTTTTTAATTTTTTTCCTTTTCTGCTATTTTTTTTGTTTTTTATGATCGGGTATCCTGGCTAGCTTAAGCACGTCACAATTAATCCCCTTATTTTATTTTATTTTTTTTACTTCCTATTACATTTTTCTTTTCTTTTCTTTTCTTTTTTTTCTTTGTTTTTTTTTGTTCTTTTTCTAGCCTTTTTTTGTTATTATTTTTTTTCCTATTTTAAAATAAAAAATAAAAAATTATCTTAGAATGATCGGAAAAATCAATAGATCGCAACTAAAATAAAAAAATAAAAGAATAGAAATTAAAATACAAAACTATTTGTTAAATCTAGATAAAAAAAATTTAATCCCTGCAGCGTAGCGCGGGTTTACGGCTCGTTATCTACTATACGACAAGAGATTAGTAAGCACGTTACTCAAACCTCCCAGTTCGGAGTTTGGTGGACACACAGTTTTAGATTGAGTGATTGATGTTTGTTTTTGAAAATATTTTTTTTTATTTTTAACAAATTATTTATAATATTTACACATTAAAATAATTTAAAAATATAAAATAATCTATTTAAATTAAATATAAAATAAATTCAATTTTTTTTATATAGATATTTTTATAAGACCCCTAAACACCCCTAAATTAATTCTTGGTTAAGAGCTTAAATTTTTAATAGCGTAAAATGGCTCAAATTGATCGAGTTTCTTTCAAAAATATCGAAGCTTATAATACATGCCAAGAAATATTTCATTAGTTTATTTAATTTTCAGCCATAAATTATATATTTTTAATTGGAATTCATATATAAATTTCAATATCATTAATCTCATAATCATTTTATTTTTAAAACAGAAAAGAATTAACAATTAGCTTAAAAAATATACTTTTGACCAATACCAACTTGTATAATTTTTCTTTGATAGTTTATAGTAGTATTCTTTTTTTATCCCATTTCGGCTAAAATGTTCAAAATATTTTGTAATAATTAAAAACAAGATAAAATAATACGGTTTTTTATCACATTCAAACTCTTTTTTTGGAAATTTTATCCAAATTTTGGCTAGAATATTTTGGCTTTGTTAAGATCAAATAATCTATTTTTAAGACAATAAATAATTTTATAATATCAATAATATCTTTTAATCCAACCGTTAGATTGAGATAAAATTTTACTAGGAATCTCTTGATATATTTATATATATTGTGTTAAAATTTCAAAATAATCAGGAAATATAATGATCTTGTAAGATTGATAATGTCATTTTTATAATATTATACATATTCATAATTTTGTTAACAAAAAACATTTTATTATGTTTTTTAGATTAAATGACATAGTTCTAAATAATTTTATTTTCAAATTCGAAATATTTTTTAAAAATTAATATATGAATAATATAATCTTAACAAGACATCGAAATATTTCGAAACTAAAATATTTTATTCTAATTAAAATAACAAAATACGAACCGAAAATCAGTAATGATTTGTTTTTTTTTTAAATTATCATAATTATATCGTAAAAATTACATTTCCTCTATGCAAAATTCTTATTTAGTTTTTTCTATATATAAAAATAATTAAAAGTACACCTCTGAACAAATTATTATCCTATATACTAAAACAGAGTTCTTTTATTGTGGATTCAAATAGTAACCTGGGTAGGTTTGATTTATGGGATGTTTGGGTTACAAGCTGTGTCTTGGTTTGTGCCATGTGTTCCGTTTATTTAGAATTTTGTTTCCCTCTTTATTTTACATTGCTACTTTTCGGTCATGCTTTCATTTTTAATTTTTTTCTTTTATATTTTTCATCTCACACATAACTTGCCTTTTCTCTTCTCTTTTATCTTTTTTCATATCTTTTTTTTTATTTTGACATCAAAATATATTTTTTTGCTTATAATTTTTTTTTTATTTGCTTTTTTGTTAAAGATATTGATTTTTTTTTGTTTGATTGATTTTTTTTTCCCGTTATTAACACAATAAGAACAATATTTTTTTTTACTTCCTCTTTTTTTAATGTTTTTTATTTTTTTCATCTAGATAATTTAATAATTTTTATTGTTTTAGCAATAATAGTAATGATATTTTTAGATGTTAAGGCTTCGATGTTCCTGTCACTATAATAAGGTGTGTTAATCTATTTTATTATATCAAACCTTGCATGTATAGATGTTATATTTTATTCAATTTTTTTTATTTGATTAAAATTGATAATATATTTGGTTTTGTTTTCAGCCCTTATACTTTTGATTTTTGATTTTAATTGCTCTATTTTTTATAGTTTTTAGATAGCTTTTATTTATGTTTATGTTTATATATATGTGGCTTTAGTTTTGGTTTTTAATTTTTATTATTATTTTTGTTGAGCTAATATTTTTTTCTTCAAACTTTTTGCTCTTAAATTTTAGTTTGTGTTTATGATTATTTAAAAATTGATATTTCTTATTTGTTTTCCTTTGTTTTTTTTTTGTTTTTTTATTAGTGTTTTTCCACGTTAAATGATTTTTTTAGCTACTAATTTTTAGTTTTTTTTTTCATTTTTATTTTGTTTGCTCTTATGTTAAAGTTTTTGGGTTTTTTATTCTTTTATTGAATTTATTTTTTCATTATTCATGTAATAATAATAATAATAATAATAATAATAATAATAATAGATTTTTTTCTTGCTTTCTTTTACTAATGTTTTTGAGTATTTTTCTCCTTGGAATAATTTTTATTGTTTTAACAATAGTAGTGATAATATTTTTAAATGTGAAGCCATTGATATTGTTGCTGTTATAATAGAATATTTTTGATATATATTATTATATTAAACTTTGCATATATATAGATATTATATTTTATTTTTAAACTAATAAAATTTATTAATTATTTTAATTCAAACAATTATAAAAAAATAATTACTCAGTACAGAATAAGTGCGGACAAATAAATAACTAGCAGTACCTAGCGCTGTTCTTAATTCGCTAGTGGACAAGATGAATGCCGGTTTAAAAAAGGGCAAAACAGTATAAATGAAGAAAAATCAATGCATGTGAGCGCAGGGCTGTTCTGCTCCATGGGACCCACCACCGTCACCGCCATGAAAGGAATGGAAGCAGATAGGTACGGTCTCTCTGGGTCCCACGAATACTCACCGTACAAAGAATTGTAAGAAATCGTAGAAGGTGGTGTCCTCTTCTATAGAAGGACAGCAGGCAAACTATATTTATGATCCCTGAGTCTTGATATAATTTCACTTCAGACCCTATATCTCAAGATCTTAACTTCAACGGATTTGATTTTATAAAAATACAATTCAACCCCTCACAAATGGGTGTGTTTTTGGTTCGGTGTTTGTTTTGGCATTAATTTTTTTTTAATTATTTTTTCATTTTAAAAAATAAAAATTAGTTTTGGGAGCAGTTTTGGGATTTATTTGAGAAATTAAAACTATAAGAGCTGAAGTAGAATATAATTTACAAGGATCAAAAACTAATTTACCCAGAATAGAAGCTTGCTTTTGTGTGCTTTTTCCTGAATCTAATCTCCACCCAATACGTGTCCCTGTTGTTTTTTACGCTCTCTCATCGAGCGACAATCGTACGGTGGGACAGGTAGCTCGGTTCCGACGACTTTTATGCACAAAACCTCTTGACCAAAATACCCTGAAAATTGTTTCCACGTGGCCTTTTCTAGCTTTAGATCAAGTCTCGAGGTTCATTCGAGAAATTGAACAATAGAAGGCTGGTTTTGTCAATTCAAGTGCTACAGGAAGACCATTCTGGATTTTTTACTTCTCTTTGAGCAGTAATCAGCTGTGGAAGCCCTGTAATCTCTAAAATCAGCCAACGAGTAATAAGAGGACATGTAAAGTGAAGTCAAACAGTTGAATTTATGCCATGAATCCTCCACGTCCTGTGTAGTTTAGTTTCTGTTTTTTCTCAGTAAAAAATATATTTGATTATTTAAAAAACAAAATTGAATACTATTTTTTAAAAAAATTAATAATATATTTTTATTTGTTTTTTAATAAAAAAACTATCTTTAATTATTTTTAATTAGATATATATTTTTAAATTATAATTAGTATTAAAAAAACAATAATCTCAAATTTTACCATAATACCAAATACATATTAATTTATTGAATTTCATTGAAATATTGGTGGAATGCGAATAATTTCTCTATATTTTTTCTCATGATTAATAAAAAAATAAAAATTGATTTAGATAAACTATATTTAAATGGATTTCCCATCTGTTACCCAAACCAAGGATGTATTTTGCTATTGTGGTCGCCCATACACCAAACCATTCTTCCATCTTCTCCATCTCTACTTCTTCACTACTACACAAGCATTTCCATCTTCTTCTGTGTTAACTACATCACCACCAACCTCATCAGATTTCCCTTCCTTCTCATCATCAACCGGTCACCGGAAAAGGAAAATGAATTGGATATTCAAAACTTGTCTCAGCCTTGCTCGAAGCCTCTCTAAACCCACCCACCACCCTCTCCTTCACCTCCGCCTCCTCTTCCTCTTTGTCCCCACCTAAACACCTCTACCACCCCAGAAACCAAAACACCCAACAATTCTTACTGCCCTAAAAAATCCCATAAAAAAAGCATAAATTTTAATTTCCTCTAAGAACCGAGCTTTCCTGAGAAAAAGAAATCTTTCTTGAAAATTATCAGATTTTTGCTCAAACTACGTTGGTCATCGGAGGAGCCTAAATTCTTGCTTGCTTACAGTGTGGGGAAGGGAGCTCATTTCTTAAAAATCAATGTCAACTCGATCTACACCTATACTTTCTGTCTTAACAGAGGATTTACTCATCCTGGTCAATGAGAAACTCGTTCAAGACTCAGATCGCAAGACATGGAGGCTCATTTGCAAAGAATTCCATCGAGTTGACTCACTCACACGCAAAACTCTACGTGTACTTCATGTTGAGTTCTTACTAACTCTCCTCAAAAACTACACCAACCTCCACACTCTAGACCTCTCAGTCTGTCCACGTATCGAGGACGGGACTATATCATTGTTACTGCATCATGTTGATCACTCGATATGGGCTAGAAATTTGAAGTGTTTGAACTTGAGTAGGGCTAATGGGCTGAAGTTTGCGGGGTTGGAGATGTTGGTGGATGCTTGTAAGGGTTTGGAGAGTGTTGATGTGTCGTATTGTTGTGGGTTTGGTGATAGGGAGGCGGCAGCGATATCGGGTTGTGAAGGGTTGAGGGTGTTGAGGATGGATAAGTGTTTGGGAGTTGGTGATGTTGGGTTGGCAAAGATTGTTGTTGGGTGTGGAAGATTAGAGAGGTTGAGTTTGAAGTGGTGTATGGAGATTAGTGATCTGGGTGTTGAGCTTTTGTGTAAGAAATGCTTGGAGTTGAAATTTCTTGATGTGTCTTATCTCAAGGTTTGTTTGCGGATTACTCCGTTGATTTTGTATTTGTGTTTGATCTTGTTCAGCTTGCCAAGTCACCTGGAGATTTAAGATCATAGTTTGTTTCATGAGAAAATGTAGATGCAGGATAATGTGGGTCTATAAGTAGGGTGGAACAAAATGGAGAGAAACGTGATATATCTATATATTGTTTTTGAATTCTAACATTTTCCTTTTGTTAGGCAAAAAACTGGATGAGATATATGTTGAGCGAATTGGAATTTTTTTCCCCTTGTGCATTTTGCAATGAACTAGATTAAGTCAGTGATAATACATGTAATGAAACTTGATGGGTTGGCTTCAGGTGACGAGTGAATCGCTGCGTTCCATTGCATCTTTGCCAAAGCTGGAGGATTTGGCTATGGTAGGATGCCCCTTTGTAGATGATGTTGGATTGCAATTTCTTGAAATTGGATGTCCTTTACTGCAGGTATAGTACTTAAAATGTGATGGAGTAAATTTGAAAATCAAGCTCGTGTAACTGAAGTAATCTTTGTTAATGTTCTGAGATTTGCATGTTTTTTGGCTGCAGAAAATTGATGTCGCAAGGTGTGATTGTGTCAGTTCATCTGGGTTAAGTTCCTTGATTGGAGGACATAGTGGTCTTCTGCATATTGATGCAGGTCACTGCTTTTCAGTAAGTCAATGGTAACAATCAGTTGGATTTTTGGAATTGAATAACTTTTCAGGTAGAATAAACTAAATTCGATCTGTTTCTTGCCTTCAGGAAGTTTCACCAAGCTTTGTCAAGTGCACACAGAAATTGAAGAATCTGAACACTATCATAATTGATGGGATTCGAGTTTCTGACACTATTTTCCAGACAATCAGCAGTAACTGCAACTCTTTAATTGAAATTGGGCTGAGCAAATGCGAAGGGGTCACCAATATGGGAATTATTAAGCTGGTGTCTGGCTGTGTCAATCTGAAGATCATCAATTTAACATGTTGCCGTTCTATAGCTGATACTGCAATATCTGCTATAGCAAACTCATGTAGGAGCCTTCTGTGCCTGAAGTTAGAGTCTTGCAATATGATAACTGGGAAGAGTCTTGAACAGCTTGGATTACATTGCATGCTGCTTGAAGTGCTTGACCTCACTGACTGTTGTGGCATAAATGACAGAGGTAAGCTTTCAGGACATGAAGTCCATCATGTGAAGCTATTAGCATGTAGTTGATATGATGACTTTGTTATTTGTAATCTGCAGGGCTTGAACGCCTTTATAGATGTTCCAGAATTTTATGTTTGAAATTAGGACTTTGCACAAACATATCAGACAAAGGGCTCTTCTATATTTCTTCTAGTTGTCCAGAGCTTCAAGAACTTGATCTATACCGGTAATTTAAGCCAAATAATCGTAGTGATTTTCCTCCCTAGTAGAAATGAGTTTTGATTTTCCTACCTGGTAGAAAGTAGAGTTGACTGTATTCTTTATTTTGTGGACTCAGCTGTCAGAATATTGGAGATGATGGGTTAGCAGCTTTATCAAGTGGCTGCAAGAAGTTGAGGAAGCTGAACTTGTCATACTGCATTGAGGTCACTGACAAAGGGACGAAGTCTCTGGGTTATCTGGAGGAATTGTCTGACTTGGAGTTGAGGGGGCTTGATAAAATCACAAGTGTAGGTTTATCAGCATTGGTTACCCAGTGCAAGAGGCTGATCTATTTGGACTTGAAGCACTGCGAGAATATTGATGATTCAGGGTTTCAGGCACTTGCCTATTACTCACGGAACTTGCGACAGGTATTGAATCATGACTTCATACTGGAACTGTTATTTCTATTAAAGTAATTATTCTTTTGCATGCGAATATGAAAAGAAAAAAAAAATGCTAGAAGCAGTTTATATATCTCATGTAGGAGGTCACTAGAGATAAATGACATGTTGGGTTGGGGTAATCAGGATACTGCAATGAATAAAAATGAATGCATAGCCATTTTTTATGAAAACACTACCTAATAGAGCTGTCGATTTATAATTCTAAATATCTACATTGCCTGATTTCATATTCTGTTTCCAAAAGTGGTGCAAGTTTAGTTTATTTTGGGTGTTAAGGTAGGGAATTCCATGCAAACACACTGAAATGTATTGATGGTGGCAGTTAAATTTGAGCTACTGTGCTATCACGGACATGACATTATGCATGCTGATGGGAAACTTGACTCGCCTGCAAGATGTGGATTTGGTGCACCTCACAAATGTCACTGTGGAGGGGTTTGAGCTCGTGCTTAGAGCCTGCTGTGTCAGGATCAAGAAGATCAAGTTAGTTGCTGCTCTAAGTTTCTTACTTTCCTCTGAAGTACAAGGGATTTTGCACGCAAGGGGTTGCAAAATTAGATGGGATTAGAGCAGTTTTAAGAAAGCATTAGAAAGTGATCCACCTGGCTTTAATCTTCCCTAAGGGAGGGTGTTTCATCTTAAGCTTTTGGGTTCATAAGATTTCATGATGCCATGATGCATATTTTTCATGCTAATCACTCTGTATAAGACTGCAAGCAATAAGTTGAACTTGATTGGTGAGATCAACAACATTGCAGTAAGAATCATTTGAAAATGTAAGACTGCAAGCAATAAGTTGAACTTGATTGGTGAGATCAACAACATTGCAATAAGAATCATTTGAAAATAGTCACTTTTTTTTCTTTGGTGAGCTTTGATTGAAAGCTCAATTCTGGTGTTTTGACACTAAGTCCTTGTTCATGAAGTCATGAGGTGATGCCTTTCATTTATATGTTGAATGCAGTTTTCACATAGTTTGATTGGCTTAGGGTGCCATGATTACCTCCCGGGCTGAACATGTTCTGGGTGCCTCCTAATCCCTATATATGTGGAGCTGCATATATGCAAGCCACAATTTGTTCAGATACCAAGCCAGTGGGATCCTATCTCGTCGCGTGCACACTGCAAAGTGCAGCCAACAGAGTGGGATTCCCACAGGTACAGAGAAGCGGTAGGCTTACCTGACAGGGGAAAATAGCAAAAGAATATCGAAAACCGTGCCCTCAGAAGTAAGCATAACTTGAACTTTGTCCAAGGAAAAAGACAGGCAAGAAGGTATACTTTGCAACTCAAAAGATAAAGCCCTTCCTTTGAAAGCAGACAATCTCCGCATTCTATAAAACGTTCTTCTTTAGAAAGAGCAACAAAACATCCTTTCCCCTTACTGTCTTTGCCCAAATCATGTCCTCATCTCTCTTTCTTTTTATTTTATTCTTCCTACCTTCTCTTGGAGCTTTATCCAATGTAACCCCATCAGAAGAAAAGACATTAAATACACAAGCTTTGATCATGCAAGCTTGTAGCCATGTTGAAAACAAGAGTTCATGCCTAACAAATTTTCAAGCTGAGCTTGAAAAGAGCAGTCCTACTGCACATTCGGTTCTCCATGCTGCCCTTAGGGTAACACTTGATGAAGCGATGCGAGCCATTGATATGATCAGCAAGTTCAATGCTTTGTCTGTCAGCTATCGTGAACAAATTGCGATCGAGGATTGCAAAGAGCTTCTCGATTTCTCAGTATCTGAGTTAGCATGGTCCTTAACGGAGATGAACAAAATCCGAGCAGGCATAAAGAATGTTCACTACGAGGGAAACTTGAAAGCTTGGCTTAGTGCTGCACTAAGCAACCCAGATACGTGCCTTGAAGGATTTGAAGGCACAGATCGACACCTTGAAAACTTTATTAGAGGAAGCCTGAAACAAGTCACGCAGCTAATTGGCAACGTCTTAACTTTGTATACTCAGTTGCATAGCTTACCCTTTAAACCTCCACGAAATGATAATGTCACTACTACAAATTCAGGTTCATATAAGTTCCCAGAGTGGATGACAGAAGGTGATCAAAAGCTTTTGAAAGGTAGTTCTCTTGCTATGCACATAGATGCAATTGTAGCTATAGATGGCACTGGTCACTACCGTACCATCACACAGGCCATTAATGAAGCTCCAAGCTATAGTAATAAAAGATATATCATATATGTGAAAAAGGGAGTTTATAGAGAAAACATTGACATGAAGAGGAAGAAAGCTAATATCATGTTTGTCGGGGACGGTATTGGACAGACTGTGGTCACAGGCAATCGTAATTTCATGCAAGGATGGACTACCTTTAGAACTGCCACTGTGGGTAAGTATCTAAATATTTATGCATTCTGTTCATTACTTGTTTTGGGCTTACATCTACATGTTGATGCTTGTTCTACAATGATGTTTTTTTTTGGCTCATAGCTGTATCTGGGAAGGGATTCATAGCAAGAGACATGACATTTCGCAACACGGCTGGACCAGTAAACCATCAAGCTGTGGCCCTTCGAGTTGATTCGGATCAATCCGCCTTCTACAGATGCAGCATGGAAGGCTATCAAGACACCCTCTATGCTCACTCTCTCCGCCAATTTTACCGTGAATGTGAGATTTATGGCACCATAGATTACATCTTTGGAAATGGTGCAGCTGTGTTCCAAAATTGTAAGATATACTCTAGAGTGCCACTACCACTACAAAAGGTTACAATCACTGCTCAAGGCAGGAAAAACCCCCACCAAAGCACCGGATTTTCCATTCAAGATAGCTACATTTTTGCCTCACAACCGACATACCTAGGGCGGCCATGGAAGCAATATTCCAGGACAGTTTTTATGAACACATACATGAGCGCTTTGGTCCAGCCTAGAGGGTGGCTTGAGTGGTATGGAAACTTTGCATTAGGCACATTGTGGTATGGTGAGTACAAGAACCGTGGCCCTGGAGCATTCCTCTCAGGCCGGGTCAAATGGCCTGGCTACCACATTATTCAGGATGCTGCCGCAGCTAAATTCTTTACCGCCGCACAGTTCATCGACGGCATGTCATGGCTGCCATCGACCGGTGTCAAGTTCACAGCAGGCTTGAGCAATTAACCTATCTTGTATAGTATATAGTTATTTTTTGTGTATTCTTTTAGCACTACATTTAAGGGTCAATCTATCTTATGGGATCCACTTGGTCTGAGTATTTGTTTGCTTGAATATAATCGAGATAAATAGCTAGTTAGTGTTAATTACATGCATCATAAATTAAAAGAAAAGAATGTTTGAGAATATAATAAGAAGAAAGCAAGCTTTCGCTAGCACAATTATTTATACCATCATGGTGACTTTGTTAACCAAAAAATATAGTTATAAAGACTTTCACCTATAAGATATACATAATAATTTTCACAATCTGGCCAAAGCCAATGAAATATGAATGCAACCTTGCCTTGTGTTTGAAATGATTATTTTTTTAATTATATATTTTAAATATAAGTAATATAGACAAAGACAGTTAGAGAAGACATGTTCCATGCATCATCTCATATTAAAAAAAACCAAAAACTTAGTCTAAAATAATTACAAAACATTTTCTTATGTTTTTGTTTCTATTTCTCCAACTAAATATGTTTATGTTTAATTTGTTTTGAAATATTAATTAAACACATTCTTAACAACCTATTTATAGTCTAGAAAAACAACAAAAAATATTTTCCTTAAGTTAGCTTTTATTTATCAAAACTAAATAATTTTCCCATAAATTTTAATTTGATTATACATTCACGAAAATAATTTTTTTAGGATTTAATTTATGAACAACAAGCTTCATCAGTCCTTTTAGAATTTTTAACCGGATTACAGGTAAATTTAGAATTTTTAATAAATCACACAATATCTCTTTTTATATATTATAAAACCTGATTTGTACCCAGCCCCGGTTCCGTTAAGCCAGTCAGGTTTAATTATTAGGGAAGACCTAATTATGAATTTAATTGAGGTACCCATTTGATAACGGTATAATATATTAGGGACCAAAAGGATAATTTCCCGTAATATATAGATAAAACAAACCTCTTCCCACAAGAAAACTTTCAAAATCCGACTTCTTTAAAGGCCTTTTTCAATCTCCCAAATCATCATCAAACCCTAATCAATCAATCAATGGCGGCTTCGTCATCTTCTCTGTCCTCTGATTCCTCCTCCTCTTCCCGAAAACGTCGTCGGCATCGCAATCGCCGGGACAGAGACTCACTCAAGATCCGAAAAAAGAGTAGCAGCAACCATAAGTCTCAGTCCAAACGCCGCCGTAAACACCACCAGCGCCACACATCTTCCTCCGATTCTTACGATTCCTCTTCAGATTCTTACTCCTCCAGGTTCTATAAAACTAACCCACACGTCAAGTTTCTTTCCCTTTTCGATTCTGCTTTTTTCCCATCGAGCATAGCTTTTTTTAATTATCGTGGTAAATAGGCTTTGCTTTGTTTGGATTGGATTCTCTGTTTGATCATGTAAATTATGATCGTTCTGGTTTTTTTTTTTTTTTTTTTTTTTTGTGTGTGGTGTAATTGAATTTGTATTGTTGTATAATTTCTTGTAAGAAAATAACTGGATTTTGTTATAGGGGAAGAGTAGAATCTTGAGCTTCGCACATTAATATCTGCTATAATTATCCCATTTTGGCCTTTGAAGTATGCTACCTTTTGGTTTAATAAATGTTAATGATGGTGATCAAATCGATAGATTTAAGGATGGAACCGTGTGGAATAGTAACGCTCCAATTGTTTTGAACGTGAACTGTGGTGTAATTATTGATGAAGTTTGTTACATTTTGGTGTAATTTTATGTTTTTCTAACTCAATCTTGGGTTAATGTAGAAGTGACCGTTCTGATAGTGAGCATGAGACATCTAGTCATTCGAAGAGGCACAAAAAGAATGACAGATTGAAGAAGGTGGTTGTTTGATACTGCTATTATTTTTTGACCTTATCTTTTTTATATCCTCTGCTTGTGTAACAGTTTGTGTTAGTTCTCTTTTGTGTTCTAGAACAAGGAAAAGGATCGAAGTAAGAGTCATCACCATAAACGTCAGAAGCAAAAAGCTAAAGAGGTAGGCCTCTAATCTCCCGTTTGTTTTTTAGTTCCATATGGTTGTTTAGCTAAAAAAATGCATTGCTTTCCTTCTATCTTTGTTATGGTGATTTTACTTTAGAGCATCTAAAAGCTGTAATGCTGGGCACTTTTTTGATTTTGCACTGTTTTGACTGGTGATCCCATCCAGAAGTGATCACTAGTTAATTCAAAATTATTGGGAGTAGATGTAAACACATAATTTCAATATTTGAGATACTTATATTAAGTTTTTGCCTGCTTTATGGTTGGCTCTTCGAAAATTGGAGCTGGGGCCTGGGACATGATGTCTGGGTGCTTGGTTGGTTTGCCTGGATTTTGTTTATGGCTCGGGCTATATTGGCAATGGGAGCAATATATAGAAGCAGCAGGACGAGAGGAATAGCAGCCCTGTACAGCTGTCTAAGGTATATAGCAGTATAGTGAATTGTGATCTGCTTTCTACCTTTTGCTCTCTTAGTTTCATTAACCTTACTATTATCATGCACCTGTAACAGTTTCTAGGGCGTGACAAAGAGGATGGTGTGCGTCGTAGTGCTGTTTCTGGTAAAAAAGTGAGTCTTATCTCCTTTAATTTGCTGTGAACTTTAGAGAGATTGAGAGGCACACTGATATTTAGCATCCTCACTCTAATTTTCTTCCTCTCTAGATTCTATTGAAACTTGAAAAATCAAAGGAGGACAAGGCGGCTGAAAATAAAAGGAACGAATTGTTGAAATTTCTAAATGCTAGTTGTGATTGATGTTTTGGACCTTGGGGTAGAGTACACAAAGCCACTAGGCAAATGGAGGAATTATCCTAGGTGCGCAGCCTGCTGCAAGATCACCGGGGACAAGGTATTCTAATAGAGGTGCATTACATGTTATCGACTATGGCTTTGCTTTTACCATTGAAAGTGTCAAACACTGTTACATTGATCTCTTGAGCCTATGTGGCTCTGACAGTGAGGAACCTGATTGTGGGTATAGTGATGTATCAGATTTGGTATTCCTGTAAACGTTATTTTTTGTTTATTTATTTAGATTTAAGAATTTTGATTATCCAAGTTGCACTCACAAATGCATATATATGGGCAATTTTATTTCATATGACAAGCTTGGCTGTTTTTGGCCGCTATTAGAGATTTAGTTAAAATCTGTAGCTTTGATCTTTGATATTCAATTATTCATTTTCCCTGTGATCTGCAGTGGTTAGGAGTACGGACCCAACAGTTGCTAAATTCATGTTTTTCTGAATTTCTTGTGTTTTTTTCTCCATATTGTTGCATGGTAACTCTGAATGATTTTATAATGCTTCATATTATATCCGTGCATGTCTACTAATCAATAGCTTTGACAAGTTTTTAGCCTATGGCGCCTTTCATGATATGTTGCCTGAATAGAGCGTGGATAAAGTATTTTTCAGAATTATATTTTTTATTTTTTAAAAAATTATTTTTAACATCATATGTAAAAATATTTAAAAACATCAAGTTTTTTTTTTTTTTTAAAGTCAAAAATATATATATATATTTTAAAAAAAAAACTCTTTCAAACCAATCATCAAACAACTCTACCACTTTGTGAGTCGTGAGTTCGAGGCATTTCAGTGTCAAACCAATCATCAAACAACTTTGTAAATTTGTTAAAGGTTTGTGTTACGGGTTGGATGAGCTAACCTAAATTAATCTAAACTAATATTTTTATTATTATTTTTTAAAAAAGTTGAATTATCACCGGTATTTAATTTTTTTTTTTTAAATAAACTTTTAAACGTTAATATGAATCGCTAGTTTCTTCACTTCTTCTGCCTGCCTTGACATGAGCAAAAAGCTGGGACACATGTTTGAGATTTTGAAAAACAATGTAATCCAATAACATTGGAGCACATCTCCATGAAAATATCAGGGAGAAGGCTCAAGCAGAGAGGATAGTATTCAGTTTGCTGTACGCACAAATAAAATCCTGGAAGCTGCACAATGGATTCCCAGGAAGAACTATGCGCGACTCATCAAACCCAACAAAAAACATTAAAAAACTTACGAAGATTCATGAGATAGACGAAATCTGTTTAAACAGAGAGAAAAAGGTAGAGAAAACACTGCTCATGAAGATCCAAGAGTTAAGAAGGGGGCTGGCAGAGCTCCTCTCTGCTTGTAAAACCCTAGTCAATCATCTTCCTAGAAGAGTTTATATAGAGAGCGAGAGAGAGGAGGTGGGATAGGCAAATGACTATACTGCCCTTATTATACTTCTTATAAAATAAACAGCGCACATCACTTTATTTTAAGTAACAGTTCTTGTTTTTGAGACCCAATGGAAGAACTAGTAGATTTGTGCGCAGGAGCCGCTTCAGATTAATTTCCTGCTAGCTTATAGATGACAGATAACGCCAAAGCGGCTTGCCTATTAAAATCTGTTTTCAATGGGGTCAGAGGAGATTTCGTGTTTGATTTTCCAGCGATCACGCCCTCACATGTCTCCGCCCAGTCTATGGCAGCTCCAACCCATGCACGAGCATCACCGTAACGTTTACATTCCAAGGCTGGCAGCGAGTCCCTGATCTTTGCAATTGCAGTCTGGTAGTGCCCGGAGCAACTTCTAAGTTTTTTCAGAAGGCATTCATCTGAAGATGTTTTTAACAACACACTGATGTGGTTGTGGATTTTGGTGCAATCTTGCAATGTTTTCTCTACTGCAAGCTTGGCCAAGCCTTGTAGACTAAGTCCTTTGTTTTCCAGGAAGAATTCTACTGAAGATTTGCACAGCTCCTTGTCTAAGGTATGGCTACAACCTTCAGTTATCAAGCGTTCCTTTCGGACCAACCGATTGATGTGTTTTATACCAATCAAGCATAGCCGGCCAAACTTTGCTTTCATTAAGATAAATGGGGAATTTAGTTGCAATAGTTCCTGGAATCTATCTTCGCATTTTGTTGCGTTCGCCAAGGCATCTGAGATTAGTGCCTTAGCTTCAACGTAATCTCTGGCTTCCAAAGCAGCCAGCGATTTGGTAATCAGGCCAACCGCATCCTCGTAGTTGGTAGAACAACCTGTTAGGCATCTCCCAGTGTATGAGTTGGAAATTTTGAGTAACGAGTTGATGTGGCTGTGTATTGCATTACAACTTGCTATGGCATTGGTTAATGAAAGCTTGGCTAGGCTTTTGAAATCTGTATTTGGAATTGCAGTATTTCCTGCAAGTTCGGCTATGACTTTAAAATCAGCTTCTAATTCGACTCGAGTCGTGGAGTCGTTGTGGGCATCAACAAGGATATGATTCGAAGATAGGACAAGAACTACAACAAAGAAAAATGGAAAGTGTCCGCGTAAAGAACCCATGTTGTTCAAGTGGCCGGTATTGTGCTCAATTCGGTGTTGAAGGAAGGAATGATTGATTGGAAAAACCAGAACAAATTAGAAGACTATATAGCCTTGATTTCTTACAGCAGTTTCATGATGTGTTCCTATTTTTACACAGGAGACAACTCAGAAATTGAACGGAGCTAATTATGAACAATTTATATGGCTGTCTTTCTTTGACAGCATTAGATGGTAAACGCACCTGGTTGGCGTAGCGGTTAAATTTGGGTTAAAGCTTTTAGGCTAGAAACAAGGAGTGCCTCAAAAACTGCCATGCCTCAGATTTTCCAGGAAAATGATCCAAAAATGGCTTGGAAGCTCCATCAAATCTCGCGGTTATCTTTTAACCATGAATTGTTAATAGCAAAAAAATTTCCTTGTCAGAGAAAGTAGTTAGGATCAGCTCAATTAACCTTCTGAATTCTTTACTGTGTAAAAATAGAAACGCAACAGACAACTGCTATCTTCTTCTTCGTCCTTGCTTTTTCTATCAACCATTCCTTCAACCACAGAATCCTGCACGAGCCCCGCCACCTCAACCGATTTAACAGGATGTGTTCTTTACATGGGCGCATCCATTTTACTTCGTCCTAGCTCTTGTCCTGTCATCTAACCATATCCAGGTTGCGCTGATGCTAACATATGGATCGCAGGTGCATCAAAACTCTCCAATTGCTGATATGAAAACAAAGTTTGACTTGCTAAGCTCGAGTGCTTTAAAAAACATCAATTCGTTAGTAAAAAAGGAACGGTTGATAACTGAAGGTTGTAGCCAAACCTTAGACAAGGAGCTGTGTAAATATACTGTTGAATTCATCCTGGAAAACAAAGGACTTGATCTCCAAGGCATGGGCAAACTTGTGTTGTCAGTATTTGTGTTGCATACTGTCAAATCCCTGAAATGGACAGAAATCAGAATCTTGGAAATGTCTGACACCCATCAATGGTAACACTAAAATTTAAAAACTTGTATCATCACATAGCATCTCATTTAGTGTTGTTTGTTGCTTTCTGATGAATGAAACAGGCCATGCCAAAAGGAGTTCTCAAGTAAAAGTTATAAAAAAAAGGGAAGAAAAAAAAAAGGATCTGTAAAGCAGTAGATAGATGGAGGGGATCAGCCATAGAACGGTTATGGTGAATGGAATTGACATGCACATAGCTGATAGAGGCCAAGGTCCTATGGTGCTTTTACTCCATGGATTTCCAGAGCTTTGGTACTCATGGCGCCATCAGATTTTTGCATCAAGTTCCCTTGGATACCATGCTGTTGCACCAGATATTAGGGGATTTAGTAACACTGAAGCTCCACCTTCAACCTCTAGCTATTCTTGTCTCCAGCTAGTTGGTGTCCTTATTGAACTTATTGACCATCTTGGGGTAGAGCAAGTGTCTCTTGTTGCACATGACTGGGGTGCTGTGATCGGATGGTTCTTGTGCTTGTTCAGGCCTGATAGAGTGAAGGCATATGTCTGCCTTAGTGTTCCATACAGACCAAGAAATCCTAAGATCAAGCCAGTGGAGACCATGAAACTTGCCTTTGGAGAAGACTATTACGTGTGCAGATTCCAGGTTTTTGTTTTCTTTAGCATATAAAGCATGCTTTGAACTTGAATGATCATAATTTTTTAAGGGATTTCTCCCTGGATACCGTACTTTTCCAGGTTTAAATTGTCCAGTGACAATTAGAGTATTACTCAAAACAAGTTGTGTAGGGTTTCGATATGAACTAATGCAAAAGGAGTGTATTTAATGTGGTAGGAACCAGGAGTGATTGAAGCTGGGATTGAACGTGCTGGAACTGCAGAAGTGATAAAGAAAATCTCGACAGATCGCAATCCAGGCCCCCCTTAGTTGCCTAAAGAAAATCCATTCGGAATCTATCCAGAGAATCCAGTAACCCTGCCCTCTTTGCTTGCAGAAGAAGACCTTGCTTTCTATGCCAAGAAATTTAACCAGAAGGGGTTCACTGGAGGGTTGAACTACTACAGAGCTCTGGATCTATATGTTTTTTCCTTTCCTGACTAGCATCTGAACCAAATATAAACCCTCAACATTACATTTTGGTCTAACAGTTACAATTTGGTGGTTGTAGGAACTGGGAGCTCACAGCACCGTCGACTGGGGCACTGGTGAAAGTTCCTGTGAAGTTTGTCGTGGGAGATCTTGACACGGTCTATACTACTCCAGGGGTGAAGGAATTTGTAAACAATGGAGGATTCAAGCATCGTGTGCCATTTATGGAGGAAGTTGTTGTGATGGAAGGAGTCGGTCATTCATTAACCAAGAGAAGGCAGAGGAGATCAACAATCACATTTACGACTACATTAGCAAATACTGATCTGTTTTGTGCCGTTCAAAAACCCATCCAGAACTATATTCTCCAACCCTCCACGCTATGGGGTATCCCCTGGATAGAAGAACTTGGTTTCAGAGCACGAGTTTATCAAACTAGAATAACCTTGTTGTGTTGCAATTTGTTGATTGACAAGAAATCCATGTTTTAACCCCGGTAGCTGACAATTGATTTCTACTAAAATAATCAGGCTTATCGTATCATTCACCGGCTTCAAAATAATAATTAAATCGTAGAACCCTTTTCATACGGGTTGGGATTCAAATGCTCTGATATGAACAATCAATTATTATTCTCTTGCAACTTTTCAACACAAGATGGAAGGAATTGCTACCTTTGTCCGACTACAGTTCTAACAAGCCAACTTGGGTATTAACCGGCTATCCATTCACAAATACCGAACGTTTAACAAGGTGTTCTTTCCTTTCCGTCACAAATCCAATGATACAGTGTGAAATCAGCCATGACAGCGTAATAGGGCCATCCGAGAAAAGAGTTTGTGGAGTTGCTGGTTAAAAGGCTAGCACACAATAACCTCACAAATAAATGCTAAGCTCAACACTTGCTTGGGGCTGCAAAGAGAGCTTGAGGCAAACTGACAGATGTACAAAAAAAGCAAATACGGGCCGTTTTAGGCAGAAAATCAATTGTTCCATGAGTTTCGTTAAATACAGTGGAGAAAATTGAGATGCTCAAAAATTCAATAAACCAAGCATGATAGCTGAAGCATTAATCAATCCAAGCGGATGATAACCAAATTTAAAATATCATGAAAATGATACATCGATACTGAGAGGTGCACAAAAATTGGAACAGTCAATCAAAACCACTGAATAACAATCTCCCACTAAAACAAAATTAAACCCTGAAGCCCCTGCTGTTCCTCTTTCCTCTAGCTTTCTCAAACTTCCTTCCCTTGGCTCGCACATATGGTTTGGTATGGCTGTGTGGCACACCAGGCGCTGGGCCAAAGTGTTTGACAGCCTCACGAGCATTCTTTGGACCTCTGAGGAGAACCTATAAAACAGAAAAACAAATATGGGATGAGCAAGCATCCAACACAAGAATAAAGTTCGGTAATTCATAAAATTGAAGGAATTCAGACGATGGTATTGTTGCCAATACCAGTATAGAGCAAAACACAGCAAGTGACTGCATGACAATCATATTAGCAGAAAGATAAACTCCAAAGCAAAGAAACAAGGACCATAAAAGTCGAATTCATTTTTTGCATGTCATGATAAATCATCAATCAAAAGAGGATGACAATGATTTTGGTTTACTAATTTAACTCGTGCTAAAACACAAATTGGAGAACCATTACAGAGATCAATCCCTTGGATGTTCTTAGAAATTTGCAATCATTTGTGCTAAAACACAAATTGGAGAACCATTACAGAGATCAATCCCTTAGATGTTCTTAGAAATTTCCAATCATTTGTGCTGATCATTCCAGGTCTGTACGCTCATCGCCACCATTAAATACTCCCATTCATACTATACAAGCATAGAAATCTAAAGGAGGTGCTATTAGAACATTAAAAGCATGCCCAGCTAGAACCCAAAAGCAGTAATACATTTCGAACAGCAATCAAGAAAATCAAATGAACAAATCAGTTAACCAAAGACCAATCCAAACAAACATAATGAACATAAGATGAGGTTCTGCAATTAAATAAATTAACCAACAAACTAAAAGGAGTTCATACTGTGTTCTGTCCCAATGGAGCTCTCAAAGCAAGCTGATCAAATGTCAAGCACTCTCCTCCTGCCTTCTCAATCCTGGCCCTAGCTCTCTCTGTAAACCTCAAAGCAGTGACTTTCAATGCAGGCACCTCATAGACTCTAATATCATCAGTTACTGTCCCAACAAGCACAGCAATCTTGTTCTCCTATACACGAAACAAACAATGATATAAAATACTAATTAAACAAACAATACAAAACAGTTTAAACGTAAAACTCCTCACCTTTCCTTTCATGAATGTAATAAGCCTAGAAAGAGAAAGCGGGGCCTTGTTAATCTTGCTCATAAACAACCTCTTCAATATCACAGCATTGAACTTGCTTCCAGTTCTTCTCACAAGAAACCGGTACAGCTAATCAAAGACCAGTCTCAATTCAATCAATATCACCACATTATACATAACATCCTTCTAAAGATTATAGCTTTTCGTAGAAAGACAAATGGAGATTTTGAAAATTCATTAAAAAAAAGGTCTGAGGCCTAAGCATAGTCAACACTTCCAAAAACACATAAAACATTTAAACTTTGTAGAAAACACAGACACGGTTTTTCACGTCTGTCCTTAACAACAAGTATTATGCGATCAAAAAGATCCAAACTTCATACAAAAGTGAAATGAGATTTTAAAAACTAACCTTAACAAGAAGCTTAAGATAGATATCATCCGACTTCGGAGCTGTACGTTTAGTCTTCTTGGACTTACCTCCTCTTTTCAAATCTATCCCCTGGAAAAGAAAAAAAACCGACAAATCAGTAGCTGAACCATATCCAACAGATACGTAGAGATAAGTATATTCGTAGGGAGATGAGAGGCACCATTCGTGAAGCTTTTAAGCTACCCGCCGCTACTGCTAGTGGTGCTGCTGATGGGAGACGGAGAGGGGAACAAAGAATGAAGCTAGGGTTTTTAAGTAGTTATATAGTTAAACCCATGTGTGTTGGTGAGGTCTATTGGTGTTTATGTAGATGCATCATTTACCGTCCACTTGGCAAGAAAGCTTGTGCTCTTATATGTAGTTTGATTTGATCGGATGGAGAATCGTCATGGTTTTATGTGGGCAAGGAGTAGTTTGTTTTTGTAAGATTTAACTCATTTGGTGGAGCCCTAACCATTTAAACATTAATGGGTTTTGGGCTTCCCAGCCCATGTTTACCGTACACAGTTTTTCTTTTTTTTTCAGGATTAAAAATAATAATAATTGCAGACATAATTTTTAAAAGTGTAGTTATTTGTGTTTAAATTATTTTTAATTGATTTTTTCTAGATTAATTTTTAAATTTTTTATGTGCAAATATTGAAATTGAAAAAACTATTTTAATTAAAAATTTCTATTAAAGAAAAACATGATGCATTGCACAAATCAATTGTGTATTTAATAATTTTAATAAAACAAGGTTTAAATTAGTTTTTCAATCATGACCACGTAATGGAAGAGACTATCTATAACCACTCAAAATCATGTACAAAAGTGCAAAAGATTGTTCTAACCCTAGCCTCACCATGCAGAAAATCAACTTGGAATTACCTTAATTGCTTTTTGTTAGTCTTAAATTAATACACGCACACACTAAAAAGACAAAAAAATAAAAATCTGGTTTAAAAAATATAAATATAAAATAAATTCATTTCAAATTATTTATGCTTTCAAAATGGAAGTTGCTGAGAAACATATCGCTTCTATCCTCTTTGTTCTCTTCGTACCTTGAGATCCACCAGATACGTATACCCCCTTTGAATTTTCTTTACTGTGTAATTAGAGAGTTAACTGCAGTGGCCTTCATTTTCCCAGTACAAGATTGTTTGTTCATATGAAGCTTACTCTATCTCACTCATTTGGTCTTATTTCAATGGAATTTGACAGGGGTTCAACATGCAAACTAATCAGACGAGTTAATCACACAAAAAAGTAAGATTAACCACCGGTTTTGTCAAGATATAGGAGAAAAGTAATATCCATGATCGCCTCATAAAGGATTGATCTACATGGTAAAAGCAATTTCTGTCGAGTTTACAGGGACAGAAAAGTAACAACATGCAGACAAATGTTCACATAATTCCTTCAGCAATATCGGGAAACAGGACATCTGCATAGCCCTTGATGAATATATGCTCTTTACGACTTCTACCAAAGACCACAGAGCAGTTGTTCTTGAGAAAATCTCAATCTAAACGCTCCATCTGCATAATACAATTAGTAAATTTGATTATATTTGTTGCTATTATCAGCCATGTCATGCTAACTTTTTCCTTCTAAAAATGCCAATTTGAAAATGATAAAGCAGTATATACTCCAGTACAGATATGCCTCTGCATATATGTGTTCAGAACACACACACACACACACACACACACACATATATATAGGAAGACCAGCAATATGCCAGAATCTTAGGTTCTCTTCATGTCGTGAAATTGCGCCAACTTTAACATGAAGTTCAAAGGGATAAGTTTTGTCCATCTTAACGGCCCTTCATAAGGGAAAAAGTCGTGCTATTTATTTACAAAAAACCAGATCAACATGGCATTGGATGAAGGAGTTGAAGATTTCATGATGACTTACAGAAATTGTCATGCTATTTATTCACACAAAACCAGATCAACATGGCAGTGGATGAACAAGGAGTTGAAGGTTTTATGATGACCTACCTTCCAAAGACCATCGTTGAGATAATGCATGTTGTCCACACCAATTCCCTTGTTAATTGACTTTCTGTGAATCAAAGAAATGCTTCTAGTTATAGCATATACCAATCACAAAGGCAATAGAAAATAGAATCAGTAGTGATTTACAAGTCTCTTATGTATTTGTTTTATTTTATAGACACCGGAAAATATAAAATTATAGCATGGTCAAAATTACTTCATCACTATCCTAAAGCCCAGTTCACCACCTACAAGATTGAAATATCAATTTGAATAAGGTAGAAAATAACTCACATGTCTTTTGCAGACATTTTTGTAAAGCCAATAGCAAGGGCATGTTGCTTTCCTTCAGCCATTATAGCCTGGAAGTATTTAGTTTGACAAATTATGAATACATGTACACATTTTTGTTAAGGAAAAACAAAGAGTAACAGAACTCCTATGCAGCATGCTAGAACTGAAACGGAAACCATAAATGTCACGATGTATGAAAAGAACTGGTCAGGTATAGACAATCTAAGTACAGCACCGTTCAATTTCATACCACTGGAGTTTCAGCATCCACTTCATCATCTAGTACACCACCAGCAGATGTAAGTCCAGGACACATTATGTTAGCACCAGCAAGGACAAATTTTATTGCACCCCTGTCAACTTGCAGTTTTTTCATTATGTTTGGATCTGTAGAGCCAGTAATACCAAAAAAAAAAGCACGTCAAGATCTAAGCTTCCATAAGAACACCACATAAAAAGCATTTGACAGGTCTTCCCATTAGAACACTAGATGAAAAACATAGAGACAAATAACTACTCTTGAAGCATCATAAGAAATATAATCCAAAAGCCCAAATTCTTCTTTTCCTAATTACTATCTCTAGCAAGTTTAGAGACAAATAGAAAAAAACTCTCATTCTGATTCAAAACAACATAACTAATTGTATCTTATAATCTTTAAATCATTCCAAATGCTCAAAACTAATACCTGAACAGAACTATCCACTTCTTCCCACATAAATCTTACAGTAAAACTAGTGGCTGTTAAGAGCAAAATGAACCAGATTCAAGTCTAGAGATGCATCCAAAATCATAACAGCAAAGGAAATCAAAACGTAAGGAGAAATCAGGTATGCACCACCATTCATATTCATAAACAACAATAATTTAAAAACAAAACACATTTTTCACCCTCTACATTACGACAAACAGACTAAGCATTTCTACAACCGCATACAAAACTTTTTCATCATTTACACATAACAAGAACAAGAAAGCACATCAATCAATAAATCTAAACCTAAAAACTCACTACTAAAAAAAAAGCACACAGTAATAACAGCATTAAAATGTCATTTCAGACAGAAAGAAACACATCTGCGTACATTGATGAAGAAGTCGCAGCGTGGGCATATAAGGTCCATCTCTTATATTAAAAAACAATGGCACATTATTCACCACCACCAGATTCAAATGATTCTGACTGCATTACAATCACATTAAAAAATTTTAAAAATAAATCATCTGCAACAAAAGCCCGTCAATTATTTCACACAAGTCAACAATAAAATTACCATTTAACAACAATTAAAGGTGATTTTTTTGGCAGAAAATCATCCAATACTGGTTCAAGTCCTGGGTACTGAAAAAACAGAAAGAAACTCAAACTTTAGAGAAAGTTCTTGAAAAATAAAAAATGAATTTTTATTCTTTTTTAATTTCGAACCTCATCAGCAATGCTTTGTCGAATTTTACGTTGAACTGATGCTTTCACTTGGTTTTGCGACGATACTTCATCACTTGAAAACCTGAAAAAATATAAGAGAAATGAAAAACAATGTTGAAATTAAAAAGTGAGACGGAGAGAAAGAAATGAAGGATTACTTTTTGAACATTTTCGAACGATTAAAGAGTAAGCGACTGATAAAATTTAGGGGTTTTGTAGGGTTTGTATCGATCCAATCTGCAATTTTTTTTTTAGCGTTTAATTATTATTTAGTCAGGGTGAGGTTTACTGAGCCGCGCATGTTAGACATTTTTTTATTTTAAAAATATTTTTTTTTCCAATAATTTTAATAATTTTAAATTGTTTTTATATACAGATATTAAAATAATTAAAAAAAAATATTTTAATATATTTTTAAATAAAACATACTTACAAAAATAACCGAGCTAGATTTGTTTTGGGCTTCATAGGCTTTGAGCAGATAATTTTCTGTATAAAAAACAATCCAGAACGCAGGTTTGGTAAATGCTTACGATAATATAATATTGTTTTTTTAAAATATATTACAATAATTATTTTTAAAAAATTAATAAATTCAAAAAACATAAAATAAGATTCAAAACTTTTAGAAGCGCCTGGCAGCAAAAACAATCTTAGAAAAAAATATTAAGAAAACGGGTTGATCAGCAGGTTAAGATTTTTTTAAGCCCGACTTGGGTAGAAGACTGGATCCTATGCCGACCCACCCGGCCGGCCCAGTATTAATAACGGTGCTCAATGCAGAGGCACATTGAAGCCACGTCCATCCAGAAGAAGAAAACGAGCACTCACATCGCTTCGAAATAATTTTCGCTCTCCGCAGCTCAATTACCACAGCAAAGAAGCAGGAAAAAAAAGCTGACAGGGGAGGGGTAGCATTCATGGATCAAATGGCATGTAATTACAAGGTTCCTGGTACATGTTTCAACACAAAAGGAACCGAGAATTTCACTTGAACAACACCATCTTGGAACCCATCAAATTTGAAATGAAAGTAGAGTTGGCGTAACTCATTTCATTCTGCCATTTGCGAAAACTGTTTTCTGCTTTGTTGATCTTTTCTTGTGTGCTCTTCAACTCTTCCATTTTCTGGTTTTCAATCTCAATATTCTTTGCAGCTGAAGCTTTCTGCAAAAGCACAGATTGTTTCTTTGCCATTAAGTTTTGGATTGCTTCTTCGATTCTAGCTTCTTCACATGTGAGCTGAGACAGCTTTGACTCTTCCTCTTGTATCGCTAGTTTTGCTCTATCAATCATCGCTGATAAATCAGGATTCTCTCTGTAAAGATTCTTGCATTCAGCTTGAGCAGAGTTTTTTGAAGACCTTAGATGAAAGACCTTGTTCTTGTGTCCTATGATCAGTTTCCTCACATCTTGAAGAGTGGTCTTTACATCATCCCCAGAATATTGAGTGATCAGAACATCAGCAGTTCTCTCCATATTGCTCAATTGCTTAATATTGTCTGAATTGGACGTCGTCATCTTGCCCATATCTCTTTTCAGCTTCTTCCAATGCTGTCCAGCATCTCCAGCCAGGTCAGGGATCTGTTGACAAATGGTGCCCCTTTCATCAACGGCATTTTGCAAAAGAGCTGCTTAAGGTTCTAAAGTAAAATAGCTACTATTCCTTCTCTGTGTGCACGCGCACATCATTTACTTCAGACTTTTTCTATCTTCTCGTTATGGTAACTAGTAAATATTAGAAAAAAAAAAAGAAAGGGGTCGAATATAAGCGAGCTTTGAAATTTCAATACACAAGCACTCTCTTCTGTTCAATTTGAAAAAAATTCTTGGAGCAATTGCCCATTTCAATGTGATATACTTTCATCCTCAATATATTTTTCTCAAATTCCTGTATCCTTATCAACAAGGTTAAAATAAAACCTTGTTTGTTGTTCTCTGCAAAGGTCCTACTTGGCTACTGCCATTACACATTAATGTCTACTCGAGGGTATTAAGTTAATTGAACTAGTCAAACTCCTAATATTTCCCTAGGAATAAGGGACAAAATAAAAGTTTATGGTCCTGAAAAGGGGCATGGAACTATGGAGAGTTAATCTTCAAAGGGCAACAGTGTTGATTGAAAGATATAGCAGACAGCATTCAACGGAATTCAAGAGTTTAGCAGATATTGCTATGAAATATGCTGTATGAAGTGAAATGGGGGACGTGTTAATGCAAAAGATATTCAATCAAAGACCTCACAAAAAGGTCCTAAAGACATTTGTAGGATCTGACCATGTAAGAGAAAGACTGGATTCCTTGCCAATCCATTAGTAGTCTTAGGGTTTCTGGTCTTGTTTAGTTTTTAATCATTAGTTTTGGTCTGCTCGCGACACTTGTAGTTGCTTTTGTTACTCCCATTTGCCTAATTCTCTCTTTCATTAATGAAAATTCATTTACTCTGCAAAAAGAAGAAGAAAGAGAAGAACCTGCTGGTTAAAGGAAGCTTCGAAGGATGGTTGCTCTTCCATTGTTGAAGGCGAATCATACTGTCAAGGAAAATGAGATTTCAAATTCAGTTTTTATCAAAATGCAATGACATTTAAAGTCCAAGTTGAAAGCAGCCACGACCTCATCACCACTTGAGTCTAGAGGTTGCTCCAATGCAACAGATACAGCTCCTTCTTCCTCCTCCTCCTCCTCTTCCCTTTCTTCTTCATCCTCAATACCCAACCTATCATTTGACACCAAGGGATCCCGCAATTGAGGAGGAATATATCTCTGTCGCCGCCGAAGGAATGGTCTTGCATTTGGATCAATCTCATGAGAGTGTTCCAAATTTATTTTGTTGATCCTCCACCGACCATCCTTCTGTAAGGTAGAATTTACAGCAACAGGACACCCCTTTTTCATTGATGGCCCCAAAGAACTTAGTTTTCCCTCTTTATTGCATACCATGCGAACACCACATATTTCACCACTGTTCTCATTCTTTCTTGAAGTTCTCTTCCTCCATTCAAATCCAACAGCCTTTGCATAAGAACACAAATACTGAATCAATTCTTGTAAACTACCAAAAGTCTGCCCATTATACAGTGGATCAATTGAAGGAAGATCAATATCACTAGACAAAGATGAGTTACCAGCTTCTTCTTGTTCTGTCTCCCCCTCACCTTCCTCCATTTCTTCTCCCTCCTCCTTTCCTTCCTCTTCCTCAATACCCAACCTACCATTCAATGCTAGTAGATACCATCGGCGAAGAATTGGAGTTGCATTTGGATCCATCTCATGACAGTGTCGCAAATGAGTTTTGTTGATCTTCCACCGACCATCCTTTTGCAAGGTAGAGCATAGTGAAACATCACACCCCTCCCCATCGGAATTTGGCCGTTTTCTTCGCTTGTTTTTACTACATACCATGCAGATACCACAAGTTTTACCGCTATTCTTATCCTTTCTTGAAGTCCTGATGCTACATTGAAATCCAACATTCTTGGCATAAGAAAACAAGAACTGGATCAGTTCTGCATAACTACCAAATGTCTGTCCATCGTATGGTTTCCCCTCCTCGTCTTCTTCATTTTCCTCCTCCTCTTCTTCCTCAGTGCCTGACCTATCATTCAACTCTAACAGATGCGGTCGCATATGTAACGGTACAGCATTCAAATCAATCTCGTGACAATGCTGCAAATGAATTTTGCTAATCTTCCACCGACCATCACTTTGCAAGGAAGAAGACATTGCAACATTACACCCTTCCCTCCCTGATGGCCTAAAATACTTGGGGCTCTTTCCTCGAGGCTTGTTTGTTCCTTCTTTAGTGCACACCATACGAACACCACATCTTTCACCATTACTCTTATTCTTTCTCGAAGTTCTATATCTCCACTGAAACCCAATAGCTTTCGCATACGACTGCAAATACCGTACCATTTCTTCCAAACTACCAAAAGTCTGCCCATCATACGGTGGTTGTATCAAATTTCGATCGGCACCATCCGCAGGCAAGGATGTGGGACCAGCAGCTTCTCCACCCGAGATATTTACATCCGAATTTGCGGAACCCCCAATACTCAGACGAAATAACTCATCCATGCCTAATCAACCACTAATACACTGCGAGGCATGAATTTTTTTCTTTTAGAAAAATAACTGCATTGTATGATCAACACAACCCAGGTTTTTTTTATCAATGCTATGTGAAAAAAACTGAAATAAATACCTTTCTTCTTACGTATTGATTCTTTAAGCAAAATACAATAATGAACCCGAAACTTTTTTCCAAAACCACCATACGAAAAACCTTGAACAGGTTGTTTGGAATACCATGATTTTGTCAGAAATTAATTCAATTACTTTCGGTAACATTAGCATTAGCATTAACAAACGAAGAAGTGTGCTGGGAAAGAAAAATAGAAAGGAGAAGATACCTGAGATTGAAGAGGCTTAAGAAGACTCTTCTGTTGCTCTCCTTGATTGTTTCTTTGCATGAGAGCTAACAGCTTTGAGCCATGTGGGTTTTCGTTCTTCAATCCAAATTGATTTATGCCATAATTGCCATGATTTTTGTCTCTGGTTTTCGAGCTTTCCTGCTTCTCAAGAAAAAACCCAGATAGATGCTTTGTGTTTTCAACGCACTCCTCGTCATCACTGATTTTCTAACTGACATGTCGTCTAGACATGGAAGCGGACGACCTGCCTCCATGGTAATCAAAGTGAGTGATTTTAAAAATATTTTTTTGTTTAAAAATATATTAAAATAATTTTTTTTATTATTTTTTAAAATTATTTTTTAATATCAATATATAAAAATATCTAAATATACTAAAAAAAATTAATTTTTTATTTTAAATATCAATTCATCAAAATCAATAAGAAATACTAAGAAAATTAATTTGATATTTTTTCAATTAAAATATTTTAAAAAAATTACCATCAAAAGTTGTCATGCTTTCAGATATTTTATAATCACCATTCTTTTCTTACCCATATATTTTGAGTTTGACTTCACCAAGCAAATTATAGTCATAAAATGCACTAAAAGGTACGGATCTTGGTTTAAACCCGGGCAGTGTTGACGCATTCATGCATGCATAATTTTTTATATAAAAAATATATTTGTCTCGTGGGCTAAACGCGGATCAAATAGTCAATTCAATATGAAATTTGATAAACAATTTTTTTAAATAATATTATTTAAGAGAATTTATCCAAAACAATATTATTTTATTATTTACGAATTAGCCCGCTGAAATTAAATAAATTATAAATTAGTTCTTACGACCACAATTATAATTAATCATTTTGTTCTAACATCCTAATCCATGTTTTATTAAAATAATATTGTTTATTTTTATAATAAATAAAAACATCTCTTCCATATTAATATTTTTTTTTAATTTAATCAGATCAGTTAAGTTTTGTCAAGTTAATATTGTTTTAATTCAAATTAAAATTTAAATTCCAGGCTGCGAGCTTTTCAAGTCAACCAACCATCCAAGTCGGGTATAATAATTTTCAGTTTCTGGTCCTGCATGGAGCAACTGTATTGTCAAGGCTGATGTGGTCACAGCAGAGCAAGCTCTCTCTGCAGCTGATGCTTTCTGAGAAAGAACTGGTGATTAGTTTTCGGGTTTGAACTTCAAGTCTAGCTTCTTGCGCTGAGAGTTTTGATCCATCAGCTTGTAATGCCAGTTTCACTTGGCTCAGCTTTGTTGGCAGGTCAGGATTTTGAGACTCTCGTTCAGCTTCGGACGAGTTAATTGAGGACAGAAGAGATGAATCTTATTCTTGAGACCAGTCAGCAACTGTATTGTCCTCTGAATGATGATATATTGTGTCAATTATGGTTGTCAAAGTCATAATTTTGACACGACACGGAACGCACTCTTGAAATTCGGATTGTAAGATTGAATCGTCAAATCGTATCTGAATTTTTTCGAATAAAAATCATAAAATCACAGCTAAAATCGTGTAGATAAAAAAATCGTAAAATTATATATAAAATATTTATAAATACAATACAATATAATTATAACCATGACACTTAATTAGTTAAGATTCATACATAATTATAACCATAAAACTTAATTAGTTAAAATATTTAGTCAGGTTTCAAATTTTTTGATTAAAAAACTATTTTTTAAATATATTTTAATATGAAAACATCTAATAAACGTCCTAAATATTTTGATAAACTCATTTTCAACATCAAACACCCTTTTCTCAACCAATAAATCTAAAATCAAATCTAATAAAAACATTTCTTAACCATGATCTACTTTTATAACAACTTAAAAATTCAAAAATATCTCCATAGGCAATCTAGAGAGAGCCATTGAGACTAAAAATGGACTTCAATTAATTGTTTTCTCTCTCTTTTTTGTTTTCTAGTGGCTATCTCTTGTCTCGGAACTCAAGAACCGAAACATCATATATTTTCAATAGCCGTGCCAATTATAATGGAATGTGAGAGAGAACAATGAAATATTTTTTTTTTTTGTTTTTTTTTTTGGGGGGGGTAGCTTGATTTATTTATTCTTTTGTTATTAAATACGTTATATATTTTATATTTTTCTTATTTTTTATCAATGACAAAAGTTTATTAAAATTCATGCTTTTTTTTGTATTTTTATTTTATCATTTTTTCTGTTAGGGTTTTCTTTTTATTCAGCTTGGTATTGTAATTTTAATTTATGTTGATGGTAATTTTAAATTAATGTTTTTTTTTTCCTTTGTTATTTTTCTTTATTAATTTCTATTATTTCTATATGTTCTTTGGATCATATAATTTTTTTTTCTCATAATATTTTTTTTGGTTTTAATATGTTTTGTGTGATCTTTTATTAAAATTGATATTTCTTATTTTTTTTGCTTTGTCCCATTTTTGTCCTTTTGATCTTTTTTTTATTTTATCTTCAGATCAAATAATTTTTAAAATACTAATAATATTTATTTTGATTTTGCCATTTATTTTGGTTGTTTTTTTGTGTTCTTTTGTTTGAGTTTTTTTATTTTTATTTTATTCTTCAGTATAATTTTATGGTTTTAATTGTTTATGCAATGATAATAATCTTGGTAATTATTTTTTATAAAAAAAAATTTGCTTGCTCTCTGTTACAGTTTTTTTATGTTTCAGAACAATTTAATAATTTTATTATAATCCAAAAGATTATAATAATTATATTCATAATAAAAATAATACTAAATTTTGGGCTAGGGTAGTCTAGATGGCAGCAGGGGGCTAACTTTGCAAAAAAGCATGGGAGGCGGCTTTTGCAGGTTTGAAATTGGGATCGTAAAATTGGATCGATTCGGTTTGATTTTACGATTCGGACCTATTTTAGTATTTTTTTTCTGATTTTAAAGAGATTCGATTTTTTGGTTTGATTTGACAAGTTTTATTAAGTTGACTCATAAAATCGTATGATTTTACAAGTCAGCTCGCGATTTTAATAACAATAGTGTCAACAATTCTCTCCATGTTGTTCAATTGACTAGTCTCAAAAGTGGACTCTATCGACTTGTACATGAGTTTATCCCTAATATATGAATATATTTATCTGATTACGATATAATATACTAGTTGAAATATTTATGTAAGAGAATGAAGTTATATTTATAAATATATTTTTAATTGTTATATTATCTCGTGTGTGTTTTTATATATATGAAAAATTATTTAGTTGTTGAGTTGTTGAACTCATTCTTTTATTATTTATCTTTTCATGCTTGTAGTTTATTAGTAAGTCATTTTTATTTTACCTTCAGAACTTGTACTTTTAGTTGTAATTGATATTTTTTTTAAATGTCTAATTAGTGCAATACAATCATAAAAATCTAAATCTATATCTAATTATTGTATCAAGACAGTCAAATTATATTATGAAGTTAATTTTGTTATTAATGTTGCGCTAAACTCTAATTAATTTATTTAAAGAATAAGTTTATATGTAAGTTATATTATCTCGCGGGCACGTGTGTGTATGAAATATTATTTAGTTATTGAGTTGTTGAACTCATTATTTTATTATTTATCTTTTCATGCTTGTAGTTTATTAGTAAGTCATTTTTATTTTACCTTCATAACTTGTGCTTTTAGTTGTAATTGATATATTTTTTTAATGTCTAATTAGTGCTATACAATTATAAAAATCTATATTTGATTCTCGTATTAAGACAGTCAAATTATACTATGAAGTTAATTTTGTTATTAATGTTGCGCTAAACTTTAATTAATTTATTTAAAGAATAAGTTTATATGTAAGTTATATTATCTCGTGTGTGTTTGTGTGTGTGTGAAACATTATTTAGTTATTGAGTTGTTGAACTCATTCTTTTATTATTTATCTTTTCAGGCTTGTAGTTTACTAGGAAGTCATTTTTATTTTACCTTCAGAACTTGTGCTTTTAGTTGTAATTGATATTTTTTTAATGTCTAATTAGTGCTATACAATTATAAAAATCTATATTTAATTTTTGTATTAAGACAATCAAATTATATTATAAAGTTAAGTTTATTAGTAAGTCATTTTTATTTTACCTTCAGAATTTGTGCTTTTAGTTGTAATTGATATTTTTTTTAATGTCTAATTAGTGCTATACAATTATAAAAATCTATATTTAATTCTTGTGTCAAGACAATCAAATTATATTATAATATTAATTTTGTTATCAATGTTACGCTAAACTCTAATTAATTTGTTTAAAGAATAAGTTTATATGTAAGTTTAGATTTATATAAATATGAAACCTTGAAGGGAGACCTTGCCTATATACCGATTATAGATCCAAGAATAGAGTCATGACAAATACCAACTTGACCTGATCAAAATATGTCAAAAAAATTAGACCTAATAGGTAATGGGTAGAGTATAGATATTATCAAACCCGACCTGAAACTCACCCAAACCTAAACCAAAATATATATTTATATTATATAATTGTAGAATATTTAGATTTTTTAATACAATATGAACTATTCATACCGTATTATTAACATAAAAAACATATATATAAATAATATTTATTATTTTATCATTTAATACATGTATACACATTTCAGATAGATATAAATTCTTTTATTGGTTAATAAATAATATCAATAATGAATACTCATCATGCTCGAATTTTTTTTTGATAGTTTATAAATATTTAAATTTGTTATCTGATGGATAATTGGTAACATATAAATATCAAGAAATTAAACTCGGGAACATACATTGCCAAATTTAGAAGAGTGCTTCTAATATTACAGTGCATACCTTACATGTGTGTTGATATATTTTATTATATCAAACTTTACATGTATAAATGTTATATTTTATTTTTAAACTAGAAAAATCTATTAATAATTTCAATCTCAATAATTATAAAAATTATTTACTCAGCTCACAATATAATGCAAACAATTTAACTAATACCTTTCTAATTCAACTCAACCGCTAACACTCTTATCAAGCACTCCATTTAAAACAAAAACTTGATATAGACAAATATAAAAAAGGTAAAAAAATCCATGCCACTATTTTCTTCCCCACAAAGCAAACAAAAAAAATATTATGTCATATTTAACATTTCATTTCAAAAATATTTTTTAAATAAATTATATTTTTATATTTTATTTTAAATTAAAAAATAATATTTTTAGATCATTTCCATACGATGATATCAAAAATAATTATTAAAAATATAATTTTAATATATTTTCAAATAAAATATATTTTCAAAAACAACTATAATTAACTCCCCTTCAACTCAACTTCTCAAACAATCAACTTCCCAAGCAGTCGCTATGAAGCACAATGCACCTCCACCATAACATTGGGCTAAGCATGGAGCAAGCAGCAGCTATGACCCACATTCACATCAGTTATATAAAGTTGAAACCTGGTCCGAATCAAATTCTGAATCATAAGTTTTTCATAACAGGCCGGTTTCAACGCCTGCAATTAAGGAATCGAGGCTCCAAGAACCGCTGATTTAGATTGGAAAAAAGAAGACCCTGACATTATGAAAAGAGACCAGATAGCTTCGTTGGGAAAACACTGTTTCATCAACAAGTCAACGATAGAAACCAATCGGTCATCTGCATTGCTGCCGATATAACTATCCTTTCCGTACAAGTGAATGAATTCTATCTCATTTGCTAATTTATCCCACAAAATCTCTATAATGTAATTTTATAAAAATTTAGTTTTTATTTCCACTGCATTATATGACTTGATAAAAATTATCCACACAAGACTACAAGCTTTAACCATTATCGCTACTGAAAGCGATGACACTGTGGACGGTGGCTGATGAAGATTTGTTGTGCTGTCTTTGCTGTGGTGAATCACCAATCGATGTTGGCTGTGATGGGTTTGTGGGTGGCTGGTGGTTTCATGATGCTGGTTTGGTTGCTGTCGCTGATGATCTACTAATGTCTCCTGTTATGTTGATCTCGCACTTGTCGCTGCCCTATGTCGAAGCTAGTAAGTCGGCATGGATCTGTGGACTAATATGATAGTTTTCTTGGTGGTGGATCTGCTTTTGTGATTGGTTGAGGCGTTGTTGATGGCAGGAATGCCATTGTTGATTGTTGTCGTTGATGATGAAACATAATTTATTTTTTAAAATCAGAACAATAAGATGTTTTTTATTTTGTTTTTTTATCAAACTGAAACTAGGGTTTAACATAAATATGTAAATCATTTAATTGTAAGAACAATCAAAACCCTGGCTTTAATACCAAATTTGATCTAAACAATTAAAACTTGATGACAAAAAGCTATTCATTTGCATCAAACTCTATGGTAAATGTACTAGCATTTAAGTTTATGAGCCTGAATAATGTATTAAATTTTGGTCAATGATAATTTTGTTCTAGATTTACTATATGGCAAACCCCTAAAAAATACTTTTTTTATGTTTGGTTTTATTGTTCTACAATGTTTTTTTACATTTCTTCATAAGAAAAATGATCCATGAAGCTTATAAGTTGCACAGACTCTCAACTTATAAACTGTCTATAAAATCGACTAGGAACTATATGAAATATTGGTATATCAATTAAAAAATGATATTAATTGTGCTACTATCATATGCCTATTTAATAAATTATTAAATGTAGAACACAGGATTGACGGATGAAAATTTAGATAGATATCATGGGACTTAATTGAGATAATCGGTAGTTTCGGGGTCAATTCTATCCTTTCCTTTCTTGTCATTCAATAAAGTTATCGACCTGATGAAGGCGATGTTTGATTACAGGCTAGGCTGACGATGCCGGGACCTCTAAACTCCGAGTCTCTATTTAAATCACTCTCTGAGATTCATGAAAAAAGATACCGTCCCATAAAGATTCTAGGTTTGCAGTACCTGGAGACTATACTTCTACATGGCGAGCACAATTTTCATTGTTGGGGTGCTAGGTAATGACCCCTGGATTTCTCTGCATGGAATGGTGAAAGGATCATCTATCTATTTCTTGCATGAACATGGATATCTTCTGGATTCATGCTAAGTGCTTAAATTATATGCTTGCAGGCAACATCATTTCAGGTCTAGTCTACCTTTCTCCCCTGTAAGTGAGCAAATCAAGATTGTTTTGTACATTTGTGATGCCTAGGCAGTGAAACATTGACATGTAAAATTTTCCAGGAAAACTTTTTGGAGAATTGTAAAGAAGAGATCTACAGAGGACTTTTCAAGCATTCCTTATATCTTCACATTAATGAATGCTATCCTGTGGATTTACTATGGAATCACCAAGCCTGATAGTTTTCTCATCGCCAAGATCAATGGTTTTGGCGCTGCAACTCAGATTGTTTACATTCTGATATTTCTGATGTTTATATCTCCAAGAATGAGAGTGAGTTTTTCTCTGTTTCATCTCATTTTATCCAATGAACACACATGATTTTGTCGTTCAAAACTGAATCATTCTTTTAAAATTTTAACAGTGCTTGATTACCGTTTCAGATCATAAAAAACAGAGGGAGCTAGAATCGATGAGAAATATCTCTGTGCTTTCTGTTTAGAATAACAAAAACTCACTCTAAAACTGTCTTATACAAAATTATTTTTGTATCTTTGTTTTTAATCAAATAAATTTTCATCCCTTCTGTTCTAGAACAATAACCAAACACAATTTTTAATGTTCTCTTGATCCTATCATGTATCTATATGATTTTCACGATTAGGCCAAGACCGCCTTGCTAGTTGGACTTTTGGATGTGGGATTTGCTGCAGCAGCCATCTTGTTTACTCATTTTATGTTACAAGGAGATGTAAGAATCGATGTTGTTGGCTTCATCTGTGACTGCTCCGGTATGCTTGCATATGCTTCTCCTCTTGCAGCTATGGTATGAATATTAGAAAAATTAACCAGACCAAGTTCCAAAAATTTGTACTGGGTGACTGCAATATACCAGTTAATGTTTTGGTCTAGAACAAAAATTGTTTTCGACAATTCAAAGAATGTTTGGTTTTCTTGGAATTTACTGACGCAGAAAACAGTCATAACAACAAAGAGTGTTGAATTCATGCCATTCCTTCTCACATTTTCTACTCTACTAAATGGAGGATTTTGGACTCTCTATGCACTGCTTGCAAAAGACTTTCTTGTTGGAGTAAGTTCAACTCTTCTCATCATTATTTGTTTACATTTCCGCGCATTGAGCACTCATTGACTACTACAAAAGGAACTGATTCTGTACGTGTACAGGTGCCAAATGGGATTGGATTTCTTCTTGGGATATCCCAGTTGATTCTATACGGGATATTTCACAGATACAGGCCACTGAAGAGAGTAACAGATAATTTGGAGGATGGATTGCAAAATGATCCCCTCATCCCTGCTTCTGATTCTGTTTCATAGATAGAGCAGATCAGAGATTAGAGCCTTTAGTACCGTTACACTATTTGTTCTATGAAATGCAGCATAATAAATTATTCTGTAATGAAACACTGTATATTGCTATATATAAGATCAGCGATCACAGTAAAAAAGAAGAAGAAAAGGTTTTTAGCTTGCACATTGATCGAAAATTAAATCCTCTTCAAAATCTATTAAGGCCACTGCATCAAACTGCTGTAACTGAAAAGAGAATCTCATATTTTATTTGGGAACATGGTTGAAATGATATATTTTAAAAATCTGATTTTTTTATTGTTTCTACACGGATTAAAATTACCAATTCTATTTTAATATGTATAATATTTATATAATTATAAATAAATAATTAATACAAGTACAATTAAAACCTTTTTTTTTTCATAGAAATATATTAAAGAATTTTTGGTTTTTTTTATATAACATATATAAAGCATTATTTAATTTAGAAATGATATTTTAACTCTTTAATATAAAGTTATGAAAATAAAAAATAAAAGTGATTTTTTTTTTCTCCTATGTTATTTTTCTTTTAGCTTTCACAGTTTGCTATAACTGTCATTTATATGGTTGGCTTCCCATAAAGAAAACTTTCCTTCAAACAACAGTACAAAACAACCAACCAAGAACTCGAAAGAAAGATGGCTTTGACTTTATTGTCTACTACTCTTTACCTTGTCCTCACACTTTCACCATCTTTACTATCATCTGCATCCCAAGAAACAAACTTTCTTGATCAAAAACCAACAGCCTATGAAATCTTGGGAGACTACAACTTCCCTAAAGGACTGCTCCCTAAAGGAGTTGTCGGCTATTCTCTAGACATCACAACAGGTAGATTCTCTGCTTTCTTGAATGGTTCTTGCAGCTTTTCTCTTGAAGGATCATACCAGTTAAGGTACAAGTCAAGCGTCAGTGGTTATATATCAAAAGGGAAACTTTCAAGGTTGGAAGGTGTGAGTGTGAAGGTGTTTTTTATGTGGGTTGATATTATTGAGGTTTTAAGAAACGGGGATGATCTTGAATTCTCTGTTGGGATTGCTGGTGCTGGTTTTCCTATTGATAATTTTGAAGAGTGTCCACAATGTGGTTGTGGTTTGAAATGTGGTGGTGATAAAAGGAAAGTAAGCAAGATTAGATCAAATCCTTTTGTATCTTCTTCTTAGAAAGATCTGTATATTTCAATCATTGAATTGTTCTATTCTGTTTTTATTCTCTCATTTAATCGTAATTTAACGATTTGGGCTGCGATTATTTTCTTATTTGTGTGCTCTATCATAGGATTATGCCCTTTATTGCTGCTCACTTTGGTATTAAAGGCCATGTTTGTGTGATCAGAAACAGATCCGTGTAGAAACAATTGTGAGAGTTTTGTTTTGGTTAAGGAATTCGTTGACCCTGTGCCTTCATCTCAATGAAACTTCCTATTGTTGTTTTGAATTGAGGCTGGTGTCATTGAATCTGCAATGAGACACTATCCCTGTACTCAACACGGAACTAGTTGGATTTTTTTGTGATAAGATGGAATTTGATGATAACTGAAGACTAAAAAAAAATCAGAACGTGGTCACTGATGAGTTTTTCTTAACCCTTGAGAATTGGGGATAGCAATGTGCTGGTTGAGGTTTGTTTGTTTGTCATTATTGGTCAAATCAGACCTGGTTGTTTCCATAAATCGTCCTCTGAGCTGTCATTTTTTAAGTTAGAAAACGGGTTTGATTGGCCGATTCAAGGAGCATGGAACAAAAAGGAATGACATGCTTGAATTGGAATAATAACATTATTTGGCTGGATATAACTGATAACACTCGTGCTTATGATGTTGTGATAATTCTAGTTGAGATCAGGTGATTGCCTTCGCTGTTTTTCATTTCATTGTGTGTGTCAGTTCATATGAGCATCCGTGCATGCATATCTATGCCATTGTGTGCTTAGCATTACTTGTTAAGGTCAGGATAAATTATGTATTGGGTCGGTTCCGAATAAGGATTTTCCTTTTCTTTGCTTTCTGTTAAAAAAGGTAGCTTTCCATTTCTTTTGTGGTAAACCAGAAGAGAACCTGAGATAAGCTGCTGTCAGAATGGATAAGCCAATGATGGTCTTTAATTTGCCCGAAAGAATTTGAGAAGCTCCTCTTTCTTCTGTCCGCCAACTGCTGTTTTGTGTGAGTATAGTTGGGTGATGATTTCTCTTTTTGCCTTTGACTGCTTGCTTTCGATGAAGTCTGAACAAGGAAACACTGCTTTTACAAAGATTCTGGGTTATAAAATATGGTATTAGCACTGTGTCATGGGTGCTCGTTCAATTTCCCCTGGGAGACATGATCGAGAAGTACCAGCATCCCACCGTTAAGCCAGCAACTCCTCATAGTTGAAGTTTTGCATTCTTGTTTGCTCTCGTTTTCTGTAGCTTTTGGATCTAGGTGTATAATAGTCAATAGATCCTCACCACCTTTCTCGTTAGAGTGTATTCTTGCTTGACAGTAGCTGTTGATATGCTGACAATATAGCAAACTAGTTTATTCTGCCAGAACATTGTAATGCATATAGGCAAAATACATGTTGCTCTAGAGCATTGAGCATTCGGTTTGGATTGCTTGATTGGAAATTCTTATTTCGTTTTAAACCAAATCTTATATTCAGATTTGTCTCCGCATCGTGTACTTCAAATTAACTGCAACTGAAAAGTCCTTGTCTAAATTTTCTTCATCCACAGTGCCAATCTTCCTTGCTGTATAGATTACATTCGTCTTCATGCACACCTGCCAATCCTCCTTGCTTTCCTCGTTTAAACCAAAAGCTTTTGAATTGTGCGGATTCTATAAAAAAAGTTGAATGTGTCAATTTTAGAGAGAATTTTGTGTCAATTCTGTTCTTTCTTTATTGCACAGAACTTGTGTTTATACATGTACAATTGTCCTAGAATGGAGAAATATAAAACTTTCCTAACTTGTCCATGATTCCTAGTTTTTCCTAATCAAACAATTAATCCTGGCCACAGAATGTCTATCATGATGAATTGCAGTATATTGACTGGCGAAGAAGAGACATCGTATGATGTTCGATATCATCATCTGAAATCACAATCTGTGCTACCTTTCATGATCCCAGAAATTTTACTTCTGTGAAGTGCAATCTTGCTGTCCATTATAGAGAGAAACTGATTACATGGTTGTGCTAGCTAAATCCATTTGCAGTAAACAGGGAAGTCTCACAATTAAGCTTAATAATCCTTACTGCATGTTGCTTGATATAATCATCCATCTCTATGTGGCTGTGCCTGACCGTATTTTGTTATCAGAAGAGTTTTGATCATCAGAAGCTTATGTTTGTCACAGTTCATTTAAAAAGTAGATGAAATCTGAGGGTTATCTTTCAGTCCCTGTGTTCATGGTTGTAAACACTACAGAACAGGGATTAATATTGGCAATTTGGCATTGATGGTTGTTGCTGAGACTGAAAGTCACTGGAAATTTCCCTGGTTTTCCAAGGTAGAAAACATTCGTTGTAAAGGAAATCACTTTGTTGATTACCTGTCTAAAAATGGGTGTGCAGTCAACATCCACTCCCGATTTCAGACCATGCTTTTGCTGAGTTCATAAATGTACAAATCCCAAGAGCTTCAGTTCACATGAGCTTTTCCTTGTGACATGATGGCTTCTAAATTGTGCGCTCCTCAGTCTCCATTTCCTTATTCTGATGCCATGATTCACCCTAAGCTTTTATACTACTGATGTTGGAAATCACTTGGGAAGTTTACTTTGGTTGGAAACTGAATAATCCAGGATTCCATCACAGTTTGAAACATGATTGGCCATGTAGAGATACTTTTTTCGTGGCCAACAGCTTTTGCCATAGAAAACTATACTAAAAACACCTAAAATCATAAAACAATTAATGAAAAATCTGATATTGGATATTACTGTTAGACTTGTGATTACATTAGTAGCAGGGGAATCTATATAAGATCAGCAATCATTCACTGCACCAAGAAGGGCTACTCCTCCATAAACCAACTGTAGGTCATAGATGTGTTGCAACTTGTAATCATCTAATGTTGGCCTATCAAATTGTGGGTACACAGTCACGTTTCACCAACCAAGCATTTGGCTAAAAAAAAGCAGAGAGAGAGAGAGAGAGAGAGAGGGACATGCAGTATGTAAAAAAGTAACTTTTTACATCAAACATCATAGAAAAAGCATTAAATTTGTCTTCATATCTGGGTTGTGTTCACACAATTTAAATGCCATTGGTCTATTTTGTGTTCATCATTTTAATAATTGCTTCTAGGAGACTGGCTTGAATTTTGACTTCATAGCTACTAGAAAAGGGGCAAGGTTGAGACCTGGGATTTTTCTTACCAGAAGCAAAGATATTAAACTCAGCTTAAGGAACAAGTTGCTTGAGGAGATGATTAACTATTATTTTAAATCAAACTGAATTTTAATTAATCTACAGTTGATCCATCAAATCAATGAAACTCAAGATTCATCGCTGGCATCTTCATGTTGTTAATGGTGATGGAATTTGGAAAATTAATAATTGTTAATGAGAAAAGAAAAGTAAATGTTAAAGTGATACAGCAAAATTAATATTTTAATATTCACCATTATCATGTAATGGCTATTTTGTCATTTTTATATATATAAAAAAATGCATGTTTTTGAAGCAAGGTTGTTTTGGTATTTTTAGGAGGAACATTAATCAATATTAATTTATTTGTGAGTATTTGTGTTTATTCAATGTTTTGTGAATAATAAAATAATAAAAATATCTTTTAAAGTATAAAAAATAAATGCTCTCATGTAGGGGCATTTAAGTATTTTTATTTTGTATATAATATAATTATAAATGTACTTTTAGATGCAATACATTTAGTTCAATATTATTTTGAGGCATTTGTGTTTTTAGCCTAGGGTTTGTTATTAATTGTAAGTTTGGTAAATAATATTTTTTTTAAAATATTGATTTTCTTAATAGAAAATCTACACATGTAAACACATTGAAACCGCCATATGCTTTGGACAGTGTGGCAATTAATGGTAGTAAAAAAATCTTTCATGTCGTCATATTTGATCTTTTATCTTTTCTTTCATTATAAACGGCATGTGTGTTTTAAATGTAGTTGATGTATCACCAGTGATTATTTTTTTCTTTTCATTTCTCTCTCTTATCTTGGTAAATATATTATGATCTTCATTGTTATTTTTTATTTTTTCAAATTCATAGCTTTTAGTTTTGATTGTTGTTTTTGTCATTTTTCATTTTGTTGAAGTCTTATTTCTTTTCAATTAAACTCTTGGTTTTTAATTTGTATATATAAGGCATTTCGATTCAATTCTTCTACTTTTTTTTTTATTATTGTTTTACATTACCCTTTTGTAATAGTTTTTATATCTTTCAATTTTATCCTTCAAATCAAGTTTAAGATTTGTTTTTTCAATGATAATAATGATTTTGATTTGGTTTATTTTATTTTGATTTGTTGTTGTTTTTCTTAAACCTTTTGTCCAATTTTTTTAATTTTGAAATTTATCCTTCAAATCAAGTTCATGGTTTTTTTTTTTCCAATAATAATAATAGCAATAGCAATATTAGTAATATTAACAATAATAATTGTAATAATGGTCAAGGTAATGTTAATATTGATGATGATGATATTATTAAAGATAATAGAGATAATTATGATTATGATAATAATAGTAATAATAATTATTATAAATGAAAATGATGATATTATTGATGATGATAACAACAATAAAAAACAAGTTGATGATGATGATATTATTAATGATAGTGGTGATAACAATAGTAGTAAATGGTGTGGTGGTTGTGATGATAAAAATATTATCGCTAACAACAACAGCAACAACAACACTAACAATAATAACAATAACGATAATGATATAAGAGAGAAGAATAAGAAGAAAAATAGTGATGATAATAAAAATACTGATAAATAGTTATTGTGATGATAATGACAATAAAAATAACAATAATGATGATGATCATTGCGGTGATGATTATTAAAATAATAATAATATTGATAAAAATGTTGTTAGTATTACTAATAAAGACTTAGGGCAACAAATAAACTAATTTTTTGATACCTTATGAAAAAAATATAAAACTTTGTCAAAATAGCACTAATAAACATAATAGTAACTCAAAGACGGGGTGAGTCTAGTGAGCTGTCAAACCCGATATATATGGGTTTAGCCACGTGATAAACCTAAGTAAATGAGAATTTGGCAAGCTATTAAATTTGATATACTTAGATTCAGCCACACACATAACCCAAGTAAACATAAGTATTTTGGTTCAGCCAGACCCAAGTACAAGTATGTTGGGTCTGATTAGCTGTTAGACTCAATATATTTAGGTTCGGTCTTGTGATGAGCCTAATTAAATAGGAGTTTGACAAGTTATCAGACTCAATGTATTGGGTTCAGCCATGTGCCTAGCCCAAGTATACACAAGTATGACGACTTACGTGAATCGATATATATCTGTTCAACCACATGTTGAGCCCAAATTAATTTAGGTTTGGTGGGCAACCACATCTAACATACTTAGGTTCAACTATATGTTTAGCTCATGTAAATATGAATCTGATGAGTTGCCAAACTAAACATACTTTGGTTTGACAACATGTTGAGCCTAAAAAAATGGATTTAAGGAGCTATCAACTCAATATATTTAGGTTCAATCACGTGCTAAGCCCAAGAAAATATGGGTTTGGTGATTGCTAAATAAAACATATTTGGATTCGGCCACATAATAAACCTAAATATATGTGGGTTTGACGAGTTACTAAACCTTTATACTTAGGTTCAGTCACGCACTTAGCCAAAGTAAATATGAGTTTAACGAGTTGTCAAACCCAACATGTTTGATTTTGGTCACGTGATAAGCTCAAGTAAACATGATTTTTGACAACAACCAAACCTTAACATACTACTAAGGTTCAACCAAGTTTTGAGCTAAAACAAACATAAATTTGACTTTTAACATGAAATGTCCATGTCAAAGATAATTATCATTCATTAATATTGAGTAAGAAATAATGTATAAAAGACTTTAATAGGTATATTGTATTTCTATCAATATTATCTTCAAGAGAAAATGACTCTCTATTCCTTAAGCATAACAATAAGATTCAAAGATTATTAATATCACCGAACCATATTAGATAAAATGTTTACAATTTTTTTTTTCTTTTCTCATACATTCCCAACAACATTTATTATACAAAAACTAAGAATAAACATTCTTGTATTATCTAACTTTAAAACATAAAAATCTACCAATAAGTTGTATCGTTAACCTTTTATACCTCAATGATTAATACATGCTATTCACAATAACCTAGGTTAATTGATTCTTCTAAAATTTGATTTATACAATAATTTTGTCACTCAATCAAATATTTTTTTGCACTTAACTTGAAATGTTTTTAGCAAATATGTTTGCAGTTACAATAATTTTGTCACTCCAATCAATTATGTTTTTGCACTCAATTTGAAAAGTGTTTAGAAAATATTTTTGCAGTTATTCGTATTTTATAGATCCATAAATTTTATCTCTAAAAATAAAAATACCCTAAATATTTTTTTATTATTACTATTCTAACAAAAAAATCTCAATAATAAAAAATCTTAATTCTATTATTTATATATCAATACTAAGTTGTTTTCATCGAATCTTCAAACAAATCTCAAGTATATTCTCAAATCTCAATTAAAACTTTAAATATGTATTTGGTGTTTTAGTAATTTCCATAGTTACTGTTTAAAAAACAAATATGAGAAATAAATACTTTTTTTATAAAACTCAAATCTTTACTATATTTTAAAATGGAAAAGGTTATAAACAGTGAAAACTTAATAATTTCTAAAATTATAATTAGTCATTTTTTTTAAGATAATATCAAACAATATAACCTTTAAGAAGTTAGAAAACCAATACACTAAGTAGATGTGGCAAGAAAAATCATATCACCACGACAAGAAACCACACATCAGGAAACAGAAATTGGCATAAAAATATCTCAATGTAAGAATGTGTGTGTGAGAGAGAGAGTGGTAGGCCAATCTCTCAATTAAGAAACAGCATTCCAAAACAGAAATTGGCATAAAAATATCTCAATGTAAGAATGTGTGTGAGAGAGAGAGAGTGGTCGGCCAATCTCTCAATTAAGAAACAGCATTCCACGTCTTAACTGACTTTTCAAAGTACGCGGTTTTTGTCTTCTGATGAAATCTCTCTCTCTCTCTCTCTCTCTCTCTGCGTCACCTTTGAAGGTTTCAACCTTCTATGTTGAGTTGTTGTGAATCTTCGTGGCAGTTGGCTTTGAAAAAAAATAGCTTTTTTCTTCTTTAGATTGACAACCCATATCCATTACTATTTGCTTCTCTCTTGATATAATATTTTGTCATCTCTCTCTCTTTTCTTTGACCCTCTTCACTCCATAATTTATTTGCTTCTAAAGAAAAAAGAGAAAAAGATTTGAGTATTTCTTCTTCTTCTTCTTCTATTTCTCTCTCAAAACACACCAACCCCTTTTCTGTTTTTGTATAAATTATTCATTTGATCCTTTATTTCACTGCTTTAGCTCTAAAATCCATCTGGGGTCTTATATTTTATTGTCTAAGATCTTAAATTTTGATTCTTTATAAGAAATAAAGGATCGGGTTTTGGTTTTTTGGAGGTTAAGAAGATGATGATGATGACGATGGAAGGAATGATGGATAAGGCAGTTTTGGATGATATAATAAGGAGGTTGTTAGAAGGGAAAGGAGGGAAGCAAGTGCAGTTATCTGAAGGAGAGATCCGTCAATTATGTGTTAATGCTCGCCAAATCTTCCTTTCTCAGCCTATTCTCCTTGAGATTAAAGCTCCCATTCGCATCTGTGGTCAGCACTTTCTCTCCTCTCCTCTCTTGATAGTGATAAGTTGATTTTCATCCTGTTTGATGTCGTTTGTTTATGTTTTTCATGCGAGATGATTGTGTGAAATTGTTGGAGAAGACTGTTTTGAATGATTTTAAGTAAAAGGGATTCATTTTCAGCTTATCTACAGGCATGGATCATTTGATAAGTCAAGTATGGCTTGATTTGATTGGTTGATCTTGTTGTAATTGTTTTTCAATTGTAGAAGGATTTGTAATGTTTGTTGTGAAAGGATTGATTTTTTATTCTATTGAATGGATTTGTGTGAGAGGACATCTATGTCGTTGCAAGTCATGTGTTCTTCAGGGAGAGACATGAGGCAAAAGCTCAGTCTTATCCACTTGTTTACTACCATCAAATCCAACATTGCTTGGTCGAAACATGGCCTTATTGGTAGCAACACTTCCTTTGAATAAGAGCCTCCAAATTCAAATCCGTTCTTCCTGACTACAAAATATATATAAAAAAAAAGAAGATAAAAGTTTCAACATTCTGAATGCTTGTTGAGCTCTGGTTAGGTCAAATTGGCTTCTTGCTCATATGGTTGAGTTCGAGTCTTTATTTTGCAATAACCCGCACAGGTAAAAAAAAAAAAAACAGAAACAGCAGGGCCTTAGAATCAGAATTAGGTAGGCACTGCCTCATAAACTTGAAAGGACATGCGCTTGTGGGGGAAAGTTATCAAGTTCTTCACTTGTTTCCAATAAACTATGTGAAACTCACGGTAACAGTTTGGTTGTTGAATATTTTTTAAAATACCTCTCCCATGGCAAGGATATTACTGTTCATTTGCACAAGCCAACTCGAACAAATTATACTTTACAAGGCAGCAAAGTACTGTAGTCATTGTTTGCCTCCTTTTCCCCCCCTTGCATATCTAATTGCTGTCCTTTTACAGGTGACATACACGGGCAATATCAAGACCTTCTGAGGTTGTTTGAATATGGTGGCTACCCTCCTGCAGCAAGCTATCTCTTCCTTGGGGATTATGTTGATAGAGGGAGGCAAAGTTTGGAGACCATATGTCTGCTTTTGGCCTACAAAATCAGATATCCCAACAAAATTTACCTATTGAGAGGTAACCACGAGGATGCGAAGATCAACAGGATATATGGGTTCTATGATGAGTGTAAACGGAGATTTAATGTTAGGCTATGGAAAATATTTACTGACTGCTTCAATTGTTTGCCTGTTGCCGCACTGATTGATGAGAAGATACTTTGCATGCATGGAGGCCTCTCTCCAGAGTTGGTACATTTGGGTCAGATAAAGGAAATTCAAAGACCTACCGAAATCCCTGATAGTGGTCTCCTTTGTGATCTGCTTTGGTCTGATCCTGATGCTAGGGTTGAGGGTTGGGCTAGTAGTGATCGAGGTGTTTCATGTACCTTTGGACCTGATAAAGTTGCTGAGTTTTTGGATAAAAATGACTTGGATCTCATTTGCCGAGGTCATCAGGTGAGCCAACTCATTTTAAGCAAGCTTACTCTGCCCATTAAAAATTGAAAAGTGAACAAGCAGCATTTATGAGCTTCTTTTGCTCTATACCCTTCCACATAACAAAATGGAAACCTTGTGATTGGAATGTGTTGGATCATGATTTATGGTATTGCAAAAAGCTTTTGCTTCAGTATAACAATTTTATCTGGAAATACTAACACACAAATAATAGTGATTGTCATTGATATTTCCTGTGTAATGAATGGTTTTTCTCTCTCTATTGATTAAGCCCTTTAAATTAGCAAGCGTAACATGTCTTTTGATCATTTGATTGCTTTACAACAAACATAGTGAAAATGTGCAAAACAATCATGATAATCATATGCTCACCAAATATATAAACTGACACTCCGTTGTAGTTAGCATTCTTTTCTGTAACTTTGGTCCAGAACTTCCACGATGATAACAGATGAAAGTTTTTCATCTACATCCCAGGTGGTTGAGGATGGATACGAGTTTTTTTCCAAACGAAGATTGGTAACAATATTCTCAGCTCCAAACTATGGTGGGGAGTTTGACAATGCAGGTGCTCTCCTGAGTGTTGATGAATCTTTAGTATGTTCCTTTGAGATATTAAAACCAATTCTACCAGCAAGCAGTTCAAAGTTGACCCTTAAGAAGGTATGTTCATGTTATAATTGATGTTTTTTTCTCCCATTTCCCCCCTTAGTTATAACAACTTTTCCATGGTTAGAAGTAACAAACATTTTGATATTCTTTCCTTGTCTACATTCAAACAGCCTCCCAAAGCCGGAAAGATCTAGCATAGGGCATTCAGGGATCCCTTCATGTTTCAAATAGGAGATCGACCAAGCTCAGTTCAAGCAGTGATTTGAATATCTATCACAATGCGGGTTTATCATCAGATAAAAAGCCTTTTTGTCATGTTAAAATGTTGCCTAATTCAATTTGCAATGCTGCAAATTGTTAGAAAAAGAATCTGAAAAACAGCAGCACATGCTATGTTATGTGCAGGAACACAAGTTCTTATGTCAGATGTTCTTTGAGAACTTCCTGTTCATGTCAAACAGAATATGCTGTTTGTATGTAGTGACTGAGAATAGGTCTGACTTTTGCTGAGATGTTTGTGCAAGTGTACTCTTATGGTTTGCTCAGGGAGACCCTTTGTTCATCTATCGGCACCTTGACTGTACCAGAAATAGCTCGCTTAGCAACCGAAACATCTACTCCTGGTTCATTTTCTCCCCCTTAAAAATAGTTTTTTTCATCTTTGTAGTGAGCTGTTTTCATCTTTGTAGTGAGCTGTGATGCTCACTTAAGTGTTTAGTTAATCAACACCCATCGCAAATTTAATGGGCTATACTGAAAACTATTGGGAAAAAAATAATAATTTGTAGCCTTTTTTTAACCCACGTTTTCAAGACGAAACTAACATTTATCATATTGCCGAACTCATTAATAATTTATAGCAATTGGATTGCGATGATAAGTTGCGTGTTTACATAAGGTTCCTGCAGATTCCTGTAGCTGCTGAGCTTCCTATACAGTTAAGAACAAATTCAAGACATTTAACTGGCAAAATCAGAATTTATGTTATCTTGAAAGCTCATGATTATGCTCTGGATGTTCTAGCATGTGGTAGATTATCTGCAAGGGTCCTCAGAACTTCCATCTGTCTGCTAACTATGCGACTCAACTAATCCTGTATTTCTCTCAAGTTTTCAGCATTGGAATAATGAATCAGTCCAGATGGCATTCCCTGATGGAACCTTATTTTTCACCATAATGCAAGAAAAGCAGGAAATCCAAGGGTCGCTACAAAAACTAACACTTCACCATAACAGCAAAGTTATTACCCGGGCCGGCAATGACCCAGCTCAAAATCCATATCAGAAGTGAAGCAAATTAACTCGAATTGAGTCATCTGCCTTGTTTTATGATTTTTTTTAAGCAAGTTAAACATCATTTTAAAATAAGTCAAAGCAGATTTTAATCAATTTGACACGCCAAGTTTAACCCAATATACTCTCATCTGGTTTAATTTGAAATCCAGCTAAAGCTAGGTGCTATGTCATCTGGTCACCAAGTTCACCAAACAGGCAAGACCAGATTTGATATAAATGCATAAGACATGGGAGATTCATATTTCATGACCCTGCACCAGCACCAGTCTTTTACATCCTAAATCTTAGCAGCAGTCCAGAAAACTCTCTGAAAGGATGTGGAAAGGACTTGTTTATCTCATAAAAGGAAAATCTTTTGATACAAAGCACCATCAGGTATTGACAACCGTTTCTTGCAGAACAGTATGATACATGTAATCCTGGTTTCTCTTTCCCACCTTAATCATCGGGGCTTGTCAAATATACATCAGTCAATCTTGAGACTGCGTGCTGTTGATGTTCTTGATAACTTCCATCTACAAATCGAGGCAGCTTGTTCCAGACTGGAGCTGCAAAACGTGCAGTTGCATGTTTAATAAAAAAAATATATCACCTGAATAGTTTTTATTAGGAACTGAACTGGTCAGGAGCATCCGGTTATCTTAGTGCCTAAAATTTCTTGAAAAGAAAGAGAAGGAAAATTCAGGAAATAGTTTTTTGCTTAATCAAACTGGCTTTAATAGCTATTCATAAAAAAAGAACAGAAAAATAACTAGGAAGAAAAGAAAAAAAAGGGAACAGCCAATGATTCACGTCATAATAGTAGTTCTCCCACAGCATCACTCACCTATAAATTAAAACATCATCAAGCTCATGTTCGATGAGGTATTCATCTTCGATTTCGTTTCCTGTTTACTAGACTATCAGGAGAATTCTGGCTCATCTTGCCATCCAGTCTCCTTGCTGCTCTTTGAATAGCTGCCAGCTTTTGGCGCTGACTATGGCTCTTCCTTTTACTGCAAAAAATAATTACTTGTATTTCATTGATCATTGATGCTAATATAATGAAATTAAGCAGGCAACTTCACACCCCACTACTAGACAAAAAAGCATAGCATGGATGATTTATGAAGGGAAATCAGTTAAACATGGCAGTATCTGAGTGTGTTTGCTGTCACCCACATGAAGTAGAGGGAATCAAGAATTTACTGAAATGTGCTAGAGATCTGCAATGAGTTTGAAGAAGGGGAAGTTGAATGAATCAACTATTTACTGAAATGTGCTAGAAATCTGCAATAACGGACAGCACACTTCACTAAACTTCTCAAAAAGAAATGATACCTACTGTTAAGCACCAAAGATATCATCACACCAATTTACCCACTTGGATGATAGGTTCAAGGTGCTCGGTAGTATTCTTTTTTTTAACTAGCAAAAAAAATGAAGCGTGTTTCTTGGTGTCCCTGGGGTTCCCTTGGGGGTTTATCCGTTTTGAAAGCAAGAATCCTTTATTTTAACTTTATCTGATGTAACTACTTGAGTTGGATGAAAGGGGATATCGTGAACATTATCTTGACAGTAATCCTCATTTTCTAAGGAACTAAATGAAGGCTGAAACCAAAACGCGAAATATGAAATCTTGAAGAAATAAAAAAGTCAAGAATACATTGCTCTAACCTCATGAACAAGAGGCCTGAAGTAAGAACTAAACCCCCAACTGCCCAAGATATTTTTTCACTGAATGGCATTTCTTGCACCCACTGCTGGAAATATTCTAAGCCCCCTAAATTCACAGCTTCCCGGGGAAACTCAGATCGTGGAGATCTCCATGAATCAGCAATAGAATCAAGACTGGCTCTACCACCATAGCAAGATGCCTCTTCAGCACCAACATATGCATCATCAGACAATTTAACAGCGAAACCTGCAGCATGGCAGAGCTCTGTGCCATTGGAGACCCATTCAGCTGCTTGTCCACAAACATACTCATTTAATCCACATGGTGCCATGACCTGATATGTGAAATACAGTCAAGAAATGAATTTTTTCAGGCATTCTGATAGCTGACATTATAGATCCTCAAATCTGTTTTGATATGTTAACAAATGAGCACTAGTCCACCGTAACATATTAATTTCTTTAAGCTCATTGGGGAAATGTTAGTTCATGAACTCATTAACTGAACTAAGGAGCTCTCAGACCTTAAGCAAGCACTAAGCATTGAAGTCATTAAATGCAAGAATCGATGCCAGATGTCAATACCATAAGCTAATCTAATCTTAGAAAGGACATGAGGTGAAATATTACACCAGAAAACTCAAAAATCTTTTGATGAATCAGCTAGTCTAGAAGTCAGTAGTTTTGCTCTTACCTGTTTATTTGCATCCATAGAGAAGTAAGCATTGGCACACTCTTGATAGACTCTGTCACAAAAGGAGGCACATATTAAAGGAGGTCCAGGCTGAACACCGATTTGGGGATCACAAATTGAACATTCCAACAATTCCCATAATTGCAAGCACTCCTGGCTGGCTTCTCCTGTTGAAGCCAGCCTCCTAACAGACAGCGAAGCAGGATATGTCTGAGCTACATCACAGCATGTCTTTTTCCGAAACACCCTGCAGAGGGTCAAATCTTTTGCACCTTTGCTTACCTTTTTTGGAGGTTTCCCTTCCGATGTGTACGGCGGAAAGCGACCGCCTTTAGAAATACATACTCCATCATTTTTTCCTGCATTAACAAATTGAACCCTTGCAACGATCAGACTTTGCAATTGGAATCTGATCCTTTGAGCTCAGGTTCGTTCTCGAACAGAAATGAGATGTATGGATTGAATTTTCGCTTTCCAAATACAGAAAATGAGCCTTTTTAACTTAATAAAATTCAATTCTTACACACTAGCAGATTCCAAACAGGCTTTAATGGACACATAAATAACATGTTCTCAATTTTCAAAGAGAAACTGACTCTCTACTCCACCAAAAACATGCAAGTTTTCGGGCAAAGACAATGTTCCAACACCAAAAACACAAATTTTTGGACATCATATTTCAATCAACAAGTTAATATCTAAAAAGTTGAAAGGGATTAACTTGCAATAACTTGAACAAGATTTTGTCTATAATTCAAGCACCTCAATTCATCGTAGATCTCAACCAATTGCCACCCATTATTTAACAGAATAAGTCTCAAACTTTTCAAGTGTCCTAAAAAAGAAACAGTAGAGAACCTGATTAAACTATATGGCTTCAAAAAGAGTGATTATCTTCCTCGAAACAAAGCAAAACAGATTTCTTATCTTTTAGCTTTCTAAAGAGCAAGCCACAAAGTAAAATCGAGACTCCACAAGTGAGTTTCTGTACCAAAATCAGTAGATTACAAATGGGCTTATCAAAATCAATGAAAATAAAAATAGAGGGGGGGAAACCGCAATGGAAAATTGACAAAGAAAGAATCTCTACCGGAGGAGAAGTAGATTTGCAAGTGAAAAAGGAGCAAAATCAAGAACCCGTAATTTTTTCTTTTCATTTCTGATCCTTTGAGCTTCGAATTGACTTGGAATTTGAGAGAGCAGAACTGAGGAGTCTGCATCAACTACGTACGAAAATGGAAGTTTTTGTAGGATACCCGGTTGGTATGGATTTCGATCCGATGGATTGCATTGGTCTCGGTCAGAAAATATAAATTCTGCTTATGGATCTGGATCCGGTGGATAGGGTTGGACCCGGCCAGAAAAAAAATCTGCTTAGGTCCATAGATAAAATCGTGGAGGCCCCGTATTTCTTTTAAATGATTTTATTTCGAAGTCTAAGAAAAACTTTAATGGAGTATTTGAGAATATAATTTAGATTATTTTTAAAGTATTTTATGTGTAAGAGTATATTAAAATAATATTATTTTTATTTTTTTAAATTATTTTTTATATTCACATATAAAAATAAAAAAAACAATAATAATAATAATAAAAAAAAAAAAAACACAACACTAAGTGTCCACAGCCCAATCGGCACTCAGGTCTTTATAAAATTATACAAAAAAAATAAAATAAAAATGATTGCATCAGATCATTGAATTTTAAAAGGACATCTCAACCCAGGAAGCTGGCACCCTTTACCGGAAAATCACCATTTCTTCCCCATTAACGGGTATTTACAGGCCGTAATGTTTATTTTTTAAAAGTATATTTTTGTTTGAAAATATAATAAAATAAAAAATTTTAATTTTTTTAAAAATATTTCTAATATGGTATATTAAAGTAATTAAAAACAAAAAAAAAAGTTTTTTTAATATTTTAAATCACAATATTTATCTGCAACTAAAATGTTTGAAAAATATTTTTAAAAATAATTAATTATTTTTATTTTTTTAATAATTTTATAAGTTGATATTAAAAATAATTTTTATAAAATAAAATTATTATTTTAATATATTTTTAAATAAAAAAGTAACGTTAACAATCATGCACTCAAACTTGCAAATATCCCACATGCTTAAAATGAGGTCCCCATTCTCGCAACCTGATGTGATGACAATTCAACAACCGATAAGAAGGCGAATAGATGGCAATGGCCCACCACCCGACTCAGTGCACCCCATCAACTTGCTATGAGCCAAAACCACTTTATCATGTCCCCTTCGCGCTACGATTTCACTATAGTTTTGTAGTTTTTTTAAAAGAATAAATTAATGTAAAAAATAATTCTTAAGAAATATTTATATATCAATTTAATAAATCTATTTAAAATAAACCTATATAAAAAAATATTTTTTAAAAATATAAAAATATTAATTTAATAAATTTATAAATAACAAACATTTAAAAAAAATAACATTTATTATTGTACCAACCCCCCAACCCCCCTTATTTACAAGGAATAGATGGCTACCCATAAATTAGATTTCTTTCACGTGGTATTTAAATATGTAATTACGATTATTTTTTAAAATATTTTTTATTTAAATAAAAAATCATTTTTAATATAAATATATTAAAATGATATAATAACATTAAAAACAAATTTTACTCAGAATAAAAAAAATAAAAACATTTTTTGAGTATTTATCAGGCATCCGTGGTCATCCCAAACAAGCCCTCTTCTGTCTGATCATTCCTTGCTCATTGCTTATCGTGTAAAGTAAGAAAATATAAATACTCGTACCATGTATTTAAAGTTTATAATATAAATATTTACCATCAAACTATCACTTATCGTTTAAAATAAAATAAATATCTTATATGAATATATAAGATTAAAAAATTATATTTTCAAATTGAGTTTAATGATATTTATATTTTATTGATTGCCTGTCGAGTAAAATAGCTACTACCATCCAAATAAAGCTGACAATTTCTGGATTAAATTATAATCTGTTATTATCAAATCAATAATTAAAAAAGGTGTCGTGTCATCAAAATCAATAATGGAAAGCCCACCATCCTTGACGGTCTTCAGTGTAGCCATCTGATCTTACCTGGATTCATTGGCTTATCAAAAGCATCATGATGCCATGCTGATCTCACGTGCCATAAAAGGAGGACAAGCGAGCAATGGGCAGAAATGAAGAGCTCCTGCTGGGGAGAAAAATATAGTAGAAGGGAGAAAAATATAGTAGAAGGGAGAAAATAATAGAAATATATACAAGATATTTGTACCCTTAATTTAAGATTAATCATATTAAATAATAAAAGATCATGCTGTATTTTTATTACATAAATAATTTCTTACATGAATTGACAAGGAGTTTGTTAGAAGACTCCCTTGTATATGTGTGTGTGTATTACATTCTTTTCCTCCTCCTATTTTTAATGATGATTGTTAGGATAAAAACTAAAGGGTACCGGGAAATTATTGATCACCCATACCTAATGCACTATGAATCACAATAATAATTTATACTGTTTTACTTTTATTTTATTTTATTTTATTTTTAAAAAAATACTATTTGTTTATTTTATTATTTCAATATTGAAGTGTTACATAATTAGGTTTTGTACTTTATCTTTATTAAAAATTAAAGCTCATTTATTTTTATTTATTTTTCAATAAAATTATCATAGTTTTAAATAAATATTTATTTTAAATTTGAAGTTCAATTGTATCTATTTTTTATATAATTAATAAAAACAATTTTAAAACTGTAGTTAATAAAAAAAATTAAATCTAAAAGGTTTTAAAATTGATTTATTAACCAAATTTAATAACATCGTTGTTTAAAGACAATGTTAATAAATTCGCCGTGTGCTTAATATTTTTTTTCTAGAATTTTAAAATATATAATTTGACTGCAGCCTTATCTAAGTAATATATATATATATATATATATATATATATATAGCATGCAAATGGACTATTTTACCCATCATGGTGACTCAAATCCATTTTTTCCTTCAGCTCCCATATATACAGATGACAATCACGAAACTGCGTTGAGAAATACCAACTCTACATATATTACAACTTACGACACCCTTCACAGACCATCAACACCAAGGCAGGAGATCCGAAAAGTGTTGTCTAAATACACACAAGGATACGCCGCATCATCGCTAGATACATGATCGCCCGATCGATGAGGAGAGAAATACTACAGAGAAGGCGGCTCATATTTCACACGCCGTAAGGAGAACTAGGATTTCTGGGTTCAACCTCAGTTGCCTTCTCGTATGCATCCGATGTAGACCTTCTTCGAAACCGAAAGGACCCTCCTCTGCTTCCTTGACAAAATACAATAGTTCGTGTCAGTCATGAAGTTCAGAATCCCACAATTATCCCAAATGTGTAAGCAAGTAGGTAGCAAGATAGCGTCTGAGGTTAGGTAACCGAAAGGACCCGATTACTAAGGAGTATACTCAACGAGACCAAACACAACGGAACCGGACTGACCAGAACCACAGGCATAAAAACATGACGGGGACGCTAGAAAATCCTGCAAATTAATCGAAATGCCAACCATCACCGTATAATACAGCGGGATGTCTCATATCACTCATGGCTGGTTACTGTTACATTTCACAAGCAATTTTGAAAAGATTTAATTTTTTCACCTTATATCAATCAGTATATATCTACTCAGATGATGGGCTCCGCACACCCACCACTCTTCATGGCCACAGTGAATTATTCGATATATACAATGTTTTACCTGTACCTTTCACGAATACATGGAACCTATCGATTTTATTTTTATGGGTCCTTGTTTCCATAATCAAAGGAGCTCAACTTCTAATGCACCTAATTATTTCTCGCTCACCACATCGATCTACTCTTGCAAAAGAGTTCACATCATTTGGTATACCAAACGCGAGGATGGCCGAACCAATCTGCTGAATTTCATAATATTTGCTGTTCTTTCTTAGTTATTCGTGCAGGCTACTAATTCCAGTCTAAATTAATCACATTAAACAAAGATGGCTCCACATAATCCATCAAGGTAACAGTGCCTGGATTGACTAGCAATTAGATTCAAATTGACCTCCACGATAACCGTGAGATATTATAAAATACTAACCACACAAGATGTTGCTATATCCACGCACAAGAGAAGAGGAAAAAAATCTAGCTTGCACAATGACGTGACACGGCAACCAAACCCTAAACCAAGTGTAGATACCTAAACAAGAACTAAAGACCCTTCCCATGTCAGCAACCAAACCTATCAAATTAGGGCATGGGTCCTACCGCAGCACTAGAAGCCTTCCATGCATGACTGTACGTTGATAAGGACATAAATGTCATTATCCAAAACGGCAATAAAATAAACAGTCAACACGCAACTTGCATCCACCCATCAAATAAAGTAATCACCATCATCCACCTAACCTCTAAATTGACAAGACTAACCCTAAACTCCACTTTTTTGGGAGGCAGAAAGACAGGGCATAATCGTCTTACCGGAAAAAGGAGAAACCGGAGGGGTCGATCCAGCTGGTGAAGCCGGCGGTGTAGCAGACGAACCATTAGTATATCCCGGTGGTCTTACTATCATGATACTCCGTGTCACTCTCTTCTCATCCGCCGTCGTCGCTTCCTCACCGTATGATCTCATCACACCGCCGCCTGACTCTATTAATAAGAATATAAAAAATTTTAAAAAATATTTAGAAATCACAGTTATATTACATTTAACAAATTATCGTTCCAGTACTCTAATTTATAAGAACCGTCCGATTGAAATCAGTTGTTTTCATCATTTTATTATGGTCCGTGATGGCCGTGGCAAGATTTGGGTGGCATACCCTTGCCGGAGTTTGGCCGGGGACCTGAGCTTGGCATCTTCCGGAGCTTGCCGAGGCCGCTTTCCGGAAGGGGACCGGCAACGGTGTCGTCCCAGAGCTGATCAAGAAGGCTCATGACAAAGACTGGAGAGAGAAAAAACAGCGAGATTTAGGCTAAGAAACAGCGTGCTTACGCAATTACGGCGCAGTTCTAGACCGCCAAATGTAAGAGGGAGTGAGCTTCGTCGAGTGGGGAGGGTATTTAAAGAAAAAGAGAAGGTTAAGGGTCGAGCAAGTTTGGTTGTATCTTGGCCGCTTATTAGATCAAGAAGTGATAAAATGACGTGGAAGTGGATGGAGGGGACACGATTGCAAAGATAAGATCAATGATGCGAAAGTGGGACCCGGGGTTGCCGGAGATCTGAAGAGGAGAAATGAAACCTGGCGTGTCACGTGATGGGGGTCATCGTCTAAATCGGAGAGACGAATATGTCCCTGGCTCTATTATCTAGATGAGAGTTATTAGACTTCGAGTTGGACTTTATTACGATATTGGCCACGAGAGATTCTTTAGCCGCCATTTGACATGTAGAATTTGTCGGAGGCATTGAGATGAGGAGAGAGTATTTTTTGTGCTGTGGGATTTATCGTTGACTGGTTGAAAAATTAGAAATTTTGACTTTTACTCCTTTTATCTTTATACTGAAAAAATAAAATAAGTTGAATTAAGTTAATTTAAATGAAATCTTACAACTATATTTAAAAACAATCTTGTAAATCAAAATATTTAAAGTTAAGGAGACATATCAATGTGTAGTGAACAGATTTGTCTCTACTGTTAATTTATTTTGGACTGCAAGTAATTAAAAAAAAATTGCATGCAACAGCTGGGATGTGGCATAAAGCTGGAATTTTTTTACTTATTTTCAGGGTTTATTCTCTATTTTTTATTCAAATTACAGTGATTAATGGAATTATTTGCTTGCAAACTATGAAAACAATGTATTGCTTGTGATTTGTTATAGGATTTGCCAACAAATTGTACAAGCTATGACAATGTTGTCAACTATTTGACTTTTCAAAATACAATTTCTTTTTATATCAACTTAATTACAATTTAAAATTAAAAAAACATAAAAAGAAATTTGATTATATATATTTGGGAGTTTCACTGAAAATATCCATGATTTGTGAACTCAAGATTTGTTGTGCAAGTTATAAACTTTTTATTATCATTTACTTATTATACTAACTTGTTTGAATGAAATTGTGAATAACTAATTTTAATAAATAAATAAATAAAATGCCGTTCATAATAAAGCTTGAAATATTATTAAAAAAAAATTAATATTTCTTAATATCCTCGTATACCACCTCAAGATTGAAGATTTGTTCCCCAAAATGTGAAGTATCATATTAAATTGATGGACCCATAGCTTGATTTTTCAAATGAATAAAAAAATCACCATAGAAGGAAGAATGAGAAAAGATCACTCAAATTTTGTCCGTTTTCAGAATATTTTTTTTAAAAAATATATTTTAAAAATATATTCTTTATTTCTAATATTATAACGTTAAAAAGATAAAACAAACACTAAAAAATATTATTTTAAAAAATAAAAAAATATAGTTTGGCCACAGTCTCCAGCAATGTTTTAGTCTACCTTGATTTAAGATTTAAATAATTAAATTGTCAAGTTAACCTGTATCAATTATTTCATTTAAAATAATATTATTCTGTTATTTAATTCTTGGTGGGGCTGATATAATTGAATTTTATCCGCAATAATAGTTGATTATATATATACATAGCTATACAGTTGCATAGTGAGAAATTAAATATTTTTGTGGACCGCATTATCCGTAAAGCACCACCAATCCCATACAAAATCAGCGATCCGAACTACTAATTATGTTCCCAATTAAACCAAAAAGAGCCAAATTGGAAGTACATCATGATTCGATCCGTGAACCCGCTAACATTACGTTATCCGGTACTTTGGTGGGCAAATTGTTTTTTTTTTTTTTTTTGTTATCATATACTATAAAGTTCAGTTTGGCATTAACAATTAGTTTAGTCGTCGCTTGTCTCCATCCCACAAGTTTATGGCAAGGATGATTTATTTATAGTTAAAATTAGCTCAATTATTTGCCTACCCGAATAAAATAATGAAACAATCGAAATATCTAGAACTTCGTGATGAAATATATGATTACCGAAATATCTAGAACTTCCCCATGTAATATATTATTGGATTTGATTAAAGTTGTTTTTTAAAATATTTTTTATTTAAAAATATATATTTTTTAATTTTTAAAAATTATTTTTTGATATTTGTATAAAAAAATATTTAAAAACACTAATTTTTTAAATTTAAATATATTTTTTAAATGCAATGTTAAATAGGCTCAATGAAAGTAAAATTGACAGATACTCGAGCATATAGAGTTTGCTAATTTTTGTTTTTAATGTTTTAATAGTATTGAATTAATGTTTTTTATATAGTTTTAATGTCATAATATTAAAAGTAAAATAAAATTATTTTAAATATATTTTTAAGTGAAAAATATTTTTTAAAATTTATTGCATTAAAATACCAAGAACACGATTATTCGAAATATATATTGAAATTTAGAAATGCATGGAAGAGTCCGTTGTTTTTTTTACTGTTGTTTACCATGAAAATAATAAGAGACAAAAAATAAAATAGGTTGAAGGAGCAAGAAGATAGGCTTATTAAAATAAATAAAAAATAAATAAATAATCATCATCTACTACTACTGAATTTGCACGTGTCTGCTACCGAATCACAAACTGATAGCTGGAGTCAAACCCACCAGTCAAATCCTTATGAGTTTGATATCGTACAATATTAAATTTTAAAAAATAATTTATGTATTTTTAAATTGTTTTAATATTTTCAATGCAATATAATTGCTTCCCATCCAAAGTAATTAGAGATTTATTTTTAAAATAAAAATAAAAATTACGGTGCTTGTATATGACCATCAAATATACCACCATTATATTTCATTAATATATACTTAGAGAATTATAGTAGAAAAAATAACAACAATTATAATGATGTGTTATTTTTATAAACGGTATCACCTATGAAATAAACATGTTGGTAATATTTATTTGTAAATTATATTTAAATCATGACTTGACAAATAACCCCTCCTCTATTTTTTTTCATCCTATTTTTTATTTTAAATCAATAACTTCCACCCCTCGTTTCATCACAAATCAAAACCTCATCATAGAAAATCTTGGCATTCTAATACTAAATCAAGCAATAAAAATTATCTATTTTTATTTAGTTTGATTTTAAAATATTATTTTTTATTGCATATTCTTGCAGTACATGTAGTTTGTTTCCAATTTTTTATAGCATTTTCTCATATAAAATTTATATTTAAAAATATAATTTGTACATGTTAGAGTTTATCCGAGACTTTAAAAGTTGTATTTGCTTATAATTTTATGAAATTAATTTTTAATTTGTGACTTAATTTTTTTGTGATGAAATAAATAATGGCTTTTTAAGAAGTACACTTCATATTTTGCAATTCAGTTTTTTTTCCGTTCATTGAATTTAAAGTTATTGTCATATGTGTTTGTGTGCTCTTCTTTTTTATGGCAGATTTATATTTATATAGTTTTATTTTTTTATTAATATTTTATTATATTTAAGTTTGTGCTTTTACTGCATATATATTTTAGTAATATTTTATTCTGTTCAAGCTGAACTTAGATCTTAAACTTTATTAATAGGTTTTGTTTTCGGAGAGTGCAAGCGCTCGCCGTTGCTTCCGAACATCATGGTGATGAACAGAGATGACTTTGAGTTTGTCCTCGCAATCTATCTAAACTAGCAAAATGCTAACTTGGGTATCCGACATATATTCTAACACGGCGCCGCTTTCACTCATAGCCCGGACCCGGATGAGAAACAGCCTATCCGGAAGTTTTCAGGGAGATTTGTGTCTATCCAGTAATTTTCATATGAAGCTATTATGAAAGGAACGAACATGTAAGAACGGTCATAGTTTTTTTTAATGTCAGGAAATTCTATCATCTGAAAAGAAAAATATATTTTAGATCATTTTAAATTATTTATGAAAAAATTTAATTATCTTTTCATTTTAAATTAGTTTTTTTTTAATGTTTTTATATTATTTTGTTGTGATGATATCAAAAATAATTTTTTAAAAAATAATAAATAAATAAATAAACATTTAAAAAAAAACATATGCGAATACAATTCCTAACAAATACGGGAAGATGATGCCATTTGAGCTGGAAGTTGATTGGATCAGCATCTAATTAGATCACTGTCAAAAATAGAAATAGACTAGGAGATGAGCGTTTTAGTCGCTTATAGAGCATGGAAGTGTACTCTTTTTTTCGAAAAGAAACATTAGTCTTTCTGGTGGGGGCAAAGAGGAGTCAATTTGATTTACATTTAAGATATAATGTAATGCTAATGATAGAATAGATTATGTGAAACCATGTTTTATTTAGTATACTGATAAACATTTTTCATCATTTCATAATCAAGCTAGCCTACAAAAAATTGATTAAAATTCATAGAATCAGGCAGGGCATTGAAGTTTTGGTAGGATGTCATTAAGGATCCACAGTGCCATGTATTGATATGCTTTTTCGGTCAAGTTAACTCCATCCCAGCTGATATACCGATCAGGTTGGGTGCAGACTGGCACACCAGGAGTTCCACACATTTTCAAGGCATTGAAACCATAATCAACACCAGTCCCGCAACAAGACTTTTGAGTTGATTTGATATCAAAACCTGTTCATATCAGAAGAAAGATTTGTGCGCAAGTCAGATGAAATGTGAATCAAACCATGTTGTCTTTTTTGTATTTATGAGGGTCTGAAGATACTCACCGAGGTTTGGAGCATTGGTAAAAATCCATTGGAATGCATTGTAATAATCAGCATATGCAATGACCACGTTAGGGTTTTCCCGTTTCAATTCTTCGACGGCTTGTTTGAGAAGATCATTGTGGTAAGCAGAGAGGTTGTTGAATCCTTTCAGGCAGTGGAATTTGTCGTAAGCATCGGTATTGTTGGTCTGAAATCCGGTAAGAAAGATCGGAAAACAACCTATCGGAGCATTTCCAGGGACAACCACACGTCTAGCACCATAACCGATAACTCTCTGCAACAACAAGAATTAACATCAGAAGAAGATGAACCAGGAACTTCTGATATCATGCAAGGAACCGATTAGCGTACCTTCACGGCATCTTTGATGGCTTGAACAACATCAGGCACCATGTTTTTTACCTCCTCCATGATTTTGCCTTGGAGAAAAGCATAGGTATAGTCATTGACTCCAATCTCTCCGACCATGAAGAGGGAGTTTTTAAGTTTTTCAACACAATCTACACGTCAAAGGTTACAAAACAGATGAGAAATTATGCAGAGTTTGAAAGAGATATATTGCACAACTACCAATCAATTACCTTGCTCATTGAAACAAATTGAATTAAAATAAGAGAACATCCAATCAAGTTGCACACTAAGAGAGCTATACGTAGGAGGAAAGATGCTCTTCTTCGATAGAAAATCTGCAGTCAAGGCAGTACAGCTAGCAACTGCAAAATTCACTCCATGGCCGCGAGTGAATGTTCCATTTGGATTCAAGTAAGCGTCAAGAAATGGGACACCTGCTGAACTTGCTGCTAAGGGAAAAGGAGATTTAGCCCATCATTCGGAATTAATCGAGTACAAACATCACAAAAACAACAGGCAAATATTTCAATCCTTTCCTTACCGATAAAATCAATCATTAGCCTCCCATTTGAGCATCTACCAGTAGGTTTGTTGAAAAAGGTTTCTCCATAAGGAAACCTAGTATACACAGCTGAAGGTTTCTCCCTGATGAAATTGCCCGTGTCCGATATCGAGTCGCCAAGCTGATAAATTGCATCGAACCCACAAGATTTCAGAGATCTTGCGTTGGATGCATAAGGAAGCACTGCTACAAGGAAGAAAAAACTAATGAGGACTGAAGCTATAATAATTTTGCTGTTTGCCATAGTCCAACAACATGTGAAAACAATGCAAGAACAAAAGCTGGCTGTGGCAGTTGGGTGAAATCAAAGGTTCATGCATGTGTTATTTATAGTAACTGTAGCTAGCAGGATTTGATGTAGAGTTCAATCTGTCGAAAGCTTATTTGCTCTGTAAATCCTGAATTTAATTTCTTGTGATGAAAACGAAGAGTTGGTAATCTAGACCGGCATGCAAAAGGGAATAACACAGTCAACGAACTATCATTTGGTTGTCGTTTTTGCCCAAGGAGTCATGCAAAACTTTCGTGTACCTTTCCTATTTAGAAGGGACGGATATTTGCTTATATGGCGACACCATTGGAGTTTCTTTTCTAGCTTCTGTTTTGTGTGTTTTTCCTTTCCAAAGTACCAAAAAGAAATCATCTGCTTGATTTTTCCATCCATGAAAGTTATTTGGGTAGCAGTAAGAGTTAAAAAATATTTCTCCATTTCATAATATATTCAATTAAATTAAGTTATTGCCTAAAACAGCTAAATAAACTGGATTAATTTATATATGGATATTGAAGGAGATGTTTTTTTTTCCATTTTTGTCCCTTTTCGCTTTGTACTTCTTCACTATTTATTTGATTTTAAACTTATCTTTATATATTTTTAGATTTGCATAATTATGAAATTATCATGATCTTAAATGGATATTTTGATTTTTAGTTTGTATTTGATTTATATTTAATTTTATAAATATCTATTTTTGTTAAAGTATAATTAAATAAAAAATAGAATTCTATTAAAGATAAAATTTAAACTTGGTGGAGTTTATCGTCTTGATAGTGTATTTAAAGTGATAATAGCGATGAACTTGACCAGCTCAGACCAAATCTCCAGTCCTGTAGAGTGTAGACAACTGATGCTGCATAGAACAGAACAAGATTCAAAGGTGGCTCCCTTCACTAACATCTGATTTCGCTTCAGCCTGGATTAGCGCAGGTACCGGAAACAATAACACAACATTTTATCAGACATATATAATCAATTCATCCCTGCATCCATCCAGTTTTTTTGTTGAATCTGTTTGGTGATTTCATGCTCTGTTCACTGATTGCTGTCCACAACCATTGCATTTAGAGTAAGCAGCACGAGGGGCCTGGGTTGCATCTACACCATAACCATTCAACCATTGCATTGAATGTGGATTCTAGCCCTCGCACCTAAATCTTATCGCTGATTTTATTATGTGCACATAGAATTAGATTATTTTCGCTGGTAGATTTCATTGAGGTATTGTTAATAAATTTCTTAGTAAAAACGATTTTTAATTATATAAAAATTACTCATTATAAACTAATTCCGAGAATGATATAATCATCAAGAAAAATAAAAATCTTTCTTAAAAATAAAAAATTAGAATTAATCTATTAAATTCATGACATATTGTGAAACTTCAATAACCATATAAAAAATAACACCAAGATGACCCATATAAAATAAATTAAAATTCAATTATCAATTAAATCAATTTTAAAAATAAAAACATCTATTGTAAAACACAGAAACTACCTCAATCAACCAGCCATACTTATAAATCAAGTCATAAAGGTTGAATAAACTAGTAAAACAAACTAAAATAAATTATAAAATTTATTTTTTAATTAACATAATATTAAAAAAAAACTAAAATACACAACCTAAATCATAAAATTATAATAACCACATACAAAAAGAATATTTTTTATATAAAACTCAATTCTCAATTAAAGAATTATATAGAGAAAAACATAACACAGGAAAAAAAAACATAAAAAATATCATGATATTAAAGAATTATATAGAGATAAACATAACACAGGATAAAAAACATAAAAAATATCATGATCTTTAGTATTGTTAATAATCCACCTAGCTGGTGAGAGGTCACAAGAGCTTACTGTAGCAAAAGCAGGAAACCACCTACTCCAGATGAATTTTCAATGAAAATCCTATCCCGTTAGCCATGCATTCAAATTAGCAGAGTACTCAGATTCGAATACCATGAATAAACTGAGTAAGCACATTGTAAAAGATCGCTTGAGCAAAACCCAGATTTTCTTAATGGCAGGTAGGTTCTCAATTTGGCAGTAGCAATATTGCAAAAAGCACCAACTCAATAACAAAATTATAAAGCATTAACTCAGTAAATGTTCCTTCACTTGATCAGACAAAAACAAAAAGGGATCAGTCTAGGCAGCAACATAATCGAGTCTTTAAGACCTAAACTTCAGTCTTCTTCCTCTCCCTCATTCTCGGCAATGTTGAAGTATCTCAACTCATAAACATTGCGATCTTTGTTGGATGAAATCACTCGTAGCCAATCCCTAACATTGTGTTTCTTCAAATACTTCTTAGTCAAGTACTTGAGATACCTAGTATACACAGAATAAAAAAGAAATCATGTGAGATAAGGGCACAAGGCCATGATAGTGCAGCTGGAACAGGATGGTGACAAATTCAGTTAGAAGTTGGAAGAAAAATTGAATGATTTATAGCAACCTCTTCAAACAAAGCAAACTTTCAAGGAATAGAGACTCAAAAGGCCATGTTTTAGTGAAACAAACAGGCTTCATGCAAAATCAAATGCAAATTGTGAAGAACAAATTAGGAATAAGTAGGTGACACAATTATAGAAATAGAGAGGATCATCTATTAAACAAGCATAGGTTTCTGCATGGTGTGTTGATACAGGAAGAAAAAACCTTCCCAAAGGTGTTGTTACAAGAAGAAACAACCTTTTCAATCTGATACGTTTCAGGGTGTTTAGTTGTCAAGGTTTCCACTCGACTGAACTGGCCCAGGTCATACAGCACAACACTCTATTCGAGAAAAATACAAGCAGTCTTAACAATGCAAAAACAAGCAGTCTTACCAATGCAAAAACAAGCACCAAAATCTGTACAAAACTCGTTTATAAAATAGTATGTGTAGCAAGACAAAACACCTAATCATCATAATCCCTGAAAGCCACCACAAGCTGGAACCACCTCCTTTCCTACTAAACTCTAGTTTCACTTCTAGAGTAACTAAGACTTCTGCTATAAAACAAGTCATCCACACTATTTCCCAACATTTATATGATTAACATCCAAACGAATTAAACCAACTAGACAACAAAGAAACCATTCACTAGAACCAAAAGCACCAAAACAATGACAATACCAAACAGCACCTTCATGATTAAAGAAAGCAATAAATCCCACAATTCTGGAATCACAAAAAGTGCTGCCAACAACTTAATATCATCTCAAGCTTACGAGGAAACCCAAACATAACGCAACAGCAAAAGGGTTTACCTTTTGGAGAAGTTACTGTCAGAAGTGACAGTAATCTTGCTCTTTTCACGTGTAACAGTAACACTGTCACCGAGAGCACCAGCTTTGCCTCCAACTTTGATCCTCTCTTGAAGAAACTTCTCCAATGACGCAATGTCCATAATCTTGTCCTCCACTGGCTTTGCGCAATCTATAGTGAAGGTCGCGCCCTTCTTCTTCCCCTTGGCTCCTGGTGCTGATGCCTTACTCATCTTTGATCAATCTCTAACATCAAAAGCACAAGATAAACAAAAACACAAGCATAAGTAAACAAAAGCTTTTTTTGCTAATGTAAGAGAAGAATGAAATGTAGAGAGAATTACCGGTTGCGACTGTTGAGGAAGAGAGAGGAGGCGGCGTCTGCGAGAAGAAGAGTGAAACACTAGGGTTTTGGTTTATAAGGGGTCGCTTTTTTTTTTTTTTTTTAAACTTTAAAGTTTAAAGTGTGGTTTAGTCCTTGTAATTGTGTCTATACTCCACTTAGGTACTTTATGTTTAAGAATCTCATTGTTGACTTTCTACTACAACGGTTAACAATTTTAGCCGCCTCCTAGGTATTCGTTAGAGCCAATCTGGTGACTGACATGAATCATGGCTTGTGTCTCGTAAGTGAATCAGCTCGCCAATAGGTTGATTATTTTTATTAAAATTTAAAATAATAATATTTTGTTTTTTTTCTTGATTGCTAGCCTGATTTGAATTTAATTTGGACCACATTAATTTAATTATTTATAATTTTTTTCAGGTGAGGTTGGATCAATAAATTTTATTAAATTAATATGTTGTTTGATATAATTAAAAATCAAAGGGGATACATACCCAATTGCAAGTCATGATTATATTTATCTTAATTCATTCATATGATTAATCAGAGCTAAAGGGTAAGGCCTACTCTTTCTATCCTGCTTGCCTCCACCCATCACAAGGATGGAACTAATACAACTATCGAAGGTAGAATTTAAACGACATGTCGACCATCTTTTGAGAAACAAAAACCCACAACAAGCTCTAACATTCGGGCCTGGGCTTTAACGCCTTGCGCTTATTTCTTCTTATCTTAATATTTTTTCGATTAATAATTTTTATTTTTTAAAACATTTTGTTAGCTTGTCTCGTAACTATTACCATTTCTATATCATTTCCTTTAGTTTTTTTTTTTTTAAAAAAAATATTGATTATTTTTAATTGTATCAAGTCTTTAACTTTTCATTATATATATATATATATATATATATATATATATAAAAGTTAAATTTATTGCTAAACTTGATTAAAAAATAACTGGGAATCAACGAAACCAGTGATCGAATGAATCTGTAAATCCACTTGTCCCTCTCTCGTAAATCTGTAATCGTATATCTTTGAGAGCACTTGAATACAAAACAATTCCTGCTTCAATCTCTTATCAGCTAACCCAACTACAACTAAAATATAAAAAACGAACAAAAATAAAGTCCATTCAAGGAAATATTGTTGTTATTGACTTTTCACTAGAGGCCTGAAAGGTATGCTGATCTTGAATGTTTTAGTCCTTGTGTGGGACGAGATCTGCATATCGATCTGCCTTTGCTCCAGACTTATGGTCGTAGTACTCGACCAAAGCAGCACCAGCTAATGCAGCCAGGGTGAGAGCCTGTGCATGCAACCTGAATTCCAATTGGATAACAAGCATGATTATATTAGAACATCAAACTGGATATGAACAAGGCAACCACAAAGAATGCCCAACGAGGGCTGAAGAAGTGAAAGAAAAAACTTTTACCCATGAACACATGAACAGCACAATGATGAAAACATGCTTCATACACTGTTCATTGTTAGGAATTACAATTAACAAGTTTGACAGATTCTGATCTGACAAAGCTTTCAATCCAATGCTAGGCTAAGTATTGATTCTAATGCCACAACATCTGTTGTGTCATTGACAAGAAATATTATCTTTCTACGATTTGGTTTTGCATTCAGGAACAAAGCAAATGATAACTGTATAAAACCCAAAAGTCGAGTAGGAAACAGCAATAACAGCATTAAATTGGGGCATAATCAACCAACAACTACAAACAAAAACAAATCATAACATTTGCTAATCCTTAACTGGTCATCACACAACATCAAGATATTATGAACCATTCACAATTTCTCAAGCATCTACAAATCCAAAGCAGGTTGCTTTCTGATCATCTCATAGGTAACCAAAGATGCTCAGAGCTTTTAGCTTTAAAAAGATCATCCTTCTCCGTAGTTAGGTAAACCTAATAAGAGCATGCAATGTTCTATGCCATTACCCAAGAAACAGATAATAAAGAAATTCAAAGCTTAAAATTCGTTTCCTGCGAAGCTTTGCAGCAAATAAACAGGGCATACTTGTTTCTGATCAGAAAAATTTATTATTTCATAGGATACATAAAAAAGAAGAAATATAATAACGTGAGAAATTTTACCTAGCATGAATGATCTTGACACTGGGTTTCATATTTGGTTTCGACCAATTGTAGGCAACCGAACCCGTGATACCACTAAGCCATAGACACCCTTCATCACAAAACAATCAAGTCAAACAAAAATCCCCACATCACAAAATCAGGAGAAGGATCAAAAGAAAAGAACTCTGATCCATTACAAAATAAAGCAAAAAAAAAAAAACCTTTTTAAGCCACACCATCAAATCAAAAACCCATATCAACCCATGTCACAGAATTTGAAACAAAAAGGAAACAACTTCGATTCAATAGAAAATAAAGCACTCAAAAGAAATTTAAAAGAAACCCTTTCTTAAACACGCAATCCAGTCAAGAACCCATATCGCAGAATTTGAAGAAAAAGGGAACCAACTTCGATTCAATAGAAAATAAATCACTAAAAGAAAATTGAAAAGAAATCCTTTCTTAAACACGCAATCCAATCAAAAAACCATATCACAAAAATTCAGAAAAGGAAGCCAATTAATTACCAACAGTTCTAAGCTTATGCTCAACAACCCATTCCCTGATAGATTCCACTTTGGTCTTAGCATCAGCCATTTTCACGAAAGAATCCTGCGTCCAAGAGAGAGAGTGTTTATCTATTTATATACAGCAAGCGTGAGGGGGGAAGACAGCGGAGGAAGCAAAAGAGAAATTGTAGACCGCTTTAGCAGAAACAGTTGGCCAAGCAATAATAACTATTATTTAAATTGTTTTCATATATAATTTTAAAAATATATTTTTCATGAATATGTAAAATATTATTTTAAATAAAAATACTTTTAAAAACCATTATTATTATAATATCAAATATTATCTAAATCACTACAAAATTATTTTAATAGATTTATTGAGTATTTTAATTATAAATGATTATTTAATATTGGGTAAGTTTTTATTTTTTGCTCAATTATATATGAAATTTTATTTGATTTGTTAAATAATATTTGTTATATAAAATATAATATAATGTTTTATTTATTTATTTATTTATTAAGATGATTTATTTATATTTAAGAGTTCATGATATTTTTTCAACAATATATATATTTTTTAAATTTTATTTATTTAAAAGAAAACTATAATTAAAACATTTTTTAAAACTGCAGTCGCCACAATGTCTTATTTACATGTTAGACTGGTCGAGTAAATTGATTTTATATCATGTGTATTAAATGGTGGTGGTGGAGCTCGATGGCTGCTCAACTTTACAATCCGACATTTGATCTTATTTATATCCTCAAAGGCAAAGAAACGAGAGGAAGCAAAAGTCCGTCACACAGCCAGGCGGCTGCCAAAAGAGATCGTTTTTTCAGGGGCACTCAACAGTATTTTGAGCCTGACAGGATCGACAGACTCCAAGCATTATATGTCCTTTCTCAAGCATACATAATTTGGTTTCAGCCACAGCAGTGGTAGTTCGCTTGACCCAATAAAGATAATGATGAAAGTTATCACCGATTTTGTGATGACATTCTCTCGGATCCATGCCTCTGGCGGAAGCTGCCAGATCTGATGCTGGCATCTGAACCACCACCACCCTGATGGAATGTGCTCCTACCTGAATCTCTGTCAGCCTGACTTACTGAGAATGGTGGCAAGTGATCTCTTTGCCAAGAGCGAAATCGGGTTGGAGGATGATTTTCTGCTTCTTGGAAGTTCCGGCTTGATGCTCCTGATGGGACGAAATAGATGCCATTCTGATCGGATGTTGAGGCAACCGTTCCTACTTGAGACAAGCCTCTATGACTGCTGGATCTTCGACTTCCAGAAACAACTGGTGCGTGAATGGGCAAAGAATTTCCAGGCTGTTGTTGTTGGTAGTATGCCTGAAGGGCTTGAACTCTATCACGTGCCCGTGCATTGCTGCCTTGGTAAGGTGGAATCATTGAGGAAGTGGCCGAACTCCCAGCTCTAGCACTAGAACTGTGGGAGAAAGAGGTGCATAAGATGCGGTTATACAATCAAGAACGAAATGCAATGGAAGTAAAAACATCGGGGATATTTATTCCAAATGCCGAGGATTATCTGTTTCTTCAGCCTAGATGGTATCAGGTGGATGCCTAAAGCTATGGATTTCTTAACTACATTTTTCATGGCAAAGAAATTAAATTTTCTGACATACCTATGACCAACAAGGAATGGATGCACTAAAGATCCTGATCTTGGTGGAATATCTGAACTAGTTCTAGCTGACCTTTGAGCAACAGGTGGAGCTGAAGGTTGATCTGCATTGCCTATTCGATTGCCTGTTGTTGAAAAGGGAGGAGAATGGTGCTCCCAACTGTGATAATGGATATCCATGGAAGGAAAAGCATAGGAACTAGGGATCTCACTAGGTACTGATGGGCCATTCCAGTGATTGTTAAAACTAGAACCATCTGAAACACTGATACTGGAGTTAGAAGATGAAGGGTGGATTGGTCCAAAATAAGCAATGTATGGGCATGGATGAGTAGCAGATGATACTGCTGCAGTTTGTTCGGCAAATATAGCATGTCCCAATAAATCATTATCTGCATCATAATATCAGTCCTATCAATACAGTTAGCCATATTGCCACCAGTGCTAGGGTTTGAAAGAGGATCATAACAAAAACGGGGTAGAGAAATCTCTTACATGCATTTGATGGAAATTCTCCTTCCCTGCAACATAGGAAAAATGTAACACCTTAGACAAAGAGCAGTGCCCTACTTGAAAACAGAAACCAAGCAGACTGAATATAAATAGTATAACTATTGCTACGTTAGAGCCTAAAGCAGTTGTAAGGGGCAGGAATAGGTGCATTCCTCCGATCCTATTTTTTCTCCATAGATCTCGCATCATATTTATTGAACCACATAGTTTTACCCAAAATGCAGAAGAAATAAGTAAAATCATTGACAGCCCGAACTTAAACTATCTCAGATTCCACAATCTTGCTCACACAAAAATGTGGTGCCAGTACCATGACTTGCGATATTGAGTAGGCAATGTAAGCGGCAAATTGTAGTGGGAATTAGCCAATAAAACTCAGAAATTTACAGATTCTATGGTAGCTAGCAGATTGCAACTTGCGGGTGCTCTGTGTAAACCTCACTGTTTACTGAAATTGTTTGATCACAGAACAGATCTAAAACATCAGATTCTCAATCAAACACTCCAAGTGATTTCTAATCAAAACATGGATAAAAGGAAAAGCTACAAGGGGATAAGATTAAGCAAATCCCAAATCATGGCCCTTGGAGGGATAGCTGTTCACTATTCAATTCACAGATTGCAGCTTTCAAAAGACCATAAAGGAAAATATGGACTAGGCTGCATTTCTTAAAAAAAACCCAGCTGGCAAATCAATTTGCCTTTAGAAATCTGCAGTCCACAAGCTCAATCATTCAAAAATCAGTTTTCAGTCACATTTTTGTTGTTTTAAAAGCCAAAAAAACATTGCAGAATGAAGGCTAGGCTACATTTCACAGAAAAAGTAACAGTTGGCATATAATTTTCCATTTGAAATCTGCAGCATGTGCCAAATTATTTAGAACTCAGTTTTCTGCGATCACTTTCTTTGTTTTAGTTCCAGGTTTCTCAGCCAAAAAATACTTTACTCTCCTTGAGTCTCTATGGGGTACCATCTGATTTCCATGTTAAAAACTTCCAATATCACACACACACATATAAGAGTGCAGACGTGTAAAATAACAAGTGGAAAACCAATGGTTATAAAATTTAGTATAGAAACTAAAACAATAATGACTTTGAGCTCTAAAATGTAATTAATGCTTACTCAAAGGATGAAGGCAATCGAGCTAGGCTACCAAATGGACACCAATGAACTCCAAAGGACTGCAAAAACATTTAGAACCAAATAAATAAGAAGTTGCATATCAGATAAATTTAAAGTGCATCCCTGTGCCTGCACACGCATTCATATGTAAATAGCCCCACATGCACAGAATTCATCACAAGTGAAAGTTCAGGAACATGAACAATTCCTGCAAAGTATGTCATGCCACACAACCAAAAATCCTACTGGGAGAAACTTGCAGAACACAAATTTAGGTACCAACAGCACAAGGATTTAAGCGCAACTGTCCAGAATGACAGGTCGTTTCTATGATTTATCTAAGCATGAATAAAGTTATCTATATAATAGAGATGCAGATAGAAGAATAAACCGATTACTTTTGGAAAAGCTACAGATAAGGCATAGAGCATTCAAAGTACACAGATTAAAATTGGACAGGATAGAAAAACCTTTTGATCCACCTCACTTTAGTAAAGCTCTCAGTTGCACTTTGGTGGCATCTTCAATTCATCTCCCGAGGAAAATCCAAGGAACCTAGGGAACTGCAAAATGGCAAAGTTGTCCTTGTGCCTAAGTTTCAGGGACAAAAGAAATTTTAATCTGGCAATCTAACACAATCACTAATCTATCCGTGTGGCTGTGTCATTCTCCAAATTTAAGATACTGAGTATCTTGTTGCAAAGAAAATTGAGAATTCAAACTTACTTCCTAAGATCCAAACTACAGAAAAAGAAAGAGGCCATGATGTGATTTCATTGATGGTTAGTATATCAACAATGAAGTTTGTATAGGCACCCGCAAATCTTTCTCATTCCAATAAACCTGAAAAGATTGCGCACGACTATCCAAATTGGTCCATTTATCTAAAAAACGTACTTGAGGATGGCTAAACTTCGCTATTTGGTTTTTTATTGACATGGAAAGATAGGAAAAGGCTAGAAAAAGGAAGCCAAAAGCCTGGTTATCCATAAAACTGAAAAAGAAAGGGAATGTTTTTGTTAAATTCTCAAACAATCATTTTTTTATTACAGAAATAGCAGCCCTTAATTAGCAAAGCAAACCTTAATTAAAATAAACCCTGGCCTTTAAAATAACTCAATCTTAACCATCCAAAACACGATAGTAAAATAAATGCAAAAACTGAACAAAAAAGGGAAGCAAACCCAACTGAAAGAAACTTGCTATTGTTACCCTTAAAACTTGACATACTATAATCTTGATCCTGCATCATTTGGTATCTCCTAGTTTTATATTTTTGGCTTTCTCAAAACTACTTAGATAGTGCTTTCAATTATACAGCTTCTTGCTTTACTTGCAATTAGCAAAAAAATAAATGACACTTTTACATCCCACCCTTGATATTCAAAGGTCCCAGGGACATGAATGAATACTAATTACAAACAACAAAGTGTTGCTGCAATTAGGGGGCACTTGAAAGTTTAACATAGCATCAAAACTCAAAAGTAAATCCAAGTTGAACAGCAATGTTTAATTGAACACGTTTAACATAGCATCAAAACTCAAAAGTAAATACAAGATGAATAGCAATGTTTAATTGAACATCATGCACTTGGACAGTATAAAAGTAAAGTGCACATTTAGAGAGGGAACAAATCATTTACCATTTCAGAGTAACTTAAGTCATAAAGGTCTTCATCATGCGCCCAGTCATCCATGGTAAATTCTGGAAGTGAACGGCAACCATTTGCATAGAGCCATTGACCCTTCTCAATTTTCCGACAATTAGGACATTGCATTGCACCCTTTACATTAAATGCTGAGCCTATGCAATCTGAAAATTATCAAGACAAGACAAGTTTCAACCAAATGGAAAAAAAAACAAAGAAATACTAGTCAAGTGCAGAGCAAGCAATGAATTACAAATGCAATGCAAGCAATGAAATATAAATGAAATGTAAGCAGTCTGCCAGTAAATAAAAAAAGCCTTGCTGGTATTCACCAAAGGTGAGCAAAATAGACATTGGAGAATAGTAATAAAAAAACCCATTTCCAAGCATTCAATCACACAAAGAATCACTATTGATGCTCCCAATGGAAGACCATTGAACCCAAGGACATTTTCAGAAGAGCATGTAATGGATTATCGTGCATACAACTTTCATGGATCCAATTCCATGTTCTATGAAATTACTTCTTTGTGATGATAAATTCTATATTGTTTTCACAAGTAAAGTAAGTATTACTGGATTGTACTTCTCAGCCAATCCACAAAGTTACCGACCCACAAAAGTAGATTAATAAGACTTAGAGGGTGAGCAGCCTTGGAGAACTAAGCAAGATTACTTGGCAAAACGCATTTCTCAGTGAAGCAAGATTAAGGTTTTAGTATTCACATTCTGTTGAAGACACACACACACACACATTAAGGAATGCAGAAATCTTCTTAAACAATGCTATCCCCAGCGCTCTCTTTTCAAATCATGACTTCCGATTAACTTAATAACTTAAAGCTGTACAAAATTCCATTCGTTGCAACCTCAATCCTAATTCAGAACCACTCCCTCCCCGCCATTTCCATCACTAAACTGAACATAACTCGCTGCCGATATCTCATAATCTCCTGTTACGAATTTCAAAAAATAAAATTTAATAGGGATGCAAATCTATTTGCCAATTTCAAATCAGCATCGCATCTGATACAACAAAAGTTTAACAACTTGGTTACAAAACAAAGATCTAACAGATGCATATCATCTAATTATGGCATCAAAAAAACCACAATTGATTCTATATGCTATCTAATGAAAAGCTACACACCACCATTCAGCCAGTAATTCAAAGTTCAATCACATAAACTCGGAAACAAACCAAAATCCAAAAAATACCCACAAAAGCATAACTAGCACAACATGGAACCCAGATCTCAAAATTCCAAATCAAGACCACAAAGCACCTAAGAAAATTAAAAATACAAACTTTTAAACATACCCAGGTGAAACTGGTGTCCACATTGAAGCTTAGCCCATGATCGATCCCCGTTATCAGTAACCATTTCAAGACAAATCGAACATGAAACTGACCCTCCAAACGACTTGCCATTTAATCCTCCACCACCTCCATCTCCATCTCCATCATACACAATCACATCGTTCTCACTGTTCCCAAATCCCATCTCACCAAACCCAAAACCACAAATCCTCCAACCTCCCTTCTATCTGTATATAAATTAACAGCACTCTTTCCTTTTCTTTCTTATTCAAAATTACCCCACCAAGAATCACACCAAAAAAGAACCCGATTGATTAAGAACTCGATTGTAGGTGAGTTGTCAGAGATCACGAGAAAAAGATTGCTTTTTTAGAGAGAGTTTCTGTTTATTGTTCTTCTCTTTTGTTGTTGCTGTCTTTGTTGCTTTGTTCTATCTTAGATTTATTTTATCCAATCCTCTATGCCATTTCTTTGAAATAGTTTTGTGACCGTTAGATTGGGGAGGTTAAGGTTGCTGCTAGAAGTTCATGATAACTGCTGTCTAAATAGGATAATGGACGGCTCAGATTTATCTCGGTTATTTCTGTGGATTTTGGGTGTTGGATTTTAATTGGTTGACAGTGTTTTTTTCGCACAAGTTATTTTTTTCTCTTCTCTTACAATCAATTAATAAGGCACGAGCTTTGGGCTCGGATAATAAATGAGTTTTTTTATCTCTCTCTCTCTCTGTTAAATATTTTGAGCGAGAATTTATAGGAAATCACGAGGCATAGCCTAGGTCAAGTTTTTAGTTAAAAATGATATGATATTGACGTGGAAAAAAATCATTGGTTTAATGTGTTTTTAATGATTTGATTAATATGATTAAATTCAATATTAAAACAAATGACTCGAAGGTTGATTTAATAATCCAATAACTCTGAGTTTTTATTTCTATTATTATTGATCTTTGAATTAGTTTGACAAGTATAGCCATTATTAAAGAATTATTAAAGAATATTTTATATTGTGTTTTAAAAATATTTAAAAAAAAATAATGTTTTTAGATATTTTAATATGTTAAGTCAATAATATTTAAAAAAAATATATTATTTTTATATATTTTTTAACAAAATATATTTTAAAAATAAGATTAATCACGGTCTTTGTACCAAGCAAAAATAAATAGAACAAAACTGCTGGTTTGTTTTTATCTTTTAGAAACAAATTTATTTTTTCTCTCTCCTTTAAATTTATTTTTTGAGGATATTTTCATGTTGTTTACTAATGAATATGTGTGCGCGCGCGCGCTTTTTTAATATATTTTAATAATCTGGACTCTTATGGGGTGTTTAAGAATGTGGTTGCAGTTGTTTTTGAAAATATTTTTTATTTAAAAATACATCAAAATAATTTAAAAATATCAAAAAATATTCATTTAAAATAAAAATAAAAAATTAAATTTAGATAAAATACAGGTTGAAGCAAACATGCCATTAATAAGCTTATACAATTAGCTTTGTTGTTCAATGTTGTAACGGGGTTGCTTGGTGTGGGAGGCGTCGTGGGATGTGAATACTGTGGGAAGGAAATTGGATTCGGTTTGTTTAAATTTGCAGTGGTCTCATTAATTAATCTGGTGGGACGTTATTTATATCATCTTGGGTTAAAATAAAATAAAATAAAAATGTCTTGGTTTATTAAAAAATTGACATGGTGACTATATTTTATGAGCATATTATTGTAAAATAGATTTGAAATTGATAGCAAGATTAACATTTGAATTATGATGGTCTGTGTGTTGGTATGGTGTGGTTGGATAAAATGCATTTATTTTCTTTGTTATTTGTTGGTAGAAAATATTATTTATTTTTTGAATTTGATAGCATTACGTGACCTCATGTTAACTAGATTTTTTTTGGATAGTCAGGAATTAGGCACAACTAGTAACCTTGAAAGTCTAGCAGGTGATGTTGATTTTTAAAGTATTTTTTGTGTTAAAATATTAATTTAAAAAAATATTTTTTATATTATTATATTAAAATAATATAAAAAAATTAAAAAATAAAATTTTAAATAATTTAAAAAATAAATAAAAATTTTTTTGAAACACCATGCCAAATAGAATATAGAGTGCCGTGCCATGATGTTGTTTATTTTATTTTTATTTTAAAAATATTTTTAAAAAATAATGTTTAGATTATTGAGTTGAATGAGTTTAATAAACATGATTCATTTCGTATTAATGGGCAAAAATACTACGATTGAAAGCAAAAAAAAAAAAATATTTGTCAATGTTATGGAATATGTCTTTACAATTTTTATTAAAATGTCTCCACGATTTTATTTGTTAGCAATAGTGAAAATTAAAAAAAAAATGGAATAATTACATAAAAATAAATTTCAAGTCATTACAAATAAAATGACAAATTGAAAAGACTTAATTATTTTTTTAAATGACATGGGTCATCATATAGATAAGTTATTAAGAATGATAAATTGGACATAATAGTTTTTTAATCATTTAGCTTAAGCAAAAATAAAACCAAATCTATAACTTAGGTAAGGCATTAGGATAGCTCCTTAAAAAATAAACTGAATAAAACTAAGAAACTCAATTCCCAAGTTAATTAAATATTGAACGTTGACTTTTTAAAAAAAATAAACAAAAAAACAATGAAAAATAAGGAATGGGTCAAACTTGGTGAGCTTGCTAAATCCATGACCCAGAAGATGATATTGGACTAACTTTATAAAAAACATAAAAGAAAAAAGGTAAAAAACAAAAACAAACACCAATTCACAATAAACTCGATGATAATAAATGAGATTTTACAAAAAAATAATTGAAATCAACCAATCCAACCTCTAGAACTTTTGACATGAATTATGAAGTCAAATCACAACATAGAAGGCAAACTTAAAAAAAAAATGTGAATTTCTAAATCAAGCAAAGTAATTAGGGATAAACTTGATAAAACAAAAGATAAAAATATAGATTTTAAAATAATGAGAACAAAATTTGATACAAAATAAATAAATAAAACAAAATCATATGGGATGAAATTTTAAAAAAAAATCATATAAGAAAAGGATGAGAAAATTTTAAAAAAAATCAAAAGAATATGGACCATGTTTGATATAAATATATAATATCAATTTATGAATGAATGAAAACAAACTAACTCATTAGAGGATTCAATACCGATTATATTGTACTCAAAACAATGAAGATTAAATATGATATAAAATTAAGTGTCAAAAGATGAGATTGAAAGAAAAATTATCTTAATAAATGATCTAAGACTTGTAATGAAAAAAACAGGGATCTAATTTACTTGTAAAACAAATAGCCAAACTTTTTTATTCTTTTTTTACAATAGCCAACATGTTTTTCTTAAAAAGAAAGCATAAATACATGGTTAGAACTCCACTATAATTACGATGACAGCATATGCGTCGTCACAGTTACAAGACGGTATAACGCATCAAATATCTCCCTAAAATATAGTGTTTAATGTCGTTTCAACATCACAAGTATTAATTGAAAGGCGTGTGTGATGCTCAAATTCTAACATGTGCGAGGTATGCATAAATTATTTTTTAATTCAAATAATAAATTATACATATTAAAAGACTAGATTACACCTTACCCCATATCAATAGCAAAACCATAGTAAAATAATTAAAGTGTCTTTATATTCAAAACTAAAAAAAATATATTTTAATAATTAAACTATATATAAAAGACATGAAAATACCAATTAAACTTGTCATCTTCTACAAGAACAAATAGGTCCCGTAGACAAAACATTTACACCCCAAGCCCAGCTTTGTGAGATTGCCTATCAAGAGTAAAAATATAATTTTATCATGCACAGTAAAATACAAGTGTGCGTATATTAATGTTTTTTTTTTTAATTATATCTATCTATTTATCTATCTATCTATATGTATATTGTTATTGGGATTTGTTTCCTTAACATTATTATTTTGAAATTTTCCCTAGCTAAGAAGGCCTAGGGAATTTATTTTTCTCCTTTATTGGATAGTTGCCAGAAAAAATAATAATTATTAGAATCTAAATTAGTTGAGAAGGTGTATGGTCTTTATAACTATTAGAATCTAAATTTCAAGTCAAACTGTAAATAAATAATTTTCCTATGAATTTTATTCATGCTCTGTTTATGTTTCAAAAACGTTTTTGAAAAAAATAAAAAAATATTTTTTATATTTTTTATTTTAAATAAAATATTTTTAATATTTTTAAATCATTTTCACGTGCTAATATCAATTTTTTTTAAAAAAATAAAAAAAAATATTTTTAATATATTTATAAATACAAAATATTTTAAAAAATAATATTAATCCTGTGCATATACATAGTAAGTGGGTATTGCTCGAAACCAGAATAAAAAAATAATTATAAGGATCCCATAATTTTCTTAATTTCTCTTACAACTTCTGTGTATCGAAGATTTACCTCCCAAATAGCATATTCATGAAAAATTATTATTATTATTATTATTATTATTATTAACCGAGACCTTAGATAACTATAATGGTGTTGACTAAATTGGGAATTTTAGCGCATTTAAGGCAAGTAAATCGAAGATTTAAGCTAATTAGCAGCAGCATGATTAATGTGTTAATCATAAGCACGTATTTAAACTTATAATTAATTTTGTATTGAATATTGAATATTGAACATGCATATTAGTAAATAATATATCCATGTTTAAATTAAAAACAAAGATGGGTGCTTACTTCTTAAAATACTTTAAAATAATACAATTCTTGCTGGTGTTAAAGAAAACAAATCTTCTCGGTAGTGTTTATGAGTGTTTTTAGAAAGTGTTTATGAAAAAAAATTATATTTATTTTTTATTTAAATTTTAAATTAAATTTTTGGGTATTTTTATATTATTATGATGTGCTGATATCAAAAATAATTTTTAAAAAATAAAAAAAATATTATTTTGATGTATTTTTTAACAAAATATAATATATATATATATTGGGAAATAACATGATTTGTACAATCTGTTTAGTTTTTTTCTATAAAATTTTATTTAATTTGTTATAAATTTAACATAAATTTATTTTTGTTACGGGTTTAACAAGTTAAAACACGAAATCAAGCCGTGTCAACTGTAGCATGTCAAAATTATTCTCATACGACAAGGAGGAGGTCAATAATTTTAAATTGATTCATTGAATCAGGTTCAATAATATAATTATTTTTTAATGTTTTAAAAATCTTTTCAATCCTCCTCAGCATAGAGTGGCGCAATAAACTGGTTGCATCTTATTCGGATGTCGTGTTCCCCACTTCCCGTTCTTTTCTTGCGGGTTACAAGGATGGTGGGGGCTCAGAACAACAATAAAAGACTGTATATTTCTCTGATGTAGATAAACAGAAGGTCAACAATGGTGGTCAGAAGGTCAAAGGCACATCTGCTTCTTTTTATCTACTCAGCATTCACACAGGGATATGTCTGTGTTCAATGGATATTCTAGCCATCTGGTAATATTGTGGTCCATCGCCATGGTGCTTTTTCACACTTGGGGTGAAAAAAGAGAGGAGAAAGGCAGACAGAATTTATGGTTTACCGCCAGCTACTTTTTTAAGACTCCACGTAAGTCGAAGCAACCTCATAAACTGTTTGACTCCTTTGCTTTGTCGTGTTTTGAAAAAAACCAAAAACCGTGTCTGTTTCGGGTAATTCACCAGCCGCCTTCTTTTTTCTCTGCCTGGAAATACTTTAGTCCTCTATAAATTCTCGACGCCTCAGCCTCACCCTAAACTCTCTCAGGCTCTCACACTATTTTTGTGCAATTGATTCCTGTTTCTCCTATAAAGTCTCCTTTTTTATTTTTACTAACCCTCTGTAATCATGCTGGTCTATCAAGATCTTCTTACTGGTAATTCAAAGTCTCTTTCTTTCTTTGTTTCTTTCTTCCGAACCTTGTATGATGATCTGGGCTCTGTTTTCTAAACTGTTCTTGATTGTTTTTGTTGATGATTTGTTTGTTTTTATAATTTTGTTATTGGGATTTGTTGCTTTAACGTTGTTCTACACTTTGGATGATGAAAGGTACTGGGAATTTATTTATTTTTATCATATTTATGAGTTATGAGCAAGCTTTAGCTAATACTTTGAATTTGAATTAATTTTAAGATCTGTTTTGAACAAGTTTAATGAGCTTGAAGTATTTTGCCTTTAATACCAGTCTACCAGGGAAAACAAAAGGAACTTGGTAGTGTAGTTATGGCTTGAAGCTTAATTTGGTTGATGAATTTGATTTGTTCAAGGGCATGAGGGCAATTTGTATATAAGGATTTTTATGACTTGAAAATTGTTATTGGTTTGTGCCTGAAAGCTTAATTTCGTTATTAATCTCAGGTGATGAGCTTCTCTCTGATTCATTCCCATACAAGGAAATTGAGAATGGAGTGCTTTGGGAAGTGGAAGGAAAGGTTAGTATTTTCTTCCTGTTTCTTGGTCTCAATTTCCTTTTCCGTCAAGCAATGTTTTTGCTGAATATAACAGAAGTTGCCAGTCTGAAGCAATTGACTTTCTTTTTTATGTGTTTTGATTCTACAGTGGGTCGTTCAAGGAGCAATTGATGTAGACATTGGTGCTAACCCTTCCGCAGAAGGCGGGGATGATGAAGGTGTTGACGATCAGACTGTCAAGGTTGTTGATATTGTCGACACTTTTAGGCTTCAGGTTGGTGAGCTAGATTGAATTTTTGTCTTCCACTTCAATAGTTTTTAAATTTCCTGGTATCTAAAATAGTTACTTTCCTGTAAACTACAGGAGCAACCTGCTTTTGACAAGAAGCAATTTGTCACCTACATTAAGAGGTACATTAAGTTGCTGACACCGAAATTGGAACCAGAACAGCAGGAGGTGTTCAAGAAGAACATTGAGGGAGCTACTAAGTCCCTGCTTCCAAAGCTCAAAGACTTCCAATTGTACGTGCAATTCATTCTTTTCTCCATGGGAAATAGCTATTAAATTCTGGTGATTTAACCTGAATTTTCCTTGTTTACTCTAATTAGCTGAGGTTCTAACATTGCAGCTTTGTTGGGGAGAGCATGCACGATGATGGTAGTCTGGTTCTTGCATACTACAAGGAAGGTGCTACTGATCCAACTTTTCTCTACTTTGCTCATGGCTTGAAGGAAGTCAAGTGTTAAACCAGTCGCTTGACAGATAGCCACTGCACAACCACCTTTGATATGGATGTGTTCTCTGTAGCATTAGAATTTTAGTATAAGCTTTTCAAAATTTATATGACATAGAAATATGCCTTTGGGACTAAAAGGTTATGGTCTTGTGAATTTGATGACAGTTTTGGAGTGGCATGCTAAATTTTTTCTTCTTGGATGTTTTCATGGGACAAGGTTTTATTATTACCTCACTTAATGGAGGAATAAGATGCAATGACTTGTATGCTTGCTTTGTCATGATCACCAATCCAGAAAGATTTGTCATATGAAATGCTTAATATATCATATGATGTGGTCTGGATGTTCATGATCTTTATCTGTGGTGGGTTTGGTACAAGCATTAAGAGCTAGTGAAATATACTTGGCATTTGAAAAATGAACACTCAAGGGTAGAAGCAACCTTGCGAGGTCCCTTTTTCACTCAATATTTACAAGCTTAATAGTAGATAAAACTAAGAGCTTCATGTTACCAAGTCCATGTCTTGGTGAACAGAACTTTCACATCAAGCACTGCATTGAAGCTTTGGAAAGATATCGTTGATAAGCCATTCTGCCATATGTTGATAAGCCTTTTGTGTCAAATGAATTCCATCCCAGCTGATGTACTGATCAGGGTTTGGACAAACTGGAACGCCAAGAGCTCCACACGTTCTACCCAGGCTAAAATTATGACCAGCACCAGTACCACAGCAAGCTTTTTGGATCGACTTCGTATCAAAACCTATTTAGAAAAAGAAGAAAACGATGCTGTCAGCATTTTGTGTTGGATCCACCGATGTATTATCTGTACCATTTACAGGGATCTTTGAAAGAAACTCACCAAGAGACTGAGCATTCTGATAGATCGACATGAATGCTTTGTAATAGTCACCGTAAACTATAATCACTTCAGGGTATTGTTTTTTCAATCCTTCAACGGTCTGCTTGAGAAGCTCATTGTGATAGCTTGCAAAAGAGTTTAACCCCCTGATGCACTTGAATTCATCATAAGCAGCAGTATCATTGGGCTGGAATTGGCTCAGATAAACCGGGAAGCAGCCTATCGGGAAGTTTCCAGGGACAACCACTCGTCTAGCACCGTAACCAATGACTTTCTACAAAATCATATTGAAGAACATTCATAAACAAAATAACAAGGAATGCAGAAGGAACAGATCGACAATCAACACACCACAACAGCATCCTCTATAGCTTTGATAACTTCAGGAACCAACGCTTTCATTTCTTCAGTGGTTTTGTGAAACAGGAAAGCATAGTTATAGTCATTTCCTCCAATCTCCCCAACCATGAACAGAGATGATTTAATTTCTTTAGCACAATCTGGGAAGCAATAACTGTTAGGCATGATGGTGAAAGAGGATTTAACTATTGAAACATCATATGAAACACACCGATTACCTTTAGAACATGTGTTAAAATAGGTGAACATCCACTCAAGTTGTGTACTTAGAGATTCCTTTGTCACCATATTCATTATATTCTTTAACAATAAAGCTTCTACAGGCAAGGCAGTTGAACCAGCAACCGCAAAATTTACTCCACCGCAGCCACCGTAAAAATTTCTTTCCGGATTCAAGTAGGCATCAAGATAGGGAAGTTTAGCCGAGCGTGCTGCCATAGTGCAGAGAAAAGGTAACACAATCAAGCAACCTCTACTGTAAAATAGGTTTGAAAGAGAGTTAAAAACCAGAATTTGCTAAGATTATGTAATTTGCTGATATACATTGTAATGTTTTTGAACATCTAGAACAAGAAACTTTTTGGATTAAGGCTGCTTGGTTGCCCCATTAATCAGAACAATCAACTTTTCTTGATGATTGCATTATAATGTATATTAAGACTACGTGAATCAAACTGCATTTGGCTTGGACAAGCATAAACAACATGTTTTTTCAAGCCAAACACAATTTGAAACGTGGCATTACCAGGTAGACAAACAGGAAATAGAGAATATCTAAACTTACCAATAAAATCAATCATCAACAACCCATTGGAGCACCTACCGGTTGGCTTCGAGAGATTCATACCGTAAGGAAACCAAGCATATGGAGAAAGAGGATTTTCTCGAATCAAATTGCCAGTGTCAGATATAGAATCCCCAAGTTGATAAATTGCTTTAAACCCGCATTTTTGAAGAACATTTACATCATGACTGAATACAGGAACAAGAAGAAAATGGAACAAAAAGGAAAGAACTGAAGCACAAACAACGCTGCTGGTAGCCATAATTAACTCAAGAGATTCATTACGTGTCCTTCATTTGTTAATGAAAAGATGAAAGAAAATTATTGCGTATCTATACAATTTTTCTGCCCACAAAGTCCCGATATTTCTGTCTTTCGGGGGAAAAATAGAAGCTTCTTGCAAGGAATGTGGAGGTTACAGACCACTGCGTAGTTTGCGGCCAGCTCTACCTTTTACAGGTTATGGTGGTTTTCTGATAACCTTTCTAGAAACATGACCAAAAATAGCTCACAATTGGATTCATATCCAATCCAGTTAATAGTCGAGAGATGAAAGGAAAATTTCTGTAGTAGCGGCAAGTTTTGGTTGTCTCGGGGTTGTACATGCTCGCCAAATGTAGTTAAGGTACAGACTGGCTAGTCATACAGATATTAAACCTCATCTGAGCTAGTAGGTTGACCTAAAAAACCTGCAACTTTTTTAATTTAAATTTTTTAAAAATACATTGATTCAATAGATTGCTCATAATCTAGCTGTTCCGGTCAAGAACAAAACAAAGTTATTTTGACACAAAATATTGACCTAGTGACTTAGACCCTTTTTTTGCCTTTAGATAATTAGAATTGGTTAGTGATCCCGCTCAACGAGTTTTTTCTTTCAGGATGAACTGTTGGTACCAATCCTATGTTTTGCCTTCTCGACGAGAAAAGTATTGCACCATAAGAGAAGCAAGGAGATCAACCTCTTTCAAATATACAACAGGGATTCTGGCAATTCAATGAAGTTGGATTCTCATCCACAAATGGCCCTGTTGAAGAAACAAGAAACACCAGGGATTGTGGTGTGATTAGAGATGATATATTCAGCAACCTGGGGACCCACAAGGTAGACAGGTATGGTGGCCTCTCTAAAAACATGAGGTCCAGGTCTTGAAAACAGTAGGCGGAGTTCATCCCTGTGAGCTTTGCCTGTCGGTAGCATGGATGATTTAACAGAGATGGCGTCATCAGGAGTAGAGAGAGAGGGCTGATCGGATGACACGGAGAGGACAATTGTGCAGGATGAAGAAGACAGAGGTGGGATTGTAGAGAAAGGCTGTGTGAAAGAGAAAACGGAAGGGCTTGTAATGGATAAAGAGATTGCCACAGACATGGTGTGCATAAGATTGGTTATCCTGAAAGTTGTGCTGCAGTTTTCCTCCTGTTGTATATTTGTTCAACATAATCACCATTACCTTTTAGTAATTACCATGATGTAAACCGTAATTTATTAAATGAGGATACCGTAAAAAAATAATCTAATTACAGGATGATCAGAACAGGTTTATTTTTTTAAAATATTTAATTAGTTGAAATATTTGATCATCAAAACTTCAGTATATGTTCAAAAACTATTAGTTAACACTTTAAAATATAGTTCATATAAATTTTGACAAAGTTTTAATTCTACAAGTAAATAAATCTCGTTTTTTATTTAACTTCAAATGTGTCCATTAACAATGCTATTTAAGCAAATTTACAGCAATCAAAATACCACAATAAAACATCATCTCAATTTAACTATTTAAATTGTTATATAATATTCTAAAATTTAATTTATATTATTGTCTAATAATATTATCTTAGTGAGAAGAGTATATAATGCATCACAACCTTCAATCCAGTATCAAGAGAAATGTCTGTGCTGTGCTTATTTCAGTAAATATTACTTGGGTTTTAGAAAGCCTAGGGAGTGGCTTGTTTTGATGAACATGTTAGAAAAATATAAAACTATTCTTGATAATTCGTTTAACAGATCAAGTTTTCAAATTAAATTGATTCTTTAACATGATATTAAAACATCAACATGTACAGATCTCAAATTAAAAAACTTCAAGAAATATATCAGAAAATAATTTAAAACTATTATTGAACGTCACCTACAAACTTAGGCGATGAATTGATTCTTTTTTCTCAGAAAAGATGTTCATATTTGGACAATCTGTCACAGTTACTTGAGGGAGTGAAACTTACAGAGAAAAAGCTAGTGAGGCTTGCTAAACAATCAAGTTCCAGGCTTTCCAATTTCATAAAAATGATCTTCTTTACTGCTTCATCTCCCTGGCTGGCAACAATTCCTGTCTCCATTTTGGGCTCTTTTTGCTCATTGCAGAGATTAGCGCAACACTTGGGAAGTTGAGGATGCAACCAGGCATTGAAATGCTTTGCAATCCCATACATGCAAAGCTGTTAGATTTCTGTAAGATAATGCAGATGATGCTAAATTGATCGAACTGTCACAACTCTTTACTTCCATAGTTTCAATATTTTGAAGAAGCTGATCCTCTTCTTAGATATTGGTTCCAAATTTTAACATATGAAATGATTGATATGTTAGATCTAGCATTTCATAGCATAAAGATATTCATGTTCATGTCGAATTATCAAGAACAATAAACTACATAAACTATAAAGCAGAAGCGTACCTGAATTCATATCCGGAAGTCGCTATCTAGAGTCGTACGGATGACCTTCCATATTAACAAGTTCACCTTAGAGAGCCCTTTGATTCTCTTTACCTTAGCCTTATTTTCTCTTTGATAATAAGATGTCAGTATGATAATGTAGCCCAAGTAATATGGGGACCATGACCTTATATATAGGCAATCAAGTGCCTTTTGGTATTCATGCCTTTTGGCATTCCTACCCTTTGATATTCCTATTTTAGTCCATCACTAAAATAAGAATAACCGTTTAATCTCTACACATTAAAGGTTCACACCATATTAGATGCATCAAAAACCCAATTGCCTAAAAATACTTAGCAGATCATTTTTAATTAGGCTTTACTTTATTTGACAGTCCACAAACACATAGTTATTCTCATATAAGTCCAACGTTGGATTAATGATCCAACATGATATATCTCCAGAAAGATATTAACATATGAAATGCTTAATATAACATCACATGTTGTGGTCTGGATGTTTTTTGAGTTCTTCAAGATCTTTCTGTGTGGCTGGTTTTAGACAAGCATCAAGAGCCAGTGAAATAAATTTGGGACTTCAAAAATGAATAATTATAGTTAGAAACAACCTTGTGAGGTCCCCTTTTCACTCAATGACACAAATTTTACAAGCTTAGCTGAAGACAAAAATAAGAGCTACATGCATGTTATGGCTTGGTGAAAACAGAACTTTCACATCAAGCACTGCATTGAAGCTTTGGAAAGATATCGTTGATAAGCCATTCTGCCATATGTTGATAAGCCTTTTGTGTCAAATGAATTCCATCCCAGCTTATGTACTGATCAGGGTTAGGACAAACTGGAACGCCAGGAGCTCCACACATTTTACCCAGGCTAAAATTATGACCAGCACCAGTCCCACAACAAGCTTTTTGGATCGACTTCGTATCAAAACCTATTTAGAAAAAGAAGAAAACGATGCTGTCAGCATTTTGTGTTGATCCTCCGATGTATTATCTGTACCATTTACAGGGATCTTTGAAAGAAACTCACCAAGAGAATGAGCATTCTGATAGATCGACATGAATGCTTTGTAATAGTCACCGTAAACTATGATCACTTCAGGGTATTGTTTTTTCAATCCTTCAACGGTTTGCTTGAGAAGCTCATTGTGATATCTTGAAAAAGAGTTTAACCCCCTGATGCACTTGAATTCATCATAAGCAGCAGTATCATTGGGCTGGAATTGGCTCAGATAAACCGGGAAGCAGCCTATCGGGAAGTTACCAGGGACAACCACTCGTCTTGCACCGTGACCAATGACTTTCTACATAATCATATTGAAGAACATTCATAAACAAAAACAATATAACAAGGAATCCAGAAGGAACAGATCGAAAATGAACACACCACAACAGCATGCTTTATAGCTTTGACAACTTCAGGAACCAACGCTTTGATTTCTTCAGTGGTTTTTTGAAACAGGAAAGCATAGTTATAGTCATTTCCTCCAATCTCCCCAACCATGAACAGAGATGATTTAATTTCTTTAGCACAATCTGGGTAGCAATAACTGTTAGGCATGATGGTGAAAAGGATTTAACTATTGAAACATCATATGAAACACACCGATTACCTTTAGAGCACGTGTTAAAATAGGTGGACATCCACTCAAGTTCTGTGCTAAGAGATTCATTTGTCACCAAATTCATTATATTCTTTGATGATAAAACTTCCTCAGGCAAGGCAGTTGAGCCAGCAACCGCAAAATTCACTCCACCGCGACCACGGAAAGAATTTCTTACAAGATTCAAGTATGCATCAAGATAGGGAAGTTTCGCGGAGTGTGCTGCAATATTTCAGAGAAAAGTTAACACAATCCACAACTTCCACTGCAAAGTATGCTAGAAAGAGAGTCAAAAACCAGAATTTGCTAAGATTATGTAATTTATCATAATAATACAGGAAATTGACAGCCTTTAACTTGAATAACTCCGACAAGCATTTTAATATTTTGAACATTTAGAACAAAAAACTTATGGGATTAAGGCGGCTTTGTTGTTGATGTTGCTGTTGAACGTTTCAGAAAAGAAAACAAGAGAGAGGGAATACAAGCAAGAAACTTAAACAAACACAAGCTAAATGACACAGAGAAATGCTAAAGATAGAGAAAATCTGTCAGGGAAAATTTAATAACCCTCATCAATCCAAACGTTTCGATGTGTCTGATATGCTTGATGTTTAGCAGTATTATGTAGATTGAGCCTTCATTCGTGCAGGCGTTTCACACTGTGCTTGGCTTAAAAAAGCATCAAAATAAAGTTTTTTTCAAGGCAAACATAACTTAAAATGTGGCATTACTGTATAGACAAACAAGAAATCAAGAATATCTAAACTTACCAATGTAATCAATCATCAACAACCCATTGGAGCATCTACCGGTTGGCTTCGAGAGTTTCAAACCATAAGGAAATGAAGCATATGGAGAAAGAGGATTTTCTCGAATCAAATTGCCAGTGTCAGCTATAGAATCCCCGAGTTGATAAATAGCTTTAAACCCGCATTTTTGAAGAACATTTACATCATGACTGAATACAGGAACAAGAAGAAAATGGAACAAAAAGGAAAGAACTGAAGCACATACAACGCTGCTGGTAGCCATAATCAACTCTTGAGATTTACTACGTGGGCTTGATTTGTTAATGAAAAAACACAGGAAGTAGCTGTGCATTTATACTTTTTTTTCTGCCCACAAGTCCCGATATTTCTGTCTTTCAGGGGAAAAATGGCTGCTTTTTACGAGGAACGCGGAGGATACAAAGCATTGCTTAGTTTGCAGCCAGCTCTATCTTTTACAGGTTATGTGGTTTTCTGATAACCTTTCTTGAAGCCTGACCTAAAACACTTCACCATTGGGTTCATGTCCAATACAGATAATACTCCAAAGATACAGAGAAATTCATGCAGAAACATCAAGTTTTGGGTGGTGTCTTGCGGGCCGTGTCAGCGTGTACTTGCTAACCAAACACGTATATACAGGCTCCTCCCATATTATTTAAACCTGTTATAGCCTATTAACATGTTCAATCTATAATCCCTAGTCTTAATTATATTTTAATTCAAACTAAAATAATTATTGACACGGAAGTTTGATCTATAATCTCATTACTCTGGCCAAACTAGACAGGATTAATATCAATATCATTTTAATTTAAAAAATAAAACTATTGATTTGATATGAAATATTGATCCATGATTTGATCCAATGATCTGTATTCCTTGATTATAATAAAGAAAACAAAAGGGCAACTTTTGTTTTTTTTTCTTTCACTTTTAGTGGCATGGGGTTTGCCTTTTATATAATGCAAAGCAACTCATATATATAATTCAGATTATTCTACTTTTCTTTTTGGATAATTTAAGATTAGGGAGGGAATTAAAAAAATAATTGATATTTGGATTGCAAAACATGTAAAATTATAGGATATAATTAAAACTTTCAAAAGATTGGGATTAAAATGTAAAACTCTTCAAATTCTACACCCATTTATGTAGTTTTGGTTTTGATTACAATGTCTTGTTGCTTCTTCGTTGTGGGTTCTAAAGTGTTACAGCTTGTGGAAGGGAGACTGTTATCTGCTGTATTAAATCTTTTCTTCACAGATTGCATATCTGGTTAAACTCAACAATCGATGATGATAGGTCAGACTGAAAAGTCAAAATACGAGCACTACAAACAGATTTGTCTTTGCATCGTCGCTAGTTTTTGTCTAAAGTTCTTGTTGAGCATAGCATTATCATAGAAAATAGGCAACACAAGAAAAAAATGTTTCTATTTTGCACAGCGAGCTAGGTCTGGCACCAAACACCTAGACAGGCAGCAAGAAAAATTCTTGGCATAGTTGTCAGACTCGGTTCAGCTCGACAGGTTTCCCTGGAAAATCTAGGACCCGAAACCTGATCTGGGAGGAGTTTGTTGTTCAACTTGATGAGACATTCACTCATGGGATTCTTTTTCATTCATCAGAGGTTTGAGATCAAACAGCTCTCAGGATATTGGATCTGAAAATATCAACTATTTCTTTCCTTGTTTTATCTTCAGTGCCTGTAGTTAGCAAAAGGAATCTGAACCGAATTCTTTGTGCCATATCATCTTCAATTACGTAGTCCTGCTTCTTCCAATGTTCTGACTCGTCTCAACAACCCATGGCCAACATTATATTTCACGAAGTCGAGGATTGCAATGCTGTAAGGTTCAGGTTCTCTTTTAAGTAAGAATACTGCTTCCATCTCTTTTCAACGAGTTGTAGCTCAACTCTAGAGCTGAGTAAACTTGGCTAGCCATTGTTAAACTTCTTCAGCTTTTCCAAAGCATCCTCCCACTCTGACAAATCCCCATCTTTTAATGCCCTCGCAATGTTACCAGGCAAAATGGGCAATCCAGCACATCTTTTGGCTACTTCTACAGCAGCAAGCTGCAGATTGGGATATTTGACAGCATAACCTCCCATCCTCTTCAGCAAATTTTGAAGCAAGAAATCTTTTTTTTTCCCCGTACCCATTCCAAGGGATAAAAGATTTCGAAATCTTGATGTCATCATTTAGTTAAATTCTGCCGAATGCTATCCAAAATTACTAATACTTGCTCCTCTCATCTCATCGACTTGTATAGGAAATCTGGTCTTCACTGTCAGTCTCGGGCATTGTTGTTTAAATCGCGAGTCAACTCGTAAAATCGTATGATTTTGCGAGTCAACTTATCAAATTTTGTCAAACCTGGATAGAAAAATCAATTTTAATCAAACTCGGTCAAACTCGGTTAAAATCATACAAAATAGTAAAATCAGACCAGATCGGTCCGATTTTATGATTCTGCAAAAAATTGCATCGATTTTACGATTCGATCTTACAATCCGATTTTTCGAAACCCTTTCCGTGTTGTGTCAAAATCATGATTTTGACAACCATGATCTCGAGATCTAATTTGAAACCTGTCCCATCTGCTATTTCCCATTGAATATTTCTCACGTTAGGAGCCTGAGATACAACAGCAAGAACCACCACATCAAAAATCACGTCTGCCTCGACTTGTCCAGCAATTTCTTTCACATGTATAGTGGCATCCCATACACTCCAGCTAGGTCAACATCTTCATCCTTGTCCCCTAGCCCACGACGAGCAGGAAGGTAGAGACTATCATTTTTTTCATTTTCAAAGAACAATGAATGAAAAAAACTTGGAAGTTTTAAAATAAGCTATCTGACTGGTAAGCAGCAAAACTTAATTCACTGTTTTTTTTTTTATTCTTTTAAACTATTTTTTGACCTCAAAGAATTAAAAATGAATAAATCATAAATCATTTATATATTTATATATATTATAATAAGCATAAATTGGAATAAGATGTTTCATTCACTTCTTTAATCATCTAAATCCTGATATTGGTATTAATATGACAATTTTCTCATAACAGTAGTACATTTAATGAACATCATCAAATTTGATCATGTTCTTACTCTTCACTACAGCACAACCACAAGGCAAAAATAAACTAACATGAAAAAATAATCTTTTGAAATTACTAAAAAAAATGGGAAAAGGGTTACACTTTAAGGCCACAAGAAAACGTGGCTTTGTAGCTAGTTTATGCATAATAGTTAAGGCTGGCTTTTTTCTTCGCTTGCACTTGGATGATACCTTCATTAAAATCCTCATGATTCACCTGTTTTCAAATCCAACCAGTACAAGAATTTCGTAAGCACTTAGTAGCTTGCAATCAGCAACGCAACAAATATCTCACGAACTTAGAAAAAAAAAGGTTTCGCTTTCTCCTGATGCAGATAGCAAATGAAGTGAAATTAAAGTCGTTTTGTAGACAAGGGTATTTATGTAATTTTCAAGATTTGCTCATGCATATACTTAATCAATCCCCACTACAATTACCTATCAACGATTCAGCCTAAATTCTCCCAAAACACTGTTCACATCCCAGAACAGCCCCCCAAGGGGGTCCTGCATCATGCCCTCTTGTTTTTTGACTACTGAGAAACCAGATTCAATCTATAGCCAATACTGTCGTTTGACAAGAAAGATGCTGAAGACAGACTTCAGTTTTTTTATTATTATGTAGACAAGTCAGGCTTTCACTTGAAAAGAAATTGATCTTAGATTAGACAATGGAACAGGATATGAGTGATAGAGTACCTCAGTCGCATCCCGGCGAAGAGCTAGCATCCCAGCTTCAACACAAACTGCTTTTAGCTGTGCCCCATTAAAATCATCTGTGGAACGAGCAAGCTCTTCAAAGTTCACATCAGGATGGACGTTCATCTTCCTTGAGTGGATCTACAACATCAGAGGAAGAAAAATACAATCAAGACTATTGTTTTCACATGAAATACAAGTGAAAAGGGACATTCAAGTAATTCTGTCACAACAAACCTGCAAGATTCGAGCTCTTGCTTCTTCAGTTGGATGTGGGAATTCAATTTTGCGATCCAATCGACCTGATCGCATGAGGGCTGGGTCCAGGATATCAGCACGATTTGTTGCAGCAATCACCTGAAAATTATAACAAGTAGTAACTTATTGTTCCAAAAACATGATAGATGACATTTGGTGGGAGTAATTATATTTAAACACAGAAGATGCCTGAGCATTGATGCAAGACTTCATAGTTCACAGACGCCTAGATATTCACCTGATGAAGAAATAGCAAAGAATGCAGTTTTTTAAAAAACCAAAAAAGTACTAGCAAACCTTAATGCTGTCATCGCTACTAAAGCCATCAAGCTGATTGAGCAATTCTAACATGGTCCTCTGCACTTCCCTGTCTCCACTAACCTCACTGCACATGATAATGGAATATTTAAAATCATCCATGATAAAACCAAGCAGCTAGAACAGTATTTTGACTTTGATAGCTAGTGTGTAAACAAGATGATTACTTAAGCTGTAAAAATGGGATATACCTGTCAAACCGCTTTGTGCCAATAGCATCAATTTCATCTATAAATATGATACAGGGAGACTTCTCTTTTGCAAGCTGGAAGGCATCACGGACAAGTTTGGCACCATCTCCAATGAACATCTGAAAATGATAAAAGTTCAATTAATCCCATAAGTGACTATTTCATTAACAACTTAAAACAAGTTCAGAGGTTTTGCGTCATGTAATTACTCTTTCTTCTCAAATTTGAAACAAATGGTAAAAACAGAATCTAAAGAGGGAAGAATGTACTTTAAAAAAAGTTGCTATACCTGAACAAGTTGTGGGCCTGCCAACTTTAGGAAAGTGGCATTTGTTTGTGCAGCACAAGCACGGGCCATCAATGTTTTCCCTGTTCCAGGAGGTCCATATAAGAGGATACCTTTGGGAGGACGAATACCCAACCTCTGAAATCGCTCTTTGTGAGTCATAGGCAGTACAATAGCCTCAACTAATTCTTGTATCTGTTGCAAAAGTAACAAAATCAGAGCAGGTATTATCATCTAACTGAAATAGTAGAAGAAATGGACATATAAATCATGCTTTAGAGTCAAAATTACCTGCTTCTCCAAGCCTCCAATATCATTGTAGTCTTCTGTGGGTTTTTCATCAACCTCCATGGCCTTCACTCGTGAATCATACTCGGAAGGTAGAGTATCCAAGATCAAGTAGCTATCTTTGTTGACTCCAACCAAGTCACCAGGCTTTAATTTGTCAGGATCAACAAGCCCAACCACAGGAAGAAAAATAGTCTGCAGTTGAGGTAATAAATTTAAAGGTCTTGATAAGTGTGGTCAGCTGATGTATAATACATCATCTACAATATCTAAACTTCCACCAACTCAAAAAATGATAAATTCAAACAGATTTCCAGATTGAAAGTAAGAAAATCAAGGCTATGAAGAAACATGAACTGCTCTTCTCTAAGAAGATATGATCTCAACTGTTTATCAAGAAAATAAAAGACCAAGCTGCATCAAATCTTAATTTAATAGCATCACAGTTCCACCATTGCTCCCTTGTTTATACTCTACTAGTAGAGTATGGTGACTCACCTGACGAGTTGATGTTTTCAGCACAACACATTTACCCTTCCTTTGAGAGTCAAGGTCAATGTTTGCTCCATCTTCTTCAGCCTCATCTTCTGGGTTCATTTCCAAAATCTACAAATGAAGAGCCCACCAAAACATGGAGTTAACGTCAACATTGCAAGAATGTCATTTAAAAACAGCCAACTTATTTACTTTCAATTCAACCACCGAGAGTTGGAGAAAAAGATCTCTTTCTGGGCACAGGATAAATGCATGAAAAAGTTAGAATAGAAATTGGAGAGCTTTCTAATCACATTTTTTCTGTGACAGTAAAATAGGAGAATGCACCCAATGTCTGAACAATATTCACAGAAAAGTCCAGGTCTTTTGATCGTTTTATTTGCAGAAAAAAGGGGCTAATTCAAATAGAAATTTTGTATTACAGAGGCAAGATGCCAAAACAGCTACTCATGTTGTGTCCACACAGGTGTAATTTAACTTAAGTGACAGTCTTCAAACATACTAGACAGTCAGTCATTATCTAACATCTAGGCATTAACAAAAAAAATCAGCAGCATTTACCTCAACAATGTTGCCAACTAGGTAAGGCAGCTGCTTGTTGAGTTTAATCTTCTCTTGATTCTCTTTTATCTTCTCCTTGTACGTATCCAGCTCCAGATTCGTTCTCTGCACCTCTTCCTACAATCCCCACAATCACACACCCATGAAAACAGCGCCCACCAAAAAAAAAAATTAAACCTCATAACTCGAACAAATCATTACATTCTAAAACACCCAATTCAAACAAAACCCCATTACTTTCCCACGCTTTAAAAAAACAAACACAATCACTAACAAAATTATTACTTCCATAAACAGCAAGCCAGTCAGTCCCAATACACAGCCTTAAATCAAAATCACAAACAAACACAACCATAATTAAACCCAGTTCGGAACAAATCAGAAGCTACCAAAACTCCACTAATATCCACAAATAGCAGCTCATCACGAACAAAGAAATTCTGGGTTTTCACTGTTTAAAACCACCAGCGTTAACAAAACCAATTCTCATCTAACAAAATTAAAACCAGAACCCTAAACAGACAACAATCCTAAACCCAACAAGGAAACAATCAAATCAAACATTATTATTGTTATTGTCATTATCTACACAGAGAGACAAGAAGATAGAAAGATCAGACCTTGAGAATGCGAATCTCGTTATCGACAAGACGAGAACCTCTTATGATATCTTCAGTAGTCATGGAGGCAAGCTGGTCATCTTCGAAGCTCGAATCCTCCGCCATTGGGGTTGCCATGGTGCTTGAGATTTAGCAATTCAAGATAAAAAGAATCAAGATTGGGAGACCACTGAGAAGGAAAGCCCGAGTGGTCAGAGAGTATTTAGTTTTTTCTTCACTTGTCGCCGAAGCCAGAGAACCCCGATGCTATGCTATTATGTTATTTTATTTATTTATAAATATACAAAAGTAATTATTATTTTTTATAGCATATTAAAAAAAATATAATGTAAAAAAATTAAAATATTTTTAAAATATAAACACAAGTAAGTTTAATAACCAGGTTTATTATAAGCTTATTCTGTTAGTTACTAGTTTGATGCCTCAAATTTCATTGCGAGCAGAGTAAATATTTTTATAATTGTTTAAATTAAAATATAATATTTCTACATGTAAAGTTTAATATAATAAAACAAATCAAAATATCATATTATAACAACAGTAACATCAAAGTGTTAACTTCTAAAATTATTATCACTATTACTGTCAAAACAATAATAATTATTAAATTACATCGAGAGAAAAAAAAAGCAAGTAAGAACAAAAACTCAAATTATTATTATTATTATTTTTAATATCAATATTATTATTGCGTTAATAACAAAAACAAAAAAAACAAAATTAAATCAAAGACTAAAAGAAATCTAAAAACATTAACAAAAGAGCAAATAAAAAAATGATAAAACAAAAATAAAAATTATTACCTGAAAAAAAATCATTTCAGTTGAAAATTAAAAAAATTGATCACATCATATTGCGCACTAAGCAAACAATTTTTATGATTGTTGGGATTGAAGAAATTAATTGGATTTGTTAGTCTAAAATTAATATATATATATATGTGTGTGTGTGTGTGTGTGTGTGTGTGTGTGTGTGTGTGTGTATAATAAAGCATATTACCATGTCCTATTATAAAAATAGCAAAATTGAAGTTTTAACATCTAAAATTATCATTGTTATTATTGCCAAAACATTAGAATTATCAAATTATTACGAGAGAAAAAACACTCAAAAATATTAACAAAAGAGTAAGGAAGAAAAATAATTAAATTTATTATTATTATTATTATTATTATTATTATTATTATTATTATTGTGTTAATAATAAATAAAAAAAACCAGAAATAAATGAAAGACAAAACAAATCCCAATAACTTTAACAAAAGATCAAATAAAATCAAAATTATCAGGCAAAAAAAATTAATCTAACTTGAAAATATAAAAAAAAAAAAAAACTAAAAGAAAGAGCAAATAAAAAAATATAATAGATGATAAAACAAAAATAAAAATTATTAGCTGAAAAAAATAATTTAATTTGAAAAATTTTAAAAATATATGTTCTACGTTGCGGACTGAACAAACAATTTTTATAGGATTTGCTGGATCAAAATTAAAATATAATATTTATATATGTGAAATTTAATATAATAAAATAGCTCAACACACCCTATTATAGCAATAGCAAAATCAAAGTTTTAAAATCTAAAATTATCATTGCTCTTACTATTAAAACAATTAAAATTATCAAATTATTCTGAAAAAAACACTAAAAAACGTTAACAAAAGAGTAAGCAATAGAAACAATTAAATTATTATTATTATTATTATTATTATTATTATGTTAATAATGAAAGAAACAAAAATAAATGAAAGACTAAAAAAATGCTAGACACATTAACAAAAGATAAAACAAAAAAATAAAATAATAATAAAAATTATTATTGCTATTACTGTCAAAACAATAAAAATTATCAAATTATCCAGAGAAGAAAAACTAAAAAATATTAACAAAAAAGTAAGTAAGAAAAATAATTAAATTATTATTATTATTATTATTATTATTGTGTTAAACACACTTATATATGGACAAAAGTAGGGATTATTCTATAAATATTAAAAAAAATAAAAGTACAAGGGCTGAAATAAAAATCAAATATAAAGGGATTAAAATAAAAAATTAAAAGTTCCAAGGCTGAAATGAAAATCACATTTATTAACATTTTCAATTAAAGAACAAGTTACAAAAATTGAAACTTCTATACCGAATATATCAAGCCTTTTCAACCCAATCCGAAAATTAAAAAAAGGAGGATCGAAGTGAAATATTAACATTTAATTATTTGCAATCGAAGAATCCATTCAAACTAAATTAAAACTTATATAACAGAAATCAAGACCATAGACAAAATTAAAAGTCAAGGGACCGAAGTAAAAAGACACCAAAACCGGGGGACTCTCCTGCACTTTTACGTGCAGGAGAGAGAGAAACGGTGAAACCGGCTTTAACCGGCCACTGCCGCATCCACGTCCACTGTGCGATAAAACGCGCCGCACCGGGAGGAATACAAAGCGGATGCGCATCGAGAGAAACGTTGGGAACCCATTTCCGGCCACCATATCAGCCCTCACGCGCCGCCTGAACAAGGCGCCTGAACAAGGCGTGAGGTGGAATACTATCGGTCGCGTGTCCCTCACGCGCCGATAAAATTTTGAAAAAATAATAATAATGGTCAATTACCAGTCTACCCTTGTGCCTCATTCATCAATTTTATCTTATTAGGGCTATATCCGTATTTAGCCATTTTTAAAAAATATTTAAAAAAACAAAGTTGAGGCGGACCGGACCAGTCCGTACACAAGCATTTACTTCGGTCACCCTCAGCCTGGAACCGGTTTTTGTCTTATTAGAGGGACAAAACCATTAAAACACTGTTCACAACAGGAGAAAAAAAAAGACGGACAAACTCACGCGACGCACAGACAAAAAATGACGAGTCCACAGTGCAATGAGTCTGGTGTTATAGCAAATCCCTGAGCTCTTTAAGATTATTGTATAATGCGCTTGAGTATATATATATATGTGTGTGTGTGTGTGTGTGTGTATGTTAATAAATATATAAAATTGTAAAACATTTATAATGCTCAATTAAAATTATTTTTTTTAATGTGATAAAACTCTATTTTCTGTAAAATATATTTTATAAATTTAAATAAAATAATAAAATCTGATTATTTTAAATTTTTATAAAAATATATGTTTTGACTTAAACTCATAATCTATTAAACAAATAGTGAGTTAGATGTCATCACAACACACGCACTAGGACAAAATTATCCACACTAATTGAAACTGTTTTTTTATATATAAAATTAATAATGAAGATATATGGAGGTGGACGATGCGCCTAGAGCCTTTACATTTTGATATACACCTTCATTTTTAAATTTTTATTCCTTTTTAATATATTTTTTTTCATCCCTATCATTTAATATATGGTTTTTTATTCAACTCTTGAATAATGATACTTTTTTTATAAATAAAAAAATGATATAATATTTTTTTCAATTTAATCATTTAACATTAGTTTTTTATAATTCCCTTGGGTTTTTGAGCTTTTTTTTTTTTTTTTAATATGAAGTTTCTTATTAATATTTTTTTAGTAAAATCCGTATAGTAAATTTAAAATTCAAATTATAGCATAATAATTTTTAAAATTTAAATCCTTAGACTGAATTTCTTAACAATACTAAATTTCCCGGAAACCAAACATTGTGTGATTTAATTGAGACTGAGCGTAACGAAGAACAGGAAAAAAAAATTAGAAACTGTGAGAAAATTTTTAAAGTGGCAAAAAAACTTTCATAAATAAATCGGCAGTACTGGTAAAGATACGAAGTATTATGGTAAACAATCGGGAAAAACTCGGGAATACACGAGGAAACTAGGCAAAGGTGTGGAAGTGTGATTGCGGGTGCTTTTTAAATTATTTTTTGTTTAGAAATATATTAAAATTATATTTTTTTAATTATTTAAAAATTATTTTTGACATCAATATATTAAAATAATTTAAAAATAATAAATATTTTCACTTTAAAGTAAAAAATAAATAAATAAAATTCAAATTTTTTCATTAGCACTTTCTAATCATAATACCAAACAACCCTCCAATCATCGGTAAAAAGACAGGGAGCGGAATAATCGACGATTATTTGGATAATAACCGGAAAATATTTGAATCCCTCGAAAAAAAAGCCATCATTGTTGGAAAAGATGAGAAATAAATCTGCTGGAAGAAGCTCAGGAGATACACGAGAAATTGATTAAGGAGGTGTTTGGTTTAAAAATATTTTAAAAAATAATATTAAAAATACTTTTAATTTTTTGTTTTAAATTAATTTATTTTGGTGTTTTCGTATGTTTTGATGATTTAATATCAAAAATATTTTTTTATTTTAATACATTTTAAAACACTATTTAAAAACAATTTCTTCCACAACCCAAGCAACAGGAAAATAATAGAAAATAACTGAGAATACCTCGCATTTAAATCGGAAAAGATCAGCTATCATTAATTGAATTAATTGGGGTTTTGGGAAATTGTTCGGCGAGTAATGGAGATCAGAATACTCGGCCGTCGATCGGTATTTGCTCGTGGATTAATAGACATCGGCGAGTAATTGGGAAATAATCTGCGATTACTAAAAAAGCAAAGTTGGTCAAGAAATTAATTGACCTTGGCGATTAATTGGGAAAAACTCGTAAGTTAATCAGCAAAGATGCAGTGAATAATAAATCGGCAATACAATCGGGAACTTGGCCAGAGGCTTCTGTCGCGTCATCCTCGAGCCTTAAGAAATTCACGACAATATAAAATAGAATAGGACGAAAAGCATGGAACACAGGAACTCTAGCCTTTTGGCCTTGATATGTTGAAAGCTTCAACAATACTCGATCACTTAGCTATCAGGCATTTTTATAATTTTAAAAGCATTTTGGGTACAAGATAGAGGCCAATCTCTGGCCTTTCCAGTTCTTTATACAAATCATGCAGACAATTGTGCAGTGAACAGATCTGCTGTTGGCTACAGTAAGCCGAGGTTTGTCATCTAGGTTAATCGTAGACAAAGTACAGAACTTTAATTACGTTGCTACCATAAAATATATTCAAAGCTTCCAGTAAATTCCCAGGCGATGGAAAATGCCAGCAACAATACCCCAAAAGGGGATCTCTGCAAAGATAACGTAGAGTAGAATACCAACTCTTTGAGAATGCCAAACTCCAATGAACACATGCTTTTGAATCCAGTATATCTGCAGTCATTGCAGTGAAGAATTTAAGTAATTTCTCATGGCTGAATGACTCCTCCGTCGAGGGGTATTTGCTAAAGAAACCTCCAAGAGCAGAAAGAAATTGCAGCAATCTTTTTTTGCCACCCATCCCTATTTCTAAGGTTTGATGAGAAACTCACCAGTGTATTATGAGGTTCATTGTAGTACCAGCCATTGATGAAACCAGCAAATATGCCTTCAGCAGCCATAACATAAACAAGCATTGAATTCATGCCCATCCGTTGAAACGGCAGGAACATGGATTTCCAACCCCACATATCAACCTGGAATGGATTTCGTGGTATCAGAAATAACTTAATGACTGTTTCAACTGAGGTTCTTGAAATTTAAAACCCCAAATGGTTCGGTTGTAACAAAAACATACCAGAACATAGATAGCTGAAAACACCAATGCTGCTGCCCCGGATGTTACACAAACATAGCTAAAAGTGTACAGTTGTTTGCTCAAGGGCATTGCTACAAATGAAATAAATAAGTATGTAACATTCTCCTTGATGAAAATATGATGCATAAATGCGGAAAAACTTGGCTATATATAGCTTTGCAGTTCTCACCATGTGTGAAATGAAGAACAAGCCCTGAAATAAGAAGAGCAAGTCCCATCACGGTCCAATGCTTCAGTCTAGCTGTATCATCCTGGAGTTCAAAAATTAATCAAACCAGTGAGGCAAGATTTAGAATTTAAGCAAGCTTTACACTGTAAAAACCATAAACCTGACCTTCAAATGTATTAGAACGTGTCCAAAATGAACTCCAATGATGGTAGAAAGAACTGAAGATATTGAGCTGCAAGTAATGAGGTTGAAATTCACATATCCAGTTAGACATTTTCTCAAGATGCCTGGACAGCAAAAAAGTTGTGTGCATTCAATCTGAACTTCATGTATTGAAGGACGGGATTCACATGTGAAGTTTCCCTATGAACATAAAATTTAAGGTGTGCTTTATATTGTATACAATCATGAAATTTGAAGAAAAAATAAAAGGGGAAGAACACAGCAATCATGTGGTTTTGTGGAAGAGCCCGTATCTCTCAAACATTCCCTTTCACGAGTAGAAAAAAGTTTCTGGTGAGATCTTTAATTGTCAGCGTTTGAATAGTTGTCGGAAAAGCCGAAAGATAACTCATACATTAAGCAAGATTGATTGATTGAATGGTTTAGAAAAATTGCTCAAAATCCCTAACTCTGGATAAGCACATTTCCATATCTCAGGCATGATGAGTGAGTTGAAAGATTTTATATCATGTGGTTTCCCCAGTAAGAAAAAGGCAATACTGCTCAGTATTGGTTTGAATCAAATTCGAGTGTAAGATTACACTGACTGGTAAAGGTTGTGTACAACAAACCTTAGGATTCCTTCAGGTTCGAAAGGAGCATTGCACCATGTCGGAGCACTGGTTTGGAAAGGCGCCCCATACGTGGTAGTCTCTGTGCAGGCCTGCAGCAGTTTGGCAAAATGCTTGCTGTGATTTCACACTAATAAATGATGAGCAGTAAGAAAAAAAAAATTGCCATGCACCTCAGATCTCTTCCATGCAGGATGTTGATACAAGTGATTAATTCCTAGAATTTTTCTGTCAATATAGCCAATTGCGTTACAAGCAGGATCCAGCTTTCCTCTGACCCCACACTCTACCTGGAATCAACAGATCTTAACTGTAAGTAGCATCCTTAAAATGAAGGAAACTGTGGTCTCTGATAGAAAAATAGTAATAATGGGATTCCAGTTTGTATAAGAGCAAAGGCAACGAGTTCACAATTTGATTTCCTTAGTTTTTGGCCCAGATTTGTATATGAAGTCAAATTGTGGGAAATGTTGCAGAGGAGATTCTTACGGTGAAAACCTTCCCATAATCAGCACTCTCTTCATCATTGACAGTGAACTGCCAGTGCGGCACGTACATCCCATAGATTACAGCCAAGTAAATAACCTGAATGCATGCTCCCATCAGCCTGCAGATTTAGCACAGAGTAGTCATTGGAGATTTGGTCAAGAAACCTAATGAAAATTACTCAATAGTCACAGAAACATAAGCTTACCATTGCGAGGCATATAGCTTAAAAATAGAGAGCCAGCCAGGTGGCAGATCCTTCGTTTGCCTCTCTTTTTTAAAGATTTCCATCAGCGCCATAACTAAGTAAGCAAAAGCGATTCTCTGAAAAAGAAAACTCAAAGTTCTTGTATAAGAATATTTCCTGCAAATTTAATTATGCACTAAAAAAAACACTACCTGAAGAATCCCACACCATCTTATCTTCTTCATATCAACTCCATAACTTAGCTTGTCAGGAGCATGGGAGAACCCCCCTACACGATGATAATCAAATCAAGCACCGTCAAGCGATAGAATGAATATTGTGCTCAATCACTATGTCAAGTTATTGGCGAGCATCATAAACATATAAGCATGAAACACAGCTTGTAGGCAGGATAGGTGCCTAGCAGAACAAACCTTGTAACATGATACCCCAAAAGAGTAGTTTCAAAGTTCTAACAATCATCTTCTTGACAGCATGATCCCGGCTTGAAATTCTCTACGTTAATCAAAGAGCATTTATAAGAAAAACCTGGAAATATATGTATCCTTTTTCCTTATCAATTACAGGATTTGTAAAAATGGTAGACCAACCTTAAAAGTAAGAGGAATGGCCATTCCTAGTATGAATAGAAAGAATGGCATGACAAAGTCTGCAAGGTTGCTACCGTTCCATGGTGCATGCCCTATCTTAGGCCATTCTCCTCCAGCATCACCAACCAAAATCATTAACTACATTGATCCCATCGAAACACGCAGATTTAGTATCATAAATAAATGATTAAGGTTTCATAAATTTTTTAGCAAGGATGCCTAGAAAAAGTACAAGAAATTAAGGGGGGAATTGAGACAAAAATTATAAGGACTAAAGTGGGAAGTGAAATAAATTAGATGGGCAATTGCTTTTTATAAAAAAAATAAACAATTAAAGGGCCCAACCGGGTTCGAACCGGTGACCTCTTGATCTGCAGTCAAATGCTCTACCACTGAGCTATGGACCCTTGTACACTATTTCTTAACTCCTATATTATAAATATAAGATTATAGTCACGCGCGTACTGGACTTCAGGATTACCCCGCCCCCAAAAACCCAAACGATAAACTGGGGCGCAAAAACTGAATGTTAACATGGAACTTGAAGCTGGGTTCATCAAACTTCAAAACAAAAACAGTAAAATATCTTTTGAGAGAGGCATGGATACGTACAGCAACAGTGAGGCCTCTGAAGATGTCTAATGAATCTACACGCCTTTCTGGGTCAGGTTTAGGGGCTGAAAAACCGGTTCCATCAGCTATTAGCAGCCGGTTGGCGTAAGAAATGCAGGCCTTAATGTCAACCATTTTTGGAGGGCAAGAATAGAGAGGCTGAATTCAACAAACTAGCTTGGTTGTTGATTCTGTGAAAGGGTGTCATGGGGGCTATAAATTAAGTCACTCAGGAACTGTAGTTTGATGATTCTTTGAGAAGGAAGCTCAACGGATGGAAAGGGTGTAGGGTAGATAAATGTATATGGGGGAATGGAGAGGTGCAGGTAAAGAGTGGATTTTTTTGGTTTAAGATGCAGTGGTTTCTTAGTACTTCTGTGACTCTACTCGCCATGCATCTCTATTGTTGAGTGAATATTTTTAATTTCTTTCCATATAAAAGAAGTATACATGGAACACTCTTAAGTTTATTTGAATTTACAAGTCATATGGATTAACATCACATCAAGCATAAATTAACTTTGTTTTAGACAAAACGAGGATGATATTGCAATGTTTTTATTTACTTCTCTCTACTTAGTACTCCCTTCTTATTTTGAAAACTCGATTTAGCCCAAGAAATTAATCTAGAAAACTCAGAATTCAAAGTCCAGTTAAAGTTAGGTTTTGATATTTCAATAAAAATAGTTAACAAATGAGGAATTAGTAATTAAGAATTTTTGACAGACATCTATGCTTGTGGGTGAAGAAATATTGTCTCGTTGGACAGCTTTTTGTTTTCTTACAAGGTTGCCAAGTTCATGATATATATTCCCTTGGAATGGAATCGATGACCATCGAGAAAGCACTAGAATTCCACGAAGATTTTGCCCACATCCACCACTGGAAAAGCAATGGTAAGATGCACATCGACCTCTGCTTCTTAAGACACATGTTTCGCTCGAAAGCAAGTAACACGCCTCAAAACTTTAATTCCTGTCCCAATCAGTCACTCGATGGCCTAAACTTCGTAGTAATCGTGACTTTCACCCCCCCACCTGCTCATGAACACCATTTCTCCTGCTAGAAGCCAACAGCGAAGTGAAACTTCGTGGACGATTGATGTGGGCTAGAAAGTTTGTTAAGAAGTCACAAGTTTCTTATAATATAAGCTCCAGGAAACTGCGAAGACAGCAAATTCATGTCAATTCTGCCACAATGCGAGCAGAATTCTGCCAAATTACTTCCTGTACCAGATGAATTCATGTCAGGATCAAGGCATGATCAAGAATAAAAAGTACTAATATATACGCATGCTTCGATATCAGTTGTGAGTGATGGATGAATGCAAAAGGAAGCTAAAGATGATGCGGTAAAAACTACGCAATAAACTATTGGTGTCTTTTAGGGGCTTCACGAGGACGCTCTGCAGCAGCAGGAACTCGTTTTTTCAGAGATGGAAAAACAGTAGTAGTGATAGTCCTTGTTTGGTTGCTGAGAAATGGGAGAAGGGAAAATAGAGTTTTACAGCTTCGAAGAAATTTCGATCGATAGACTAATAAGTACTCTCAATAGACATTCTCTCGGCCGAGCTAGGTAAAGTGTGACAGCGAGAGCGAGGTGGCTAGCTGAGGCACAGACCGAGACAAGAAGCAGCTAAAACGGCATCGTAAGGTTTCAATAACTTCTTTGACCCGTGTCTTTCGTGTAGCGATGCCGTCTAGGTTTTTTTTTTAAGACCGGATTCAGCACCAAATTCTATGATAGTGAGTTAACGAGTTGACACGCCATTCCGTGCTATAATTTCACATGTAGAGCCTTGTCATTTAATTTTTTTTTTTTTTTTTTTTTTTATGTTCGCCTCATCTTAAATCCAAATTTAATATAATAAGGGTTAAAAATATATTTTCTTGCATTTATTTCAACTGCACGTCTATTAAATAAAATACCAATGAAGCTATTTTATTTTTTTTGGGGGGGGGGAATGTATAGAATAAAAATAAATCCAATTTTAAAGGTTATTATTATACAATATTAGCGCACCTGATAAGAATAAGAAAAAAGTTACCGATATTATTTTGTTGTAATCTACTTAAGGGTCAGCTAATTCCTATCCATTATCAGCAACTATTCATATACATGTCCCCTTATTCAGTGGATTCGTAAATTTGATTTATATTATATTTAGTAACACGCAGCTCTATGTAATCCGTTGTCGTCCAGCGGTTAGGATATCTGGCTTTCACCCAGGAGACCCGGGTTCGATTCCCGGCAACGGAATTTTGTTTTCTTTTTCCAGCATTCATATTGTAAATGCCTGTTTTAAGGTACGGCAAGGGGATGGATTCTGTAACATTATTAAACGGTGTCGTTGTATGTTTGGCAATTCTGCTTTTCACACTCAACCCGTCAATCCGCTACCTCGGAGATGGTTTTCTTTCACAAGTCAAATCATGATTACGGTCAATCTGATCTGAAGAACGTTTTGGGATGTATTAATGATTAATTTTTATTTAAAAATATAATTTTAAACAAAAAAAGTAATAAGTTTTAAAAAACATGGTTCCGAAAATAATTTTATTAAAATATATTTTTAATATTAATACATCATAGTATATATATATATATATATATATATATATAAAATCTATTTAAAAAAAATACAATTTCAACCAGATATTCAAATAACTCAGCTAATCAACTTTAAAAAGAAAATATTTAACATTATTTTAGTTAAAAAAATACATTTTTATTTCTCTATTTTAGTTTTTTATTTTAATTTAAATATTATTTGGTTTGATTTGCTTACATTAAGTATGATAGCCATGCTTTTTAAAAAAAAATATATAATACCTTTTCAATTGATTTTTATATCCTCATCAAAAATATATATATATATATATATATATATATAAAATCACATAAATAAACACTGATTTCATACTTTTAAACAAAAAAAAATAAAATCCCAACAGCAATATTTTAAACAGTGACTAAAACAGAGCATGACACCCATCATTTCAAATAAATCACATTACTTGCAGATTAAATCATGAGGAAGATGACTTTGATTCTACAAAATCTTTTTTTTTATTTTTGCCTTGATATACATTTTTCATTTATTGAAACAAGAAGGTTTACATGATTAAGGTATTAAATTGACAGTTGATGTTGAATTTTGTTAAGGTTCTATGTATAGCAACCAAATCAGTCTTAAATACTAATCTACCGGAGTATTACTAGCATGCGTTCCATTGTCCCAGCAAGTTAGCTTCCAAAAACTGTTTCCATGCCCTCACCGGGACTACATCTCTAATACTAGCAGTATGTTCCTTTGCCCTATAGTTCATGAACAGGCCTCTGGCTGCAAAACCCAGTAGCTCAGTTGAGTCCATGTAACCACGCATCCTTGAAATGATTATACTGTCATAAGAGAATCCAATTCTGAAGTAACGATCAGAAGAACGGAGCTCCTGCTGGTAGGTGGCATCCTGTGAAGGTCGGATTTCACATGGTAAGACTCTGTCTTTGGTGGACACATGGATTCCGGCACCAAATGAACCCCCACTTTCAACCTGCTGCAACATATCAGCTGCCTGCTCTGTAATTCCGGCAGCAGCTTGCTGGAACTCGACTGACTGTTCCAACGCTAATTTTTCAACTTGGATTTTTAGTTGTTGCAATCGCTGGCCGATTCTTGAGGCCACAGCATCATACATTTTTCCTCTTGATATGTTTTCAACACCTTCTGCATCAAGTATGTCGTCAAATTGGATCGGATCACCAAGAAGCACTGTCACCTGCATGTTCCATGGACATCAATTCAGGAAGAACTAAAATGAGCACGATGCAACTATAAAATAACTAATCACAGTACAACAGGAAACCCAATCTAAGGAAAGGTCGCAACCTAAAAAGAGTAAATGGGAAGTTACAAACCAATGGATTATTAATTTTCAATTCATGTGATGTGTAATTGGACATGTCAGTCAAATTTCAGCTGCTGTTGACTTGAAAAAACCTTTTAGTTTGCAGGTCATGTTCTGATAACTAATCAGAAAGGAAGTAGAAGTTGCAAAGACTATGCATGCATATACAGCTCCATTTAAACACCCAGGAAGGAAATGAACGGAGAGGAAGCTTCAACTATCCCAGCAGCTAATTCGAAGAAAATCAGGTATCTTGGATGCTTAAGCAAATGATTAGAAACAGTACGAAGAGTCTTATATTACCGGAACAAGAACAATCAGACCACATACCCTCTTTCCAATCCTTGGGAGAGTGGCTCCTATGGGCATGATCTCTTGCATCCCAGTGTGTACAAATGGGATGACCAAAGGGACAGTGTCAGCATCAAGGACCAACCTGTTAAAGCATGAAATCAGCTATTTCAAAAGCACGTCCAATCAAAAAGCACAAATATTTTGATGCAAATACGCATCATATCCTAAAAATCATCTTGTTAGTTAGGGCCTGGAAAAACTCAATACAAAACAAATTGAGGATAGGGGAAGCGAAGGGAAGAGTATATAGCATCCCCTTCACCTATCTTCCCTTACCAATAGACCATTTTATCTTTTCCTCGAGTTCTTGCTTAACAAAATTAAAAAATTTGAATCCTCTTCCAAGACTTCCAGCACAACTAAAACAAAACCCAAAAAGATTTAAATAGTAAGGAAGGGGCTCTCACCTCCCCACACCTCTCTTGGGAGAACCCATGGTTTTTCCACCATCCCGAGAACGACTCCCTTCTGGGAATATGTGAACCCAACTACCACTGTTCAACTTTGCAATAGCCATGTCCATGCCCTTCAGAAAAGTAAAAAGGCAAGATGATAAAATAGTTTATTAGAGGGGGGGAAAGCACTTTGATAACGACATGCAAAAAGGCTAGTTATCAACCTTAAAACAACTCCACTGATAATCAAACCTTCTTTTTTTTTTGACAAGCCAATTTTAACAACCACAAATCCAAATAATAGAAACTTCAGCTAAAGGTAAAAAAGCCATTAACAGCACTATCTATAAGGACTGAATAACAATGCAGCAAAGCTATCAAGCATCAGAATCAGCACATCAATGTGAATTAAACAAAAAACTTGCAAGAGCAGAGAGATGCGGCAGAGTAGATGACTGCTTATAATATCTTGGGTGACACCTATAATCTTATAGTCTAATTTGGTCATAATAAACCAGGAGCAAGGACACTATAAACAAGCAGCAAGCAGAAGATCCAACGCTTAAAACCACTCAGACCAGCTGCATCAAGCAGAGATACTGCATGCTTAGACAGCTAGCTCAATAACATGTCAGGCTTGGTACTCGACAACTGATCATCAAGTACTTCCAACACTCCTTTAAAACAAAAACACTAATTGACAACAAAAAAACACTTTTAAAGCCCACCTTCTGATAAATCCCCTCGCCACGAGCAACTGGCAATACTTTGACAGATTCGAAAAATGCAGAACTCACAGGATTCTTAAAACAGCGATCAGAAGCACAAAGCGTCCATCTCAAGTTCTGAGCATCCATCAATACACTATGGGGTAGCAGTGAAGCAATGAGAAATGGGTCATCCACTGAAGCAACATGATTACTCACCTGCAACAGACCAATATCCTCAACAATCACCTCACCACCAAACCAATTCCTAGAAATAAATCCCAAAATTGCAAAAACCAGGTGAATCAAACAGCAAAAAACACAGGCACTATTCTTCCATAACCCACACAGTAGAACAACCAAACTATACCGTTAAAAGAGGCTTATTCTTGGGTCTATGCAGCAATGCGTCATGTAATTTCTCCACGCCATAAACCTGCGATACCCGATAACCCCACATTAGCAATATTCTCGCAAAACCTCAGTCCTCGAACCTAAAGATTCAAAAACAACTCGACCACAAACAGAGCAATCCCTCCTACCTGAACACGATTAAGTCCGTGCATAAACACATGACACATGTTTCCAATCAGAGGCACAGCCACTGACTGAACCATTCGTATAATAACCGATTCGTCATCAGCATTAAAGTCCTTGCTAACTGCACCCACAGAATTCAGTAAATACGCGTCTACCTATGGGCGAATGTTTGTAATTAAGGATGTATATGCACTTACATAAAACACATACATATCTTACGTATTTTATTTGTTTATGGATGTATATAATAAAACAACGAACACGTGTCAGTTGATGTATGTATGCACGTGAAGGGTGGATGGGAAAATGAAGTAGTGGGAAGAAGGTGACCTCTTTTGCGATAGAAAGCGGAGGGGGAGTGGAGAGAATCTCGTCGAAAATCACGGAAATGGTTGAGCCACCGTTGGACGGTGGAGGAGAAGTAATCATCGGACGCTGCCGAGAAAATATGAGGACGGCGGCGATGACGATCAACCACCACTCTAAAGCGGTCTCGCAGACGGAGCTGCAGTGCTTTAGCTTTGCTCTTCCATAGATCTCCTCCTCCTAGCTCTATCCTCTGCACCGCCATTTTCACTTCATAAAGACAGATTTCTTGCTCTCTTTTTTGTATTGAGAAAAAAATTTGATGTCTTTCTTTGACTTTTATTTTGAAAGCAGAAGCGTGAGTGTAGAGAAGGAAGGGTTTGTGTTCATTAGTATTGAAGGCGAGCTTTTGGGGTTGGTTCTAACGTACGCAGAAGGGAGTCTGTGCGTGGGTTAAGAGATGGCTTCTGGGATTTGTAGTGGGTGAAAACGGTGGGCGAACTCAAGGCCTCGGTTTTTCTAAACTCGATCCAGATTTGACTCGAGAAAAGTCTTGGATTACACATGTGGATTGTTGAGCCCATTTAATTTTTTTTATTTTATAAAAACTTAAAAATAATATTATTTAAAACAAATAATCTATTTACCAATTGGTTTAGGAACTATAATTAAAAATTTGATTTCTTAACCCTTTTCTTATCCATGTAGTTTTAACTTCAATTGGCACCTCTTCAGATATCTTATTTAATTGTTTCCATCATCATATAGTTAAATCATATGGCTCAAAGATTTACAATCCTGTGATTTAGGGTATGGAAAGGCCGTGATGAAACGTGGGACGGAGGAACCAGGTCCCTGACACGTGTAACAAAATCGATTGGTGAGTTCACTTCAATTCGGAACAAAAAATCACGGGTGCTTCAAATTTTAGGCCATTTTTGCGACAATTTAGGTTTCTTGACTTCAGTTCATCGGAGGTAGTTCACTTTCCGATGACTAACTTCAACGAAATAGAAGATTTAATAAAAATACAACGTCTTACTCAAAATCTTGGACTAGATATGGAGGGGTGCGCCCGGCCCATGCAATAGTGCAACACAAAGGCGACGCTTGAGAGCCCCAGCAGCAAGCTGCTGTGATGGACCCTCCCCCTTGAAAAATTAATTTAATATCGTGTGGACCATTGGTCCACGTATCAGATATTAAACTGATAAGAACAGATACTACACTTGATCTTAGCCAAAAGGCCGAGAAAGGTATGATTTGCTTAGCGGCCCGCTTCTGTTTTTATAGCCCACATCCATAAGCGCTGTTGCATCACTTACCGATGTGGGATAATAGAACGAACCACTAAACACTACACGATGTGAAGAGTGAAGACACTGGTTTCTCAAAATCAAAACCGAGGACGGCCGTGCTTTGCTTTGGCATGGATTCCACCGTGGGTCATATGTTCATTGCAGTTGCTAGGACAGAATGCCAGACAATGGTGTCGTTCTCCGGGAAGAGGATGCTGCAATTCCTCGGGTGAAATAGGTTGGAGAAGCTCGTGTTGGGACAGGAAATTATAGCGCAAATGGTTCTAGGGTTTCTGGTTACGGATAATACATGTTTAGAATAACTCAATATGATGAAATGATGTTGATTTTCACCATCGCTGGGCATGATGGTACCCATTTCGACTTTTGGTGGAGAGTTGCAGCCATTGAGATATGAGAGACATTCTTTCTTTCTTGCAGAGATGCTGGCTCCGTAGCTTCCCTTGTAGATGGTGAATCATCACTTCCATAATCGCAAATATAAAGCTTTTAAGACTAGCCAGAGTATCCCTGTTATGCTTTGGGTGTTTGAACTAGATTCAGATTTACAGTGGGTTTATTTTTTATTTAAATTTTTTTTTTTGTTTGTTTGTTTCAATGTTTTTAATATTTTCATATTATTCTGATATATTAATATTAAAAATATATATATATATATATATAGAAAAATTTGACAAAACAATAGCAATTAAATTGATTTTTAATTTTTAACGCAATAGAAGAAAGAGCCCACATTGTGGATGCATTTCTATTATATGAATTTCTTAATTAAAAAATGAAAAAAAAAATATTCAGGCTTAATAAAATAAATTGAAAAATACATGAATTATAAAAGTTGTTTAACTTTAATTATAGATTAAAATGGAAAGGTTAATCTTTCTTCTTCTTCATGGGATTGATTTTGGGATTTCATTATTGATATTTGTCGTCCTATCTTTATAAACTTAGATCAGAAACTTGTGAATTCCATAGTTGCAGACATGAATGGTCTCAAATACACAATTAGCAAACCCCAGCACCTAAATAAATTGAAGAGAACTTTGTCGCTGCAAAATATGTTATCAAACCTCCTACATAAATATAATCCTTTTTATACACCAGCAATATACACTGACAGAATTTATCCGCAACAAGTGCTCGGAAGAAGTCTCTATCTCTCTCATGTAAAACCAACGTAGAAGTTCGCTTCATACATTCTAGTTATCAGAGGGTCAAGTTGAATTAGAATTTGAGCTGTGAGCAGAGACATAGGATCATGGCTTTCCAGTCTATAGCTAATAAATGAAAATGTACAGTGTTGGATGAGTAAAATCCCACCACCAAGGTAATTGATATAAGATTGCATCCAGATTTGATTTCCATGTCAGCGCCAGAAACTTTGACCCATTGATGAGTTATCGGCCACCGTGTTTAGGGATTCACGAGTCTTAATGCCTGCAAGAATCTCAAGAATTTGTTGATAATCAATATCTGCCACTGGAAAACGAGCACCTACACATTGCACAACCATTGGTGAGGTGTAGCCGAATTGGCCCAGAAAGCAACCGCGTGTGATGATGTTATTTGAGAAACAAAAATTACGAAGTGCATGAAAGCACGTCGTAGTATCTGACAGTGTCAGAAAACAAAGAGAGCAAGTGCTGCCTACCTTAAGCAGGACTCCAGTTTTCAGCGTATGAAAATTTGATAATTAGGAACTGTATCTCCAACATTCAAGTAGATTACTGCCAAGGAGAAATCTGTGTCATCAATATTCCTACTAAAACAGCAACAGAAAACAATGATAATTGAATTTTGCAAGCTGTGAGATGCAAGAAAGGGAAATGAAGCTCAAACGTCCTCGCAAAATGTACATATTAAGGTATAAGATCTCTGTATATGATTCAATCAGGACAGGCATCCAGCACGACTAGGATTCCTGTCAAATCAAATATCAAACTGCATTACGCAGTAGTTATAGCATGAGAACTGACTCTTCCACTTGATTATGACTGTGTTTGCTTAGATAGTTGTAAGAATATATAATATTCTGTGGCACTCTTAGAGTTATGAAGTTTGATAAATCCAGAAAAAAACAAAAGATTTATATGTTCCCAAAGGAATAATAAAAATGGGGCGAATTCCAGCCTCATATTCAACCATTTATGTTGTGTGTTCAGACTTCATGACTGAAAGGATCAACTTTAATGCTATTTACAGCAATATTCTTTTGTTCTCAGTAACAGCAAAATGATAGTAACTAACGTAAAAACTCAAAAATAAAAAATAAAAAAACAAAGAAACCCTTTTAAGATTGATACAAAACCTCACTTATGAACCGTCTTCCATATGGTGTTCTAGTAAACTCACATTTGTGCTCTTTCCATCCTTCGACATCAGGTAACTACATATAACATTAGCAATGATAATTATTATCTATCTAAACATAATTAATAATCCATTATGCTTAAAATACTAAAATCAACCAAATTCATGGACAATATATTCTTCTTATCTAACACGATTGATTAGAAAACACTCCTTAGCTAACAATTCAAGTTATAAAAAATTCATGGGGTTTAGTAGTCTCTGATGGTAAATACACTTGTTCGTGAAATGATTGATTATTCTTGATAAAAAAATGACTTGATATTGAAAAAATAAAATGAAAACTAACAGGCAAGATAATATAATCCAGAGCTCGATGCATTGAACCAGGGTCTCCACCAGATTCAATAGCAAGCCGAGCCAGTTCAAGAACTGGTTTAGGTGGCCACCAAATAAGTTCATTCTTCTTTAAACGCTAATCAAACCATTTGAAGTTTTGAACTGAGTCTCCTTTGCTTAACATGGCAGTCATGGATACTGTTGTGTTGTGGGTTTTGAAGGGGTGATGGGAGCAAGAAATTTAAAGCAAGAAGAGAGCTGTTGAGAGACTAAAGGATTGATTTTGGAGAAGTGGGTAGAAGGGCCCAAGAGGTAGAGCAGATCAGATGGTGTGGCTTTTGGGTTTGAAGATGGCGGTGGTGGTGATTTCAAGGAAAGGATGGAGGGTGGTGGTGGTGAAGTTGTGAGAGAGAGATGGAGAGAAAGATTGCAAATCTGAATGAGCATAGAGAAGGGTTGCCCATTTCCTCTCCCTCTCTCAGCTCCTCCCTCTAAGACCTTTTTTTGGGTGGAAACTGAAAAACAGTAAACAGAAAGTTGCTTCCCCTCCATTTTATTTCATGATGCCGTTATAGTTGTAAAACCCGCCTAGCCAGACAAGTTAATCCAGAAAATTTATAACTCGAAGTTTAACCAGATTTGAACTGCTAATTCAACTCATCATGTTTTTATCCAACAAAACTCGTTCAACTTGATTAAATAATTGATCCAATGACTCATGAGATTTCAATATATTTTAAGTTCGTTTCTTATTCGGATATGAAAACTCTAAATGCAACGCTTTTACGGCTATCTACTCATGATAGGCAATCAAATCAGTCTCTTAATCTCGGTTCTCTCTCCTTTCCAACCCTAACAATTAAGAGGTTAGTTATATCAGATAGTAAAAGAAGAAGGAGAAGAAAGACAAATGTTCCCTGTAGCAATGATCATGAGAAATAAGACAATCTAATAACTGAACTTCTAACCATGAGAGGAAGCAGTGGGCTGTGCATGGGCGAGATACATGTCATGGTATCCAGGGTATGTCTTGAACCACCTTTCGATCTAAAACGGTTTTAATATGACAAAATCTAGCTTGATTAGCTTAACAACGAGAACAAATCAGAGCACAAACAAACAATCATCTAACATAATACTACTTGAATAATAAAGAGTGTGTTTCCTGAAATGGAGCTAGCAGTAATTACAGAAAAGGGTGAGCAAACTTGAAAGATAGGTCCTATACATATGAATGTGCAATCTATGTCATCTAGGATTCTACATTGGTCCTAATTTGTTTCATGATGCATAGATACAAAACTAGTGCCATGTCAAACAGCTCAAACATTACATGATATATTATACAATTTTCTATATTGACAAAGGATTTCACTATACCAATAAATTAAGGCGAGGGATGTTTAAGTTCTCCAAAAGTTTTAGAGTAGACCAACGAACAAGAACAGTAAAAGGTTCTTGATTTGCATGCTAAAGTGAGGGCTCAAAAAGGTAGCATTTCCCAGGATTTCTGCTTCTTGCAAGAAAAGGTATGGCACCCCATTTCATGAACGAGGGCCATCACAACCATTTCCTAGGAGGCCTGCCTGAGAGACCACACCGATGCCAATTTCCCTTTCGGAAGTCAACCTTACAACTAGATAATCAAACACTTTTGGAAATTTTATATTTTTTGAAAATAATTAAATATGGATATGACCCAAAATAAAATAAAATTGAAGAGGTGGTTGTAGGGGTGCAATGGTAATTGATCATTTTTTAAAATTATTTCTCTCAAATTACTGTGAACGCGTGTAATGCAAGTGGTCGACAGTATTCTGCCTCATGGCATCTTCGGGTTGCGCATAAGTTGTCGTCCAGTGGTGTAAAATGTCTAGTTGGCGTCTCAGTAGATGTGACGACGTGTCCTCTTTCTTATAGTGTGATACGTGGAACTCAACGTGTGGTCGAAGATGAGATAATAGGTGATTGAACTTTTCTCACTCTTTTTTCTTTCTCCTTCACCCTAACTACACAGTCATTGCTCTTGTAATTGTGATGTGTGGTCCTTAATTTTGTTGTGTAAATTTTAATTTATTTCAATTGTATCATTTGATTAAAATTGATTATGTATTATATTTTCGTCTCAGTCCTTGTTCTTTTAATTTCAGGGCTGTTTTTAAATCCCTTAATATTTTCGGTACAAAAGTTTTGATTTTTTTTGAAATTTTATCATTTGATTGAAATTGACAATATATTTGGTTTTCATTTTGGCTCTTATACTTTTAATTTTTTAATTTTAATTCTTTTATTTTTCATATTTCTTAAATAGTCTCTGTTCACTGCCTCTCCTCCCACCAAGATATGGCGGTAGGTTTTGTGAAACAAGTGATTTCTTGTCTTTTTTAAGAATTATAGCATTTTGCCACAATCAGCTGCAGACTGGCTAGAATTGAGCATGAATTCCAAGCTTATAGAATCATCATCCATGGCCAAAAACAATACGCTTCATATTGCTATGTTCCCATGGCTGGCTCTGGGTCACTTAATCCCATACCTGGAGCTAGCCAAGCTCATTGCTAAAAAGGGTCACACAATCTCCTTCATATCAACCCCTCGAAACATTGATCGCCTCCAAAAACTCTCTCCAAATTTGGTACCTCTCATACACTTCGTGAAACTACCATTACCCCACGTAGAAAACCTTTCTCGAGACGCAGAGGCCACCTCGGACGTGCCATTGAAAGACATTGGCCTCCTCGAAAAGGCCTACGACCATCTTCAAGAACCCCTGTCTTAATTCCTTCAAACTTCTCATCCAAATTGGATCCTTTTCGATTTTTCTCCTTATTGGTTACCAACCATTGCCAGAAAACTCAACATCCCAACCTGTTTCTTCAGCATATTTATCGCTGCACCTCTTTGTTACATGTGTCCAGCTTCAGGCGATGAAGATCATCGCAGGGTTGTTGAAGATTATACAGTAACACCAAAGTGGATCACAATTCCTTCCTCGGTTTCATACAGGCTTTTCGAGTCCAGAAAATTATTCCCTTCAATGACAGGCAATGAAGAAAACGTTCCACTCCCCTTTCGTTTTCGCGAAACCTTGAAAGGATGTGATCTAATAGCGGTAAGAACATGCATTGAAGTCGAACACGATTATTTAAATCTCTTGGAGCAACTTCACAGGAAACCAGTTATTCCAATCGGAGTGCTTCCCAATCAAATTTCTGGCGGCGACGACGACGAAACTATTGACACTCATTGGAGGTGTATCAGAGAATTTCTTGACAGTAAAGAAAAAGGGTCTGTAGTGTACGTAGCATTCGGTAGCGAGGCAAAACCGAATCAAGAAGAACTCAACGAGATAGCTCTAGGATTAGAGCTCTCAGGATTACCCTTCTTTTGGGTGTTAAGAAAACGTCGAGGCGCAGCTGACACAGAGGTGGTCGAGTTACCAGATGGATTTGAGGAACGAGTTAAAAGTCGTGGTGTTGTTTTCACGAGTTGGGCACCTCAAATGAAGATTTTAGCTCATGACTCTGTGGGAGGACTCTTGACTCATTCCGGTTGGAGCTCAGTGGTGGAGGCATTGCAGTTTGCTAGAGCACTTGTACTGTTGACGTTCTATGCTGATCAAGGATTGAATGCGAAGTTCTTCGAGGAGAAGAAGGTTGGGTTCTTGGTCCCGAGACAGGAACATGATGGCTCATTTACGAGAAAATCGGTGGCTGAATCGTTGAGGATGGTGATTGTAGAGGAGGAGGGAAAGGTCTATAGAGATAAAGCCAAGGAGTTGAAAGGGTTGCTTGGAGATGTGCATAGACAAAATTTGCTAGTGGAAAATTTTCTGGACCATCTTCAAACTGGGAAATCTATGAAGATATCACATGAAATCAATGGATAGAAAGACGCATGTTGTCTTGATCTTGTGTTGCAATTCTTTCTTCAATCCAAATCTTCTCCCTGTCAAGAACGAATCCATGTCCATTTGCATTTTGCAAAAGCAAACAATTGTGTGACAAATGAATAATAATTGCCTAATTATTCCACAAGTGACGCTTGATTATTATTTCATTACTATATGTAATGAAATCTAGAATTACCCATTAGAATATTGTTTTAATATATTTTTAGTAAAAAGCAATTGAAAAACAAAGCTATTAAGAAACCAGAAGCTGAAACTGTGGTGGAAGACGCTAACTCACCGCTCTGTTTCTAACAGTGGCAACAACTTCTTGTTTTCAAGCACTATTACCAATGACAGCATGTTCTTTTCCATCTTCAACTTCAAACACTAAATCAATCAAACTGAAGCTCACCACCACCACCACCCTTAGAATCAAATGTTTTGCTTCAATTAACGCAAGAAACTCGTTTTCTTCTTCTGAAATCCCTATGCCACCTATAGATCCTAAAGATCCATTTCTCTCTACACTTGCTTCGATCGCTGCCAATTCTCCCGACTCTCTTCTCGAAAGCCCCCGTCAGTAGTTCCGACACGCCGCCGTATCTTGACCTCTTTGAGTTTCCTCAGCTCATGGCTACTCCTGCTCAAGTGAGTATATAAGGGCCGCGTTTGGTTTGTTTATAAGGAAAACCGATTCTTAACTTTGTTTTGATGTTCAATGTGCTTGGAATAGAGCTTGATTGGAAACTAGAATGATGAAGGGAAGAGTTTATGCTGATTGTTACTTCTAAGTGAACCAAACATGGCCTTAGTGTTAAGATATTCATTTCTCTGTGTGTTTATGAGTTTTTTTTTTGTTCTTTGAGTTTATTCTTCAATGGTTTTTTTATTGGTTGAAAATTTTGCTCTCAGTGCAGCAAAGATTTTATTTTGGTTTTGATTTGTAAGTGAACCTAACATGGCCTTAGTGATTTAGAGAATAAATTTTGTGTTTCTTTATTGATTTCCTTATAATGGTAATCTTACTGGTTGAAATTTTTAGGTGGAAAGATCAATGTCCTATGATGAGCATAGGCCAAGAACGTCGCCGCTGGATTTGCCCTCTTTGCTTCTACATGGAAGAATTGTTTACATTGGCATGACTGTAAGTGTTCTAATAGCCTTTTAGTTTATTTATAGTTGCTAGTGTATCTCTATGTGAAGATAATTTCCCTTGCATCAAGGGAAAACTCAAACCATCTAAAGGAGAGTTTGAATTTGAAGCATTTGACAAGGACTAATACCAAATAATAACGTGACTTGTAAGATGGGGTGTTGTTTTTGTTTGGTTGATGTGCTTGATATGTCATGTATTTGTTTGTCTCAGTTAGTGGCTGTTGTCATGGAGCTGGTTGTTGCAGAATTAATGTACTTGCAATGGTTGGATCCAAAAGCACCAATTTATAACTATATTAATTCGACAGGGACAACTCATGATGATGGTGAAACATTAAGCTTCGTCTCTTCTTGTGAAACGCTATATGTTGAAATTGAGAGATATTAGATGATTGTTCCTGTTGTGAGTTCACTGGTTGCTTCAGTGCTAGATTATCCTCACTTGAGATCCCTGATGTTTTAATATATTTAGGACATGCTGTAGCCTGTATGTGTAAAAGTGTGTTAAGTTAATGGATATGGCTGTTTTGCATGTTCAAATTTAGTATATTGTTATAATAGGCTTGAGTCTATTCTCAAAGCCAAAATCATTTTCTTGAGTTACAAATACCCTTTTTTACAGTGTAGCATATGTGGAAGTAGACGAGTAAAGCTGAGAGCAAGAATGGGTAAATGGGTTTGTGAATCCTACCGTCAGATTAGCCGATTGGAGTCACGGATGAATTGTGTGATGAAGTTAACAATTCAGTCTGATGTGCTTGTCTTAATGCCTATGTTAGAGAAACTCATTCAAGCAATTTTCCTAATTTAAAGATATAATGGTTATTTTACTATATAAATAAATATAAAAAAATCAATAAATTAATGATCTGAACGGGATCGAAAATATATAATTATCATGATATTCTTGCCGGCAACATCTATTTTTTTGTTTTTTTAAAAGACATAATAGTTATTATATTATGTAAAAATATAAAAAATTTAATAAATCGGTAAACTGAATAAACCGAACTAACTCAAAAACTAAGTAAGACTAATATAATCCACATAAACATTATCTCTTTTATAATAATATGGTGATTTATTTATGGATTCTTCTTGGCGATTCTTGCTGGTAGATGTCCATCTATGTCCCTAGATGGGACCCATTTTTAACTTTTTCCTGGGCAGTGAGCAAATTGCTGTCAGGAGATAAAACTGAGTCCCCATTCGCAATAATTTCGCGTTATCTGTCAGCGATGCGTTCATGATCAACACTGCCTGAGCTTTTTAAAGCATGGTCTAGTGGTACTCTCAAGATAAAATTTATAATTAAAATTAAAATATTTGATTAAAATTATGATTGAGTTTAAGATTTAATGAAAAGTATTTTTGAATATTTAATTATAATATTTTTTTATCGTGCTGTCAATTTATGAAATCACTTTAAAAGACACACGCACACACAGATATATATATATTGTTTTTTAAATATTGTAGATTAAAAATCATAAAAATAAAATGTAATTAATAATTCAAGTAAATTAGATATTTGTTTTTATTCTCTTATCAAACTACTTCCAATTCCATTACGATCTAAATTCATACATGAACGCGTCTGTGATTTCTGACTATGTGATCGATGAATAACATCTGGTACAATATATTCAGAAATAAAAATAATTAAAATAAATATTTTTTTATTTTTATTCATAAATATTTTAAAAATACAGTGACAAATCATGTCTACGTAACAAACAAACAAATATAGTTTTAAATAATGTATATATAAACCCACCCCCATATATATATATATATATATATATATATATATATATATATATATATATATATATATATATATATATATATATACTAGTCATGGCACTTGAGTCTCGTCACGGCCGAAACTATATTTTTTTTAATGTAAAAAAATATTATTTGTATGTAATTTTTTATTATAATATAAATTTGAGCAGAATAATAAATTTATGCAAAAAAAACTTGTGAAGTGCAAGTTTTCTATAAAATATATGATTTTTAAATGGATATAAATTTATCTGTTTAGTAGGTTTCAATGAAATAATTAATATAAAATTATCATTATCATTAAAAAGAGTAAGAAGATTCGGATATCTGAATTATTGAATACATTGTATTAAAATTAGTTCATTTTATAATTCAATATAAATTAAATACAACAAATGAAATATAGGTTGTGAAAGAACCTGCATTGATCAAATAACAAAAATAAATAGTTAATTTTCTATCTCCGAAATGAAAAAAATATAAATTAAAAATTCATCCTCACATTATTGTCATTATCATTGCTATAGCAATTAAAATTATTATCAATATTACTATCAAAACAGTAAAAATCATTAAAATGCCCCCAGAAGAATTAAAAAAAATAAAAAACAATGACTAAAATTATCATTATTATTGTGCAAAAAATAAAATCATAAAATCATCTTATCCAAAAATCAGATAAAAATAGCAGGGGGGAAAAAACAAATATAAAAATGGAGCAATATCAATTTTAAAATGATCACCAATATAAATTTAAAATTTAAAATTGACCAAAATGAAAATAAAACCCCAATAAAAAAATCAAAAAAACCAACAGTATAAATGAATTAATACAGATAAAAAATAAATATTGTCCAAGAAAGATCGAAAAAAAAAAAGGAATCAATACATGCTAAAAAAATTAAAAGAATAAATGTTAAAGTAAAAGAAAAAAAAACAATATATATATAATTTCAATTGAATGCAAAAACTGTAAAAAATCAAAACTTTAGGACCAAAAAATAATAAAAGAATTTTAAAAAATAAAATATAGTGTAACCAACATAAATTAAAATTTCAAAACGGAACATAATAAAAATAAAACCCCGTCAAAAAATAAAAACAAAATCTAAAAGAACAAATGTATAAACATGGACAAAAAAATAAATATTGTCCAAGAAGGACAAAAAACCAAAGAGTTAATACAAAAAAGAAGAAGAATAAGTGTCAAAATAAAAAATAAAATATATAATTAATTTCAATTAAAGAATAAAAATAAAAAAAATCAAAACTTCAGGATCAAAAAACAATAAAGGGATTTTAAAAAATCAATAAAGTACAATTGTTGAACAAATTAAAAGAATAAGAACCGAAATTAAAGGTAATATATATGACAAATTTCAATTTTGATAAAATTAGAACAAATTTAAAATTACATACCAAAATTATTAAAGAAACCAAAAGGCAAAAAAAAATCAAAAGATGAAGGACTGAAATGAAACTTACCATATATAATCAATTTCAATTAAAGGGTATTATTGAAAATAATTGAAAATTCCATTAAAAAATCAGTAATAAAAATGAAATCAAAAGATAAATGATCGAAATGAAATTTACACAAATATGAGGGACTATATCATAATTCATCGGCAACAAGAGAGAGAAGAGGGGGGAAGAAAAATCATCCGCCACGGACCACACTATCATATTTCCACGATACGCACCACGTGTGGAGGCTGAGTACATAGTTGCAAACCATATGCAACGGCGAAAGCACATTTTTCGATGAAGGGTCACACCGCACGCCTCACCTGAAGGGAGCGTGTAGTCGAAACATTACTGGCACATCCGAATAACATGCCCATAGTGTCCTAGATTAAAAAAAATGGTCAATTAGCCATATAGCCCTTGACCCCAGCCATATCTACGAAAAAACCAGAAGTGGAAATTCGAAAATACACCCGGCTTCTAACAGTTGTTTTTGTCATTTAAGGAGGCTAATTTCTTCGTTTTAGTGTGTAACAAATTTGAAAATGTCATTTGTCTCCTGAGAAATCCGAAAATGCTTGTGGGCTAAAAATTTTTAGACTTGGGAGTAAAATGGTTATTTTACTGTAATAATTAATAGTAATATGTGTCTAGGTAAATAGTGAAGAAATATGCAGTGAAAAGACCACGACATTTATTGTTTAGTTAATATTTTCTACTATATATAATTATACCCCACACACACACACACACACACACACACACACACACACAAAAAAAAAAAAAAAACACCCCCTCCTCTAAGCTCACCCCCAGACAGCACGTCCAACCCTTCTCCCCTCAGGTCTTCCCGTTCCTAGCCCCTCGACACTCCCAAGCCCCTCCCCCCCACATACACAGAGAGACAGCCTCAGCCTCAGCCTCGGCCTCGGCCCCAGCCAGCGAGCACACCCACCCCTCCCGCCTCAGCTCTTTCCGTTCCCGACCCCTCCCACTCACATAGAGACAACCCCAGTAAGCATACCCACACATAGAGAGACAACCCTAGCACTCCAACACTCTTGATTGCTGCCTTTTTTACCTCTTTTGCAGGAGTTATTTTACTTTATAGTTGCGAAAACATCTCTTGGCTGTTTTTGCAGCAGCAGCTCAACAATTACTTTATTGGTGGGATTCAAAGTCAAAAACTAAGGTCCGTTTGATTATCTGTGTGGTTGGAACCGCGGTTCAACACAAATACAGATTAAAATGCGGCGCCAAACACCCATTGAGGGTCCTACTCCCCGTAGTTTCACGTTATCTCAGTGATTGCATTCCTGGGCTTTTTAAAGCATGTTCGTAGGCTGACTCAATAACTCAAGGCATCATGGCATGAATTGAATTTTATTTTGAATTGTTGACATTAATCTGGCGAAATTCGAATAACTTGGTGGATTGATTTCTAAACCAATTGACATGGTCAAGCTTGATCTCACAACCATGTCTCAAAGAAGTGCACTCGGTTGGCCCATCTAAATGCTTGCATTTCTTCCATTAATGCTCGAAGCTGGGAAGGACGATATCGATGCTTGCTATAGATGTAAAGCGAAGTTTCCGTAAACATTTGTTTGGTTCTGCAAGCAAGAATGTACTTGCAAGTCTGAAAACATAACAGGAGAACTCAAAGAGCACCTCAATATTTCGCCAGGGGATTTAGCATTTGTATCCACATGATCAAATGTATAGTTTCCCTCATAATATTCTGTATAGCAAGAATCTGATTCAGTCAGAGAATGATGGGTTTTCCTACAAGCCTGAGAGGAGAGATCCTTCGAAGAAAGAGTGCCTGTAGATAGAAATAGAAAGAACAAAAACAAAACGAGCAATTGGAAGACAAGTTCAGGAATTCACATGATGAACCATCCAATTGCCATGATTGAAATTGAACCCAAAAAACAAAATTAAAACAAATATCCAAACATGAAGTCTGGACATGCCTTTCCATATACAGATACAACAAAGTCATAAGATAGTTTCAGAAAAAATAAGACGGAAACGTCCACGCTTAATATCCCAATTGTAAGAGCATCAGACCATAGACTTGTGTCTAGCTGGAAACCAATGGGGCTGATACAGGCACTTCATCGCTGAAGAACTTGGCAATCTTCTCGGTAGGCACCAAGGGCAAAAACGATGATACCTTGTATCCCTTCTCTGCAGTGCTGAGTACGGTTTGATTGTACTTCTCAGAACAAAAGGCAGCAGTTGGCACAACCACCTGAGCCACTTGAGGAAAGAGTGGGAGCTGATTGAGCTTGCGCCAGGCAGAGACAGCAGCTTGTTCTGCCTTTGGTTCATACTTGGAGTAGAGCTCCTTGGCTGCAGGCTCGTACTTGGAGTAAACAGTTTTTGCCAATTCAGAGGCCGTTTCCTTCACACCAGCACGCTGAAATTCAGAAGCCACTGTTCGAGCTGCCACTGGAGCATTTTGAGCTGCCAGGAGTGCTCGGGATGAAACCTGTTTGACGAGAGGGGGCACATGGTTGTCCATATTAGTGACAGACTCATCCACCTGCAAAGTTCACAACCAAATCCTCCAAAATCATGCTTGATTAATTAAACAAGACTAAAATTCCAATTCTATCATCACAGGGTATATAAAGAAAAACGGCAATCAGATCATAGACTAATCCTAGCATCTTCAGAGAGGCACGGCATTCTTTTCTTTCAAAAAACAGAAGATCTTTATAAATGACCAATCTGGCTCGCATGCCCTCAGTCTTGTATTATGACCAAACAAAAGAAAAAACGATTACATACATTAACTCAATTACGAACAATAAACAAAGAATCGGCTAACCAGAAGGCACAAAAAAAAGAATATAAATTAGCTTATAGACATGAAAAGAAAACTATTTTCCTCATCTAAAGCATCATAAGCAATGAACACGGCAAGAAAAAAACAATAAGACCTAGGATCAGTCCACCCTCTTCAACCTCATTGGCAACACTCACCCTATCACAATTCACAACAATCTAACTTAAAATACAAATTTTACCAAATTATAAGCAATCAACATAGAAAAACAAGATTGGAAACGATAAGACCTTGAGCAATTCACCCAATCGTAACTCACAATAACACCCCCCCTATCGCAATTCACAACAATCTAACTTAGTACTATTTTTATCTAAATTATAAGCAATCAACGCAGCCAGACAAAATTTGAACCGATAAGACCTGGGATTGGTGCATCCTTTTCAACCCCCTCCCCTCAGTAACACACCTTATCACAATTCAGTACAACCTTACCATACCACTTTCATCTAAATCATAAGCAATCAACTTAGCGAAACAAAATTGTAAAAAGCATCCCGTGTAAAAAAAATAGAGCACAAGGCCACATACATCACCCTGCAATTGTGCGATCTCCATCATGCGTGCATTAAAAAGCATAAAACATCTAATATCAATAAAAAAAAACAATAGCCCACAAACACCACCTTGCTATTGTACAATCTCTACCATCCGTGCAACATAAAGAAACTCAAAAACTCACCTTGCGATCAACAAACTTGAGAACCTCAATAGGAACATCACGAAACTTATCATAAACAGGTCCAACAACACTCTTCACGGTCCCCTCAACAGTCTCCACACCGGGCTTCAACGGACCAGTCTTGTCCTTAGCATAAATATAGAGGTTTGTAAACGTCAGCACAGCATGTACTGCAGCCACTTGCACAAACTGCAAGTACTTCAGCCTCCTCTCCTCCTCCTCTATATCCTTCGAAAGCCCAATTTCCAAAAAAACAATCAAAACAAAATCCCAAAAACCCAATTCCCAAAAAATCAATCAAAACAAAATCCCAAAAACCCAATTCCAAAAAGATCAAATTAAAAAGAAAAATCAATTTAACAAAAACTCAGAAAGGAAACAAGAAAAAAAATCCTTACCAGTTGCTGTTGCATGTTGACATCATTTTCAGCCATAACGAGGTAGTGACTAGCAAGACAATTGATAAGAGTATGTTGAGAAAATTATGGTTTTCGATATGTGACTACGCATTGAAAAGGAGATGATTTTTTCTATTTATAGAGGGAATCAAGGAAAGGCCACGGATCTCGGTGTGAAATGGGTAGCACAGAGATCGGTGTGGATGGACGGCTACGGGGAGAGTTGGACTGGCACGTGGCGGGTAGTGATGCGGTGGAATTTTGGCTGGCATCAGGGGGTAGTTGACTCCTAAACTTAGTTGCTAAGTTTGTGTGCTATGGGATGGCAACCTTCGCACGGACACGCTAAGTTTGTCATCGAATGTTCTAGGAAGCATATTAAGGTAAGATTTATGGTTTACCATAAATTTATTCGAATTCTTAAAAAATATTAAATTCGGATGTTAATTATTTGTTCGATCTATATTATTGGTAAAATTATTGCATTGTATAAAACATGGTAATTAAATTTTATCTCCTGTATATATCAAAGCATAGATCACGAGCAAATAAATTAATTTAAATAATATTAGTTGAAATTTTAAAACGAATTTTTAATAATATTATATAAAAAAAAAAACAAATCAAGTCTTATTTAAGTAGTGGGTTGACACCATCAAATTTAAATTAAACTTTTTTATACTTAGAATAAAAAGACAAAGATGGGGTTTCAAATTTAACCATCAGGTTATACTTAGATTTAATAATTATGATGTTAAAAATGAAAAATAATTAATTTATATAATTTCACCCTTTTACGTATATTTCTTGTGATTTGGGAATAAGATTTTGTTTTCCTGAATAGTCCCGTGCAAAATAAGCAATTGCCGTTGCATTAATGATAAATTTCAAGCATGTTAGACTTTTACCAAGCAAGTGCTAAATCAAAATTACTGATCAACTTATTCAAAATATAATTTTAATAACATAACATGATCAAATATTCCATTAATGTATTACTGATTTTGTCATGCCCTTTAATAGGCATTTTAGCAAGGCGAGGTCCAAAACTTTTATGTGTGTTTAAGAGTGTGGTTGAAATTGATATTGAAAATATTTTTTTATTCAAAAACACATAAAAATTATATATTTTTAAAAAAAAAATTATTTTTGATATCAGCACATGAAAATAATCTAAAAATACAAAAAAAAAATTAGTTTTAAAAAAATATTTTTTACAACACAATGTCAAGCAAGACCTCGATGGAAGGACATGTCCGGCTCGAAAATTAATTTGAATTGATTTCAATATTCATCCAGTAAAATCTATTTCTTATAAAAGACATTTTAATAAGAAAAAAGAAAGAAATAATGGATTAGCTTGTTATCATATGAATTGATATTATCTAATGCATTAAAAGAGGTCAGGGTGAGTGATTGTAGCATGTGAGGAGAATCACTGTGGATTACGACAGTATTACTCGGTTTTCGGGTCGGTTTGTTTAGTTCGTCTTCGATTAAAATTAATTATATATTGTATTTTTATTCTAGTCCTTATTTTTTTAATTCTTGAATTGCTCCTAAATCCCTTAATATTTTTGATATATAAGATTTGATTTTTTTCAATTTTATCATTTGATTGAAATTAATAATATATTTGATTTGATTTTTGGCTCTTATACTTTTAATTTCTTTATTTTTTTTTCTTTAATAGTTCATATTTTTATCCATGTTCATATATATGTGTTTTTAGTTTTTTTATTTTATTTTCTCTTTTGCTGAGATTATATATATTTTTCAAAAATTATGTTATTAAATTTTAGATTGTGTTTATGATCACCTAAAAAATAATATTTCTTTTTTTTTCTTTGTTCTTTTTTTTTGGGTTTTTTTTGTTTATTGTTATTTTTATGTCAAATAATTTTTTTTTCTCTTTTGTTAAAGTTTTTAGGATTTTTTTATTGAATTTATTTTCCTATTAATCATGCAACAACAACAACAATAATAATAATTTTATTTTTTTTTCTTACTTTCTCTTTTGTTAATATTTCCGAGTTTTTTTTTCTCGGGATAATTTAGTAGTTTTTATTATTTTATCAATAATAGTAATGATATTTTTAAAATGTTAAGTTTTTGTTGTTGTTATTGTTATAATATGGTGTGTTGATGGGTATCATCATATCAAACCTACATAGTTGTTATATTTTATTTTTAAATTAATAAAATTTATTAATTATTTGAATCTAAATAATTATAAAAATTATTTATTTGAACCACAAATTAACACGAGCAATTAACTAGTAAAAATCGAATAATGATTCTGGCCACGTTATCAAATTAGATATTTAATAGATTTTTTTATATTAATATGTTAAAAACAATGATTTATTTTATTTTAACATAAAATTCTGCGCTTCCGAACGAGATTCTAGCAACCATGTCAGTAGCAAGTCAAGAAATCTGTGAACTGTCACCCATTGCATATCGTGCGGGCTACACGTGCGCTGTTCCACCCTCGCGCATTTTTGACCATGCATTTCTCAGTTAACATTCAAAATTAATACAGTAGCAAATTAATACATGTAAATAATCCACCTGTCTCTCCAAAAGTTCCTCCACCGTATCATCCACCTGCTCCGCCGCCGCCTCCGCCGCCATCCAATTATCTGGCAGAATACGAGAATACGATAACCTGCTGCTACATTCACCTGTCTTTACCAAAGCGAGTGCTAAAGTGTTCATTGTCAAAAGACCACCTACCTCTTTGTAGAGATAGACACCTGTAGCTTACAGACGGAAAGTTATTGTCGTTTTTTATATATATATATATATATATATATATATATATATATATATATATATATATATATATTTTATTAATGAGTATTTTTTCTGGTATTTTATAGATATCATTACCGATGAAATAATCTTATTAATAAATATCAACAGTAAACATCAAAAAAATTACAATAAAATTTAAAAATGTATAATATATGATGGAGCTACACACTTGAAAAATATTGTTTAAAAAACTAATTGCTTTCATAATTTCAAATCATTTTGATCTATTAATAATAAAAATAGTTTTCAAAATATATTATTTTAATTAAGATAAAAATACTTAAGAAAAACAACCGAATAACGCTTCCAAGCTCATAATTGAGTTGGGAGAGAGTGGATGGCGGCAAGTCGGTGAAGGATCAACGGTGATTGCAAGTCATCACACAAAAATCTAATTGAAATTAAAAAAAGTATCTGGTAACAATATTTTTTTTATTTCAATACAAATAAAAGGGAGAAGGGATATTGAGGAAGAATGATTGCTTGTCGTCCCAAATTTTTTCCTTTATGGACGATTTAATGTATAAAACACATGACATTTTCAAGAATTTAATATTTTTTAACTTATAATATTTACATAAATCAAATTAGTTTCCAAAAACTCAATACACCCCTGCCATAAGCTTTTTGTTATTTTTTAATAATTTTTATGCTAGTAAACACTATATTCTAAAAAATATATTTATTGATTCAGAAAAACAACTAAAATTTCGGTTATTCTAAACTCTTCTAAGTTATGTATGTTCTGACTCGAACTCAAAATCATAAATTCTTTGCCAATACATAACTCCTATACTCAAAAGCCCTTCAAATTTGCATTTGTTAAGAAAAACTCAACTCCAGATAAGCTCAATCTATATAAAAAAAATCTAAAATCAAAATAATGTTCAATGGATTAATGATCTGTTTTTAAACAGGTTGAACAAGTCAATTTAATATTTTTAAAGTCAACAGGCTAGGGGTCGGTTTTTAACCAGGTTAATCGAGTCAATTGATTTTTTAAACGAGTCCACTAATTTTATTTTATTTTTTATCTACTGGTTTATAACACAAATCAATTTGGTTTTGGATCTCTCGTGGACCTGTCACACCAACCGACTTGCAGAGCAGTGAAAAAAAGTATCCATGCAGCGAGAAAAGGCTATGGTAAACGTCTGGTACACTAATTTCAAACTTTTTATGAAAAGTTTTGTTTAGAATTATTGTTTTTTTAAATATTTATTGTGTGAAAATACATAGAAACAAAAGCATAAAAAATATTAAAATAATCCCAAAATAATAATAAAATCAATCAAAGCAAAAACAAAATTGATAAAAAAAAAGAGTATCGAAACGAAATTACCAAAAAGCGAAACATGATATCCCGACCCTTGTAAACTTTCGGTGGTTTGGCAAAGGGGACCGCAATTCGGGTTGTGGTTGCTTTTTATTTGGAGGTGTAGATTAATTTTGAAAATATTTTTTTATTTAAAATCATTTATATCAGCCCGTAAAAATAATTTCAAAACATTAAAAATTTTAATTTAAAATAAAAAAAAAATCAAAAATCAAAAGTACATTAAGGTGGATAGATGGACCCATCAGTAACAAACACAAACATGGCCGCCTGAAGAAAGGGAATTAATAAAATTAAAATAAAAATTGGGTGACAATAACGATGGTATTTTCACTGCTTCAGGCTATTCAGTCGCTCACTTTTCACGTGAAGGGCTTTAATTTGATGTGAATGATAGGAGGATGGGATTTGGTCTTTCTACCTATCGAAGATTCAATTTTTTGGATGTTTGACATTCTATTTAAAAAAAAAAATTAAAGTCATTTTAATATATTAATATTAGAAACTTTCTGCAGCATGCACACAAAATAACCCCTCAATCAAGCCAAAAATATTTTTAAAATAAATCCAAAAACACTTACAATTTACAACCCCCTCAAAAAAAAAAAAAAAAAGCTACCGGTCCACCATGAGGATTTCCATGATATGCTCACACACAAGTCCCTATAGAATATTAGAATTGCTCTCACCAATCAGGAACCAAAAATGAAATAACCCATCTATCATCATCATCATCATAATAATAAATAAGGCTCAAATGTGGAATTAACATTATGATTTATTTATTTTCTACATTAAAATACCAAAATTATATAAAAAAAAACACCCAGAAAAATCAATTTTTAGATGAAAAAGAGTAAAAAAACTCAGTCACTAGTAATTAGTAAAAGGTCCCCAGGATTAAATTGCAGTCCAATCTAGCACAATTCAATAATAATTAAGAATTATTTATGAGCAAAAATATTTAACCAACTAGAAGGGAAATTAAAGGGAAGAACTATGAAATTACACACATCCAATTTTAAAATAAATCAAACTTAAACCTCAGATCTCTCCACCATAATTAACAAATCTGAAAGCTTGGAAAATGGGGAAAAGAAATTCCCATTGCTAGAAGAAGAAGAAGAAAGAATAATAATAATAATAATAATCTTTTACAAAGACATTCAAATATAGTTATGACGACAATATTTCCATCAATAACATCAAAGACTCAACACCACCACCTCCGCTCCCTGTCTTTTCCCCTCAAGTATGGCAATCGATCCCATTTTTTTATAAGAAAAAAAAAGAGAGAGTAAAAGTAAATAAATAAAATTCAACTCCTGCACCTTGTGATGCGACTGCATCCACGGCTATAAGGATTAGCCTGGGCCCCCCTCTTGCAGTTGTAGTAAGAGGCGCCGCGCCTGGAGCAGGGAACATTGTTCCGCTGGAGCGCACCGTAGCTGATGTATTTGCTAGTCGCTAAAATACGCCTGTTGATCTCCGTGTCCATCTCAAACTCCTCTCCGTCCTCGGCCATGCACTCTGCTATAGACCCCTTGTTGCAGATTGATGATCTGGTGGTGGTGGTGGTAGGAATCCACCCCAGATGGTGATCCCCGCTTCCTTGAACGTTGGATAATAAGCTCACCACCGTCAATATCAAGATAGTGGCTGAGATCAAGAAACAAGAGCTCCACCTTGCCATTTCTTGAACAAGAATATACAAAAAAAAAAACCTCTCTTTCTAGCTAGGTTTTCTTTAATCAAAATGGTTTCTTGTGGGCTTCTTTTCTCTCTCTCCAGGGATGGCACTGTGTTGTGTGTGTTAATGAGCTTATAAGGTTTCTTTATTCTTCTCTCTTCATGAGGTTAAGACAACAGCTAAGAGGGCTTTGCCGAGTTGAAAGCTCGTCGACTTTTCATGATTGACTTTGATGTTGCGCTCTATTTACCATATTGCCATTTCTTTTCTCTTAAATTTCAAGTTCATGGGCAGCCACTAACTGTAAAGATAAGTGCGCCTGTTTTTTTCTATTGAAAGGAGTTTTTGTGAAGATTTATTTATTTTATTTTATTTTAAATTATTAAGTTGTTTTGATACATTGATTTTAATATATATATTTTCAGGTAAAAATTATTTTTTAAAGAAATGTTATTAGTTATTACACTATCAGAGCTCTAAATTGATCAGAGTTAATTTATTTTATTTTTAATAAAAAAATATTATTTTAAATAATAAAAAAAAATCAATAAATTTTGGTTGAATCGTTGATGACAATGTTTTAGACTGGGTTATATTACAGGTATTTTTATTTTTTTTTATATTGAGAAAGCATGATTGGGGCTTAATTTTAATATGTGGGAATGTTGGGCCAGATGATAAATTTCAAATATAAACGGCTGAGGATTAAAGATGTTATCATCGCCGTGCTTAGAATTATGTCGGTCGTTAATTAGCGAACAAAGGTTGAGTGCATCGACATCTCATTGATAGTGGATTACAACCACGCTTGAATTGATGTATCGAAAGAAATAAAAGTACTGGAGATGAAGACTCCAACAATGTCAAGTGGATTATTTTTACTTGTATTTTAAATTTCTTTCATTTTTTAAACTTTTTTACTTTTCATTTAATATTTTTAATCATTTTTTTATATTTTTACATATTCAAAACAGATTTTCCAAGAATTCAATGAGTTGACTAATACTATGTTGTTTTACATTGTTTTTTAAAAAAATTATTTTTTATTTTAATTTAAATTTCTTTTTTGTGTTTTTATATATTTTCATGTGCTAATATAAACCGAACTTTCAAATATTCACGAAGTTCAAGTAAGTTATTTTACCTAAACGATGTCATTTTAGGTGGGATTTTTTACGATCACAACTGAGTAAATCTATTTAACTCCCGATTTAAATATTAAATTAAATCGATTCCAAATTATATATCATAACTATATTTCTAATAACTTTTGATATAATAACTCACAAACTTATCCATGTAAAAAATTAAGAAAAATGGTTGGATGGTTTCACCAAAAATATTTCAAGCTGATAAAGACAGGTCATATCATCGTCATCGCTGGATCCATGCAAAATTTAAAGACAAAATGGGTGGGAGATATCTTAGATTGCCAGGGAGTAGGCTCCTGGCAAGAGTTTGGCACGATCCCACCTAAATGCTTGCCCACTAACAGCGAGCATGAAAAGGAAAACTGCAAATGTCAACTTCGTCGCCAAAACGAATAAAGATGGACATATTCCCATTTCCCTGGCTTAAATTCACAAGCACTAGCTGGCTTCTTGTCTTTTCCTCTCTCCTTCTTCCATCATAGAGAGAGAGAGAGATGAGGAGGAAATAGGGGTAAAATTAATACAAATTATGGTTATTGAACTTTGGTGTACATTTAAAGTTGATTAAATTAGATTTGTTGAGTTAAAAATCAAATAATTATAAGCTTAAATTGATTCAATCACTCGTGAATTCTCATAATTATAATTCATTACATTATTATTTTTTTATCAGCCTATACGAGCGGGACAACTGCGCTTCAAAAACATTAATCTAGAGTTCAAGTTGTGTTTTTATTATTATTATGTGACTATATATTTAAAAATGTTTTATTAATTACTAGCCACTTTAATCTTATAAGAACTTTAAAAAATGCTGTTAATAGATGAAAAACTATAATTTATATATAAAAAATGTAATGGCAAAAGTTATAAGAATAACAACTACACCCTTAGCTATGTATTATAAAGGAAAATGCTTGTTTAGGAGTGTATTTATTGTTATTTTTTAAATATTTTTTATTTAAAAATACATCAAAATAATATTTTTTTTATTTTTAAAAAAATATTATTAACACTAAAACATAAAAATAATTTATAAACATGTAAAAATATTAATAAAATAAAAAATATATTTTTTTATTAAATATACTTTCAAAACACAATACCCAGCATGAATCTTAACCGAAACACGTTTTCTCTTCCCCCACATGCCGCCGTTCCATTTTAGCTCGCAGTTGTATCCGTCACCGTTAATTAAAGCGTGTTTTTCCTTCCCGGCAATCAACACGACGTCAATTAGCATTTTTGTTTAATTTATTATTTATGTTTAGACTTTTTAGATAGTTATCTTACGTTGGCAACAATGAACATTACACATTCATTGTGTTATGTTATGGGTTCATAGTAAATTATTATTTTTAATATAAAATAAAATAAAATCCAATAAAATATATAACTCAGGTCGGGGTTTAACAAGTAAACTAGATATTAATTCTACTTAGTGTGAAGTTTTTATTTAATTCTATCTCTAAGTATTTGGTTGATTGTAAATAAATTCTTTATGTTTTATATTATATAATAAAATTAAAAAACAATTTAACCTCGTGAGGTCCAAACTAAGCAACCGAGTCGACAAGCTAACTATATATGAATCAAAATATTTAGGCAAGGACTTTATAAGTTTAAACTACTATACCAAGTTAGATAACAATCCAACAAGGTTTAATGATCCAGATGTGTTTTTTTATGTTCTAAGAAATTCATGTCCAACTCGCGGCGCATGCTCATAAAATAATTCTTGCTACATTATGTTTCCATTCTTATTTTGTGTTTTATGGAAAAAGACTAGGAAATAAATGGAATGTTTTTTTTCCCTTTTTTTTTAAAAAAAAATGCATATGAAAACCTTGACATGTATTTTTGTACATATAAATTTTTTAATATATAATTAAAAACCAATAAAACATTAAAACTGAAATAAAAAAAAATCAAATCAAGATAAATCGCATTACTCGATTAATGACCAGAATGATGAAATTAAAAAAAATAATTAAAAAGCAAATGCAATTATAGTGGATAAAAAAACCCAAAAGGGCTTGGGGGAGACTAAAAGCCCACGGGCAACGCATCATTCGTCGTGCTAAGACAGGCGACATTTCACCTTTATTGTCTAGATTTCAGTAACCTTTAATCATTGGAGAAATTGGTTGGTTAGTTTTAAATTAAAAAACCCTCATTGATAATTCTATTTCTACCATAAAAGAATATAATACACGTCAACACATTGCAAAATATATCTAGGGATTGCCTTTAAAATTACAATCATCTTGAAAATTAATATTTTTTGGGTCCATACCCACCGTGTGTGTTAATATATATCATGAAATCATTTTAAAAAATCAGTAATATTAATTTTAAAATTTACACTTAAATTTTTTTAAAAATTAATTTTTTTATTTTTTACTTTAAATATTTTATTTTTGTTTTTAAATCATTTTCATGTCCTAATATCGAAATAATTTACTGGAGTTGGAGCTAGTACTAGTAATATTGGTTTTGATGCCAGTTTTAGCACTGATAATCCTTTCAATAGTAATGTTTTTAATGAATTTATTAAAAATAATGAAGAAAATGGGGGTCATGGGACTAGTTTTAATTTATATAGCGCATTAGTAAAATATTTATTTTTAATTTGTTAGTTTTTACCTAATGAAATTCTATTGACATAATTATTTTGTAATGTATTTTCAAGTTATTTTGAATCATGTATGAATCTTAACTAATGAAGTCTAATGACCATAATTATGTTGTGTATTGTATTCAGAAATATTTTACTTGTCATTTTATGATTTTTCTACCCACGTGATTTTAGTTATGATTTTATAATTTTTATACAAAAAAATTCAAGTACAATTTGATGATTTTACGATTCAATTTTAAGATCCGAATTTCAAAAATATCTTTTATATGATGTCAAGGTAGCGATTTTGATTACTATAGAACTAACTCATACAGTGAGCTTCAATTTTAGCAAAATAATTTGTTTTTGTTGTGCTTTTTATTATTATTTTATTCTAATATCTTAACTTGTAATTTTAAAATATGAAAGGACTAAAATATATAATTAATTTCAATTTTAGTAAAAATATTTTTTGACTTGTTTTTTTTTTAATATTTTCTTATCCTTGAAACTTTTTTTCCTTGATATGTATGTTTTAATTAACCATTAATTTGAACATGTAAATATAAAATAAAAAAAGTCACTGCTATAATTCAAAGTAATTTGTGATGAAATATTTCCCCGCGACTTTTAAAGAACTATGTAATTAAATTGCCAAACCATTTTCTACTACCTTGAAAAATCCGTGATAGGCAAAAGGGCGGCTGAATTGCGAAAATCAAAGAGGAAGAGAGACTTTACTGCCTCCCAATCAACATTCAAAATCAAGAACGGCTAGAATAATTTTTTTCTTTTAAAGGTAAGCGCTGACGTGACGGGAATGAATCCGTTAAATGCGATGCTATTTTACAGATCATGATAGACGGTGTATGCGCGTCCTAAAACTAACCTCCCTTGCCAGCTGTCTGTTATCAACCTTCTCTCTCTGTATATATATATCATTCTTTTTTTAAAAAAGTAAAATAAATAAGAAATCTACCTTTAATATAAAATATATTTTTAAAATTCTCAAACAACTTTAAAATTATTTTGGTTTATAATAGAGTAAATAATAATATAATTGCAATTTTAAAATTCTATATTAAATTTATTAAGTTTAAATTTTAAATTATATTATGAAAAAATAACTTTTTTGGGTTAAGATATATTATAATAATAATAATAATAAATTTAATGTCCAAAAACTAAACCAGATATATCAATGGAATTGTAATAAACTCACATGTTTTTCTTGCCCAGTATATTACCAAAATACACAGATCATAATATAAAATAGACAGCATCATGAATTTATTTTCATTAATAATAATCATTTAACACGTCATAGGGTTGAATGGACCCACCCCTCATCTGTAGATTCCAAAAAAACTAGAATGGACAACATCCAAGGACCAAACTATACAGAAAACTGATTTGAATGAAATATATCTACTTAACTACTAGCATGCTCATTAAACTCCACGTTACATGTTAGATTGACTCGGTCCACTGCTTAATCTATTTAAAAATAAATATTTTTGATATAATTACATTATTTTCTAATATATAAAAGGTGACTCCATCTTTACCTTCTCCGCATGAGCTCCTACAAATAGCAGCTCATGCAGGGGGTGTCATTTTTGGCTTTGCAAATGGCACCCTCAGAATAATTTATAATTTAATTAAGATTAATCTAGCCCATCTCAAATAAAATTTATTCATGTTAAAAATTTATCAAAGTAACTTGTGATCCAATTGAAATTACCCAATCTAAGTCGACTAAACTCTACTAGTCAATTTCAAGGATTATTTTTCAAGCTATTTCTTATAAGATTGAAATTGTTTTTCATTTTGTTTTTTTATGTATTAAAATAATATTTGTATATTTTTTAAAATAATTTTTAATATCAACGTATTAAAATTATATAAAAACACATAAAAAATAATTTAAATTATGAAAAAAATCTAAACATATATTCTTTAGTTTTTTTTTCAAAACACACAATCAAATAGTCACTTAGCCCGGTCGCAGCTGCAACATCTTTGAAATTCGTGGGAGGTTAAAAAATCAAGGTTGTAAGGTCCTTGAATCGAAGCTTCACGTCACATTTGCAGCATCTCGCGGGCAATTTCCCTCCGGATGTGCTCCAAAAGCTTATTTTGGAGAATCCAGAAAAAAAAAACCCAGTTTAACATCTGCTGCGAAGAACATGAAGTAGCAGTCTAAAACAGCAAAACTATGCTCTCGCCCCTTCTTCTGTATACTTTCAATCGCCTGCGCTCAAATTCTTCATGCCCAAGTCATTCATCGCACTATATTCCTTTTAGAGCACAGGCTTAATATCACATTACCACTGGCACTGTCAAATCATGCCGATCCAAGCTCAAATGCAGTCTAATTGCTGTCGATCTACCCCAGGAAATGAAAGTTAAAAGCAGCTAACACAGCGAGTAAATCTTCACCTGTTCTTAAGCTCCAAAGATCAAATCAAGGGCTGCAAGATAACTCCATTTAGAATGAATGCTCGGATTTGCTTCATGAACATGATGAACAGAGGGCCCGTCTAATTAATGCACTGTGATGGATGATGAACCATCCACCGATCCCCAATGCCACAGAACCTTTGGAGGTTGGCAGCTTGCAATCCAATGTCCCTTCACAAATCATGTCCCAGACTAATGCTTTCAAGGTTGGGTCGATCCAATTACTATGCAGTTAGAAAGTCGGTATCCAGTGAAGAAATACGGTCGAGCAACATCAGCGCAGCACAAACCCAGCATGGACACGTGAAGCTTTTCCATGAGTTGCGCCTACCACCCTCATAATAAATTATTATTATTGTTATTATTATTACTATTAATAATTATTATTATCATTATAATTATAATAACTAAAATTTTTCTTACTATTATTGTTTAAAAAATATTAAATTATTTCAGAAAATAAAATGAAAAACTAAAATATTTTAATAAAAGGGCAAACAAGAAAATAAAAAATCAATAAAATTATTATTATTGCTACCTAAATAATAAAAATCATCAGATCATCCCAAAGAATAAAATAAAAAACCTAAAATCTTTAAAAAAAATGAAAAATAAAATAAAAAACAAAATGATAAGACTAAAATAAATATTATTAGCATAAAAAAATCATTTGATTTGAACAATAAAAAAAATGATAAAAAAGAGAAAAAAAATATCAATTTTAAAATGATCATCAGTACAAATTAATATTTAAGGACTTAATTGAATAAAAAAATCTCAACAAGAAAGAAAATGATAAAATTAAAAATATAAACACATAAATATAAGCATAAAATACTGGTTGTTCTGGAAGGATTGGGAAAATAAAATAAAAAAAAATAAAACCAAATAAAAAATTAAAAGAATAAAAATCTAAATGAAAAATAAAACATATGATCAACTACTATTGAAAGATAAAATTGTAATAAATAAAAAATTTTATAGGAAAAACTAAGATAGAAAAAATAAATAAAAAGAATAAGGACTAAAATGAACAAATCATAAATAAAAAGGACTTGTATGAATTTTTGGTTTGAGGAAAGAGAAAATGAAGAGAAAAAAATCTATAACTGGCAAGTCTCTAATCACCATGGCAAAACAGCCATGATGGCTCGTCTGATGAGATGATGATTGGATATTTTAGCTGCAATCATTGTCATCATAATTATAGTCACTGTCGTGATTACTCACACTGCTACTATTAATATAATTGCAATTATTATTATTATTATTATTATGATTATTATTATTATATTAATTTTTATTACCATTAGCGTTCTTAATATTATTTTACAAGTCGTTGTTATTATTGCCATTACAATTATAATTATTAATATCATAAACACCACAGTAATTACAATAAATTATCATCATCATCATTATCATTATAAAAACTAAAATTATCATTACTATTACTAATGAAACAATAAAAAATATCAAATTATCTAAAAAAATAAAATAAAAAACCCAATTTTTTTTTAATAAAAGACCAGTTAAGATAATAATAATAATAATAATAAATCATTAAAATTGTTATTATTGCATAAACAATAAAAATCATAAAATTATTCTAGAAAATAAAATAAAAAAACCAAAAACTTTAACAAGAAAAAAACAAAACCAAGATAAATAATAGTCCTCGTCCTTCTTTAAAAATTATCTTAAAATACCAAAAAAATTAATTTTTTTCAGAAACATTTTAAAAAAACAGTGTCAAGCATGTATTTAACCATCTCAATATTAAGAGCTGTGTTAAGAATACAATAGCGGTTGTTTTTCAAAATATTTTTTTACTTAAAAACATATCAAAATAATATTTTTTTATTGTTTAAAAAATTATTTTTGACATTAACATACCAAATCAATCATAAAATATAAAAAAATTCATTTTAAGTAAAACAAAATAATAATTTTTCATGACATGTCGTTTCTACCGTTTTTGGTAAATTTGTGTTAAATATAACTTGCTGTAAATAATATAATTTGAAAGTCATTTCAGATGATTAAGGAAGAACCTGCTGAAAAATATCTTTATGCGTAGGAGATTACTGAGACGAGAGATGGTGGTTAGTTTTATGCATAATTCGACCCAAGTTAATCCAAGCTTTAATTTAAAAAATAAACCATGATTAAAAAAAACCCCGGTATTTCCATTAACATGGCTTGGGCCAAGTCTCAAGTGGGCCGGTAATCGGGCTTCAGCTCAAAGGAAAGAAACTGGCATTTAGCAGAAACATGAAGGCATGCAAATTTATAGAACTTGAGCTCACTCACAATAGAAGAGGACATCGATCCTTAGTTGCTATTGTTCTTCACAGTCTGGTGGTGTTGACTGAATCCACATTTCGTCTCCATCATCATCACCCTCACCTGCTTTCACGACATTGTGAAAAGACATGGCCATTAGTTTCCACCCTTTTCTGGTCTATATATAACTTCTCAGTTCAGCTGTTTTATCTCCTGTTTCAGTATCAGAAGCCATGGGAGGAGGTTCTGTTGCAATGACAGTGATCGCATGTGACTGAAAATTAGCTAGCCGCCTGTTAAGATCACGGGGTCTCACGGCGGAGCTGCTTGGAAGTCTCCTCCTGTCAAGAGACAGAAGCTGTACGCGTGTCAGGCTCAACATTGCAGGTAACAGATATCATCCATATCTCTTACAACTATCACTGAAAATCTTCAAGTCACCGGATAGAATTCAGTGAACATAAAAGGCTTCAATTAGAATTAACTCATCAAGTCCTTAATGGACACTAAAAACATTGTTCGGATCACTAATTTAATATATCAACGTTTTTTTTAAATAAAATTATATTATTGTATTTTTCTTTTTATAAAAATCTTGAAATTGACTCCATAAAATTGATATGGTCAAAAATGTTATGGCGTCAACAAGCCGGGTTTGATAACTCATGCAAACAGAGGGTCATAAGAAACGGCAGCGTCTTAAGTCAAGACTCTAGAGGGGTAGTTCCGTCCATATATCCTCACACCCATACACTAGGGTTTGCGGCATATATAAACACCGCAAAAGAATCCAGCGACTCCTCCTCAGCTTACCCTAGCAGTTGCGGCCTCTCCTGTTTCCGGTATTCTCTCTCTCTCCTCGTATTCTCTTTCAGTAACTGTGGCTCGCTCAAGCACTCTAACAAGGTTTGTTTGTAAAATTAGGTGATCGAACGCTTTATCTGAATTTTTCGTTAGCAAAACAAGAAGGTCAAGATGCAGAACGACGAGGGTCAGAACATGGACCTTTACATCCCCAGGAAATGGTAAGTTAAATTCCTTTGTGTTTCTCGCATTGGGTTAGTTTTGTTCAGATTAAGAATCCCAGTTAAAGAGTTTGTTATGTACTTGTGCTGTTCTTGCAGCTCTGCAACCAACAGGCTTATTACCTCTAAGGACCATGCGTCTGTTCAGATTAACATTGGTCACTTGGATGGTAATGGCCATTACACTGGCCAGTTCACCACCTTTGCTCTCTGTGGTTTCGTCCGTGCCCAGGTATTTCTCTTTTCCTCTGAAAATTGAAAGTCATTTATTTGCTCTTCATTTTTTATGTGTTCTGTGATAAAATGTAGATTGTGTAGTTTTGGTTTAATATTTGTCGACAAGGGTTCCAATTGATGGAGAGTGGTTATATTTTGACCTGTGTAGATGGGGTTTTAGTTCTGTTGGGACATGTATTCTTGTCAGGGAATTATTCGTCATTGATAGTCTGATACCTTTTTTTATGTAATTCCATACAAGTTCTTTGCTTGATGTTCTCATGTTTGGTTTATAAATTTCTCTCCAAATGATTTTGTCCTTGCTGTTCGATTTATTTTTACAATTATATTTATCTATCTTGATGATGGATTTCATGGTTTTTTTTGTTGAGTGGGAAATTTTGTTTCCCGTGCTCTCTGCCCAATGATGCAATAAACAACTTTGTTGAACGGTTGCAAATGGCTGTTCATTGCTGGCCTTCGCGCACCACCACTTTCACCTCCACCTCCACCTCCACCTCCACTACACCACACATTCATTCACTGTGGTGATCTGTGAAGGCCTTTGATGAATCCTGTTTGCGATAAATCGTGTATGATTTTCAGAAGCTATGAGATCTGAGGGCATTTTAAAAATTATTTTATTTTTTAAAAATATTACATGGAAGGTTTATTGCAGCCGCATTAACCTTGTTGAGTGGTTGCTAATGCAATGGTCATTGCTAGCATTCACTGACTACCACTTTCACTAACGCCTCCACCACCTCCCTTTCACACACATTGATATGGTTTGGTGGTGTGATGGCTTTGAATGATAGTCTTCATTGATAATTTGCGTATGATTTTCAGAAGCTATGAGATATAGATCTTGGTAAATGCGTCGCCCTTTTGGATGCATTTCATCCATATTCATTACCATGTATTTAGTTTCGTTTTGAGTATCTTCATATTGATTTCCCTAAACTTAATTAACTTAAAACGTAACAGTTTCCTTGATATTCCCTGACTCGTAGATGTACTGATGTGTTCGTTACTCTTTTAAAATATTCAACTCACCCGTGATTTTATTCGACATATTTACAGGGTGATGCTGACAGTGCTGTGGACAGGCTTTGGCAAAAGAAGAAGACTGAACTCCGCCAGCAGTAACTGCGTTAGAGAATGCTTAATTCCTCTTTTTCTTTTTTTGCCGTGAACATTGTTAGTGCAGTAACAACTGCTATCGTTTTCTTGAACCATGTTAAATTTAGTTCTCTGCCTGAACAAGTTTATCTTTTACTTAGCTTGATCATATTTTGAAGAACTTGTATCCAAGATTTCATTTTTTTTTGTTAAATTAATATTTTTTGCCAGTTTGAACCCCCAATAGTGGTGGGGTTTTCTCCGTTACAACTAGGGACTTGTTGGCTACTTCCTTTAATTTAGACATGCTTTTTATTTACAAATGGAGGTTAAAATTATGGAGGATCAATGTCAACTGGTAAATAAATGAATAAATTATTGAAGTTCTGGTAAAATAAGGTTTGAAGTTCCAGTTTGATTTATTTTACCATAATTGTAATAATTTAGGCATAAAGTATGCCATTAAATAGTATGATACTGATGGCCTAGAATTTATAATCGATTTTCGAGAACCTGGAATTATTGGGCCACAAATCATTGAACAAATCTGAATAACCTAGGGCAAGCGTAGCGTAGCAAGAACGAGGAGGGACATTTAAGGATACGCAAGCTCATTTTAAAAAATAAATAAAGAAACGTTTCAGGGTCAGATCATGAGATATCTCAGGCAAGCTGGTCAAGTTAAATTTAAATAATTTGATTGGATTAAATTTGACATTTTGAAAATATTGTTTTATATTTTTAAACTGAATAATTTCATTTTAATTAGCTAAGAGTTTTTTTAATTTTTAACTGGGTTTGACTCAAAACGATTTGTTTGCAAATTTGAAGAGGGCCTACTCCTCTGTCAACGGCACATCTAATTATTTTACGTGCATGCATACATACATACAAAATGATTTAAAATGAAGTTATTAAAATAATTTAGAAAAAAATGGCAAAACTTTAAAAATTATGAATCATATTCTACCAGAAAAACAAATAACCCTTAATCATGACACCACATCCATGATCATTATTTATTTAAAAAATTCAAGAATTCTGTAAGAAATAAATATCAGGCTTGCTTTGGTTTTAGTTTTTGTAACCCTAAGGAATAAGAATATGTTCTAGAGATTAGTTAACTATGAGAAATTATTTTATTAAATGGATAAAAAAGAAGGAACTCAACATTAAACCGAACCTAGTTGAACAGCGAAATCCTGAATCGATACACTCGCGGGGTCAAACCTTCACAACCCAGAAAAATATCATCAGGTGGCTTTCCCGACAAGGTGAGCTGATATCGATCTCTGCTGTCCTTGGATATGTTGAAAGACAACAGGAGCTTCAAAAACCATTGGCTGGCTTGGAGAGGGAGACGGACTGGACTGGACTGGAGGAATCAGGTTCCTGGAACTGCCCGGTAAATGACGACAGGAATGTGCAGATGTCATGTTTGATTGGCTGAGCTGAACATGAAATCTCAGAATGTGATCCCGGCCCCCCCCCTCGCAATCTCCAATCCAAGTTTCCTCCTCTCTTTCGGCAGAGATTTTGATTTTGCAATGGCTAGCTTAAATCAGAAGCTTCTCTCAATGGTTCTGCAGCAGAAGTTGATGAAGCTCACCAGCACCACACTAACCGAATAATTCTCTACTTAAAAAATACTTTAATTTGTTAAAATGGACACCTCGATCAAGAATAAGAATAAAACAGTAAGATTCTCCTTCGATATCAAGCTTGGAATGTCAAACGATCAGTCCAGTGGGGAAGAGAATATGGACTCCAACGAGAGCTTTCTAGATATCGAAAAAGATTTGCAAAGGAAGCTGTTTCGGTAGCGAAATTCTGGAAAAAAATAAGGCATTAAATTAATTTCAAGGTTTAAGAATTAATGGAAATGATTCCATCTTTAAATTATCATAGAGTAGGTCCTACCAAATTCCTAATCTACTCAGGACCACGAATTCATTAAATAATTATAGATATGTTCTAGATCCTAGCTTTTATTATATAAGTGAGAACAACACATTATAAAGTGTTTTATATGCAAGTAAACATATTTTTAAAATATTATAATATAAAGTTTTAATATTCTTAAATTCGTTGTCTTGAACAGACATGAAATCAGTTGAAATAAGGTAATTAAAATCATATTTGATTATTAACGTTAATTTATTAATTTTTGTCACTAGTAGAAAATAAGAGAGGTGTTCCAAAGCAGTACAATTAAGTCAAAACAGAAGGTAACAAAGAAGCGTTTTGCTTATGATGACAAGGGTGTTTGATAATATACGTTTGCTTTTAAAGTAATTTTTATTTAAAAATATATTAAAATAATATATATTATTTATTTTTATTTAAATTCCTTTTGACATCATAATATCAAAATAATTAAAAAACACTAAATGTTGTTTCATTTAAAAAATATATATTATTTTAATTAATTTTTAATTGAAAAGCAAGACTCATCATGAACAAGAAAAACACAAATGGTTTTTTTTATTATTTTAAATTATATCTATATATATCTATATATATATATATATCAAAAATAAAATTTAAAAAATAAAAAAATTATTATTTTAAAGCTAGAAGAACTTTACCTTTCATATATCTACATACATTACAAAAATACCTCCCTTCCCTGATCATAGACTTGTACAAGCAGAGTATAAGTTCATTGTCACAATCTGTGAATAAGCCATGCATTGTCACATAACTGAGCATGCATTAGGGTTCTCATCGCTAAAAATCTCGAATGAACCGGACGGCTGTGGCGGATATGGATCCGAATCGGAGGGCGGAAGTACACAAGCGTTGCAATACGGCGGGGCATAGTATGAGGCCCCATAACAAGTGCCAGGGTGTGCGACAATACTGCTCATAGCGTACACCGTGGGTGCATAGCAAGTTATTGCTGGGTATTCATACGCATGATTTTGACGTGGAGGGCTGCGATTGGTGGGCTGTTGGAATTGGACTTGAGCATGCCCGAGACTTGGTGATCCAATGCCTGCTGGCGCATGGCCAGAATTTTCACCCTCAACACCAGTGTTGTTATTCCCGGTTTGCCCCTTCTTCTTCTTCTTCTTCTTCTTCTTACCACCCCCAGCACTACCCCCAGCTCCAACCTCACACTCACCGCCAGCTTTCTTGTCAGTCACCGGTGACTGGCCCCAGCCCGGTGAGGTAACATTTTTCTTAGCAGTAACCTCGTTAATCCTTACTTCAGTGACTCGAACATCACCACCTTCTTGACTCCCAACAACACCATGGCAACCTCCACCGTGTTTAGGAGAAGGGTCCTCGATTTTTACCACTATATTCTTGACTTTACATTCTTTCTCATTTTCACCATCATCGCCTTCTTCATCGCTGCTTTCTTCGTCACTCTCTTTCTCTTTCTCCTTCTCCTTCTCTTTTCCCTTCTCTTTCTTTTTATCTTTCTGCTTGTTATCAGCCTTTTCAGGCCACAACTCTGCATGCTTCCCTGTCTTTTTTACAAGTTTCTTGATTAAAGTATCTGCATCAACATTCCCTATTACTGTGACCTTTTGTTGCCTTAGATCAACATCTGCGGTGTAAACACCTACAAATACAATCATGGAAAAAATAGCAGCTTTAATGGAGTTCAGAACTAGAATCAAGGGTTCAGTCTTTACATCAAAATTAAAGATGACGAAGAAAGAGTGGAATTAACAAGGACCCGGATGGGAAAATTGAGAGAGAAACTATAAAACTTCTGTAGCTAAACATGGTGAACGAAATTAAACAATTTGTGCTAACTAAGAAAACGAGGGAATCTTGCAAGCATGTAACAAACATAAGAGGAGAAAAAAAGAAGGAATCAATGGAAGGTTTTACTGGGTTTACACTCTACATACCATCTATGCTACGCAAGATCCTTTTGACCTTCCTCTTGCACTCCTCACAATGAACCGAGACTTTCAAGACCCATGTCTGAGGAACAAATTAAGGAAAATGAAGCTAAAAACATGGAAAAGAAGGCAGTTTTATCATAGAAAGATCGATGATTTCCTTCTGGGTTAATTAATTAATTACCTTGTACTTGAGAGGTGGCCCTGTGTTTTCTGCCGGTGCTGCTTTGCTAGCCTCTGACCCTGCTGCCATTACGAGAGTTGTGGGTGTCTGCTCTGTACGAGGAAGAGAGAGCCAGGGAGGAGGAATTTGAAAAGGGGTGGAAGTGCTCAAGAACACTGAAAGATGCGAACTTGCAAGGACTCGACGTGAGAGGAAAAAGAGAGATGTAGGGCCTAAATGTTTATGCTCGGTGAGATGGAAATTAAAAATAGTGAACCTGCTGCCTACTGATATGTGAATATTTTGGCACAACATAATTTTTAGACTTAATTTAATTATGTTACAAATTATAAACGATGCCTGATTAATTAAATTAACATTTGATACCCTTTTTTCCTCTTTTTTTTTTTATTTGAAAATATCAAATTTGGTATTATAAACATTTACATTTTACATAATTGACTACATATATATGTTCCAACCAGCTAGTTTTAGGTGAAACTCAGAATATAATTTATATTATTTTTTAATATACTTACTCAAGTCAAATATCTTTGGATTTGAAACTTGAACATATCCACTAATTTATACTTGATTTTTTTCAAATAGTATGAGACAGTGAGATTCGAACTCGTAACCACATGGTCAACAAAACTCTGATACTATGTCAGAGAAACATCTCGATCAAAAACTTAAAATGCTATGTAAAGCTTGAAATATAATTTATATTATTCTCTAATAATATCAAATTAATGGATTTCATTTGTGATCACAAGGACATTTGATGCTTTTGCCTAATGCTTTCTAGTTAGATGGTTGAGATTAAATTGGAAGTCCTGGTTTAAAAAAGTTAAGTTGAAATTATAAAACTTCATTGCATAATTTCTCAGCTATGGTTTTGCTCAATATATATTAAATCAAATATAATTTAAATTTTATTTAAACTGGGATTAACATTGAATTAATCACTTAACTGACATGCAATGTCAACTTATAACCTGATTGATTTAATCAAGTCCGTGTAAGACCTTATCAAATCTTAATATTTATCTGGTGGATTTGGAATATGTTTATTTTTATTATAAGTCTACTGTGATGTGTATTTTTATTTTTTATACGTGAAACACCCTTGACAGTGGTAATGGTTTGCTTGGAATAATTTTGATGGACCCTTGCCACCTTGCACTATCAATGCCACGTGACAGCATATACGTGACACGTGAAAAAACATGAGGCGATTCATGAATGATTAAATTTAAAGATTAAATAGTTACTTTATTTTTTATTTTTTTTACTTTAGAAGTTTTAAATTAATATTTTTAATTATATATATATATATATATAATTCTCTGTAAAATCGATCTTTCAAGGAATTTTTTCCTGATATTGACCTTTGAAGGATTTTAAGCAAGCTGCTTGCAAGGCAAAGGGAAAATGAAGGTGAATTTCTCTTTTTATACTTCTAATAATAGAAAGGAAAAACTTTTTTGTTTATTTTTTTCTGGGAAAAAATAAACAAAAAAGCTATTTATAAAAAGACAGATAAACACTCTTTGTTAATTGCAGATCGAGTGGCTCCATACCAATTTGTCGGCCCAACGACCTCAATCTGCTCATAAAAGTTTTTTTATTCTTGTTTTAAATTATTATTTTTAATATTTTTAAATTATTTTGATGTGATAATGTTAAAAATAATTTTTAAATAATAATAAAAATAATATTTTAATATATTTTTGAAAACAATTTTAATCACATGTTCCCGACCAATTCATGTCCGAGTCGGTCATCTTTCGTTTTTCTTTCCAGTTACTTATAAGACCCAACATTATATCTATCTATCTATCTATCTATCTATATATAATTCTCTGTAAAATCGATCTTTCAAGGAATTTTTTCCTGATATCTTACAAATATTAAATTTTGCCTGGAACTGGCCATGCCAGAGCAGGGAATTGAGCCGCGACGGCAGGGGAAAAAAGAAGAAGAAGTAGAGACGAGAATCATAAACTCCAATATATATTTTTGATGAGGACTCTAAATGACAATATACATTTACCAAGCAAGAAATATTATGGCTCGAGGAGGACTAGAAAAAACCTAAACATGGCACCTTATCATACAAAGAACAAGATCAATATCACATTTCTAAAGAAGAAAGTTTTAGAAATTCTCTTTATGGAAATCGAATTTGGTTGAAGTTTTCCTGGAGAAATCCTGAGCTAATCTTCTTAGTTCTCCGGTCAATCCTGGTGCTCCACAGTAAAACAATCCTGCAACAAGAACAAGCGACAATTAGCTTAGCTCGGCAATGAAATGCAATCCTTTCATTTTTTTTACATGAACTTGGAAGATTAGTGTTAAGATAAGGCAACTTACCGACTCTTTGATCAGGATAGTTGACAGCTACATGCTTGAACACTTTTCGCCAATTAGGCCTGGCAAAATGTGTCTTAACTCTTGTTTCGGAGACTATATCGACGCCATTTTTAGCATGCTGAAGAGATTGAAGCATGGTGATCAAAGCTGATCGAGCATCGCCTTCTTCGTAAACACTTGTGCAATAATTATGAAGCTCGATGACTCTATCTTGATCATATTCAGCTACCTCATTCATTACACCTCTAAACCACTCGAAAGAGCCCTGCTCGCGAGTGACCCAATAAAAGTAAGCTCGTTTGGTTGCGAAAGGCTTTCTGTTGTTGCCCTTCATACCGCTCTCTACAATCCCCTCTTCCATATCCTTTTTCTGCTTAATGTTGTTGAGCACATCTTTGACTATGCTTATCAGAGGGGTGGCACCAATGCCGAGCCCGACAAGAAGGAGAACGTCGTAGTTCTTGTAGTCCTGTGCCGGCGCCCCGTAAGGTCCGTCAATCAGTAGCCTTGGCAACCTGCTAATATACAGGATCATTACTATGATCTATACAGCTCAAATTCAAATAATTATTTGAAAAAAGCAAGTGCTAATGAGAAGGAAATCAAGCAATTACCTAGGCTGATTATCGCGTTGTGCCATATCGGCTCTTAGAAGGCCACTTTGATTGATTGATGCTGGCTGACATACCTGCAATATTTGCACAGCCCCACAAGACAAAACAATGAGAGGAGCAAAATGTTTAGCTGTGTGAAAGGGATTTCCCCAAGAATCGGTGAGTATAAGTGCAGGAATTCTTGCCAACGAATACCTTAGAGAAAACAGCTTTGAGTTGCGATGTCCAGTCACCTAGAGTTCGAATATGGATGCTCAAATAATCATCTCCAGGAGCAGAAGTAATTGAAAATGGATGCCTGAAATGCACAGCAGCATATATTTTTGCTTCATTTTATGTCCACGTTAAAAAAAATGAAGTGAAAATAGATCAATCGTTACCATTGAAATCTAGAAACAGCAGAGCAATTTACGAACACATATTGCCCACTAGTGTATCGAAATCCTTGTGGTTTTGACATATGCAACGAGAGTACATTTCCAGGGTACACTGCAACCTGAATGTTGGAGATGAAAATATATCAGTTTTGCTTCTTAATTGAATACCACACTACTAAAGTTGTTGCTTAAAATATTGATGAGCAAATGAACATGCACCTTTAATATTCGCACGGATTTATAACCTGATCGAAAGGCACGAATCAAGCGTTCACATGCATATAAGAGAACTGGTACGGCAAGATACATCCATGTCTGTCAGAGGCAATGCAAGATCAGTGCTAATCATTAGACAAAGTTATGGTGATTAAGTATAATTGTTAATGTTAATCCAATCATTGAAGTAAACTTAATTACGAGTGTTGTATTTGTTTACAAGAAGCTTACCGTTTTCTTGTACCATTTCTTGGAGAGGTAAAGATAGTATCCGTGGATGATGAAGAGGGCATAGACAACAACAAATAAGTGATGTGAATACCAGAAGGCATTGAATCCTGTTAGCCTTTTTAGGGTTTTAGGGAGGCTTATTAGCCTGTTCCGGCGGAACCAAGGTTGAGCTAATGTATAGGCTATGGCCATTAGCACCACCATCACCACACCGGTCCAACCCTCGGTCCCTTTCACAAACCACCAGTAGTCGTCAGGCCGGTGCTCACCAAAGAATTGCTTCATTGGCTCGTACTCGGCATCGGTAGCATGTAGTAGCCTAGGAAAGTCACATGTAAGATGGGCACCAGCATGCAGCCCAACTCCTATAGCAATTCCTAGAGCAATCACCTACACAATGCAAGCCAAAGAAATTACAACTCAGACCTGAATGGACCAATAAAAAAGTAAGATTTTTCCCATTTTCTTGAATGGATTGTACCTTATGGAAGTTGATGTTATCATCAAAGGGAACAGTCATTCCCAACTTGGTCCTGCTTCGAAGCCAAGTAATCGTGTTTCTACAAACTGGTAATAGAATCAAAGCCATGTTGAATTTAAGTGTCTCAGCTGCACCTTTTGCTGTGGTGACACAATAGCCCATGACATCGAAAACGGCACGGTGCTTATATTGAATGAATTTCCATGTGAACAGAGCAGCACAGATTGCAAACCATAGTGAAATGACCCAGATTCTTTTCCAATTGTCCTCGACGAAGTAGGATAGCCCCCGATAGCCTCTCTTAATGGGGTTATGATCTTTAGTTGGCACAAGTTTTTGGCTTAGAAGTTGGCTTAACATGCGACTGTCGGTTGCTGGGTTTGATGATTGGCTTGGAGCTTGGAGCAGGAGCATTTCCAAGTTGTACAACTGCATGAACACAAATTAAATTAGCAAGTTGAAAGGAAATTAATAATCTTTTAATGGGTCTAGTTTTGCTTATAGAATTAGGCAGGCCATAAAGGGGCTAGATCCGATTGGGCTGCCGTAAAATTGCTTTCAATTAGAGCCCTTAAGAATGGGCTGAGGCTGGCTTAGTTGATCAAATTTTCCGACCAGGGAAAGAAACAGAGGAGTTTTGATATAAACCTCAATGAATCCAAGGTTGGCAGGGTCCAGTTCTTCCATAATTAAAGCTGCATACTCCTCTGCTCGTTCTTGAATCTTTGATAGCTTGTTAGCAGAAGCACTTAGAGCAATAATCTGCAAGATTCAAATAAAATAAATGTCTAACCGATGTAATTTTATGATTATTTTATTTTATTTTTGGCATTTCATTTTTTAATATTGATCTCACCTCTTTCACCTCCTCTTCTGCGATCCTACCATCTGCATCTTTGTCCACCCTGCACCAGGCATATATATATATATATATGTCAGGCAAACATGTCGTAATATATATATAAAAACATATAAACGATAAGTTGTCGACATCAATATCCTTGATGTTTGTTAAAAAATATTAAGCTAAACAAATATAAAAGAATGGTTTCACATGCAGCCGTCTGCTTGAATTCCGGTTTCCATTGCTTGCATGATATATATTATTGATAAAAAAGAAATCCGTGATAAAGTCTCACCCTAGTTTGGTCTAAGTCAATGGGTTTTAGGTTGATATGCCATATTTAATATCCGAAATATTTAAAAAGAAACCCGGCTCAAGCCAAGCTTTTAATTATCATATTAAATTGTCAAACCAAGCTCTGAGTCAACATATTATTAGATATACCAGTTAGGCAAATCCAAATTATCTATATATATATATTAAAAATAAATAGCAGTTGGCTCTTACATGTCAAAGAAAGTCTGTAGCCTAGCATCGAAGCTCTGATTTGTAATTTGTTGCCAGAATTCATACAGTTCAGCCTTGATTATTGAAGGTGTTGTTATGCCTCTCCTCCGAGCCAATGCATCGAACAATTCGCTTGCAAATTCACTCGATTCTTTCATCCCTGATCACATCAGCACCATATTTTTCTGTATCAACAGTGAGACCATATCTATCGAACAATATTTTTCTCTTTTCCATTTTTTTTTTAAAATATGAAAGAACGAGCATGCAATCACTCTAAAAAACACAAAATTCAAGCATTTCAGAGCATGAATGTTTGCCCCTTTCGTGATTTTAACATGCATGGAAGAAGGTTTGGTGACATGATCAAAATATCCTTGATTAAATTATAACCACTCTATCATCTCACCGTCACAGACGTACCTATACATTGGCCAAACTTTGATTTTGGGAGAGATCCATTAACAGCCAATTCATGGAACCTTGCTTCGATTTCAGACCAACCTTCACTTCCAACATTTTTGGCCATGAACCTTAGCCCTTCCAGGGCACGAGCAGCTCCAGACTTGCTTCTGTCATACTTGTCAAACCTCCTAGAAGATGTCATTCTTTTAAGTTCTTGTGAAACCTGCCTCAGCTTAATAGAAAGTTGTGATCCAAGAGAAGGGTGCTTTCTCCCCAACTGGCTAGCAAGAAATGCTGTCTCTGAATCACCTCCCTTGATGTTATGCACAGAAACTGAATCATCGCGAACATCTAGAGTGATCTCAACGTATTCTTCATCTTTGAATCTTGCGCTTTTCTTGCTGCTGTTTTTCTTGGTGGTGCTCACCAATGGACCGCTTAGCGGACCACTGTAACCAATTCTAGTGCTACTCGTATTGCTTTCTGTCTCTGACAATGAATCTTGTTGGTTTTCCTGGATCTCCATCTCCTTTTCTTCTAGAGTTTTGAAACAGTGCTAGCTCGCTTGGCCTCCTGAATTAAGGACCAAATCGAAACATGTTAGAGTATAGCCATATAGGTGATCAAACAACTAAACTGGGTGCAATATTTAGTACAATCTGACTAAAATAAGATGTCGTTATCTCTCTTCTTTTTGTTACAAAACAATAGACACTGGTATCAGTTGAGCTATAACGTCAGTCCATCGATCACGTCGAGCTAGCTAGCGAAGTTCTAATTGAACATTGCCATTTGCCAAGGACATGACTTGGGATGTAATTCAGAAAATGGGATACTGAGACGATGGAATGCATGTTGAAACATAAAATCATCTACCTGAGAATGACTCGAAATGGTATAAAATCTTTCAACGTCGCCTGAGAGTACTGTACAAGACAAAAGAAGATTGATCGAAGAAAGTGAGTGTTTCTGGAAGAAGAAATAGAAATTTGCCTTGAGGATGTCAAGAAGAAAGCCAGGGATTTATACTCATGCGGGGCTGGCTTAATAGTGTGGATGGTTTTGGATGAGGAAGAAAGTCAAAAACATAGAAATCCAGGGGCGCATCTGGGTTGCCCTGAAGCGGTAGTTATTTGTAGTAGTTAGGGTTCTTATACACGTCTTCAATTCTAGCATGGAATATTCAAAAGATTACCCTTCACCTACCCAGTTTCGTCAAAGAAGAGACGAGAGAGTCATAGACAATTAACAAACCTACGGAGAAAAAATATAAAGTTTACATTAGTGACAGATCAACCATTAGCAGATAACGTGGTAGGGCATATCATTATTGTCAACATAACCATGCTCGCGCTCTTGGCTAATGAATCCTCAACAGTTAGTAGAATCAATGCCAGTTTTGTAGTAAGTTGTTTACTAGAGTATTTTTTTGTTAAAAAATATATTAAAATAATATTTATTTATTTATTAAAAATCTCTTTTAATTATAATTCAGAGCTTATTAACCCTTATGATCAATACATGACAAAATACTCAGCCACCAATGCTAATTTTATATCAACATTAAATCCTTTCTCACGCAACGTACGTACGTATATCATAACATAGAAATTAAAATATTCTTCTAGAAAACTTTGTTTCGATAGATTTTGAAAGTCAATTATAATTCACTCTAAAGATTAATAACCTCAAAACAATTGAAATAGGTTGTAAATGGGTCCAAGTTAATTATGATCTCAAAATAAATAAATAAAATTTACGAGAGTAATTAAATACAAAAAAATAGTAATTATAAAACAACAATTTTTAGGGTGAGTTTGGGGATTGACGTGCCACCTCATTTTATAAAAAAAAACATAAACAGTAGAATCTGCTCGTGAAAATCTTGTTTGATTTGACTAACTTTATATATATATATATATGTTTTCATAATAAAGTATATTTGACGCGTTTTGATTTTTTCTGAGGATGGATTTCTCTATCTTAGCTTACAAATATGTCAATTAAACATTCCATATTACTTTTGGAATTTGGAACAATAATATATTTATATACAACATATTTCCTCTCTGTCCATTTTAGCGGTGAATTGATGTTTTAGTCCGGCCATGTGATATTGTTATGTATGATGAGATCATGGTTAAGTGTGCAATGCATCATCAATATGATGTAAAATAATTTCTAGTGTGCCTAACTATATATAGTCTTGAAATGCGGCCAGAGAATAAGCATATGCCATGCAGGTAACTTATAATATGCTGAACAAAACTTAATTTCAACACAAAAAGATTGTTGAAATGATTGCGTTGTTATAATAATTATAAACTTTCATCCGCAAGTTGACTCAGATGCAAGGGATAAGTTATGAATCACTGGTGTGTGTATAATCATCTCGTAAATGTAATGTGATGATAAAAAACTTGAGAATATATTTTGAATTCGAGTTAGGGTGTATATTTTTTATAAGAGTTTGAGATAATCAAGATTTTACCCACTCATCTGGACCTTCAAAATACATTTTCCGGGGAATGGAATTTCCTCGAATCTAAAAAAAAGTGTATACATAATCCATTAGTTTAATAAATTAATTTGTGTTTTTTTTCATGTCAATAAGATTTTCTTCTTCTTCTTCTTTTTTTAAATCCAAATCAGTCTAAAACATAGATAAATTTGATTCGAGGTCGAAGATATGGATTTACAACTATAAAATAAATAAATGAATAATGGCAAAGGAAGATTTGGGATTTGAAGATTGCAAGAAATGTTTGAAATAGTCTAAGGTAAGTGTAAAATATGCCCGTCAATTACCTGTTATAGATACCGTGTAAAGCAAATGTAAATGCAACCTTTATTTTAACTAATTTAGTATAAGAATTTATCTATACATTGATTCTCAATTATAAAAAAAAAGAAAACAATTGAATATACAGAAATTAATCACATTTCAAATTCTTACAATAAGTTAATGGGTTAGTGGAGAGGTAAGAAAAACAAGGAATAAAAATCAACAATCAACACCAAAACCTTAACTTTTGCTAATGCGTTTGTGGTAATCCCATTTCGTAGATAATGATGATGCTCTCGTGTCTTCACATGGAATGATCAAATAGAATAATCAACAAACCGACTAGTGCTTAGTGTAATCCAGTTTTTTCGCCTTTGTGATGCCGACAATGAACACCTAATCAGGAAAACAATTAATTTAAATTAAGATGAACAACCTTATTAGTTAGCGATGATTCATGTCAACCTTCCATGAGGTCGAAGTAAATTACGAGTGGGAGCTGTCCTGGCTGATAGATCAAAACCTGGTTTTGACAGTAGTAGTCTTAGCAGTAGAACAGAAAAACTCTGATCTTTTTTTAAGAAAATTGCTAATATATATATATATATATAGATATAGATATAGATATAGATAGATAGATAGATAGATAGATTCCAGTAGCTGGAAAACATCCACCCTCGACTCCTGCTAGCAGTATACACATCACAGAAGATGTCAAAAAGAAAGAAGACTAGCAACAATGACGTGCGGGTGCACACAAACGAAAGTCAATCGATCTGGGCTCGGTTTCGAAAACAAGAAGACTAAAAGAACTTGCCATGTATGTTCCAAAATCAGCTAAGCGGCCGCTAGATTTAACCAGGAAAAAAAAGTCAACTTTGAAGGCATTCTCGTCGAGGTCTTGACCCTTGTGGATCGTGATGTTATCTCCACGTTCCTGGTATAGATTTTCCATGTTAAAGAGAAGAACTGGATCAGCAACTTGTCAAAAACAAGTGAAAAAGTGAATCCTATCTCCTCCTGATCAGTAAATCCTCCCTCCATGAAAAGACTTTCTGCTGCTGTCTAAATGCTTTGCAACTTGTAAATGGTAATACGCGTTTTGTTGAAAAATAAAAGACATAATCACTGTGTTTGGAGACTTGTCGACGTCTCCGAATCGATAGTGGGTGCTTGGATGTCGATGTTTGATTCTCTACGTTTCGAGAAGTTAGGAGCCGAAACACGGCCGATAAATCATGGTTATATATATATATATATTTCATAGGTCAATACCATATATTATACCAGCCCACTCATGTTTTTTTATTTGTGTAATGCCCATTTTACCCTTCTTGTTAGAAAATGCATGCATCTCTGTGCTTGTTTAAGAACGTACTTGAGATTTATTTTTGAAAATAATTTTAATGTTAAAATACTTTAAAATACTTTTATTTATTTTTTTAAAATCATTTGTATATTAGTATCAGAAAATAATCTTATTTTTTAAATTTAATTTAAAATAATAAATAAAAGTCTTTTTTTTTTTTTTACCAATGATGACCTTAAACTTTTCGACCAAGTTATTTTGGTGTTTCTACGACGCGTACTCGTCCTTGTTGATTTGATTACTTTGGATTATAACTTGATTTATTGATTTTAAAAAATAAAATATACTTAAAATATTTATATATGATATTGCGATGATCGGAGATCTATGGAGAAGAATTCTGGAAAATATAAATTGGGGTAGTTGCAACCAGTTTTATTTTTTTCTCATTTAAAAATCATATTGTTAAAGCCAACCGAGCCATCGTTTTTCTAATTTAATCTGAATTGAATTTGAACCAAATAATTAAGCTTATCGAATAGGTCTGGTTTAATTTAAAAAAAAAACAGATATTTTTAAACATCTTTTAAGAAAATATTTTAATAAAAACTCTGGTTTTAGAAATGTGGTTAATATTATTTTTAAAAATATTTTTCGTTTATACATATATTAAAATAATATTTTTTTTATTTTTAAAAATATTTTTATATTAACATATAAAAATATTTTAAAAAATATAAAATTATTTTTAATATAATTTTAATATTTTTCAAAAATATTTTTAAATTACAATAATCGGTTTATTATATATAATCTCCTGTCGAACTGCTAACGAGTCAAAGCCCATTAGAAAACACCCCCTATATATAATCTCCTGTCGAACTGCTAACGAGTCAAAGCCCATTAGAGACCGAATCAATGACAGCTGTCTCGATGAATGAAAAGCCCAACGTTTTAAAAGCCCATTAATTTTATTTTCGATAAAAAAAAAAAAAAAATGCGCCCTGCATTTACTCCAAATAATTATATTTTTATATCATTTTATATTTTGCTTCTGGATTCCTTTTATCCTGCCATATCGTCTTGTCCATGTTTTCCCTTAAGGACACGTCACATAAGATTCCTGCCTCTTACTTCTTACCCTCAAAATGTTGAATTATATTTCAACAGGTGAGACTTCTTGTGTCTTCAATGTATGTATCGGCAGATCATACAGCAATAATCCGCACCGTATTCCATTATAAATTTAAATTAAACGTGATTAGGCGAGAATAGTATTAAAACGAATGATTTTTTAGAAATTTCTAGTATTACACCTCTCATTTTAACTATATAATAGCTTGAAATTAAAGGATTTGTTTTATTTGTGATTCCAGGTTCGGGTCTCATGATACGATGATCATTAAAAGTTTATATGATTATTAACTATAAAATATATAAAATTAGTTAAGATATATATAAATTAACCTGACATTTAAGATAATAATCGTGAAATTAAAAAGTTTACTCTCTTTATAATCTTGGATTCAAGTCTTATGATATAATAATTATTAGAGATTTACATTATTTTTAATTTTATAATTCGAAGTAATCTATATTCACGTGAATTGACATGACATCTGAGATATTAATAATAATATTAATTTAATAAAAATGAGTGTATCTAGTGGCACATGTAATGGAGCTGACAGTACAGTAGTAGGACCATCGGCGTATTGTCTGGACTGATATGGAGTACAGTCATATTCCTTGGCCAAGCCCTTCAAGATCCGAATCATTGTACCCTAATAAAATAATTTTGATACCATGAAGATCTTCAAGGTCTGGCCACCAACATCTATTTTTTTTTGAATTTCTGGCTGGAAATAAATCTGTTCTTCGATGATATTCTAGTCTTATCTTTACTGTGATTCTTAGTTAAGGTCAGTATCCAAATTAGTAGTTAAATTGCAACAATGCCCCACGTCCCCTGGTTGACTTGGGAGTTTGAGGCGATTGCTTGAGCTTGAATCAAGTAAAAAAAAGATTATCTGCATGCTAATGACTTGACTTATTTCATGAACGATAGGGATTGTTCTTCACTTCAAGCCTGATTTGTTTTTAATTTCTCGGTTGAGTTTCATCAATGTTATCATTTGAACAAGTAAATTTAATAAAAAAATATTTCTTATAAAAATTTAAGTTGTTAACCAATATCACATAATATAATTTTTATTATTTTTTAATATTCTTTAAAAAAAAAACCTGTTGAACTTGAAACTTGCATAGATCTACATTATATTATCTTGTGCTTGATTTTTATAAAATAAATTAGAAACGATGAGATTTAAACTTATGACCATCGTGTCTTTAAGGTTCTAATATCATGTTAAGAAATCGTTTCATCTAGAAGGTTAAGCTTGTAGATAAGATGATTTCCTGACATGGTTTAATTATATATCATTTAAAAAAAATAGAAATAAAAAATCAAATAAAATGTCAAAGAAGTTTTTATCGATTTAAGACTTAGGTCGATAAAGTTATACCGAAGCGACTACATCATATTAACTTAACTTTAATCTGAAACTTATTCTGGAAAACTAGCTATCAATCAGTCATCAGAACAGTTTGACAATCTTTTTGATTATCCACCTTGCTTGCCTTGAATTGGGCTCAAAAGTTTGACCAGCTCATGCATGATTTTACTTGAGCCTAATATTTAACTCACTAATGATCTCAGACAGTTCTCACAAATCATTCCCAAAGCAACTAATCAGCCCACAAAAGGATCCCTTTACTTTAATCACTCCAGTTGGCTCCAGACAGGCCTCTCTCCTTTGTGTTCCGGTCAGAGACAGCAGAAAGGTTCGGGTTTTAAACGATGTTGTTTTTTAAAAAACAAGTTCTTTTCATTAACCTGACCTAGACCTAGACCTAGACCTAGACCTGGCTCGGATCAATGAGTTATTAAATTGACCCGCCAGGCCGGGTCGGATCTTACAGCTAGGGTCAGGGAATGGGGGTGCTGGAGAAGAGAACTTGTACCAACACTCTCTTGAAAGGTTAGGCGAGTCCAACCAAAGAATTGGGACCCCCCTTGAAAACTTTTTCGTGATCTGTTTTTGTGGCTCTTAGCAGCTTAAAGCTTTGTTCACCTGTGAAACCTCATGACTCGATATTTCAGACGCTAATAAAGATTTTGGTATCGCTTTTTCAACTTGGGAAGTGCAAAGTGCATGGTTCGATGAAGTGCAAAAACAGAACATACTCAGCTGGTCAGATTTTCGAAGTTAAACATAAGAATGGGAAACAAAGTAAAAGGTGAGGACAGTATCCTAAAGACGAACTGTAACACAATTTAACAATGTTTTCAGGGAATTTATGGAGGTGAACAGAGATAAGAATCTATGAAGAGAGAAGTAAAGAAGGCCCAGTACAGCTACAGCTGCTAAGGCATAGGGATTTCTTGGAGTAGCATTAAAGACACTGCATTACATCACCGAAAATCAAATATTTTTCCAAGAAAAAACAGTAGGAAAACAATGTGCTAGATTTATAAGCAGAAAGTTAGAATTTACGCTTTGATGATTTCTAGTTGAGGAACATGAGTTGTGCTCCTCAGGTTCTCCGCGTGATCTTCATCGTCACTGTTTTCATGCTTGTATTATTACAAGGTGCCCACCTTTTGATTTATGATGCTTCAGTGGATGCACAAGGGTGCATCAAAGCTCTTGGCCTACCACTGGTGGATACTATGGAGGAAAGTACAGAAGATGTTAATGATAAGAAGAGAATTGAGAAAGTTTCAGGAGAAGATGAGAATAAAGGGAAAGAAGCATTGATCGTTCAAAAGTTTAGAGCTTTACTTGGACCAAAGAGTTCCAAAAGAAGACGCTTGTCAGTTGAGTTTGTGTCACCAGCACCTTCCCCATCAGCCACCATTGAAGCTGAGCCTCCAGCCTTTGCTCCTGCTCCTGCTCCAAAGCCACCAGTTCATGTACATTCCTATTCCCCACTGCATCACAACCATCAAGCCTCAACACCACAGAAGATTTGGAGAGAGCACAAGGATAAGAGTAGGCTTCAGACAATTCTTATAGCAGTTCTAGGGTCTACAGGAGCTGCTTTCTTGGTTTGTGTTCTTGGGTTCTTTTGGCTCTCTGGCAAATTCAAGGAGCACAGGAAAAAATCTGCAAGAATAATGTCAATGCAAAGGGAAAAAGGAAGAAGCAGAGGTAGATCAAAGTTTGTGAGCTCTCGAAAGTCACCAGGCAAGGTGAGCTTGAATCCTGCCCTTGATCTCTTGTATCTTAATTCATTAGAAAAGGATTTGGAGCAACGAACTACATATCTCAATCGAATTCCTGAAACTGTAAACACGTTATCAAATCATAGCACACCAAAGACTACAATACATGAGAGGCAGGAATCAAAGGAAGAATTGGCACTGAAATCAGATTCTGCTAATGCCAGTAGTTCCTCCACAAGGGAAATCATGCATGTTCATGATGATGTGGAATCAGTGATGTGTGAATCTGATGGTGGCATTTATTCGTCTGGGGATAAAATTATTCCCATTGACTGCCATTCATCAGATGATGAATCTTTTCACTCTTTTATTGATTCTCGATCATCTAATGCTCGGCTTTCGAATGCTTCAGCTGGTAATCTCAATGATATTTCTGAAATTTCCCCCTCAAATGCACTAAGGATAATGCCATCTCCTTCACCAGCTCCAAAAAATCCAAACATTCAAGAAGAAACGCCAGTTCACGATAAGAATTTTACAGTTCAATCCCCGCCACTGCCACGGCCCCCTCCCCCACCCCCACTTGCTTGGGCACAAAGAATGTGCATACCTCCTTCAAGCAAATCTTTGCAGTCTACCAGAATGACATCTAAAGCTTCAAATTATTCTACATTACCAAATTTATCACCTCCTAGGAAGTCAGGTGCTCCTTCAGGATCAGACCGAACACCTCGAAATCACTTGCCGGCTTCACCTCAAAAGTCTCCCAAACCTCCAGGAGCGCTATTAAGTATTCCTCCTCCAGCATGCCCACCTCCATTCCTGAAAGGGAACATTGGCTCTACCAGTGGGCAACGCCCTTCACCATCTCAACTTTCTCAATATACACCACTGGGAAAAGATGGAGCGCCACTGACAAAATTGAAGCCACTTCATTGGGACAAAGTTAGAGCGGTACCAGACCAAAGCATGGTGTGGGACGAGATAAGATCAAGCTCATTTGAGTAAGTTTGTGAATTTGTATTTACTGCAAGGTTCCAATCTTCTGCTTGGAGTTTACTAACATGAGGTTTCTGTAATAGATTAGATGAAGAGATGATTGAATCACTATTTGGGTACAATTTACAAAGCAAGGAGAAGAATGATGAAGCAAAGAGCAAAACTCCTTCACCAAGCAAGCATGTGCTTGAGCCAAAGAGACTGCAGAACATCACCATTCTCTCAAAAGCCACAAATGCAACTGCTGAGCAAGTGTGTGATGCACTAATGAGAGGTGTGTTTTGTAAACTTGAAAGGCCCTGTAATATCTCAAAATCCTCCTCCAATAGTAAACAGCAAAGCTGAACAGAATTCTAAATTTTGCAAAAGCAGACAATACATCTTTTAAGGATCAAAGTTAGAAAATTTCAATCAAGAGTGCATCTCCTCTTGCAAATGGATTCCTGATAGATGCCTTATAATTACAACGAACTATAAATTCTTTCGATGCATTTCGTTAGAAGGGAGTACTGTGTACAAATATACATAAAACATATATGCTAAATGCCTACAACAACTGACTTACACTGTGGACATTAGGGGATGGCTTGTGCTTACAACAACTCGAGGCACTGGCAAAGATGGTACCTACCAAGGAAGAAGAGGCTAAGCTATTCGGTTATAAAGGAAACATCAATGAGTTGGGGTATGCAGAAAAGTTTATTCGAGTGGTTCTTAGCATACCATTTGCCTTTCAAAGAGTTGAAGCCATGCTTTATAGAGAAACTTTTGAAGATGAGGTGGTTCATCTGAAAAACTCTTTTTCGATGCTAGAGGTAAACATCAAACCATGCAACACGCAAACCTTTCATCGAAACGACATTTCAACACAACTAATACCTCTTCCTTTCTTGTTCTTGTTCTCTACCAGGAAGCCTGCAATGAACTCAGGTCAAGCAGACTCTTCTTTAAGTTGCTTGAAGCAGTGCTCAAAACAGGCAACCGAATGAATGTGGGAACGATCAGAGGAGGTGCAAAAGCATTCAAACTCGATGCTCTCCTTAAACTTTCTGATGTGAAAGGAACAGATGGTAAAACTACCTTGCTCCATTTCGTTGTCCAGGAAATAATCCGGTCTGAAGGGATTCGAGTATCGAATAGCATCATGGGGAAGATCAGTCAGAAAAACAAAACTAAAACCGTCGAAGAAAGAGAAGAAAATTACAGAAGAATGGGACACGACCTTGTTTCAGGTCTAAGCACAGAACTCTACAATGTCAAGAAAACAGCCACATTAGACCTTGATGCTCTTGCAAGTTCTGTCTTAAATCTATCAGATGGAATGGAAAAATTACAACAGCTAGTAAACAAGAACTTATTGAACGATGAAAAGAGCAGAAACTTTGTTCACACAACGAAAACCTTCCTAAATTATGCAGCAAGGAATCTAAAGGAGTTGCACGAGGACGAGGATAGAGTCATGTTGCATGTTAGAGAAATTACAGAATACTTTCATGGAAATTTGAGCAAGGAAGAACCCAATCCACTTCGTATTTTCGTGATCGTAAGAGACTTTCTGGGAATGTTAGATCATGTCTGTAAAGAACTTAGGAGCCTCAAAGTCCCTGGCAGTCCAACCCTCTAGCTCCATTTAGGTAGATTGGATCTTTGCATTGTGTGTTTAGAGTATTATCATCCAATCACCAACTTGTTCAACTGATTGAATTGGAGCTTGTTTAGATCGATTGCCTTGTGACTAGTCCCAGCTAGCTAGAATCAGGTCTTTGTTCAACTGATTGAATTGGGCATCAAGAATTTGTAATAATAACAGTCTCGTGGAGTTTCCACCGGTCTTACTTATTCTTCCTTCTCGCAACTTCTTCTGACGCTTTGACGATGTCCGTTTCCACTACTGTGAATCAAAAGCCAGAGAGTTAATCCCATCAGCCTTTTCAAGTATTCTACCCCCTCTTCTAGCCTCTTCCAGTCTTCGCTCGACTCCCTCTACCTTTGTTCTGTACTCTGCTTTCTTTTACTCGAACATGAAGTGTGAGGGAAAGTCTGGTAAGGAATGTGTGTACGAAGACAGGGAACTGCATGGGATTTATCCAACGAAGAGAAATGTAGAATAGATTTAACTGGTCTCAACCATGCTACTAGATCCCGGCCTGCTTGTAACTGGGGTCAATGCAAATTGAGTTTTTTTTTTTTTAATTAAAATAATATCATTTTTTTTTTATGAATTTTAACTTACATTAAATCTCATCCAATTTAATATAAACCTGATTTGAATTAGTTTTAAAATTAATAAATGATCAAGATTATGCTTGTGATTGTATTTCAAAAATATTTTTGAAAAAAAAATATTTATTTATTATTTTAAATAAAAAATAGTAATTTTAAATTATTTTAAATATCAAAAATAAATTTTAAAAAATAAAAAATTATATTTAATTATATTTCTAAACAGAAAAACACATAAAAAAAACAAGTATTATTATAATATCAAAAAAGTTATAGTTGGAATTTTTTAGAACTCTAAATCCATTAGTTTTATAGAAAATAAAATCTCAATTTATCCCTTTCTTTTCTATCTGTCTTCCGGCATGACTGTCAATTGCATAATAAAAAAGAATTCGAGGGTCGATTGCAATTCAATTGAATATATGGGCATCAATTATAATTCTGCCAGACAGAGAAACCGTTCTCCACAAACCAAGGTTAATAAACCTACACGGTCCAGAGCTTGTTAGCCTAAAGATTTTTCACACCTATATGATAACTTTAATATGGATGTCAAGAGTTTTAATATTTATAGGATTTAATTTCACATCATTTTTTTTTAATTTTCAGCTTATATTGCCAAAATTTTACATGGTAAAAAATACATTGTAATATATTCTCAAATATGTTATGATGTGTTGTGAAAATAGAGATGACATACACTTGAATCACTTGATCATTTGAAAGGTTTAAATTTCCATCCTTAAAAATATAATAATTATAGAGTTTTATAAAATTGATAATTAGCACGGTCTTATCCGCTAGGGGTATGTTTGGTATTGTTGTTGCTATTGTAGTTGAGGTTGAGAAAAAATAATTTCAAAAATACGCTTTTATTGTGGTTTAAAATAAGCAATGAAGTGCTTGGTTAAGACTGTGATTGAATTTGAGGTTGAAAAAAAAACAGTTTTGCGTGTTTGGTTACCAAGATTTTTATATTGCTTTTAACTTATGAAATTACTGTAAAGGACATAAAGTAATATACTAATTATTTTTTTTAAATATGTTTTTGTTTAATAATATATTAAAAAAAATTAAATGTTTCGTTTTTATATCAAAATTATTAAAAAACACTAAGAAATATTAATTTTCAAAAAATATATATAAATATATTTTCAAAAATACTTTTAAAACGCATTAGTTGGATGAGTTTCGTGTCATTCCAACTCTAACGCTTGGACTGTTGGAAAATTTGGGACATCTATCTACATTTTTTTTTATTTTTTTAAATAAAAAACAAAATCAAACTGGGTCTGACCCAAATAAATGGGTTGACCCAGATAAGTTGGGTCACCAAGCCCAACTCTACTGGACTTGGGCTAGGCTAAGAGAGACCCAGCCCAAGTCCAGCTTCAATATGCAGTGCAAGTGAGCAGTGCGCTTCATTGTTCATATGAATTAATTCATGTGAACAGTAGCTTCCGACCGACCATGACAAGAGCATCAACGACTGATGCCGATGGGTAGAGGAGTCCAAGATGGTTCTTTATGTAGTGGTTTCGTCAGGCATAATGGGCTGTGGTGGTCGAGAGAAGCGTCAGAAGGTTGCGCGCTGCTGCTGCTTCATGTTGGAGCTGGGGGAGATGACCGCCATCCTGAAGGTTATTCTAGTGAAAGGGAGAGGTTTACGGTGCCTAAGGAGGAGCTTTTGTTGCTCGCCAATGACTGATGCCGATGGAGGAGGAGAGAGAGGCTGCAGCCATAGTTGTTCTAGAGAGAGAAACCAGCGACCGAGAGAAGGACGAAGTTGCTGGTGGTCCTACTGAAAACAAGGTGGCTATGCTACACATTTTTAAGGCGCAACCATTGTTGCTCTGTCTCTGTATTTGGTTTTTTGAAAAGAAGAGAGAAATGCAAGCAAACACACCCTGATAAATTGAAACCTCAGTTTAAAACACAACAAAATACTACTGCATATAAACCTCGGTTTTGATCGTGATTTTGGTGGGTCCCATGGCAATATAATAGCATTTCATGGGTTACCAAATGGATGTAAACTGTATTTTTTTTGAAATGCTGTTTACACCGTGTTACCAAACGAGGTCTAAAAATAGACAATATAATTAAAAAAAAAAATCAGATTAAGTTTTAATTTAAAATTGGGCCCAAGCTAAACTATAAATATATGAATAATTGAACTAACTTGAAAGCCCGAAGTCAAAATCTCCCGAACTGCGCGGGCAAAATCTTAAGTTCTGGCGCGGGATCGCATCCATCCACGCACTTTATTTCTCCGTCTCTCTCAAAACTAGAAAATCAAAACTTCTCATCCCCAATTTCTCACAGCTGCAAAATTCTAGGGTTTCCATCTGCTTCTGCCCGACAACATTCCTATCACGTTTCACTGATCAGGATCTCTCCATCACCGCCCGCACATACGTAAACGCTACACACAGATCTTGTACAGATACGTATAAGAAACCGACCGGTCGCTTAAAATCACGAATCAGTAGCACAGTATATTTTTTTTCTTTTTTCTTTTCTTCTTCCAGTGCGTTTTTTTGTTTGCTGTGATGGGAAAAACTGTGGCTTGTGATGGAATCGTTGAAAAGCTCATAGAAATGGGGTTTGAGAGTTGTGCGGCCGAACAAGCTGTTAAAGAAGTTGGTCCGTCGTTGGATAAAGCTTTGGATTATATATTGAATGGCTCTTCGAGCAGAAATTGTGAAGGTAGTGGTGGTATGTCTAGTGGTTCTAAATGCTTTACAAGCAGCAGGAGTGGCAAGAGAATGCTGTCTGGTTCTGCTTGTTCGGGTCAAAAGCGACAGTCTAGTATATTGGAGCATTTCCGGTTGCCGCGCAAACGAGGCATGCTTAGTAGTAATATGTCTGATATTTTGGTTTCTGGGTCGAAGGTTTTGCCGCATAGCGTGAATGGGTGCGAGGAATCGTGTGATAGTGTGGATTGTGGTAAGGCCGAGGATGTAGTGGATGGTTTGCCAGTTCGGTGTAAAGAAAAGGTGGTTTTTGGACTGGATTGGGAGGAGAGAGCGAAAAGGGTATTGCAAGAGCGTTTTGGTTATAGTTCATTAAAGGGTTTCCAAAAGGAAGCCCTGGCTGCTTGGGCAGCTCATCAAGATTGCCTTGTTCTTGCCGCTACAGGATCTGGTATTGTTTTCTTCTTCTTTCCTTTTTGTTTTCATATATGATTAGCTTGGTTTGTTCTTTGTTCTCGTCAGCACTAGTAACTTTTGTTATATGATTATTTTGTTGCAGGAAAATCTTTTTGTTTTCAGATTCCAGCATTATTAACAGGAAAGGTTGTGGTTGTGATTTCACCGTTGATTAGCTTGATGCATGATCAATGCTTAAAGCTATCAAAACATGGAGTCTCTGCGTGTTTTCTTGGATCTGGGCAGCCTGATAGCAGTGTGGAAAAGAAAGCAATGAGAGGCATGTATGACATAATATATGTCTGCCCAGAAACAATATTAAGGTAAGCTGCGTGTATGTGGTTCTGTTTTGTGTCTGAAAAAGGGAGTTTGTTAGCTCTCCTGATTGAAAGAGTGGTATAATTTCACCGCAGACTGATAAAACCGCTTCAGGGACTTGCAGAAAGTCGTGGCATAACTTTGTTTGCTATTGATGAAGTTCATTGTGTTTCTAAGTGGGGACATGATTTTCGGCCTGCCTACAGGTTGGTGTTCTTCATTCTGTTGGTTGCTCCATGATCCTGTTTGTTATACCTATTCTCTTACAATCACAGGCTGGTTAGATTGGTTACTTTTATACATATATTTGTGAACTTCATGTACTGAGAAGCACCATCAGTGCTCAGATGAAGCTAAACATAGCAAATTCAAGTTAAGAAAGTTGGCTAACTACGTGTCCTTTCTCTATTTAATGTTTGTTGATATTCATCTTATCAATAGTGATTTTATAAGAAAGGTGGTATTGTGAAGCTTTCTCACAATTATCATGCTATTAGACTCGGCTTAAAGCACTATATGCTCAGATGTCACCACGACTTATCAAGAAGGATATTGTAATGTTTCAGGCAATTGTCTGTTCTCCGGGAGAACTTCAGTGCTTGCAATCTAAACTTCTTAAAATTCAACATCCCGCTGATGGCATTGACTGCAACTGCTACAATTCCGGTTCGAGGAGATGTGCTTGAAGTACTGAACATGTCAAAGGAAACAAAGGTTGTGCTTACTTCGTTTTTTCGGCCAAACCTGCGGTTCTCGGTAATCTCCCCACCAACTTATGTTTGAGTAGTTGTTTGACCTATCAGGGCTCAACTTTTCTTGTTCTCTTATTGTCGAAGGTGAAAACAACACCCAAACCTGTCCACCATAATTTGTTGATAGCGAGTAAAAGCGAAGAAGGGAATAGGAGAAAAGGATTGAAAAGCATCTATCAAATTAAAAAATACTGATTTCTACATAGGTGCTGTTTGATTTGGTTAAATTCCTGCAGGTCATAAGCATCAGAATTACTCTACCTAATTTGGATGCATAGAACTAATCGATATATTATGATATATAAACAATATGTATCCATATTTTTCATGTACAAAAAACATGCTTCCAAAATTTTAATTGCAGTACAAGAAGTCCAAATCAAAACTTATGACATGCACATCTAGCACATTTTCCATCAAGTTTTCTTCTTATTCCACCTTTGAGAATAGTCCAAGAGGACAATGCATCATAATGAGCAGAGAGTGGTTCCTGCTTGTATTATTTTTATTATTTAATGGGTTTTTTTTATCCCTGAATGATGTCTATGCTTTCTATTGAAAGGAAGATTAATGTGAATAATGCAAGAAGTGTGATTTTTTCTAGTTTCATATCAGGTTTTATGAAACAAAACATTATGATTGTTTCAGCTTCACATTGGAAATTTTGAACATGGTATATGGACTATTATAAACCTGCATCTGAAATATTTAGCCTACATCCAAGAGGGCCATGATATCAACCTACTATTTACAGCATCAATATGTTTTCTAGGTATTGCAGTAATCATGTCCCTATGAAGTCTGTTGCTGTTACAATTGGACCTACTATAGAAAATGGAAGCTGGCAATGCTCTAAATAGTATACATGTTAGATTAATTCCTGATGGAATTTTTTGTTAATTTTTTCCCTAATGAATCTCTATGATTTCTTCTCATGTTTTCAAGTTTTCTTCCTAACTTGCATGTCTTATATATCATATTATATTGAATCATATCAAATATCTACAGGCGTGGAAAACCAAAACTCATTTGCTGCTCTTACAGGTAAAACATTGTAGAACCTCTTCTCCATCTTCTTATGGGAAGAATTTGAGCCATTTGATAGGCATATATGCTGGAAAGAAAAGGTCTAATGAGAAGAAGTGGAGTAGTATCGGGGAAGAAGTAGATGATTGCTCTGACAACTCCACTGATAATAGCATATCTGATGGAGATGTATCTTCTCCAAATGACATGGACAGAATTGAAGATGATTGCTGTGATGTAGATGATGATGAATTAAATTTAACAAAGGAAAATGGATCAACTGCTTCAAGGGAAAAAGAAATGTCAATTGAATATTTGGAAAATGATGTCGATATCTTTCACACAGTGGATGATTGGGATGGTATACATCTTTCTATTAATTTAGATTGCTGCATTATACTGGCTGGCTGTAAAAACATGCCGTGAATGCAACTTAGGACTTGAAAAGAAAATTGCAGATGCAAAGTATTGAGTTTTATGCCAGTGATGATAGAATTGCAAATAGAAAAAAGAAATTTTATTTCATCTCTAACCTCCATTATTGATATATATTCTATTCTAATTCTTATTATTTCTCATTTTGAAGTTGCATGTGGTGAATTCATTGGACAATCTCCTTGCAAAGACCAGTATATTTGTGAGTCATCTGAAACAGTCGATCCCTCTAGTAAGATAGAAGACAGGTCGAAACTTTTGCAAGAGCCTTTAGAGGAAGGACCAACCATCATTTATGTTCCTACAAGAAAAGAAACATTGAGCATCACGAAGTATCTTTGTGGTTTTGGTGTGAAAGCTGCTGCTTATAATGCATCGGTATGTATCACATGGTTGTTTCCCTGGTCTATTGGATGGATACCATGTAGTCTATTTTAGTTTGACAAGGACTTTCTTGTTCTGTCATTAAGCCTACTGAATCAACCCTGCAATTGAACTGGAATCACTTTGACTTGGTTGTAATATAATGCAACATATTGGTAGTGAAACTGCTATACTGCATAGCACTTGATGGTGTAAATATGACAAAAGGAAAGCTTTCTGATTTGATGGCTGATCTATCAAGCAAAAGTAACCTCAACTTCTAATTACCTTTCAAACTGCTTTGCAGATATAATCATTGGATTTTTCTCTATTCGTATTATTCCTTTTTTTGGTTGGATGTGATTCTATTTGCTCACTTGTTTTTGAATCTTTCACAACACATGACTAAGGTAGTTATGCTACGTCAAGGTCTCTGTACTCCTGTGAAAACTTCTTTTGTTTAACATGCAACTGACCCATGGCCATTTTCCTCTCTCAGTTGCCAAAATCACATCTAAGGCAGGTCCACAAGGAATTCCACCAAAACATGCTGCAGGTATGGGCAGGGAAACTGATCATTCTGGATTGCATGATATATCTTTCATCTGTTTTTTGAATTCTTAATGGTGCTAATAACTTGTGCTGTTTGAACACTAAGGTATCCTGTATTCATGCAGCATCCTGTTTGGGCATGTCTTGCACCATTTCTGATCTCCATTTTTTGTCCGCTTATGATAAAATGAATTTTCAACAATTAAATTTATTCTTATTGTTTATTTCTATTTCGGGGATTATATTTCCTCTTTCTCGGATGCACTTGACCTTTCTAAATGTTCTGCCAAATGGGGGTGCTGAAAATGACATAGATTATATTTCCTTTTTTTTTATCTAACTGGTTCTTTCCTTATGGTTTTGTGGAAGCTAAACCTCTCATTATCATCCTTTTTCATATTACTCTAGGTGGTTGTTGCAACAGTTGCTTTTGGAATGGGGATTGACAAATCAAACATCAGAAGAATTATTCACTATGGCTGGCCACAGGTTAGCAGTTGAGATTTGATATATCTGCAATATTATATTGGATATTGTTATCCATTTGTACTCAAGGATTTGTCATAATGTTGTAGGAAAAATCTGGTGATATTTCACTTTTATTATCCTGAGTAATAGCAACAGTTCACTTCTTCATCTGGCAACTTGTCTGCCTATTCTCTTTTCCCCTTTTCTCATATAATTCTCAGCTATATATGTTCTCCCTACGCTTCTTTCATGTAATGTCCAATTTTAGAGTTTGGAAGCATATTATCAAGAAGCAGGCCGTGCTGGAAGGGATGGGAAACTAGCAGAATGCAGTGAGTTCTTCACATATAGAGTACTTATCATTATTGGACATATATCTTTTTTGGTCATAATTTTAAATTTGAATAGAAGTTCCATGCCATGGTGGTGATCAAAACTTGTACAGTAAACTCCCTTTTCATACAATATCTGCTCCATTCTCTAGAGTTGCTTCCAAGTGAAGGATTTGTATTCCGGGATGAGGCACTGCATGGTTGTAATAGAATACAAAATAAATAAATGATGTGTCATCCGCTTCTTGATTGTTTTTTTAACTAACAAAAAAACTCTTTTTTGCCAAGCAGTTCTGTATGCAAACCTGTCAAGAACACCATCACTTTTACCAAGTAAAAGAAGTGAAGCTCAGACAAAACATGCATACAAGATGTTGTCTGATTGTTTCAGGTCCACTTTGCCTTTCAAGACATTTTTTGCAGTCCTGCATCTTGGCTACCGTTTCATCTTTTTGTTACAGATTTGCTTTTCCTTTTTTACTTGTCTTCTTGCAGGTATGGAATGAATACCTCATGTTGTCGAGCTAAAATTCTTGTAGAGTATTTTGGGGAGGATTTCATTTCTGAGAAGTGCCTCCTGTACGTGATGTTTCTTTCAATTTAGAATCTGCTTTAATACTTTTTTCAATAAGGTGGTCTTTTGACTTATGTTTTTTTGTCCCTGTGGTTGCCTGCTCTTACGGCTGAGATTCTGTCTTATTTACTGTTTGCTCTAATACCCCTTGCTTCACTTTGATTGCACAGTTACTTTTCATCATATCTATCTAGTTACTGCTCTGTACAGCATGCTTTCTCAAGCCATTTTGAATAGGACTCCTTTAATGCAGGTGCGATGTGTGTGTCAATGGGCCTCCAGAAATGCAGAATTTGAAAGAGGAGGCTGATATTTTAATGAAGGTCATCGCAGCGTGTCATCTAAGTGTAAGGATTTTAATTCTAGTTAGTTTTTTAATGTGCCTATATGTTACCAAAAAGTTTTATTGACATAAATATAGAGATTCTTGTGTATCCAGATAAGTCATTTTCTGCTCTTTTTTCCCATAAAAATTCTCATTGGAAGGCTTGCATTTTTCAGGAACAGAACCATTCTTTTGGTTCGTATGATGATATAAGTAATGGCTTTAAATCAAAGGGAGTAGTGCAGAAGCCAAATCTTAGAATGTTCATCACTAAAATAAGGGAGCAGGTAACCTAGATGCAAACCATCTCTTTATTCTGATTTAATGTGTTGGAATAGTGATTAGTTAGGAATATGTCTCTCAAATTATCAGTTGTTATTTTGATTATCTATTGTGGTTTTGTGCAGTCTCAAAAATTTGGGACAACAGATCAGCTATGGTGGCAAGGTCTAGCTCGGATTATGGAGGGCAAAGGATACATCAGAGAGGGTGATGAAAAGGTACTTGCGCAAATGATTTTCCATTCTCATAGTAGTGTCTTTGAAGTCTTCGATTATACCAAGTATTTACAGTGTATTTCTGTGTCAGCGTTGCCATGCATGTGTAAAAACTGAGAAAATCCCTTGTTTCATGGGGCATCAATCATATGGATGAGTTGCTAATTTAGACTTCGGATATGTTTAGCCATCCGGCAGCTCCTAGGTCTGATTGTCCTAGCTTTTATTTTGACCTGAGGTCTGATTCTATTAATTGGCGGAGGAAACATTTTTTACAGAATTGAATTTGTGATCTTATTATGGCTATCTTTTGAAAAAGGCAAATTCCTGAAGCATATCAGAAAATGTGGATTGTAAGCAAAATTTGAAATTTGAGTTTTATTGCACGAATCTCCATTGCTTTCTTAAGCATGCACATTGTATGTTGTGTTTGTTTGAAAATCTGGTTCACAGCTAAATTGGCTTTGTATTAAATTCACTGTTTATGCAGAGCCATGTCCAAATAAGATTCCCGGAGCCAACAAAATTAGGGCTCGAGTATATGGAATACGATAGAGAGCAACCGCTCTCTGTTTACCCTGAAGCTGATATGCAACTCTCAGTGAACAAGCGAAAATCATATTCTTCTTTTGCAGAATGGGGCAAAGGTTGGGCAGATCCAGAGATCCGTCGCCAGCGCTTAGAAAGAAAGCAATTAAATAGAAATCCACGAAAGCCAAGGCGGACAAGAAAATCTGGTAAAATGAAACTGGATTTCAAAACCCCCAGGGGTAGAATCGCAGCAAAACTCTTTTTCAAACAGAAGTGAGTAAAGATATTAAGTGAGTCTTTCGTCCTTGCAAGTGCATGTTTTTGTGTCTTTCCCTTCAGCCTCCTTAATATCCCATTTAGAACTTCTGGTCACAAAAGCATGGTGTTTTTGAACCAAAATTGGATATGGTGAGATTTAGGTATACTGTTTAATCACGGTGTCTTCCCATAAGAAAATTACAGGGAAAAATACTCGGAAACATTGTTTCATGGCAAAAAGAAAAATCAAAAACTCAACTCCATGATGTGAAAAGGTGAGTTGTGTTTCGTAAAGCATAGTCACACGTTCCATCTGGTACAATACAGAAGGAGGAGTGTATTAAACAAAAGTGGTGCCCCTCGATGAAAGCAAGGAATCATTTTGAGCACCATAGGTACTTTTCAATATATTCTTCTGTAAATTTGTTCTCCTGGTGCATAGACTCGAAGAAAAGTTTTGTTCATGGGCTATAGCCACCTCATTTCTGCCATTGCCGGCTTCTCTGCGGCATTCATTCTCCGCTTGCCAATCTTGAGGCTATGGCACAAGCAACAAATCACAGAAGAGAAACTGAGGATTATAGCTGAGGTGCTGGAACACGCTGAAGAGAGGGTTCAAAAACTTCAAGAAAGGCATGATCACATGCTAGGTCAAATATGCTCATATTATTTGATCAATCGAGACCTTGGAGATGCTTTGGCTGGTGCTAGGGCTGCAATGAACGAGGCAATGGAGTTTGCTGTTAGATTGAGAGATGTACAAATGAGAGTCCTGATCAATTTTCCAGATGAAGCTGATCTTTCAATGTTGGTTAGCCCATGTGCAAATGCACCCAGGCCTGGGAACAATTAAATGCTAAAAAAAGAGCAGCTTCTGCATGGGCTTTGGCATCAGCTGCCTGGCTTGGTCATGCAGAAATTGCTTCCTTAATTCAGAGCCTATACTGCAGTACCAGCAAGCGGATAATGTTTGTTCTCACCGCTGTTTTTTCAGTAACATGAACTAGCTAAGCATATGCATTGCAATTGTTGTTTATCATATAGCTATGTTTATTTTTATTTTTATTTTTATTTTTATTCATATTTTTAAAGTCCAATTTGGGTGTGGATATAGATTAAAGTCCATTTCATGAGCTAGGAGAGTTTATTTATTTGTAGCCTAAAATAATTTACACTGGAATAATCTAGATTTTAAAACAATGATTTTTTCAACATTTGGTGTCAAAATATTGCTTGATTTATTATCCTGTTGCCCCTTCTTGGCTGCCCTAACTAACCATTCAAAATGTGAACACATCGAAGGCACGCATACTGCTTCATTGTGTGATGGGCCCAGATGGATGAACAGTTGAGCTGCGTGCCTTGTGTGTCCACTTTCATTTTTTAAATCATTTTCCTTCCCATTCGGTTTTTTTTTAATTAATGTGGGTATACAAATCAGTTTATGTGTATTTTAACTAATTTTACGGATTATAACATTAATGATTATGTAAATTTTCAGTAACCATCTTATTAACAATCACATGGTTCAAATTTAAGACCATATGAAGAGAAAACTCTTTAATTTCAAGTTATTATTACTAGACTATCTATTAGATATTTCTATTTGTTTCAATTCTTATTTGATAGAAGCTTATTTTATCTCATCAAGATAAAATAGATTTGAAACACGTATTGTGATCTAGTGTTTGTTTAAGAATGTTTAAAGTTGTTTTTTAAAGTGTTTTTTATTTATAAATATATCAAAATGATATTTTTTTTGTTTTTTGAAAATGATATTTTTGATATCAGTAATCAAAATATTTAAAAACACAAAAATTAATTTAAAATAAAAATAAAAAATTTTCAATTTGTTTTGAAAAATACTTTTGAAATACAATAAAAACACACCCTAAGATTGAGTGTCTTCTCACATTATAACTTTGGGTGTTTTTGTTTTTTGTTTTATAATTTGACCACAAGTATATTTATTTTGTGTATTTTTCTCTCTTCAACATTTTTATCTCTTCGGTACCTGTTTTTCATCATACGACACTAACTAGACACAATGTAAGAAAAACAAATACTCATTTCAAATTATCTAAAATATATATTTATTTTATCTATTTATCTTCATAGTTGAAACTAGGCACGACAATCTCTCTTTTGTATACATACATGTCGTGAGAGTCACCAAACTAATAAACCTAGGTGACTAGATCCAATAAGATCATATAATCTAATTTAGAAAGTGTTTGGAAATGTAGCCACATTAGAGGTTGAGAAAAATTATGATTGTAATGTTTAATAATGATTGCGAAGTTGAAAAATTATTGTGAACCCCATCTTAAAAAGTTAGTCAAACTCAGTTTCGTGAAAAATAGCAAATAGCTGCTTTCCATGCATCTCTTATTTGATACTTACCTTTAAAAGGGTTGGACATTATAATTGACTGGTGTTAATTACCAGTCTTCTTTAACCTCCTAATTAAACAATGACTTGTTAGCCACAAATGCTGTTTTCTAAGTCTAATTATTCCTCTATACCGAGCCAACCAAATACCATCCATGCATTAAAATAATTTATTTTTATTTTTTATAATTGATTTTTTATATTCAAATAATAATAAATCAAAAGTATTAATAAATAAATAAAAAATCCTAACTATTTTTTTAGTTTAGAGATTTTATTATTTTTATTTTTCATATTATATTTTTAATTTTTAATTTAAAGGATTTTTTTTTATATAATTCCATATTAAACTTCAAACTCAACCATAATTTTAACTAAACACTTCATAACTTGTTTTGAACTGCAGTTAAAGTGTTTTGTATGAAACTGTTTTTTTAAATCCCAATCACAAAAGTAAAAGTTATACCAAACACAACCTTAATAAAAAAGTTGCACTATAACATAAAATAAAAGTTGCACGAGTAGCTAAAATAGCACCTCGTGAATAAAAACACTAAATCAAACACAATTTGGTGAGCATCCACTTCAAGAACACACATTTTATTCTATTTTTAAATAAACTTAACAAATATAAAAAATTGAGATGACATGATTATATAAAAAAGATAAAATAAACAAAACCAGGAATCGAATGAAATGTTGAAAAATAAAATAAAATCAAAATAATCCATATTGAACCTCCTTATCTAGGTTGAATTTTCAAATTTACAACTCGTGAAATTCTAAATATAGGCTTAACTGGTAAACATTAAAATTCAAATCTATTTAATGTTAAGAGATTAAATTAAATACAAAATGTTGGTTTTTAAACAAATTGCAAATAAAAAAGCACAATTAAAAGAACGAGAATAAAATGCAATGGAAAAATGATGGAGAGTGAAATTATATATTTTTTTAAAAATAAATCATTTAAAATTATATAAATAGTTAAACAAATGAGCACCAAACTTGAGAAATAAATAAATAAATCAATAATAATGAAATCAAATTAAAATAAATTTTCAAGATAAAGCAAACAATAATCAAGAAAACATCTACTCAGTTGAAAGGAAAAAAGAGCTTTCAAGAAGTCATTGTATTTAAATTTATAGCTTGTTATGTTTATAAATATTTTTGCTTGACTTGATGTTTAATAAGCATATTAATTAAGCACGCATCAAATGCAATTTTAGATCCATGACTTCTATGTTACATTTTGAACTTATTTTAGCTGAGAAAATTCATGGAATAATAATAATTTATTTTTTGATAATTAGAAAAAATCTGTAGAATTACAATATAGTATTAAGTTCAATGTTAAAATAATAACAATAACCTTTTATTAATTGATATATAGAATAATAGTTTATCAATTTATTCATGGACAATATCCTTACTAATTAGTTGATCTTCGTGGCTCAAAAAATATTAATTTATGATGATACAGTGTAATAGCAATTATTTTTTAAAATATTTTTAATTTATAAATATATTAATATAATATTTCTTTGAATTTCTCAACACCAGCCCATCAAAACAATAAAAAATATAAAAAAAATTTAATATAATTTTTTATTTTAAAAAAAAACATTGTTTATCCTCAATCTCATACGGGCTCTTAAAGTACACGCATGTTTATAATCGCTTTAAAAATTTCAGCTATAAATTCACATCAGCGATTATCTCCACGGATTGCCATCATGGCAAATCCAACGACTCACATACCTCTCATTCTCATTTGCCAAATCAAGAACCCCAGGATCGCCAACCTGTCGCAAATCCCACCGCCTATTCAAATCTCAAAACCAAATCTACTCGGATCGCCAACGTGTAACACTCCCCTATAAATGCGCAAACACCCACCACCATCCCCTTCAAATCCCACCCTCCATTTTCAGTTATTTATCAGAAAACGCTACCGCTTGAACCAGTTCGTTTCAGTTCTCTTCAATTCTCTATACAATGGAGGCAACAACAAAGGCGACCAAAGGTGCTGGAGGAAGGAGAGGTGGAGACCGCAAGAAGTCCGTTTCAAAATCGATCAAAGCTGGCCTTCAATTCCCTGTCGGTCGTATCTCTCGGTTCTTGAAGAAAGGTCGTTACGCTCAGCGTCTTGGTTCCGGCGCTCCCATTTACATGGCTGCTGTTCTTGAATACCTCGCTGCTGAGGTACATCCAGTACTCCCGTTTTGATCCATTCCTTTTTCCTTTGTTCTTGAGAAATGTGTAATGTTTCGATCTTTTTATTTTAAAAATTTCAGATCCAGTGTTTTTTTTTTTTATTATTATTATTGTTGTGGTTTTTGTATGGAGGAACAATCGTGGGCTCTGTTTATATTTTTCTCTTCAATTCAAAATGAAAATTAATATTTAACCTTCATCCTGGTCTCTTTGGCTCTAATCCGTGGATATTTTTTATTCCATAGAATCACCTTTTTTGCATTCTAATTTGTTTTATTTCATGTATTCAGGTGCTGGAGCTGGCTGGAAATGCAGCAAGAGACAACAAGAAGACCAGAATCAACCCAAGACACGTCTTGTTGGCTGTGAGAAACGACGAAGAGCTCGGAAAATTGCTGCAAGGAGTTACAATAGCAAGCGGTGGAGTGTTGCCTAACATCAATCCGGTACTTTTGCCTAAGAAAACTTCGGCCAGTGAGAAATCTTCTGGGTCAGAGCCAAAATCTCCTAAAAAGGCCTAAACCACTTGTAATAATTTTTTATATAATTTTGTGTTAAAAAAACCGAAGACAACGAGTGTTTGTCATCCAATGCAGTAGGAGTTTAGATAGGCAGTTTAGTTTGTTTCGAGAAGGTGTTTTTGTTTTTGATGCACAAAGATAATGCAGCAGCCGCCGCTCTCGCGTTTATCAAATCTTTAATGGAAAAGGGGCTTGTTTCCTTCGCACGTGTTTCGCTCCACTGCTCACGTGGTGGCGTCAGTGGTCAAATTTATCTGCTTGCCTGCCTTGTTTCTGTGCCACCGTGTTGTGGCTTTCCCATCCCAAAACGGGAATCTTGAGGTTTTAAAAATCAAGTGCTGGTAGACTGCTGGCACCAGCGCTTGATTTAACCGTAAATTTATCATCAATGAGAGATCATTGCAAATCTAAAATCATGGTTACAAGCAATGTCAAATCTTTCAAAGCGCTAGTTTTCACATTCATAATATAAACTCGCAGTTCGTGAAATGGAAGATAAAAATATAAAGCTTCCTTCCCTTTAAGTCTTTCCATGGAGAGAATTTCAGGAGCTTTCTTAAAATTGCAGCTTGTTTGATTGACCAGAAGAACGTCAAACATTGGGCGGATTAACACTATTGGGCTGGGGGTGTTCGTTAGATCACTGTCAGATCTCTCGCGCTCAACCCAGCTTTTTTGAATGACCAGTAAGAAAAAGGGGGGATTGCCAGGCTCTGTCAACTGAAGAATTAAGACATGTTTCTGTCCTTTTCCATCATGCTCAGTCAAGGCTGCTATTTGCATGAATGTACAGGGCACCATTACTAAAGAAAAGAAAGCAACACGACCTTTTCTTACAAAGCCCAGTGCGATGGGGTTAACCCCAAGCCGATCTTAATAACTCGTATGTTAATATGTACAACTAATTCCAGTCTCCTGTGAAAGTAATATTAACAATATTTACCAACATAGATTGCTTCAGAAATTCTCCACGTTCAGGAAATTGTTATATTCAAGCTGGATCATCTCTCCACCAATAGCAGGGTCAAACTCACATCTATAGAAACTGCATTCCAATAAGCAACTCTGTTAAGATTCTCCATAATCATTATTAAAAAAAATGGGTGCAGTAAATATTTAAAACATGATTCATCCATGAATTATAGCAATATGTTCATGATCTAAGTACAATCTTGTCCACTTAAAGCTGATTGAAAATCCATTGTTATCATAACTAATCCAAAACATATTAAGACAGGAGCTGAAATCATTGAGGCATATGAACCAAGCATTGCATTAGAATGGAAAAATGGTAATATGGTCTGTGATTTCCGGAGACAACTACTCATTTACTATTGAATTCATCAATTAACTTGCAGTCTAGGTTCAATGGGCACTCAAACCCAGCACAAATGAGATAAAACAGCTCAATTTGTTATGAATATGGAATGACACAAAGATATCCGTAACACCGCTTCTAAAAGATTGTTCATCTACTGCTGTGCAGAGAAAAAGCAACAAGGAATGGAAATTGTAATTTAGGATATTCCTGTGGGAGCTGAAGGAACCACTATGATCGATCCATAAAAACCAAGCATATTATGAGAATGGACATAATTGCAGCAATATGTTTTTTTTCTCATAGACAGGTTTCACTATCAGCCCAAGGATAGTGAAAACATGCCTGAGGATCATGCACCAGAGATTTAATTCAATTGGCCCTGACCCATAATGTAACAAAATGATAAATAAAAAATAAACCACCATGATCTGATTTTTCATCACCTTCCATCCATGCCAATGATGATAACAGTGTTCTTCTGGTGGCCAAACCCAACAAAGTACTGCAAACCTTCAGGTAATCGAAACCGAGCTACTGACCACTCAGAGCTGAAATACTTTGGCAATACACCTGCAAATAACGAGAGAAAACCAATATAAGCCTCACTTCCAAACAATAATCTCAAAACCTAAAGGGGCATTTTATCTAGTAGGCAAACACTAACCAATGGCATCAAAGATTCTCTGACCTATGCAAGCTAATGAAATAGATTTAGAACTTAGAAGCCACATCTTAACCTATGCAAGAGTATAACATGCTTAGCTGCTAAATGCTAAAATTTTCTGTCCCATATAGCCTTCAAATAACTGCTAACACAAACTAATGAAAATATCACTGAGGCAACAAACTAGCATAGTATTTGTAGTTCAAAGAATAAGTGACAATGAACAAGAAAATTACCTTTGAAAATGGAAAGAGATGAAAGTCTAGAATGAATCTGTTCAGATGGATTGTGAGATCTGTCATTTGACAATGAGGCCAAGGACCCTGAATCAACCTTGAGACTAAAGATATGTACAGTTCCCTTGTCGCTTGAGACAGCTAGGAACTGAGCATCGGATGAGAATGCAAGGCTGTAGATATCTGCTCTATCTGCACCTCTCCTAACCTAGCATTGGACACAAGAAATCACTGAACAATAGCAAATAGCATCAACAAACCACAGACGGGAAATTAGGTGTTTCTAGGTGGATGAAAATCTAACACAAAAACATGCTTAACCAACCAAAAACGAAAATTTCACACAAAATCAATTATATATCCAGCGTAAAAATTCAAAAATTCAAGGTCATAAAACAGTCAAACTTAAAGATCTTTTTATTCTTTTCTCTAGAAACCTCAAGATCTCATTATATGCTCATTGCATTAAAACCCGTTATCAATCACTTCAGAATTCTTCAATTTATAAACCACAGTGCATTTTCTTATTAAGGAAATGAGCAAAATCTTCAATCAGCAAGAGTGGACAAGTGCTCGCATAATTGGAAAAATCACATTAACATATCCATTAACTTAACACAGAAAAATCATCCTCGCTAAAACTTCATCATGCAGAAACATGCTCGCATCCAAAAAGTCAATTCCTTTTCCTACCTCCAATCACATTAACAAAATTTTCAACAGCAATTCGGAATACAACAGGCTCCAAAAACACCATAATCGCATCCACATTGTAACCTATAATCATTACTAATTTGCTTATTAGTTATTATACCTCTTGCAACAAAGTACCATCCAAAGAATTAAACACCCTTATCAAAGTCCCTTTACTACTGGCCGTCGCTAACCTTCTCCCATCTTGAGTTAAACTCATACAAACAATTCTTGAATCATGCGCCATAACAAACTTACTCTTCTTGGACCCAAAATTCTCCATTCTAATTTGCCCCTTCTGCAATCCTAAACAAACCAAAACCATCGGCGAAGAATTATGTGAAATCTCACACAGTCCAGTAGGGTTCGAAATCGTCTCAACTTGATTCAATAACTTGAAGTCCAAGAAATTATAAACAAAGATCTTTTGATTCAGCACAACAACGATCATATCGAGACGAAGTTTCACGTTTTTCACCTCTGACCGGAACGATAATTCGCCGATACACCGAGAAGCATGGTCGTCCCAAATCATCACTTTGTTTGTGGGGTAAATAGGGTCGGGTCCGCCACCAACTAGGCAGAAGATGTTGCTTCGGTAAAGCATGGAGACCAATCCGATGCCGCCGTGTGTATCTAAGTCGCGGCGGAATGAGGGTTTGAATGGGTCCGTGTCGAAGATCCAGAACCCGTTTTGTAGTCCAACTAAGAAGCAGGTGTGGTTTTGGTTGAAGGATAGGTGGTAGATTGGCGGGGTTGCTACTCGAAACGGGTTGTGGGTTATGGCGGAGGTGGTGGGACGATCGGGTTCGGAATCACAATCGGGTCGGGTCGCCATGAGAGGGTTTGGGGAGAGTAAAGTGCTGAGAGGGGTTTTTGGTGGGGATTTTATACCTAATTATGACACATGGCAAGGTGATGTGGATTTATACTTGGCAAGGTGAGAGTGTGGAGAAGTTTTGGACACGCTAGGTGTGTAAAGTTTAATCTAGTCCTTATAGTCTCGAGGTAATTACAATTGCATTATCTAGCTCTTAGACACGGGGAAACACTTCAGAAGTAGGGCAGTCTAGCATTATTAACCTCCAACGTAATACCTAATTATTAATTGGGTCCCAAAACAGATCATCTCATATGATTCAAATATTTATCATTTGAGGTTAAAAGTTGAGATTTGGTTAATTAATTATATTTTTTAACAAAAGAAAAACAAAATGACGTGGATGAAATAGCACAAAGGAATTATTTCATGGATTTTCAAAGCTTGTGTTTCTCTACATTAATATTATGATTTGGTTATTGATCATGAACTTAAAATGCTATTATTATTATTGGATAATTAAAAGAGATGATGAATCAATTCATATGTTAATTGAGATAAAAAATTTTCTCTAAATGATCTTAGAAAAAATAGATTCTTTTATAACGACAACCATACATATCATTCAATATTATTAGGAAATATTTAATATATTCGATTATATATAAGATAAAAATAAAAGTAAAATTCAAAAGAGATATGATTGGGTTCATGATCTCAAACCATAATTAACCAATCATGATGAATCAGAAAAGATAATCATGAATGATAAATTTAAAATTTATGATTTCAATATCCTTAATTAATATACATTATATAAAAATCCCAATTCATTCACCATGATTGCAAATTGAATAATAGAGAGAATTATGATATATAAAAGAAAACAAACCTCAACAATTGTATTAGGGCAAAATCAACTTGGTCCCATATAGAGCAAGAAAGCTATATGTCAAAGGCCAACATAAGAACATACCCTTCACATCAATAATGTCTAGTGATTGCCCTGAATTTAACCACCCATACTAGATTAACCAACACATGGCGCCGGTAGTGGTCCTCAGATCCAGCCGTATATACAAGATTGATCAATATATGGTGCTGAATGGCGGAGCCTGTGGCAGTCGAGTTGCTTCATAATATGCTGGGTTTTACGGTGGTGACTCAGGCGCGCTCGAGCATCCTTCGTGGTGCCTTGATGGTAGCAATTGCAGTGATCGACGATGCGGAACAAGATTATCCTCATCGACTTTCTTGATTAGGAGCAGAACCCCTAATCGTATCGTGTCCAAAATCGTACTTGAAAACCAAGCAACCTCGATGCTTTCCTGATGGAGTCACGACTTGATGAGAACCCTCTTTTGTTTGCTTGTCTTTTGTCCAATTATCCAAAAGGGACTTGGCCGGAAAATAAACTTCTCCGACAAGTTGGTTTCCACCAAGGAATATCGGGGTGCACCAGATTTGAAGCACAACCATCAATTGATTCTGTTGCAGCACTGAATCCTCCAAGTAAAATCTCATCGGATAATCCCAAGTCGGACTGTTTCCTTTGTACGTGCAAGCAGGTGTTTCTTGCCTGGAAATCAGAGAACCACCGACGATGGAGACCACAGCACGAGTTTTGGAGAACAATCTCGAGAGTTCAAGGCCTTTCAACCATGTCACTATAGTAATGTCTATAGTTCTGTAATCCATTGTATTGTGATCTTGGTGGAAAAGATCAAGCAGGTCAATAAAACTACAATATTCGAGCTGATTGATTAAGGGGAGAAGCTTGGCTTCGCATGCACAAAAAGATTAGGGTTTTACGTGATATTATATAATCACGAAGAGAAACCCTTATAATGCCAGAATTTAAATTCTGGCCGGTAGAGAACAATGGTTATCAGCTGCTAGGATTACGAAGATTAATTACTTGGATTTTGATACCTTACAAGTAGTTCTTTCTAAATACATTGGAAAACAATATTAAAATGCTTTCAAATGCTTCTAACTAGCTAGCACCCCACCACACATCACTGCCTTGGTGTTTTTCATTCAACCTCGTAGCAGTCATATATATATATATGCCTTTAATGTTTTTTTTTTAAATTATTAATGTTCTATACGCACGTGGTAATATAAAAAAGTGTATTCTTTAAAATTCATGCAGGCGAAAACAGACGTGGTGTCGCGGCGGCGGAAGTACAAGGATATGTCCGTTGGATGCTCAGAGATACACAATATTTTTAATCACGTTCACGATCAACCAATATATTAAATAGAGAAACAACAATGAATTACAACAATGGAGGAGATGGAAGAGAAGGAGCAACTCATCTCAGCTCAAATCTCTCTCTCTCACTATGCAGTGCTGGTGGTGCGGCGATCACTGCTGATGCCCTCGACAACTCTCAAATTCTTCTACTTTTCTTGCATTCTCATTTTTTCTTGCTATTTGTTTTGAGCTCTCTTATGCCTCTATTTATTGGCTTAAATGGCTACGCACCTTATTAATGGCTCTTCCACCTTCCAACCATAAACAACCAGTTGCCAACTACCATCATAAACTACCGCATCTGACTTTGACAGCATAGCTGATCTTCCATTCTTGTCACAGTTCCAACAAATTAAAGAATCCGGTAGTCCATCTATTTCTTGTTTTTGTTTTTCAATTGAAACTGTCAAATACCAATCAGAGATCCTGTATTTTGAAAACCAGCTGATTACCAATTCGAAACCAACTTTGTCAAATATTGCATGCTCATCGAATCTGTGGGTAGCTAGGTTCTCTGAAGAAGTTCTTCGATAGACACACTAGCTTCTCCAACAACTAGATGGATATTTTGACTAGCTAGGTTCAGAGGATCGAACTCCAGAATGAAGATTAGGCTTGACTCTCTGTGCAAACACTCTTCAATGACCTCAAAACTCATGGCCAGGCTGCTGTTCCACTTGTGACCATCTGCAAAATCACGGCCATAATTCATTATTGACAAATAATCTTGCCCTTCTAGTTCTTCAACTGGGATTCTTTCGATATGTACAGCTCTCTGTTGCATCTTCAAATATATATTTTTCCACGACTCTCCTGGCATCGCTGTAGTACAAAGTCCACTTATATAACTCAAGTTTGCACAAGCAAATTGGAATAGCATGCCTAGTTAAGTCAAGGTGAATAGCACAGAATCTCCGATGATCTTAAGGAAATCTAACGACAATTAATAGCAAGTCATGGGGCAGCCATGCGAGTAACTACGCTCAAAAGGCAGCAAGTATATGATAATGGCGAGATATGGAGTTGATTTACAAAATTAATGTTATTATCCAGCTTTAATACTATTGAAGATCATAAAGATTGGATAATTTAGACAAGGTCATTTTACAAGATTTCTATATTTTCTGGCGTGGTTGTTTGCTTGTTTGTGTTGGCAATGAGGAGGCATGCATTTTGGTGTAATTCTCGAACCATGCCTACCTCCACCCCACACAATACCTAATTGCCATTCACAACAAAGAAAACTGGAAAATTGTTGACAGAACATCTTATTTTCCTCTGTTTTCTCTCAAAAGGGATATCTTTCATCAATAATTGAATTCCAAGCACACATCAATGTAATTACTCGCAATTAAGCAATGGATAAAACATTAGCACCAAAGAAAAAAGCTTAATATAATTCAGATAAAATAGTTACTCAAATCCTTAATTACTTACACAATAAAACCTAATAAAAGGAAAACCTTCAGATGGAAGGAATTAAAAAAATGCACCCCTCCCCCCTAAAAGTCAAAACCACCATCAAATCCCCCATCAAATCCACCATCAAATCCACCCATATCACCAACATCAGAAACCATATCACCAATCAGCAATCCACCAAGTAATCCAGCTCCTAATCCCATACCCATTTTTCCTCTACCACTCTTCTTAGGCTTCTGTGGAATCGCAGGTTGATACCCACCATACATGGGTTGTGGTGGGTAACCCGGATAACCATGTCCAGGAGCAGGTGGGTACCCACCATCACCATGTCGGGGTGGTGGTTGTTGGTACTGATAAGGATAAGGATAAGGATAAGGAGCCTGGCGCTCATCCCCCACCGCTTGAGGGGGCGGCGCAGGGTATGCATGGCTGGAACCCGCAGCACCCTGATATCCCGTTGGAACTGGACCCGCTTGATATCCCATCACAGGATAGGCAGTGACAGGCTTGTCCATTTCCTTCTCGCCGGCTGCAGCATGATATCCCATGCCAGGGTAAGCAGCGACGTTCTCACCCATCCTTTTCTCCATCGTCGGCGTAGTAACATTGAACCTCTCGCCAAGATTAAACAAGAAATTCAATGTCCCTTTCATCTTCCTAGTTGATGCCCTGACAGAATAGCTTAAGGAACCTTTCCCACCCTTTGCATCCAGCAATTCCTTGACACTCACAAGGACTACACCAACATCTTTACCTCCCATCATTCGCTCAGCTTTAAGCCTGAACTTGAGCTCTAAGCGATTCTGTTGAGCAGCAACATCATCAATGGTGAATTTCATGGGGAAATTCCATTCAGGATTTGGCCCAGAATCTTTATGAACGCCTGTTTTCTGTTTCTGCTTAGAATTATAACCATCTCCTTCTAGAGTAACAACACAATACACATCCATCTTGCCGAAAAGATTAACATCCTTGAGATCTTTGGCTGAGGTAACTGTGATCTCTAATGACCTACACTCCATGACGACTCTTTTCCTCTTCACAAAACAAAAACGATCTTGTTATCAACAAAAAGAGAGAATCTTTGTGCTTAAAGATTGTTCTTTTTTTCCGGGGCTTTCTATACAAATGAGTCAGTTGAGAAACGTTGGGTATATATACAATTCTGTCTGGTTCGAAGGAAAGTTTCAGGAAATTCCTGAGCCGTGTGAGCCGTCTTATGCTGATATTTTAATGAGGCTCAAGAGGGTTTTCCATTGCCTTTCTTAGTTTCTTGACGAACAATCATATCCTACGCGTTTTTTTTCTTTCAAAAGCAAAAGATATTTACAATTTTTCTCCTCCCAGCCGAGTAAGTTAAATCGATGAATCAAAATTTAAAATAAACTTTATTTAAATCAAATAAAATATTTAATTCGTTAATTATCTCGTAAGAAGATATGCATAATAATTAAAGGCGATAAAATGGCGTGTATGACGTGTTCGTAGTTGAAGAGGAAATTATCCGTTCGCTAATTAAAGATTTCCTTCCTCTCGAAGGAAAAAGAATATTCTTCTTGAACGATATAGAAGAATACTTTCCCCCCCATTTCTATAAGCACAACGATTTGCTTATAAAACCCATGGTATTAATGAACCGCTCGGGAGTGCAATTTTTTATATTTTATTTTTATATTATTTTGATACGAGAATATGAAAAATAAATTAAAAAATATCTTAATATAATTTTAATAAAAAACCAATTGTCACGACACTTTTAGATACCTTCTAAGACTTGACTTGACTTGGGCATGAAGATTTGATCTGGGATTAGCTGATATGGGATTAACCCTTGACTTTTTAAAAATGAATCCCTACATTTTTTGAGGCCATACACATCCACTTGACTTTTTATTTATTTATTTTAAAGTATAGGAAAAGTAAGTTATTATTTTGAATCAAAGTTTACTACAAGACAAACACTCGTCAAATGACCATTTAATTATTCAAACACAACAAGGACTTGCTAATTTACTTCGATACCAAGGTACAGTTAGTCGCAGTGGTAAATAATCATTAGATTTTGGGTGCTCGAAATATAACCAAAGAGGACCAGCCACAGGGAGCCTACGCTATTCATAGATTCATTACCAAAGAATAGCGTAGCGCTCATGGTGGGCTTTGCTGTCTAACAGGAAGAGGTAGCAAGCAGGGTGCGGGGATGAAATTCTCTCACCACATGCAAGCAACAAGTTGCATTATTTTTGCTACTCTTGGCAGGTGCAATCACACAATGGACCGTGTTACCACAAAATGGGAATGCCATCAGCAGGGTATAACATGAAAGATAATAAAGGGGGGAAAGGAGCAAAAAAGCAAAAACATGGCATCACTGTACGGGTACAAATTTTCGAGCAATCCACTCTCAAACTACATAGTTATACACCAAACTTGATAGTGATGGATTTGCTTAATTGGGACCCGGCAAGAAAAGACCCCATGTCCATGTGTTTCCTTTGCTGCTTCTCACGTGAAAAATTTGGCTTCAAACCCAAAAACAATCGTGCAGCTTTGGAGGAGATGGCTTGTTTTTTTTTTTTTTTTGTTTGTCATGGAAGTCCAATCCTTCGGTGAGTGGCGAGGATTAGTCCATATTTGTTGTCAAAGAGGGTGGTAAGGCATATAGCCTAACCAGCCTGACACAGAGGTGACAAGATCGTTGCACGTTGTCAAAAGGCTCAGCATCTGCCGAGAAATATCTATGCTTGGTGTGCTAGGTCCAGAGCTTGGAGTAATGAAATTGTGCAAGTTTCTGGGTGGTACTTCAGTATGATGAGGTGAATTATTAAGTGGGTCATTCGCAAATTGAGTAGGAAGGGGAAGAATAGGCAATGGAGATGGAGGAATAACCTTTTGAAAGTTCTTACTACTAAAATCCATAGCAACAGTAGTAGGAGCACCACCATCAGCATAACTAGCATTGTTGTTGAAGTTGTTTCTATTACCAACCATCATTTGCTCTCCCCTATTAGTTTCTTCCCCACCCAAAATGAATTTTACACGTGTTCCTCTACCACCATTACCACCAGGTACGGGTACTGCTTCATCACCATTTGGCCTCTTCAAAATCGATTTCAGCTGGCTTGCTGCCTGTGAAGGGGGCTGGTGTGCAAATGCTGCTGCTTGTCGTTCCGCTAAAGGATCCTTGGCCTGTGTGGCATCAACAGTAGTGTCATCACCTCTGCTTTTGTCAGATTCAGTTGCCTCAGATGCAGGAGCTCCTACTTCCCGAAGGTTGTATCTTACATTCACATTGCCAAACAAGAATTTGTTACCAACAGCATATCTGAGAGCTGCCTGTGCATCAAACTTTCTCCGGAAAACAACTCGGCATTGTGATGACTTCCAAAAGACACGGATTGCAGACTGATCTATCGACCCAAATCGAGCAAACTTTGCCTTCAGCTGTGCAGCAGATGGAAGCGATGTCTCGGGAGGGAACTTCATCACCAACATGGTGGGCTCAGTAGCTCTCACTGGAGGATCCATCTTTTTAAAAGAATCTGGTTTAACTAACTTCCGTGGAGCTGGATCCACCAGCTGTTTGCCTTCTGCCCGATGGGTAGGGGAAGGCTGTTTACCCTCTGCACGCTGGGTAGCCACTGGCTCCTTCCCTTCTGCTCGCTGAGTATCCAAACCTCTCTGTCCAGCCTTCTTCTCTGCAGCCAATGACTTCAAGTGAACAATTTTTTTCAACCTTTTTGCTGCAATTTCTTCCTGGCGATCGGATGGCAAACGCTTCCGTCCAGTTTTTGTTGGATCATCAGGTCTGACAAGGGGTTTTGCTGGTTTTGAAGGTGTCAAACCTCTGGAATTTTCACTGGCAGAATAGTCATAAGCCCCGGTATTGGAAGAGGATTTAGTGCCACGAACTTCAACAAGCTCAGTCTCAGATGGCGGTGATAAAGCCAAGCTTTTCTGGTAAACAAGGGACCGGAATCGCAGAAAGAAAGACATTGTAACTGTAGGACTATTTCTTTCTACACCATGAAAGGGATCAAGAGCTAGAGCATGCAAATCACTAAGTAGCTGGGGTAGCTCAAGCTCAATACTGTTGGGCAAGGTATTGCTGGCACCGACATCTTTCTTCTGACTGTTAAGCTGAAAATCCTCTCCAGGAGACATACTGATTTGAGTCGATTTTCCTGATGAGATTCCCACTACCCCACCTTTTCCAGTGGCCAACCGCTTCTTTGGACGATCAGGATTAGTTTCTGCTCCCAACTCTTTCTTCTTTTTCTTCTTTTTCTCCCCCATAATAGTTGTCTCAGAGCTGAGGGGCCCCATAGTCTTTTTAACAACTTTGACCACCTTTGCCCCGCTAGCAATACTTGTTCCACTAGATTGTGTGGCATTAAGTGGTGAAAGGTGTGAACCAGGGCCACCATCCTGAACTTTATTCAATCCACTGTCTTCTTCAGCTCTTGCAGAGAAGTTTAGCTCAGTTTGCTGAAAAACTTCATTTGATCTGGATGCTTTTGCGCTCTCTTCATATTTATGTTCAGCTATACCCTCCTGTTGCTGAGAAGATGGCGATGTACAACCCGAAACACCCTTAAGCTGCTCCTTCCCAGGCAAATCAGACCACCCTGTACTTTTCAGATTGTCAACCACATTGGATCCTGGTTCATCTTTTATTTCTTGCACAGCATCCTTGTTATCAAGAGATGGCTTTGCATTTAAACTAGTACCGCCATATCCTGGAGCCTGATCCAAAACTAATGCTGCTTTGCCAGCTCCAACTTCACTAGAATCGACACCCTCTTTGGTTTTGAGCAGATACTGTTCATGTTCTGCTGAAATGTGGGGTGCTGAAGCCCTTTTTTGCAACACATAATCACCAGCTTCTGCTGCCGATGAACCCTCCACATGAATTGCTGGGGATGAAGAACTTGCTTGCCTTTGGCCAATTTCAAAAGTTCCCAGGTCATTTGGCTCATCTCTTCGTTTAAGGAGATATTTGTCCTTTTTTGAATGCTCCTTGACTTTTAAAGGTTTTTTTGGGCTCTTCTCACCACCCAGAGCTTCAGCTATCACCAATGGACCACTCAAAGGAGCTGGAGGAGCAGCAACCCAATGAGAATATAAAACATAGGATAAGAAAAGGCCAATAGAAGGGGTAATACAAAAGGACAATCCAGAGAAATTCATGAAACACACGCTAATAAAGGAAGATAAGTGCATGACCCTTGTCTATGATTTGAAATGATAAAAGAACCAAATCCTATACCAAAAGGGCAAGCGATTAAGTTGCTGAGAATTTCTCAGATGAAGGAGCTCATTTGTGTTCTATAAAATCCATGAAATTACAAAATATAGAGTTACCTAGAGCAGTGAATCTTACACAACAAAAAAGAAAAGAAAAGAGTGTTAAGTATATTACACATATTGCAGTTTTAATTGCAACAGAGAGTTAATTATAAACTCAAATTTTTTGGCTACAAACCTTAATACTACCTTTATTTGACATGAAATGGAAGAATTCAACTTGGGCATAATATTTTATTAAACAAGCAAATTGGAAATCCTTCCGTGAATCAAATCAAATTCAATAGCAAGCAACTGCATTAAAAGGGGACTATTAGTTCTCAAAGGAAGACAAAATATAAAGATTAGAAATTTCCATTTTGGAAAAAGATTTGAGTTAAATAAAAGGAAAAGGCAACTATGCTACGAGGTGCTAATCAGAAATATAAGCATTTTAAAAAATACATAAAAAACGAGCTTGTTTGCTGTAACAAGAGTTTAAACAAAGTTGTGCATACATCCTCAAAGCTTCTGTGATACAACTTCTACTTTACACTTTCTCAATGAGTTAAAAAAATCTAGCCATTTGATAACCATTGATACTCCATCCTTGTGTTAACTCTTACACCTTCACTAAAACTTTAAGGTAAAGGCTTGTGTTGCATCAGAGAAGTAAAAGAATTCAGAGCACAAACAAAAACATAGTGAAGTAATTCAAACTATTTGCCATTACTCAAGGAGCCACGTAAAATGGCATCTAATAGAAGCGAAACGGTGCACAAGTAAGAAACATGAATATTCACCATCACGGGGAAATGAAATCAGTACAATATCTCCAATGCACAAATCAGACAGGATGTTCAAAACCTATGCAATCTGCAAGCTCAAAAATTCAGGGAAAGACAAATAAGACAATACCTCGAGTTGGCTCTTTAGCAAGCTGATTTAAAACCTTAGATGTATCATTCAAAGGCCGCGAACTGTGAACTCCAAATGCCTGTGCATATGTCTCATCAAATTCTTCAAACACAGCCTTGCGAAATGCTGAAACCCTAGCCCTATTCTTAATAAATTCAAGACCATTCTGGTCACACCCATGAGGCCCCGCAGCCAACTGCTTCACAAAAGCAAGAGTTTCACCCGTCTTAAACCCATCTCTTGCCTTTATAATCTGATTCACTGAGTAAACCCCTCCTGGCTCATAATCCGGCACATCCACTGCAAAATACCCTGCCACATTCGCAGGCTTAATATTATACTTATTCCTGCACTTACAAGCCAAACTAAGTGCACTCCTCCTACTAGCCTCATCTGTAGCCTCCTCTACCGCTCTAATGAAAGTCCTCGAATTCGTCTGCTGTGACTTCTCTGCGAAATTCGCATCAAACGGAATAAGCTCCGCCGGATCAAACCAACCATAACTACTATCCCCAAAAAACGCAACCAGCACATGACCTTCCCTTCTCGTCCGCCTCACCGAAGACGAAGCAAACGCCTCATTAAATATATGCCCCGGCCACCACGGATGCGATTTCACTTTCCCCCATACCATATCACCAACTTCAAAACCATAACTTAATGCTCTAGACGTACCCTCCATTGCTTCATTCTTCTCATTAGCAACAAAATCATCAAATTCACTCCATAAAGATTTATAATCCCCTGCCGCTAACCTATTATTCTGCTCTCTCTCATCAAAATCAAAACTGCTTTCACTCCTCAACTCTGAAGCCCTAGATCCTTCTTCCTCTTCTTCAACCTTAGAAACCCTAGGTTTTTCTTCTTCCTCCTCATTCGTTTTTTTAGCGTCTAACTCTAAAGATATCATTTGTGAGGGGTAGAGTTGATAAAATTAACCCTAGAATGCTGGCGTCTTGAAGGCTAAAAAGGCATTTCTATTGAGACTGATTAGGGTTCGTTTGGTTCCAGTGAGTGCGAGAAACTGTGAGATTTTTGTACGGAGGGAGATAAGGGCGTGTTTGGATGGAGAGAAAATGAGGAAGGCCTTGTGCGGTAGTGTGGGGGTGTAATATCAGGAGTAGTTGAGGGTTTTGGATGTTGCCACGTTATTTGATAGTGGAAGTAAAAGTTCGGAGTGGGTTCTGGCCCTTTGATTGAAACCGGCCCACCAACTTTTCCTTTAATGATAATAGCTAGTGAATTTTGAAGAAAATAGGAAGATGAGACCCGCGTGAGTAGATCATTTTATCTCACACACACACACACACAAAACGAGGTTTTGAAGATTGCATATTGGACAGTTTTTGTTTATAACGAGATTTAAAGAATATCCATTGTGTCACGTAAACTTTTTTCATAAATATAGAAATTTGAATATAAATAATTTTTATATTCCGATAAAATGAGAGCAAGTTAGGGTCGAATCCGCTAAGAAATTTACTTGAAAATTGATCATTAATTTTGATTAAAACGACGTCATTTTTTTCTTCAAAATTAATCAAATCACTGAAAACTTAATCAGGCTAATTTCTAATTAAAGTCAACTAAGAATGTTGGTTGGGTCTTCTTTGCATATTCTGCGAGCACTTGAATCTCATCTCTCATGCTCGTTGATGAATTTGAGAAAAATTCCAATACAAATCGTATTTTTATGACCACTCTATACTCTACAGTATACCAATCCTGAGCCAGCCATGACTCGGGTGTTGAGCCAGCCATGACTCGTGATTCATTACAATATTGCAAAGATTTGAGTGGATATGATGAAGAGGAGGAAAGGGGGCCGTTCATCACAATTGCTTGCTGGCTCCTTCGCAACTCCATGTTCATTATTGTGGCAGCTCAATAAATTTTTGGTTGAATTGACAACTAGCTTTACTGAAATGGCAGCTATCTCACTCAACAGTTAAGATACAGAAAAGAAGGGAAGAAACATAATCGGAATAGCTTGCCAAGTTGCACTGAAAATGTTGAAAAAATCATCAATTTGTGTAACAATTAAGAGCTTAACATTTTCTATAACAAATTTTGTTCGAGAATAATAATGAATTCTATACTTTGGTGACCATTCAAAACGGTAACGTTTACTTCCAAAACAAACCACCCTCTAAAAATCTGAAGTGACGACCTGTATTACCCCTAAGGGGTTTCATTCTGACCCAAGAAAACAAATTAGATATCTTTATTCCCATCACAAAAAGAACCAGGCTGGTGAAACAAAAATATTTGATAGGTAATGGTAATGGATCATTGAGAACCAAATCTACACAATCGCTACTAACCAAGGCTTCGACAAAGTTTAAGCATCGTCTTCTTTTTGGTTGCCAGTGTCAGGGGTTCCAGCAAGCCAACCCCACACACCACCTGAGCCCTGCCTATGATTTGCATTCAAGGCATGTTCAGAGGCAGCCTTTTGTCGTTGCAGGAGTTCACGCTCTTTTTGAAGTGCCTCCATTGTTTGAAGCTTTTGTCGTAGTTCCGCAACATCAACCTGTTAGTTCAAGGAGTAATTAACACAAATGAAACTGTTTCATGACTGGTGCTATTTCTGGAAGACTCGCTCATCATTAACTACACCTGTAAGTAAAAGGCGCGTATAAAAGAAGCTAGCAGCTCTTAATTAACATAATTCACCCTACTTATTCCTAACAAAAAGAAGGCGAACATTTTATCTGGCCAATGTTCAATCTCTTTTTTTTGTACAGAAATTTTCTGGCAAACCAAACACAGTTTCTTTTCCCTGGATATGTAGACATAAGATGGTGCAGCTGTTTTAACCAAAAAAGAAAAATTAAATGATATAGCATGCTAATATGAGAAGTCAACGGACCAGATTGTACTTCTTCATGTAAGTTCCAGTAATTCCCCCGATCAAACCCAAAGAATGGGAAAAAAGAACATGAAAAAGAAAGTATGTAGGAAATACCTCTAGTTTGAAACATCTTGACTGCTCAGCAGCAAGTTGACCACGTACAGATTGGAGCTCCTGTGATGCCAAGAAAACAAAATGTAGGGGCATTTGATAGAAATAATAACATCTTAAGAGCTACAGAAAAGTTGATAACTGGAAAATAACCAACGATAAATTTCAGATGGCATGCAACTCTGGAACAAGATTAAAGACAAGTAAACCTGTGTCAGGTGATTACCTTGTAAAGATCAGTGTTACGAGTCTCGGCATCAGTTAACTCTTGCTTTAAATGGAGAGTTTGCAACTTCTCCTTGCTGAGTGAAGAAATCAGCTCTTCTCTCTCAGCCTTTAAAGCTGCTAAAAGATGCTCACTAGTTCCCTCACCTCTAGATTTCTGCATGGAATTCAAAATCTTAAGGATGGAATCCAATGTGTGAATCTCTACTTATATGTATATTTTTTTAAATTGCAATTTGCCAATACCCTGGACCCTTGGTCAATGTTATCCATAACAATTTCCCTAATTTTGCCTTCATGCCCCCCTTCAAACTCAGAGTCCACATCTCTGGTGGGGTTTGTAACATTATGGACAGCAGAAACACTGTCAGGCACAGGAGTCTCTGCTATTTTTGATTGCAAGGTTGACTTGTGGCTTGGTTTAAGAACATTGACCTGACAACAGAACAAAATCAGAGAGAAGGAAAGAAGCAAGGGAAGGGAATCCAGAACAAAGGAAGATTGCTACTAACTTCATTGCTGTAATGCCCATTATATCCTCCAAAAGATACAAGAATATCTTCACCATTATAAGAGCTCAAGACCAAACTCAAGCCCTGCAATAAAAGATGGTCAGACTGATTCCACTTGAGGGGAAAAAACTAAACAGTCAAGAAGGCCAAGGCAATCTGTCAACAGCTTGTCACCCCCTCGGTAGTAAGATGGAATTGATAAAACCAATTCTAAGATAAATATAGATACTAGAGAAAGAAAAAAAATCAAAGACTGAATTGACAACAATTATACTAGCATGATAGATTCAGACTCCATTACAGAAGGCAGAACTCAACAGTTTTGATGCATCTAAATCACAATTCACTATCTCTACAGCACTCAGGTACACATCTTTTGATTACTCATAACATCTGAACTGTTGATAATTTATAGAGGTTGCTCCTTATTAAAGCTCTCTATTAAAATAAACCAAGCCAAAAAACTTTCAAGATGCATGGAAGACTTTTACACTCCATAGATTCTGATGGTTGCAAAACGTTTTACATGGAACACAAATATAGTACAACTTTCCCATAAATTCACATGCAGCTTGATATAGTTCGCAGTTCTGTGAAATAAAATACCTCACTGGCAAGGGGAACACGCCCTTGAACAGAAGTTACAACAGACCAGCAGAGTGTAGACATGTTGAGGACAACAGTTTCAGAGACCCCTAAACAAAGTTGACAGAAAAAAATATAAGAGATAAGCTTATGAAGCTGGAGAGAAATTAAAATCATTCAATTCAAGATTCCTGCCCATTTTCTTCCAATTAAAGCTACACTAATCGAATAAAAAAACTCATTCGTACTGGGACCAATACTTAAACAGGCTGGGGACTTGCTATAGTCATTTTCTACAAAAGTAAAGAGGAACGGATTTTCCAGGCAAAACCTTTTTCCCTTTTTTCTTTGTGTTTGAATACTTCATTCAGGACAAGTGGAAAATAAAAAAGCATTGGAAGGTTATGCTAAATGCATAAGCTCCAAGTTGTAAAATATATACCCGTCTTGTTGTCACCACCACCAACAATAAACCAACTCTCCCCAATTGTTACACCTGCATGTCCAGCCCGGGGTGTAGGTATATCCCCCTGTTGTGTGGGTCTCGTCCATTCCATCTAAAAATCCATGCATGTAGAAGATATTACAAACAGTCCTATTGTACAAGAACAAAAAACATTGAGACTTTATCTTACAGTTTGCAAATCAAGCACATGTAGATCATTGAAACAAGTGGCATGCGAGCCTCCACCAAAAATAAGAAGGTAACGCTCGGCATGTACTGCAGCAGCATGATCAGATCTTGGAGAAGGAGGTACCCCACTGTAAAATAATAAAGATAAATTAATCCTGAATCACATTGTTTCATTTTTAACAGAAATCCAGAGATTCACCCACATTCAAATCTAAAAATTTGGATGTGAGCTAGAAACATGAGATATTGCTGTCGTCAATAGCGAAAATCATATTTGGTTCAAAGTGACATCTTATTTATATGTGCTAATCTTGAGAGTTGTATCTTGAATCATCAAGGCATCAATTTGCAAGATTCATCTTACATGGCATCAATTTCATCCCAGGTCATGGTTTCAAGGTCAAGGATATGCAAATCATTCAAGAGAGATCTCTTTGCATCTTGTCCACCAAAAAATACTAAGCTTGTCCCGACAAGGGTAACTGATTGACCTCCACGTGAGACCTGCAATGCATGAAATATGCAACGTTTATACATTATAAAAGTAACTGATATCATAAAAGAGAATGAAAACTGTTGAGCATAAGTATTCCATTTGTGATTCACAGCTACAGTTTCGCAAGTCCAACCCAAAATTTAACTTCAAGTGTCAATATGTTATTGAGTTTTGGCTGAAAAATCACAGAAAAATAATCCACAACTTTGGAAAGAAAAGGAAAAGTTTTAAGTCAAGATATAAAATTTCTTCTTTGTGCATCAGCTCAGCAGACTCCAGTTTTGAACTTTGAATAATATAGTGATTGAATGATTTTGTTTTGTATGAAACACAGTAGATGAAAGAAGGAAAAAAAATACATACCGGTGCTTTCCCATAAGTCTTTAAGGTTGACCACGTGCAAGATTGAAGATCAAATACCTTCACTGTAAAGCAAAAGAAATCAAAGATGAAGGCAATGTTGGTTAAAATCACTCAGCCACATAATGATAGTACATTATATACCCTGGATAGTTTCAGAAGGATCCTTTGTATGTCCTGCAATTGATAGAAGCTTGTTCTCCCATGGTATCTGCAGAAACAGAATTTACATTTTCCTATCCATCAATGTGTGAGGATAATCCAATACCACTGCAAACTTGTCTGCAGATGGATCCGGATATTCTTGCTTCAAAAAGTTCCCATATAGAAGCAAATTCAATTCTACACTAACCAGGGTATGGCCAGCACAAGGAGTTAATTTAGCTGGAGAATGCCCCTCCTGTGGCTCATTCTCAGCCTTAAAATTGACCTTAGACCATGCCCAACTTCTCAACTCCAGCACCTGCATAGGGCACCGAATTTTGCGAAACAATATTTTAAAAGGCATGTTGGCATAGCTGAGTCATTTTCTATGGTCATTAGTTCAATGTAAAAGCAAAATACACAGTAAAATATAAGAGGTAAAGGTAAAATGGAGTTTCTAAGCATAGGTACATGAAATGTGATATTTAAAATATTCTAGGATTCCAGCTTTAGTTTTATATAGAGCATAGCTTTTCAGGAAAACAAATAAGGGTTATATCTGCACCAAACAAATAAATATTTGTAACATCTACCAAAATAATATTCCAGTCTATGGTTTGCCTACATGAAGATCATTGAGATAGCGGCCATTGTGATTTCCCCCATATATGTACATCTTATCTTGAACAATTGCAGCTCCATGCTGGAAAGTAAGAAGAAATTCATTCAGAGAGAATGGCAGGAAAGCATAGAAAATGAAAATAAACAAAAAGAAAAGGGACCAAGTGCAGTTTCTGTTTTAAAAGGTTTCCGTACCTCATATCGGGCTTTTGGTGGTTGGCCAGTTATTGGAGGTGCAATCCATTGATCATAGACAGCAACTGTCCCAACATCTTCTGAGACGACATCTTTATCTTGAGTTTCTACAAGGGTTCCATTCTCATTAGAAATGGTCTTTGTCTCTGGGAAAGAGTTTCCATTCTCAATGACAGGCTCATCTGAGTAATGCTACAGGAAGCAATATCAGGTGAGCATGCAAAACTCAGGAAGGAGAAATTAATAAGAAAGGTACAGAACATGGCACAAGCACATTGATGGCCATGATGAGCACTGTCTCCTTCAGTCTTCCCCTCCACCATTTTGATTTTAAGTATAACAAATGAAAATGAAAGCTCCCTAATCAAACAAATGCAACTCACTAGAAACACATGCATGGACATACAAGAAAGGTATGCTTGAGCAAGCCACCACGCAAATGAGACATAAATGTACACTTTCATTGGATCTGTGCGATTAAAATTGATGTACCTAGAGCAGAAATGGCATCAGCTATGCAATTTGAAAGTTCTTGAGTGTAGGTGTTGGTGGTGCCTGTGGTAAGCTATGACAATGATGCGTTGTTGATGGCAGGTGGTTGCAGGGTAGTAGCTATGGATTGTGGCTGGGTTGGGGTAAGTGGTGGCAATTTAATGACAGCAGCTGTAATGATTGAGATGGCCAGTTGTTCATTGCTCATCTTTTTCCTTCCCACTGACTGAAATCTTCCTTGTTCAATATTCCACCGACTCTCCATTTTATCCTTTGCATAAATTGTGTTGCCTAAAAGAATCATTGGGGGGGGGGGGGGGGTGTTCATAGGACACAAATTAATTGCCACACATACTTTTATTATGTTGAAGTTGAATTAGGAACCATGAATTAGAGAACCATTAAGGTGTTAAAAAGTTGTTACATATGTCACATGACACTAGTATCATATTTGAATCACACACAAATAATTCACCTTGTTCATCGAAAATCATGCACACGCCTAACTGAACAACCTGTCATTAGGACAACTAACAAGGGTATTGATTCATATATATACTTTGATATCCTTTCTAATGCTACCTAGCAGAAATATCAATCCCATCAAGACATATAGAGGTAATTCATTGTTATAAAATAAAATACCAGCATGGGAGAAATGAAATTAAACTCAACCATATAATTCTCAATGAACTCACATTCACTCGTGTGTCTGCAACAGACTCTAAGATAGTGTTTGATACTCTAGAGTACCAACTCGGATCATCTTCCTGCCAAGGAGAATAAAAAATATTATGAAATTAGCTTGTATTAAAATCATCAAGAAAACATGAACCTGAAAATTCCATTGCCATTACCTCCAGTATTTTCACAAAGAGACGCATAGCTTCTGTGGAAGCCATATTTCCAAGCCCCTGCCAGCTACACAAATACCAACATTTTTAGAGAAGCACTTTCATCCATGCATTCAAACAGATTTTTAATGAAAATACAATGTGCAAATTAGCAAATGAGCAATAAAATGACAATGTTGCACCATCTAAATCACTTGATAGCTATCTTTTAGAGATTCTGGCACCTGTTCACTGAATCATATGTCTGTCACAAACACATTATATTAGCCTCCTGATTCACAAGAGACAGATCCATCAATCAAGCTAACCCGGGGGAGTTCAGGAACTAAAAATCACCCTCCTTGGTGCAACAAATTAAAAATGCTCCTCTAAATTCCACCAAAGTTCTAAATTCATTCTACTCTCCCCCGACACAGTCATATTCTCCTACTTACATGTTGCTTTATTCTAACAAGTTTAGTTGCCAATTTCTTCACATTTTCTGCTCCAACTTTCCAAAACCTCATACTTCACCTATCATGCATCTAGCCTTGGGTGAATAAATAACAAGTACACACTAAATACAGATCCAAAGCAAAACTAAAAGCCGATGAGCAAAGCAAAAAACCTTTTCCATTTGCTTTGTTCTACAGCCTTCCAGCTACTAGGTTTCGGCACATTACACGGTCCAATTGTCGCCTGCAATCACATTCCAAAAACTACCAAATTCACTAAGAAATTCGGATTAACATAATCCATTCCAATCTCATAGCGTCATAATAAATAATTAAAAAGAAGATTACAATTTTCAAATCACAGTATTTTTTTTTTATCACCATAGATCCACTTTAAATACACACTCAAAACGCACAACATTCGCACAAAGAAAATAAACTAGCAAGTAATTAACATTCAAAAACTCAAAAATCCCGTGAAAAAGAAATTAAAGCATTAAATACGCAAATTATAATTTAGAATTGAGCTAATAAAACTTAATAAATAAAAATAAAAATAACGGAAAATTGAATTAAAATTCACGTCAGAACAACGCGAATCAGATCGTGCAATGTACGAGTTGAAACAGAAACGCAATGGATCGGGAAAAGGAGATGGAGAGGTGACCTGCTGGTACAAAGCGTAGAGGAGGAGAGCGGTGTCGTTTTGGAATTTAGAAGAGACTGCGGTGGTAGAATTGTGGGATCTATCAAATCCAGCGTATGATGCCGCTGCATAGAATCGCTCAGGATATGCGAGGCCAGAGCTTGACCTCGCCATCGCCATTTGCATACGATAATTAATCAAATAATTACTCTCTCTTGTGTGTGTTTTACTCTCTCTGGTTTGGTTTGAGAGATTTGAATTTATTTGCGTTAGAGAGATTGTGAAATGGAAGGAATTTTTTTTATTTTTGTAGGGGAAGGGCTTATATGGTAAATCGGTAATCATACTTAAATGAATTTTTTTTTTTTAAAAAAAATTAATTTTGTGGACATGGATGATCTGAATTTTTAATCGAGGAATTATTCTTAATTAATTTTAAATATATTTTTTAACAGGTTCTTTTAATTTAGGGCTAGGATTGTGGTTGCGGTTACTTTTGAAAATATTTTTTATTTAGAAACACATTAAAATAATATTTTTTTTTATTTTTTTTTAAATTATTTTTTTGATATCAACACATTAAAATAATGTAAAAACACCAAATTTTTTTTTATTTAAAATAAAAAAAATTGAATTTTGAGCAACCGGTTGTACAACCACAGTGCCAAACGGGCACTTAATAACTATAATAGTAATAATGGGCACTTTGGTGGGTTTTTGTTATGTTTTATTTATTAACAATTTTGATGCTATTAAATTAATTATCGTGATGATAAAAAACTTATGATTTTTATAATAAATCTTAAATTCGAATTAAAATATGTATTATTTTTAAGAATCTAAGATAACTAGAATTTTACTTATTTAATTGTACCTATAAAATATATTTTTCGTATAATAATATTTCCTTATATCAAAAAAAAAGTTTTGATGCCATTGCCTTAGAGCTCCCTTTGTAAGTTTTCTAGTCATTGACATTAATATTTGTTTGGTATTCCATGTTCTTTTGCTTATTGCTTTTAGTCTTTGTTTTCATTTTTTAAAACTTAAAGGGAGAAAAAAATGTTTGCTTTCATTTGACTTTTGTTATTAGTTTTTTTTAATAATTATTTTATTTTTATTGGATAATTTTTTAGACCAGTTCGGATATTATTTAATTTTTTTTATAGTGCCAAAAAATGTATTAAAGATGCTTTTGTGTGTGCCTGTATTGCACTAAAATAATATTTTTAAATTTATTTTTTCATGCGAATAAGTTGATTAAGATATTATTTGATATTATAATAGTAATTATTGTTTAAAATATATTTAAACATTTTATTATTATTTTAAAACTTATATTTTAACTTCTTATATCGTGGTACATTGCAAGATCACAGGATTGAACGATACCAGCAATATTATTTTCAAATTGATGATTTTTTTTGGTTAAAATAAAATCATTTTCTTAAAATTAAATCTCCCGTTAAAACTAATGCTCGCAACAAAACCACGCTGAAAAAAAGGAAAAAAAAAATAATTTTGTAATTATGAAAAAAAATATTTATTATTTATTCTCAACGAAAAGTCATGAACTGAATTACGAGGCTTGCCTCGAGTTCCAGTTCTGTTGAACTTCATACGCAGTAGTCTGAACCTTAAAACCAGAACCCGAAAGACAGAGAGAGAGAGAAAAAACCTGCAAGGCAAAACAGTAGTACAGTTCCACCGCTGGTGTGTCTGGTCTGGCCCGTAAAACACAAGCCGTCCACTAAAGTCTGCTGAAGTCACTCTTCCTTAGCTTATACTATAATGAAGAGCAGTATTTCTCTGGCTCATAACTCTCTTTTCTCTTCTCTATATACATTATTATTATTATTTCACCACCAAAAACCCTAGTCTCTCTCAGGTACCCTTTGCTCTTTCCTTCCTTCCCTCCTTTCGTCTTATTTTATTTATTTAGTTCTTGATGGTTTTTGCTGATCTGGGGTTGCTTGCAGTGCTTGATTTCTCACTCCTTTTTTTGGTAAAGTAGCACCCAATTCTTGAATTGCGTCTGGCTTTTTTTATTCTTTTCTTGAATATTGTTTTTTCTATCTTTTTCTCTGACAATTTCTCAAGTGGAAGCTTTGTTATGGTTATTGTTCCTATGTTTTTTTCAATGCGTTCTGTGTTTGGATTGTAAGTTTGAAACATGGGCTATCGATTTATTGACGGATTTTTCCGTGTCTTGCAATGATCTGATGAATTAAGTTAAATTTTGAAACTTGGCATTGTAGTTTTGTTTATTGTTTTTGTACCTCGCGTTATTTTTAGTAAATCTGTTTTCATGTGTTGAGGTTTTTCACATGATGATCGCGAATGGATGTCGCGTGCTGGAGCTTTGCAACTTGTGTGGTTTGAATGATTGCTGACTCTGTGGTGTCATGTTGTGACTTGTTCTGGATCTTCTGGTTTGTAATGTTCTTTTCCAGATTGGTGTTATGAGCGTACAATTGTGAGTTGTGTGTCTTGCTCTTGATGAATTTTTCCGCGACACAGCTATAATGGATCACCCACGATCATCCTCGGCTAATGGTGAGGAGAATGGTGGTGGGATTCCTGATGACTTGCGTTGCAAGAGGTCAGATGGGAAACAGTGGAGATGCACTGCCATGTCTATGCCAGATAAAACTGTTTGCGAGAAGCATTATATTCAGGCGAAGAAGAGGGCAGCTAATTCTGCCTTGAGAGCGAGTCTGAAGAAAGCCAAAAGGAAATCGCTAGGTGAAAGCGATAGTTACTTGGAGAGTAAGAGTGATGATTGTGATATTCCACTTGTGAACATGAAAGTCAAAGAGGAAAAACTGTTTTCTGTTCCATCAAAGAGGCACAAGGAGAAAGTACCAAAAAGTCATTCTCGCTGTTCTCCTGAAACACCTATAAGGAGTTTGTCTGGCCGGAATTCTCAAAAACTAAATGATGGCTCTCAAAGAGATTTTGAGTTTGAAGAGAATTGGAGGTCATACAAGACGCTTCCTCTTTCAACAATGGATTCATCCAAGAGTAAATCACAAAGAAGATATGATGCCAATGATATGACAGTGAGTGAAATTGAAATAATACTCATAGCATGTTTTAAAATGTTGTTGTTATTACTGTATTGTTCATTTATGTTCTGTACGGTTTCTTTCTCTTCTGCTTCAATATGTAGATATTGAGATGAACACATTGTTTTCAGGAATACTTTGATGCAAGGACAGATTCTTCTGAAGACATTGGTAGACAAACTTGTCATAAGTGCCGAAGGAATGACAGAAATAGAGTTATATGGTGTCCCAGATGTGACAAGAGAGGTTTTTGTGATAACTGTATCTCTGAATGGTGAGGGTTGAACTCTGTTGCAAAAATGTATTCATATTTCCAACTTATAAGCTCAGTCAATGATTTATTCTGTACTTCTAGGTACTCGGATATTCCTCTGGAAGAAATTGAGAAGGTTTGTCCTGCATGTCGTGGGATCTGCAACTGCAGGAGTTGCTTACGAGGAGATTATATGGTAAAGGTATTTCACTCATGAACTGAAGGGACCATGTTTCTATTATATCGTTAAGATTCTTATGTGTCATGAACAAATAGTAGCGGGATTATCATAACCATTGAGGATATTTCCCCCCCTGTGAGTTGCAGGTGAGAATACGGGAGATACCTGTTCTGGACAAATTGCAATATCACCACGGCCTATTATCTTCAGTGCTTCCTATAGTTAAGCAGATCCATCATGAACAATGCTTTGAAGTAGAGCTGGAAAAGAGGCTGTGTGGTGAGATGCTTTTTATATTTTAGTGGCACACGGAATTTAGAATGCTGTATAAGCTTTTCTCTGTTGTGTGATTATCTGGGCATTACATCTTCAGGAACTGATGTGGATCTTGTCCAGACCAAATTGAATGCTGATGAGCAGATGTGCTGGTATATTAAGTAAACTTATGCACTGCTTTATTAATTTCTTTTATGTTCTTCCTCACTGTGCATATGAAATGAAATCAGGACCCTGGTCCTTACTCAACTTATAAAATAGTCTTGCAATTTGATGATTTCAAAAGGCTGAACTAAAGCCGGTCTTCTAGATAGGGATTTTTTGGAGGGTGTATAAGTACAATAGATTCCTCATCATTTCAAGTACTGTTTTTCATTGTAATTTACTTTTTTGCAGCAATATATGTAGGATACCAATCATTGATTATCATCGGCATTGTGCAAATTGCTCGTATGATCTGTGCCTCCGTTGCTGTCAAGATCTTCGAGAAGCATCAAAAAGTGCTGTTGGAATTGAAGTGAATGAAAATCAGATTGACAGGAGAATTCAAGACAAGGAGACCCTATCAAAACTTGTGATAGAATCCCAAGGAAGAATAAATTTATCAGATAAGTACCAAGGCTGGAAGGCAAACAATGACGGCAGCATTCCATGCCCTCCAAAGGAGCATGGTGGTTGTAATTACTCAACATTGAACCTAAGCCGTATTTTCAAGATGAATTGGGTAGCAAAACTTGTGAAAAATGTAGAGGAAATGGTCAGTGGCTGCAAGGTCTATGATGCTGACACTCTACAGAAATCTGGGTTGAGTGACTCCACACTCTGCCAGTATGCTCATAGAGATGATGGTGATGATAATTTCTTATATTGCCCCTTATCTGAAGATGTGAAAGCTGATGGTATAAACAAGTTTAGAAAACATTGGGTCAGAGGCGAACCTGTTATTGTGAAGCAGGTTTTTGACAGCTCATCCATATCAAGCTGGGATCCAATGGCCATATGGAGGGGGATCCAGGAAACATCAGATGAGAAAACAAAAGATGAAAACAGAACAGTGAAGGCCATAAATTGCCTACACTGGTCTGAGGTGTGTTTTCTCTCACTTTTGCTTATGTTAGGTGTATGGCTCTTCTTTCTTCATAACATCAGTAAATAAACTGTTGCTGTGTTGATCTCTTTGATTTCTATGATATGTGGTTTTCTGTGTTGGCAGGTTGATATTGAACTTGATCAGTTTATCAGAGGATACTCCGAGGGACGAATCCAGGGAAATGGTTCACTAGAGATGTTGAAGTTGAAGGATTGGCCTTCCCCCAGTGCTTCCGAAGAGTTCTTATTATACCAGAGACCTGAATTTATCAGTAAACTGCCTTTCCTTGAATTCATCCATTCAAGGTTGGGTATTCTAAATGTTGCTGCAAAGTTGCCCCATTATTCTTTGCAGAATGATGTAGGACCTAAGATTTGTATATCATATGGGAGCCATGAGAAACTCGGTGTTGGTGATTCTGTAATCAATCTTCATTTCAAAATGCGTGACATGGTAAGTTTTATTTGTTATTACATAGATATTGTGATACTTTCTACTTGTATGTATTGCTGTTCCTTCTTGAAATTCATGTCAGGTCCTAGATTGAAATTTAGCATTTGTATACAAGCTTTGAATTAAAATATACATGTGAGTTGTCTTTAGGACTGAATTTGTTTTTAATCCCATTGAGATCCTAAATTCAATTTACATGGTTCACAAATAAATTCTTCATAATTCTAACATTGGGTTGAACTAGTATTTTACATATTCGGTTGCTTCCAGTGTAACAAGTTCTGCTGTGGCCATGTCCTGTACAGAGAGCCAACATGTTATATTAAGTGGCTGTTTATTTGTTTTTTATGAACAACTTCACTTGTCTAAGGTGTCGATATGGACTGGCATTGCTGATGCATGGGCAGGTATACTTATTGGTGCATACATGTGAAGCAAAGACAAGACATTGCCATGATAATGGCTCATTTGACCCAGAAAAGAGCTTGGAGGAGGAAAGGTTGCCTGATATATCACCTGGTGGGCATAATTTACAAGATGAAGTGAAGACAGCTGCAGAAAAGAATGAGAAAATGGAGGGTCAAGGGGTCTATAATACCACTAGCATTGAAGAGCTTGAGAGAATTGAAGATCAAGGGGCTGAAAGAACCACCAGTGTTCCAGAGGCTGAAAGAACAGAAATCACCAGAATGGAAGTAGTTGAGGGAATGGAGGATCAGCAATTGAGGAAAAATCATGATGATATCCCTGTAGAGACTTATGCAGGAGTTAGTTGGGACATCTTTCGTCGGCAGGATGTTCCTAAGTTAACTGACTATTTGCGAACACGCTGCAAGGACCTTTGGAAGCCTGACAATGCAGTGCATGATTTTGTAAGTTGATCTAGTTAGCTTTGTAAATGTACCTTATATTTTAGTTAAAGCAAATGGCTTCTATAACTTGCATGCTGCTGATCTTATTAATGGTATCTCAGGCCACACGTCCCCTTTATGATGGAACAGTTTTCCTAAATGGGTTTCATAAGAGACAATTGAAAGAAGAATTTGGTGAGTGACAATAGCATTTCTTAGTTTTCAAAGTCGATAATATGGATCAAATTTAGCTGGAGTCAGTTATTCCTGCTTGTTTTTAGTTTTTCTGTTGACATAGTGAGGTATCTGAGCTTCTACACTGTTTTCTTTTTGTTAGCATAGACCCTCCTATTGTTTATTTTGTTAATGAGCAGGGTATCTGACATTCCTACTTGATTACATGTGTATTCATTTGCTGTAAATGTGAATACCATGTATAAGTTTACAAAAAGTCTTATTGGTTACTGATTAGTTTTTTCTGACTGTTTTTATATTATCTTCTCCCATTTTGCATATGGTGAGTGCACTTAGTTCGAATATCTCCTTTCTATGTTAATGCTATAAATCAGTCACTAGTTGCTGTTTCATTACATGTAATATTTAGATGAAATTATTTTTCTTCCCCAGGAGTTGAATCATGGTCGATTGAACAACACTTGGGGGAAGCTGTATTCGTCCCTGCTGGCTGCCCTTTCCAAGCGAGGAATCTTCAGGTAAGTTTGTTGTGATTAATTGGATTCTGAATTCTGATAAATATTTGACTCGGTAACTTCTAACTGTAAGACAATCTTAAAATATCTAAACTACAATGATGGATACATATGTACGTACGAATGTATTATTTTTCAAATGGTTGAATATTAATTGGTATCATTAATATAAATGGTCTATGATTTTCCCAAATCAGACCAAGGTTCATTCACACCTTTTTTCTTGGAACCAGCCCTGGTCTGTTTCCAAAGTTGCAACATATTCATCCATTAAAAGTTAAAAAAGAACAGTAGTTTCTTCCTTGAGGATGTTATTTTATTTGTGGTTTCCAAATAATGTTGCTGCAATGGGGCCGCCGCTGCTATCCACAGATGAATTTTTTAGGCCTTCTTCAGGTTAGGGACATATTTATTATAGAACAATGGGATAAAAAAAGGTGCTTTAGTAGTTTGGGGGGCATGCATATGCTATAGAAAACAACACCTGTGAACAGCCAGTAGTTGTGGCTTTTCTTTCTTCTTTTAAAGTCAAGAACTGCCAGGTTTTTAAAATCTTTTAAAAATACTCAAGAGTGGTTCCAGAAGCGCTTGCTTTTATTACTGATTCTTCTGTTAATTGTGATTTTTATCATTCTTGTATTAGTTTCAATATAGATCCGTCTAAATTGTTGACATAGATACTTCAGAATTATTTAAACTCTGCATTATAATTATTTCTTTGTTAACTTCTTGTAAATTGCAGTCCAATGTTCAGTTGGGTCTTGATTTCTTATCGCCTGAAAGTTTGGAGATGGCTGCTAGATTGGCAGATGAAATTCGCAATCTTCCAAATGACCATGAAGTAAAACTTCAAGTTTTGGAGGTAAGAATACGGAAACTTTCCTTGAAAATTTAATGCATCCTCCTTTAAATTCTTTTGTTGTTCTTTATTTTCCTGTTGCAGATTCTTTTGCTCTCCTATCAATGATTTTCTTAATCTTCTATTTGGTTTTGATACAGGTGGGTAAGACGTCACTCTATGCTGCTAGTTCAGCCATTAAAGAAGTCCAGAAATTGGTGCTTGATCCTAAGTAAGCAGAACAGCTTAGCTTTTCATTCCACTTCTCACGTATTGTCAGTGTTTTGAAATCCTTAATTTTATTTTTGGGAAGAGAAATAAAAGTGAAATTATCATCTGATTTATTGGCCTTGTGGACCTTTGTTCATACCAGAAAGGGGTTAACATTAGGAGTAATGTTTGAGACAAGACCGTTGAGTGTGCTAAGATCTAGCTTATATGCCTTGCCTATGACCTAGCCAACCTTTTGGGTGATTCTTTCACACATGTAGAATATCTTCCTTCTCCCATCCCTTTGTTTACTGGGATTATAAGATTTATAAAAAAAAATTGCAGGCTTGGAGCAGAAATTGGATTCGAGCATCCAAATTTAACGGCAGCAGTTTCTGAGAACTTGAAGAAGGTTGCTAAGCCAAGATAGATAAGTTGTGCTTAAATTAGTGTACATTATGAGTGATTTAGTTATAGAAAACTGATTTTTTTAAGTGGCTGACATTCAGCCTGAGGGAATTTATAAATGTATAAAGTATTTATCTGTAATATTGTAATCTTAGTCATTATATTTTGACAGTTTATGGCAGTTGTAATATGCAAAGCTTAAGTAAAAGCTAACTAGTTTTAGGTCATTTCAGTTTGATTGATGTTTAGGATTGTTTACTGTTTACCTTTCTCATATCTGATATTGAAATTCAAGTAACTTTGGTCACATGGTTTCCCTTCTTAACTTCATTGAACCTGCGGCAGATGAATTCAGTTGCGAGTTAAAAAATTCAGCTTATTTAGGATGATGACTTGCGTACTTTTGAAGTCAATAGCACGAAGTATAATCTCATGTTTTTCTGTTACACTGTGTAATAATGCTCCTGGAATAGCTGCTTTAAAATAAGATTTCAGGAGAATACAGACTTCATAAGAGAAATTTCTGTTCTTGCTCTTCCGCGCTTTTTTTCTTTATCAAGAGATGATACCGAATGAATCTGCAATCCTATAGAAGTCTGTTTTCACATTTGGCCATGCCGATTCCGGTGCTTGTGCATTTAAGGTGTATAATCTACCACCACGAGCACAACAAACTGCTAGATTATGCCGGCGAAATGCGGGGCTTTCAACTCTGAATTCCAGCTTGTAGTAATTAACTTTCATCAGAGAGTCCTCTCTTAAACTTGATTCTGTCAAAGTACCTTTCACGTCAAGGCGTGATCCTGTGATTGTCCGAACCACGGCTTCTCCCACCTCCTTAGGCCCTCCGAATGCTTCAATCCTACAAAATTCATAAATGGACCTTCATTACATGTTCTATTTCTTGAAAGCTTGGATCTTAGCATTAGTTTTACCAGGCACTCACGAGAAGTCAGGAGGGACTTGTGAGACAATTACGCTAACATTGAGTTCACCACTTGAACCTGGGGGGCCAAATGCGACAACCGGTTCATTCACGTTCTTGCGCCGCCTATCAACAGATTTCCCATTATTCAGTGGAGGTGGATCGAGTGATCTCTCATATTCTGTCTTCTCAGCTGCTCGATAAAGCAGCCTTTGATCTCCAACCCAAGTTGCAGGGTATATGAATTCTGCTCTCAAAAAGCACTCAGTATTAGACGAACGCACCAATCTTATAGGTGCCAGGAAATCATGTTAAACAAAGAAGGGTCAATGACAAGTTCATATAACAGAGGACCCACTAACCAAATCCTTCATTTGTCTCAATGCATCGGCTATACCCTCCAATTGGATAAAGCACATCAAGCTTAACATTTCGACCACTTTCCGGTGATAATCCAAGAAGAAAACTAGTAATCCCACCAAAATTCGCACCAACAGCCACCAGAGAAGCTGAACCAGCACCAACAAGGAGACGACGCTGAAATGTCGACGCCAAAGGTGCAAATTGTTCGGCTGGAGGCCTAGGCACCTCCTGGAAACTCTCCTTCCTATCCCCAGAAGACCGAGTCATGTAAATCATCTGGATGGAGGCATTTTTGCATGCTAGAAAGTGATGCCGCAATGCCATGGTCTATGCTTTTCGTAGCTAGCTTATTATTAACTTCAAACTTGTTCACATCACCTTTCTGACTCACCCGACTGTGATTTGATCTAGGGTTGTGCAGTTTTAGGCTCTCGGAGGTGCTAAGGGTGGGAGAGTCTTGCCTTTGACAGTGATAATGCTATCTAATTTTTGGTGGCTCTCATTTTTTTCGTTCACGAGGAATGATTAGAGCCATACAAAATTTCTCTGCCCACTATCCAGAGTGTGAAAAATGCTATGGAGTGTGGACCTTCATGCATCAAGTAGCTAATCTGGTCATGGAAAGTGGAATCTCTTTTGTGGCCCCACGCAACTCGAGACGCTAAGAGTTATGGTCTGGGCCATTGCATGTCACAGCCTAGCTCGGCTGACTTTTTCGTAGTATCTTCTCGGACAAAATTTTAGACCAATTGGTTAAATTGACATGTAAATTAATATAAAATATTTCTCTTAATTGAATTCTCAATCAAATCCAGAAGCAAGAGGGTTTCTATGACTAAGTTATCAAAAATTGAACATCAACTTTGAATGTAAAACTCTTACAAGTCTTCTAGCTACAATTTTCAGTGACATGTCCTGTTTTTTGACCATCAATTACAAATCTATTTTAATTACACCCTATCATATGCCTAGATGATATATGGTGTGTTTAGTTGTGTGTAATGCAATGTAAAAATTTTTATAAGAATATTTTTCCATTGAAAATAAATCAAAATATTATTTTTTTATATTAACATATCAAAATCATTAAAAAACACTTTAAAAATATAATTTAATATTTTTAAATGAAAATTAGTTTGAAAAGTTAAGTAAACAAAAAAAACCACCAATAATGTTTAAATAAGAAAAAAAATATAATGATGGGTGGCACACAATTCAAGTCCTTGCACAAGTCATAGGGTAGACAAAAAATTTGAATTGAGAGAAAAGTATTAGAAAGAAAATCTATGTGATCTTCTACTCATATTGAAGTTGCTAATGATGGACAAAAAATCCTCAATACCTTGCTTGCTCTTTAGCGAAACAGCTGAGATTCTTCCCTTGCTGATACAATTAACTTGAAGAAAAAGAAGTGATGATAGAAAACATTACAAGGACTATAGCTATAAAGGTAGAAGAGAAGGAAATTGTGTAGGGTATTTTCTTTTTTAAACATCCCACAAGGGTTTCTCTAGTGCTCCTGCCTGTTGCTCAAAGTAGTTCGATCCTTGCATTCTTGGATGGCTAATTCCTCTAGTGAACTCCACTTCTTGATGATTATGTTGGTCATGAAGATTTCTTTGTCTAGAGCCACCTATCCCTAAGAAATCAACAGTCATCATGTCCCCGTTGAATCTTGGTAAACCATTTGGATTAGCTCCATTTGTTGGACTACTCAAACCAGAGCTTGAATTTGCACCTTGAAAAACACTCTCATTGTTACTATTAGCATGCTTCATAGCCCTATATAATGCATTGTTTTGATCTAGAACTGCACTGAACATTCCCATTTCATTCAATGCAGAGTTATCAACCCCACCATTTGAGTTGAAAAATTGGTTGGCATATCCATCATCCCCACCTATCACATGAGATTGGTCATTCTGGGTATGCATTGAGCCAAATGTTGGGGGTGCCATACTTGTAACAAAGCTCTTTTGCATCATGGGAGGGCTCACATTATTAGTACTTGCAGTTGCACCCATTTGAGCTGCTTTTTGCAACAATGCTGTAGCTGACATTGATGTTGAACCAGCTAAATTATGATGACTATTTCCTTCAAACATTGTAGATGGATTTGCATTCAAATGAAAGGCCGAGGAAGAATTGAATGGCATGCTTCTTGAACCACCAAAAAGGCTTGTCGTGCTACTTGAAAACATGCTTCCTGATGAGGGTTTAGGTGGCATTTGCATGAGTGCTTGAGGTAAGGACAATGAGTTTTTGGTATCTGGATGGTTAAGATTAGACATCATGGTAGATTGATTTGGATTATTGTTGATGTTCATAGAGGGCATAAGGCTAGAGATTTGGCCTGAAATGTTTGGTTCCATATTTGGAATGAGTCCTTGATTAATTACCCTATTATTTTCTTCAGTCAATGCATCACAGAAAGCCCTGTGTGTGATGAAACTATCCCTCCTGCATGGTCAAACAACCAATCAAGCCTTCCTGTCAAATCCTAATTAAATATTCTCATATATATAAAAATATTATGAGGTAAAGATAAAGAGAGACTATTTACCTATATGGTATTGTAATTCAATTAGTCTTGATAAACATTTATATGATGATCATGACAATTATGGTTATGCTATATAATTAAGCCTAATGAAAGCTTAATTAAAAGCATGATTAAGACTTTTGGATAAAATAATGATTTCATAATTGCATATGGTCAAACGAAGACTTGAAACAAAAATATGAGTTTTGTCAAGGTACAAATCTCTTATTAATCAACAAGTTATTATATTTATATGTAAAACAAATTGGGCCCACAACATGATCAATCAATGTGCCTAAACAAGGTACCATTAACCAATGTTGTAATAATCATCTTGCATGCATACAGAAGTACTATACAAGTATAATATCTAACTAATTCATAATATTGGGCAATTAATTATTAAGTAGAAATTAAATAATATATTATACTGTAGTCGGTTACTATCCCAAGATAAAAAAGATAGAAATCTTTTTTATTTGAAAAAAATAAAAAACAAGACATAAAATATATATTTTCAAAAAAAGTTTGGAGTAAAATTGAACTAACATGTGAAACTCATGATTAAACATGATATATGTCTAGATCATATGTTTACCGCGTGAGCTGGATCATGAGGTCAAAATAATTTAATAGTAAAAGAAATTGATGATAAATAATAAAAAAAACTGAAAAAAAAAAAATCAAAGATAGGAATAGATCAAGATATTGAGTATTTCAACATGGATAATTTATCTTGTTGTATTTAATGCACTTGTTTATTAAATCCAAATTATAATAGAAATCAGCACCCATAAATTTATTGATTAAATAAAATTATACAAGGCTGCACATATTAAAAATATTATAAGAAAAAAATTAAAAAAAAATTGATGTATATAACATATATTTTTTTTTACAAATGAATCATATTAACCTCTTCAAAAATTAAACACTCATAATATAATTAAAAATAATTGTTATTTAAAAAGTTCAAATAAGCCAAAAAACTTCACAGAGAACAAGTACTAACCTCTTCAAAATTAAACATACCCAACATAATTAAAATATCATTTCTATATAAAAGAGTTTAAATAAGGAAAAAAATCACAAAGAATGAATATTAATTAACATATAAACCTAACAAATTAAAAAAGAAAAATTAGAAAAAATGAGGTTAGATGTTATTAAGCTTGATAAAGTGAAGCTAAGAAAAGAATGGGGCCATGTACTACTAAGTTTGGTAAGCTAGGCCAAACGCTCGCACTGGTCTGTAACGTTAATGACATATATGTTGGCCTTTAATTATTATTTTTGAAGTTAATGTGTAAATTTTTTTTAAAAAAAATAGACAACATGTCATCTGAATTCTCCAGATTCTGACATTTATGATAGGAAGAAAAATAGGGCTCATGTTGTTTTCCTCCCAAAATACTAATTTGAACCCATTTTCTTTAATCAAAATAATTAGAAACACACTAAGAACCTTGACCAATCCATGGCCTCCAAAACTGCATAAAACCACCTAAAAACCATAAATAAACCAAACCAAAGTTCCCCCCCCCCAAGTTTAGATTTATTTTTTAGGCACTTCCAAGATTAAGAAAACTAATCTAAACTCTTTTTATTATATGGAACCATTTGACATAAAAATTGATTGTTTTGGTGGTCAAAATTCTTGTCAGTGGTAATTTTCTCTTTCTTTGTTAAATCAAGCAAGCCCCCCGCACTCTCTTTTCATTAAAATAATAGAAAAAGAGAAAAATAAAGTTTTTTAGCAATTTTCTAAAATTTAAAATAGCTAAAATAAGTAAATAACAAACTAATAAAATGATTTTTTTCAAACAAATTTCAAATCTTTCATATGTTTTACTTGATTTATTCATTTTAGTTTTCTTTTTTTCAATTTAACCCTCACTCGCAAAAACAAATAAAATTGAATAATAATTTAAACTGAAAAAAAGCTTACTTGTGAAAGCTAAAAGTTCAAGAATAAATTGAATTTTAAAAAAAACTATTACTCCAATCCACAGCTATATTTAAAATGGTGAACAGTATTTATACTACAGTGAAAGTAAAAGCAGGAGCTATTTTATTTAACAGTTAGTTTTAGAATGATAAACAAAAGCTATCTTAGTGATTAATGGAAAGTACGAACCTGGAGAAGATGGTTCCACAATCACATTTGTATTCCTTGGTGCCGCAAGTCTTGAAATGAGCTTTCCAGTCCGATTGGACAGCATATTTCTTCGAGCATTTGTCACATTTCCATTTCTTTTCGCCATGTTTTCGATAAAAATGCTTCTTAATTCCTGTAAGATCACCTAATGCTCGAGCCGGGTTGTGATGAACACATGACGGTTCTGGGCAAATATAAACCCTTTTTCGGATTTCACCACTTGCTCTTTGCTTTAGCTTCCATGGCAGATTATGGCCCCGCCGATGCAATTGAAGATTCTGGTCCCTTTGGAACCCCTTGTTGCAAATCTCACATACAAACCGATTTGTAGCCATAAGAGTTTTTGGTGATAGAGCAATAACATCAGCACTGGGGTCTGCCACATATTTCATGTAAAAAAACACTTTTGTGATCAGAATATATATATATATAATTTCAGCAAACTAGCTATATGTTAAGCACAATTACTGCTGCATCCTGTTTACAATTAACTTGGGATAGCAGTAATCATACTAATCATCCTGTTTACACACTCATGTATATGTTTTCTGGCTAGATTGCTGATCCATGGCGACTAAAGAATCTTCAGTGCAGCAGAACCAAGCGAGAGATGGGGAGAATAAGATCGAGGAGAGTACATATATATGTGTGTGTCTGTAACTCATGAAGGAATATTATTTTTTTCCTTTAGCCTGAAACAGTAAAAAAAACAAGACAGAAAAAGGAGCTGGAAAGGCAAAGCAACAGTCCAATGCAATGATTGAGATCCTAGCCAGTCTTACAGACCAATAATTCTAAATTTTTTGTGACTCAAATAGCCATGGAAAAAAAAGCAAAAAATTAGAAAAAACCAATAAAAGAACCTAAAATAAGAGGGAAAAGGGCCATTTTCTTGGATCTCTTGAACTTAATCTGTGATAATCCAAAAAGAAACCATGAACTATCAAAAAGCAGCTCATACTCCTTAAGCATACAAAAAAACCAGCAACAATTTAGAGCTCATCAGATCATCAAGGCTGCTATACATATATTAAATTAAAGACCATCTTACTTGAGTGAAAAAGGGTTTTTTGAACTAAGGGATTGAAAATCAAGAAACAAAACAATATATTATATTTTAAAAAAATTAACACATAGCAGAAGTGTTTATCTACACACCAGGGTTTCCAGGCATGTTTCTCTTCTTCTTGAATGGAGGTTGCTGCAGTTTTTGAGTGATAGTGGAGCCATTGCTGTTAGCAGCAGTAGCAGTGGTTGAAGCTAAGGAGTTTAAGTGAACTTCATCTCCACCACCTCCAGAAGAGAAGCTGCCAGTGCCATCACCTGTGGTATTTGACATTGAAGGAGGGAAAAGGGAATTAATTATTATTTTTTTCTGGAGATTTATCTCTTTCTTCCTCTCTTACTCACCAAACTTTCTTGTTTGGTTTCCCTCTTGTAATCTGCTTGTTTTTGGTAGAAGATATGTTGTTTAGTGCTTAAAAATACACAAAAACAAAAACATGGAAGTTGGAGATTTGTTTGTGACCTAGAGGAAGACAAAAACCAGGAAATTATCCTGCTTCATCCAGTGAAGAAGAGAGAGTGAACAGGCTTCGTTACAAGGAGAGGACAGAAGAAGAAGCAGGTCTTCTCAATTTGGAGGCATCTTATAAATATATATATTATTATTATTTGTTTTCAAATTAATAATATTATTATTTTCTGATGCCCCTAGCTTTTTGAATATTAAGATTATTGCCCTTACTCAATATTTAGATTTTGAAAAGTATTATTCTGTATAGTATATATTAAGGTCAAACACATGCACATAATATATGCCTGGAAAATTATCAGCTATCAAATTTAACTGCATTTACAAGTTTTAATTTCCACAATTTTAGAAATAAAACACAATTCCATAAATAGTCACCAAGCTTTTATAAAGTGCTAATAAATGAAAGGAATTTACAACCAATTTAATATAATATGATATTAAAATTAAAGTAATGCTTAATATAGTATAAAGTATTTTAAATTTGGTTGATAAGTGAGCATGCTTCCCATATTATCATTCCGAATTTGAGTCCGGAAGATAATTATAATAAAATGCAGTGGTTTAAATACAAATAATATGTTTAAATATAATTTAAAAAAAATCTTAATTCTAGATTATTCGCTGACCGTTGGTAAAATATTTATATTAAAGTTAAGCGTATATAAAATTTCATGATAAATAAATTATTTAAATAAAAGATAAGATATTTCTCCGGTGCTGAATATATTTATATTTTACAGTTTTATTTTGAATTTAAGGAAAGGTATATTAATATACTAGTAGTTTGAAAATGAACCGTCGTTTATGTGGATGTAGTAACTTTTCATCCGATCCGGGGGTAATTATGGTATTTAGCAAGTATAAGTCCCGCTAACGAATTTATTTTTGGACATCGTTGCGGCCTCAGATTGAAATCTTGTCTCCTTGTGCTGATATTTCTAGAAAAGTAATTTTATCCCGAAACCACCCTCCCATGCATTCAGAACTACAGAAATGCCACCACGGAAATAGCCGGCAGGAGCAGTGAAATTACCAAGACAGTCTCATCCGTCACGGGTGGCTAATTGGCACTGATCAAATCCTTCTCGAAAAGGACCCAACAATGATTCAAAAAAATAATCCTCATTCACGTGCATGGCTGTACCTGAACGATATTTCATGAAAAGTTGAGGGGTAGGTTTGTCCAATAAAAAAGTATTTTCTCAAAGGATGACGGGATGGTGAGGTGCCTCAGTGGCTAAGAAATTTGATTGATTAATTAATTAATTAAAGAGAGACTTGCATTTGATTAACAAGTTTGGCCTGCAAGAGAGAGAGAGAGAGAGAGATTATTAAAAAGTAATTAAATCTCGCTACAATTAACAACGCGTTTAGTGATAATATTTTGAATTAGACACCAGCTAGCTCCGTGATGTTGATTTGTGAGAGACAAGTGAGTTTGCTTTCAACGTGATGTGATGAAAGAAATTCCATAAATATGTTGTTTGAATTTAAATGATTAGCTTAAAATTCACTCCAAAAGGTTTTAATCTTTTAACCTAGCCTAGAAACACTTTTTAAAATTACCTAAGCCATCTTAGATTTCTTCATTTGTAGATGTTATCCATAGTTTAATTTTGAAATGAAATCCTGTAAATTTTGTCGGAGATTAAAAATCATTTGATATTATTATTGAACCTCACTTGATAGATTAACCTTGAAATTAAATCGTGTGGGAGTTGCTTTAGCATGACTCAATCGATTTGGTTGGTCCATAAACAATTCAATTGACATGTTAAAAAAATTAGAGGATAAAATTGTAAAAAAAAACAACAAAAAAAATATATCTTAACTCCTTGTCTAACTTGATTTTTAAATTAAATTATGTAAGAATTGCTTTGACGTGTGATCTAATCGATTTCATCAGTTCAAAAGCAACCCAAATGACTGTTAAAAGAAAGTAGCTTCATTGTTCCAATCAACAATTGAGCTCCACAAAGAATCTCAATTTATTTAGTATATAGAAGGAAATGTGTAATTATTTAGTAATGTGTTTTTAGGTTGTATTTGAATAGATAGGAAAAGACATAAACATGGTTGATTGGATAGACAACGACAAAAAATATAAAATAAATATCTTTGGAACAATTTTGAAGGTAAATCTCTATCATTTTAAAACAAAAAAAGACATGGAAACACATCCTCGGTATCTTGATCATCTCTTAGTTCTATTGTAAGACACGACATATTATCCATTTAAAAATAAATAAATAAATAAATCACTCCGGCCCATATTAATACCAACAAGGAGGGAAATAGCTGTGGATGTCTCCAAAAACCATAGCCAAAACTCCATGATTTGAACAAATGGTGTCCCGCGGGAATCATTTTACGCGTTATATATACATAGATACCAGGTTGGGTGGGTCTCAAGGTTTGGTTTATGCAGAAAAGGATACGTAGCCAAGATGCAGGTCGTCAATGGAGATTACCATCGATGATCCTTTCAATTTATGTTTAGTCACCATCGATGGATCGATCTGGCTCAATCGAGTCTCTGGTTGCAGCTGTACTGCATGTAAGCAGCTAGCTAGAGCTGGAACTTGCTAGTTCATCGCAGGTCCCCTGCCCCTGCTCTCTCCAATGGCTCCCTCCTCTTTCTGGAAACCTTTTGGCAGAAAGAAGAAAGTATTTGTATTTTGTAACCCTCTCTTTATCTCTGTGCTGTAGCTTTTAAGGAGTATTGTACGTAGCCAAAGCAATGTGCATGGTGATGGGACTTTTGCATGGCTGACTATTATTTCGTAATGTAAGCATGTGAAATCTTGGTGGGTATAATTTGTTGGTATCCGCCTACATGTCTTACCATCAATGCGGAGTATATAAATATACACACACACATACACATATTAAATATTAAATGGGAAGTTATTAAAACCAAATCCATTTAGGTTTTAAATAAGTATCGATTTGAGCGTTCATGGGGCTAATTTATGTTAATTAAAGTGACAAAATAAATAAAAATCATACAGTTTTGTTCGATTTTTAATTAAATCAAGTTTAAATGAGATTTTAAATCCTCTTTTTGGATGCGAGGAAATCTTACTTCTAAAAAATATATTTTGCAATGTTGGGTGATCTGGTAAAATTCTAGTTGTCTTAAACTAATATAAATAATACACGTTCTAACTCAAACTTAAAATTTATTGTGCAGATCATATGTCATCACGTCACGGCTCTTGAAAAATTTATAAATAAATATATCAAGTTGAACAAGTAGAATTAAATTGTTTTTTTTTTAACCCGGCTCATATTAGATTTAATTAATAAGTACGATTTTTATAAGCAACTAGCCATCAAAAATTTGGTGAAAGGCAGTTGAGAAAAGGGTAAAAAAAAACTCCAGAAAGAAAATATATTATTAATATGTACTGGGTAATTGAGAAAGAGATAACTAATAAAACGTAGACAACTTCATTAATTTAATTAATCGATAGGTGAGTTTTGAGGGCATATTTAGAGACTTGATAGCAATCAAGTTACGTTACATGCAACATCAAGTAGCTGAGAGATCGGCGACCAAAATTATATAATTAGTGTTTTATTTCAATTTAATTTATTTATTTTCCAAATACGATCACTGTAATTAATTATTTTTTAATCAGCTTTTGGATGTAGCTTCCCTCTTTGGTCTTGAAGGTAATATTCATTAATATATATATGGAAAATAAAAATAAAAACTTGTTTGGTTAAAGGTACGGATAAGAGATGTAAAAATTATTTTATTTTTGAGATAATTTTAAAATGAATTTATGTCTTTTTTACAACGGGAAAGACATCGCCCAACTGCTTGTCTGCATTTTGTTTTCATGTTCTGATGGATTAACCAAGTACTACTTAAGATATTGTTTTCAAGGTCAAGCAGTTTAGTTGCTGTTTTTTTTTTATTTATTTCTTAGTTTAAATTTTAAGACTAAGTTTCTTAAATATACTATATCATACCGTCCATTATTATTATTATTATTTATTTCATATTTCGAGTTTGATTTTAAATCAGTAGTAGAACATTCATTAGAAACACTCACTGTCATTGGTTGGTTTATTCTATTCAACAAAGGGCACTAAAAAATCTCTTATTTTTTTTACGAGTAAATCTCATTTCTCGGAAAATATATTTTATGAACTTAAATGAACGAAAAGTATATTTTATGAATTTAAATGAGCGAGTAAAATTCTAGTTGTTTCATGCTCTTACAAGGGATGTATGTCCTATTTTGAATTGAAAACCTATTGTATATATAACAAATTCTCTGTCATCACGCCATAATTTGTTAATCTAAAAGAGCGAGTAAAAACCCAGTTATCTCATACTTTTATAAGAAATACATACCCTATCTTGAACTCAAAATCTATATACAGATCGTAAACTCTTTACTATCACGTTACGCTTCTTGAAGATAAAAAAAAATCTCTTATTGGCTAATATAAGAAAAGGTTTCGTAACTTCAAAACTAAATTTCAACAACCACTTGCTCAAATGTATTTACCTTCCACATCTGAAAATATAATGCTACGTCCAATTTTATTTTTGTTGTTTTAGAAAAAAATATAGGATCATGATTTGGTGCCAAAGACTTTGGTTAAAAAGATCATAAAGTTAATTACTTGCCAACATCGATCCTGTGATACATCAAAAGGTCAAATCAAAACAATATAATATCTCTATATTTTATCTTAATATATAGTCATCCATCAATTATAATACATATACACACACACTTTCCATCTACTAGATGGCTGGCTGTTTAAAATATAATTGATTATTATAAAAAAAATACTATATATTTATAGATCATTAGTTGACAAATTTATTAATTTTCATAAATTAAAAGCATGGTATATATGTCTGTTCTTCACCATTAATTTAGCATTGCTCTTGCATCCACTACCCCTCCCTATTTATTTATTTTTTCCCCGGTCAAAACATTGAAGCAAAAACTTGATTCTTGAGTGATTTAGAATTAAACAAAAAGAAAATAAATAAATAAAAAGCAAAGGAGGAAATTAAGCCGCTCTAATTAGAAGACTAATCAAAAAGTAAAAGCAAAGGAGGAAATTAAACCGCTCTAATTAGAAGACTGATCAAAAAGTCGAGCGTGTTTGAGAGAGACTGTGATAAATAATCTTTTTTCTGTATTTTATATGAAAAAAATATTATTTTTTTGTGTTTTTCAATAGATGTTATATTTTCTTAAAAAAAATTATTTATTTTGATGTATTTTGAAGAATAAATAATATAAATCACAATATATAACAGACAATCTGAAAAAAGTTTTTGCCTTCCATGATGGTCAAAGCTCATTAATCATGCTGTATTAATTTTCAATTATATTTTCTTCAAATATTAGTCGCATGGTGCCCACCAACTAAACTAAACGATCCTTCTACCATGAAAGCTACCTTCTGCTTGCATTGACACTCAAACACACACACACACACACACACACACACACACACACACACACACACAAACTATAAATAAAAATCAAGTGGGAAACAAAGGAGATAGAGAACCTATGAAGCAGGGGGGTAGCCTCCAAAAAATAATATGGTGACAGTGTAGTTCTACAGTGACCATTGGCCTCGATTATTTGTTTTTATTTTAATTTAATGTTTATTTTACTATGAATTGCATGGACGCCATCGATGATTGATAAAGATGTGTATGAATTGATCAAATTCTTATGTAAAATAGAGAAGATCACAGGTCTCCGTTGATGCTATGAATAATATTCAATTGATCGAGGCCAGTTGCTTTCTTCCAAGAACAAACTCCCAAGATTAATTACAATTTTAAAAATATTCTCTTAATCAACGTGTAATATAATTATACGCGAATCTCTTTTATCACATTAATTATGAAAAAAAATTATAAAATTAAGTTTTTATTTTTTCAGAAAAACTTATAAATACACCCTTGAATTAGTCTCGTGAGTTAATTTGTATGACCATATACATGAAAATGGAAATCTTATCAGAAAATAATATAAATCATAGAGTTTTACTTAACAATTTAAGTTCTTGATATGATATCAAAACCTCTTTAATTCAGTGGTCATAAGCTCGAATTTCATCATCTCTATTTTATTTGATAAAAATCAAATATAAGATAATATGAACTAAAAATTTTATTTGAGAAAATATATTAAAAAATAATATAAATTATATTTTAAAGTTTAAACTTTTAATTGAAATGATTTCTTAATAGATATAGAGTAAAAGCTCAATCATATCATTTTTAACCCCTCTCTCTCTCTCTGTATATATATATATATGAATCATTAGATATAAAGAAGCTTTGCGTGATGGATTAATCATGAATGTTAATTAGTGGAATCGTTTACGGGACAGGTAAAAAAAATCACAGACGAAATCAGACAACTTTTTTAGTTTTTCAATTAAACACGCAGATGCGAAACACTAATCTTGATTAATGATCTTTCATAAAATTATTAAAGCATGCAGTGTATCCGGACACATGGATGGATGAACATGAAGCAGAAATGGCTACACCTATTTCAACAAGAAAGTACATTTTTTTCTCCTATAATCATTTCCACGTTGAAACTTCTTTTAAATTTTATTTTTATATATTTTCAAAAATATTATATATATATATAACACCATTTCACTTATATATTGACAGGTAAAAAATTCTATAATATAATTTATATTATTTTTTAATATATTTTTTTAAATAAAAATTTATTGGGCTTGAAATTTATACATACTATCTTATACTTAATATTTATCAGATAGAATGAGGATGATGAGATTCGAATTCGTGATTATTGAATTATCAATATATAAATATCATGTTAAAGAACAATCTCACCTAAAAATTTAAGTTTATAAATAAATTTCTAGAATATAATTTATATTATTGTCTAATATATATATATATATATATATATATCACAAATAGGAAAGCCTCCCTTCTTCATGATTGTAGCAACATGATTATTTGAATATCTCATTCATACGAAGACATTTATTGCTCATGTGCCATGTACTCTTGGGCCTCCATGCCTATAAATGATTGAAGTGACAATTAAATTACATTAAATTAAGTTATTCACATAGCTTGTTGTATTTTACACATTTCCCCTTTCTATTTTAACCATAGGCCTCGGAACCAAAATGGATTGACCAAAATATATTTATGTTGTCAATAAAAAAAGGATTAACTTTCACTTTACCTTGAGCTTGCTTTTAGGTGAGGCTCTCTTGTCATCAAGTTGATAGTGAAAAGGCTACTTTTAAGCAAAACCCTAGATTCTATTGTCCAGAGAATGGGCACCATTTTCAAAATAAAAAAATGGTTTCAAGAAATAATGTTCCTAAAAGCTAATGCTCTTTTAAAGAATCCATTATTACAGTAATCATAACTCCATGAGTTTAGATATATTTAATAATATTTCATGGAATAATTAATATATATATTAAAAAATTTATTGAAACATCGAAAATCATTTTTCGTTAACAAAAAAAACTGATTATTTTTAAAAAATTTGTGACCACAAAAACTACCATAATATCAAATACATGATTCAAAAAGGTGAGCTACACAGGTCCATTCATCTCACTTGCACGATTTATGTTTTGCTGATAACCTTTTCTGAGTTCACATGAAATCCCTTAAACAAAGAGAGTTCAGAAATGGAATTGGAGGGTGGAGCAAGAAGTATGTAGCGAGATATATTTGTCACCTTGCTCACCCAGCTAAGGCATCTACCACCATGGCAGAAGCTGCTGGCAATGAAAGCAAGTCTGGCAGCAGGCACTTGCAGGAGAAAAGGAGAAAGTTGAAGACCTTTTTAGTCCATATAACTCACTGAAATTTCGTCGAAATGTTGAAATTTCGACACAAAGCTAGATGTGGTCTAGATTTTGATATGAACTGACAATGACAAAGGAAACTTCAAAGATCTCAGAAATATCAATAAAAAATCAAAGCCAGGGATAGGTGATTATCCGAAATAACTTTCCTAAGAAGGGAAAAATGTATTAGCTAATTATCCAAAATTGTGGGGGCCAAAATAATGCCTTTCGGTTCAAATAGGCATCTACGTACACCCATTGTAGCACCAAAAGTCAAGATAAAAACAATTCCTTTCATTCTCGATATGTTCTTTCAAGGTTCACATTTAACATGAAACTAAGAGATTTTTTTTCTTTATTTCATGTCCTGCCATGATTCGATTACTATTTTCTATGTAAGAGATCATCAAACTAGTGCTTGTTGAGATAATTTTAAATGATTCTTATGTGAGTACGTAAAATCTAAAGGAAATTCACCAGAAATAATATTTATTTGATGCTTTTTTATTGTTTTTTCAAATAATTAATGAGTTATTTATTTATCTGCTTTACACTGACAAAAGGTGTGCAGACATGAACAGTATGCTTCCCCTTAGAACAGTGACTTCTGTTTTCCTGCAGCAGATTATGAGATCAACTTCTCAATGCTTAGTTGTCAGAGTAATAAGTGACACAAGCTATATTTGTCCGCATGTGCCCCTGTTTTTCAAAGAACAATCATCATGGAAAACGAGATTGAAGACATTTGCCTTCTGCTGCAACCTTCTTTCAGATTGTCACAAGAAATGTGAATTCGACAACTAGTGGGTCATCAGGTTAACGATATGATTCTCCCTGGACCTAGCTTAGCGATAAAATCATTGGTTGCAAGAATCTAAGACACATGCTTTGTTGCTCACTTGCTCTCTCAATAATTCCCTGTTGTGAAACAGATCAAAAGTATAGCATAGCCATGTCAAAGTGCGGGTTAAATCCCTCTTTAAACCCCAAGAAATGCTAGAATCACAAAAGATATTGACTAATTATAACACAATCCTATTCCTGGTCAAATCGAGTACTGTGCAGAATGATCTTTAATGAGATAGGTCTGCAGGATATTTGGCCTGTTGGTTAATATATGTGGGGGAATATAACTTGAGTTCTTTCAGGAAATGAAGGCTTCACTGGCATCCCTTTCTTCCTTCAAATCCACAATACCAGCACCGACACTGCATGCCTTCATGCTACTTGTACTTTGTTGTGGGACCCGAGAAAGGACTCTAAAACAGGATTTCTTGTGTGTGCGAGCTCCAGCGCTCTTTGGCTTCTTCGCTTCCAAGAATCCATATTCAAGAGCTGCCAAAGCTTTAATGGTCATTGGCCTGTTTCTTGTGCTTTGCCTTCTGGGGTTCATATCAGGTTCCTCTGCTGCAGGAGTAGCATCAACATTGGTACTCAATATGCCGACATTGATATTATCTGGCTGGGATGGATAACATTTATTATTGGCATTTATTCTTTGGGTGTTTTCCACTTCCATGGGCACCAGTTCTCCATTATTAGAGTACAATGCAACTTGAGGCAGATTCAGATCGATCAAAAGCGGGGACTGATGTTCCACGTTTTCTCCCTGAGAATTTCCCAGACCAAAAGAATTTGCACTCAACATCCCTCCGCCATTCTCCTCTTTTGGATCACATTGAGGAGGGGGTTTAGTTAATGATGATTTCTTTCGATAACCACGGACTTGAAGGGTTTTTCTGCCAGCAGTTGTTGCTTTCAAAGCTAAACAAACCCCCCCTTGTTTTGACCGCATGCCTCCAGAGAAATTCTCGATGACATCGCTCATCTCCGTATCAGAACAAACAGTTAGTCTCTGTCGTTTCACTGGATGGACTAAGTAATTTGACTGGCTGGATTTTTCCCTTCGATTTGAATGGTGCTTTAAAGTTCTCGTTGACCGGTGTTCTTTCAGCTCGGTGCTTTCATCCTGGTAGCTCTTGTCAAATATCCCCCTTCTATAGTTGGGTCTAATGGTTGCATCTGGTGCATGCTGAACCAGTGAACTGGCAGAAAAATCCGTTTCATTCCCAGTTGAATTGGTCATTTCAGAAGCACGACCATACTCAACTGGTAAACATCTTAGTTCTCTTGGCCTTACTGATATTCCTCCATGTAACAAACTGGTGTCTACAATGGTGAACTTCGTAGAGTTCGTGCTGCATGCATGAAATGTACCACCCTCATTGCAGTCAACATCGTTCATATTCTTTTCACCATCCAATGGCATACCAAGAGCTTCTAGATCATTTTTATCCAGTGTGCTCTCCAAAATCCTCGGAGTTCTACCTGAAAGAGTGGTGAATAAGGGCATACCTTTCAAATCATTTGGTGAATAGCTCATTTCTTTCACCTTGGACTTTTTCCCTCCGTCCAAACTTGAATCCACAACAGTGAACTTCACATGATTCAGATTGAGTTTAGAAACCTGAGGTTTAAGAAATTGGCGGGGCTGACAAATGGGTTGATCATCCAGATTCGATGGTTCTCCTGGATCCCAGCCGTCCTCTTCATTGCAGATGCTGCCTCTAGTTTCTTCAGTTTCAAGCTCAATAAGCATTGGCTCTGATGCAACTTTGCTCAAAACATCACTGACAGAGTCAAAGTAGTGATTGCCTTTCACAAGTTTTCCTCTTGAAAACTTTTTAATACCAGGAATGAGAAAAACAAGATAGTGATTGGTATCGACATAACCCTGAGTCATTGGTTGCTCAGAGTGCCACCCTCTTGCCAGCAAACGGGGCCAAACAGCTTCCCAAAAAATGTCATTAGAGCGAGCTTTGCTCAAACGGAAGCCCCCAGTCAAAAGCTTGATTATCTCACTGGCTGTAAGAGAGCAGTAATCTTTACCAACTGGACAATCAGGAAACAATGGGTTGCTTTTTACAGGTTCCATGGCAAGACCAGTGAGATCATTTTTCCCCTTACCGATACCAACAGCTTCTACAAGAAATTGAATGCCAACAGTGGCCTTTAATTTAAATACATAATCTTCTAGTGAGATTTTACCCTTGGTAAATTCCATAGAGACCTGATAACAAAGTAAACAAGCAATGACAACAATTTTCTGTCAAAAACTAGAAAGTAATTCTAGATGAATGCCCACATAGGTTGGAAAATGGTAGCCAGAAAACACTCCATCCACCACAAAGATTCTAATATTTTCTTACAAAGCAGTAAAAAAAAGAGACCAGGGAATGTAGTTACAAGAATGTTCTTGGAAACTTCGGAAACAGATGATTAAGCATGAATTTCGCAATGCAAGTTCTAATAATTTCCAACCTAAGAAAAAGAGAATTTGAAATTCTAGCACTATGTCACAAGTTATTAAAGGAAGTAATGTTTGATAGCTGTAATGAAATATCAACTTAATGTGTTTGCTCATCTTCTCATGGAATCCTTTCCTAATAAGTAAAAGCCAGTTAGAGAGGATAGTGTCCTTGTGTTCCCAAAAACATCAGGAGTGAACCTTAGAGGAGTAAACTCCAAAAACGAGGACTCGCAGTACGGATTTTTCAAAACCATTTTTAGCAAGTCAAAAATTGAGTTACTGCTATCCTTAAATAACTGAAACAAATTTTAAACATCAATGAGGTTTGCGGCATGACAGGAAACAATTAAAGAAACTCTTTTGAACCCTACGCTATTTTAGCAGGAAGAGAACTAAATTTCTGGCCAATCTAGGTCTGTACCTCCAACTCTTTGTTCCTGCTATTCATTTATAGATATCTAAGCATATGTACATATGTGGTTACAGATAAGAGACTTTTTATACTGAAACAAATCGTATCCACTTATAGCAGTGACCAGTGAAGTACCTCTTGGAAAGTATTTCGAAAATGCTCTGGGATATGAGGATCCAGACGAGAGAGCAGTTCCTGTTGCCTCCACCCTGTGAAAATTCTATGTCCATATACACATTTCTTTCTTTTTGTTTTCCGATTATCTGACCATCGACGGTATGCATCAGACATATAAAATTTTCCATAATAAAATGACAGTATTTCCCCCACCTCCTTGTCTATGAATCTCTGTATCTGAACAAGATTTTTTCCGAATATATATAAACCAAGAATAAAACCATCTACATCTGCATTTCTCCAAGGGCGATGCAGTAAACCAGGAAGAGGATAATAGTTTTTGCTTTTACACAGCTGATCCAAGTTTTCTTTGCCTTCCACCTTGGATTGGAAGGTTGCTGGCTTCAATCCCTTGACATCATCCAATAGTTCAGCATTGAGATCTGAAACTTCCTTCTTCACAGTACAATGCTTTTTGCATTTTTTAGATTTGCTGGACTCATTTTTAAGAGCTGCATCTCCAGCGTGGCTCAGAGATCCACACCCTTCATCCTCTCCACTACTAGCTTTATGATCATCCAGCCACATGATGGGGACTGGTAAACCTATTAGAAAGGAATGGGGAGGCCCAGATATTCCATCAGAACCAAAAGGGATTGTTACAAGTTGTAGATGCTCTGCTTGCGATATCATGGATGGAATTTCTGCTTGATACTCATCACCAACTCGAGGGTTCTCTATTGGATGCCCACACACACCACTTATCTCAGGAGATCTTGGAGGAACTAACTGCATGGTAGATGATTCTTCAGTGGAATTGCAATCATGATCTAGCTGAGTTGATTCCTCCTGCAAAAAAAAGTAGAGATTAAGAAACTAAAGAGCAATAAACTCAAAAAGAAAAGGCGGGAAAAAAACAGCACAAATCACAGAGCCAACCACACATTCAGAAGAAGTTTTATGACTAAGACCGCATAAGTCTCTGATATCTAAAATTGAATAAAGAAAAGAATAGATAAGTGGGACTTCTATTCATGTATATGCAGGAGACTGTACGAATGCATTTGATAGAAGCTGACATGTATCGAAAATAGAAAATGGTTGCCATCAGCATTTTTCTTGACGGGGTTCACCGGCACCTTCATCTATAAGGATGCATCCAGGTTATGAAATCATTATAGATGGATATCCAACAATGTGAACCCAGACACTATTTAAAAGATTGTCTTCATGCATGTGTAGGCTAATTTAGATAGCATTGCCAACATTGGCTATAAATTTATAGTAGAACAACCCAGCAGGATGCCAGAAAGAAGTCCCAGGTTTTACTTCTAAACCAGCAGAATGTTAAAAAGCAAAAGGAGTTCATTAAGTATTCAAGACAAAGAAATAATCACGTTTAGGAAAACTAAGGGTTTCTAATCAACCTGAAGTTCATTAAAGGAAGTACTCAATCTAAAACCACCGATGTTAAAAAATAATAACAGCATATTCATCTTTCAATAAAACCCACAAACCAGATTGTTAACAGATGGACAATGCTCATCTTTCTGGGACGGAAATCAAAATCTCTCCTCTCATCCACCCAATATGTTCAATGCCGCAATCTATTAACATGGTTATCCAAAATAAGCTTTTATTCATCCGATGACAAGCAAAACCCACATACCAAATGTACCAAACATAGACAAATAAGATAACTTCAATGTCAACAACCCAGATGAAATTGAACAGCCACAGATCCCTCTTCATAAACATTACGCAAATCTTTTCGGATAGACAAAGTTTTCAAAAACATCAAGAACTAATTAAACATGTCGACAAATAAGATAATTCAACAAAAAAAAAGGTAACAAACAACCCGAAGAAATCAAACCAGCTTCTCATCTCAAAGACTCCAAACAATCAAATAAACTAATAACAGTAAAACCAAACATCAACAACTTCAAACTGTACCCACAACAATTAACACAAAACAAACCACCAATATCAAACAAAGATACCACCACATTAACATCAAATATAAACATATATCTATGCAGGAAAGAAACAAAGTAAACAACAAAGTTTTAAATGGACAGTGTCAACTAACCTCCATGAAACTGCCTGGAATGTCAAGTCCCAACGTGAAATGCAAAACCTGGACAAAAGGGCCATCACGTTAACCTCTATATAATTAACTTATAACATCAAAACAAAAGTACCTTGAAAAGACAAGACAAGAAAAGAAGACAGGACAAGAGAGAGGGCACCTTACCTTGTTGATGAAGAAGGTCTTTGCTTTACAGGGTTGTTGTTTTCCAGGGGAAAATCAAGAGAGGAGAAGCAAATAGTCTGCCATGGTTTGAGAATAGAGGAGGAGTCGAGAGGGAGGAGAGAAAATAGCGTCTTGTGCTCTCTAACAAGCTGCTGCTGCTTCTTCTTCTTTTTATGCGTGTTTATATATATATATATATATCACTTTAGAAGCATTAAATAAAAGGAAAGGTGATTAAAGCTTGAACAACCATTTTTTTAAATAGATCTATTGAGTTTTAACGCTTCAAAACCAAATCTCATATAATATTTTATGATCATTTTTCGATTATAAAGGTCGATGAATCACTCCCAAATGGAATTTAAGTTGGCTGATTTATGAAGAAAAAAATATTATTTTCTTTGAATATATATTCAAATTGAAACACATGGATAACAAATAATTAATTTTCAAATGATTTTTTGTTATGAGATAAATTTAATATATTTAATTAAATTAAAATTTTAAAATAATGACTAGATTTGACATAAATATCGACACGGCTAAAGAACAAGTTTATAAATCAAATGAATTAACATAGATCTATCCAAGCTTTTGACTCGATTCAAGCTTTAAATTAACAGACCAGAAAGTTCACTTGTCAAGCTAGATCAAGCCAAGTAATTATTATTTTTAAAATTTAATTAAAGACATATAATTTGTGTTACAACTTATTCTAGAAAAAAAAAATAAAGCTTGTGTCATGCTTCTATTCGCGAAGCACATATATTTGAATTTAACTAAGTTATTATATAGATTAGTTAAATTTGCAAGATTATATTTGATATGAGAAATTAATTCTCCCTAGGTTTGACATCTTGAATGCATAATGTACCACTGTTCATTTACCCATTCCTTGTAATTTTCAAATATAATTAAACCTTTATAAGTTAATAACTTGGAGGGCATGAAAATTTATTATTTAATTGAGATATTATTTATATTTTAAATTCACATTATTGAAATCAAATAAAAATATTATTTAATCAAGGCAAGACAAGCGTGCTTTAAAAAAAAAATGATATGGGTCATGAATGTTAAGATAATTACTTCTTCCATGAGCTTTTTTAGTCCCTGGGGGTATGACATGATAGCAAAGGGTCTGAAATCTGCATAGCAGGTCTCAAGTTCGAGTTAAGATGTGCATTTCTTGTAAGAGTCTAAGATAGTCAAGGTTTTATTCACTCACCTGAGTCCACAAAATATACTTTCCGGGGAGTGTGGTTTCCTTGAATCCAAAAAAATAAAAAATTATTAAGTATTTTTAACTTGCACTTCAGCATAATTTTGAAACATAAGATAATTTCAAATCCGTTTGTTCAGTAATTAAGATTAAAACTCTAATTGTCCTAAATTTTTATCGGGAGTGCACATCCTGATTCAAACTCGAAAACTATTATATAAATTGTAAGTTTTTTTGTCACATTGCACCCCTTAAAAACTTTTTTTAAATGATTTTAATGATGTATCCCCTTAAAAAATCGAAATTGTTTTTTTTTAACAAAAAGGTATTTGATATCTTAATTTAGTTGAATTATAGCAATTTTTCCTTCTGCTGAAAAGTCACAAATTCGAACCTATATATATATATATATATAAATATAAACTCAAGGAGAAGAAAAGTATGGCGCCATCCACCCCATGTCAAGATTGATCCATGGGGGTTTAGACGAGCCCTCGTCCAAGATCCATCACTAACTTGATTAATCCACACGTTGCTGGCTAGCTGCTTAGCTGTTTAATTTTGAAACTTTCGTCATCCAAATTCAAGTGTAAATAATTATGAAAGAATTTTGACGACTAAAACCTAGCCAACGTGAAAAGTAAAAGGAGATATATTAAGTGGAGGCCACGTGTGAATTGACTCGATAAATTAACAAGTGGCAGCACCGGGATGGCGAGTTCTTCTCTTGCTACTGATTTTCTTTTTTGAGAAATTACGTTAATATTTGAATTTTATAGTACGAAATTAGGAGTAAATCAGGCGTTAATGCTGAGAAGTTAAATAGAAAGTAATATAGGATGAATTACATGGACGGTGCCCTGAAAAAGAAGGGTTTTTTCATTAAAAAATATTTAATTAATACTATTTAATATTTAAGTGTTTTAGAATGGTTTTATGCGTGGATATTAAAAATATTTTTAAAAAATATATTATTTTGACATGCTTTTGAAATATATCATATATTCAATTATCGAACATTAAAAAATCACTACGGTTGTGTTTGAAGTTGCGGCGGTTAAACAATGTTTTTGATGATTTTGGTTTGAAATTGTTTTTTTATTATTTTTTTAGTTGTTTTGATATGATGATATTAAAATTAATTTTTTAAAAATTATTAATATTTTAATATATTTTTAAATACAAATCATTTTAAAAAGATTCAGTACACTTTCAATAGATGTAAAAATAACGATGATCATTTTATTTAGGAAAAAAAATGGCAAAGGTTATTGAAACCCTAATTCTCTATTTTACTATTTGATTTGATTAGTTTTCGATGGGAAATTAAAAGGAGTTTTCAGGTGGAGAGATCTATATATATTTTAAAAGGTCTGAGACAATTTTTTCAGGAGAATATTAAGGAATAATCTTTAGATAATTCCTTTCATCAAGCTTTATTAATTAATTCAAGAGATAAATGGGGTCGAGGAACATTAATTTTTCATACTTTTAAATTTGAGAATATTTATAGAATTTATTTGCTTAATGTATATATTAAAAATAATTAGTTTTGATTGAGGTATAAAATAGCGAGAGAAAATTATTTCCTTTCAAAAAGAGTATAAGATATGCCTCGTCATGCACCATCCATCCGTAGATAGTCACTTTAATTAATTAATTAATTAAAAAGCTACTCATAGAGTGCTGCTCGAACAAGTTTCTTTGGCTGCCATTCACTGCAAGGCATGGCACGATTCTGTTGGCTGCAAAACCTTGTGCTAGGTTAGATATTATATTTAATTTTATCCTAATGCTGCTCGGTCAAACTATAATTATATTTAAATGAACGTTTTTTTCTCTTAACTTTTTATATTCAAAATTTAAATTCGTTGTCCTATATAATTCATTGGGTTCTTTTTAATATATGTGCGTGTATTCTTCTTTAAAATATATATTTTTTAAAATAATATTATAAATCAACGATTCTAATCAATGAACAAAATCAACATCCTACGTGTTATACATCTCCAATAGAGTGTAGGGCATATTATATAGACTCATTTATCCAAACTTGTAGAAGAGTTTCTTTGTAAGTATAATAAAAATTGTTTTTTTAAATGACATTAATATATTAAAATGATAAAAAAACAATAATTTAAAACCAATTATATATATATATATATATATAATGATAAAAAAAATTTTAAACCAATTATATATATAAAAAGTTTAGTTCATAATTATAAGATTGAATATGGAGTTGATCAAATACAGTCCAATAAGGTTATTGAAAACATAATACCGATTGTGTTTTTAAATTGATTTTCACTTATAAATAATTTTAAATAATATTTATTATTATTATTCTTTATATTTTATTTTTACCATATCAAAATTATTTAAAAATATTAAAAAATTAATTTGAAGTAAAAGAAGTAAATTTTAACAAAAGAAAAGTAAATTAAAACTCAATATAGGACATTCTTTAAAGCCTTGTTACAAACTATTTAATTTTTTAAGAAAAAAATAACATGATAAAAATTTGATTAAAAAAAATATTAATTATCCTGTACCAATTTTAGGACCGATAGGATGTTGACCCGTCGGCCTATATTATAAATACTAGCCAAATCCCCCGCGCGTTGCCGCGGGTATTTTTGTGTATATAATTTAACATAATTAAATTAACAATGATAAATTTATATGATATAATAAAATAAAAGTTATAGATTGGGAGATAAAATGTATAAAAGATATATGTCTTTGTCTTGTTTTAATTATTGTTTTTTAAAATATTTTTATTTTAAAAAAATAGATGAAAATTATTTTTTGTTTTTTTTTTAATATTAGTAAATAAAAACATTTTAAAAATCACGGTTTCTACGAAAAACAAGCAAATAGGAGCTGACCATGTTCATTGAAAATTAAAAATGCATAATCAATGCCTCAATACTAAGTCATTTTTGGACCGTCTATAAATAAATATAAATGTATATTAATTAATCTATTAAAGTACGATAAGACCATGATCAACCAGAACAAATAAAATTATATATATTTCCATTGATCTTCCCAAGAATTTCATGTTCATAACGAGATTCCTGCATTTTTATAGTGATTAACTAGCAATTTGGCTATTAAATGCTATATATGCTTCAGGTTTACGATCCTCCTGCTCTAAAGCTCCTTTTCAAGCACAACTTGGAGATGCTCATCAAGTTTCAGGAAGAGAAAAGGTGTCTCTAGCTAGGGAGGAGAGCTGCTGGAGGAAGAGAGGTTCAGCTCAGTGTTCAATCTTGTTTTTGCAAATTCTTATCTGGGTTGTGTTTTATTTTTATTTGCGTTGGTTTTATTGGCATTTTTTAAACAGGTTAGTGTTCAGTGCCCTTTATTTTGGTTTATTTTCTGTTTGGTTGGAGAGAATATGAAGGGAAATTAACTGTTAGTTTGAATCAATATGCTGGTATTATAGTGAGCTGTATAGCTAATCAAACACTTGATTTTGGGTTTGAAATCTATATTATAGTTTTGGTTCTAGAATTGGTCTCACTTTGCAGTCCTTGTGAATTCAAGCTGCTTCAAATTGAGGTTGTAAATCCAGAGGAAGAAGTGGCCATGGTGAAAGCAGACTATAGTTACTAGCTAGATCATGCTTGATCAAGGTTGGGGGGGAGGTTATGTTCTCCAAAATGCAGCCTGGAAAGAGTAATAGCTCTGCTTCAAGCCATGTTGGGAGGTCTTGTTACTGTTGTAAGCATAGCAAGTCTCTCTCAGCTCCACCATGAAGACATATGCCACCGTTTTTGCCATGTCAGTGATGCCTATGATGTGTTTGATATACGAGCATTGAACTATCTGTCGTCATAATGTTATGAAATACAAGGAAATGAGAACAAAATCTTGAGGCTTGTTTATGCATTGTTTCGTAACAGTAATTTATTTTCCGGTATTGAACAAGTTCTTCTTTAAAAATAGAGTATAATATATAAACAACTTGGAAATAATAAAAAAAAACTTAAAAGAGGAAGAAAAGTTATTTTTAGATTCTTTTTGCTTGAAAAAATTGCATGGTATTTATAGACAATCATAATATAACGATCATATTTAATTTAATTATTAAAATAAAGTAGCAGTTTCAATAGTTTTAAAACATGTTCGTTGTAAAATTAAATTATGATAACACTTATATTTGAAATTATTAAGAATAAATTTTCAATGATTATAAATTTATCAAGTGTTTTACTAAAATGGGATGGTCTTTTGAAATATTTATTATAATTTTTACAACATTATCTTCTCTAAAAAACATGACATGATGACAAAATATTTGTAATATGAGCAGTAAATCTCGAATTTAAATCGGTAATATATACCTTATAAGAACCTAGAATAGTCAAGATTTTACTCGTTCACTTTTACCTTTAGAATTTACTCGCATTCAACAAATAATGAACTATCGAGTCAGAAGTGCTTCAAAGGATGGATAATTTGCAAGAAAAGCTGGAGAAAACAGTGCAGGAACGGAGAGGAACAGAGATGATTTGGATAAAACTATAATGACTAGGTTGGAGCACAGGAGGTGATTAGACCTCTGATGGTGCTCGCTTTGCTCTTCTGCAGATTCGGCTGCCAAACGTTGAAGGGATTAGGAACTCAACAATGAAAGAGAAGCCTTTGATTAACACTTTTGCAGTTGATGAGATTCGAAAGTAAAGCACGGCAGAAGAAAATAGAGCTGGGAATTCAAACATAAATGGGACAGAGAATATTTAACACCATAGTCCATGCCTGTGTTTTGACGAGGAAAGAAATGGAAGAAGCATAAATGGACCCTGACATTGGATCATGTTGTAAAGATGATTGGAATTTGGCTCAGAAGTTCATGATCAATGCGAGTGATCCTTTGCCTTGAAGACTGTGCCTGACACAAGCCTCCGAGGTCTATCAGAAGCAATACCCCATCAGTGAGTCCTTGTGGAGATTGCCGGATGACATTGCCGGATGACCAAAATATAATTATTAATTTAGGATTCATTAAATTATTTTAAATATATATAAATTAATTCAAATATATGTATTAAATAAAAAATTCTTTTCAAAACGAGTTACGAGTTCTTGGCTCCTTGATTGTTCAATTGGGAATTGGTTTTTGTATAGCATGCTTCATTTTTCTTTGTCAAATAAGATAACATTCGTTGATGTTTTGTAGTATAAATTCATCACAATTTAATTAGATTAAGTTAAATCGACGAAATGTGAAGAACATAAGGTACACTTGTCGAAATGTCTTCACAGGGGCTAAATTAGATTATTTTGCTCTTGATTCTAGGTTAGGAGATTGCAATTAAATAGGAATACATATAATAATTTAAAAAACTATATTATTATAATAAAAAATAATTAATTCAAATTGATATGATGACGGGGAGCTAACTTGATTACTTGATAAGCGTCTTTTTTTAGTCAATCCTCGAGCCATGTCCAGCAGTTAGGACGTCATTTGCACATGTGGGCACAGGTGATTGGACATAATCTTAATGCAATCAGGTATCTACGTGGATATCTCTAGTCAATTATAATTTAGTCCCTGTACTTTTTAATAATAAACAATATAGTCTCTCATTATAGGATCCCTATACAGAAACAATTAACAATACAGATCCTCACGAACCCTGCCCCGCATTTAACCATAATGGGCCTATGCATTTGTCTTGAGTCCAAAAACAAGCTTGAATATTAGAGCTCGAGGCCCAAGCATTGCTCTCTTCCTCTTTGTTTTTCTAGACCTTAAGCTCGTACGATGGGTTAACCCTCTACCATTACATAATAATCAAATAAATTAATTATAATTAAAAGAAACTATCGGATATAAAACCATCATTAAACCTTATTTCTTTCATGCACCAGTCACCCTAAATACAAGCTGATAATATATTTTAAAAGTGTTTTGAAAAATAAAATTATTTTACATTATTTTTTTGATATTTTAAAACTATTTTCATGTGCTAATATCAAAAATAACTTTTAAAAAATTAAAAAATTAACATTTTTAAACAAAAAAAACATTTGCAAAAGTCATCTAAATCACACTATTAAACCGACACTGAACAAGATTATGCTTGATATTCGAGAATCCATTTGATTAACAAAATGAAAATATAGAATAATTATGTTTGATTGTAATATAGTTTTTAAAACAGCATGCACATGAATATTTTTTTTCCGTTTCAGTCTCTTCTCTTGTTACGCGACGGTAATCAAACGTTAGTTTTTTTTTATCATAAATAATTAATTTATGTGTTTTCAAGTCCTCTAAATAAACCTCGAGTAAAAGAGGTGGTGTTTAATTTGATCAATTAAATATGCATAAGCTGAGGAAATTCTCATGTAATTTTATCAATCACATACATACATACATACATATATACATACATACATACATGTGTGTGTGTATCAATTATATATATATAGCTAGCGAAGCATTCAATCATAGAAACTTTAATTTTGATGTGGATACAATGTTTTTGATCGAAGAAGGTGGAGAAATGGATATATAATGATGATATAGAGTGCCAGCTTTAGCTAGAAAAAAAGAAAGGCCTAGTTGGGCAAAAAGAATAATGCTGTCTTCAACAAGAGTTATTTACCTTCCTGCATGCACTTATGATAGGAAAAACTTTAACAAATAAATAAATAATTAAAAAAAGTTATTCCTGTCCAATTATTATATAAATAAAACAAAAGGTTATTCCTATCCACGAAGCATTTAATTAATTAATTAGTATTTTCCTCAAACTTTTACAAGAAATAATTAGGGTCCTGATTCGCCAAGAAGGCAGCAATTTTTTACCCAGCACACAAAAGTCATCCTTTAAACAATAAATTAAAAAACATATTTCAAGTTGGTACGATGGCTTAGACCTAAAACAAAAGAACAAGACCGCATGAGATGCCCATTTGAGTAACTAAGCTGCCAAAAAGAAAGGAATCTGAGCAAAGTTTATGGCCAGCATAAGAAGTATCCCGATTCCTTGTATAAAGAAATCACTTCCAAATATCTAGCTAGGGTTTCTACGGGTCATCACTTCATTGTATGGATATAGTGCGTACGTGTAACCATTTGTTTATCTATTTCTTCGGTCCCTTGCTAGAAACCCTAAAAAAAGCTATGAACCGTATATGGGTTTTCGAGGATGTATCTCCAAACTCTATCAATACTTTAGTTAAGTGTTCTTCCAAGTCATCGACTCGAGCCGGTCGAGCTAAGATTCAGCAAGTAAAGCCTCAATTAGAGGGTATAAAAAAGTACCTGCCTAGCTATCCCGCCATAGAAAATTGTGAATTCCTCATGTACGTACGTAAGAATATTCTTTCAGTGTATAAAAAAGTTTTCATCGGTATTGTATACGGTGATGAAATACTACCATGAAAAAACTACCTCGTTGGGTTTTTCTTTCCATCGACTCTTCCTTTAACCCTTTTTTTTCTAGGTCGATTGTTCGGCGAGTTTTCAATTCATTAACCAAGATAAGTGATTCTAATAGTACAATAATATAAATTATATTATAAGATTTTATCTAATAGTTTAAGTTTTTAGATGAGATAATTTCTTAGTATAATATCAGAGTCTTGTTAACCCAATAGTCACGAGTTTGAATCTCACAATTCTTATTGTAATTGATAAAAATCATGCACAAAGTAATATGAGTTTGCGACAACTTTCAAACTTAAAAAAAATTCACTTGAAAAATGTATTACAAAATAATATAAATCATATTATGAGACTTTATTTAATAATATAGTATTATGATGCATTGACGGTTACTACTCATAGGCTGAACAAAGAAATACAGAAAAGCCATATATAGAGATTATGTGTAGTTCATGTAGCTAAAACTAAGTTGATCTCATTTTGTCCCTTTTTAAGCTATTTATTCATGAATTTTTTTCTTTTTTTCAGCCAACCCTTTGATTAAAACCTGAAATAATGGTGCATAAACAAAAATCTAAGCTATTTAAGTAGGTGGTATGTGGAAAATATTTTAATCAAGCTTACTCGGGATATACTTGGAGAAACTAGAAAGTATGAATGAGATGTTTCTACACAATAGGAGATATTTTCGAAGCTATGAAGATTGCTTAAAGGTCGCAGAAACCATGATTAAAGGGTAAAGCTAACATATTTTAACAATCATAAATAATTCGTTGAACTCAGACTATCAATGGCTGACCCCAATGTCAATACTTTGTTAAGACTATCAATGGCTGACCCCAATGTTAATACTTTGTTATAAGGCCTTAGTGCCAATTAATGGATGATAATCAAATTAAAAAAAAAGGAATTAAGTTTGTGCTTGGTTAGTGTCTCAACAAAGAAAAAAAACAGAAAAAAAAACAAGATAATATAATTTTAAAGTTAATTTGGGTATTTTAAAAACAAAAGGTATAAATATATATATATATTTTAATCACTAGATAATTAAATATTAATCTGTTTAATGGGATGATCATGTTAACCACCCGTACTGGATTTTATTCAAAGACTAAAAATCTAGATTAGTAGCCCCACCAATGCTCCTAATTATAAATTAAACCAGCACATTCAAAAGTTAATATTAATATTAAGCGCAACCTCTATTCAATCAATTATCGTACGATTATACCTAATGTAAGAAACTAGAATACCATGCCTAAAAAGAAATGAGCTCGATACGATTCATGGAATATCATGCCTAAAAATCTATTTACCAGCAAATTTCAACAAAGGATTGCTCGAAATAGCCACCAAGAAATGAGAATGTGCGTCGTTTAACTATTTACAGGCATACCCATTTCAAGATTTGGCACTGATCATGATCATCAAACTTGAAAAATCAATTTTGATCACTAAACAATCCCTTTGGAAACCCAATTTCAGTTCACTACAAGTAATTAGATTAACTCTTCTTACCTCTTGCTAGAATCAACATCTAAAGCTTAATTTTAAGTCCCACTAGTGGTATGACCTACCCAACAGTTCATATATACTCATCATGCAAATGTTTTTTTTTTTTTCATATTAATTTGAATATCTAGACTAGTTATCATGTATCTCAACTAATGATACAAGTCTTAAAATTAATAATCATTTAAATTTTAATGATTATAGTATTAACAGTGAAACTTGTACCATGAAATAAAAAGTTTAGCAGACACCAGCACTTGCCAGCTAGTGCTTAAAATCAGTTCTTTTTAGGTATTGCTTAATTAGGTTTTATCCGAAAACATGCAAACGTGCACGAACGGAGTCCACTCGTTTGAGGTTGTAGAAAATATTATTATATGGTCCGTCATCATACACACACTGCAAGCAGAAAAGGTTGCAGATTATATGGATATTTTAATACAAAAGCTGGGAGACCATGGAATCAGCGTTGCCGCTGGGGAACTAGCCAAGTTACTAGGATTAATACTATTTAGGTTGACCAAACTTTCATTTTATTATTATGATTATTATTATTCAAACTGTGCTGATTTCGTGTTAATAACAGCTTTAAAAGTGTTTGTTTTATACGAATTTCATTGAGAATTCTATCTTAAATTCTTAGTTGTAAGAAATATAATATATAGTTTATTTAAAAAAATATAAATAATATTGTAATATCAAACACATGCCAAACACCCCATTTATTTAACATCTTTCTTTCCTTTTAATCAAATTAGAATAAGGTTGTGCAATTTGAATAGCACATCATTACATTTTCTTGGAATTCGATTGATAAAGTACATTATTTTGATTTTTATAATTTTATAATTGCAAATAAATAGATTTAAAGTTACGTTATGAATCTATTTTACCCACATCAAATATAATATTAATATTGTATCTCAGTAGATGACATAACACCGAGTATTTATATATATGATATCGAGAATCGTGAGTACTTGAAATGTATTGTTAATATAATTTTAAGAAACCAAAGTCTTTGGCTGAGAATTTTATTTAATCCTGTCTTTTCTATTAGTGACAATCGTTAATTTAATTTGTTTTTTATATTATGAAAAACTATATATATATATATATATATATATATATATATATATATATATATATATATATATATATATTAATCAGTCCATAGAGCCATTAAAAGCATGACTTAACAAACAATATATTAAAAAAAATAGAAGAGTCAGAAATTAAATTTAGTGACAAAAATAAAAACATAATAAAAAACAAGCATAAAAAACCCTGAATAAAACTAATTATAACAAGATAATTAAATCAACTTCTTTAATAGCTCCTTGCTTGGTCAAATGATCAGTAACACGTGATTCTTCTCTCTATTATAATTCAATTTGTTATATGCATGCACCGATATGCTATGTAACATATATATATATGTTAGTGATGCGCATGCATACACATACATGCAGATACATACACATACATACACATGTATTTATGCAACTATTTACAAGAGAGTTTGCAAGGAAAAGAGAAACTTCTTGTTAAGAAGAAATGGATGGCGAGCAAGATAGATTGTTGCCCATTGCCAATGTGGGTCGGATGATGAAGCAAATCCTGCCACCGACAGCCAAGATTTCCAAGGAAGCAAAACAAACCATGCAGGAATGTGCGACAGAATTTATAAGTTTTGTAACTGGCGAGGCATCTGACAGGTGTCAGAAAGAGAACCGCAAGACAGTGAACGGAGATGACATCTGTTGGGCTCTCAGTTCTCTAGGGTTTGATGACTATGCTGAAGCTATAGTAAGGTACTTGCATAAATACAGAGAGGCTGAAAGAGAGAGATCCACTAATCAACATGAAGCTTCTGGCACTGATCGAGGTGAAGAATCCAACCATGACAGTAAGCAGCCACAGCAACCAGTATTTAAAGCCCCTGGCGGAGTAGAATTTAGGGTTCTTGATAAGGGCAACAGTAGCTCTTTCACAAATCCTTCCTGAGAAATAATGTCTACTCTTTATGATTAAGTACATGAGAAGAAGGACAGCATGAAGACAGTGATATACAAAAAGGACAGTGGAATTTTGGAGATTTAATTACCTGCTTGATAAAGATTTAGATCTCTTGACAAGGTGTGATATTTGAAGTTTTTGACTTGAAAAAAGCTTTGACAAATCTGTTTACTCTGAGGTAATATTTCTCCTGAACTTAGGGTTTCTTCTTCTTACCTCTCAACTTCCCAGTTACAGTGAGGGGGGGAGGGGGGGGGGGGGGGATCTGTATACCTTTAGCTATATATACTTCGAATCGCATACTTCACTTGAGTGGCAAAGTTCTTGGTGTCTGACATTTTCTCATAATTTCTAGCTTGAGGCCTGTGATTAATGAACACGTGACAGCAAGTTCATAACTTTGAGAAATAAGAGCTTCACAAGAAAGATTTTAGAAATGTTTACTGTAACTCAAGCTTGTAATAGAACCTTTTTTGCTGTTGCTTTTGAGTAAGAACCCTCTAGTTTCCTGTTCATAGATTTCAGAAAGGAAGTTGGGTGCATCAGATTGCTGTAAATACTTTAGTTTCGGTGTGAATATATCGGAATCTAAATTTTCTTCTCAACCTTTACCATTGATCAAAATGATTTAGTTTTCTCTTTTGTCTTTACAGTTCAGATGTTTCTCTGATCTCTCTCTCTCACTTACACGCACGCGCTCATAAAGATGTGAACAGTCTGTTCTTGCTCGTAACTTGTGAATTTTCAGATCAATATCACCTGAAAAAATTGACAATACTTTGCTATTTTGATGACTCAAATTGAATTGAACAAGGGAACTGAAGGTTATTAGGGAGGAAATTAAAGACTCGATAATTGACGAAGCCATATCCAACAACTCAAACTAGGTCTCTAAACCAGACCTAAAGACAGCAACAGCAGCTTGCTAAAACCAGTGATGCTCATTATTTGTTCACATATATATGTAAACCCTGATGTTAAATCATGTTAATGAAGTATGCCAACCTAGAAAGCAAATTCATTTATCAGTAGCTGATTACGTGGAGATTTCGTGCATTTATTTCAAGGGTTAATTTCCCAGCAATAGGAGTCAAACCTACACCACATGGTTCTTTGAGCACTCTTGCATGCCCCCCGGGGCTCTCCGTGGCAATTCAAGCAAGTCCAGCCAGCAATTACATGACCTGAAAATGCCTAAGCAAAATATATAAATGCCCACCTGGATGTGGCTGGACAATTCGCTGGTCTGATTCTTCCTCTCGAAAGCAAGTGAAGTTATCGGATGCATAAATAATTAGTCAACTAATTAGGGCTAATAAAAGATTACTTAAGTACTAGATTCAGATCAGTTTGCATAGCCCTAGAATCTGGACCACTACTATTGAGGCTTTACATAGCATGTTTTGTCGAGAAAATTAATCCACTCAAAACCTGGAGCATGCTTATTTTTAATTATATCAGCAAATTAATGAATTGGTAATGTTCCCATAAAAAAAGATGATGATAGACCCTGATAGATTAATGTTAGAATTGAAATTGAGTTAGGGTTTCAAGCTTTAACATACCACCAAAGAACTTCGCTGAGCTCTTTGGGACCACTTCTCAACTATCATCTGTTTTGACGAAAGATGGAATCTTTACTAGTTGTGCTTGATAGAAAAGGGAGAGGGGAATGCAAAGACCCACTTAAAATTGTTTCCCAACAAAATGAGAGGAATCATACATGGTATGTACAAAGTGATCAAAGACAAAAGCTGAAACTTGAAAACCTTCCAAGTAACTACACCGATGCAAATAACATCATTAAGGGTTTTTTTGATGGCTAAAACAACTTGAAAACATTCCAAGTACCAACTTTACCGATGCAAATAATATCATTAAGGGTTTTCTTGATAGAATTAATTATTTGATAACCTCGAAACTCTGGAACCTACTATGTCAATGCAATGTTAGACAATGTCATTCTTGAAAGAATGATTTCAACTAATGCTGCTTCCATGGGCTCTGACCATTAATCACGGCAATCAGTTTGCATTGCTCGCTAGAAAGCAAGCAAAGACAATGAATCCGAATTAAACTAAACCGAACAAACTTTGGACCACATTTTGTGCACTAATTTTACCGGACAGAGTAATAAAATCACTGGTTCTCCATTTGCAATGCAGCAGCTTGCCACAAGCAAGCGCAGCATTGTTGCAAGCCTAAAATACAAAAATTCAAGAGCTGCATTGGTCTCTCAAGTTTGAAAAAATGTCCCCACCTTTATCCTCAATGGTACCAGAAACTAATTTGATGCGAGCCAAAATACACCAATGCCATTCAACAATGACAATGGGTATGCCTAAACATAAATTATTCCATGAACAGCACGACATGCCAGCACTTCTGCAATATAAGTGCTCAGAAAAGGATGCTGTTATAATGTATCTCTGACTTGAACAAATAGCTATATTCACTTCAAAATGAATTTCGTAAGAACCCTCCACCATCGACACTACCAAGAGTATAAAACATAATCTCTTGGTAGTTGTGTAAGCAAGCTTTATTCTTTCTAGTGGATTGGCAAGAAGTCCATGGCTCCTTCCAAGAAATCATCCTAACATTTCAGAGGAGCTCATATATATGATAAAAAATGTTAATCAAGGAAAACTAAAGATTTGATTATTATTTTACTTTGTTCCAATTATAAAAAGAAATTCATCATTCTCGGGTATTTCTGATATTCACTTCAACATCAAAGTCACAGTACAAGAAAAATGAAATGAGCCAGTCAGATCATTCATGATAAAAATAATAATCAAGTAATTTGATTAACGAAACCTTCTACAAATCCCCAACCATCTTCTATATCTGGTCCCAGCCAATAACCATTTATTATTTTGTGAGTACAAGAACTTACATGCATACAACTAGAAACAAGTTCGTAAAAATGGGTGTTACAGTTGTGGGACATCCACCGCAGCTCTGATTCACAGAAAGTATCTCTCCAGTTGCGTTGCAGATGACCAAAAGGTTCGTTGCTGTAAACAAAATTTGAAGTCATATAAGAGAGCAAGTAGAAGGCAGGTCCACACGTTTCTTATGCATTATCTGTTAGCATATTGCCAGTGAAGTGAACTTCTTCCTTTTCCTTTCCTTTTCTTAATTTTTTGAATTTAAACAGGGTTTTTTAATTCCATTACATAGTTTAACTCTTACAAGCCCGCAATCCATGGTGCACTTCTAATTCAACTCAACAAATTACGCAACAACAGTTTATGTTCCCATCAAAGGCAAAAATGATAGAAACTAACTAAATATGATAAATCATCTCGCTTCAACTCTTTTTTGGTAGCTGGCGTGAAATTAAGATACCTGTCCCAGATGTTGGTTGACCTGAAAGTCTAGAAATAGCTGATTTCCTTAATTGTAATTCCTGAGATGACAGTCACAAATTAAAGCACAGACTTATTAACTCAAGTCAAGAACTTGAGGAGCACAACGTGATAACACAAAATAATAAGAGTTGGGGAAAGGTTACCACCTCATGATGTGGTAAATGATGAATTTTATGCATAAACCATCTATAGTTGTTGGCAGGAAGAATCTAAATCACCATAAAACAGCAACTCTACATTGAAATAGGCTCATTTTTGCAAGCAATTACAGTCTTGAACATGCCACCAGATATATACAAAAAGTCAGCATTGCTATGAATTCACCTATGATGTTGACTACTGATTCAAACCAAACTTTAAGACAAAAGTGAGCTTCAAATTTCATGTCTAGTTTCTTGCATTTGATACGATCTTATCATAAAGAAGAGTCGTAAAATCATCATTTACCCCTGAACTGTACGTAACAGGCACTCGTTGTTAGTTTTCAACAAGAGAATTGAAAATTTATTTCCATGCTGTCCAGTTGGTGGAAACAATTGAAAACACGGACTGTGTGATTAATCCACCCGTCAGCTTCTATAACAAAACTACAATTTTAGACAATTCTATGCCAAAAGTAGTTCAATCTCAAATCTTTTAATCCACTTCTACGGTGAAAACATTTATCTCCTCTACACTTTCGTGCAGAAATGAACCGTCAAGTACTTGTTTGTATATGGACTATTCTACAAGATCTCTCCCTCTCATACTGTAGCTCAAAGGAAATAGGATCACATTGTATACTTTCAATGCTGTTTTCTCATTTAACAACTAACTAATACTTGTACCCAATGGTTAGCAACATTGTATTCCAAGAACTTGATGGAAATATTAATCTACAATAACTCATCTCTTCTAACACAATACGCATCCATCGTATCCTTCAAAAGAACCATCAACTTTTTGCTGAAAAAACAGTCTCTCTGCACTTTCAAACAGCATATCCATATCATGCACAGAACCCTTTAAACGAAACAAAAGGATGACCAAACTCCTAATCCTACAATATAACTTCCTAAATCACATCCAAAACACCTACGGAATCGAACTTTAATTCAAATCTTACCAAACATATTTATAAACACTGCAACCTCATTATACTCTCTCTAGCACTACTTTTCTTCGTAAACTTCATTCCTTTATTAAATCTTTTAAATAACAAAACCCACCAATTATTTGCTCAACTCCATAAGAATAGCAACGAGAATTCGCAGTACTCAAATAAAGAGCCTTTTCATTAAAAAAAATTCAATTCTCGGATCGCTCAAATGAAATAAAATGACAGAAACTCAAGAAGGATAGGTTCGATATAATATTTGTCGCTTATAAGAAGATGGGTATGGATGATTTTTTTACCTTGAATGAGAATTTAGGTACGGAGAGAGGCATATGGAAGCTGATGGAGACTAACAGGGATGCCATTGAAGCTTCTTTTGCATTGGAAGTTCCTGTGATTTTTTGTGAGCTTCTGTCTGGGTTTAGCAGTTTTTGTAGGGGTTAAGGTAAGTGGTATTTCCAGGGAGAAAGTAGCAACGACATCGTTTTCTTGATTCAATTATATTCCAAGATTATTGGGCAATGACACGAAATATTGAGGCTGAAAATGTTAGTTAAAAAAAATCCCACTTATTGACACGAAATATTAGAATTACAAGAAATAAAATTGAATAATTTATTTAATCCAGTCTAATAAATTGATTCAATAACCTATTAATCTGCAGGTTGTGTTTTAAAAATGTAAGCTAGATAATATTAGTTAAATCCTTAAATTTAAATATTATATTTACAAATATACATGAAATTTTAATTTAATAATTTAACTAATATCGATTTAACTTTGCATCCATCTTCAGAGTGGGCCCAATTGGATGGCTTTGCTCTTTTTTCTGACCTCGTTAGAAAATCATAAAGCCATATGGGCTGAATGGTTGGATCCGGAGGACGAGAGAGAATCATGAGCCTAGATTCTGTTGGGCTCTTTTCGGGCTTTTCTCTTTGATTATTGACTATAAAGGCCCACATAATAGTCCACATAAGCCTCATAATTATTTTATATGATTCGATTGAGCCATAACTTTCCGCAGGTTTAGTTGGTCCAAGCCTATGGCCTATGGAAGGTTTTGTTTTTTGCATCATATTTTCCTGTCCCCAGTAGGTAATGACTAGTAAAAAGCCTGAAATAACCTCAAAAATTAATTATTATTATTATTATTATTATTTTAAAGTATAAGGATAGCACTAGAAACATTTAAACTATATGGACAGAACTAGAGCACTCGTGAATCTCTAGGGACAGGAATGAAGTTTTTTAATATTTTATTTGAAATATATTGCACCAAAAAGGGCAAAAACCACGCGACGAAGTGTTTTGTTCCTACAGAGCTACAAAACGACATGTACTTGGCCTATATATATTTGGCTGCTTTCAAAATTGCCTTGTTATTTTCGTCGGACACGATTAGTCCTGCCTAGTTCGACCTTCTCCTTCTTCTTCTATCATTTTAAAGATACCCCACATCTAGTAGGGCATCTAGAAGGATGGGTTCATCGTTAGGTCCAGGGATTGATTTGAAAAATAATTTGAATTATTGGATCAACTTGTATGCTATTGAGTTAATAAGAAAATATTCTTTCAATGTTCAATTTAATCAAGTTTTGATTGAGTTTTACTTGATTAAATACGTAATTTGTGTTTTTAAAAAATAAAGCTAAAAAATATTTTTTTTCTTCAAATTAATTTTTTAAGTGTTTTCGTATGATTTTAACATGTTAATATTAAAAAATAATTTTTATTATTTTGATGTATTTTTAAGAAAAACATTTCAAAAAATAAGTGTCGCCATAATATCAAACTATTACAGCAGAACCATTAAAATCCCAATTAATTTAACTAATGAGGTGTTTGAGAATATGATAATAATTATTTTTTAAAAATATTTTTTTATTTAAAAACACATCGAAATAATATATATTTAATCACATCAAAACAATTGAAAAACACTAATAAATAAATAAATAATATTTTTTTTAAAATAATTTTAAAACATAAAAACAAAGTTATCTAAATTTTATTGGTGGATGTCTAATTTTCTACCCCATTATTATATTTTTGTCTAACTAAAAATGGGAACGGATAAAGATACCTCCATGTTTTGTTGGACTGAGTGCCCCAAGCCACCTAAGATGGACCGTAGTTGAATTTTTATATTTATTTTGCAGTTTAAATATTTTATAGAAATGAGAAGGCCGAGATATTATGGAGAAAGGTGAGGGCCCAGGTGTTAGCTGGAGGAGAGATCAAATGATTGAGGGTGTGTATATCTAACTCAGTCCTTCACTTACATAGTTTTTAACAAATAAGTCCCCAACTTTTAAAATATTGCCAATCTCTCTTTGATGTCTCTAGATCTTTCACACCTTTTCTATTTTGATCTTTACATCCAATCTGTGTCTCCATCATAATTTTACTTGTGTAATAATATCATAGTGCTGTATTACAGGACAAGAGTGTGAAATAAATTATGTCTATTTTGATTTTTTATATATTTTATTTTTGTAAATGGGAACGCATTGATTGACCAATAGCACATTATGATAACATAAAATAATAAAAATATTCATTTCAAATAAAATTATTTTATATTTAATCCTTCTTATTTTCCACTCAAAGAAGTGATAATATATAGTTAATAATTTTTTTTAATGCGAGGATACCTCATTTCTCGGAAAGTGTATTGTATGGGTTCAAATAAGCAGGTAAAACTCCAATTATTTCATGCTCTTATATGAAGTGCGCACTCTGATTTAAACTCAAGATTTACTGTGCAGATCATAATTTTTTTATCATCATGTCACACTTCTTAAAAATGATATTAATAATATGTTTAAGAAATGCTGAATGTTATTTTTTCCTCTCCAAGTGTTCAATAATTGAGCATAACGTAACGTAAGAAGCGATAAGTTATGGATTTGTTTCGTGTATCAAGTTTTTTCCCCCCTAAATTAATAAGATTTAAAGGTAAGAACACCGGTGTGTCAATGAGAATATAAATTGGGGACTGATTTGTAACTAGTCCAATGATTGATCAATGTGGTTGCAGGACTTGTTTATTGCAGGACCTGTTTATTGCAGGACCAAACAAAGAAAAAGTCTTCATGGAACTATTTATTCTACGAAGAAGATTGTTTTTTAGCTTTAGGTAGTAGATCCAGACCAAGCCATCCATGTTTCGAAATTTACTTTAGATGACTGTCGGTGCATGCCTGTAGCATTGCATGGTAATGCATCACTGTCTACTCCTCAACTAGTTGTTTACTGCTCTTTTTTCTACACCAAAAAACCTATCCACGTCTCCTTACCGACACTACTTCTGAGAGCTCCCACAAGGTTGCTGTCTGCGTGCTTAAAAATATCTCTCATCTCCAGAGGAGCGAGAGGAGTTGAGAGGGCCATAAAGGTTAGCCTAGCCTGGCCTTTGTCTTGTCTTGTCCTTGTTGTGTTTTTAGTTTTAAATTTAGATCTCCCAAGCATGAGAATGGGATTTATACTGTTTTAAGTAAAAGAAGAAGGTAACTAACTGGCCTCCATTTCCCTCTAAGTTTCTTGTTTTTGCAAAACAGAATTTTAAAACTTCTACTTCTTGAAACCATGTTGTTGTCTTGGTAAGGACATTATCTTTTTGAAACCACTAAGATTCAACGTTTTCTTTGAAGTTGATCGTTTTCTCGACGTGGTTTTTTTAATTTTGAGCTATGGTTTTGCCACTTGCGTTCGTGATTTAGCTCTAGCTAAGTTATTGTTGATCCTTTGTGTGGTAGAGAAGTTTGCTGTTTTTGCTTTAACTTTGGCATGTAGTAGGATTTGTAATCAATCAAGTGCAGTGCCTGGGGATATTTATTCATGGATTAAAATTAAGAAAACTAATTTGGAGACTCGTTTGTGATTTGACTGAGGGGGGAGTTTTGAATTAATTGGTTGATTGTTGAAAACAGAAAGGAATGGAAGAAAGATGAGTGGTGGTTTGACTGTCTCTCTTTTAGCATCATCAATAAAGAAGAGCAGAAAAGGAAAAGACACATTGCTGCCGACAGTTCTGAGAACGGAATATTCTGTAATGGAAGTGAGTGCAGGCTTGGTTGCCGGCTCTCACAACAGGAATGAACTTGTTGTAATCCGTCGCGATGGAGAATTCGCTGTAAGCAGCTAGTTTTCTGTAAATACTTCTTCTTCTTAAGCCAACTGCTCGTCTAAATTGCACATTTTTTCTGTTAATTTTTTTGCAGCCGAGATCGTTAGAGAGGGTGAGCGGGCAGATATGCCACATATGTGGAGATGATGTAGGGCTAACTGTGGATGGAGAGTTATTCGTGGCCTGCAATGAGTGTGCCTTCCCCATCTGTAGAACTTGCTATGAGTATGAGCGTAAAGAAGGAAATCAAGTCTGCCCTCAATGCAAAACCAGATTCAAGCGTCTCAAAGGATGTGCACGAGTCCATGGTGATGAAGAAGAAGATGATACTGATGATTTGGAAAATGAGTTCAATTTCGATGGAAGGAGTAGCAAAAGACATGATATGCAATACCATGGTGGTCTTAGAGGACATGAATCTATGCTTCACCATGATCCTGATTTGCCTCACGACCTTCACCGTCCTTTGCCCCAAGTCCCTCTCCTTACTAATGGTCAAATGGTACTTAGCTCTGCTTCCTGTTCTGTCTTAAGGTTTTCCAAACTTTGCACTGAAATAATGACCCTTAATGACTTGCAGGCTGATGACATTCCTCCTGAACAACATGCTTTGGTCCCTTCATACATGGCTCCTGTCGGTGGCGGAGGGAAAAGGATTCACCCCCTTCCATTTTCGGATTCTGCTGTTCCTGGTAATTATTCCTATTCTGAAAACTGTTTAGGCAAATTGGGGGATCTTGGCTTTTCTTTCTTTCTGCTTTCTCTTGTAAATAAAAGGGCGATTGGCTGCTGCAGCGCAACCAAGATCGTTGGATCCTTCAAAGGACTTGGCCGCTTATGGTTATGGAAGTATTGCTTGGAAAGAAAGAATGGAGAGCTGGAAGCAAAAACAGGACAAACTGCAGATAATGAATCGTGAAAATGGAGACCATGATGATGACGACCCTGATCTCCCATTGTAAGCCTTAGTGCCGACCTTTCTTTATGATTCCTTGCATAATTAATTGTCTTTAAGCTTTTTTATTGCTCTTATTTCCAGATTACTTGGCATGATTTTGTGATTATTATACTTACCATTAGTTTCTCTTTTTGCTAAATGATTGGGACGCAATCATGAATTCTGTTTTTGGCAGAATCTCTTTATGCCTAAGAGCTTTAATCTAGTTTTTAACGAAATTTAATTGTATGTAAAACAATAATGCATTCTTCACTGTAAGTATATGCTTCAAACACGAGTCCTCAGCTGAAAGGCTGACAAGTATTATAGACTGTAGTGGAAAATTGGTGGCAATTTCTCTTAGTTTCTTCTTTCTCTTCTCCTGCTTGAATTCCTGCTCCTAGCTTATTATTAAGTTTCAGATATCTTAAACATTACTGATTATGGAGATAAAAATTATTCCTTGTGAATCAGAATGGATGAGGCAAGGCAACCACTATCGCGAAAGATGCCCATTCCGTCTAGTCAAATCAATCCTTACCGAATGATCATCATTATTCGACTCGTAGTTCTTGGGTTCTTCTTCCATTATCGAGTCACACACCCTGTGAATGATGCGTTTGCGTTGTGGCTCATATCTGTGATCTGTGAGATTTGGTTTGCTGTTTCATGGATACTTGATCAATTCCCAAAGTGGCTCCCTATTGACAGGGAAACTTATCTGGATAGATTATCTCTGAGGTAAGAAATATGCCATGTGCCTTTGGTTCCTGCACCTAAATTATTGACAAGACATTAGGTGAACTCATGGCCCTAACTTGTTTGTCAGGTATGAGAAGGAAGGCCAGCCTTCTCAGCTTTCTCCAGTTGACATATACGTAAGTACAGTTGATCCATTAAAAGAGCCCCCTCTGGTGACTGCAAACACGGTTCTGTCCATTCTTTCAGTGGATTACCCTGTTGAAAAGATTTCATGTTATGTTTCTGATGATGGTGCTGCTATGCTGACATTCGAGGCATTGTCAGAAACATCTGAATTTGCAAAGAAATGGGTCCCCTTCTGTAAGAAATTTAGCCTTGAACCTCGGGCACCCGAGTTCTATTTTGCTCAAAAGATAGATTATCTCAAAGATAAGGTTGATGCTTCATTTGTTAAGGAAAGAAGAGCAATGAAGGTAATTTCAATCAAAGATTTTATTTTCCTGTGCCTCTTTCTCACTCCCCCCCTTCCCTTCATCTTTGTTGTCCAGTTTATAAAGTGACCCCTATTACTTATTCCAACTGCAGAGAGAGTATGAAGAGTTTAAGGTTCGGATTAATGCTTTGGTTGCCAAGGCGCATAAGGTCCCGGAAGATGGATGGACAATGCAGGATGGTACTCCATGGCCTGGGAATAATGTTCGTGATCACCCTGGAATGATTCAGGTATGTGAATATTGATCCTCGTTTAATGCAACTTATGAGAGAGATTCAATTCTTGAATAAACAAAAATTTTCTCAATGCTTCATAGGTTTTCCTAGGCCAAAGTGGAGGTCATGACACTGATGGAAATGAATTACCATGTCTGGTATATGTTTCCAGAGAAAAGAGACCCGGATTTAATCACCACAAAAAGGCTGGAGCCATGAATGCTTTGGTGAGTAGCTCAAAAGTCAAAATTAGGATTTTCCACTTGTTCATATGAAAGCTTGTCAGGATAGAACTTTTATTTGAATTCAAGTTCTCATCTGTCAACAGGTCAGGGTCTCTGCCGTGCTATCAAATGCACCTTATCTTTTGAATCTGGATTGTGATCACTACATCAATAACAGTAAGGCTCTTAGAGAATCAATGTGTTTCATGATGGATCCATTGCTTGGAAAGAGAGTGTGCTATGTCCAGTTCCCACAGAGGTTTGATGGCATTGACAGGAATGATCGATATGCAAACCGGAACACTGTATTCTTTGATGTAAGCAGTCATTTATCAAAACTTCTGGATTGTTCATTGCTTCTGAAATTTGTCTGTCTAATGGACAATTCCTCCATCACTGCCAGATCAATATGAAAGGTTTGGATGGCATTCAAGGACCTATATATGTCGGGACTGGGTGTGTTTTCAGAAGGCACGCGCTTTATGGTTATGATGCACCAAAAACAAAGAAAGCACCAACGAGGACATGCAACTGCTTGCCTAAGTGGTGCTGTGGATGCTTGTGTTCAGGAAGGAAAAAGAAGAAGAAGACAAACAAACCCAAGTCTGAGTTAAAGAAGAGGAATTCTAGAACATTTGCACCTGTGGGTGCTTTGGAGGGTATTGAAGAGGGCGTTGAAGGTAACATTTAGAACTAATTTACTCCTCAAATCCTGGTTTAATTATGGTTTTAGTTTCCTTCTCTGGTGAGGTTTAAATTGAGCCTAAAAACCCGCTTGGCCTGCGTACCTTATGTTACTGAACTTGGCTGTAATTTCCCACTTTCGTATGTTATATGCTGATCGATTTCCTTAAGATTGCCAGTTTGTTGTTAGCAAAGACTAATTCTAGAATGCAAATGAGATACTGATTTTTCATTCATAAAGCTGATCCCATAGTGCAAAGTAAAGGACAATTGAGACATGTACTGTTAGGAACTGCTCTGTGCTTTCAGGGTGATTTTAAAACGAAGTTCTATATGACTCCTCATTTGTTTGTGTGCTGCCTGTTGAGGAAAGTTTATAGTCTGCAAACTTTTCTTAGCACTTAGTTTTGTTGTTGGATTCATTTTGCTTCTTTTCTATGCTTGTGGCCATGAATGATTGTCCTATTGGATCGAAAATTGTCTTCTAAACTCGATAAGCTGAATTCAGGAATTGAAACCGAAAATGTGGCTGTAACATCCGAGAAGAAATTGGAAAATAAGTTTGGACAATCTTCGGTGTTTGTAGCATCTACCCTACTAGAGGATGGAGGCACACTGAAAAGTGCCAGCCCTGCATCCCTGCTCAAAGAAGCCATCCATGTCATTAGTTGTGGCTATGAAGATAAAACAGAATGGGGCAAAGAGGTAAATGAATGTTTAAATTTCTTTGTGGGGTTCAGACCTTTCACTCACATAATCATTACGGCAGTTGGGTTTAGTTAAGCATAAATCTGCTTATGTTCTTCAGGTAGGGTGGATTTATGGTTCAGTTACGGAGGATATATTGACAGGCTTTAAAATGCACTGTCATGGATGGAGATCAATCTATTGTATTCCTGCTAGGCCAGCATTCAAAGGGTCGGCACCCATTAATCTTTCTGATCGTTTACACCAGGTCCTCCGATGGGCTCTTGGATCCGTTGAGATATTTTTGAGCAGGCACTGTCCTCTTTGGTATGGATATGGAGGGGGATTGAAGTGGTTGGAGCGTCTGTCTTACATAAACGCTACTGTTTATCCTTTGACGTCTATTCCTCTACTGGCATATTGTACTCTTCCTGCAGTGTGCTTGCTCACTGGGAAATTTATCACTCCAGAGGTATGCCATTTATAGCCACAGGAAACTTTGTGAAACACTAGTGTGAGCATAAACTATTAAGTTTGTGTGTTTGATTTATTTATTAATCTAATTTATTTTTTGAAATTGCAGCTCAGCAATGTTGCCAGCCTGTGGTTTTTGTCTCTTTTCATTTGTATTTTCGCAACAGGTATTCTTGAAATGAGATGGAGCGGGGTTGGTATCGATGAATGGTGGAGAAACGAACAATTTTGGGTGATCGGAGGGGTTTCAGCTCATCTATTTGCAGTGTTCCAGGGGCTTCTGAAGGTTCTAGCTGGTGTTGATACAAACTTCACCGTAACATCTAAAGGAGGAGATGACAATGAGTTCTCAGAGCTGTACGCATTTAAGTGGACCACATTACTCATCCCACCAACAACATTGCTGATAATAAACCTTGTTGGAGTGGTGGCTGGTGTCTCGAATGCTATAAATAATGGCTATGAGTCATGGGGACCTTTGTTTGGCAAGCTTTTCTTTGCATTTTGGGTGATAGTTCACCTGTATCCTTTCCTGAAAGGTTTACTCGGCCGACAGAACAGAACTCCCACAATCATTATTGTCTGGTCAATTTTGCTTGCTTCAATCTTCTCCCTTTTGTGGGTTCGAATCGATCCATTCTTGGCCAAGTCAAATGGTCCACTTTTGGAGGAGTGTGGATTGGACTGTAATTAAACCAGCATGCATCAGGACTGGCACGTCAGGAAGTTTGGCTAGTAATGTTGATAACGAATGTCTGAATTGATAGTCTTCAATCAGAACATGTGATGGGGTGAGAAGCTTGCAGGCTGTATAGATTGAATGTGTGTTTTCGTGTGGATCTTTGTCTCGTCCCTCGTCTTCGGTCCATGAATTCCAAAGGGGTCAAGAAGATTGAGCTGCCTGCTGTGCCCCTGTGCCTCAGCCTCACATTTGGGTGGTATGCAAGTGCATAAACTACAAAAACACTCCTTGATTACTTTTTAGTTCAACTTATATATACAGGGAAGATGAAATAGGGTGAAAAACAACTGTATACCGTGTATTATCTTTCTCATGAGTCTCGTTTCATTCGTAATAATAGCAGAAGGCGGGGTTTATCCTGCTACAGATGTAATAAAATGATACAGGCGAAGTATAGTGTTCATATGATATGATGGAGCTTGTTGTTTACCCATCTGTAAAAAATCTACGTTACAGCATTAAATGTAAAAGTAATTGTCTTAAAACATGATCTATCTGCTGCTCACTCAAAACAGTGTCAAAACCTCCATCTCAAAGAATTGGCAAAATCCATGGAGGCACGCGCTGCTAGTGTTTCACGTTTGGGCGTGGCAAAGAAACTGCTACAGAGCCGGTTTCAAGATCATTTCCTATTTTGAGTCATGGATTCATAGTCGAACCGGAAAAAAATCTAATCTAATCTAATCTAAATCCAAAAGGAATAAAAAAAATAAAAATTGCAACACAATTCGATTTATTTATGATCTAACAACTCAATAACTCAAGTTTTTTTATAATTCCATGCATAGGATGTGATAACTGTGCAAGCATGGGAGTCCTCAACATTTAGCAACAATAGCTTTTCACAGCCAGCGAGTGAGCACGTAAATCCTTCCATTGCAAACGCCAGCAGATCATTTCCTATTTGTCCGTACACTTCATGATGGAGCTCCAGATCTTGTCTAGTCCATTCAAGATCACCAGGCTTTAGCGAATTACAACACATCACTTTTGAATAATTGTTGTGGTTTTCGTGCTCCAATAACCCCTTCTCACAAGGAAGTTTCAGACCTTTTGGAATGACTGCCTAGGAAACTTCTTTTTTCCATGGGTGATGGGCTGCTATCACACTTATCAAAATTTCGCATAAATCAAACCAATCATTTTGTAAATGCTATCACATAAAGTTCAAGAATTGCCCTTTTGACAATAAAAACATTTTCAATACAATAATGATTATACCTCAAGGATTGTTGTAATTTATCCATTAAATTCATTTCAAAGTTGATGGCCCTACAAAATTGATTTCTTAAACAACATACTCTTTACCTTTTTTCCACGTGACCCTGAAATAAATTTCAGTCTGTGAGAAATATTTCACAGAACTTCAGATGATTAGTTGCATGCCCAATAACGTATCTCGTATAAAAGACCCAGATATATAACATACTCAAAAAGTAACAATAAATAAATATTAACATGTATCTTATACTCAACTGGCATGAGTATCTCCCCTCCAAAAAGCCTTTCATTTATAATCAAAAAACATGTATCTCGTACACCAAAATTTCTTTTTTCACTGACAAATTCTCTCCTAATCCAGAACTCAATCTGACAGCAAAAGTTTGAAGGTCCATTCATAAAATCAGTGGAATAGCAAATTAGAAAATCCAGGCCCTATTGCGATTTTCAACTTCCCAGCCACAAATCAAGATATGACAAATTATAGTACAAGGAGCTTCTGTAATTCCACAAGATATTAATCGACTGATGTCATCCAAAATGGAACATTAATGTAATCTCCAACAAAAATCTGGGAAACAAAAACCGAATTAGTATATCTAGCATATCACTTAAATAAGGTAGGAAACACTTGTGAACGAGCAACATACAATTATGTCAGTCCTGGGCCATTTTGCATTTCATTTGTACTTTTATGGGACTTGTGTTTTGATTTCTTCTCCCTTTTCTTATTGCTGCCAAACAGTTAAACATCAGTGGAAAAATAAAAATAGAAAGAATCTGTCTGATATTTTAACTACCAATACTTGCAAGTATTTGTGAGTGTAAAAGACATACTCATCGTGTGAGTTATGACCCCAGCATGATTTCAGCTTCCGATTTATGTGCTTCATATCCTTTTCTGTAGGGAAACTGTATTTCCTCACCTGCATGTAATATAATAATAATAACAATTAGATGCAAACGGAATTCACTCTCTAAAATTGAATGGCATCCACCAAATACAGGATTATTATTTCATTGTTTCACCAATCTTCTCCCCATCTGTGTATCACCAACAGGGTGATGCAAAAGAAGTTTCCAACAAATTCAAGGTGCAATTTCAAAGATTCATACCAAATTCTCGATGGCAAGTAGAGATTCACTGATCTCTGAAATCATGTGTGCTGAATTCTGACGAGAGAGGACCCTCCTGAGATAGCTGCAGAGTAGGAAACAACAACAATGATAACTTCAGCAACTAAAGATCACTTTTCTTTTGAAAGAAAACTTTGGCCAAGAGCAAGAGTTGAGCTTGATACAGGTTACCAACTAGAGAGAGAGAGAGAGATAGTGGTTATCACAATTCAAACCTCTCAAAATCAAGAACTCTATGCACCTCATTTGCACTCTGCAGAGCAGCCAATGCCAACTGTGGCAAATTTAAGATCGAGATAATGAGTGCATAGATCACTAAAAGACATAACAACAGCAAAATAACTTCAACTCACATTAATATGAGAATGCATTCATGCGACAACATGGCAATAAATTGAGAATTCAGCTAATAAGATACATTGAAACCGTAGATTTCTATAAGGACAAGCTTTCATGCATTAAAGATATCATAATGCAATAAAGAATTTACTATCTTCAAAAGATCTTTGATTAGCACTAACTATTTATTGTGTCAAATCAAATAAGATTGTTTCATTTTCTATTCTTTCAATATAATTATGCGAAAAGAAAGATTCCATCTTCAAAGTCAATCAGGAAAAACACCCATACAACAGTTAAGGATACCTGCCCAGGAGGGAACAGAACAGGCGCGTCAGTGAACATGATTTTGTCAACCTCTGCCACTGCAATTTCCTACAAGATATTGGTCTATCAGATTACCTATTTGTAAATCCACAGTAGAAAAGAAATTTTGTATAGCCATGTCAGATAAGATCCTGCATATCCACTGCATCAGAGAGTATTATGCACAGCTATTCCAAAGTTTTTATTTGAAGGGTAATAATTGATAGATTTTTCTTCTAGATCTACAATGATTACACAAGACAGTCCTCAGACATGCTGTGAAGTCATAAACGAACAAATACCAGCAATTACCTTCAGCTTTTGAATATTTTCATCGGTTGGATGGCAGAATTCCTATCAGATCAAAACTAAAAATCAGTTACCCTCCAAAAAATAGATATAAAAGGGCATAAAAAAGGTGCAGAATCATTTTGGGTAATAGGAGTAAGCACAAAAACAGATGGTTTGGCAAACATGCCTCTATATCAGCAACAAAACCTTCAACAGACCGATATGGAGCATAGACAATAAGATCAAATTCCAAACTCTGCACTATAAAGTTCGTATTAATACAAACACAAGTAAAAGCTACACTGGGACAGAAATATTACATAAGCCACATCCATGCCTGATAAACTATCATCTCGTAATTGAGAATCATTTGATGATCCTGTGAAATCCCCTTACCAAGCTCCTCTGCAGACACGTGATTTTCTTCTATCTTGCATGCTGCATAGATGCAGGTTAACCTGTGCACACAAATAAGTCATTTCTCATTTAATATAGAATCATGAAACAAGTAACAGGTATCACACAAGGGTGGCATACAATATGTTCAGTAGCCGTAGAATTCTAATCCATGTCTAGGCATGTTTTCAGATGATAAGCTGATGCATTTTTACTGACTTCAATGAATAGCATAAACCAGTAATCATGAGAATTGGTGAATTGCATAAACAAATAGTCATGAGAATAGGCCCAATTTGGATTAGTTACAAGGGAGATTTGAAATAAGAAAACGCACATTACATGTTTTGGATCGTGCTCCATGACTGACCATTGAAGATAAAACCTTTTAAAGTATATGAGTGCAGTTGCCTGCAAAACATAAACCAATCCCAATTAGGTGCCACTAGTCCCAATTATTGCAAGATGGAATAAACATCTTCCTTACTTCTTAGAAACAGAATAACGTACCTGAATTTTATGAGGAAAATAGAATGCACTACACACTTCTCGAAGTTTATACTCATAGTATACTCGCATAAATTGTTCTTCCTCGACACTTATTGGTTTTGCGCGAGAATGCTTATCAGCTAACATATATATATATATATAAAAGACACATGTTAAGGAAAAGCCATCATCAACATTTGAAACAAAAACATTAATAACATACTAGCGAAACCAATTACCATTCTCTGACATGTTAACTTGAGGTTCTGGATATGACAATGACCCATCAACATCTACCCTCATTCTTGTCGTTCCATACTAAACAACACAAAAGGCGCAATTAACCATCAAAAGGAAGACCATTATCATAACAAACGGCAGCAAGAAAACAACGTAGCAACTGAGCAAAATGCATCATACCTTCTCTAACATTTGTTTCCCTCTATTATTAGTAGCTTTATACTTCTCGGCCTGAATTGAAAACACAATGCAATTACTTTTCGCACTCATTAACATTACATTTCCTATTTCTGCACAAAGTTTGAATCTTTAAACACCAACATGTATATCTACTAAAAACACAGGTTCTCATGTGTACTGAAAAGGAGCAAAAGGTCCCAATTAGAGCAAAAAAAGAATCCCTAAATCAACCTATTTAGCTATTTCAAAATCAAACTTAAACTGCAATTCTCGCTGTGAACTGATTTTTTCTCAATTAGAATTCAATTACTAGCAGAAACGGAGCTGAAAACAGAGTTAACAGACAGAAAACGAAAAATTTCAAGAATTTCTTTCGTTTTCTCGGAAACCAAACAGAAAATGGAATGGAGTGATGTTGAAAAACTGGTAGTGGAAGCGAGAGGCGTTAAGTTACAAGCTGTTGAGGAGTGAAGATCCACTTGGCTTTGTGACTTGAGGATTGGAAATCGGCCATGGGTGACTCGGTAACCCTGACTCACTGATCAACGCGTCGTGTTACTTGTAATTTGATCAGGGAGAATTTATATTCGAATTATTTGATGCTTTTGTTTACCTTATAATTTTAACTTCTGCTATGTGATCTCATAAAAATGGTAACAAGCAGACGGGTAAACTGCTAATCTTAACTCTATAAATTTATTTTAGTCCCTATAGATTCTTCAGAGTTTCAATTTTACCCTTAACTCTTGACCAGTAGATAACTGACAAAAAAAATCATGGTAGATAATATTTTTCAAGTTAGCTTATGTGTTATACAGAGCTAAATCACCTCTTTGATTGTTTTTACGAGCACAATTCTCGTGTTTTCATGCTAAATTCAGATTAATTTAATAATAAAATATTTATTAACCCTGAAGTTTAAATCTAATAAATCAAGAAATTATTAAATTATTCTAAAAGTGGTACTGAAACAATGAGAACATGAATTAAAACCATGACCAACATAAACAAACTAATTCATGTACTTATTAGTTTATACTAAATTGTTTATTTTTATTATTTTATGGGTAATTTGTTTTCAATTTAACAAATATTTAAGCACCGCTAATATATTTTTAATAAGAAAATTAATTATAAACTCAAAAATAATATATATATATATATATATGTATGTATATATATATATATATATATATATATATATATATAAAACAATTTTTGTTAATGATTTATTGTCCATGTTTATCACAGTATTTTAAAAATATTTTTATCTTTTATCTCTTAAAATTTGATTTAATTTGTTATATCAACTTTTATCTTCTAATTGTAATTTTTCTTCTCTTACCCTTCTCTTGACTGAAAATTTTAATTTGTCAAATTTTTTGTATTTTTTTATCACTTTATCAAATTTGTCACTTTAATTTCTCTATGGATAATTTTTTTTCAATTTAACAAATATTTAAGCATCGCTAATATATTTTTAATAAGAAAATTAATTATAAACTCAAAAATAATATATATATATATATATATATATAACAATTTTATTAATAATAATAGTATTGTGATATATTAGATGGTATTTAATATTTATATTAACTAAATACTTTGATTGCTTTTATTGATATAAGTTTATTGTAAATTATTTTAAGAAAAACAATAGAAAGAAGTTTTATTTCAAGTAACATGTTGAGTATTTGATGTAAGACCAAAATAATCAAGAAGTCCATCTTATGGGCATGAGATTCATTGATATTTTATTCATTTACAGTAATTACAATGACTACAAAAACATATAAACAAAATTGTCATAATATAATTAAATTACTGAAAAGCTGACCGTGCATAGATAATGAAATAACTAAAATTGTATACTCCCACAAAGCGTGCTTATCACTAGTTATCAAGTTTATAAAGTATTAAAGAATTATCCAATTTAAAAATTTAAGTGGCTAAGTGACTACTCAAAATATGATTTATATTATTTTTTAATATCCTCCCCAAATGAAAGTTTTTTAGGCTTGAAATATGCACACAGACTCGCATTATCTTGTGCTTGATTTTTATCAAATAGAATGAGAGTGGTGAAATTCAAATTTATGACCAATAGGTTAATAAGGCTCTGATATTATGTTAATGAACAATCTTACCTAAAAGTTTAAGTTGCTGAATGAGACCATATAATATGATTTATATTATTATATGATACAAGATAATCTTATAATGTCTTTAAAAGCTTTTTTAAAATATATTTAAAAATAATTAGGATTTATCTATTTATTTTTGATACTAACATCTAAAAACAATAAAAAATATTAATTTAATATATATTTTATTACACTATAACAAGAGAAAAGGTCATTTGCTATCCATTACTGCACTGTCCTTTCCTTCCACGTGCTCGAAATGTGCTTGGTATCATTACTGCAACACGATCTAAAGCTGTACTATTGCTTCACAATTCTTCTCGTTCTGACGATAAAAGGTTTATGAATGCGAAATTTATCGATGGCTGCCATGATTTCATAATCTGATGACGTGTTTCTCATATTTGCTGGCATGCATGCATGCATGCATCACGAGACCACGTTCACAGGCTTTCTCACGTGAATTGTCAGAGCCTTGTAGAGATGAATTCGAAATCTGAATTACTATTTTAACTCCATGAAAAAAAAAAAAAAAGTCTTTTCATTATTTGGTGTACGTGCTGCTGCACCGATACATTAAAAGAATCGAAAAGAAAAATATTTTCACGTCTACCATTTTTTGTGTGCACCAAACAGTTTTTGTTTGGTTGATTGGAGGAAACAGCATCTTTTAATTATCCATGTTATTTTTGAACTTGTCATATTAATTTAACTTTTGTTTTTTTTTTTTATTTAAGATTGAGATTTGAATTGTATAATTTTAAATTTAATTATATTGATGTTTGAATTAAAATTATATTTTAAAACTAATATTTTTAATTATATGAATAAAATCACACTGCCATCATCTCCATAGCAAGCGGGCGTTAGGAAAAATAAAATAAAATGCACAGTAATTATATATCATCGGCATTGTATACAGCAAGCAGATGGTAGCAGGCCGGCCGGGCGGCCATTGATTGCCAAAGATGCTACCGCAGTTGCCCGTGACCTTTCTGACAAGGAAGAAGCTATAATTACTGTGCAGTGGATGCCGACAAACAGTAACAGCGTCAATACTGGTAAGTGGGAGCGTCAAGGAAAAGGGAGAAGACAAGCAAATGCTAGAAGAGGTAACTGGTTTGAGAGTGACAGGGTGTTATGGATTGCATTTATGAAAAATTAAAAAAAAAAAATTTAAATTAAAGTTTTTTTTATATATTTTTATATTATTTTGATGTGCTGATGTCAGAAATAATTTTTTTAAAAATAAAAAAAATATTATTTTAATATATTTTAGAATGAAAAATATTTTAAAAAATAATATTAACTAAACTTTCAAACAGACACTTAGGAGTATGGTTGTAGTTGTTTTTTAAAATGTTTTTCATTCAAAAATATATTACAAATAATATTTTTTATTTTTAAAAAATTATTTTTGATATCAATTAAAAAATTAATTTAAAATAAAAAAATATTTTTTTATTTTTTTTTTAAATATTTTTAAAATGGAATCCAAATAATTAATTCCATATATGCTCCCGCAGTTGCACGTGCCCTTTCTGACAAGGGAGAAGCTATATCTCGTCATAATTGTTTATTGGTAAACGCCACTCGAAGATTGTTAAATTGTAAGGGACAATTTAATTAGACAATATTTTCTTTGTAATTTTAATATATTATCAATATTGATGGTTAATCATATACTTTTCAATAATTTTTTTGCTTAAATATTAATCTATAATTTTGTGTTTCGTGAAAAATTTTATTCGACACTTACTGCATGTTTAAGAGTGTGGTTGTGGTTGTTTTTTAAAGTATTTTTTATTTAGAAACACATCAAAATAATATTTTTTTTATTTTTTAAAAATTATTTTTGACATCAGCACATCAAAATAATCTAAAAACTCCAAAAAAAATTCATTTAAAATGAAAAAAAATTCAATTTTTTGGCGGACACCGGTACAACCATAATGCCAAACGGTGCTTATGGGGTGTTTGAGAGTGTGGTTATTGTTGCTTTTCAAAGTGTTTTTCTTGCCTAAATACATCAAAATGATGTTTTTTTTATTTTTAAAAAAATTATTTTTGATATTAGCATATCAAAATAATCTAAACACATCTAATCACTGTCATTTAAAATAAAAAAAATGAGTGAATCGCAACTAACCTGAGATTTGATCGCAGTGCCAAATAGACACTTAATAATAAAAATAAACTAGAGATCATAAAAATAAATATTAATTTTACAAATTCAAACTAAAGAGATAATTATATTTAAGTGAAAGGGTTGTTGACGGTGACAGCTAAAAAGGGGACTGGACCGATTACCTTCAACCATGATTCCTGAGCCATGGAGAAGAAGGGGTTTCGGGTGATACATGGAGAGGGATGTCTGTGTTTCAGAGTCACGGGTATCTGTACCACCACAAACAAATTTTTTAGCGGCATGTTTTAGAGTTTCGTTAATGATTAATTGTTCATGTTTATCACGGTATTTTAAAAATATTTTTATATTTTATCTCTTGAAATTTGATTTAATTTGTTATATCAACTTTTATCTTTTGATTGTAATTTTTCTTCCCTTACCCTTCTCTTGATTGAAATTTTTAATTTGTCAAAATTTTATATTTTTTAAATATAATAAAATAATATATGTTTATTTTTTAATACTTATTTTTAATATCATCACACACACACACGCACACAACACACACACACGCACACATATATAAATTGTTTTCAATTTGAAGCTTCAAGGCTGCTTTCATCTTTTGTCAGGACTCCTTCCTTACTTTTTTCCACCCTATAAATAGGAGTGGTCGTCACTGTCTGCGTACAAAAACCCCTCGATCTCTGGTCTAGTTAGCGTGAGAGAGTCGGAACAAGCTGCTCCCCCTAATCCTAAAAATCATTTCTGTTCTCTAGATAGAACCGCTAGGCTCGAGGAATTCCTCTCTCTCTCTCTCTATTTTTTTACTCTTCGAAGAAAATCCTAGCAAGGTGATGAATCAAGGATGAGTTTGATATTTAATTCTGCTTCATTTTTAACAGCATATACTGCATGCATGCATGTACTAAGCTAAGTAACAACATGGAGTTGATTTTCAACAATTTAAACACCACATGATTTTATTTAACAGAGTTTTAATTTGCTGCAAATATGCAGATGGTGAAAGTGGATATTCGAATAAAAGAGTCAACTATCGTGCGTCCTGCCGAATACACGCCAAAAAAAAGCCTATGGAGCTCAAATCTGGACCTCTTGGTGCCAATGGTACACGTCCCAACACTATACTTCTACAAGCCAGTGAATGGTTCTTCCGGTTTTTTTAACCCTCAAGAGCTCAGGGAGGCTCTGAGCAGGGCTCTGGTGCCGTTCTACCACATGGCAGGGAGATTGGAGAAGGGTGAAAATGATAGAATGTCGATATCGTGTAACGCCGAGGGGGTTTTATTTGTCGAGGCTGAAACAAGCTCTACTGTTGATGAATTGGGTGGTTTTACTCCTCACTCTGAGATGCTGCAGTTCATTCCAGAAGTCGATCGTTCAAGCATATTTTCCTATCCTCTGCTACTGTCACAGGTGAGTTTAATGTTTTCTCTGGGTTCTGTTCAAAAGCATTTAAATTATCTGTTTAGAAATTCTAAAATAAAACTGACGCCAAGAGTTGTAATTTTAGAAATTGAAAACCTTCGTTTCGTTCTTTTACAGTTCAGAGTAGTTTTTTCCTTTTAATTTACATTGAGCTTGAAAATTTTATTTTGAAAAATGTGTTTTCTCTTTATGATTTAAGTGTTATGTAACAGGCAACCTTTTTCAAATGTGGAGGAGTATGTCTTGGAGTTGGCTTACACCATATCTTAGGAGATGGAAGTTCTGCAATCCATTTCATCAACTCATGGTCTGAAATAGCAAGAGGTCTGTCTCTTACCAACCCGCCATTCATCGATCGTACCTTGCTCGGCGCTCGAGCTCCTCCTATCCCAGCCATGCATCACGTCGAATACGACCCCCCTCCAACTTTGAACACCTATAACTCCGATGACCAAATCCTAGAAACCCAAAAAAAACCTAAACCCACCCGTGCCGAAATCCTAACCATCACATCTGATCAACTCCGAACCCTAAAAAACAAGTCTAGAAAAGGCATTGCTGATGGTGCTGTCAACTACAGTACCTTTGAAACCCTAGCAGCACATATTTGGCAATGCACCTGCAGGGCACGTGGAGTCTCAGACGACCAAGCAACAAAATTACATATCCCAACAGATGGGCGATCTAGATTGAACCCACCATTGCCAGTGGGATACTGTGGCAATGCTCTTTTCACAACAGCAGTTTTAGGCTTATCAGGCGACATCCGATCGAAGCCATTGGTGGATACCGTAGCAAAAATCCGTGGAGCATTGAAAAGAATGGACAATGAATATTTGAGATCCGCCATTGATTATCTGCAAGTCCAGCCTGAATTAGAAGCTTTGAAGCGAGGGCCACACACATTCAAGAATCCAAACATCAATATTGTGAGCTGGATGACAATGCCGATATATGATGCTGATTTTGGCTGGGGTCGACCTTATTTTATGGGGCCGGCAACTGTTCTCTTCGAAGGCATGGCATACATAACTCGAGGTCCCAGTAATGATCGGAGCTTGATGATATTTATTTGCTTAGAAAGCAGTCACATTGATCTCTTCAAGAAGTTCTTTTACGATTTTTAATTCGCTTAATGGGTAATTAACCTGTGGTATTGCTTAAGTTGCACCCTAATTGAATATCGGATGCAGAATTTAATGATTTTATTTACAAGCTATTTGAGACCAGTTTACTAATGAGTGAAGAAGAATTCAATACAGTGTCAATAAACTAATTGAATTCATATCTATCATTAACTAAGGATTCAATCCTTTCAGGCATGATGAAGCAAAATTTACTTGAATTCAATTATAGTATCAATAAATACTATTTTTTATGTTTTGAATCTTGCTTCTTGTAATAGTTTTTTCACCAAATTAGAGTTACAAAATGTGAGTTTAATCAAAGTTGAAATACACATATCTAGATTTCTAGGAAGGTTTTATAGGTAAAAATTCAATTTTATTTGGACCTGTTTGTGCGAATGAGCTCCTAGTTTTCCACCAACCACTATCGCACACCTGTAATGGTATATTCTCTATAATTAATTATGATAAAAAGATTTTATCAATTTTGATAAATACTCGTGACTAAAACATGGGCAATAAGAAGGATATCTACTTTTGGATGGGTTATTGGTCAATAAATGACGTTTTAAAGCAAGTATTTCCTCAACTTTATGCTCTTACAACTATGTCAACATCAAGGATAATTAATGTGGGTGACTTTAACTCGGATTAAACAGAGGAAGGGGTGAAATTGTTGCTTCACATAGAAGACTCTAAAGGGTGTTTAGGATTTTATTTTAAAATTATTTTTGAAAAAAAAATATTATTTATTATTTATTTTAATTTTAATTTTACTGATATTTTTATATTATTTTTATGTATTAATGTTAAAAATATTTTTAAATAAAAAGCATTTTTAAAAATTAATGACAAAAATAATAGGATGCGGGGAGAAATAGAGAATACACCGTCAAATCTTACAACATCATCATTGATATAATCAAATACCTTGGTACATCTTCATTCACATTACAACAAAAGCTAAAATAAAATGGATTGTTTATTGTAGCTAGTCACTGTTCACGCACACATAAAACACTGTGGACTAGACATTTGATTCGGTGCTTTGCGCCTACATGAGCTCGGTTTTTTTTTTTTTTTTAAATAGGCCTTCTTTTTGTTGATTTGTAGAGTAAAATAGACAAAAAAAAAATGTGGCGGAGTTGTTCTCTACGCGCTGAAAACTCAGCATGCAGAGTTCGAACCTCTCCGCCAACAAAACTGAATTTGGTGTTTTTTTCTTTTGAAATCTTGGTTTTTTTTCCTTCTAAAATCCTAATTTCAAAAAATTACTGTCTGGAAAATTTGCTTTCTATTTTTTTTGTAAAAAAAAAAAAAAGGGTATCACTGACAGCTTACTCGTACCGCAACTAATCTATGGATCCATTTCTTTTCCTTTTTTTTTGTCTCCACTTATACATTTTTTTTCCCATGACTGGGGTGTCTGGATTAATTTATGCGAACCTCGATTTTTTTCTCTCATTAATGTTTAAAAAGGTGTTTTCCCCTTGTATTTTTTTTATAACTGTGCTTTCTTTTTTTTAACAGTAATTTTCACTATTCAATACTGCTTTAAAAGGTTTTTTCTGTTTTTTTATTTTAATAGGTTTTTTTTTAAAAACTAGAGTATCCGTTGCAGCTCATGAGCACCGACTAATCTCTGGATTTATTTTTTATTTTTATTTTTTTCTCTATTTTTTATTACCACTTATACATTTTTTTCATGACCTGGGTGTCCAGGTTAATTTACGTGCACCATTATTTTTTTCTCATTACTGTTTAAAAAGATGCTTTCCCCTTACACTTTTTTTAAAACCAGACATTTTTTTTTAATAAACGGGGACCTTTTTTTTTAAAAAAAATTATAGAACTAAGGTGTTCAGGTCAGCTTTTTTTCTTTTAACTTGGCTTCTTTTGTTGTGTTTTTTTTAACCATGGTATCCGTGACAGTTTACGTGCACTACGACTAATCTCTGAATTAATTTTTTTTATTTTACATTTCCCCTTTTTTTTTTCCAATTAAACATTTTTTTTGTTTTTTTTCCATGACTAGGGTATCTGTATCAATTTAAACGCACCATAATTTTTTTTCTCATTACTGTTTGAAAAAGTTATTTCCTTTTTTTAAAACCAGGCTTCTGTTTTTTTTTTTTTTTTACAACGGGGTGTCGGGGCTAGCTTACACGTAACAGGATTAATTTCTTGACCCACTTTTTTAATATATTTTTTCCCTGTTTTTTTCACTTATATATTTTTTTGGTTTTTTTATAATTGGAGTGAGTGTCCAGGTCAGCTTACGAGCACCATGATTTTTTTCCCACGTGTATATATATATATATCTGGATCCTTTTTTTTTGACATTTTTTTTCCTATTTTTTCTCATTTATATATTTTTTTTGTTTTTTTATAACTGTGGTGTTCAAGCCAGGTTACGTGAACATCAATTTTTTTTTCCATGTATATAATTTTTTTTATAACTAGGATGTCCAAGACTGCTTACGCACGCCATTAATAATTCCCAGAATCACTTTTTTAATATTTTTTTCTGTTTTTTTTCCACTTATAATTTTTTTTTTATAACTGGGGTGTACGGGTCAGCTTACAGGTACCACGACTATTATTTTATAGAATGGCTAAAGGAGATCACAATTTCAAACAGTAATAAACAATTATTTCAACCATGATTTTCACTCTTTGAAAAAAATATTCTTTTTTTATATATTGTTTACATAATTCTTATTTCTGTTCATGTTAATATGTATATACTCTTAGTTTTTGTTTCTATTTTTTTTATTCCACTATTATTAAGATTTTTTTAATATTTAAATTTTAATTTATGTTGGTCATCATTGAAAAAATAATGTTTGATATTATTTCTCTTTTTTTTAATTTTTCAAGTTAAATAATTTCTTTAAATATAATAATATTTATTTTTTATTAATATTGTTCGGTATTGAATTTGCATTATTTTTATTTTTTATTTTTTTTAAAATATATCATAGTAATTATATCTTTTGATATTTATTTTATAACAGAAAAGAGAATTGTTGTAACGTATTCTGATTAATGTAATTAATGTAATTGAACTTTTCTAGGTAGTTATAAAGTGGTTAAGAAGCTCTTAATGCAGTTACCACGCAAGAAAGCAAGGAAAATATCCTTCCTCCTCTAGCGGAATAAATAGATATTTTACTAAAGATATTGAAGGCAATTCATTGAAAAAAAGAAAAGTCCAGTAAAAGAAATTGACATACCTTTCTCTCTGTATATCTCTTTCTACTCCGAATTCTCCATAAATTCCTCAGTTGCATTACCTGCAATAAGAACAAAACAACTACAAAAAAAGCAAAACTAATATCAATGTTGACTCAAACAAGTCATCTCCTAGCCTGAAAAATTGTGAACCACCGGACTTCCTAATCTTTCTCGCATGGGAGTTGTTTTGATCACTCGGAGGTACAAGTCGTCCCCCTTGTTCTTTTTTAGTGTTGTCTGCATATTATAGTTCACTTCATGCTTCCTATTCTCGTTTCAAACGAGATCTAAGATTAGATTGTTCGATTTTGGAGCTGATTTAGAGTCCTGTTAGTTGTAGTTATTGATGGTTTTGTGCTCCTTAATTTGTCATAGATGATGAACTTGCCTGAACACGAAACTTACTAGGTGTAATAACTTGAAAATCACAGATGATGCAGTTTATGTAATCATGCCATGCTTTGCTGCTATGAGATACAAAAGGTTGAAACAGAAAGAACAAACTGTCCTGTTAGTAGATGGGACATATTTTGAAGTGAGAAAAAATCATGCGACTTCAACAAAATATAGATAGATAGAGAGAGAGAGAGAGAGACAGAGAGAGAGAGAGAGCTGAAGTTTGACGAGGCCAATGTATGACAATTAGGTGGAGTGTTTAGGGTTCTTGTCATTCATTTGTCTACCATGGTGTTAGATTGACAGGATTCAAGCTATAAACATAGCGTGATCGACAATGGAGGACTAGTCGATGACCCTGAATTTCTTAATTCCCAGTTGGTGGATTCTCTAGTTTGTATATTTGAGACCTCTGTGTATTAAGCATCATGCATGATCAGCTGTGGGTTTGAAGATGTGCTTGTGTTATTGGGTTCTTTTTGCTACTGCTGTTGTTTTTGTATGTAATAGGCAAGAGGGCATCAAGATTAAAATGAGGAAAAGAGCCAAAGAGGAGACTCCATTCATGAAGAATGGGAGAAGGTTATTAGAGGAGCTTATTGCATCTTGTGATGGGAAATGGAATCCCATCCGATCCTTCTCTGCCAAAGAGCTCCAGAAAGCAACGAATAGTTATGATTCTGGACAAATTATTTGTGATGATTTGGATTACAAACTGTATAAAGGCTTTCTAGAAGACCGTCCAATTTCAGTTAAGAAATATATGTTCTTGCGGGGAACATCAGAATACATGGGATCGCCATTCACAGATGTTGTTGTTGGGTCACAAATGAGTTCTCACAAGAATGTCTTGAAGTTGATAGGATGCTGTCTTGAGTCTGAACATCCGATTCTTGTGTATGAATTTGCAGGTTGTGAGACTCTCTCCAGATACATGTCTCATCATCCTAATCAGATTCAATCTCCACCAACTCCACCATGGAAATCCAGGATAAAAATCGCGGTGGATGTTGCTAACACTCTTGCTTACCTCCACACAGCACTTTCCAAGCGCGTTATACACCGAGACATTACACCTGCAGTAATTCTAATGGATGTGAATTATGTCCCCAAACTGATAGATTTTTCACTCGCTACAGCTATTCCTGACGGTGAGACTGATGTAAGGGACCGTGTGGTAGGGACCTTCAGATTTGTTGCGCCTGACTGTATGATGACAGGTTCTTACACTGAGAAAAGTGACGTCTATAGTGTTGGCGTAGTTCTGCTGAAGCTTGTGGCTGGCCAAACAGAATGTAACAGCTCTTGTTCTGTAACGGGAGGTGGTCTTGATTTGGTGAGCCATTTTAAGAACTCCATTGCAAGGAATAAAATTGAGGAGATACTGGATCCTGCAATCGTGGCTGAGGAACCGTGGCCTGGGAAAGAGCGACAGTTGAATGATTTTATAGACCTTGCGCTTAGATGCGCCAATGAATCTGCAGATGACAGGCCAACAATGATGGAAGTGGGGAAAGAACTAAGGAAGATTTATCAATATGTGATTTATCCTTGGTAGCTAGAAAATATGCAGACTGATTTATATATCAAAGTTTGTGACTTTTAGCATTAATTGAATAAAGTTTCCCTTCTGTTTCATCCATGGAAGCATTTCCAAAAAAAAAAAAAAATAGATGGACAATATGTTTTTTTAGGAATATTTAAAAGTATAGTTTATATTGTTTTTCAAAGTGTTTTTCATTCATAAAAATATCAAGATGATGTTTTTTTTAAAATATTATTTTTGACATCAGCACATCAAAATGACCTAAAAAACCTAGAAGATTAATTTAAATTAAAAATAAAATATTTTTTTTAAAAATATTTTTGAAACGTATTATCAAACAATAAACATGGGTTTTCTAAATATTTTTTTAAAAAATATTAAAATTAATTTAAATAAAAAAAAAATATTTTTATAAAATTATTCTATGCAATGACATTCATCTCTGAATTTGTTTTCAAATGATATTATACCAGTTTCTTATGATATTAGCATGCCTTTTTTTATATACACCTCTCATGAGTTTTTTCTTCATGTTTAATCAAAATTAATTATAATTAAATAAATAAACTTATGTATGAGCATATCAATCAATATAATTTTTATTTTCGGATGAGATTCTTCCTTCTGTGTTTTTTTTTTCAAAAGAGTTAAAATAATGAGTTTCCTTACAATAAATAATCTTATTATTATATAATTAAATATATATATATTTTTAATATTTGGTCTTATAATAACCTCCATGTTTTATCCATTATCTTTCTAAAAACAATTATTATAATAACATTCTTTTTCTCAGGTGGGATCTTACAAGTATGCCCTCCACTGACAATTTTATCGACTGATCACCATTAATTACTATTTTATATTTTCTCAAGAAAAGGAAAATCGTTTATTTTTACTGGAATATTATAGGGGTATTTTAGTAGTTTAGCTGAGACACGGATGCATAGACTATATCTGTTTATTTTGTATGTGCTGGTTAGGTGGGGTCAGTTGAGATTTGGAGCACCACCCCGATTCAGCCCTTGTTATTGTATAAATTATGCAAACGGGTCCCTGTATAGCTAATTTTACTACATATACCCTATATTAGTCACATTTCGTCTAATAAACCAATTCAGCTAAACTTCCCATCAAAACTCATTTATTATATTTTAAAAAAACTCTATCCCATATACAAATAGCTAGTTTAAATAGCAGTGTCATTAAATCTAGCCTAACTTGATACATTAATTCATGCCTGAACTTGAATCGAATTTAAAAAATTAGGTAGAAATTGATTAGCGAGACCTTGTTTTGATATATTTAAAATTTTAATTAATATAATATTATTTTGATTGATACGATAAACATGCTCGATGCTTAACTCAAACCTTGAACCGGTTCATGTACAAGATAGGTGAAATACCTTGCAGCGCAATTGACAAAATTTAACGACAGGTAACATTTGATGAAAGTGATTATACGGGGACTTGTTTGGAAGATAATACAAATACAAGGTCTATTTAGGGGATTTTGTGTTTCCCTCACGTGTGAAAAACAAGCATAACAGAAACTGGAAGTATGACTGACGCAAACAAAGGCAAACATAAAACGCTTTCTCTGTTTTCGAAGAGGAAAGTTTGAGGAAACAACGCAAAGCTCATTACTTTGTGATCGAACAGGCCATACTTCGCATAGATTTGCCGCTGATATCTTGCCACAATATTCTCCCTACCCTTGAGCGTGTGTGTGAGAGAGACGCATTGAACATTAACAAAGAGCAAGTCTTTTATGTGGGTGTTTATAGAAAGCATTTATTAATGTGCGTGGTTGTATCGATAATGGTAATTCTGGGGATTTCCTTCATGGTATTTATGGGTTTTAGATTTTAGAAGTGGGGTTTAATTTAAATTCAAAAAGGTGATTTTTTTAGGGGAATTTTGAAAAGGTTTTTGCTTTTTTGCGTTTTTGGTTGAGTTTTGGGGATTTTGATGACTGAGTAAAGTTAAGGTTAGGGTGTTAGGATTGAGATTTGGGTTTTGAGCTTGTGGTGTTGTGGAATTATGGGAGAGATTGAGATTGAAGAGGGAGAGGCATGTGATTACATGGACAATAGTGATCAGAGCTTTGATATTGATGTGGCTCTCTCTTACCTTGTAAGGGTTTCGGTACTATTTTGATAAAAAGTTTTTCTTTTTTTCTTTTTTTCTTTTGGGGTTTTGTAATACAATTGATTTTGATTGCCGTTTTGAAAGTGTCCTTGTATATATAATGGGTCTTGTAACTTTAAACTAAATGGGCAGTTGGTGTTGTATGAATGATTGTCAACTTGGCTTTGGAGCTCTTAACAATTTGTTAATGTATTTTTGGTCAGTGTAGTTCCTGGGAATATTCAGGAGAAAAGAAAAAAATCTTGGACTTCAAATTTTGTTGTCTTTGGTCAGAGAATGAACATTGGTGTTTTGTGTTTTCTTGTTCATCTCATGCGATTTGTCTGGAACTTCATGGAACCCCTGTGATTTAGCTTTTACTTCACTGTCAAGTGCTATGAAATTAGCTTGGTAATCAATGTGTTGTTGATCTGGATTTTGCTGGACATGGATTTTGCTGTTTACTACCGTAAAATTCTACTATCTTGTTCCTGTCCCTGCTGAAGAGCTGGTTAGTGTCTTAACTCTTAAGTTAACTTGATGAAACCAATTAACCTTTGCTGAATTTAACAAACCATTTGTATAGAATAGATGTTTATATAGACCATGGATATTTGATTTGCCTTAAAATATATTGTGTTTAAAAGAACACAAGAAGAACCGTGCGTTGGAAAATTTTCTCTACTGACTATGGGCTTGAAAAGGAATTCTTTATTTTATATGAATGGTCAACATTTTGGAACTTTTCTGACTCGCATTATGCCAATTTATCTGTGTAATGTTCTGTAATAGCCTTTCTGCTGCTTTGAACCCCGTTCTTTTGTTCTTGTGATTGCTGGTTGTCTTAATTTCTTTTAGTCATTGCCTTATATTTTGAGTTACAGTAAGCAGTTGATGTTTTTATAGGATGATAGGATTCAGGACATCTTGGGGCAGTACCAAAAAGATTTTGAAGGTGGAGTTTCCGCAGAGACTTTGGGTAAGTGATGCATTAGAGAACTACTAGAAAATTGGGGGGAAGTTCTTTGGTTCCATGTTGGAATTCTTTAAGCCATGGATTGAGACTAACTAATTTTGACAGGTCCAAGATTTGGTGGTTATGGTTCGTTCTTACCTACTTACCAGCGCTCTCCTTCTAAACGGTCAAATCCAGCAACCCAGCGGAAAGTACAAAGCTATGGCATGCTACCACCTTCTCATGATGATCGGCTGACAGAGGTAGGTTCTAATTTTAGAGATCAGAAACAATAGCTAGTTTCTTCTATGTCAATGGTATCTGAATGCTTTGGCTTGTTTCATTACATAGGGTGCCTCTCGGAACTCTACAAGCTCATTACATGAGACCGTTTCTGCAAGACCTACAGCTGCTTTGAGAAGTTCCTCTCCACTGCCTTTAGGAAGGCCTTTGCCTGAGGATAGGTTGGTTAAAATTCAAAATTCAAGAGAATATGTTTCTGGTTATGAACCACTTCAACTGCCAGCTAACCAGTCAGACCAGAAAATGCTGAAGCTACGAATCAAAGTGGGGTCAGATAATTGTTTGCCGGAGCAGAAAATTTCAGAAATCTACAGTAATCTAGGCCTGGACATGTCTCCATCATTATCATCAGAGGACACTGACAGCCCATCTGAATGGGAGAGGGACTTTACAGATTCTCTAGAGGAACAAATGGATTCTCCAACTTTCATTGTCAGGGTGAGGTGTCTTCCACTGATCTAATATTACAAGCATTATTCTTTACAGGCTGTTTCTCATTTGGCTGTTTTTGTTTTCCTTTTTAATTGTGATGGGATCAACAGATCATGACTTCTTCTATACAAAGTGGTGCAATGTTGTCACCTCTTCATGATTGTTGGCTTCATTTATCAGAACAGAAAGATTCTTCGGGCCATGAAAGAACCAAACCTGTGAAAGAGTGCTCTGTCGTGTCGGCTGGTGAGAAAGTGCCTGTCAAGAAGCAAAAGAAGCCAAAAAATGAATCAAGCATGGAGACCTCAAATAGAAACCATATGTTATCTGATGCAAGAAATCACCCACCTGAATCCAAAACGACTAAAATGGGTGAAGTAGCTGCTGGAACAGGTACAATATTCAGAACCAACATGAGTGGAGCAAAAGAGGAAACATTTACCCAAAAAACTGGTAAGATGCATGAAGTAAGTACAAAGACTACTTTGACCAGAAAAGTTCTGAAAGATAAAAAATTAGGCTGTGACCCAAGAAACAATGGGAGCAAAGGTGATAGAAGCCTTGATTTGTCTAAAGAAGACGACAACTTGTGTGGGGGAATGAGAAAATGTGTTGAGGGAACCTTGGATCTTACAAAACGGAAGTATGAAAAGAAGAAAGCATCCCACTTGCATGATGATATGATGGTATCTCACAGGGGGAAACAACTATCTTCTGGTGAAAAGAAATCTAAGGGAAACAAATATGATTGTATCTCTACAGCTGGGGCGTCAAATAATAGCATGAGGATCAATATGTCTGCAGAGCCAAAAGAAAAGACCTTTCAAAAATGCAGTCTTCTATGTAGAAGTAAAGGGGATAATGCATTGCTCGAAAACTTGAGTAAGGTCAAAGTTAAACATCCTGTATTGAATGGTGACAGAAAAGCAGGGAGAACTAAATCTAGAAACCATCTGCTGGGAACTTCTGTTGGACATGAGACAATGGACTGTATCAGTGGGGTACATGAGAAAAAAACCCTTGCTTTCAGAAACAAATCAAAGGTGAGTTCAGTTGATAAAAAACCTAGTTTGGTTTCAACTTCTAAAGCAAATTTGAGAGGAGACATCAATGGTGGTGCGCCAGCTGGCCTGCTTCCTATGGAGGTTGCACCATATCTTATAGAGGAAAATTGGGTGTGCTGTGATAAGTGTCACAAGTGGCGGCTTCTACCATATGGTACAAACCCTGACCAGCTTCCACAGAAATGGCTGTGCACCATGCTTGACTGGCTGTAAGGGCTTTTTTCTGGATATATGAACTTTTATGGTTGTGTTGGTAATGTTTAGAGATTAATTGACATGAATTTAGTTGGTTCTTATTGATTTTCTTCAAATCTGAACAGATAATAAAACCATGTCAAAGTGGACCTTGATACTTGGTGATTTGTATCTAGCTAGCAAGAATACATCATGATGCACCTTGCTGTCATTTGAAAATTTAGGAAGAGTAGGTCGTTAGGTCATGCAAGTTTATTTTTTTTTCAATGACAAGATGTTTTCAATAAAATAACTTATTAATGTGAAGGATACTTCAGAGTTCAGATACTCACTAGTAACATCCGCATGATTATAAATCTCCAAGCTACATGATAAACTATCCTTCTGGGTGAATGCAAGTTTTTTTCCTGTTGAAAATGTTTTTTCTAATACGCTCTCTCTCTCTCTCCTCTCTAATTTTAACTCTGATGGGAACTTTTTTCAGGCCTGGAATGAACCGTTGTGCTGTTAGTGAGGAGGAGACAACAGATACTCAGCGGGCACGGTGTCGACTCTCTGTTGCAGGGAACCATGATGGCTGGCTAAGCCATTCTGTCAGCACTGAATCATCAATCACCTTTGTTAATACCTGGCATGATCTTGATCAAAACCCACAAGATCTTAGTTTTAGTGGTGGAAAGAAGAAACATGAAATTAAAGTAGTATCTAATCCAGCTCAATATAGTCTCCCTAAGAAGTTGCTGGACTCGACAAGAAAGAATGAACATGTCTCTACTGAAAAAAGGGTACAAAACAGGAGCTTGCCTTCTTGGGAGAAAAAGTTGCAGAAAAGATTGGGTATTCCTCATTCAAACTAAATTTTCTTGTCTTGGCGAAGGCTATAATGAAAGATTTATTTATTTCTTGATTGCTAGGCATGCTAGCATCAACTAACATTCACGTTGGCAGTTCTCAGCTTTGGGGCCAAAATATATGGTTTTTGTAATTTCTGTAAAGTTCATTCAAATAAAAAAAAGTTGAATTTTCCTTGTAGTCTAAACCAGCCCCTTGTTTGTATCTTGCAAACCTCTCTTTGATGTTCAATATTGCTAGTGAAAATAACTATTGAGGTTAGAGCACATTGTCATTTTCAGTTCTAAAAGAAAATTGGAATAACCCATCAGACCAAGAAAAATGAGAAAGAGGCGAATCACCCTACTCATGAAAAGTTGGAAATGAAATCAATCATTTGAGACCATGTTCTTTATGACAAGAAATCTCTTAGATTTAGACTGGAAAAATTGGAATAAATATGTGATGGGTGAGGCATATTAGAGTAATCCTGTCGGTATAAAGGTTGAAAAATGTACTTTGACAGCTATTTGAAGTTTTCCTTTTATCCTTTCACGGAGTCTGTTGAAACTCATTAAAGCTCGGTACTTGATGTGATGGTGTAAATACATGAGCAAGATGTTGTTTCTTGTTTGATATAAGCTTTACTAGTAGACACTGGCAGATGTAGGTTCTATTAGTTGATACTCCAAGGTGTTATTACATCTGGGGTATGCTTCCGTTAATGGATGACCAGATTTAGATATGCTCTCTGATGACCTTTCTTCAGCTATCAAATTACTTGTGTTGATAGATATAATGTTCTTCTTTGCAGGAGATGTGCAGCCACAGAAATCAAAGACAAAGAGAGAAGCTGATCAAGAGAGTTTCAAGATTTCCAAAAAAGCAAGGACAGACAGTATGCACTTTGCGGAGAGAGATCATAATACTGGTGGATTATCAAAGAAAGAAATGGGAAGTGATGATAAATTATATTCATCTTCCAGAGAAATGAGGTGTCTCGCAAAGAATTCCACAAATCTTTATGTTGAAAAACATAACAGCCACAGTGGTTACAGAGGATCGGGATACAGTGGGTATTGAGAGGAAGAAGAAAAAGTCTAAAGACTGGATGGACAGTCAGATCTATATAGGTAACCATTCTGGTAATAGGCTAAATAGTTGTATTTCCATGTAGGAGACAAGTTGGAGCGAATGCAGAAAAGAAAAGAAGCCAAGAAAATGTAAATTTGAAGAAAAGGTCTCTGGTGCAGGCAAGGGTGTTTGCAAACTGTTTGAAAAGGATAAGATGAATTATTTATCCCAATCAACTGTTGATGGTAAGAATTCAGAGAAGGGAATTTCGAAAGAAGGGATTTTGAGAGACTTCCAAGATGTGGAGGGCTCACCTTCGAGGATTTCTATTCAAGGCAGCCCTAGAAAGACCATTTCAGGTGCTCATGGTAACAGAGACGTTGGTTTTTATCATTTCAGTGGCCAAACAAAATCCTTTGAAGGTGTACTTGTTGGTGTACGTAACTGGTCAGGGACCTCAAGGAAGGAAAATGCTCCTGTTTTTGCACCTATCAAAGAAAATAAAAAAAATCTGTAGACATAATGATGATGAAGTTGAGAAAAATTATGCTGGTCAGAAGGTTTCTTCCATCAAAATTCTAAATAATAGTAATAGAGAGGATAATAAATTGAGATGTGAGGGATATGAGGCCTCACTTGAGAAAATGGATGATGTTTTTCCAAAGGATTGCAATTCAGCTTCACATCATAATATTCTGCAGAACTGCAGCAGCAGTAGATCTATGGACATTCTTGATAACATTAATTGAATTGGAAAAGGCTGCAGGGAAACGGAAATCATTGGATTTCTTATTTTGTGGTGATAAAATGGAAAATAAGTCTTGGAAAAATAGTGAAAATGATGCATTGGAAGTTTTGAAGATTTGGCAAGGGCTCCAAAACAACTTGGAAAGGATGGTGGTCAGAATGGGCTTCAAGATGTTACTGGTAATGTTCTCACTCTTGGCTAGTGCTTGTGCAAGGCTACAGAGGGCCAGGTTGGAAACAAGGCTTCTCCAGAAATTTCTGTTTATTTGTGGGATGAGGCTGAACGCCAGTTTTGACACTCCCAAGTTGTTCATGAAGATAAATAGGTTTTCAAAAATTATAGTTAGCAATTAGGAAAGCATTCATAGATGGCAATTTTGAGTACAATAGGCATGGTAATGTTAGGTATGCAACTCTTCACCACCACCACCACCCTCCCCCCCTATCTCTCCCTCCCCGTGCGTCTCTCTGTGTTATGTTATTGTTTGGATGTTCAGGTTGTTGCATACACAATGTTACTACTATTTGTGAGCAGTTGTCTTCACAGCTAGCCTCAAAGGAAACAGGGACGAGTCAAAGAGGGTATTAGATAGCCTGTACAGGAGAAATAAGGAGCTTGCCGGCACAGACAAGTGAAACTTCCTCTCTCTTCTGCTTTGGTAGTAGCCTCTATGAACATGTAAAGTTCCAGTCACATTTTTCTATATGCTATAGTTTCATTAACATCCGAACTTTGATTTCTAATCTACTTAAGAATATCATAATCCATCAGCTACAATTTCAAACCTGTCCTTGACCTTGGTTGAAGCTACCAATCCTTGTACACAAACCTTTTTTTCTCCCAGCTTTGACAAAAACCCTCGTGACCGTACATGTCTACAGATATGGTCGACTGGCATGTAATTAGATTAAGACAATTAATCTTTAGTTTCTTGTAACTTCTCGAATATTAACCTGGTGATATGATGGTGCCCTTCATTTCATTTCTTCAAGCTGGAATGGTACGTACATGAACTAAACTTAAAATGTGCAATGTTACTGTAGCATCACGTAACCGCGAATTTCAGTGTGTTTTTGGAATGTTTTATCAGTAGTTGTTAGATCCAATCTGATTGTCAGGTCAACTGAGTTGCAGTTTAACCTACTGAGCTCATCGAGTTTGGCCACATTGCTCGGCAAAAGGCCTCTCTCCAATGATTAAATTGGAATCTCGTATTTCAGGAGGGGCCTAATCAGGGTCTGCTCTTGTCCTCCAACCACCATACCTTGTTGCTCCAAAGCTCCTTTCAGACAGGAGGTGGACATTGCAGTGCAGTCTTTAATTGTGACGCCAAGCACCATCGTCCTTTTTATTTTATAATATTTTTGACCTTTCAATGCCTCGTAGAGGCTTTAGCACTTCATTAAACTTGTCTGGTTAACTAGGTTTTAACCAACCTTGACTTAATTTTATCTGGTTATAGATCGAAATTAATCCGAACATCAATCTATAACAGGATTTTGAACTGAATTAACTCCTAATAATTATGTGTTAGAATTGATGAAGGAAGAGAACTCACATGCACTTGCTAGAGATCATTTATTTGCATCCGAACCATTGGGATAAAATGAATCAAAGAAAGCAATAGCTTCGGTCTTTATGTATTTGTTTATTTATTTATTTATTTAATCATTATATTTTTGTAACAAAATAAAAACTTTTGTGTTCTCTCCACCCACCAGTCACTGCTCGTTCATCCCGTGAGCCCCACTACCACATCACCCTTCGGTTCAAAAGTATAAACTTTCATGTCTAATGACCCCCTCTATTCTTCAATATTTTTTTATCCAAGCCCCCCTGAACTTATTCATGATTACATCATTTTATAAATATTTCTAGAATATATTAATTAATATATATATGCATATGTGGTGTGTTTTTTTAATTATCTATCTATCTATCTATATATATATATATATATATATATATATATATATATATAATTCTTATTTTTTTATCCAAGCCCCCCTGAACTTATTCATGATTACATCATTTTATAAATATTTCTAGAATATATTAATTAATATATATGCATATGTGGTGTGTTTTTTTAATTATCTATCTATCTATCTATCTATCTATCTATCTATCTATATATATATATATATATATATATATATATATATGCGTGTTTGCATATGTGGTGTGTTTTTTAATTAAAAATATAATTGATGTCTTTTTAAATTTAATTGGGTCTCAAGCACCTCACATATTATAAATTTCTTGCACTTTGAGAGGGCTCAAATGGGGAGCATATTTTTAAGCTGAAATATGGAAATAAGTTGATTTGGTATTGATAGATCGGTAATGGCGACATATGTAATTCTACGTACCATGTGACTAGTTTTATTTACTGCTTTTCTAAAATATTTTTGAAAAAAATTGATAATTTTTTTTGGTTTTTTATATTATTTTCATATATTAATGTTAAAAATATTTTTTAAAAATAAAAATATATATTATTTTGATACATTTTTGAACGAAAATCATTTTAAAAAATAAAATCAATTACACTTTCAAACAATCATTTCAAATATATTATTTTGATGTATTTTTTTATTTATCTTCAAGTGAATAATATGTTAAATTTAAACTTGATATAATATTTAAAAAAAATTAAACTAAGATATTGTGTAATAACATTCAAGGGATCTAATTATTTGAGAAACCGTTGCTGATAATTCATTGCACAATTAAAGATTAAAAAAATAATTAATCATTTTTAATTATTCCTTGAAAGTGTTTGCAAATTTAATCATGATTACATGGTGTGATTAAATTTTTTAATAAACCTTCTATTTTTATTTCAATAGGCCATCAATTTCCTCCCTAGTGCTTAATTATTACTAGACAAACATACTTTTTTGCTTTTTATTTCTATTGTATAATATTATATTATAATAAACCTTCAATTTTTATATTTTTTTAATAAATATTATTTTTAATTATTTAAAAAGTAGTTGTCAAGTATTTGGTGCAAGATCCTACGCTTAATCACACATTTATTTAAATAAACTTTAATAAATCTAATCTTAAATTATTATATTGTTTAAAGTTACTACTAATTATTTGGATTGTTTACTTACAAATTTAAGCAATGCTGATCTAATATAATTTTTTTACATCACTCACTTACCAACAAATATAAACACATTAGATTTATTTTATGAATAATAGTTAATTATTTGAGAATTTTTTATAATGTATTGCTCATCATTTAAGTCGAAATCATGAATTAAAATAATATCTTCTTAGCTTCAATTTAATTCTTCTCAAACTAGTTTTTCAAATTTCTCCTAGTTCAATAAACTTGTTCACCTTCAATTTTAGTTTATGGAAGTGTAGTTATTGCATTGTTCACTTAAATTAATCAAAATAATTTTATTTTACTTTTTTTTAAATAAAACATATTATTTTTAAATTCTTTAAAGTGTAAAAACATGTCCTTTAAATTATCTTAAAACTCGGCTCAAATGTTTATCAGATTTTATGTTTCACTAATAAGACTTATGTCTTAATGGATATAAGATACACACAATGATCAAACTTATTTTGGAAATCAACCTAGAAAAAAGGTTGTACTAGTTAATTTAATTTAGATTTTGTTGGGTATTGTATTTTAAAAATATTTTTGAAATTTTAATTTATTTTTTTACTTTAAATTTATTTTTTTAGTGTTTTTATATCATTTTCATGTAAAAAATAAAATAAAAATATTGTTTTAATGTATTTTTGAACAAAATATTTTAAAAAACAACCACAACCAAACTATCAAACAATTACTTAATTCAAAAAATTTCAAATAATTAATACAGTTTTTTTTTTAAAAAAAAAACATTAAAGGTTTTGATTGAGTTTCACCCAGTAAAGTAGGTTATAGGTGAATTAGGTTTTTAACTTAGTTATACCGAGTTAAAGTTTTTTTTATCCTGAGTGGACTAGGTTGCAGGCCAATTAGGGTTCTTAACTGGGTGACACCAAACTGATTTTTTTATTTATTTTATGTTAAACCCAAATAGGTTCATGGACCGGCTGACCCGGCAGGCAGGAGAATAAAAATAACACGATACGCACACATTAAATTATTTTTTAATCATTAATTCTCTGTAGATTTTACCGCAATCATTAAATATTACTATTTTTGCAACTCATCGCTCTCTTTCTGCTTTGTTTTGTTTTTGTGTGCGAGAGAGCTTATGTTCTGCTTATGTTCTTCAATCACCAGATAGATTCTCTTTTCACTCCGAAATCCCACCACAAAAATATATAAATTTAAATGGATAATTGAAAAACCCATATTTTATTTTTGAGATCCAACAATGGCAACTTCTCTTTATCAAAATTAGGGATTTTTCCTCTTGTTTTTCTTTCTCCTGCCCTTTCATTCAATCTCTAAATTAACGACAAAAACCTTACTTTCTCGTTCAATTCTTCATCTGGGTTTTCTTAATTTAGTCTCCTGAATCAGATTTAGCTAAAAAGTTTCGATCTTTTCACAGATCAGAGGTTGATGCTGTGTAAATGATTTTGTTGGTTTTTGGTGGCGGGGTTTAAGGCCGGTTGATTTGTTTACTTTTTGAGTCTGATTTTTTTTTTTATTTTTTATCTAAAGAGGATTAGAGTGGGAGGTTTTGATTTGGTCAGTGTTTCATGCTTGCATGTAGAGAATTGTGAAGTTCTGGTGCTAAAGTTTAATCTTTTGTGTTGATTAACATTTAGGGTCGTTGGGGTTTGCTAATTTATAGTGTTGTTTTAAATTTCTTCTATTTGTTGAATTTTGCATGCATAAGCAATTAGGGGTCCTCTGCTAAATTGTAGAGGATCCCTCACTGGTGTTGGTCAGATTTTATAGTTTTTGATGGGAACCAGGGAATTGAAAAATATAGTTACTTGATTTGTGGTTTCTCTTGGAGTGATTTTGCTAGAATTGGGATTTTGTTGATTTGTGGTGTGTTAAGTATTGAGTGTATTTATATAAAGTATATTTTAGACGGAAGATGTTTGGTTCTGGTTCCAGTATTGGCCATGATAATAGTGGAGTAATTCCGGTGCGCTTCGTCTGGCCTTATGGAGGGGGAGAAGTGTCTATCTTTGGTACCTTTACTAGGTAAGTTGCGAAATTGATCAGATTTTTGTGATGACCACCAAGAATATTATTCTTTTTGTGGTAGCGAATTTAAAAATTTACAAATGGCCTTTAGTTCTGTTATTGATGATGTGTCCTATTTTCATAAATTTAAGGTTTTTTTTGTTAGGATTAGGTGTGATGTGGGTGTCTAATTGAGTTGTAATTTGGGCAGGTGGACTGATCTTTTACCCATGTCCCCCGTGGAGGGGTGCCCTAATGTATTTCAGATTGTTGTTAGCTTAGTGCCTGGATTGCATCAGGTTTGTTAAACCAACTCAGCCAGTAAAGCATGTTTAACAGCTATGACTGTGATGATGACTTTTTTATTGGCATTTGTTGGAATCTTTTGTTTCATTATATAATTATGTAAGTTTTTAAGGGTTGAAAGGAAAGTAACTCGAATTTATGTTAATTGCTAATCAATGTGCTTATGCTATACAAAGATATTTCCAAACTTTGTTAGCTGTCTATGATAACTTATGAGCCTTTTGATCTCTTAAGTGATCAAAACCAAGTGATAGAAATGTAAGGCAATAAATTATTTTTAAAATGTAACAATGGAACATGGCAATGAAAACTATAGTGGAGTTGGCCTTAGGCTATTACTCAGAAAGGAGCCTTCTTTGAAGAGAATCATCCCAATGGAATGTAAATGATTCATGACTATGGAATTTTCTCAACGTTTCCTTTTACAAGGTTAAGCTTTTGGGACATAATCCATTGGCTTTTGCATCGATATCAAGATTATTGTCATAATGGAAAACTGAGTTTGTTTAAGTTTTTACAGTCACTAAGATATGCATTCTGCATTAACATGTGGCTTTTAACTGGCTTTAACTGTTGCTTTCTCAGGATGTTTTTAGACGATTAATCTGATTTGATTGTCATCTAATATTCAAATTGCACTTGATTTTAGAAGTCAGTTATGTTAATAATGTTATTTTTTTAGTCTTTAAGAGATTGAGTCTGCTTTAGACCAAACTATATAAGGAACCATACAAACTACTGGCCTTCCATAACCTTAGCAGGCTCTTCATTCTCCCTTTTAATATGTTAATGTAGGGATGAGATAGAATGTTAAAGTGCTCTCTGTTTGGTACATCCATGTGTGCTATTTTTCCTAACTAATGTTGTCATCAACAACTATATATTAAGGGATGTGTATTTCTAACATCTCTGCTACCTTCAAAATCATTGTAACTTTGCATGCAGTTCAAGTTCCGCGTAGATGGACAATGGCGGGTTGATGAGCAGCTATCCTTTGTTGATGGGCATTATGGGATGGTAAATACTGTTGTCTTAACTAAGGATCCTCCACAAATTCTTAACTCCGAGACACCTGGGAGATCCAACATGGAGCTGGATGATGTTTCTGTTTGCCAGGTAAGATGCATTTCAGCTTTGACAGAAATAGTCACTTGCAGACCAGTTTAAGCCCATATACTTGGCCATTGTATCTCATAGTGTTTACTCTAATCTTCTAAGCACCATCCTCATGGAAATGATTGGGAGTAGCCATCTTTTCTTTGAATTTTAGCAGCTATTGCACCTTCTCAATCTTAGACTTCTGTTTATGTGCATCCATGTTGTTTTTCATCTGTACTGTTGCATCTCTTATTTGTACTTAGTAGACAAGATTCATTTCAAAATTGCATGTATGGATTATTTTGGTATTGCCTTGGGAATGTAAAAATATCAGTAGGGAGGCCCAAAGGAGATAAAATAAGGCAGATGAATCATCTTAACTAAACAAACTGCAACTGTTACCCCCAGTGTTTTCAGCCCCTTTGTTTTTTTACCTGAAAAGACTTCTTTAAATTTTCTTTCTGGGGTTATTTCAAGAGGGAAATAGGTTGGAGCTGGAAATGAAGCAGAATAGCAATTTTGAGAATTGGGAATTTTGTAACTTGGGGTAAAGGACAAAATGGCAAATTTGGTAATTAGTGTGACATTGAGCTGCTTAAGTTTGTCAGCACTTGAAATCATGAAACAGAAAAGGCAAGGAATCTTGTTTGCTTCCCATGTATATTCCTTCAGGGAAGAGTTGGTCACTGTGTTAGTTTGTACTTTTCAGGAAGTAATCCAAGGGATATCAGCACCTGACTTGGAGGTCTCTCGTCATCGCATTTCTACATTCTTGTCCACACATACTGCATACGAGTTGCTTCCAGAGTCAGGCAAGGTTTGAATGCCTTACCTTATTTGGGAGCTAATTGTACTCTCATTATCTATGTTTTTAACAACAACTGGGAGGTTCACCTCTTCCTTTTTCGGTCTTACTTTTCAGGTTATTGCATTGGATGTTACTCTACCTGTGAAGCAAGCCTTTCATATTCTCTATGAACAGGTGAATCTCCACTATGCATTCAAACATGGACAGACATAAGCTGAAAACATGCAGCAAGTTAACATTCTTGCTAAAAAAAACTGAAACTAATCCAATGTAACTAGGCATAATTGTATGATTTATTTTTCTTTTTCTAATGGTTAATGGAATTGCTGGCCCTATGGGATTTTCTGTTGATTCAATATGCTACTGCTACATTTAGAGTAGTTGAATATTAGCTCAGATTTCTCTTGCTGACTTGAACCAATTTTAGGGCATCCCTATGGCTCCTCTCTGGGACTTTTGCAAGGGCCAATTTGTTGGAGTGCTTACTGCATTCGACTTCATCTTGATTCTGAGGGAGGTGTGTATTTTGGCACTACTTTTCTAATGCTAATGTGATCTACGATGATTTTAAGGGAAATTGCAATATACTGAAGAGAGAAAAATGTTGTATGTAGATAAGGGACTAGAGTGATAATTTAATTAAGTCTGTATGACAAATCAATTCCTGCGAATTGATAACAAGAAAAATGGTTGCTATATAAATAATAAAAATAAACACTTGGGATCAGAAGATACAATTCGCAGGAAAAACAGTAACTGCTAGTGCTATTTTTTTCTGTAGCTGCATTTTGTGTTTGTTAGATTTGTCATGAGTTTTGACAAATGAACTGCTGTACATTTTTTTTTTATCAACTACAAGAAAACTATTTTCGATTTGCTAAGAGAAATCACTCAAGAAATTGAATTTTGACTTGGCTGCCTGCAAAAACTATGCAAAAATGAAGTCACTTGCATCACAATCCCACACTTCTAAGCGGCTGTAACACAGGCTTCGAAGAAAAATGGTTGCTTTTACATGCTTATTAGTGTTCTGATGTTGTCATTTCATGCATGATCACTAAAGTCTGTCTCGTGTTTTAATTGCATATCTCAGAGGCATCACAAAAAATGTGCATTCATGTGGATGTACCCCCACACATGCAATCATTTGAAATTAAGGACCTGTCTTTGTACCTGTTACTGTACTCATGTTTTTACATTTGTCTTTGTAAGAAATGAAAGACTAGTCAAGTTCTTAGAGTACATGTACTTGTGTTCTTACATTTTTACTTGTCTTCAGTTGCATGTTTTCAAAGGTATCACTAAACATGCATTCATGTGGATGTACACAAACACGTGCAGGCATTGTAAACTAAGGACGTTCTCTTTGGGTTTATCTTTAGTGTGCTTGTTTGTAAGACATGAAGGCTAGTTAAGTTCCTAGAATATATTTAGCTGTTTGCTATATTGTACATGTTTGCATTTATGTCTGTCAGTTGTTTAACAATTATGAACCTCATAATTTCAGCTTGGAACTCATGGATCTAATCTGACAGAGGAAGAATTAGAGACACATACTATATCTGCTTGGAAGGAAGGAAAAATGCATCTCAACAGACAAATTGATAGTAGTGGGACAGCATACTCTAAACATCTGATCCATGTCAGTGTTTCTCCTGATGCCTTGCTAAGAATCTTTAGAATCCAAAATAATCCCCCAACCAATATTTGTCATTTATTCGAGTATTTAACATGTTGACCTTTTCATTTACGATTGTATATCTTGCTCTTGCTCACACAATCATCTCTAAACTTGGGACGGTAGAAATGCTCTTGTGGGAACAAATTATTAAAGAATAATATAAATCATATCTTGGGACCTCACCTAACAGCTTAAGCTTTTAGATGAGTTGGTTTATTTATATGGTATCAAAGCCTTGTTGACTCAATAGTCAAGAGTTTGAATCTCACTACCTTTATTCTATTTAATAAAAATCAAGTACAAGGTAATGTGGATTTGTGTGCAAGTTTCAAACCTAAAAGGTTTTCATTTGAAAGGATGTGTTGGAGAATAATATAAATTATATTTTGGGACCTCACCTAACAACTTAAGATTTTAGGTGAGATGGTTCCTTTACACAAATATACTTGGGGAAATGGTTGCTTGGAAAATATTTTTTTTATTCAATGTTGAATTCTTTTAGCATCTTACTTAGTTGCATATGGTCTGCATCAACAAATGGGGTGAAATGCTCCTTTTATATCAGGGCAATGCAGCTTGAAGTCACCTGTATTGAATTTTGTGAATCAGATGATGCAAATTACCTGCGTCAGATGTAGAACCATGGATTTCTCTAGTTTTATTGATTTCTTATTCTGATCTTGCAGTCTGCTATGTCAGTAATTATTATCCACCACTAATTTTACATGCAGGCAGGGCCATATGATTCGTTGAAAGATGTTTCTTTGAAAATTTTGCAAAACAGCGTATCAACAGTTCCCATTATTCATTCTGCTTCTCAGGATGGCTCGTTTCCGCAGCTACTATATCTTGCTTCCCTGTCTGGGATACTAAAATGTAAGCTTTCTTGGTTTGATGTTTGAGGATGTGTAACTTGTTGCTAACACCTGGACCTAATTGACAGGTATATGCAGGTATTTCAGACATTCTGCTGGCTCCTTGCCCATTCTTCAACAGCCAATTTGTTCAATTCCTTTGGGTACATGGGTTCCAAAAATTGGGGAACCAAATGGACGGCCATTTGCAATGTTGAGACCGAATGCTTCTCTTGGTGCTGCTCTGTCTTTGTTGGCTCAAGGTAATTAACTCGTCAAAAGATTACCACAAGCTACAACTGTCCTCTTCTATCTGGTTCTGAGTGTGCATATTGCTGATTGATCTTCTTTAACCTCTCCTAACCTTGTGCTATAATACCTTTCTGATACAGCCAATGTCAGTTCAATACCAATTGTAAATGATAATGATTCGCTGCTGGATGTATATTCTCGAAGGTAACTTGTGCATCTGTGAGTGCATGTGCTTGCATGGTTTGGATCTTTTTTATTGTTGAAATGCAGGTTAAGCCAACTGTGACTCAAGTTTGTCTTTTCCTTGACAGTGATATCACGGCTTTGGCAAAAGATAAAGCCTATGCACAAATTCATCTTGATGAAATAAGTATTCATCAGGTAATTAGTTTTGATTACTTTGTACTCTATTTACATGCAACTGTATCCACATTCTTGCAATGTTTTAAACCAATCTGCAGTACATGAATCTCCATTTGTGAAACAATACATTCAATTAAATGAGGGGAAGATAAATGACTGGAAGTGATCATGTAAACTGCATTTTTGAATAAAACATGCATGGCATGAACCTACTGTATTGAAGTGCTCTTTCATACTCTTTTAGGCTCTGCAATTGGGTCAAAATGCAAATTCTTCAAATGCATTGTACAATGGACAGAGATGTCAGATGTGTTTACGGACTGATTCTCTACACAAAGTGATGGAGCGTTTGGCAAATCCTGGTATTTTTTTTCTTTACCAACTTTTCACCGCAAGTAGTTCTGACTTCATGGTTTGGGCTAGTAATATGTTTTCTAATTGCTTTGCTGCATGATCTTTTCAGGGGTTAGAAGGCTTTTGATTGTGGAAGCTGGTAGCAAGCGTGTAGAAGGGGTAATCTCACTGAGTGATGTCTTCAGGTTCCTGCTGGGGGTATAGCTTAGATGTTAAGCCATTTGCATGAAGAGGTTGCTATGGTGACATTGGAGAGGACCACTGTCATTGCTCATTGTTCTCAAGTTGGAAGGGCGCCATGATTATGATTCTGATCCTCACACTTTTTCTTTTTTAGGATAGGAAATTCAAAGAGCAAAAAATGAATTTGTAAATTGTGAGTCTTCCATTTCCCCCCATTTAACCTAAATTGTTATAAAGTGAAATCATGACGATGGACAAACCGCCATGTTTATTGCTAACTAGAAAATGAGGTGCAAAGTGCACTGAACTGCCTATGGCAACCCATGCTGTAGGTAGAATGTTGGTGATTGATTCAGTTTCTGATCACAGCATATTGGTTCTAGCATAGTTTTGCTCTCATGCTTGCCTGTCCTTCATGTTACTTGGCATCCAAAATCTGGCATTGAAATGGTTCCAAATTTAAAAAAATAATAAAGGAAACCCCACCAGTTGATTCTTCTACATTGAATGCGATCTCATATGTCAGCGTAGTAGCTCTCTAATCTGGCATGTTGCATGACTAGTCGTTCTCATCGCCAACAAGTCTTGCTTCGACGCCCTTAAACTCAAAATACTAGTGTACTTGAAATCGTGACATTTGGTCAAGTACTTGTCCTCACATAACCCTCGCATTTGGTCAAGGACTTTCTAGTTCTCCAATTATTCATCAGAAAAAAAACATGAAATCTCAGCACCTGAATAAATGGCACGAGTGATGAGTTTATGATCTGGCAATCATGACCTTCAACCGCAATGGCACGCAAATATGGCTGTTTTAAAATGGAATTGAGGAACATTTTTAGTTTGGGTATGGAAAGAGGTGTAATGGGCATATTAATTGCCTACACTTGAGTATAGGCATATAAATTGAATTCCAAACCAATTCCAAACAACGATGAGCAAGAACATGTCATGAGCAAACTACACAAATCTCTCAAATCATAACCAGACACCCAATTGCCTACACGAAAGCACACACTTAAGCATCAGCACAGCATCTTCAAGTAGTCTGATGCTATAAAAAAAATCCTGACCAATGAACAGAATTGGAGTAATTAAAAAGCTCTAGAACCTGAAAAACTACAATGTCCTCTCTCTTTTGTCAAGACTGAAACAAAAACACACACATATACAAAGCAACATTGAGTGGATCTCAAGTTTAATGGAAAGCTGCACACCTTGGATTCACTAAACAATGTCATTTCGGTGGTATGGAATCTTTGCCCAATTACATCTTGCCAAATATCCTTCCTTATCTATCACCAGCCTAGCCCCCCCTTGGGCAGATAGTGTGAGTTGAGTGAAGCAGCAGAACAAAATTTGTTAATATTATCTTTGCATGATTCTCATTTTACTATCTGGCTTGGATTTTCAGACAACAAAAGCTGAACAATCATACGAAGGTAAAAAAATATTTAAATTGTCTTTTCTCTTTATTTCTTTCTTCCTTTTCATGTGTATGCATATTTTCATGTTATTTTGTGCTGTCTCTTCTGCTGTTCCTTTCTGTTAGGTGCTTGGCTTATCCCCTGATAAACTCCTAACAAGAGAATTTTTCAGATTTGAAGGTCTTTAGAATGAATATGACATCACGATAATGAAAAATACCTGTACTCGGGTTAGCACCTGTTGGCCGGACTTTCCCTTTCCTGTAGTCAATGTGCTGTGTTAAAAGGCCGTGCATTGGCCACCACAACTAAAATCTCAGGGCAGGCTGCGCATGATATGATGTGAATGGATCAAAGAACCAAGATAACGAGCAAACTAATAATTGTTGAAATCAGAATATTTCCACTGACACAGATTCACCTGTCATGTTTACAAAGAAGTATTTTAACTCTATCATCAAGTTCTCATTTAGCAGTGATCTCTCTGCTGAGTTTTTTCATGTTTTACAGCAAATAGTTGCTTGAAAAAACAAGCGTCTCTGAATTTTTGTAGTTCACAAAACAGGAAACGTGTGTAGTAGCATCACATTTGTTTTCCCAGATAAACCACTCGATGCCACCACAACTACCAAACACCAGGTGCATAGTGCCCAGATAATTGCTGGCAGAGAAACGGAAGTGATCGAATAAGCAGCATATGAAGCAAACTGATCGAGTCCAGCATTGTTATCTAGGTCTCTAGACTGAGTCCAATATCATCCTCGGAATTCTTAGGTGGGTTATCTCTGGGAAATATTCTTCATTTGGATGCATCTCCTGAAAGAGCTGTCAGGTAGGACATCTCTAAATTTTAGGTTTTTACAAGACAAAGGGATTAATCAATTTAGCTCCCTGCAAATTATGCAGTAAACACTCATGGGGTGAAAGCAACTCAAACTATAAACCTAATCAAACTAAAATGATGTATTTGGAATCAAATTAGTGGGGACTAAGTTAATCAATCCATGCAACGTAAGTTAATCAATCCACGTAACTTATAAGATAATGTCGATGGATTTGGGACCGCTGGGGACCAAGCCAATGGATCTAAATTATTGTGTATTTTAGCTCATTGGGTTGTAAGGTTTTAGAAGATTATTTCATACATCAATGTCAAATTCACCATGCATCATCATCTATAATTGTTATTAAGGATCGAACACATATATACACAGAATATTACAAGCTCAATTATCATAAAAAAAAAAAAACAAAGAATATTAAAATAAATAGAAAATAAACAATCACACAGTACAATAATTTTACACAGTACTAACGTGCCTTTATTCACAAGCAAAGAGAAGAAATTATTATAATCAAAAGCAGTAAGATTTTTGAAAAACTCTCAAACCCTAATTCAAAATATACCCGGGCCAATCCTCACAGTACACTTTGAATTACTCCTAATAGCTATCTTTTTAGCACACAAGAATGTGAAATGATTATACGTCAAAAAAACCTAGGCCTAGACACATGTATATAATATGTTTTTGTTCCAATGGCTTCAGGATTATTAAAAACTCTTTTTTCTAGACAAAACAATTCTAAATTTAAAAAGTTTCCATTGTTTGATATGTCAAATCTTCATTACATAAAAAAATGAATTTATACTTGTACACATTGTCGCATGTCTCGATACGATGTACAAGGGTGTTTAGAGTCACCATCTAGTTGTTTAGTTTAGAATTATGAGAAAAACAAAGGTGTATTAGTCTTGTCAAATATTAAAGGATAAGAAATTAATTGCGTAAAAGAATTATTAATGTCCTAGTACACCTTATCTGATGTAATTTGCATTGTTTATTTTAATATGTATAATTTATTTGTTCAAATAAATCAGTTTTTTATTTTATTTTATTTTATTTTATTTTATTATAGACATGTGTGTCTAAAATGAGTTTTGAGGAAAAAATCCATATAGATACCCTAACAGACTTCATCTATATTGGAAGACTCGTAATAATTTTGAGATTTTTTTATAGATTCAATATATATATCAGAATTTTTTCCATTAATTCTCACTAGCTATTTAATTGATTAAATTCTTAAGGATTTAATAAATTGATTATAAAATTCTAAAACAAATGCAAAAACGTATTTTTTTGGGGGGGTTTATATGAAATCACTAAATAATATGTTTTTTATTGTATTTTTGGGAGGCTTTGGTCATATGTAAATAAAATATTTTTTGTATTGAGTTTTATCTATTTATATATTTTTTTAAATAAATAAATAAGAAATACAACACACACACATATATATTCTTTTTATTATATTTTTACTTTTTCACTTACAAGTTACACAATATTTTCAAAACAAAAAAAAACAAATGATAACAAAAATTTAAATACACATTAAACAATTAAAACAATTACTAAATTAATCTCTGAAAGGTCAAAATCAAATGATAATGGTGAGCTGGAGAGGCTGGTTGTTGGGTTGCTGGTTTGGAATGGCCAAGGTCGGAGTTTGAGAGGTTCTAAGTGTATCTGTAATGGTTGAGGGTTGTCGAGTCATTGAGAGAGTAAAGGGGATGTGCATCCAAATATTTTTATTTTTTAAAACAAATAAAAAAAAATATCAGCACAAATTAAAATAATTTTTTTTTAAAATAACATTAAAAGCTTAACATGTTAAAAAAATATATTAAAAATTCATTTTTTTGGGATGAAGCTGAAAAAAATTGAAAACAATGTAAATACATCATTTTTTTTTTGCAGATTTTTTCTTCTCAAAAATAAGGTAAAAATTTAGATAGCAACACAAAAATTTAAAATTTAAAATTAAAATAATTTTTAACATAATTTAATATTTTTAGCAATCGAATGGTCACGGGTTCAATTTATTCCACCCTATTGTTTTTACACTTAAAGGGAGATCAGCATAGATAATATATAATAAAATTTGTGCAAATCTTAAATAAAAAAATAATCATATAAAAGATTGTATTAAAATAGAATATAAAATCGTCAAGAAAGCTCTTAACTTCACCTAAGAGATTGTATTTACGCAATTACGAGTTGTTTTCATGAGTGTTGGAGGCTACTTCTTTTAGTCTATTGCAGTTTCTCTTTTTTTTTTAATGAAGTAAATGTATTTTAATTAATTTTAAAATTAACAATTACATAACTTTATAATAATCATCATATTAGTAACTATAAGACTCGAACTTAACATTACAGGAAAAGTATTGACTAATTTCATGCGTCCTAAAATTAACAATCATATAAGTATGTAATAATTATCATATTAGTAATTATAAAATTCGAATTTAAAATTATGAATTTTGCTAGTTTACATGTATTTTAATTAACTTTATAGGTCTTAAAATTAACAATCATATAAGTTTATAATAGTCATCATATTATGAACTATAAGGTTCGACCTAAAATTACAAGAAAAATATCGATTAATTTCACAAGTTTTAAAATTAATGAAATATAATAATACATGTATGTAATAATTATCAATATAGCCAAAAGGGAATCAAATTAGCCACTGCAAATGATGCACTGAGCATTTATGGGCTGACTTCAACTCTCAACCAGATCAAATGTATAAAAATAATCTAACTAAAATATGGAATATAGACAAAAGGAATCAAATTAGCCCCTGCAAATTATGCACTGAGCATTTATGGGCTGAATTCATCTCTCTACCTAATCAAATGTATAAAAAAGTCAAACAAAATTGATGTATTTGGAATCAAATTAAAAGTCAATCAATCCATTCTACATAAGTTAATCAATATTTCACGTAACACTGAAGATATGTCGATGGGTTTTGGGACCGCTGGAAGGGCAGGGGACCAAACAAATGGGTCTGAATTATTAAGCTGATGTGGTTGGGTTTTGGAAGATTTAGCGGATTGTGCTTGAAAATAGTATATATTTTATTTTTAAAATATTATTTTTGATATTTGGACATGGAAAATGATCAAAAAAATATTTAATTAAAAATAAAAATAAAATTTTTTGAATTTTTTTCAAAATCACGTAAATCAACCAGTGCTTTCATCGATCAAAATCAGATTCAACTTGCGTCTAATCTGTAATTGTCAAGCATCGAGGACACATACATAGAATATATCAAATAAACAATGTCACAATACAATGATTCCATGTTGTTCGTACGAATAGGCCAATAGCCAAATTAAACTAATAACAATAATTCTCAAACCCAAATCTCAAATATGTCCGATCCTATTAGCATAGCATAAAATTTAATCTCTTGCTATGTATCTTTAATTAGTTTTAACGGGAAAATGATTAGTATAACGCTGATCAATCCTATAAGAGTTATTATTTTTTTCTAGAAATAACTATCTTAAATTTATAAAGTTTTTTTCATTATGTAATGTGAAATCATAGATTAATAATATCACGTACGTGAATATATATACATGGATATATAGATAATTAAATCCCGACCACCTAAGTATTTCCAAACTTGTTAAATAGTTGTGTCATCCTATATATCAAATTAATGAATTTATAGACATGTCCCTTGTTAATTAGTTGATTTGGGTATGTGTCACGTAGCAATATAAAATAAGAAATAAATTCAGATTCTTGTACAACATCTCAAGTTTTAATTAAGATAATTTAATATTTAATAATAATAATAATAATAATAATAATAATAATAATAATAAGAATAAGAATAATCAAATAGTCACTAATTTAAATTTTATTAACACCACTTTTCTTATACATAAAATTAAATCAACATAAATAGAAGTAAAACTGTATGTACTTAAAATTAAAAATCAAAATTCATTTAAGAGATTACATTAAATAATAATTATATAAAACTATTACAAGAGCTTTCATTTTATTTAAAAAAATTGAATTTATTCATTCTTTGCCACGTAATTTCTTGGGTGGTTGGAGGCTACTTTCCGTGCCCCTTTTTTTATATATATATTTTATGAAATCAAGGATATATGCATTGAGCTAAAAACAAGAAATAAATGTGTGTGAGTGTGGGTTTAGATTCCTAGCAAAAGAAGACAAATACTTGATCAATATACAATAGATAACTTGACATGCATGGAATTCTATATATAATGGAGCCTACCTGGGAAACAAGATACCAGCACTTGTTGTACACACAAAGAAAGATATGGAGTATGAAATTGCAGGTCTAGTTCTAGCAGTTTTGCTATGGATTGCGTGGGCAATGGTGACTGAACGTCGTTACCGTCGTTCAGAACAGCACGGGCAGTTACCACCAGGGCCTAGAACTTTGCCGGTCGTTGGCAACATCTTCCAGTTGGGTTGGGCACCGCACGAGTCATTTACTAAGCTGGCTCGTGTTCATGGTCCAATCATGACCATCTGGCTCGGGTCCATGTGTAACGTGGTCGTGTCCTCGAGCGAAGTGGCTCGGGAGATGTTCAAGAATCATGACACGGTGTTAGCTGGGAGAAAAATTTACGAGGCCATGAAAGGTGATTTTGGCAACGAAGGGTCTATAATCACAGCCCAATATGGACCGCATTGGCGCATGCTACGGCGCTTATGCACCACCGAGTTCTTCGTGACTAGCCGCCTTGACGCCATGCACGGTGCACGTACCAGGTGCATCGATGGCATGCTGCAATACATAGAATATGGCAGCGCCAATGGAACCAAAGCTATTGACCTCGGGAGATACATTTTCTTGATGTCTTTTAACCTCATCGGCAACCTCATGTTCTCTAAAGATTTACTGGACCCAAAATCGGAGAAGGGAGCTAAGTTTTTCCAGCATGCAGGTAAGGTCATGGAGCTGGCAGGTAAACCTAACATGGCTGATTTTTTTCCAATCTTAAGATGGCTTGATCCACAAGGTATAAGGAGGAAGACAAAGTTCCATGTTGCAAAAGCCTTTGAGATTGCAGGAGGGTTTATCAAAGAAAGAACAGATCAGAGTCCGCAAAACGAGATTAGTAGAGATCATGACCAGAGAAAAGATTACTTAGATGTTCTTTTGGAGTTTCGCGGTGATGGCGTCGAGGAGCCCACTAGATTTTCTTCAACAACCATCAATGTGATCGTCTTTGTAAGTCCCTGCAGGCTTCTTTATATATATATCAATCTAGTTTTGAACTAGTAACTCTACGTTGAATCAAAATCTATTGCTTTTTTCAAAATGAAAATAAAAATGATAGAGTATAATTAAAGGGTTTAAAATCCTATAAGAATGTATAAATTTTATAAAGCTAGGGTCACATAGCCCATATAATTTAATGTAGTGAATATATATCTGTATGTCTGGATATCTACCAACTTCAACTTTTGATCATGGTCGTCGTGAATATATTTATGTTAGCAACCCACCAGGGTGCTCATTCTTAATTATTATATAAATAATTAATTAAAAAAGAAGAAGAAAAGAGGAGATGGGAATTCTAATTAAAGGAGAGGGTCAATAAAACACAACAAGATATCTATCTATCAAGGAATTAGGGTTGGGAGAGCAATTCTTTGGTTTAGGCACACATTATTACTTGCCAATTAAGCTTTATTATTATTACATTAGTTTTATGTATAATAATTTGTCTTGAGAATTTTTTTTATTTTTTTTATTACGTTAATAATAAAAAAAAATTGAGTTTTCCTTCGGTGTTTGCCTGTTTTTTATGTATAGAAAATATGTATTGAAAATAAAAATAGATTAATTAATTAATAATGCGTATATCATAATTTGATATTGAAGCTAATTGCGTGAGATTTATCTCTCTTATAAACCGTGAGTTGTTAATTTCATATTATTTTAAACTTATCTTTTATTTAATTATAAGATGTTATACATTATTTTTTTTTAAAGTAAATCAAACATAAAAAATATTTTACAAAAATAAAAAATAATTATAATATACGGCAAGGATGATTGAATTGTGTTTTAAATATATTTATGAGTAGATCAACTTAGAACCTAGTTAACTTTGAGTTGATTATGTTTAAATTGGTTAGCTCTACTTATTATTTCGGTCAATTTGTTTTTATTTTGATTAATATAAGTTAATCCAACTAAACTCATAATTTAAACCACATTTAATATCATTAAAACATAAATTAATTATAATATTTATCTTAGTACCTTTCCAAACCATGGTAAAGCAATTAATTGGAGATAGTATACAGAATTAAATCACTGACGAACTTAATTGTTGCTATGATTTTTTTATTATAGGAAATGTTTACGGCAGGGACTGACACAACAACAAGCACCTTGGAATGGGCCATGGCTGAGCTTCTACGTAACCCTAAAGTACTGAAGACAGTCCAGACTGAGTTGAGAAGCACCATCGGCTCCGGCAAGAAGCTCGGAGATAAAGACATCGAGAATCTCCCGTACCTAAAGGCAGTCATCAGGGAAACGCTGAGACTCCACCCTCCTCTCCCTTTCTTGGTCCCGCACATGGCGACGAACTCTTGCGAGATGCTGGGCTATCACATCCCTAAAGAGACAACAATCTTAGTCAATGTGTGGGCCATTGGAAGGGACTCAAAAAGTTGGGATGACCCTTTGGTTTTCAAGCCAGAAAGGTTTTTGGAGCCAAACATGGTGGATTACAGAGGTCGTCATTTTGAGTTCATACCATTCGGTTCTGGCCGGAGAATGTGCCCTGCCATGCCTCTGGCTTCTCGTGTGCTACCTTTGGCTCTTGGATCGCTCTTGCTCTCATTTGACTGGATCTTGCCAGATGGTCTCAAGCCAGAGGACATGGACATGACTGAGAAAATGGGGATAACACTTAGAAAAAGTGTTCCTTTAAAGGTCATACCAACACCTTACAAGGGGTCGTCAGATCATTATGAACTTTGAGTGGACATGGGATAGTCTGAAATTTCTACTAGTATAACAATATAACTCGTATTTGTAAAATCCATCCAAGATCAATCTAATATTTCGTTGATTTGAAATTTTATCCATGTTATTTCATGTTAAATCAAAGTTTTTCAGTTTTTGTTTCTCAAACACCACTTTATTCCGAAAATCATAGATAAAGGGATCCCTCTGCTTTTGAAAATCGTAAACAGATTAATACAAAAAAATAAAATCCATATAATTTATTGAGAAAATTATTTTGGCAACATCTCTCAATGCACAGTAGTATTGAATTATTTATTTAGTTTCTAATGGTTTTCGTATTCAACCATCACCAATCTTCCTTTATTTATTAGAAGCCTTATCTTGATCCTGGTACACAAAACACACATCAATTTAGGACAATAGAGTGAGCATGAGTGAATTGAAATATAAAATTATCCTTACAATTTGAACTATAGTTAAGCTTAATGTTAGCATAGATTTGTGATTTAATTTTACTAATGGCTGCCTTTCCAATCTTTTGAATGAGTAAACTTGTTTTTGTTTCTCTATCTTTATCATTCATCAATAACAAATCCATGAAGAGGTTACATGGGGTTACGGTGCAGTCTGTGTTTTGTTATTTTTTATTTGTTTAAAATATTTTTTTATGTTATTTAATTGTTTTGATATATTAATATCAAAAATAATTTTTTAAAGATATAAAAATATTATTTTAATAAATTTCCAAGAAAAAAAATCACCACAGTACTCTCAAACACCACAATCAAAATGACAATCTCTCTCTTTTTTCAAGATTGAAACAAAAACAAACACACATATACAAAGCAACAATGAGTGGATATCAAGTTTAATGGAAAGCTGCACACCTTGGATACACAAAACAATGTCATTTAGGTGGTATGGAATCTTTGGCCAATTACATCTTGCCAAATATCCTTCCTTATCTATCACCAGCCTAGCCAATTGAATGAAGCAGCAGAGCAAAATTTGTTAATATTATCTTTGCATGATTCTCATTTTACTAGCTGGCTTGGATTTTCAGACAACAAAAGCTAAATAATCATGAGAAGGTAACAAAATATGTAAATTGTCTTCTCTCTTTATTTCTTTCTTCTTTTACATGTGTACACATTTTCATGTTATTTTGTGCTCTCCTGCACTTCCTTTCTGTTTGGTGCTTGGCTTATCCACTGATAAAGAGAATTTTTCAAATTTGAAGGTCTTCAGAATGAATATGACATCACGATAATGAGAATACCTGTACTCAGGTTAGCACCTGCTGGCCGGACTTTCCCTTTCCTGTAGTCAATATGCTGTGTTAAAAGGGCTGTGCATTGACCGCCACAACTTAAATCTCAGGGCAGGCTTCGCATGATATGATGTCAATGGATCAAAGAACAAAGATAACGAGCAAACTAATAATTGTTGAAATCAGCATATTTCCACTGACACAGATTCACCTGTCATGTTTACAAAGAAGTATTTTAACTCTATCATCAAGTTCTCATGTAACAGTGATCTCTCTGATGAGTTTTTTCATGTTTTACAGCAAATGGTTGCTTGAAAAACAAGCGTCTCTGAATTTTTGTAGTTCACAAAACAGGAAACGTGTGTGGTAGCATCACATTTGTTTTCCCAGATTATCCAGTCGATGCCACCATAACTACCAAGCACCAGGTGCATAATGCCCAGATAATTGCTGGCAGAGAAACGGAACTGGTCGAATACAGCAGAGCATATGAAGCAAACTGATCTAGTCCAGCATTCTTATCTAGGTCTCTAGACTGAGTCCAATATCATCCTCGGAATTCTCAGGCGGAGTTGTCTCTGGGAAATATTCTTCATTTGGATACATTTCCTGAAAGAGCTGTGAAGTAGAAGCACTGATATTGAGTTCTCAGTCCGACAAAAAGAACGAAAAACTCTTTGAGGGTCACAGAACAATGTCTAATCACATAACAGGCTAGAGGAAACAAAAGACATCATGAAACAATCAACAAGAGACATCTGTGAGTAAACAATGTGATTTAGTAAGCATGCATATTGGCTTGTGGTTGTTGAATCACCGGCATTCATTTTCCTATTTTACAAATTGTTGGATGGGACATAAAAGAGAAAACAGGAACACACTCAAGTGAAGATATACAGAAATTAGGCATTTAGAATGTTGTAACCTGAAGCATCATAATTGTTAAATATAGGATAACATACTTTCACAGCTGCATCTGATATATCGTTGTAATTCAGATTCCCATCGGGCATGGGAGCGAAGTTGATAGAATCAAATTGACCCTGAAACAAAATAGATGCCATACCAATATCAACCTAAATGCATGCACATCTATAAACCTCACTTTCCAAAAACAAATTACACATCCAGCACCATGTTTCTTGTTCAAACAGTAAAAAATCAGTCTATCATGCACAGTCCTGAGTTTCACTAATCTTGAGAACATAGCCATAAAGTATAGGATTTTAAACCCAGTACACATGATAGCCATTTCAAAGCAAAAGGAAGCATTGCTTAGACAGCTACTAAACTGGGAGGTCCAAAAAAAACAGCAACAACCACCACGTTACATGTTTACTCAAGCAACATTTAATAAAAGAATGTCAATCCAACTCAAGGTCATAGATTTAGAGGAATTGAACCAAGCAAGAGTTAATAACCCATTGAACCATTAAGGTACATCCATTCATTCAGATTAAAAATAATCATAGGATCTAGTTAAGAAAGTTAATGGATTGAGGCTGGTCTCTAATGTGAGTTAGGAATTGATTTGACTGATGACAGTGGCAGAAAAAAGAAAGATGAAGCACGAGATCATTGAAAAACAGCTCATAGTTTGATCTAAAGGGACTCTTGAGCGACCAGGTGAGACAACTTTGATGGACTCCGACTACGCAGAACAAGTACAGGAAGTAGAAAAAAGAGGTAGCTGGAACATGCAAGGAAGAAATTCAATAAAATCCAGAGAATAAATTGAAGGTAGGTAGGGAGATTCAAGAGAGGAACATGAGAGAAGTAGCCATCAGGTTCTAAAACTCCAGATAGGCAGGCACGTGCCAGAAAATAAGTAACCTTAAGTGTTTATGATGAGGCACCCTATGTATTAGACCCCACATGTGAGGTCAATGTAAGCTTAACTTGACACTACCAGCATATAAGATAAAACTAAACTGAAAGTTCTAAAAACGACTTCTAATAACCCCCACATGTGTGCATGAACATGTGTGTGTGCACATGTGGGATGCTGATAGTAAGAGAAAAGTTCAAGATATGAAGCACCGTAGACATCTCCTGAATATACAACCCGCTCCAAATGACAGTGGGTTTCTCTTCAGTATTCTCACTCTGAACTGTGGAACTGCTTTCAGAATTTACAGAATCAGGAAAAGTCAGAAGGACATTCATTGCCGCATTTAGTAACCTCTTCCCTTGAATGGCATCATCACACAAAGCTGAAAGATAGAGCACAAACCTGAAACAAATAATCAGAGAAATTGTTAGCTCAAGGATCCCATATTCTTTTGAGAGAGGCAGGCGTTATTGCACTATGAGAAGTAGTTCTCAATGAATGAATAAGACATTCATTTTTATCACCTTAATGATGCTACGGGTGTGGAAAAATTTTGAAGAACAAAACCATAAATAATTAGATGTCCATTGTCTCCTTGTAGTGATTTCATCCCAAGCAGGATCTACTAGACATTGGCTAGATAAAATCCTAGACATCAAAAATCTTTTCACTGAAGCAGGACTTAACAAGGATAAATAGCAAAAGCATTAGAAAAGTTTCAAAAGACAACAAATTGAGATTCGAAATTTCTACTAGTTACCTTTCTAACTTGTCACAGTTAATATATGTATTTCTAAATGTACTGTTTATTTTGAACTCTCTCCAAAAGAGTCCACATAAATCCAGGAATGGGGTAAAGCAAGGACACGGTCTCCGTGATCTTTTTCATGTTGATCTTTCATGACTACTCAGTTAAAAATGTTGTCCTAAAAGATAGTCAACAGTTGAATCAGAAATCAAGGAAAGTTAAAACATAAAAGAATGGCTGGTGATAACTCACATGCCCAAAGGACAAACAGCCAAGTTGCCACTTATTTGGAGAGCTCGAATTGATGTAACCTGTTCAGGGTACAGGGCTAGAGAAAAGGGATAAAAAGTGTGAACCGTATAATTCCTATAAACTCAATATGAAACAGAAATGAAACTATATGCTGATCTTACTTCGAGGGGGGTATACAACCAGAAGATTTGACATATCTGGCTTCAAGGAATTTCGTGTGATGCATATCCCTCTAGCCACCTTCCCTTTAACATCTCTGGTGCTCAAAAAGTTAAAACTTTCATGCAAAAGATCAGATGGAGAGGCTGATGGTGAGGCAAGTGTAAGGGATGGATCCAGAACCAGCTTCTGGCTAAATATGTCCTGGCCAGAAGCCAATCGAACACCTTTGTATCTCCCACTATCCTGAAAAAAAAGTTAAGGAAAATTCATTAACCCTAACAGGTGACAATAGCATTTTATGCCATCCATATATTAAACAAATTATAAGCAAATTTTAGCACCTTTTCCATAAGTAACGCAGTCACTGGCATTCGCAGAACCTGTATGACAGAAGTCTCGAAAGCAGGTGAGCATATTAGCTTGACAAAGCAGCAATTGTTTTGTCCACTTTATAACAAAGTTCTATAGCATAATAGGTAAACATTATTTGCAATTTTTTTATGTTCTCACAAAATATAAGGAAAAAATAGCACAAGTACACCTGTGACCATTCTTGTGAAAATCAAATAACACCTAAGTATCGAAAGCAGTAGAACAGATCAAACAGTGCCAATCACATTGAGGACAAGTTATTTACACAACACATGGACAAAAACAAATATATCAGATTTAACTATTAACCAAAAATGATAGTTCATATTTCACCAAGAGAAAGAAGCCATGGTTTCTTTCAGTGAACTTACGTAAATACAACCTTTGACAGCAGAGCGGCGGCTAAAGGCTTGTGGCAATTCCCCTTGACCATAAACGGGATAAATTAGGGCCCCGGAAGCATTTGTAAACCTGAAAGGAGTAAGAATTATAAACAACAAACTTAAAAAAAAAAATTGATTTAAATTCCTTAACTAATACAACATTCCAAGCCGTAGATCAAGTTTAGATTTTTAGTTGCCAGTACAGAACTAGAACTCAAAACATTTCCTCCCCTTTATCTGCTCCTACCCTACACTTTCCGTGGTGTTCAATACTGGAAGGAAAAATAATATAATATTGTAGTTCACGCAATATGTGTTTCTGATCAAGATATCATCCAAGTCACAAGTGCAGCTCTAAAGCACCCACCTGAATTTTAAACCAGAGAATAACTGTTTAACTATAAAACAGAATAAACAAGAAATAACCTCCCAACTGATGACTGGTACAGAGATAGACGATCTATTCCATCTTTAGTCTTGAGCAAATTTTGGCAAACCCCCATGTCATCTTGATCATTATCTGCCATAGCTATAGCATACAGAATAATCCTGCAGATAAGCAGAGATAACCAAAATCCAGTAAACTTTAGACCAAACAAAGAAACAAAACGCACAAATAACAAATAAACTCTTGCTAACTGATAGAGAAAGGCAACAGCTGTCTGTACGATCTAATCTTTGGAGGCAACCGCATATTTGACAAGTACTCAACAAATGGCCTCTCCAAATCCTCATCTGAAATCTTTGCCTTCCCTTCCTTTTCATCATTCCCATTCCCATCATCACCAGAAGAACCCGCCGCCACTGTGGCAACCAAGTGCCCTTGCACCAGCTTGAAAAACCTCATCAACTGATTCTTTTCCATCAGAGTCAAGCTTTTATCCTTGAAGATGGCAGCTCTAGAATCTGGCACAGTCCATAACTTTCCATTCCCATCACCAACAAAACTGGCATCAATACTCTTGAACTCCACATAATGACTTGCTCCAGATTTTAACATGAGATCAATTAACTTGTCTGCGCAAAATAACACCCTTGGTCCACATAAGTCCAAATTGAACTTCCGTAAGTTTTCTTCCAATAGTTCAGGATAAAAACAGGAAATCTCCACGTCTGAATATACCGGCTGAGTGGTGAGATTTACAATAGAGTAATCAAGGCTGTCAGTTGTGGTTGAGGTGGAAGATGGTGGTGAGGAAGGTGTAGAATTGGAAATAAGGAAAGATGTGAGTTCCGGGACTGAGAGAGAGGAGTAATGGGACCCATAGAATGGGTTGGTGTCAAGGTGAAGGACAGTTTTTCCAGAAGCAGAAGCTGCAGCAGCAACAATGCATTCTCCTAAACCAGTGCCTGCAGCAATCAGGTCGAAGGTAGTTGGTTCAATTTGCGGGTATGATGGGGGCTCACTCATGGTACCACTGGAGAGGAACAATAGATTTACTGCTGAGAGTTAGCAAGCGAGTAGCTAATAATCACCTGGCACAAGAAGCAAGAAAACAAATGTGTTATCAAGTATGATCAGCAAGTGAGGTTTTTGCACTTTCTTTTACTATTTGAACACCAGCAATAATAACATGTAATTACCTATACATCTAAAAGATTTGGGGGTTTTGATCTAAAAGATATGGGGGGTTTTACGGTGCTTCTTTAGAAAAGATGCGGCAAGGGTGATTTTTATCTTCCCTTGGACATAACCACAACCTTATTCAGATCTCTAGAGCCATCGCATGTTTTAGAATTCTTAAACTCCTTAAATAATTAGGTATCAATTTCATTTTCCATATTCACTTTAATTTTTGGAGGCCCCATTTTATGTCGAGTGAGACAACATGGTGACTCCACTGGGGAGCACCAAGATTAAGCCTATATGTATATGTTTTCTCGTTAGTTTATTTATTTTATTGCCTCATTTAATATCATTTATTTTTTACCATTTACTTTAATTATGTTATTTCCGACCCATAATAGTTAATCAATTTATCGTTTTTCTTTAACAAGGAGTAACCATGCGGATGTTAGTAATATTTACTAAAATCATTAGTCACCAATTACCAGGAGCTGATTAATCACTTTAAAGAATATTGGCACCAATTGAGCCACATTGATATATTAGCTATCTAAACTTGTATAGTTAATCAATGTCTTTGAAATGTCGGTACTAATAGAACCTCATTGATATCATTAGCTATCAATATCATCTCAACCTTCCATTCATATTGATCCTCTTTCATTTTTTTTTCTTATTAGTATCATATACATACACTGTCAAGTTCAAATTACTAACATGCCCAACAAATTTAAAACGTCAGAAAATAAAAGGCAAAAGTGTTTGACACCCGCCTCAATCATGTGCATGAAATGATGATCTCTGCTACTGTTGTATCCCTTAGCCTCCTATACCACCAAGGATACATTTATCATCAACAATGCAATCAACATCAGCATTTCATTTCAATTCTCATCCAATCATCATTTTCATTCAAACCATTAGCAAGGAAAATCCTTAAAATTCCTTACACATACACATTTTCCACGTTCATAATTATTCTTATCAATCCAAATGTACATACTCATAATCAATGACAAATTCCAAGTAAGGGTTTGAGATTGATTAATCCTAGGTGGTTTAGTCCACCCAAACCCCGAACATTGTTTGGTGTTTTAATCGGAACTAAAGTTTCAGAACTCTTTTTTTAGTGTGGTTTGTCTCTATGAAAAGCTAATACATAGGACTTCAACTTTCATAAGGACACAACACCTCATTTTGCCATCTACATGTCTAAACTCTCTCATTACAGCAGCATAAGAAATTAGTCAAATACTATGACCCGTAATCAGTGTTTTACTCATATACAGTCACACAACTCCAAATAAGTCAAGAACATTTTTCATTTGAAATATAACACCAATACCTATATTTTTTATAAGGACACTAACTCCAAATTACACTGTTTTAAGGCTCAAAATTAACAATTACAATAGCACCCAAAATCTGTCCAGTATCATGTGGTCTGGACCTTTACTCAATGTTTTCTCATATATGGAGGTATACAACTCCACATAAGTCAATACCAGTTCCATTTGAAAGATAACATCTATAACTACAACTTTTATAAGACACCATCTCCAAATTACATCGTTTTAAGGCTCAAAATTAACAATTACAGTAGCACCCGAAATCTGTCCAATAACCATATCAGTCTAGACCTTTACTCAGTGTTTTTCTCATATTTGGAGTTACGCAATTCCAAAAGAGTCAAGCTCGGTTTCATTTGAAATATAACATTCATACCTACAACTTTTATAAATACACCAACCCAAATTACATTATTCTCAAATTGTAATTTCAGCTAGAAGTTGGCTAGTAAGATTGTCAGAATTTTAGTTACATGAGAGATAAATTTGAAAAGCACACTAAGTGTTTTCAAGAATGACAACATCCATTACACTCACTCCATGTTCAAAGAAACTCATTTCCTACACATTTTCAAGAACCCTAGAATCACAACATTGAAGGGTTTTTTCAATTATCCTTTACCTATGAAATCAAATAGGAGAATTAAGAAGAACACTTTTATCAATAATTTCAAGTTCAGATTGTAGAGTTCTTACCCATTTCTTCTTCAATTGTCTTCCTCTTCATCACCCATACTTGGCCCTCAAGTTCTTCTGCTCCAAGCTTCCTAATTTCAGCCTAAATGTGTTTCTCTCCTCACTAACCAATTTGCAAGATTCAATCTCACAATTTGGAAGGATTTCTCAAATGAGTTTTGAAGAGAGGCAAGGGAGAAGCCTCTTCTTCTCTTTTTAGTTGCTGTCAGCATGAACAGTAGCATCTAACATAGTTACGTTAGGTTTCTGATCAATTACTATTATACCCCAACTTATCCCCCTAGTTTTGGTTCATTGCACGGACCCGACACTGTTTCTTTATTTTCAGAACCTTCCAAGATTTATCTCAAATTTTAACCCAAAATAGAACAATATATCTTAACACCCTATTTAATGGGTGATTGGAAATAAGATTATCAAAATCTTGATTTTAACATGATATGAAAGGTGTTTCTGAAATTTGGATTGTAAAATTATATCTGAATTTTTCCATATAAAAATCATAAAATCACAATTAAAATCGTGGAGGTAGAAAAATTATAAAACAATAGTAAAATATTTCCGGATACAATACATTATAATTATGGCCATAAAACTTCATTAGTTCATACATGATTTAAAATAATTTAAAAATACATTACAAAACAATTATGTCCATAAAATTTCATAGGATAAAAACTAATAAATTTAAAACAAATCTTCAGCTAGCGTGCAATGTAAACTAAAATCCGTCTCATTTTCATCCCCTCGCTATGTCCAATACTTATATCAATAGTATTATTATCAAAAAGATTATTAATACTACCACAGGTCATCTACTATATAGTTAATAAAACCTTTTTATTTTATCTTGACCGGAAAATACTTGACAGAGATAGTTAAAAATTCAAAAAATTTATTTATTGATTGATTATATATTCTTCATCTTTCGATTGCTATGTATTTTATTTTTTCAATATCATCTCTTTTAATAAGCTTGTGAAAAATTAAAACACAAGAAAGTTTATGTTTATTTCTCATAACATAGTCAAACCCTAAGAACAATAAAATTCAACTTAGCACCACCAAACATAGAACATTCAATTATTGCAGGAAAAAAACAATTGTTATAAAAAACAAATACTTTCCATCAAACAAATTGCAACAAACTGTGAAAGAGAAATTCACATAATTGTCATCAAGGAATGGTAATCAACGTTACAAGACCTAAGACATTCGAGCAGGGTTCGCTGTCTATAGCATTCCTCGTTGAAAAACCAGACACCAGATTCATAAGAACCTTGCTGATCCTCGAGTAACGAGTTCAGAAAATATTTATCTAACATCTATCTGTAACCCCCAGAACTCGCAACTGTTCTTCATTTCCAGGCACTTTCATTCCTGGATTTGGAAAAAAGAGTGACAGTGCTTTGCTCCTGTTACTCCTTAACTTGACCTATCTCAAATACTTCAGCATTGAAACCCAGAAACCCCAATTGAAGATTAACTAACCTTGAAAGGTGATGAATTGAAGATAGCTGAGAGGCGATGACCGAGACGAGGGTATTTGGAAAGTATATTTGAAAAAAATTAAAAATAAATTTTATTTTTATTTTAAATTAAAAATATAGTATTTTTAAATCATTTGAATATATTAGTATCAAAAATAAATTTTAAATTTTTTTTTAATATATTTCTAAATAAAACACTTTAAAAATAATTTCAACTACATTTCCGTTTAAACTGTGAGTCTAGTCCAGCAGTTGGGAGATACATTCAATACTGTAAAAATAGACAGTCGGAGATTTCAAGCCAAAAATCCGAATTTCACATTTGATATAATTTATTTAAATAATCTTATGTCTTAGACTAATTCTTTGGAGATTCCTATTCATAATCATCATAAAATTTCCCTCAGTTTTTTTACAGTCCCAATAACGCGATTGCGTGCGGGGATTATACTGAAAGTCAACGTTTCTCGCTCAAAGGCCATAAGTTGATTTATTTGACATTTCCTTCTATTTCACACATAATATCACCCAATTTACAAAATTTGCCCCTTTAATTTATAATTTTTACACGGTTATGGAGTTTTCGCAATTTATCGATAGTTGATACTTCGCATACCATTTTATTACTTTTATCTTTTTAAAATTTTAAATTAATCTCTTGAAAATGTTCATCCCATTTCATAAGATTTTCTCTCTAATTTATCATTTTTCAATTAATACATACCCAATTTAACCCAGATTTATCTATTTTTTACTGTGGGTTTACAGATGAACAAACAACAGCTGACAACCAAATCGTGCTAGGAATTGTATTTTAAACCGGTTGATCTGTTGAACAGACCAAACCCAGAAATATCAATTTCAAGTTTTTTCTTAACAAGAAAAATACTATCCAAAACATCACCCTGGCAAATCTACAACTCAAGGCTCGAACCAGATCAAACCCATGTCAGGTCTAATAACTATGATGGCAAACAATACTGTTGGCCGTAATTATATGGCCGGCGTTGCAAGAGCACCACGTTGCTGCACGCCTTATCGTTCAAATTACTGGATCTCACTATAATTATGAGACAGTGCAGTTCATTATTAGCCAGGCAGTCCGTGCATAAACCACCATGTAGGATGTGTTCTAACAGTGGATCATGAAAAGGAGAACAAATTCTCGAGAATATACTCTGCATTAAACAGCAATTCTAGAAACAATTTCTATTCCCTTCAATCGAATGAAACAAAATGGCTAAAAAAATAAGCGGCAAAATTTCCTCATTGAAGATGTCACCATTCTAGTTAAGCGGGGGGATAATTAGATAGATAAATGAAGGGGAGAGAGCTACACTAGCTTGTAGAGATATTATTAGCTCATTATTGATGATCACTGGTAGCAGTAACCTAAAAAAAATAAAGCTGAATAGGGGTTAGTGGATCCTGGGAAATGAAGCTGAAACCAAGATTCCAACAGTATATATACAAGGGGTTGTAGGTAGGGTACAGTGGAGCGCAGCAGTTTCATCATGTTGGTATTAGAGCCAGTATTTGCGTCTTTATTCTTCCCATGCACATTTGTATCTCTCTATATATTGGCAGATTTTGTGGACAGCATGGATGCAAGCTAGTAACAGCTGAATCAATTATCTGGGCCACATCAGCTGGAGGATACTGTCGTTCAGAGCATGTCTGCGTATTATTTGAACATGACAAGCACAATATTAGAGGTAATCAACGGGAGTGAACATTTTCAATCCAAGAGAGAGCATGGTGGTATAAAGTGTCCATGTTACCTGTATCATGAGCAAAGCAGCTACACATGATGATATCAGCTCTGAAGGAATTGCTGTCTCATTTTTTTCAGAATCATTTGATTGGGGCCCAGATACACTGCTGTTAACCAGAGGCTCTGGTGTGCTGGGAATCAACTGATTTTGAAGGCATGGACCGGTATTGGCCTCCTCCTGGGACCTTATCATTTGTGTCCTAGATTCTGATACCGAATGACTTCTATCCACAGAATCTAAAGCCTCTCCAATTCTCGCAAAGGCATCTTCCCCTTCTTTCATGGATGAAATTGCCTGCAATAGTTATTGCATGACTAAGTGATCAACGGATACATGCCTCTGGTTAATTCTATAATGAAGAGAACACCAAGCTAGATATATTACTAGCAACCAGCATATATGAGAACCCCAAGAAAAGTATCTAAGAGGACTTGAAAATATGGTTAATATATATATATATATATATATATATATATATATTAAAAAAAAGGTTCCCAACATGCCCCACTTAGGAAATGCTGTGTCCCATCAAATGGATTGTGTAACAGGCTCAGTCTGCAGCACCAATCACCAACGAGGTATACAATGTGTTGCTAGAGAAATGGAAAAACCATCAATCATATATTGATATAATAAATGTTCAGGATTAAGGGATCACGGAACCACTTTCGTCAGAAAGAGCTGAATTAAAAAATGATTACATTCAGAATTGCTGCAAATACATTTCAGATCAGGGTGAAGGCATGGAAGAATGAGAAGAGCAGGAAGACTGGTTGTGAATACCTGGACAGCAGCATCTACCATATTATGTGCCTTTAGTCTCGACACTCTGACAATCTCGAGAACAACAGATCCTGAATCTTGAGAAACACAAGAACTATCATGTGATCTTAGCATACCAGAGAAACAGGAATTGGCTGGAGGTTTCAGCCAAGCACGCACATTGTTTCCGGGATAAGTATTAAGCTGCTTAAAATTGAGTAAAGCAGAAGAAGCCTGTCAGATATACAATGTGATTAGAGAATGAGGCAAGATCGCAGCACATATTTCTGAAAATGAACATGCAAATCAAATACAGGTGAGGGCAAATATAAGCAAGGCACATGACTGGCCACTGGCTTCCTTTAGCTGTACTAGTACTGTGGCCAAGGTTCAGAATCTTTTAAAGAGTTATCTCCTTTTTTTGGGCTTTGCATTGTGTGTCATTATTTGTAAGCTCCAACAACCACAATTCCTATACTTACAAAACAGGGGGAAATATGGTCACAAACTCAATGCAAATCCAAGGCAACTCAAGGTATACAAGATCATGAAGAAGTTGAATCAAGTATCAAGGACTGAAAAAGACCGGAGACCAAAATGGTGAGTGCACATTATGATTTTATGCTGTGCTCTCCCAAAGGAAATTCCTAGCCAGCTTAATCGGTGGCATGTAATTTATATGCAAATCCCAAAAGACAATAATGAGAACAGTGCAAAATAAAATCTTATACTAAAGAAAAGAAAATCCTCCCTGTAAATTGTAAGGCATTGAAAACATCTGTGCCATACTGAGCATCATAAGTATTGCAGGTTGTTCACCTGAATATAACAGGTTGTCTATTACTGCATCTTGTACCTTTTTATCAAGAGCATGATTCAGCTCACATAGAGCTCGAATATCATATTCCTTCAGTTCAATACGTGATACCCTAGAAGGATGACTAAAGGCTCCTTGTGCATTGATAATGTCAGTGGATGTTGCCTTGGCAAGCAGGTTGGCATGGTTCGCCTCAACCTGGATAAAAAGTAATCATGTTGCTTGAAAATAACAAATTTTGTAATGCTGATTATATGAAGTTTAACGGGTAGCTATTCTTACTTGCACCTGCTTCATCAAAGCATTCATGGGATTCTGTGCATTCCTTAGTTTTTCAATTGCAGTGAACTCTCCAATGTTTGGCTTCCCATTCACTAGCAGTTCCTTGGGCAGAACAGAGATTTTCTGTCTCCTAAGAGCTTCTGGCATGTTATCCAGCGGATTTGAAGGCATGCAATCTATATCCTACAGTAAAATATTTATTGTCACTGTTCCAAAGTAGGAGAGGCAACTGTGCTAGTTTTTAAAGGAAAAAAATAAATGGAGTAGAAGTCTATTATTAGAATAAATTCTGCAGAAAATATATTTCCTTCTCAACATGACCTGGGAACAAAATAGATGAATCATTAGGGACTGAATCATGAGAGGAAAAGAAGAAGAAACGCACAAGAGTTGGAAACAAACCAATAGCAAATATCAGAAAAATTCTTAAGAAGTTTTACTTAACTAAACAAGACTGTTTGGAGACAGTTCATTAACATTTAGGACATGAATGTGCTAAATTACACTTCCCAAAAAAATAAAAGTAATTTAATAGCTCTTAACTGCCTAACAATTACAAATAGAAGCACTAAAGTTCATACATCGGGAGGATTAAAGACCACGAAAGTAATAGCTCTTAACCACCTAACAATTACAAATAGCCTATAGACGCACTAAAATTCATACACCAGGATGATTAAGTACCACGAAAGCTTTATAATCCCAGTCAATATGTCATAAGTAGAAATTGTGCAACCTGTGACTTGCAGCAGAACCAGTATGACCCATGTTATGGGCTACAACCACTCATGACAAGAGTTCTTGGCATTACAACAAACTACTATGAAATTTTATCATTTTTCACGTGATAAACTAGGATGTCATAAGGTTGCTGGGGCACAATTCATAGAGGGCAGCCATATTGATTGCTGCTCGTTATTTTACAAACCAATGAACCATGAGCATAACATTTGAAGTCAATTTCTGAATCAGCACAGCCTAAGTAAATTCTACCAAAACTTAATAGAATATTGAAGTCATTCATATTGTTCAAACTTCCAAAAGATCTTTTCAAGTGCAAACTATTTTATGCCACTGAAAAAAGCAAACACAAATAACAAAATCTGAAAAACTGTAAAAACACATGAGAATAAGAAATATAAATAAATTCAAGAATCCAAGTACCTTAACAAATTCAACTCCTAACTCAGCACTGTCAAACTGAACCCTGCACCGGTCATGATCCACAGTGAGCACACTTCCATCATGAAGTTCTCTTGTTTTGGGATGGATAGCAATTACTCGCTGTCCAACTGATAAAGGTCTTGCTAAATCTGTTGGAAGTCCTTCCCTTGAACCAGTACAAAGCTCCATATAATGCTTTCTCACAGATTCTCTATATTGCTGGAGTTTCTCTCTTTCTTCATGTAAGAAACGCTCAGAAAACCTCCGAGGTTTGCCAAGAGAACTGCATAATGAACAAAGTTCCATTCGTTTACACTCCATGAATGTATCTATAATATGCTTGATAGAGATTGAAAAACAAAACATGCCTTCTTATGACACCCCATTCTACTCGAGTCAGCCTTGGAATGTGCCCAAGCCCAACATGATTCAAATATTCAACAAACTCCCTTCTAGCAAACCACGGGTAGTCAACTGCACTGTAAAACCATTCAAATGCACACCATCTGCGAACCATAGGAGATGATAATATACAAGAAAGCTTGTCCTGTAATTCCAGAAACCAACAAGAACATCTGTAAACAAGACTCTAATAATTGGTGAACTATGATAAATAGAATTACACATGGAGTACTTCACCTTTAGATGGGTTGCTCCATCTTGTTGGGAGATGGTGTGTTTACTAGTTTGATTCTTCAGAACATTCACTTTTGGAATCATTGCTCTCTTTAGATCTATCTTGCGTCTACTTGTTTTTCTGGTAGATAAGATAACTTGGCTTGCAACAGGAACTTGTTCAGTTGACGTTGCTAGATCATTTGCTATAGTTTTCTGATCACCACTGAAAGAACCATCTGGCAATATTGATGATTTCAATTGTTTTGGAGAGGAAATTTGAGCACTGCGTTTTCCTTTAATCACAGATGTATTCTCCACTTCATTCAAAACCTGTGCCAGGGTTCATATGGAATGGAGACAAACACCAATTATGACCAAAGAGAAGGAAAGAGCAAGGAATAACCAGTGCCACTAGATCCTAACAAATTCCAAACATGTCTATGCCTTCAAGCATTCACATGTGTTACCATTTATGTAGAGGGAAAAAACTAAACTTTCATTAACAGGGACAAGATGAATACACCTAGACTGAAGCAATCAATAGCAGTTGTGTATCAAAATTGCAAGGGAAATTCAACCAAAAAATCAAAGTTGCTAGCAGGAATTAATGAATGAATGAATGAAAGAGTTACATGACCAAATGGGTATACCTTTGCTACCACAGCCTCATGTTTTCTTTTCAGCATATCACTGCTGATGAACTGAGGCTGTTTATTTGCTTCAGAGATTGATTTAGCAAAACTTAGTGGATATCTTCGACGATTAGGTTTTCTTGAGGTTGTACCCTCAACTCCACTTGTTGCCTTATCTTTCTGCCTTGAGAGTTTAATTTTATCTCTTTGATGGCTAGTAGATGCAGACTCAGGTACGCTACTCTTTTCATCCCCAGTTTTTGTGGTTCTTTCATCATCCAACAGGGAAGATGATTCTAAAACAAACATAAAAGGAGAAAAAAGAAGGATTTATATTTTAAGCACATATGAAAAGGAAAAGCACCTCAGCTACAACAAACTAAGACCTATATGCAGAGCAGAGCATATAATCCTTTTATATTAATAATAGAATATAATCAGTTTGCCCATATCTGCTTACAATCATTTAAAGATGCAAAAACTTCATAGAAAAAATCAATGCAGAAACAAAATGCAAAATGGAATCATACGAAATTACAAAAAAACAATTAATATTTACCTAATATGCAACAACAGAATACCAAATACATGAAGTAGACATCACAGTTCACTTGATAACATTTTTTTTTTTCCTTCCCTTACACATCCTCCTCATCCCTTTTACTCATAACATCATGTGTGTATGCGTGTGCACCTGCATGCTTGATTGTGTGTGTGTGTGTGTGAGGGAGAGAGAGAGAGAGAGAAAGAGAGTAACATTCTTCCAAAGAGTAAATAAACAAGGGGGATAGGAGGTGAAATAAGACAAGAGTAGTGATCTGTAGTTTCAGCTGAAATTGAAGAAAATAAAATTGATTAATATTCTACATTAGGATATGACTTCAGCAGTAAAGCTTTTTTGAGATTATCATCTCTAACAAAGCAAAATATTGTACAATAATTCAGCATGCAAACAGGATGTTGTTTGACAAGTGATGCAATGTTACTAAATTAATTACTCTATGTAATTCAATATATTGTCATTTCACACAAGTTTGAATAAAACCAGAGATGCATTTAACATGTACCAAATTCCATCGCAGAAACAAGGGCCAATGTTTGAAGACCAATCAAGTCAGCAGGTTCATCTGCAAATAAATAAGGAAATGCAATACATCAGAAGTGGGAGTACAAATGGTTGGATAACTTCGTTAGCATTGACACGTCATGAACATTCTACAAACTTAACAGTAGTACGGCTAGGAGAAGCAAATCAATTCACAAGTTAAAAACTGTCACGTGTTTTTCCCTCTAGTTTTTGTCCCAGCAACAGGTTACACAATGATTATCTCTACTTCAGCACCTCAAGTATTGATGAAAGTTGAAGTCAGTTTTAGGTCTAGTATTTCTTCCGAGAAATTTACCAGCTGGCAAATTGGTAGTTGGCAGAATTTTCTTGAATGGCTTGAACATTCAACCAAACCAAAGATAGGGATGTGAAGATGGGAGAGAAAATATTGCATCATAAACCAGCAGTTTATATCACACCAATCTAGGGATAGGAGATAAGATCACTTAACCAGGAACCCTCTCCAATACCTTGGGTGCTCTGGGTTGACAATAAAAAAGGTTACCCAGGTTATCAATGATGAGAATATAAAAGAGTTCACAATCAGGTCTTATCTCACCTTTCAAATAGTTGCTTCTTCAAACACAAAATTTACAGAATATGAAGTTATAAAAACAAGCCCAAACTCATTACAATTCTCAAAATAATCTTCCTGAATGATAATCCTCCAATAAACTCCAAATAATCACGACATGATCCAGGCATTAACTATAAAAAGAACCACATAAAGGAAACAACTTTCCTAAGTTTCCCACAATACATTCTCATTATTTGTTTCTTTTTAAGACAGAAACTCCATAGTCTTCACAATAAGCATCATCCCCATTGTATATTAGATAGTAATCTGAGAATTGAATTCAAGAGCCATATCTTCCAATTTTCTTGGGCAGACTCGCTGTATTGAATCCTAAATCCCTAACAAGGCACCTAACCATATAACTTCAAATACACAAATGTCAACAGAGAAAAAAATACAGGAGCCAACAAGATTTACTACAATTCTTAGGAGATGCAGCACAAATTTTGCTCCAAAGCAAGGGCAAAAGACTTCATAATTCACAACTTCAGAAGAAAATGAAACTGCAACCCTAAAAATTCTTTTGAGTTAACTAATGATGATTTCAGATGAAACATGCAATGAAGTGACTATATAACTCTCGCCCATGAAAAGGAAAGATGATTTGCCAATCCATAACACTCAAGATCAAGTGTGAAAGAACAGAATTACCATCTGAAAAAAATTTCTTGCTTCTCTTCCTTTGGCCCCAGTGAGAGGTCTCGTCAATTTTTGCATTTGGCATCTCAATTTCAATTTTTCCCTTCAAAGTGCTGAACTTTTGCTCTTCTTCAGTGCCACTACACGCTTCTCCACCATCATCAGACTGACTGTTCCCGATCTTCTCAACTCTTATTTTATTTCCATAGAACTTCTTGCCTTTTTTATGAACTTCTACAGTACCTATACCTTCCAATTCCGCCAAGGAGCTAGCATCCCTCACACAAGCAAGATCAGCGCCCCCACATCCTATGCCACTTTCAGACCAATTTTCATTTATGAAAGAATCACGAAGATTTGCTGGAGATGATTCAGACTGCAGAATTCAATTAAGTAGACAGAAAGTTATGATATTGCACAACAAAAGTAACAGTAGCCATGGAAAACTAGCCTACAGTAAAATACCATCCTATCCCAGCTTTGAACAGGTGATGATTTCATATTTTCTGTTCTTCTACGGGGTGTTTGAGACATTTGGGGAGAGTCTACTCTCTGCAATGCCTCAGTTAATGCCAGTACAGCAGAATGCTCATGGACATTATCATCGGCTTTGATCTCTGACTTTCTGCGCTTCTTCTTTGGTGAAACATAATTTTCCCCATCATCTTTCTTACGCAGATATGAAACAGGGAAGCGAGGTGTCCTTTTCCCAGCTGCATGAAGTGGACGGCCTATATATGAATTTGAATTCATCAGAAACAAAAAAAAAAAAGCCATCGCTGTTGTTAGAAACATTTATATCATGCATTTACTATTCTGTTGAGTCCAAATATTTATGAGAAAATTTAGAAATACGAAGGAAAGGAACAATGCAAGAAAATAAAAATAAAACAAGACTGAGGTGCATAATCACACTATCAAATAAAATTCTATACTAAACCTTGATGGAAAAAATCTCAGGAAAAGTTCCATGTCAGACAAATCAAATCTTTTGTTGTTGTAACTCCAGTTCATAGAAAACTATATGAGTCAGATTAGTTGCCTTTTCTATCCAATCCCCATAAAGTTGTATTTGGACATCAAAACCATTGGATTTAGTATAATTTTCAATAACAGGATATGGATATGGCTCCATAGAGATGACTGCTCCGGGGGGGGGGGGGGGGGTTCTATATTTGTAAAGGCATCTGATTCGTACAGTTTATCTTTTGACTAAATTGGATCAAAGCATGACTCTTTCTGTGTGCTTATTTTTTACCCTGTCTTGGATAACATTATCTCCGATCTTTGATATTTCATTCTACTGCTAAACATTCTAAAAGCAAGGGAAAGAACCATTCTGTTTTTATTGCCCCAAAGTTTGGACCATACTGATTTTCACAATGATGGCTTTCTATCCATTTACATTAATATAAAAAGACAGAAGGCCTCTCCACCATAGTATCTTATTAAACCACGTAGATCTCATTAGCATAACCCCATAAAGGTTACAGTTTATGCAGTAAAAGGTATTAAAGAATAAGAGTAAAAGAGTGAATAGTTTAAATTCACTGAAAGTTTTTAGAAAAGAAAATTGTGAAGGACAAGGAATGTTTGGACAACAAAAATATAGACACTGACAGCGACAGCTGGAATGCATGAGCCATCTAATGCATGCAAGTTGGAGTCCTGATAAAGGAAAACAAGTATGAGTACTCCTCAAATCATAACAGAGTGGAGAAAGGGAAAACCGGAAACAAGAAGAGTTGTGTTTTCCATAAGCAAAAGTATATTACCAAATCCTCTTTCTAATAATGATAAGCATCCATCGGTTAATCCAACCATGCGAGAATGTAGGGGATCTTCTTTTGATGCGCTCAGCAACACTTTTGGCCTCTTGCGTTTCTGAAGCTTCCTTGGTACTCCAGGTATCTCATTGCTTTCTCGTTCACTGTCACTTGCTTCCTGCAAGTTCAAAATCCAGATACATGCAATCAGCTTTTGACTTCTCAGCAGACAATAAAATCAGGGTTTATAACAATTCTGCTAGGTAAATCAAAATTCATCTTATAAAATGTTTTTCAGTAGCCAACTTATTATCAGATTATGCAACTTAATAAGGATATAAAAACCTATGGCCCCTTCTTAGCATGAACACCCATAATGCATCAAATTATGTCTCATTTTCAGCGTATTGCTGTAAAGTATTCTCCAACATGTCTGCTATAAACATCATGGCTACCATGAATCTAAAAGAACCTGAATAATTAAATTTTTGATATGCACTTCCCTGAACTCCCCATCCGAGATAAAAAAAAAAAAAAAAAAACAGAAACAAGAACAATGAAGACAATCAAAAATTAAGTTGAACTTCCAGATGTCAAATGCAGTCATACCAGAACACTATAGTGGTCGATCATCATAGCTATGAGTCCAACTACAGAAGCTGTTCCCTCTGGAAGAGACAAGTATGCCTGAAAATATATTGAACATTGAAGAGCAACAATGTTAACTAAGACACCAGGACTAAATAAGACTATAGGCTTCGTCTATGATATAATAACCAAAATTTAACACAGGATACATATTACTTATTCTGACAAGATTTTCCTTTTGCAAGTTGAAGAAACTTTAAAACAAATATACCATCATTTTTTTAAGCTTTTATATTACCTCTGCAATTCCAAAACATAGGCCCAACCAGGGGCCAAAAAGCAGTGTCAAGTTGTCTGGAATCACTCTTCTTGCACTGCTAAGGCAATGCCCAAAATTTTACAATGACATCCACCTTTTGTCTTGAAATTTTGGGTTTCGTTACCTCGTTGAATGACATGGAAATAAGAAGCAACTTATATAACATTCAAAGGTTCACAGACTAATTGACAGCTTTAGACTACAAATCCAAAATTATAGAAACAGCTGACTTTATGTCCTACTTTGGCACATCAAAATTCCAAGAGCTAAGGTTCTTAACCATATTCTAAGGAAGCCCACCCAATTGTAATTCTTCCTGTAAAAATTTTCAATAGCATAAACCAATTAGATATGAATTGTGTTCAATTAAGGACACTCAAAACGAAAGGTTAAGCAGATCCAGATTCCAATAACAAAACCACATCAAAAATCCTCACAGTATGACAGCACTGTAAACACGGAAACAACAAGAAGGATGTGTAAGCAGTGAGACTAGCGACTGATTAAACTAGCTGAACACAAAGTACCCGATTCATATTGTAAAGGGCCTCCACCATTTCCACAGATCTGTTGCGCACTTCAGCAGCTACCTGATCATCAAAAACAATAAAAAATTTAAGATGATACTTAAAATGTATGATGAGCTTAATTTGCACAGATTAAAGTTCAAGAAAAATTATCGTGCTGAATAGAACCAAAGAAAGTAGAATGATGCGGAGTCACGATATCACTTAAGCATACTTTCTTCCAGTTCTTTCCATTGTCCCGATATGCTTTGTAAAATCGTTCAAGTTCTGCCTTCTTCCATTGAGGTCCTAACTTATCAGACAATTTCTTCTTCTGGGAGAAAGCAAAATAATCAATGCATTAACACATCATTATACATTACACATTTTCTGAACACAGAAGGGAAATTCTTTGCCATTTGTTTAAGTGAAATATACTAAGTATCGATTTTGCTATCATAGCAATATCAAAATCAATGTACCACACGGCTATGAATAAAAGTAAATCAAGTCTTGACATAACTCTGCAGACAATTTAACTCAGCCAACAACTGGGTCATAAAGAATGAATTAAACCATTAACAAACTGGTGTAAGTACACAGACACATACAAAGCCAATTCTCACCCCATTCGCCTGCTGTTTACTTTTGCCTGAACTCTTGACTTCTTTTTCAGGTGATACCTCATTCAGAAACCGCTTATTCACACTTTTTTTCCTTGTTGGGGCCATGGAGGATCTATCTATCTGAAACAATCAAAATTGCTTAAAACTTTGGCATGGACATTAATAACCATCAAAATTCACAACATACATTGCATTAATAATAAAACTATAAAAATCTTGGCAAAGCAAGAAGATCTTCCACCCCAGAATTTGAAACATAATACACAATCCAGCTATTAAACTTTTTTCCTTCATTTATTTTTTTATTTTTTGGCTTTTCGGATACTTAGACTCAAGTTATAGTTTACTAAGTTGCACTGATTGTGGAAAATATTTTCCCACTCGGATTATAGTTAAAACCTCAGTTAAAACTCACCATAAGAATTCAACTTCTACAATTACCAAAATCACAATATTTTATCAGTGTCAAAAGAAGCAAAATACATATATGAAAAAAAATCAAATTTAACAAATAGAAACAGAAGAATCACAACAAAATGCGCAAGCTATCAAAGAGACACTTCAAAAGAGAATCGAAAGGAAAAACCACCCAGTGCCCTTACCATATATCAAAGTTTTAAAAAAAAATAAAAAAAGCCCCCCCTAAATTTCAAATTTTCAGAAAAAAAATTTAAAATATAACTTTCAGAAACAACTAAAATAATTTTTAAAAAATCAAATTTAAACATCACCAAAACCCAAAATTTCAAATTTGACTTCAATTCAAGCTACAGTTCAAAGCCCATCTCCAAAATCCCCATCAGGAAACAACGAAGACGAATAAAAATCACAGAAAATTAAAATTTTCCTTGTAAAACCCCAGCAAAAATCTCGAAATTACTCTTCTAAAAACCCTAATTCACAGATCCGAGACTATAAACTTACAGGTTCAGAGTAATCGATATCTTGGTATAATTCATACAGTGAAGGGCTGTGAAGAGAGAAAGATGCAAGCTTTTATGTGTTATCGAGAAGGGTTTTTTTAGAGAGAGAAATAGAAGAGAGTTTTCAAAGTTATGAAAAAGAGAGGCGCTTTTAGAGAGAGAGAGAGAGAGAGAGATGTTGCCGCGAAACTTGAATATAATTGTGCGCTGGCCAATCAGATTTGTTTCTATATATATATTTTTTGTTTTATTTTAATTTTCTTGTTTTATACAGTGTCTTTTGCTGTTAATCACCGTCCACGTTGGTGAGTCGGGTATTGTACGGTATGATCTTGTGGTTACTGGTTGGGGTTTGAAGGGATAACTATAGCAGATCGAATTTGAAATTTTTGTTGTTTGTTGTGGGAATGGTCCTTGTATTTATGGGAATTTGTATTTGGCTACCAAAAGATTTGAGAATAATGGGCCTCGAAGTTTTTTATTGAGAGATGGTCCCTCATTTAAATCTTGTGCCCAAAGTTTTTAAACGTTAAGAACTTAAGATATGTTCAGGTTAATTTAAAATAATATTATTTTAATAATTAAAAAAAATAATCATAATTTTTTCAAAAAAATAGTCAAACAACTCGGACAAGGAAAAGCCCTTTATTGAAATTGTGCACAAAATTATTAAAATCAACTTTGATTAATGTCCGGTTACAAATCAATTCAAAATGATATGATTCAAAATATTTAAAAAATATTTTTTTTTTCAAAATTGTTTGGGAAAAAATCAATTTAGATCTTACTCGGATCATAGATAGAACCTAGCAGGTTAATTAAGTTGTAATGAAAATATTTTTTGGATGCGAGGAAATTTTATTTCCAGAAAAAATGTATTTTATGGGTCTAATGAGTGAACAAAACTCCTGTTGTTTTAGATTTTTACAAGGGGTGTCAGCCTTGATTCGAACTTGAAACCTGTCATACAATTTACAAGTTCTCTATCATAACCGCACACCACTTAGGGACCATTGGTCATTCATTGCTAGACCTTATTGTTATGTCCTATCAAAATATTTTATACTTAAAAAAATAAACATTGATATATTAAAACTATTTAAAAGTATTTTGAAATATAAATTTATTTTTTTAAGATGAAAAGTAATTTAAAAATATCTAAAAATCACAAATAAACATAAGCATAAACTTGGTATTAAACTAACAAAACTCTTCCCTGAATTTATTTTGCCTTCAACATGTAATTTCATAAAAAAAAAAAAAAAGGACACCAATAGCACCAGGATCAAACTCTTCACTACTTGCCATCCTCGACATTTTCAGCCCTAACTTGTTGCCCACCACCCTCGTTGTCAATGTCAATATGAACCTATTTTCAAGATAAAAATAATATAAATATAAGCTAATTCATTTTTTTTTATAACAACAATAAATTCTTATTAAACCATCAATAAAAAATTTTTGATTTGTTACCTTTTCAATCAACAAAGCTAGGATCCCATTTGGACCAAGATCAACATGGTAAAGTGACCAGCATGCAATTTTGTCACCAACTTTGAAATCACTCTTCACAAAAACTTCAGCCCAAGCAATCTTTTCCAATCTGAAAATCTTGATTGCCCTATCATAGTAAATTGTCACCCAAATCTTATTTCTTGGTGTGTAAATCTCAATTTCTAATCCTTTGATGCCAATCTCATCAAGCATGGGTTTTGGCAGACTTGTTAGAAAGCTTTTTGAATCTCCAACAAGAGCTAAACCTAGCATGTCATCTTGGGTCATGATTTTTGTGAATAAATGTTTTATTTCCCCACCAATGGGGCGGTGTTGAATCTGGTTTGGTCGAGGAGCAGCCATGTTCTTGGATTAGTATTTCTTTTTGGATGTTGCCTTTTTTAAATTCAACTAATAAATATAGGTAAAATGAATGTTAAAGGAGTTGTGTTGGTGTCAATTTGCTAATAAAATGCATGACTATCACATAAATTGTGAATGCACAATCATGTCATTTCATACACAAGTCATGATAATTTATTTTGAATTTGATATTGTAAATATATATTACCTTGTTATTTTAAACTAAATTATAATAATAGTAATCGAGAAATAGGTATCAAAATAAATACCTGAAAAATAATTAATATTTTAAAAAAATTATCTACAAAATAAAATGTATAATAAAAACATAATTTGTGAATACTCGTCATCATAATACATTATTAAAAAAAACTTTGTTTCTTCAATAACTCAAAATCATTAAAAAAAAACTAATAAAATGGAACAGTCACTCGGTGAGGTAAAATTAGGTATATAATAAAAACTACGAAGACAATTAATGTTATCTAAAATGATATTAAACTAGGTATATAATCTCATTATTAAGAAAAGTACGCATATAATCCAATCAAGAGAGGTATAAATATATAATCTCATCATTTTTTTCGTAAGTACTTGATGTCACTTGTAATTTTTTTAGTTGTTTTATTTTTTTTCTTCACTCTTTGATATTAAAAGTTAGATTTTTCTATTGCCACTTTATTTATGAGAGGATTACTTGATGGTATAAATGCCACATTAATTTTCAAAATTAATAAAAATGAATGACTTGGCACATTTTGGATTGAGTTATCGGGGTGTTTTGAATTATGCTAATTATTGTTTTTTAAAATATTTTTTCATTTAAAAATACATGTAAATAATATTTTATTATTTTTTAAAAAAATTATCTTTGATACCATCAAATCAAAACGATTGGAAACACCAAAAAATAATTTGAAGCAAAGAATAAAATAAAATAAAATTTATTTAAAAAACATTTTTAAAATACAAAAACATACATGTTTAATTTTAAAAGACTATTAGCACCAAAACTTTTAATCATGATTGTTAGATTTAGTTTGTGTTAGTTTTTGAAGTTAAATCTACTTTTCAAAAATGTTTTTTTTTCTAAGAAGACATCAAATTAATATTTCTAGATATTGTTTTTATGGTTTTGATATAATAATATAGAAAATTAAAATAAATAAAAAGAATATCATTTTTAAATATTTCCAATTGAAAAACATCTTTTAAAAAAACACATGGCAACACACCATCAATCACACACTTAATCATAAGTTTATTTTTTTTTATGAAAAAAAGTTTAAATTCGTAAGTTATCATTTTAACTCAAGTGTCAGCCACCTTCAGGTAAAAAAATTGAATTTTTTTTAAGCGATTTGTAATCGTTTAACTAGTCGAACTCCTCTCTTGAAATTTATTTCCATCCACATCCCATGTCTCAACAACATCTTCACCCCATCTTGTTGATAATTTATTAGCTAAGTAATCATTTGCATCTTTAAATTCTTATGGCAATTTTATTTTATTATAATGTTGAAGAAATCAACAACTTATTATTATAATATCAATGGATTTTAATTTATTAACGTAGATGTCCGGGTCAGCTTGTGTGTATCTCGACTAATCTCACAGGTCCTGAAATTAACGATTATATAAACTTTCAGTGAAAATCATATTAGCAATAACATGGCACGAGAACACAAAAGACTTCCTACTCAACCATCAGCAACCTTCCTTTATTTATCATAAGCCTTATTATGATTCTCCTAGCAAAAAAAAACACATCAATTTAGGGCAATAAAGTGATCACAAGTGAATCAAAATATAAAATTAATCTTAAAATCTGAACTATAATTAAGCTTAATGCTAGCATATACAATGTGATATAATTTTACTAGTTGCTGCCTTTTCAATCTTTTGAACGAGTAAACTTGTTCTTCTTTGTCCATCTTCATCATGGTAAACACACCAACAGTCAATTTCATCATCCTCAACAAAGCCATTACTGGTGGCAATCTCTGTCCAGCCAATCTTACTTAGCTGCACAGTTGATTCACGACCATGACGCTGAAAACTCACAGAATTGTTGGCTGAAGCAGGTGTGTAGATCTTAACACTGGCTGATGACATTTTAAGCTCTAGCAGGTGCTCCCTCGATCTTTTCCCCACCAATAATAAACCCAACCAGAGATCACTATGAGTTAATTTTTTCCTAAATAAATAGTGCAACTCGCCATCTTTTGGATAACTCTCGTAGAGGTTAAGCCGGGGTTCCGGATCTGCCATCTTTTTTTTGATTCCTAGCAAGCTTTTTGCAGGATGTAGGTTTGTGTACTCATCATCTATGTCTTGTCATGCTTAAACATGCAAATGATATGTAAAAAACAGTTTTTGTTGCTTCTCTAAAAGTGTTTTTAAAATAATTTGAAATTTATTTATTTTTTTATATTTAAAATTATTTTTTTTTATATTTTTAAATAATTTTCATGTGATGATATCAAAAATATTTAAAAAAAAATTAAATTTAAAAAAATAAAAAATAATATTTTAATATATTTATGAACAAAAAATATTTTTCAAAAATAATATTAGACTTCCAAATCATCACTAAGAGCAGTGGTCATGGAAACTCAAATTATATTTGTTTTTACTTCACCTGGATTTTACCTTGGCCAAAAAAAAAAAGATTGGATTACTTATTTCACCATGGCAACCAATTTGGATCAACCATTTATTTGTTAACAAAATGATATTGTTTTTTACTTTGATTTTTAAATTTTTTAGTGTTGACTATAATTAAATTTAACTAGATTAATTAGCATAACAAGTAGATCAAATCGATAAAATCTATAAATTTTAGAATTATATTAAATCCAGTCCAGGTCAGGTTTGAATTAAATCAAATTGAGTTTAATAACAATAATGATTAAAATTGCTATATAATCAAGCATAACTCACGGTGTAAGAACAACGATTGTTTAGACAAGCACGAACAAAGCTAGGGGGATAATAATATCATAATCTTGCATGCCTATAGGGCAAATTATTTCATTTGGTGAAGTATTTATTCTCCATAATACCCTTATCTCATGAAACACATGCATTGAAAATATTACTTGGCTGTGAAGAGCAAAAATCACTAATCAAATTCCCTTGATAAAAATTTATCCGGTCCAGCTTTGCTCTCTCTGTCACAAATCTACTTTGAATAAGATCTCTTCATAAAAAAAGCAAAACCTTTACAAGGAAATAAAAAACTCCCATGACTTTTTTTATCTGTGTTTCTCACCGATGAATGGAGCTGTTGACTCATGTAGGAAAGCAAATAACATACAACCGCGAATGAGTCTGAATCTTATGTATAACAATGTCACTGAACATTAAATTTTAGGAGGCAAGAAGCATACAATTGCGATTAATATCCAGATGAGAAAAGATAAAATCCATGTAAGAAAAATGGGAAGATGAGAATCAATAAAAAAGAGAGAGTATACTCCTATTTAATCATGATAATGAAGAATCATGAAGACTAACTAAGATTTTATTGCACCTCATTAGTTGATGATGGTCGATAGGGCAACAAAGATGATGGCCTCCTGTTTTGAAAGCTCCTTGACTTTAGAGGGCTCCACACCAGAGATTTTCGTTGCAGTGCGACAACTGTTGGGTGCTTTGGCTTCCAAGAACCTGCTTGTGATGGAGGACTTCCCATGAATTTACTACTGGTTCTCATAACAGTAGGTGTAGTCTCTGATGCAGTCCTGAACTCTGGCAACGGAGAGAACAGCTTCGAGTTCCTTGGCTTTCGTGGGTCCCTGACAAATGACTGCCTGCCAACTACATTCCCATTTTTATATCGAGAGGTTTGAAGTGGCGTAGTCATGTTTGAGGTTGGCTCTCAACGATAGGTTGCAATGGATACCCGTCTCTTAGGCTGAAAAACCTGTGCTGACATTGGAGGAGGAGGTCTGATTGCAACAGACATACGTCTGGGTTTCATAAGTCTTGTTGTACTTGTTCCTGCAGTTGTGATTCTTGGATTGTTTTCTTTTTCATACATTGAAGATAAAACAGAACCAGTTTTCTGTTTTTGTAGAGGAGATGGTGGAGGCATGGAATTGGTGATTTTTTGCAACGGCATCCTTAACTTTGAAGGGCACAGAGGTGGCTTCTTATCTATTTTTCTCTTCTCTACTACTTGTTTCGTAGACTGAGAAGCAGCTGCCGCGGCAAAAGCTCGTGTTTCCTGCTTTAGTCTAGTTTTTCTTTCCTCCCCTAACTGATTCTCAAGCTCCCTAACCTATTGTAAGAAAAGTTATTTGTTAGTCTACATAATGATTTAAAAAAGTCATTTAAAAGACAATGAAAGCAAATGAAAAAACGAAAAAACAGCTCCAATAAATTTTCCCACATGTTTCATAGTATAATAAATAAAAAAAGCATTAAATGGAGCTCAAACCACCACCATCATGATTACCTTTTCTTGGAGAGTTCTGCAGATATGTTCTCTAGCAGCAAGCCTCAATTGCAATGATTGCAAGCTATCCTGTAACTTCTTTGTTTCCTTCTCATCATGCTTTAACTTTTCTACCTGATTATTTGTAGTTGAAAAGGGAAAGGAAGAAAATATGAATCAAGATGAAAGAAACCGAGACAAGAGAAATTTCATCAAATAAATGAAGAAAGAAAATATGAATCAAGATAAAAGAAACGGAGACAAGAAAAATTTCATCAAATACAAGGAGCAGTAGATATACCATTTGCTTGTATTTGAAAAGTTCAGAGAGATCAGCCTGTTTGCGGGCAGGACCACTTTCAATTCCTCGCACTCGACTCGCGAAATTTAGTGAACAAAGAGTCTCTCCAAGGTCAGTAGCACTTGGACTTATTTGGACAAACATTAAAGTCTTACAATCTCCTCCTGCTTTCATGTTTCAGTTAGCATCTTTTATTGACCAGCAAGACAATAAGAAAGACTGGTGACCATAAAAAATAGTAAACTTAATACTCACCGAGGGAGCTCTGTAGCATATGGGTTAGCTTTGAGTTCCTGATCAGAAGAAAACAAATATCTTCATTAACATGGTAATTAGATAACATGTTACAAGAGTGACTGCGTGACAGAAAAACCTGTAAGGAATGTGGCCAGTTTTAGATGCGAGGGCAGATATAACATCGCCAAGCGCTGAAAGAGATTTATTAATGAATTGCGATTCCTTCAATCTTTCACCTTCAACATCAATCTTTCCCACACGTTCACTACCAGCCAAATCGACCATCCATAGGTGACTTCTTGTCTTTTGTCCGTTTATTAAATTTTCTCCTTTCACCGTTACTCGCAACAAACTACAGACCAACAATGTTGAGGTCATTGGTATAAATAAACCACCACTTCAATTAATCAGTATATTTCTTGAATAGTTTGGATTCACAGATCCAAAAAACTATTTACTTGCTATTATATGCGCTATACCATAAAGTATATTCTTAAGAAGAATAAACCAAGAAAAGAAAGCAGAGTTCATTTTTACCAATGAGAGCGGCTGCTAAGCTCATTAGCGCTGGTTGATCCAACAGACCTGGCCCGACTTCCAGACTTGAGTAAATCCCACACATCCTCTGTGCCAGTCACCCGAGTTTCAACAAGTCCTGGGACTTCTTGTGTTCCTTCAGCTGTTTGTTTTATCTCCAACCTTTATGCATGTAAGAACAACTAAAAATCTCATTCAACTTTATTCATTTAACTTAATTTCTTACCGATAGAATAAATCTTTCGTACCAATGGGCTTTCCAAGTACGAGTCTTGTACATAATCTTTTATACCCTAAACCCAATTACATGCCATGCTTATCTACATTAGAGAGGAGCAAGGTATTTATTATTATTATTTGCAGAAAGAGTGCTCAAACGAAAATCGGGCTAATGCAGAACTTCCGTGATCCACTTTTCTTGTCAAATAGCCATACGGATGATGTTTGTACTAACCTATAGCTAATTTCCCCCATCAAGTAGCAAAATGATATGAATCAGTGCAATAAAAAATTATTGATGTAAAATTTTTGCAACCAAATTTTTTGACATAAATGACTAATTTTATTTATCAGATCAATACAGTAGCAATAAAAGAGGAAACTAACTTTTTAGGCGGTTGGTTGGAACTTTCAATCAAGAGGTCCCTTATCTTCTCATTGTAAACCTCCATCATACTAACAAAAAGGCCATATCTCATAATGCCGCTTCTCTCTTGAGAAAGTCGGAATAACTCATCCAATGTTCTGTAGTTCACTCCCCTATTTTCTGGGCTGCCCTCCATAGTAAATGTCTTTCCAGTCCCAGTTTGTCCATAGGCGAATATGCAGACATTGTAGCCATCCAAAACTGAAGCGACTATTGGTTTAGTTTGTGCAAAAACAGTCTCTGCATATCATAAAGGCAAAGGATTAGATGCTTCAATTGCACAAATAATCTTTAATAGAATGTCTGCAGTAGCAATACATAAAATAAAGCATCAGATCACCTTGATTATCCTCAGGCTCAAAAACGTGGTCGAACTTAAATTGCTTTCTGGAAGAATCAGAGGAAATGATCTGCAACTCTTTATCTTGGGAAGAGTCAAATTCAACTACATAGTTCGAACCATTTGTTATTTCGACTTGATTTAGTGGTCTGCATCTACAGAAGACCCTAATATTCCCTTTAAGCTCGATCACCTCATTGTAAAGCCTCTTCCTCTCAGACAACTCTTGTAGATACTTCTTTCTAAGAAGCTCATATTCATTACCTGCCACCAATATTTCAACAAGTAAACTATCAAAACCAACCAACCCCCACTCCCAAAAAATTACAAGAAGAAGAAGAAGAAAGAAGTTAGTTTCACTATTGGATACTCACCGAGTTTCTGAAGGGTGTCTACAATATTGGGGGGCCCAAGAAAGGAATCCTTAGTAGTCTTTACTTGATTAGAGAGATCTGAGTGTTCTTTCTTCAAATTCTAAAACAACAACAATTAAATTCAAAGAAAGATAACAAATCAATTCCCCCATCAACATAATAATGCAAAATCCTAATTTACTAATTCAAAATAAGTACCTGAATTTTATCACTTAAACTGATAATTTTCTGCAAAATGGGCAGTGTTGGCCGCTGAGTTGGAGAAACTTGTCGAATTCTATTAGATACGCTCTCCTCCTCTGAATTAATAGTTTCTTCTGACAATTCATTAAAATCAAAAGAACCCTTTTTGAATCAAAACAATTTCAATATAAAATACAATGTCAACAGTTCTACAGCCTTGAATTTGACTCAATTTTTTCTTCTTCTCTTAAATTAAAAAAGACGAACAGACAAATAATTATTTAAAAATTTAGAAACCCTAGAATCAAAAAGATAAATATACAATAAAATTAAATAACAAATAAAATCAAATAATTCACAATTACAATTTCTAAGTCTGAGCAGAATAAATAAATAAAAACTAAACAGATAATCAATACTTAAACAAATGATGTCTAATATATATTATAAAAACACGAATTTGTATCGAATTTCATATCTTCTACGGATTCAACTAAATTTTTTTATTAAAAAAAATCAATTCAGAGAAATGTTAATTAAACAAAGTGAAGCTACTTCTTCTAACCTGTGGTAGAGGAAAGAGAAGGGATGGAATAGGAAATTTGAACGGTCTTGATACGATCGCAGATCTCTTCAATCATTTGGACCGTCAGATCTGAGAGAAATAAAATAATTTCGATCTATAAATCAAGAACAATAAAAATAAAATAAAATAATTCAAGAATTTAGGGGTATCGATCGATAAAGAGAAGGAGATTGGAGTACCAGTCATGTTTTAGGGCTTGAATTGAGAGAAGGAGAAAATTAGAAAAGAGAGATTTTTAGGGTTTAAAATTGGGAATTTGAAGCTTGAAATGAGAGCCGTTGGTTTCTAACGGCTATATGATGTTGTTTGCTTAGGTTTGGGATTGGGAGGGACGGAGCGTTTTAATTTGAATTGGGCGAGTTGGGCCTTGGGCTTGATGGGTAGAATGAATTAGGCCTCTGGTTTTGGGTTATATAGAAAACTGAGAGAAGAATTGCTAACCAGGTTGTTGCTATGAATGTAAAGGATCCCAAGGTTCTTCAGCTTCCCCAGTTCCTCAGGAACTTCACCCTCCAAGTAATTGATACTCAAATCAAGCAGAGTTATTTGTGAAAGATTTGACAATATTACTGGAATTCTTCCAGAAATGTTTTTATTTGCAAATTGTGGAGCTTGTTCCCGATTTCGGAAGGGATTTCGCCGGACAATCGATTCTCAATGAATGAAATTGCTCGCAATGCAGTGCAATTTCTTAGTTGTTACTGGTATTGTTCACTCTAGAAAGTTCAGGTGCAAATACAAAATCTCGAGCCTGTTCAAAGCTCCAAGCTCCACAGGGATTTGCCCTGTGAAGTAGTTCACAGCCAATTCAAGCTGTGTCAGTTCTGACAGGTTTGACAAAAACGCCGGAATGACCCCAGGGATTTCTCCATGTAACTTATTACCCTGCAAAGAAAGCTTGGTGGGAAGAGAAATATTGGACAGCAATGGCGATATATTTCCTTCTAAGCCCATGTCAATGATCTCAAGATCTCTAACCCGTTTTGCAGAGATTGGTGGCATGTAATTCCGGTCCAGTTATAGAAGGGATTGGCTTCAGTCCAATCCTGGATGTACCTTTTCAGATCACTTGTTATGCCTGCCTTGAATTTGAAAAGAGCTTGACAATAAGAAAAATTGCAAACAAATACTGATGCTCCCAGCATGAGAGAAAAGATGAGACAGAACACTGGCATAGCCATGTCGCAGTTTTGATTGGGCGACATCCTCTGTATTGATCTATCTTAGCATAAATTTTGGTAAAAAACGTTTCTTGATGTCAAGACACAAAAGTGATTCTGTTTGCACTTTTGTTGCATTTTTTCCAAGACTTGTAAGGTAAATCTTAACTTCATATGTAAAGGAAGAGTCAAATCACCTACTCTAGCAGAGCACGTCAAATTGCTGCAGAGTGGATGCTTCTTTCCTACCTTCTTGGTGATAATAACTAGGAGAAGCTATCATAGTTTGTCCATTGACAACCACATCATTTTTCTTCCACAGTAATCTAGATAAGTATTCTATGGTCTTCAGTCTATGAACTCTATGTGTCAGAAACTTGAGCTGAGGACAACAATGAGTAATTAATGATCTGAATACGAAATCATAATAATAATTAAGTCTAATACACTACTCCTCAATCCTCAGTGGTCCACAGTATATTATATCCAGTTCATATTAGACTTTTGAGCTTAAGAGTGAATAATTTCCAGTGTAGAAATGCAGGTCAAGATTCTAACAGTCTGAACCTTGACTGGTAATATGAAATATGCATGACAGATTTTTTTTGACAGAAGTTTCTCACCATATTCATGAAAATAGAGTTTTTATACTGTACTTTGGTTTCATTCACAATGAACAAAAAGTTAATAAGAGGAGTGCAAACCATGCATCCTCAACAGAACAAAAACATGAAACCTGTCATATTGAACTGCAAAGATAGCACACAAAACCTTTATGTCACTCAAGGAAGTAGGGGGCATATCATTCAGAGAACTTTAAGGATACATAATTCAAGGAGTTGAAATGTGCAATTGAATGATATCAGAAATTCTCACATATTGAACTTTAGTTTTGAGTTTTGAGTCCTAAGCAGAACATAAAATCTAAATGTGAAAATGTCAACACGAATGTACTTGGTGTTTCAATATCAAAACCAGTCAACATGTTTGCTTGAAGTTTTCGGTTGCTTCTTTGGCTTCTGGAATTGATTGTTCTCGAACCCTGGCTTTAAGGATAAGTGAATTCAGCAAGTCTGCCACAGCTGAACAATCATAAGGCACCTTCAAGACACTGCAGAATCAATGCTAGAACAAATTATTGATAAGAGCCTGTAATACACCAGTAAGACTTTATGCATTACCTATTTGCCTTGATGTTTTTTTTTTAAATAAAGGCTAGCTCGCAGAGACTAGTTAAGACAAAAACAGAGAATTCACTTCGGACAATGTTAAGACATAACGTATCTAGAATTAACATCAGTATCTTTGCCAGCACCTAAAAATTAATTTGGCATTTTTCCAGACAGAAACCACTTTGAAAAACACCCAAGCCGCAGTGTCAAATGATGCCTAACCTTTTAATCTAAGGATGAATAATTCATTTGTTTTAATCTAAGAGCTTTATACCTATTTGGGAATTTTTATATCAGGTCCTCAGAACCAACCAAATTATTATATCGTTGAATGCTATTTTTATTTAAGCTAAATAACTCTTTTGATGTTGACATGATAAAAATAATATGAAAAATACTCTAAAGGTCAAGGCCCAGTTATGGTCATAGGAAGTGAAATAACAGAGAATTCACTTCGGACAATGTTAAGACATAACGTATCTAGAATTAACACCAAGCCGCAGTGTCAAATGATGCCTAACCTTTTAATCTAAGGATAAATAATTCATTTGTTTTAATCTAAGAGCTTTATATCTAATTAGGAATTTTTATATCAGGACCTAAGAACCAACCAAATTTTATTTGCATCATAAATCTTTATGGGACCGGGTTGTGAGTCGTGTTAACATAGGAGGATAAATATATCCTTTCTAATTAATAAGATTATCTGGTTTCATGTTTGATTCACTCTTTCAATTTCATATCAAAGTAATTAATTTCCTTCAATGATAAATGGGTTGTACTAGTATAGGAAAAAAAAAGAGAAGAAGATTAGTTACCAGCTAGCGAAACCATGTATTACAGGCACCTTTATTTTTTTTCATGGCCAGCACACCTTTTGAGGGGAAAGAAAGAAAAGAAAAGAAGCGAAGAATTGTTGGAAATCTTTCTCGCCATGAAAATCAACACGCGTTGGCCCACTGTGTAGAGGATGGTGTATTGCTCGTCACATAAGATAAAGTCCAATAGCAAGAGCTATTTTAGAGAGTTAAATCATAAAAATAGCTCTTTGAATAGTATGTAAATGGCTTTTGAGTTAATGTGCAGTCCAATGGTAAAGAGCCATTTTTTTTTATCTTATTTTAAATAAAGTTCAATTATTTTATATATAGTTTAATTATATAGTTAATTGGAGTAAGTTATGCAATTAAATAATTGCTTTTGAGAAACCCGCCATCAATAAAATTATTATTTTTATTTATATTTAAATAAATAAATAAAAATTTAATTATAATTAAAAGATCCGGAATATTTGAAATTTAAAATTTTGAGTGTTAGGAAAAGTTAAAAATAAATTTAACACATTAACAAATAACCAATAAGTTCTTACATAATTAATTAACATATATTCCATTACAAATAATTCAATCAAATTAATTACAAATTAGTACTCCTTTTTGCCATAATTTCCAACTTTTAATCTTCAAAATACGCTGCAGAAATTGGATCCATTATAGAAGTATCCATCTTCATAATCTCCATTTCTTGTTTCTCTTGCTTTTGTTTAATCAATAAAGCTTGTTGCTCTAACATAATTTTTCTTGTCTAGTTTTTTTTCTACCTCAATTTCAACAAAGTTATCCTTCAATTGTTGTAAGATATTTGTTACACTTGTTTCCCCAACTTTCTCTTTTTCTTGTCTACGTTTAAGTCGTTCCTTTGCAACTTTCTGACCAATTGATCTATTTTGGTAAACAAATGCGTCACTGTCTTCTCCTAAACTAACAGAATCAGTGGTTGATGGATTTGAAGAAGCTGGACTTGCATTTCCATGATTTTTTTGTTTCTTGTTTGACTTCTGATGAAGACTTGCACGTTCAAATTTCCATTTGGGTTCTTTTTTTAAGATAACCCAACAATGTTCCAGTTGAAATCGTTTGTCAACGACTGAAACATACATTTGTCGAGCATCATTAATCTGGAAAATAAAATTCAATACATGAAACTATGTTATATAATAAATATGTTAAACAAATTATTTAATATGTAAATGTTAAAAAAAAAACATTACCCTTGATTCTTTAGTCGTTCCACTTTGTTGACGGTTTTCAATTTGGGTAACAAAACCAACAAATTTTTCAACTTCTCTATTTATTTCTTGTCATCTATTTGAGATGCTTATTTGAGAACGATTATTCAAGTTTCCTCCATTCTCGACAAAGTACGCATGTACTCGAGTCCAAAATTATCTTGTTTGTTGGTCAACTCCTGTGATTGAATCTTTGCTATTATTTAACCACGTAGATACAAGTAAACAATCTTCTTCTGGCGAGAAGTTTTTACTTCTTTGTAATTTTTTAGTTGTATGAACATTATGATCACTTTGTTGAGAAACAATCTGTTCAGATTCACTTACAAGAAAGTCAGTGAATGAATTTGGCAAATTTGAGTCCTGCTGCATAAAAGATACATTATGTTAATTAAGCTAATTGATCAAAAAATTCATAATTTTTCAATTTCACATAATTTTTTTTTACTAAATATTATTATTAATTACCCTTTTTTTCCTAAATATTATTATTAATTACCTCCACAACAGTTCTAAAAACTAAATTTACATAGTTCTTAAATCTAACTATAAATTTAAAACATGTATTTAAGCTAATTGATCAAAAAATTCATAATTTATCAATTTTGCATAATTATTATTTTTACTAAATATTATTAATATTCACCCATTTTTTCCCTAATTATTATTATTAATTACCTCCACAACAATTCTAAAAACTAAATTTACACAGTTCTTAAATCTAATTGTAAATTTAAAACATGTAATTAAGCTAATTGATCAAAAAATTCATAATTTATCAATTTTGCATAATTATTATTTTTACTAAATATTATTAATATTCACCTTTTTTTTCCTAAATATTATTATTAATTACCTCCACAACAATTCTAAAAACTAAATTTATACAGTTCTTAAATCTAACTGTAAATTTAAAACATGTAATTAAGCTAATTGATCAAAACATTCGTAATTTATCAATTTTGCATAATTATTATTTTTACTAAATATTATTAATATTCACCCATTTGTTTTCTAAATATTATTATTAATTACCTCCACAACAGTTCAATACATAAAATTTACACAGTTTTTATATCTAACAATAAATTTAAAACGTGTAATTAAACTAATTGATCAAAAAATTCGTAATTTATCAATTTCGTATAATTATTATTTTGACTAAATATTATTAATATTCACCCATTTTTCAATATTACTAATTATTATTTTTACTAAATATTATTATCAATTACTTATTTTTTTCCTAAACATTATTAATACCCCCACCCTGAAACCCTACTTCCATTTGCGCCGCACCCCCATTTCATCTCATCAGCTCTCGCCTTTGTCCCTCTCCCCTTCTCCCTCTCCAATGACGCTCCTCACTCTGCTCTCCCCCCTCTCCCTCTGCTCTTTGCTCCCTTCCCCCATCTCCTTCGGCTCCATCCCCCATCTCATTCGGCTCCATCCCCCCCCACTTTGCTCTCTGCTCCCTGCTCCCTCCCCCCTCCCTCGAGCTTCATATCATTTTCGATTTTTTGCAAAAAAATCGAAAATGATAAAGAAGAAATCAAAGCTTCCTACTTGTAAAAAAAAAAAAAAATTTAGAAAACAAACTGAAGATACAGTGGGTAGAGGGTTTGACAAGAACCGAAGATTAAGATGAAGTCTGCTCGTTGGATTTTGATGAAGGTATATTCTTTTGGTAAATCTTGTTCAGATTGGCTGGAAAATATATTGTGTTTTTTCAATTCTTGAATTCATTGTGTTGTTGTGTTGATGTGTGTTTTATTGTGAACAATGACAACAATAATATTTACAACGATCGGATTTCATTTTTGCCTTTGCATTTTAGACCTGTAGGAATGCCTCCAGATTATGCAAGAGCCATTTTTGCTCTCCATTTAGCTCTCCCCGTTGGAGACACAAATTTAACAAAAATAGCTAAATTTTTAAAAATTTGGCTTAGTCTCCCCTGATTGCTCTCCCACATTGGACTTGCCCTAAGGCTACTACTCACAACCATCAGGAGATGCCATATGAGTCACCTAACATGGGTGTTTGTCTTTATGGTAGCTTTTGTAGTTAAGGCCAACCACAGAGCCAAAATATTTGGTTAGAGGCCAACCACAGTTTTTATAATTGTGGAACCGTAAAAAACTAAGGTTTGACCTCAGTTTAGGAAAAACATCCTTTTCACCCCAAAACACAGCAGACCCTCTTAATTCAAGTTACATGTGAAAATTTACTCTCTCTTTTTTTCTAATTTTTTATTTTCACTGTTAATGGATTGATATCATCATTATTTAATACTTTAAGGAACTTTTTAATCATTATAATAATAATAATGATAAATTTTAAAAAGTGTTTTTTAATTATTCCAAAACAAAAAAACAAAATAGAGGGAAACAAATATTTTACGATTTTACCACAACATAAAAACAAAATAATATAAAATAAATATTTTACAATCTGAGCACGTGTATTTTGAATTGAATTAATATTTACCTACTAATAGCGATTTATTATTTATTTTTGTAATTAAAAATATATCATTATTATTTTTTGGATTTTAGATTTAAATCATAGATTAAATATTGAAAATTATTAATCTTTTAAATTTATCAAATCAATATAAAAAAAACACGTTAAATGTTTTGTTTTATTAATATATAGTTCAAAACACCCTTCTAATTAAATGGAAAAAAAACTATAACTTGGTTAAAAAAGTTACTCGCTAATGGAAAATGCGTTGATGGTATGAATGCTTATTTTAGAGCCTATTTATTTTTTTTTATTTTAATTAAAAAAATGAACTTCATTTATTTATTTATTTATATATTTTCAGATCCTTTAAATATTTTGATTTTAAAAATATATATATTTTAAAATATTATTTTAATATATTTTTAAATAAAAAGCACTTAAAAATAATTATTATTAAACTATAACCATTTAAGAAATTAAGGAATATTTTAAGAAAAGAAAATTGAAATGGAAAGAGTATTAACATTAAAATTAACATTAATTAAGAAAAGATGAAGGAAAAAAAATCCCTTGAAGGTCATGATCAGAATGAAAACATGTGATTTTAAAACGACGTCACTTGCAATAACAAATAGTCAACGTACATATAAACAATCAACTTGTGTTTGTTTAATAAATTTAACGTGTTTTCAATCTAACGGTCTATATACCTTTTTCTTAAAAAGATATTGCATTTAAGAATAAAATTGTTCTATCTATTCTATTTTTGTTTTTCAAGTAAAATTTTCTATTCTAAGTTTTTTTTTAGGAAATCTCAAAGAAAATACTTGAAAGAAAATGAATGCTTTTTTTTCAAGTAAATTTTGTTTTTTAGCAATATAAAAATCATAGTAACCAAACACACAAAACTATTTTTCGTTAAACCTCAAACTCAACCATAAAAACAACCGTATTACCAAAAAATACGCAAACATCTCTTACTTGCTGGCATGTGCTTTACGCATCATGCCAAAAATTTGTTTTTAATTATAGAAAACCAGAACTAAAAATTTGAAAACACCTTATGGTGTTTTTTTTCTTTACTTATTTTTGGAACCTAGTTAAGGATTATGATGTTAAAGTAGGGCGGTAAATATACCTTTTTCATCTAAAATTAATAAGATTATTTGGTTTCATGTTCGATTCACACCTTCTTCCGGGTTGAGTTGAGTTGTTTTCACCCTTCCATCAATGATACTTGGGTTACATTTGTATAGAAAAAAGAGGAGGAGGAGGTGAGTTACCATAGTCAAAAAGCAAGACCATGCATCCAGAGCATTAAGTTGTCCTTTCAAATAGAAGAGTTTGTCAAGCATTTTCTATCGATTTCAGGGTGTGGTTGCTCAGGCTCGTCAATATAATCCTCGACAAAGAGTGGATGAACTCCACTCTGGACCACCGCATTAGTAGTAATTTCCCCTAGTAGTGTGAAATGAAACGAGGCCTCCTTGAAAAAGCAATGAGAGTGGATACTCCAAATGAACACATGCTCCCTTTTCAATGAACTGTACAACCCCTTCATCACATCTTTGTTGTAGTGGAAACTGAGATTTCTCTGGGTTCCATCTTTAGTTATCAAATGGCATTCACATTTAATATCAATCCAACGGGGGTATGTCAGACAAGGGTCAAATGAAAGAACAGCGTAGAGTGTGAAACTGAATAGCTGATTAGTGGTGTTAGCACGATGCCAGTGGGCTGGTAGCTTGATTTTTACTGTAGGTCCTCTTGTATTTTTATAGGTGAACCACTCTGGGACTTCCAACCCAAGAATACACAACCGTACACTAATTGAAAGCCAAAAATATTGCTGCACCGAAGAGAGTGCGAATGTGAGATGCATGCACAAAATTCTCATAAATTCTTTTTATAAATCAAGATCGAGGGACGAAGAATTCACCTGATTAAACAATGATGTTACCAAGCGTCAAATTCATAAACGGGCATCACCAATAATTTTAGTGAGTGAATTCTGATCTAGCTGGAGACAATTAGAGAAATTGAATTGCCAAGAAGCAATTTCATAATCTTTCTCACCTTGCATGAATATATCTACTACTGATATTAGAGATGCAACCTGATGCGATTAAAACCTGTAGACTCGATGGAACTTGTGGTAAATGCTGAAGCATCTTACAACCATTCAAATGTAGTTTAATTAGCGTGGGAAGTTGCTTGATGTTTGCGGGTATCCTCTCAAAATAATTTCCAGACAATCTCAAAACTCCCAATGACACTCAAGAGTCTATACTATCGGGAATTTCTAACACACCACAATGCTTCAAGTTCAAAAATTGGAGAAAACCTTTTTTATTGGTGGTTGATGCCATAAGAGATTCCAAACCATAGATACTGTTTAGAATACTTGCTAGTTTTGAGCAAAAACAAATACGAAGGGTTATAAGATATTTCAATTTACTAATGCTTTCTGGTAAACTTGCTAGCTCTTAGCAACCCTCAAGATCAAGATGTGTAAGAGATTTCAGCTCGCCAATGCTGCTTGGAAGACTAGCTAATTCGGAGCAACCCTCAAGACTAAGCCATTCAAGAGATTTCAGCTCGCCAATGCTGCTTGGAAGACTAGCTAATTCGGAGCAACCCTCAAGACTAAGCCATTCAAGAGATTTCAGCTCGCCAATGCTGCTTGGAAGACTAGTTAATTTGGAGCAACCCTCAAGACCAAGATGTGTAAGAGATTTTAGCTCGCCAATGCTGCTTGGAAGACTAGCTAATTCGGAGCAACCCTCAAGATAAAGCCATTCAAGAGATTTCAGCTCGCCAATGCTGTTTGGAAGACTAGCTAATTCGGAGCAACGTTGAAGATAAAGCCTTCTAAGAGATTTCAGCTCGCCAATGCTGCTTGGAAGACTAGCTAATTTGGAGCAACCCTTAAGACTAAGCCATTGAAGAGATTTCAGCTCGCCAATGCTGCTTGGAAGACTAGCTAATTTGGAGCAACCCTTAAGACTAAGCCATTCAAGAGATTTCAGCTCGCCAATGCTGCTTGGAAGACTAGCTAATTCGGAGCAACCCTTAAGAATAAGATATTCAAGAGATTTCAGCTCGCCAATGCTGTTTGGAAGACTAGCTAATTCGGAGCAACCCTCAAGAATAAGATATTCAAGAGATTTCAGCTCGCTAATGCTGTTTGGAAGACTAGCTAATTCGGAGCAACGTTGAAGATAAAGCCTTCTAAGAGATTTCAGCTCGCCAATGCTGCTTGGAAGACTAGCTAATTTGGAGCAACCCCCAAGATGAAGCTCTGTAAGAGATTTCAGCTCGCCAATGCTGCTTGGAAGACTAGCTAATTTGGAGCAACCCCCAAGATAAGGCTCTGTAAGAGATTTCAGCTCGCCAATGCTGCTTGGAAGACTAGCTAATTCGGAGCAACCCTCAAGACTAAGCCATTCAAGAGATTTCAGCTCGCCAATGCTGCTTGGAAGACTAGCTAATTCGGAGCAACCCTCAAGACTAAGCCATTCAAGAGATTTCAGCTCGCCAATGCTGCTTGAAAGACTAGCTAATTCGGAGCAACCTTGAAGATTAAGCTCTGTAAGAGATTTCAACTCACCAATGTTGTCTGGTAGACAAGTAAGACTTGTACAGAAAGATAAATTCAATTTAACAAGTTGAGAGAGTAACCCAATTGATGATGGCAGAGTACATAAACTCTCATTATCGGAAAGCTCTAATCTGGTAAGCTTGGTGCAATGTTTAATAGAGGAAGGTAAACCGACCGAACAGCTACTACACTGTCCCAGATTTAGAACCTCAAGATTTGGGACTTTAGACAAGTCTGGATCAATTAAGATCAGCTTTGACGAGGAACGGAGGTCCATTAATTTCAAATTCTCAAGTGGCTGTAAATAAAAAAAGAAAAAGAAGGCAATGTAAGAATACATAAATGTATAATTTTTTTTTAAAAAAATCCAATATATTTGATGAAGAAGTATGATAAAGCATATATACCTGGTATTCATTCCAAAGTTGTTCAAGCTGGCTGTAAGGCATTTCAAGGACGACAATTTTCTTAGGAAAAAAGTTTGACGGCAAGGATTTTAGAGGATAATAACTCCAGTGGAGAATCCTTAGCTCATTTGAAAGAAAGTGAAGCCCTTGAGGGAGGTGGATTCTGACCCTCTCTTTACTTGGATATGGATAATAGAATTTGAGCAACCGAAGATTATACATCCCTTCAAATGCTGCAGGACTTAAGTTCATTTCCGTAGTTGGAGATAAGATGAGGGATATGCTTTCCACTTTTCCAGTCCCCTGATTACCAAAAGCAAAGAATAAGTTGTTCCATTTTAATTTTGTAATTTTGTATGTGTGTGCGCGTAAAACCAAAAGCAAAGTGTAAATCAATATATAGCAAATAAAGAACTCAATTAAAAAACAATATGACTTTGATCTTTATTCTTGTCTAAGGCTACACAAACAAGAATATCAACAAAATCACTCGATCCGAAACGTTACCTTATCTGTTAATACACGGCAGACATCATTAGCATCCCACAACCTGCTACGTTTTCTAGGGTCGTCGTTTTCTTGGGTGACAATATCTCTCCCTAGTTTTAGTAGCACGTCATGCATCCGGATCTCATTTTCAACAATTTCTATGAGACACATATCTTTGAGACGATCTATCCCACTTATTTCTTTCAGATCTAGTGTTCGTTGGAGATAATTCCTTTCGCAACGTCCAAAGAAACATGCTATATCAAGAAATATTTTCTTTTCTGTCCGATCTAATTCACCATAACACATTTTCAAATATTTGTTAATGTCCTCGCCACCATTTGTTGTTAGCTGTGCCACCTTGCTTTTCCAGTATTGAACATCCCTCTTGTACAGACTGGCACCTAAAACCTTGAGAACCAATGGAATGCCCTTCACACAGCTTACCACGGTTTTTGATAGCCTAAAATATCCATCTGTGGGATTATTTTGCTTAAAAGCATGAAAGCTGAAGAGTTGAAGGGCATCATCTTCATCTAAATTTTCAACCTTGTAAATTAATCTGGTTTCTTGGCATGCATTTATAAGCACTTGCCAATCTCTACTTGTCACAATGATTCTACTTCCTTCGCCAAACAAGTCATCCTCACCTACTAAAAATTCTAAATGTTGTGTATCGTTGACATCATCAAGAACTAGGATAACTTTTTTTCTTTGAAGCATTCGCTTAATGTACGGGGGTAACTCTGTGGTGTCAATATCCGGAACTGTCTTCTCTAATACCCTATCAAGAATTTCCTGTCGTACATGAAAAACCCCACGGCTCTTTGATTCTTTCCTAACATCTCGAAAAAAGCAATGGCCTTCAAATTTATGAGAGTTGCGATTATATACAATTTCAGCCGTTGTTGACTTACCTATACCACCCATACCCCAGATTCCCACAATGAGCACACCGGTGGACCCAAAGGATAGTAATGATTCGATATGTTTAACGCGTGATTGCATTCCGACAAGGCGTCTTGTATTGATTGAGGGAGACGGCGCATGCTTTAATTTCTTTTGAATGTCAGAAACAATTTCCTCAATCAGCCTGGTCTCATCCCTGCAGTGTATGATTAATTAAGAACAAAGACAGGCTATGAAGTAAAACAAGCCACTAGAACCTCAGATTTTTTATCGTAACATCAAACATAGTATTGATTCTCGAACAAAAATGGTTTATACATGTTGGGGTTTAGTACAATGTAGCTGGTCAGCTATAACTTACTTAATGACGCTTGAATCCCAGCCCTTGAGATTCGCTATTTCTTTCAAAGCATGTCTCCAGCTCTCTACTTCAGAAGCGCAATCTCTTTCATGCCTGGAAAGTGCTTCTCCATAGCTCCCCGTCAGATTTTGAACTTGGCTTGGATCAAGTTGGTGAAAAACCGGTAAAACCATCTGTCCTTTGGTCTCCATGCACTCATGAATCTTTGAGAGTTCCCTCAAACAGAAAGTAGAATCTGCATAATTTTCGGAGAAAATGACGACCGAAATATGTGAACCTTCAATCTTTTCCAAGAGGGCAGGCTCGATCTTCTCTCCTCCATCAAGTTTGTTATCGATGTAAGCATAAATTTGGTTTCGCTGCAAAGCATCATAAAGATGACTGGTAAAACTATTGCGGGTGTCCGCGCCTCTAAAACTGAGGAATACATCGTGCTTCCAAGATGGAGTGGTGGGCGAAGAAGTGGAAGCCATATATTTCTATGCTTGATATACGTATAGTTAAGTTTATTTCTGACAATTATTCCCCGTTACAAGCAAAAACAAAACAAACGATTATAATGATCTGTGCCGTAGCAGCAAAGAAAAACCATAGAGATTATAACCCAAAACAGAGAGAATTCATTGATATTCGTTGCTGGAATAGCTATATATAGACAAATCGATGGAGGAAGAAAGTTTAGCAGTTATTCAAGGGCAGCTTGTTGATCTACAGAAAAGAAGGGAGGGGGGGGGCAGGGAATAAAGAGGAAGGTGAAAAGAAAAAGGAAATTGATTAAAGTGGCCATAATGCTAAAATGTTACACGAATATGTACCAATAGTATAAAAGGTTGCAAAGGAAAAGAGAAAGTAGAAAAGAGAAGAGGATGGACCCAAGAAAGCATTAAAAAATATGCGTGCAACCTTGCATGATAGTTTTTCACTTTTATTTTATTTAATCAATTTAAATACGTGTTTTTATTTTTAATATCATTTAATTGAATAAAATAATAGTTTTAATTATAATTAAAAAAACAAAAGTGGGTAAATTTCCTATTTTGCAAAATTAAATATTTTAATTTATATCTCTCTCGATTTTCCTAGATTTATATTTAATTATTTTTTTATTAACACGCATAGTTATCTATTTACTTTAAAGGTTGGCAAGGAAAAGAAAAAAAAAGGCATAAAAAGAAAAAAAAAAGAAAAAGACAACACCGAAAGTTGTAGAAAAAGAGGCAAAAAAAGAAAAGAAAAGAAAAGACAAAGACCAAGACCGAAAGTTGTAGAAAAAGAGGCAAAAAAGAAAAGAAAAGACAAAGACCAAGACCGAAAGTTGTACATCAAAAATATGAACCACTACTTTATTTTGATTATTTTACTATATTTTTATTTAAAATTTTTAGTAAAATATCAAATCATCCCTCACCTAACATCCTCACTTAACATTAAAAATATATTTAAATGCTTTTAACTTGAGTTTTTTTAATCTTATAATGTGAATGATTATTTAATAGTATTATTAAATCTTATTAAATGAATTAAGTTTAAAATCTTTCAATATATATATGTATAGATTTTCTATTAAACAGTAGAGTTGATCCAATATCAACTATAGGCTAGGTCTATGAGCCTAGGCCTTAAGACCCACCATCATTTCTGGGCTCTTCATTGTTCTAACTCAAACATGCTGGCACATAGGCCCACGAGTCTAGGCTATGCGTTGAACTATTACTAAGGTTTTTTAGGATAGACTAGTTAAATTACCAGTATTATATTGCGAGCAGAGCAAATAATTTTTATAATTATTAGAATTAAAATAATTAATAGATTTTACTAGTTTAGCAATAAAATATAATATCTATAACTTAAATTTTAATATAATAAAACACATCATCACACCCTATTATAACAACATTAACATTAAAGCTTTAATATAAAAAAAATATCATTATTATCACTACTAAATCAATAAAATTTATTAAACAACTCCGAGGAAAATAAAACTCAAAAACAATAACGAAAGAGGAAGCAAGAAAAAAAAACTACAATTATTATTATTGTTGTTGTTGTTGTTGTTGTGTTAATAATGAAAAAATCAAAATTAAATCAAAGAATAAAAAAGCTTACAAACTTTAACAAAAGAGTAAACAAAAAAAATAAAATAATAAAATTAAATTATTATTTGAAAAAAATATCATTTGACGTGAAAATAAAAAAAAACCAAATCAAAGGGCAACGAAAAAAAAAAGAAATATAAATTTTTAAATAATCATAAACACAAATTAAAATTTAAAAACAAAATTTTTCAAAAAAAATTGATTTAATGAAATAGGCCAACACACTATATTATAACACCAATAATATCAAAATCTTAACATCTAAAATTATCACTATTATTATTGTCAAAATAATAAAATTATTAAATTATTCCATAAAAAAATAAAATATAAAAATAAAAAGAATAAGAATTTCATGTCGTACATGAACAACCCCATGCTTCTTTGATTCTACCCTCACATCTAGAAAAAAGCAACGGCCTTTGAATTTATGAGAGTTCCGATTATATACAGCTTCAGCCGTTGTTGACTTACCTATACCACCCATACCCCAGATTCCCACAATAAGCACACCGGTTGATCCGAAGGATAGTAATGGTTCGATGTGTTTAACGCGTGATTGCATTCCGACAAGGCCTTCTGCATCGATTGAGGGAGACGGCGCTTGGTCTCATTCCCTGCAGTGCATGATTAATTAAGAACAAAGACAGGCTAGGAAGTAAAACAAGCCACTAGAACCTCAGAAGCTTTATCGTAACATCAAACATGGTATTGATTCTGGAACAATAATGGTTTATACATGTTGGGGCTTAGTACAATGTAGCTGGTCAGTTATAACTTACTTCATGACGCTTGAATCCCAGCCACTGAGATTCGCTATTTCTTTCAAAGCATGTCTCCAGCTCTCTACTTCTTCAGAAGCGCAATCTCTTTCGTGCCTGGAAAGTGCTTCAATTCTCCATAGCTCCCACTCAGATTTTGAACTTGGCTTGGATGAAGTTGGTGAAAAACCGGCAAAACCATCTGTCCTTCGGTCTCCGTGCACTCATAAATCTTTAAGAGTTTCACCTCAAACAGAAAGTAGAAACTGCATAATTTTCGGAGAAAATGACGACCGAAATATATGAATCTTCAATCTTTTCCAAGAGGGCAGGCTCGATCTTCTCTCCTCCATCAATTAAATTATCGATGTAAGCATGAGTATGGTTTCGCTTTAAAGCATCATAAAGATGACTGGTAAAACTATTGCGGGTGTCCGTGCCTCTAAAACTGAGGAATACATCGTTCTCCATATTTTTATATGCTTGATATACGTAGTTAAGCTTAATTTCTACTTCTGATAATTATTCCCTGCAACAAGCAAAAACAAAACAAACGATTATAATGATCTGTGCCGTAGCAGCAAAGAAACCAAAGAGATTTTAACCCAAAACAGAGAGAATTCACTGATATTCGTTAGTACTGGAATAGCTAAGGAAAAATCAACGGACGTACAGGAAGAATGTTTACGAGTAATTCAAGGACAGCTTGTTGATCTTTAACCCTCCATGTGCCATAATGCTAAAATGTTACCGTCTTGTATAGACTGACAATAGGTCAAAAAGTATGGAAAGAAAAAAAAAAGTGATGGGAGAAAAGAGAAAGAGCAGGCCCGAGAAAATCGAAAAGAAAGGAGGCAAGGAATAAAGAGGAAAGCTGAAAAGAAAAAAGGAAATTGATTAATTTACTAATTTTTAGTGTGGTTGATGTTGTGTTTTAGTGTGTTTTTTATTTAGAAATATATCAAAATAATTTTAGTTTTAAATAAATAATAAAAATAAAATTTTTTAATTTTTTTAAAAATACTTATAAAATACAATGTTAAATATCCCTTGGCTATAATGCCCCTAAATTGGCTATAATGCTAAAATGTTACATCAAACCATCCTCACCTGACAATAAAAAACAATAAAAAAAATACTTAAATGGTTTCACTTGAGTTTTTTTAATTTATAATATGGATGATTTTTTATAATACTATTAAATCGAATCAAATGTGTTAATTTTAAAACCTATCAATATATATCTTTTCTAATTAAATGTAGTGTTGATCCATATCAACCATAGGTCAGGCCTTTGGGTGTAGGCTTTAAGACCCACCATTACTCTTGAGCTCTTCATTGTTGTAACTCAAGCATACTAGTACATAGGCCCATTAATCTAGGTTATGTGTTAAACTATTTTTGTGTTTTTTTAGATCAGATATAATTTTAAGAGTAAAAATTTATTGAATCCGATTGAATTAATACTTAAAGTTACGGGTTTGATGACTTAAACCATAACACTTAAACAATTATGTTTTTCTAATATTAATTTCAATTAATATACATCATCAATGACTTCTTTTGCTTATTTAATTTTTTTGGATAAAGATCTTTTTTATGGTGATGTCGGTATTTAATTTTCTAAAATATTAATTTGATATATATATATATATATATAATAATCTCTTATATACAAAAATATATTTTCAAAAATAAAAAATATTTATAATATATGCATGCGACCTTGCATGATAGTTTTTCACTTTTATTTTATTTAATCAATATATATACGTGTTTTTATTTTTAATATCATTTAATTGAATAAAATAATAATTTCATTAAAAAATTAAATAAATAAAAGTGGATAAATGTCCTATTTTGCAAGATTAAATATTTTAATTTATATCTATCTCTTGATTTTTCTAGATTATATTTAATTATCTTTAATCATTTTTTTCTTATATTAGCACATATAGTTCCCGATTTACATAATTAGCATAAACTTTTTAATTTATACTTAAAACTTATTTATATAAAAAAACATAAAAAAGTCTGCACATATATTTCTTTAGTAAAAAATAAAAATATTAATAAAGAACATATCACATAGGTAATCACAACTATACCTTTTTTTTCTATTATCTTTACGTAAGTTCAATTTTATAAGCTAATAAATACTAAGGGTCTATTTGGGAGTGTGATTGAAATTACTTTTCAAAGTGTATTTTATTTAGAAAAATATCAGAATGATATTTTTTTCAAAAAAAAATATTTTTGATATCAACACATTAAAATGATTTAAAAACATCAATTTTTTATAATTTAAAATAAAAAAAATAAAAAAAAATGAATTTTTTTTAAATACACTTTTCAAACGTAGTTTCCAACACAGCTTAAATTAGTAATTTGTAGATATGTACCCATCACTATATTTTAGGATAATACTTGGGTTATAGATTAAGAGAATAGGTATAAAATAAAAAAATATAATTAAGTTTTGTCTTAATTAATTTGATTGCAAGTTAACTCAGATTTTTTTATCCAGTCATTAATATTTTTACCCATCGGTTTCTACTGCGCCTAAAATCTTCATTTCTGCTCCATTTTCTTTTTTTCAGGGGTGGTTTTTATATATGATTTTTAACCAGGGAGTTGTTTTTAATGTGGTGGAAAGCCATCTTCTTATCTCTACCTGAGTAAGAATCTTTAGTTGCTTGGCTAATTTGGTTGAGATTATGGATCCCCCACCTCTAAATCTCCCCTATTTAAATGTTGTATGGGTAGCATCGCTATAAAATACTGTTCCGGGATAACTGACAAAGTTAGAAAAGATTATGATGTTGATCCTGTATATTCTGATTATTGTTGACCTAGCTTGCAGTACAAGCTGTATATTTGTCTCCTTAAAAGTGATAACTGGATGTGGAATGAATGTTAGCACATGTAGAAATCTTGGAGGTCGCAGTTGGATCTTGATCTGCAATTTGTTTGCACTGGTGTCCAGTTCTTTAGCGACTTTGAATTTGTACTGGATTATGGTTGCATATAGGGTTTTTAATCCAATGTTTTTCCTTTTGGGTATTTGTTTAAGTTTTCGCATTCAACGATGATGGTTGAGAAAATTGAGATTTTTCTCTGTAGTAAGCTAATATTCATCTGCTATTAGCATCTGATAAAAAATATATAATAAGGTTCGTATTATGTGTTGGAGCTCTTGTGAAATAACTCTTAATTTGGTTGATGATAATGAAGATATCTTTCTTGTATTAAATAGATATTTTTATAAGTTTATTAGTGACGTGAGTTCGATAAAATTTGAGTTAGATAGAATGTAATATATCAATTAACACAATTCTATTTTTGTTAGATGGATTTAAATTTAGCAAATTCATTCACCAACTTTCCTATAAGTGAGTCTGAAGATATGATTTCTCAACCAAGTGATCCTACTCAACTTTTTTATGACTCTAGTGACTCTAATTTAATTGTCTACAATTAAAAAATCACAAAAAAATAAAAATTTCTCACAAGAGGAAGATTGTTTACTTATATCTGCATGGTTAAATACAAGCAAATATTCAATTACTGGAGTTGAACAACAACAAAATAATTTTGGGCTCGAGTACATGCTTACTTTGTAGAGAACAATAGAAAACTTGAATAATCGTTCTCAAATAAGTATCTCAAGTAGATGACAAGAAATAAATAGAGAAGTTAGTAAATTTATTGGATTTGTAAACCAAATTGAAAACCATCAACAAAGTAGAATGACTGAAGAATCAAGGGTAATTTTAATTTTTTTTTCATTTCCATATTAAATTGTTTCTTTCACATTTATTTTAATGTAGTTTTATTTATTGCCTTTGTTTTACCATATTAATGATCCTCGTTAAATGTATGCTTCATGTGTTGGCAAACAATTTCAATTAGAACATTGTTGGGTTATTTTAAAAAAACTCAAATGGGACTAATTGCGTAAAGGGAAGGTTTTAGCATCCCTAGTACGCCCTACCTAAGTCAAGTTACTTAGTGTTTTGGTTTGCCTTATGATTGCTATGGTGTTGGTGTTATCTAATCAATTTTTCTAGGATAGGTTCGCAAGAAAAAGGAACAAATTTTTTGATGATAAATATACAACCTATGCATTGAGAGACAACTAGAATAGAAAATCTAAAGAGATTCGATGGGCTTGAAAACTCATTTTTCCTTTAAGTATTTCAAGGGTTCGCAACACATAAATTGCAAGGAAAAGGAAGAAAAAAATTAGAAATTTAAGGAAATTCAGAGCGCTTTAAAAGCTTATTTTTGCATTAATATTTCATACTTTTACGACTCGTAAATTATGAAGTCAAAAATTGAAATGTCTCCAATTATAATCACAACTTCTTTCAAAGATGTGTTGATTAAATAATAATGACTCATTACTCTTGAAAAAGTATTTTGGATATTTACCATTTTAGGGGGTTTTATCCAAATATTAACGGTAAATAATAACGAATTATCCCCACTAATGTTTTGGATATTAAACCTTTTATAAATTCTTTACCCAAATATTAACAATGAATAATATGAATCCCAAAAAAATAAGATTTTGGTATTTTTTAGAATATTGGCTAATATCTTTTGGAATTTACAAAAATTGTAAAATTCAAAAATACAAGGAAATAATTTTTGTGTTTACAAAATCCATGTTAAAACACCTTTTCTTTTAAACTCTGAATATTTTTTTTTTAAAAAGAATGTTTAAGATATGTTAGCGTATTATACGTATGCATAAAAACATTTGTTTTTGGCATATATGTATATTTGCTGCATCGCACTGAAAATCGGGTATTCTTAATAAGAGATTGATATTTTTAAAATATAAAGAAAATAAATACCTTAAACTAAGTATGCCAAAACATCATGAATCTCTTCCTCTTATTTTATATTTTTTAGAAAAAAAAGTGTCGGGTCACATGATCAAACTAGTGACCCGGCAACAAACAAGAGGCATGTGTGAGCTATCTCACGCATGCCTCCTTAGTTACTATTTAAATGAATTATAATTCACTTGAATAGCAAACACAAAGGTAAAACAATGAATGAATTAAAATAAAAGGTGAAGAAGAATGCATAGGGACTTACCGATGGGCAGATGTAATGCTGCTGGAACTCTTGCGCAAACGGTGACCATAACTTCCAGGGATGCAAAGCTTGTGGTGGCCGACGGGGGGAGGTCTGATCGGGGCTATTACTAGCAGTTTATTGGCTGATGGAGAATCTGAGATGAAAAAGATATGGCTTACTACTATTTTTTTCTTCTTGGCAACCTTTCTCTCGTACTCTTCCCTCTTTTCTTTCTTCTTTTTCTCTCTTCTTCCTTCTCTTTATGTTTTTCTTGCCCTTTCTTTTTTTTTAGGTCAGCTGGGGAGGGGGTATATATAGCCCAAACATAGCTCTTATTTAGGGAAGATTTAGTGCATTTAATCTAGAATGCAAGATTACAATTTTTTTTCCTGTAATTAGATAAATAAAATAGGAAAAGAAATATTCTGATTGATATTATGTTATTTTAAGGCAAAAAAAAAAACATGAGCTGAAGACCGCAATGAGTAATTAATGTTGCATACAAGTTAACAAGCATTCATAATAATGAAGTCTAATATATCATTTCCGGTCCATATTAGACTTTTGCGTTTAATAGTGAGTAATTTCCAGTGTAGAAATGCAAGTTAAGATTCTAACAGTCTAAACCTTGACTGGTAATTTGAAATATATATGACAAATTTCTTTTGACATAAGTTTCTCACCATATTCATGAATATAGAGTGTTTATACTGTACTTTGGTTTCATTCATAATGAAAAAAAAGTTAATAAATGAGTACAAACCATGCATCCCCAACAGAACAAAAACATGAAACCTGTCATATTGAACTGCAAAGATAGCACACATAACCTTTATGTCACTCATGGAAGTAAGGGACACATCATTAGAGAACTTTAAGGATACATAATTCAAGGAGTTGAAATGTGCGATTGAATGATATCAGAAATTCTCACACATTGAACTTTAGTGTTAAGTTTTGAGTCCTAAGCAGAACAAAAAATCTGAAATTGAAAATGTCGATACGAATGTTCTTGGTGTTTCAATATCAAAACCAGTCAACATGTTTCCTTTAAGTCTTCGGTTGCTTCGTTGGTTTTGGAATCAAATGTTCTCGAACCTAGCTTTAACGATAAGTGAATACAGCAAGTCTGCCAAAGCTGAACAATCTTAAGGAACCTTCAAGACACTGCAGAATCAATGCTAGAACAAATTATTGATAAGAGCCTGTAATACACCATTAAGACTTTATGCATCATCTATTTGCCTTGCTGTTTTTTTTTTTTAAAGTTAGCTCGCAGAGACCAAAGACACTCAAAAATCTTTGAACACACAAGTGAAGGCACGAAGGGCTCTTTGAACAAATGAATATGGACACCAAGCAAATTCTTTGAATGGCAAAGGTGAAAAACTCTAAAGGTCAAGACCCAGTTATGATCATAGGAAGTGAAATAAACAGAGAATTCATTTCGGACAATGTTAAGACATAACGTATCTAGAATTAACACCAAGCCGCAGTGTCAAATGATGCCTAAACTTTTAATCTAAGGATGAATAATTCATTTGTTTTAATCTAAGAGCTTTATACCTATTTGGGAATTTTTATATCAGGACCCTAGAACCAACCAAATGTCATTTGCATCATAAATCTTTATGGGACCTGGCCGTGAATCATGTTAACATAGGAGGATAAATATATCCTTTCTAATTAATAAGATTATCTGGTTTCATGTTTGATTCACTCTTTCAATTTCATATCAAAGTGATTAATTTCCTTCAATGATAAATGGGTTGTATTAGTACAGAAAAAAAAGAGGAGAAAAAGATGTGTTACCAGCGAAACCATGAATCTTGAGCATTAAGTTATCATTTCAAATAGAAGATAATGAAGAGACTCTCAACATTTCCCATCAATTTTAGGCTGTGGTTACTTAGGCTCGTCAATACAACCTTGGACAAACAGTGGATGGATTCCACACTTAACCACCACATCAGCAGTAATCCCCCTAGGTGATTTGAACCCTCCATGTGCCATAATGCTAAAATGTTACCTGAATATGGACCATAGTTCGGAAAGTAAAAAAAAAAAAAAAGGAGAAAAGAGGAGGGTTGACCCAAGAAAGGAGAAAAGAGAGGCATAAAAGAAAAGAAAAGAAAAGACTGAAAGTTGTAAAAAAAAGAGGCATAATATGAACCACTACTCTATTTTGATTATTTTACTATATTTTTATTTTAAATTTTTAGTAAAATGTCAAATCATCCCTCGCCTGGTAATAACAAAAAAAAACAATAAAAAATACTTAAATGCTTTTTACACTTGTGTTGAGTTTTTTTTTTATCTTATATTATAGGTGATTTTTTTATATTATTATTAAATCTGATCAAATGAGTTAATTTTAAAACCTTTCAGTGTGTATCTTTTCTGATTAAGTTGTGTCAGAGTTGATCCAATATTAGTCAATATTATTTAATTAAATGATAAAAAAACACGCAACTACAATAAATCAACAAAAAAACCCTATCATAATAATATTGATGATTTTTTTTTATAAAACTCAATTTCTAGGCAACTCAATATTGAAGATAATTTCATAAAAAAAAAAGATTAAAAAAAAAACCCAAATGAGCATGCAAACTTACAACCTGGATCATGAGACTAAAATAATATAAAAAAAATACAAAGTCTAATTCCCAACAAACTCAATGTAAAATATTGAAAAACAATAACAATAACACGCTTGCAAACTCGAGCAAGCTCACCAAATCCTACAATCTTGATCGTGCGAATGAGATAACATAATAAAAGGTTAAACAAAAAAAAATTAAAAGCTCAAATCTAAAGCCAACCCAATACTCGAATAAAAAAAATATTCAAGGAAAAAATTTAAGTCAATTTGAACTAGTTCATCAAATCAATTCATGATATTGAGATAATCTCATAAGAAAAAAAAACAGATAACGAAGTCCAAAAACCCTCATTATTGCAACATTAAAGGACTAAATTAGGAGGGAAATAAAAGACCAAAACATTATATACCAAAGAACATATAAATAAATAAATGGGCCTGTAGTAATTCAAGAGAAGAATTAGTTCATTACAAGAACTTTTACTCGGACTACACTGCAGGGCGAGTCAATGTTTTTGTAATATGAAAAAAATATTCAAACGATGATAACTTGGATTAACTTAAGTATCTTGTTGTTTAGGATAACAGTAGAGCAAGGAAAGAGAAAAGGATAGAAAACTCAAGGCCTAACAATGAGGGACTTAATTGAAACTTCCCCGATTAAGCTTTTTCAGTCCAATTTATTTCTGTACCAGAAGACGCCTTTGCTTTTTTGGTTATCATCGTCATCTGGATGAACATAAACGCACTCCCTGGCCTCTCTCCACATCGCCTTGAAAACTGGGGTACCGTCTGACTGGTAGTAATCTCCCAAAATTGGTTTGATTGCCTTCGTAGCCTCCATAGCATGGTAGTGTGGCATCATCGAGAGCAAATGGTGAGCTACATGAGTGTCTGTTATGTTATGGAAAACCTTGTTCAAGATTCCATAATCTCTATCAACAGTTGCTAGAGCCCCCTTCAACCAGTCCCACTCCGATGAATCGTAATGCGGCAATGAAGGATGGGTATGCTGCAGATATGTGATCATAACAAGAAATGCATTCACCACAAGTAATGGTCCTCCATAAACACAAAGAACCCAGGCAAGTCCCTTCGCGACGGCGAGGCGGTAGAGCCCGTAACTGACGGCAAGAATACCAGCATCAGAAATAAAAATCTCCACACGCTCACGATCGTTGTAGATCGGGCCATATGGATCGTAGTGGCAAGCAAACCTATCATAAGGTCTGCCTGAAACATTGAAAGCAAGGTACAGAGGCCAGCCAAGAGTAAGAGTGATGGTTAGAGTGATGGTATATTAAAAAAAAATATAGAAAAACCCGAGAAGAATTATAAAAAAAATATTTATCAAATAAAATAAAAATAATCATAATTATTGGATTAATAAAATTATGATATTATATTAAATAACCTTCTCAAGTAAAATAATCAAAATATTGTAGTGGTTCATATCATGTCTCATTGTTTACAACTTTCGGTCTTGTCTGGTCTTTCCTTTTCTTTTGTGCCTCTTTTTTTTATTTTCTTTCCAACCTTTTATACTATTGGTCCATATTCAGGTAACATTGTAGCATTATGGCACGGAGGGTTAAAGATCAAAAAGCTGCCCTTGAATAACTGGTAAACATTCTTCCTGTACGTCCATCGATTTCTCTATAGCTATTCCAGTAACGAATCGAATATCAATGAATTCTCTCTGTTTTGGGTTTAAATCACTTTGGTTTTCCTTTACTTCTACGGTACAGATTATTACAATCGTTTGTTTTGTTTTTGCTTGTTCCAGGGAATAATTATCAGAAGTAGAAATTAAGTTTAATTATACGTATATCAAGCATATACAAATATGGCTTCCACTTTTTCTCCCACCACTCCTTTTTGGAAGCACGATGTATTCCTCAGTTTTAGAGGCACGGACACTCGCAATAGTTTTACCAGTCATCTTTATGATGCTTTGCAGCGAGAGCAAATTGATGCTTACATCGATAATAAACTTGATGGAGGAGAGAAGATCGAGCCTGCCCTCTTGGAAAGGATTGAAGATTCATATATTTCGGTCGTCATTTTCTCCGAAAATTATGCAGATTCTACTTTCTGTTTGAGGGAACTCTCAAAGATTCATGAGTGCATGCAGACCAAAGGACAGATGGTTTTACCTGTTTTTCACCAACTTGATCCAAGCCAAGTTCAAAATCTTACTGGGAGCTATGGAGAAGCACTTTCCAGGCACGAAAGAGATTGCGATTCTGAAAAAGTAGAGAGTTGGAGACATGTTTTGAAAGAAATAGCGAATCTCAAGGGTTGGGTTTCAAGCGTCATTAAGTAAGTTATAATTGATCAGCTATATTGTATTAAACCCCAACATGTATAAACCATTTTTGTTCGAGAATCAATACTATGTTTGATGTTACGATAAAACTTCTGAGGTTCTAGTGGCTTGTTTTACTTCCTAGCCTGTCTTTGTTCTTAATTAATTATGCACTGCAGGGATGAGACCAGGCTCATTAAGAAAATTGTTTCTGACATTCAAAAGAAATTGCTCCACGCGCTGTCTCCCTCAATCGATGCAGAAGGCCTTGTCGGAATGCAATCACGCGTTAAACACATCGAATCATTACTATCCTTTGGATCAACCTGTGTGCTCACTGTGGGAATCTGGGGTATGTGTGGTATAGGCAAGTCAACAACGGCTGAAGCTGTATATAATCGGAACTCTCATAAATTTGAAGGCCATTGCTTTTTTCGAAATGTAGGGAAGAATCAAAGAAGCATGGGGTTGATCATGTACGACAGGAAATTCTTCGTGAGGTATTAGAGAAGAAAGATCTGAATATTCGCACAACAGTGTTACCCCCGGGCATTAAGCGAATGCTTCAAAGAAAAAAAGTTCTCATAGTTCTTGATGATGTCAACGATCCACATCATTTAAAATTTTTAGTAGGTGAGGATGGCTTGTTTGGCGAAGGAAGTAGAATCATTGTGACAAGTAGAGACAGGCAAGTGCTTATAAATGCATGCCAAGCAAACAGAATTTACAAGGTTAAGCATTTAGATAAAGGTGATGCCCTTCGACTCTTCAGCATTCATGCATTTAAACAAAATAATCCCATAGATGGATATACTAGGCTATCAAAAACCTTGGTAAGCTGTGTTAAGGGCATTCCATTGGTTCTCGAGGTTTTAGGTGCCAGTCTATACAAGAAGACTAGTGTTGAATACTGGGAAAGCAAGGTGGCAGAGGTAAGAACAAATGGTGGCAAGGACATTAAGAAATGTTTAGAAATGTGTTATCATGAATTAGATCAGACAGAAAAGAAAATATTTCTTGATATAGCATGTTTCTTTGGACGTTGCACAAGGGATTATCTCCAACAAACACTAGATCTGGAAGAAAGAAGTGGGATAGATCGTCTCATTGATATGTGTCTCATAAAAATTATTCAAAACAAGATCTGGATGCATGACATGCTACTACAACTAGGGAGACAAATTGTCGTCCAAGAAAACGTCGACCCTAGAGAACGTAGCAGGTTGTGGGATGCTGATGATGTCTACCGTGTATTAACAACTCAGGTAACGTTTCTGAGTGATTTAGTTGACTGTTGTTTGACATTCTTGTTTATAGCTGGGAGATGTAGCCTTGGATAAGAATAAAGATCAATGTCAGTTTTTTTAAATTGAGTTCTTTATTTGTTATTTACTGATTTGCACTTTGCTTTTGGTTTTACATACACACACACATACAAATTGCAAAATTAAAATAGAACAACTTATTGTTTGTTATTGGTAATCAGGGGACTGGAAAAGTGGAAAGCATATCCCTCAACTTATCTGTAACTACGGAAATTAACTTAAGTCCTGCAGCATTTAAAGGGATGTATAATCTTAGATTGCTCAAATTCTATTATCCACCTTTCTTAAAGTTGCCCTCAAAGGAGCAAATGATGATAAGTGAAGAGAGGGTTAGAATCCACCTTCCTCAAGGGCTTCACTTTCTTTCAAATGAGCTAAGGATTCTCTCCTGGTGTAATTACCCTTTAATATCCTTGCCTTCAAATTTTTTCCCTAAAAAACTTGTCGTCCTTGAAATGCCTCGCAGCCAGCTTGAACAACTTTGGAATGACTATCAGGTATATATGCTTTATCATTCTTCTTCATCAAATATATTGGATTTTAAAAAAATATATATTTATAACATTTTTGTATTCTTACATTGCCTTCTTTTTCTTTTTTACTTACAGCCATTTGAGAATTTGAAATTAATGAACCTCCGTTCCTCCTCAAAGCTGATCTTAATTGATTCAGACTTGTCTAAAGTCCCAAATCTTGAGGTTCTAAATCTGGGACAGTGTAGTAGCTGTTCGGTCGGTTTACCTTCCTCTATTAAACAATGCACCAAGCTTACCATATTAGAGCTTTACGATTATAAGAGTTTATGTACTCTGTCATCATCAATTGGGTTCCTCTCTCATCTTGTTAAATTGAATTTATCTTTCTGTAGAAGTCTTACTTGTATACCAGAAAACATTGGTGAGTTGAAATCTCTTGTAGAGCTTAATCTTAATTATTGCTCAAAATTAGCTAGTCTTCCAAGCAGCATTGGCAAGTTGAAATGTCTTGTTAAGCTTAAACTTAGTGGTTGCTCAGAACTAGCAAGTTTACCAGAAAGCATTGGTGAATTGAAATCTCTTGTAGAGCTTTATCTTTTTTCTTGCTCAAAACTACCAAGTCTTCCAGACAGTATTGGCAAGTTGAAATGTCTTGTCGAGCTTTATCTTTCTTCTTGGTCAAAACTAGCAAGTCTGCCATACAGCATTGGCGAGTTGAAATGTCTTGCGAAAGTAATTCTTAGTTCTTTCACGGAACTAACAAGTCTACCCGACTGCATTGGTGAGTTTAAATCTCTTGTATCGCTAGATATTTCTAACTGCTCAAGACTAGTACGTATACCAAACAGTATTGGCCAGTTGAAATGTCTCGCAGAGCTTAATCTTAGTGGTTGCTCAAAACTAAAAAGTCTTCCAAACAGTATCTATGGTTTGGAATCTCTTAAATGGCTCAACCTAGAACATTGTGATATGCTGAATGGATTCCCACTTCTGAATCCGAGGCGTTCAGAAATAGAAGAAATAGCATCAACCACCAATAAATTGGGCTGTCTCCAATTTTTGAATTTGGGGTATTGTGGCGTGTTAGAAATTCCCGGTAGCATAGGCCCTTGGGTGTCCCTGAAAGTTTTGAGATTGCCTTGCAATGATTTTGAGAGGATACCCGCAAACATAAAGCAACTTCCCATGCTAATTAAACTCGATTTGCATGGCTGTGAGAGGCTTCAGCATTTACCACAGCTTCCATCGAGTCTACAGGTTTTAATCGCATCAGATTGCATCTCACTAACATCAGTTGAAGGTATATTCATGCAAGGTGAGGAAGATTACGAAGCTGCTTCTCAGGGATTCGATTTCTGTAAATGCCACCAGCTAGATCAGAATTCACTCACTAAAATTATTGGTGATGCCCGTTTACGAATTCTACGTATGACAACATCATTGTTTAATCAGGTGAATTCCTCGTCCCTCGATCTTGATTTAAAAAAAAAACTGATGACAATTTTGTGCATGCATCTCACATTCATGCTCTCTTCGGTGCAGCAATATTTTGGTGAGCCAATTAGAGTACGGTTGTGTATTCCTGGCTTCGAAGTCCCGGAGTGGTTCACCTATAAAAATGTAGGAGGACCTTCAGTAAAAATCAAGCTACCAGCCCACTGGCATCGTTCTAACACCACTGATCATCTATTCGGTTTCACCCTCTGCGCTGTTGTTTCATTTGGCCCTGGTCAGAAATACCGTGACTTTGATATTAAATGTGAATGTCATTTGATAACCAGAGATGGAACCCAGAGTGATCTCAGTTTCCACTACTACGAAGAAGATGAGAAAAGGGGGAGGAGTTCATGGAAAAGGGAGCATGTGTTCATTTGGAGTATCCACTCTCATGGCTTTTTCAAGGAGGCCTCGTTTCATTTCAAACCACTGGGGGGAATTACTGCTGATGCGGTGGTCCAGAGTGGAGTTCATCCACTCTTTGTCCAGGATTGTATTGACGAGCCTGAGCAACCACACACTGAAATTGATTGGAAATGCCTGACAAACTCGGCATTACCTTCTATCTGAAAGGACAACTTAATGCTCTAGAAGCATGGTTTCACTCTGACTCTGGTAACTCATCTTCTCCTCCTGTTTTTTCTATACAAATGTAACCCAACTATCGTTGATGGAAGGGTGAAAACATGGAAGGGTGAAAACAACTCAACTCAACTCAACCCCAAAGAAGGTGTGAATCGAACATGAAACCAAATATTGTTATTAATTTTAGATGAAAAGGATATATTTACCCCCCCTACTTTAACATCTTGATCCTTAACTAGGTATACTCCAAGGAACTTGTTAGAAAAAAAATCGGGGGAGAAAGGTAGGAAAATAAACATGCATGTCAATCTTCTTATCATGTTATCCAATGATATTTCGTTGTCATATTTTTCTAGTCATACATCTTTTTTTTCTGTATTTAACTTTTCAAGTAGCCACTTTATTTTGGCTCATTAGGTTGCCATCGTCTTCTTATCATGATTCTTTAGCCATTTTACGTCCCTTTCTTTTTAAAAAAAAAAATCATATTTTTTTTTTATGTACCACACCTTTTTTGTGTAGAAGGATCTATTTTTTTTATGTGAGTAAACTTATCTCTTCTCTTAAAAAATATATTTTATAAGTTTAAATGAACAAATATAATTCTAGTTATCTCATATTTTTACAAGAAATATATATTCTCACTTAAACTCGATATATCTCTTATATAGATCACAAGCTCTCTTTGAAATGCAATATGCGTTTGTTTGCATTTAACCTCTCTTAACTTGTTATCATTCTATACAAGGTTCAAATTCTTTTGTTTCGCTCTGTTATCTAACATTTCTAATTTTTTTTACTATTTGACTTAATTGGATGTCACTTGGTCATCTATTTGCTCTTTTTTTTTATTATTATTGTGTGGATGTCACTTAAACATCTATTTGCTCTGGGAATTTCTCCTTTACTAAACACACAAGATCTAATTTCTAAACTAGATCAAATTAGCTCAAATATGTAGTATGTTAGACAAAATATAGAAAAGGGAACCATGACATAAAACATATCTCACTTCCATCATGTTTCACTCATAATAGAGAAATTTCTATGAACTTGGAGTTAGATTACAATATGGTAAATATTTATATTAGTTTATATAAAATTCTAGATATTAAATAATCATAACGTTAGTTTTTTACATGCATGGAAGCGATACTTTTAATTTAGACTTCAAAATCAATTCCAAAAGAAAAAGGATGGAGAAGTGAAGATGTAAATAAAAATTATATGTAGTGAACATGGGATGGGGATTAATATAATTTGTTTCAAATATATGGTACCACACAACATGGCTTGCCTTTGCATTCTATGTATTGAAGCAAATTCAAGTTCTCATGTTATACATTGTCTAATTACATAGAGTGCATTTATTACATAGAATTAATTTATGTGCTTTAAGCACGCATTTCAATACTGTTATACAAGATAGGTAGACAAGCACACCTTTGACAAAGTAATTAGAAGACGCTATTGACAATTGAACCTCACAATCAAGGTTGTTAACCTGCTATTTCCTGTGTTTCTTTCTTGTTTTGCAGGTGACTGATAAAAAAATTTCTGCCACCGAAGTTAAAATCACCACAAAAAGAAGTATCTGTGGTGGACTTAGTAATTAAATTTTTCAAAGCTTAAATGGTTTTGGATGAGGAAGAGCTTGATTCAAAAGCGATGTTATACAATGCTAGCTCCTTCTCCTGCTGTTCCTTGAGAAAGCTCTGTGCAGTTGCTGTCACAATTTTAAAGATGAAGGTCGTGAGCATGAGCAATATGACTGTGTTCCATATTGAAGCAAATGAGAAGTCCCATTTTCCCACCTGAGAATTTTTTTAAAAAAAGTTATTCAGTGCACATAAGAATAATGCACACAACCATGTAATCTTGAAATCACATAAAATTGCATAACTAGATCAGTTAAGCATTACATCTTCAAATGCCCCTAAGACTAAATGTTCCTACAAAACCCTGTGAGAATTCATCCACATGAGCAGCATGCACACACAAACACATGGTGAATAATGTAACGCATATCATGCTTAAAAGTGCAGGCAAAGCTCTGTAATCAAGGATATATAAATATATGTCCACAACTATGCTTTGCAAGTTGCATAATCATGGACTAGAATCAAACTCTGTGCTTTGATACTGATGCCAAATCACAATGGCAACCAACATAGGAAAATATGTATTCTGGTTCTGTGAGGCATCTTACCGCAACATTTGAAACTGTAGGTGTAGGTGCCATATATTTGTTTCTAATAATTTGTAGTTTTGCAACGAGTTTTGGCAGAACTGTATCAAGTCCAGGGACAAAGCTGAGCAACCGAATTATCTCATTTTCTATGAAGTCAAGGAGTTGATGGTTGCATACTGAGATGATAAAAGCTGTCTGCAACAATAAAAACAACATAGATAATGCCAGCTGACAACCAAATAAAAATGAAAACACAAATTCGGGAAAAACTTGGAACCTGTACAACCACAAATTGGATATGATACAGTGTGCTCGCATAAGTAGCACATGCATCATTTCAAGTAGCGAGAGAAAATTGAGCATTGCAAACCTGAATGTGGGTTTTGATGATTGCCTTTCCAATCAATGTTGCAAGGAAGAACTTCCAAAATGGAATTCCAAATTGCCCACACAAGATACCTGCAAGGTCAAAAAGAGGATTCGGCACCTGCAGAATACCATTTTATCAGGAAATTGCAAATATGACTAGAGTGGTGCAGGCTAAGCCTTCAGATTGTTGATCAAAAAGACTTTTCATGACAAAGAATATGGCCAGAACTCAACAATTGCACAACAGCCAACATGGGAAAGAATTTCTGCTAAGTGTATCCTATATAGACGTGTGCGTGGGTGCGTGGGTGTGTTATTCCATTTATGCAAGGAGCATAATCTGTCTTATTTCAATTTTCCTCTATGATGACAAAGTACATCACTTTATGAGTCAAATCATGCAGAATAGCCGCAGCAGCAACTCTCATGCTAGAAAAGGAGATCATCGATATGATTCACAAGGTCTCACAAAAAAAAAAGAGAAAGTTACCGAAGCAAGAACTAGAATAGTGAAGAAGTTCATATACTGTAAATGTGAAAGGAGCCAGTTCTTAATCTGTTTCATTTGAGTGGCCATTATTGTGTTATCTTCTTCTGAAGAAGATTCAAATTCTTTCATGACTTCCAGCTTGCTACCTGACATGCTAGCTGCACACACAATTCAAGATAAACTAAATAATTAAAATCATTGAGCAGTGAAATAAGCAATGTCCGCTACCTTGTAGCTACAACAGAATGATCATGCAATTCATGTTAGCAGTTCAGATAATAGAAAATGTTAACAGGGGCTGAATTCCCTTCAATTATGAGTGCCAAGAAACTCACAGGAAGAGAAAATATTCAATAGAGACCACTAATATACATAGGCACAAAATGAAGCACCTTAGGTCCAAAATAAGCCCAACAATTACCAATCCATCAATTTTAATATTTCACCATGCTAATTCCCCAAATCATTCTTGTAAGAATATCACGTGCATAACCTCTCAGCATAAAGGCATGCTTGTCTACAGTGTCACTCATAAATCTTGTATTCAAACAACAATAATTATTACTACTAACAAATCCTAGTCAACTCAGACTCACTGATCTGGGCACATGAAACAAGATAAAAAATTCATAATAAATTAATCAACATCAGTAACAAAAGATAAAGAGCAAAGAATATGCTGCAGTGGATCAAAGCATTCTTGGAAAAATAATCCAAGCGTTTGATCTCCTCATACCTAACTTTAATTTATATTCGTTAAGAAAATTCCAACATCTATGGCATATAAGTTCAGACCACAACCACACAAACATGCAAATGGAAAATCACTCTTCAGACATTAGCATAAAGATATGAATCAGTTGAATCAGTATATTACCAGCTCTAGATATGAAATATGGAGGAAGCTCCCCTAGTGCAGTTCCAACACCCCACAAAATAGCCTCAAGTTGAATCTGAGCCAATATACTGGTCAGTGGAATCCGGGAACCTTGCAGCGATGAATACATTGGAGGCCCAAAAGCAGTGCAGTTTCTGTCCAGCCATGAAGGACCACTATGCAGCTGAATCGTATCATATAGAGAGCTTTTAATATCAACGCGGCCACACTTTACAGCTTTAATTGTGAATAGAGCAATATGCGGACCTAAATACATCACAAATGTATGCAGACCTGATCCTGCAGGACAGGAAAAGTTTCAAGTTTCAAATACTTTCCAAGTAAAATCACTTGAACATGGTTTTATTAGAAAACAAGAAAAGAATCCAGTTCTTGTGGCAATATTTGTTGCTAAATCAGAAATAGAACAGAGTTCGTTGGCCAAGAATTCCTTCTAAAATGTTGAAAAACTTCTCCATGATTTACGCTAGCTGTAGCTCAACATACAGCCATGGATGAGCCTAAACTCTGACACTCACACCTTTGAAACTTCATATACATTACATGCATGCATCAAGTTCATTATCATCTCTCGCTGACAATTATAAGTCCTTGCCAACCTCAGTTTTCTTTCCAAGCAGGAGTACTCAAAAGTGTCAAATCTTATCTTGATTTACTCTTCCCATACAGCATTTAAGTAACCTGTAAACCTTTGGCAAAAAGTTCCTTTTCATGTGTTTCAAGTCCACAAGAGAGAGTGTACAAGAAATGCAGAACAGAATTAGAGATAAACCTTAGTTCATAAGTATGAGTTGTAATGATAATCCCTATGAATCATCTGGCAAAATACATGAAGAAACAGCAAATACAAAGACAAGAACAATTCTTTTACCTAGACCAATTGACGATGCTACACCAAGTGCCAACCACCATAGTCCAAATCGAAGATAATTAACAAGTTCAAGGACATGCTGTAGTATCAAAAACGTACAAACTTGAAATCAGAATAGGAACACAGCCTTTAATTTCTATTTGAAAGAGTAAGCATTTTATGAACGGGGAATAAACTTAAATCCACAAAACAAAAACACTAGCCAAGTAATGCTTTCTAGAAAGATCAACAATCCATTCTAGCATTTTCAGCAAACTTATCGCCACTAGTTATATTTTCATGAACAAGCGGCAGTCTCAACTAGGTACAAAAATGAAATCAGAATAAGTTCACAGCTTTTAATTTTAACTAGCATTTTACAAATGAGGAAATAAGCACATAAATACACGAAAAAAAACACCTGTGCTCAATAAAATCCAGAAAAATCATGTTACCTCCTGATAAGGGCCATCTATGGTGATGACTAGAATCCCAATAGTTCCTATAATGACACTAATCAGAAACAAAAGCCAGCCATTTTTTGCAAACAATCTCTGGATAAAATGAGCTATAGCCAATACAAAATATGCCAAGGTCTTTATAGGCTGTGCTGCTAGCGTTAGATTCTCTAATTCTTCTTTTTGCTTCTCTCTAATTCCTGCAAAACATAAACAAACAAAAAGATGAACCTTCAATCTACATTATAAAAAAAAATAAACCAAAAATGTAAAAAAACTTTTTAAAAAAGTTTCTCAATTCCCTAAACCATAGGCAAGTAAAAAGAAAAAAGAAAAAGAAAAGAGCCACTTAATTAATTTAATGAAAACACTAAACAAAATTCGCAAAACCCACCTAAAGTTTCTTAATTTCCATCACTAATGCATTAACTAAGCACTAAAACACCACAAAAATTCACTTTTCAAAATACCACAACGCAATCCCAACAAGTCCATCAAATTTCTAATGAACCAAGCAGAGAGTCAATAACGAACCAGCAATCACTTTACTTACTACAAATTGACATGTTGATGTCCTTTTCTTGTGTTTTCGGGATCTCCATTAATTGAAGGGGAGGACGTAAATCAACCGCTCTTTCTTTCTCTTTCACTCTCCTGAACAAATATTCGGTCCCTTTTCAAATTCTACGTGTTGTCGTTCTGAATTTATGAAGAGAAAGAGCCTTGAGAAGAGAGAAAATGGACGGTGTTGGAGAAGGAGCCAAGCAACCCTCCTGCTGAAACTTTTAAAAGAAGAAAGCAACGTTAGCGTGAAGGATACAGCGACAGAGACAGCGACGTTCGGTCGTGTTCAGGATTGCTTCTGTTTTGGTTTTTTTTTTTTAAAAAAAAATAGCATAATAAATTAAAAGATTTGGCATAATAATTTTATTTGAAAAAAGTTTGGTGATTATAATATATTTTTATATATTATAACATATACAAGAAGAGTTTAGTTTTTTTACTGTATATTGTAAGTGTTTTTATTATATATTATAATATTATTTTTGGATCAATTTGGTTTTGGCTGGTCATAATTTTTTTAATTTTTTTATATTTTTTTTGCATGATAAAATAATCATTTTATTTTTAAATAAGACAAAAAAAAAATAATTGACAAAGAGGATGTCACCATAATTTTATATTCTATTACATAGTAAAATAATAAGACAAAAATCAAGGTTTATCTGCGGGGATGTATGGAATATTTTATATTTTTTAAAAATATTTGAATGCTAATCTGCCCTCTAATAAGACAAAATAAAAGAGTTGATTATAAAGATGTTTCGGTATTTTTTTTTTCTTTTGAATATTGTGTGCTTGTCTGATACACGCGCCGACAGTATTTAACCTCACACACACTTCGAGTGGCTCGTGTGACGTCTCCTGGTGGTAAGAAAATGTTCATCCAGCGTATCAACCAGTGCACTGCCATATAATGTTCCTCATGGTGTGGCACGTGGCTGCAGTCAATGGATGGAGTCGTGATAGCAGTAGGTTGAACTTTTTTTTGCCTTTTTCTCTTTCCTTCATGTAAAATTATAGCCCCCCCCCCCATGTTATGGTGTTTTTATTTTCGTCCCTAATTTTATGATTATTTTGTATGTTCCTAATTTATGCAATATAAATTTTGATTTGTTTCAATTGTGTTTTTTTTTATGAAAATTGATTATATATTGTCTTTTTATTTCAGTCCTTATTCTTTTAATTTCTGGATTGGTTTTCAATTCCTTAATAATTTCGATACAGAAGTTTTAATTGTTGCAATTTTATCCTTTAATTGAACTTAATAATATATTTAGTTTTCATTTCAGCCCTTATACTTTTGATTTTTTGATTTTAATTCTTTTATTTTTTATATTTCTGAAATAGTCTTTATTTTTGTTATTTTTATATATGTGTGCTCTTAGCTTTGGTTTTTAATTTTTATTATTTTCTTATTTGTTGAGGTAATATTTTTTTTGAAAAATTTAGCTCTTAAATCTTAGTTTGTGTTTATGATCATTTGAAAATTAATATTTTTTTCTCTTTGTTCTTTCTTTTAGTTTTTTATTTTATTTTCAAGTCAAATGATTTTAATTTTAGCTAATAATTTTTTTTTGTTTTATCATTTATTTTATTTTATTGTTTGTTTTTTTTATTCTTTGATTTAATTTTGTTTTTTCCATTATTAACGCAATAATAATAATAATTTGAGTTTTTTTTGCTTCTTCTTTTGTTAATGTTTTTGAGTTTTTTTTCCTCAGAGTAATTTAACAATTTTAATTATTTTAGTAATAATAGTAATGATATTTTTTTATGTCAAGGCTTTGATGTTGTTGTTGTTGCTGTTGTAATAGGGTGTGTTGATATATTTTATTATACCAAACCTTACATGTATAAATGTTATATTTGATTTTTTAACTAACAAAATCTATTAATTGGTACAATCCCAATAATTATAAAAATTGTTAACTCATCTTGCAACGTAGTGTGAGCAATCTAACTAGTATTTACTAAATATTATTAGTTTTAAGAGCAATGAGATTGTTATCGCGTTTTAAAGATGTGACAACAATTAAGATTTAAGTATTTTCTTAACTTATCAATAAAGATAAGTTGACTAATTTGGTATTTTCTTTTGAATTATTTTAATTTGCTATGAGTTTGGATTTGATTTAATGTAATTAAGCATGAAAATATCTATTAAATTTGGTATCAAGAATTGTGTTTAATTTTGGTCAAGTTTGCTTTTACTTTAAATTTTAAGAATCTAATATAATTTGATATAAATTTTATCAATTAGGGTTGAGGTAATAAAATTACAGTAATTGACTTGAATTTGAATAGTAATATCATATACAACAACAAGAACAATTTGATGTTAAATAGTGGTATAGACATGTCATATGAAAAATGAAATAAACAATTTGTCATGGGTTTGAGTGAAAACTATAATGATATTAATGTTGAAATAATTTAGAGGTGTCAAATTACTGAGCATTAATATTATCTTGTACCAATTGTATGTGATAAGATTTTTGAGATAAATATATATTCTTTTATCCAAAGTAGTTTAGACATTATAGTATTATATGAGAGTAATTAACCAAAATTTATATTTGTCTTAATTTCTATCGAGTTTTAAAATCAATTAGTAGAGATAAAGACATTATTATCGGATGATTGATTGTAAATTATATATGACACTTTGTTTGATTAACCATTTACTAATCAACATGGATATAATTATCTTAAGCCTAGTGACAATGAAGATGATGAAATATTATACATGAATATGACAATAAATATTGTTGATGATACTGTTGATGAATTAATACCTTATGTTTTTAAATTTAGAGATGTTTCTAGTCTAATTTTATTGTTTCTCATGACTTAACACTTGATTATAGATATATACCCAAAAGGATTTGATTTGAATGATGGGAAACATTTAGCAGCGAAAATGAATTGGTTGATACAGTTAAATAGTGACACATTGCACATTCAGTTGAATATCAAGTCTAATATTCAAACTCCATATTTGTTCAATTACATTATATACAAACACATGGGTGTAAGTTTTAATTTTGCAGGGAATGTCATAAAACATTGGATTCATTTGAGATAACAAAATTAAAAGGGTCACACACATTTGTTTTGATATTTATATGAAAAACCCATCATCGGCTTAATACAAATTTTATTGCTAATGTTATTTCAATCCTTTTTATAAATAGTCTATTAATGATGGTTGCAAGAATATAAAATGAAATAAAATTGAATTACAAATATAAATATTACATGAAAAGGCATAGGTTGTAAAACAAAAGGTGTTTGAGCATCTTTATTTAAATTTTGATGTCTTTAGTTATTTTGTGATTTTTTACTTATAAAAATAAATATTTATTATCCTTTTATATTTCATATAAGTTGGTTCAAGTCATATTTTAGTCAAAATAACAACTATATATCTATATAATCATTAAATCTGATTTGAGGTTTGATATGGAAAAGTATCCAAATTAGGTTATTGGATTTTCAACTCAATCTAGGTCCATTTCTTTTTTATTCAAAATACGATCACTTCATTTTTTTCAAAATAAATCTTAGTTTTGATTGATAAGATTTATTCAATTTAACGAAATCATGACTCAACTTGTTAAAATCACTAAAGTTTAACCTAGCCAATATTAAAACTAATTCTAATTAAAAATAACTTGAATTAAACTCTAAGAGAGTGTTCGGGAGTTTGTTTGATAAACATTTTTTTTTAATTTTTTTTTACTTTATAATATTTTTTTGGTGTTTTCAAATTATTTTTGTGTATTGATGTCAAAAATAATTTTTAAAAATAATAAAAAAATTATTTTAATACATTTATAAATGAAAAATATTTTCAAAAATAATATCAACCACACTTATAAAGAGACACTGAATCACATAAACTATATATTAATAAAAAAACTAAAGAAAAATGAGTTTTGTTTTTAATAAAGCGCTATTAATTATAATATATATTTTTTAATATTATACTTAAATATTATATTTTGTTTATGAGGTTATATTATTTTTATAATATAAATTATGGGCTAGATGAATAAAAGATTTGACAAGGTTATTTATTTATTTTTAATTAACTTTTTTTTCAAAGTTCAAAACGAAACCGAAAGCCGATATCTCACCCCGGTGAGCACGAATCAAAAGTGGTATAACGTGTCAAGAAAAAGAGAAGAAACTGACTGTTGAAAATTTAGTCCAGCCTCGAACGAGATGTTAGATTCTCTTTATAAGTTATCAACGGTGGGGAGGTCGGCCTCTTAAAGACAGAAAATAGAAGTGAACAAGAAGATAGAATTCAGTTCAGAAGAAATCCGAAAGACAGAGAGAGTACCTCTTGTTACAGACTCTCTCTCTGTGGTGCGTAAAGGCAAAGCTGGTGGAAAATTCCGATACTCTTTTCACAAGGTTTTGCTACTATATCTCTGATTCTCCTTTTTTGCGTGTGTTTTTGGCTGTGTGGTGTGAGACCATCAAAAAGTGAACATTTTCTTACATTTTTTATGCATAGCTAGGCACAAATACACTTGCTTTCGTGTTAAAGACTTTGGTTTTGATGTGGGTTTTTGATTTAAATGGGATCTATTTGGTCATTACCTGCATTGTCTCTGCTAAATTTTGTTTAGCATTAGTAGAATGATTCTGTGTTTTTGTTTTATTTTAGTAAATTCATTCAAGAAAAGGTTAATCTTTGCTGTCAAGGGAAGGTTTGAAGAGAGTGGAATAGTACTTTATGCTAGCTAGGATTGCTTCCATCTTTTTTAACAACCAGGACAAGATAAAAATTATAGGATTCTGCCAAACATAAAGGATGTGATTGTGGACTGTGGAAAGAAGAGAGCATAGTATCTAAGTTTCGGGGACATGATTTTTGTCGGTGCAATCGTATAACATGAAGGGAAATTCAAGGTATTAAGAGGGGATGACAAAAGTTCTGGTTGATAATGTATGTGAAGGGAGAAGACTGTGTGGGGATTTTGTTGTAGCTAGGAAAGGGAGATACTGGGTTAAATCTGCTTTTTGGTTGTTGCTGTTTTGTTCTTCATATGCTTGTAAATAGTCTTTGTTTACAAGTATCATAGTGATACATAAGCTTTCTTTTGTAGAATCTGAACTCATGGATTTTTTTTGTCTGAACTTCTGCCAGCTGTAATGCTCTATTCATCGCATATCCATCTAGTATCATTATCATCATTGGCATTAAAATTGAAGAAATATTAGTATTACTAGGTTTCTGATTCTATTTTTTTATGTTTGTTCTTCGTCTGAGGTCTATACTGTCTTAAATATGTTGATTTTGGGATACCCACAACCTATACTTATTTTCAAACGCGTTCGCTTATGGGAGAGAGTCTTTTGTTTTGAGCTGAGCTTTAGAGTGGAAGGCTTTTTCACAGGAGCTAGGAGATTGTTGGAATCATTGTTTCTTCTAAATTTTGTTTGAAGTTTTGGTCCTTAGCAATGGCACCTAGAGAATGAGGGAGGAAATTGAAGAAAACAGGGCTGTACTAAAGAATCAGGAGGTGGATAAATTTATTGAGGAAAAACAATTGTAGAAGCTTAAGGGAGTGGGAGAGAAGGAACAGGAGGAGGAGTCGGGTATAGTTAGGTCGGTTTAGAAAGGAATTTCGTTTCAGCAGTGGATATTTCCATTTTTTCAACTATTTCCTCCAGTTCTGGCCTCCCAATCTTAATGTCAAAAATTTTGAGCACATGATGCTACTGAAGTTGCTTAAACAGGGTCATTCAGAACCTGAGAAAAAGATTGGTTGCGTGATCCACGCTTTCTGAGTCCATTTTCATCCAGTGCAGAAGAGTTGCTGCTTCTTCCTCGTTTGGGATGATGGCTTTGTTGATGAACTTAGTTTCCTGAAGAGCGTGGATAATATCCTTCCCTTGCCAAAGGACATGAAAATAAATTCTGATGCTAGCCCATATTTAGGTGGTGGTAAGGGTCACAAAAGATTAGGTGATGGTGTAGGAAGAGGTAAACCTAAAAATTGATCATTTCCTTTGATTTACCTGGGGCTAAAGTTTTCACAGCAGCAAAATGCGGGTTGCTGTCATCAACTTCCCCTTGTCTGCATGTTGATGTGATATTATAAATAGATTCCATGTGGCATTAAGTGGTTTCAGCATGTTCCTTACCACTAAGAGATTAAACTGGATTATCCTCTGTACCTCGATAAACTCTTTTGATTCACTCATCTTAGAAGACCCCAGTGTTTTTGTTCGTGCACGTGTGTGTTACACGAATATGCCTTTAGCTCCTTCACTCTCTTGTCCTTAATGATGTATACAGTCTCATGTATGTTACTATGTGAATAACATGACGTGTTGACTTTTTTGTGAATTCTAACTTGCTCCAAAACATACCCTGGTCCTTCATTGTCTTGTTGATTCATTTTGGATCACAATTTAACTGTTATCCTTAACGCTCCTTCACTCCCAACACCTTCACTCCCAAACTCCCAAGACACTCAAGCATGCGGACATATCTGGCTAGTTGATCTTTTGAGTCTATGATGTTGCAATGATCAAGTTATATGATTTACATGATTACTACTAAAAGTATCCTTTGTCCATATTTCATTGATGCCTGAAGCTAATGTGTTATTAAGATATTGCACACACAGTTTGTAATTATTGTACATCTTGGATGGATTTATACTTGTGAACAAGATGTGAATTTACCCAATTTGGAATTGGAAATCCCCAACTAGTCTGTGCTCAGCTTTTGCTGCACCATCAAAGTGCTTGTGTACTGGGAAGCTGTGCATAACTGTAAGCATGTTATTAAGAATGCGGTGCCCTAATGCTCCTCTATCACTGTTGTTCAGATATCATGGATCTTCAATTGCCAATGGAAAAGGTATCTCTTGGCCTAAATTCCACTGAGGTAAATAACAGGATAAATGTTGTTCTTGTGGCAACTGGCAGTTTCAATCCTCCAACTTTTATGCACCTGCGTATGCTTGAGCTAGCAAGAGATGCATTGCAGTCCGAGGGATACCATGTCATTGCAGCGTACATGTCGCCTGTTAGTGACGCATACAAGAAAGCATGCCTCGTATCTGGGGATCATAGGTTGCAGATGTGTCGCTTGGCCTGTGAAACTTCAGATTTCATAATGGTTGATCCATGGGAGGCAAACCAAAGCACTTTCCAACGTACTTTAACTATTTTGCAAAGAGTAGATGGTTCATTTACTAATGGGAAGAAAATGCCCAGAGAATCAATTAAGGTCATGCTTGTTTGTGGGTCTGATTTACTCCAATCCTTTAGTCTTCCTGGGTTTTGGATTCGTGATCAGGTGAGAACCATATGCAGTAACTATGGTGTGGTCTGCATATGTAGAGAAGGGCAAGATGTTAATAAGATTATTTCTGATGACGAAATATTGAATGAAAACAAGGGTAATATCAGAGTTACAAACGATCTTGTTCCAAACCAGATCAGTTCAACAAGAGTCAGGGAATGCATTTCAAGAGGGTTGTCTATAAAGTACTTAACTGCAGATGGAGTGATTGATTACATTAGAGACAAAGGTCTGTACCGGAACCAAGAGGACAAAAAAGATGATTTCTAATCATATCACAGCTTTGTTCATCAACTATATGTAAGTCTATATTTTGAGCAGTCATAATTACTTGATTGACGAAGCACTGAAAAAGGAAAATACATCTGCAAGTCTGGTTTGTTCTGATTTATTACAATCTAGACTATTCTTTTCTTTTGAATCCTATTTTTATACAAAGAAATATGATTCTCCTGTAGTTCGTACCTTGCCCTCTGTCATGTTATGTCCTTTTCTGCCTGTTTCAATCTGTGGGAGTTCTTCGTTTGTGTTATTCTCCTTTGTTCCGGGTCGAACCATCAAACTTTAGTTCATGCCATTTTTTGGATTCTCTGTCATTGAAATGAATTCATCGGGATTCAGTTGATTAACCCGGCAAGTAACTCTGACGAGGTCAATAGTTTGTAACAAGTTAGGCTCAAAACGAGATTGCTCGTGTTGAATTCTCTGCAGCTAAGTGATCATCTTAAGATACATCTTTCAGGAGCCAACTCATTCATCAATCTGGATATAGATTACCTCGAAGTGTTCTTTCCTGGCTAAGTCTTGGATAAGAAAAAAAAAACGTGTTGATTGACGAGAGAGCCCAAAGATTCAAGAAAGGAATTATAAGATATACGTCAAGAGAATTTTATGCATCCCGCACAGCAGCAGACGTGCTCACCCGTATTGACCAGGGCCACCCTCCATTTCCATGACCTTGCCAGGGTGCCTAAATTGAAGAGTTAAGATTCAATATTATAGTTTGATCGGCTTGGTGATATGCAAGTTGGAATTGAAAAGTATTCGAAGCTGCCTGCCCAATGTCTCCTAGCAAAACCCATAACATAGTGAAATTGAAAGCTACAACTAGCAATAACTCGTGAAAAGAAACAGTGCAGTTCTTTATTTACGCGGTCACATTTTCCCGTGTTAACACAATTTGACCATCTACAAATTCCCATTAAAATTATTGTCATTTGCAAAAAGGTTGCTTCTTCTATAATCATATTTGTTTTGTCAATCCCAGAAAAAATATTTTTATTTTACAAAAAAGGAAACCCTTTTATTTCAAGATTTTTTTTTTTCATTAGAATAAAACAAAATCATTTTAATAAAAATATTAACTTAGATCAATCCAAATCAAGTGGTAAATACAATTTGAATATTACTCGACTTTCCCTAGTTCTATATTTTTTATTCGAAACTACTCATGAAAACTAAAATATTCTAGGCCTTATCCAAGAACGAATATGTACACGCAAATCCTTCAGTTGAGTTTTAATAGTCATCTGGACAATGTAAAATTATATTTGAACATAAAGTTTAAATTTTTTTCTTATTTCTCTCTCTCTCTCTAGAAAATCAGAGTTCTATTCTATTCTATTTCAAAATAATTTTTTATTTTATATAACAATTTTTTTCTAAGCATTTATTAAGCAAATACTTGTATATGTGGAACTTGACAAGTTTATTTATAAAATAACTTGTTGGTATAACTATACTTAATTGATCATGACAAAAACTGATTTGTTACAAGTAAATGACTCAAATTGCACAAGATTGGTTTGTTTTCTACATAATGTCTATGTCAATCTCAATTCCTAAGTTAGTTATTTTTTAATACGAAGTGGTTGGATACACGAAATTAATTTGATGTATTTTTTAAAAAATATCAATTTAAAAAGCAGTTTAACCGCAACGACATTTCCAAATAAGGTATAACTTATCCTAGATTAGATGTAAAATAAATGTAGGATTGACCAATATTCATTTCTCGAAGAACAGCTAGGAGGTTGTTTCAAAATCAAATTTCTTACCGTGAGGTAAGCAACAATACCGAAGTTTGGTGAATGAATTAAGTCATTGTTAATTTACTATTTTATTTGCGTTTATGATTCTTTGACGTGTGGTAGACTTAACTAGGAATTACGTGGGTGAACAAAAACGTGCATGCATGTAGATAAGCTATTGAACATTCAACCTAATTACGTTACGTGCATGCATTTATCACTTACCCTACCCTACCCTAGGTTTAGAAATTATGTATTTTACAAAATAAAATAATGTAATGTAATTCCCATAAAAGAAATAAGCCTTCTCGTTATATAATAATTAAATAAATTAGAGTTAATGAGACTCGAACGTTTTAGTTCTGGAAAACAAGATTGTAAGCTCCTTTGCAGCAACTAGTAATTAATTAATGCTTGCCAAACTGGACACATAGCAAAGGGGAAAGGAATCCAAATCAACTTGTTCTATATTTAAATCAGGATGGCTTTTCTCCCCTTCCTTTTTCGATGGCAATATGGAATAGTACTTGGTCAAGATTAAGAAAGTTTTTCGTCAAGAGAATTTCCCAACATTGTTGTTTTATTTCAAGATATTAGAATATCATTAATATCAAATCCATTTATATATTAAATATAATTTTATATTACAAGAGACGTAACGTGATAACAAAGACCTTGTGATCTGCACGTCAAATTTTAAGTTTTAATCAGGATATGAACTCATCGTAAGAATTTGAACAACTATAATTTTAATCACTTATCTAAAACTATAAAAAAATATTTTCCAGATAATGGTGTTTACCCATTTAAAAAAATATGGTTCTTATATAGAACATGAAAAGCATGTATAGAATTGATTCTATTATTATATGTTCATGAGCTACCCCCATACACGTAAGAGAAGGATAAAATTTGTAAGAATTCCAGAATGGCTGCTGTACAAGCCACCACGAACCTACCATTCTTTCTTGGGACTTCGGGACAAACAATGTGAGAAGCATAGAAGCTGTTAAATATGATATAGAGGTGATAAATTACAAGTTTATTAGGCAATTAATCTCAATTTATTTTTCTAAAAAAAAACAAATCAAAGCAATACCAGAGTTTTATATAAAAAATCAATGATTTTAACGTTGTTGACCAAGTTCCTGAATTTTTTTAGCTTATCATATCATATAAATTTCATTTAATTATTTTTATAAAACTAAAACTCAACTTGTTCTTGAATCAGCATGTAGGTCAGGCTGAATTTAATAACCATATGATCAAAAAATATGAACAGGCAATATTGTAATTCTGCCAAAAATATAGCAACGAGAAAGTGATGAGAAGGACATATTGACACTGTGTTTTTTTTTTTAAAAATATTTTTTTCTCATTTTAAATTTAATTTTTTTAGTTTTTTTAGATTATTTTTTATATTAGCATATAAAAATAATCTTAAAAAATAAATAAAAAAATATTTTAAAAAATAATTTCAATCACACTAAAAAAATCAGATCTTGAATCAAGGTTAGGCCGAATTTGATAACCATGTGATAAAAATAATAATTCAATATTGTAGTTCTGCTAAAAATGTGACGAGAATGTGGTGAGAAAGACGAGAAGAATCAATCTATACATGTTAAAAAAATAAATGTCGTGCATTTAATTTGGGGGACCGACACCATTCTGGGGTTCCAACTTGGCCACCTCTCTTTGTGACCGGTCCCTTCCATAATTGAACAGTGACCCCTTTTCTTTTTTTAATTCTAAATTGAAATTGTTTATATATATATATATATATATTTCCTCAAATCAAGTTGGACTTGATCCACATAATCTAAGTCAATGAAAAAAAATCTACGTGGGCGGGTGTATTGCAAGTCCTGGAAAGAAGCAGGTCAGTCTCCCTTGAATAGGATTATTTAAATGAAGAAGACTCTAAGAAAGCGATTTTCTTCTCTCTTTAAAAAAAGCAAGCGAACAGAAGCTACAATGAAGCTTCCACAGGCGTATCCTTCGCTATAAATATCACCACACAACCCTACCTTTCCCTCACAACACTTTCTAACACCAACAAGTCTGCAGATTCTTTGTTTAGATTCTTTGTTTAGGCCAAGAAACGAACCAAGCAAGAAACACAGAGAGAAGAATGTTTCATAACATTATGGATGCCATTACTGGCGGGAGCAAGAAGATCAAAGGGACTGTTGTGCTGATGAAGAAAAATGTCCTGGATTTCAACGATTTCAATGCATCAGTTCTCGATCGTTTTCACGAGCTGCTAGGCCAAGGGGTCTCTCTGCAACTCATCAGTGCTGTTAACTCTGATCCCTCCGGTGAGCCATCGATATATATTTCTTTATTTTCTTGCTTTTTCAACCTCATCAGGAGCCATCTTAGTTGTAGTTTACTGGCATCCATGCATGGTGCTAGAATTTCACCTTGGATGAAGCAAAGCATGCAAAATTGTAGCATATCAAGGAAATCAGATAAAGAAGAGCCAAGATCTTGTCCATAGTATCTGCCTGTTAAAGACTAATTAATACAATATTTTTTAAAGATTTAATTAGTCATTGACGAGCACTTAATATATTATATTTGTTCTTGGAAAAAGTATAGCTCGTGTATTAAAATCACAGACAAGTTGATTTGGTACGGCATGCAACCCACCACTGCTACTGTTTTATATGTATGGATGAGACCACGGAGAGGGCTAGGGGCATTAAAAGATTCTGATATTATATACACATGGAAACGCATTGTGCTTGGACTAAATTTATCTATATTTTACCAATATTTTATTATAATTTTCTCTGCATTTAACTATATTTTATTATAATTCTTGGACGTGCTATTATTTTTATATTGCCCACATGACCACAGTATTCCTAGGCTTACCCATCCCACCTTATCTTTTTCTACGATGATGCCTGCCCATCCTCGTGCTTGCTAATAATATATTGGTAAATGCAGCCATTGGAGGTTTCTTTTTCATGGTTTGATAAAGTGGGGAGAAAGAAAAAGTTGGCTCCTTCATGGAGCAACTTGATCTGCTGCTCTTAATTGTAGAATTATAGCCTGATATAATCATGAAGCCAGAGATTATTGCTCTATTAATCTTTGACCTGAAGAGAAACCTCATGTTTTTTGATCGGTCAAAGATAAGGAAAAAAAATATTATTTTCAGTGCATGAACATTTGAAGATGCATATGCCCATATAGTATTATTAATTTGTCGTCTCATTCAACAGCGTAAATAATTTGATAGTGATTTTGATATGCATAAATTCAACGACCTTTCTGCGAACCGCAAGCCGCCACCTACTGGAATTAAAAAAAATAGTTTGTAATTATGATAGAAGTAAATGGACCTGCGGTTTCCTGAGATTACACCGGAATTAGCTATCTAAATTAGATTTTGGTGCCTTTTGTAGAGAATGATTTGAAAGGGAAGCTAGGAGAGCCTGCATATTTGGAAGAATGGATTACTAACATCACTTCGTTAACCGCCGGCGAGTCGGCTTTCAACGTTACATTTGATTGGGACGAGGAGATTGGAGTTCCAGGGGCATTCCTGATAAGAAACCATCATCACAGTGAATTCTACCTCAAGACTGTCACACTTGAAGGTGTTCCTGGCCATGGCCCAGTCCACTTTGATTGCAACTCGTGGGTTTATCCTACAAAACGTTACAATTATGATCGTATTTTCTTCAGTAACCAGGTAATTATGCAACCATAGAAAAGCTGAAGGTAGTTGTAATTTTTTTTTCCCTGAGCTAACAAATCCTGATACATTTATATAGAATTACCTGCCGCACGAGACACCTGCACCGCTACGTAAATACAGGGAAGAAGAACTGGTTAAACTGAGAGGGGATGGAAAAGGAGAGCTTAAGGAATGGGACCGCGTTTACGACTATGCTTACTACAATGATTTGGGAGATCCTGACAAGGGTGCAAAGTATGTCCGCCCTGTTCTTGGTGGATCTTCTGAGTACCCTTATCCTCGCAGGGGCAGAACAGGCCGAGCTCCTACAAAATCAGGTCATTACCTGCTGAGCATCATCTCGATTTCATGTTATCAATGACTTGTGATTTTATTTTTTGTTCACACTTGTACAATCTCCGTAATCTGTGCAGATCCCAACACTGAGAGCAGAGAGCCACTTCTGATGAGCTTAAACATATATGTTCCAAGAGATGAACGATTTGGTCACCTGAAGATGTCTGACTTCCTTGCTTATGCACTGAAATCCGTCGCTCAATTTATCAAGCCTGAACTGGAGGCTTTATGTGACAGCACCCCTAATGAGTTCGACTCCTTCGATGATGTGTTGAAACTATACGAGGGAGGGTTTAAGCTGCCTGATGGTCCCCTGCTGGAAAATCTTAAGAAAAACATTCCCTTGGAGATGCTCAAGGAAATTTTTCGAACTGATGGAGAAGGCCTTTTCAGATTTCCAAAGCCTCAAGTGATTCAAGGTTTGAACTAAAGCATTTAACTCTATGCCTGTGCTGTTTTTAGACAGTCACGTTCTCTTTTTCAGCAACTTAATTGTGATATATTATGCAGAGAGCAATTCTGCTTGGAGGACTGATGAAGAATTTGGTAGAGAAATGCTGTCTGGAGTGAACCCTGTTATCATCCGTCGTCTTGAGGTACGCTGAAGCTGCAGCAAGTTTCTCTTTCTGCAAAATTTATATTTTTTGTTTTGCTTGTTTCTAAGAACAAATTATTGCAGGAATTCCCTCCCAAAAGCAAGCTAGACAGAAAACTTTATGGTGATCAAAACAGCACCATAACTGAGGAGCACATCAAGGATAGGCTGGATGGACTGGCCATAGATGAGGTAAGCTATCTCTTGATTGGTTTCTTCGGCAACTATGTTTAGAATCGGATCTGTGAAATACTTTGATTCACGGATGGAATTGATGAATTTAATCATCTCAGAAGACATGTTGTAGCTGAAATACTTTGCTTTTGAATAGGCGATCGAGAAGAACAGGATGTTCATATTAGATCACCATGATGCATTGATGCCATACCTGAGGAGGATAAACACCACTACCACAAAGACTTATGCATCAAGGACTCTGCTTTTCTTGAAAGATGATGGAACTTTGAAGCCTCTTGTAATTGAGTTAAGCTTGCCCCATGAAAAAGGAGATGAATTTGGAGCCATTAGCAAAGTCTACAGCCCTGCTGAACATGGTGTTGAAGGCACCATTTGGCAGCTGGCTAAGGCTTATGTGGCTGTAAACGACTCCGGTTACCATCAGCTTATTAGCCATTTCTTGAACACTCATGCTGTGAGTGAGCCATTTGTGATTGCAACAAATAGACAACTCAGCGTGCTCCACCCAATCTTTAAACTTTTGGAACCTCACTTCCGTGACACAATGAACATCAATGCGCTCGCCAGGCAGACGCTCATCAATGCTGGTGGAATCCTGGAATCAACAGTTTATCCTGCAAAGTATGCCATGGAAATGTCATCAGTAATTTACAAAAACTGGAACTTCACCGAGCAAGCACTTCCTGAAGACCTGAAGAAGAGGTAAACCTTAGTTTATTCGTAAAGGCTAATTCATAGCTGTTAATAATTAACTTGCTAGAATCTTAGAACTTGGAATTAAAAAAACACAGAGAAATGCACGAGGAACTTAGACTTTGGTTAATTCTGTGATAACGCCGAATTTCATTTCAATGACATATGCTACCTTGTTTATTCAGAGGAATGGCAGTTGAGGATCCAAAGTCTCCACATGGTGTTCGCCTACTGATAGAAGACTATCCATATGCTGTTGATGGGCTAGAGATATGGTCAGCAATCAAAGAATGGGTCAGAGACTATTGCTCAGTCTACTACAAGAATGATGAGATGATTCAAAAGGATTCTGAACTGCAATCATGGTGGAAGGAAGTGAGAGAGGAAGGGCACGGTGACCTGAAAGATGCAACCTGGTGGCCTAAGATGCAGACTCGTGAAGAGCTGATAGACTCATGCACCATAATCATATGGATAGCATCAGCTCTCCATGCAGCTGTCAATTTTGGCCAGTACCCTTACGCAGGCTACCTCCCCAATCGTCCAACCGTAAGCCGGAGGTTCATGCCCGAGGAAGGCTCTGCTGCGTATGAGGAGCTCAAGTCGAACCCTGACAAGGCCTTCTTAAAAACAATCACTGCACAGTTGCAAACACTTCTTGGAATCTCCCTCATAGAAATTCTGTCAAGGCATTCCTCAGACGAGGTGTATCTTGGACAGAGAGACAATCATGAATGGACAGCAGACAAGAAAGCTTTAGAGGCGTTTGAGAAATTTGGAAAGAAACTGGCAAAGATTGAGGACAATATGTTTGACATGAACAGAGATGGGAAATGGAAGAATCGTGTCGGTCCAGTCAAGGTGCCATACACCTTGCTGGTTCCTACCAGTGCAGGTGGTCTCACTGGAAGGGGAATTCCTAACAGCGTCTCGATCTAAATCTTCTCCAGAAGACTATTTATTTATTCAAGTTTTACTCATTTGTTGGTACGAAAGCGTTCACTGGTTCTTTTTAGCATCTAAGGCACATGTGCTGATGCAATGAATTTCATAAATAATACAGAGTAAAATTTGTTTTTCTGTTATTTCATTGTAGTTGAATTTACTTAAACAATAAACATTGTACTTGCCGATGAGCTAATTAGCTGACCAAGCAGACTTTAAAGCAAATTCCCTTTTCTTGATTTAAGAACTCAAAATGCTCTGACACATTTTCTCTTCCTAAGTTAGGAACTACAAGTAGAAGTGGATCTGTGATGATGAAAGCTTGTTCTTGTTTCTGCTCTAACATTTTCCATAGCTCTTCATTGCAAAAGAGACTCTTGAAATCAGTTCCCCCCTCCTTCAACTTGTTGAATGATGCATGGACAACTGTTCTCTTCAGAAAGCCTTATAAGGCCTGCTCCTATTTTTATAAACAGAAGCAGAAGGTCCTGGCCAACATTCCTTTACTCAATTAAAAAAATTAAAACAATTACATTTTGAGAAGTCTAAATATTCACGAATTGACTTGGCCAACCAATAACCCGAGCCTCAGGCTTGATCCGACAACTATGCACAAAATAAGTAAACAATGGCAGGTAAATGTTAGTCTACTCAAGTCTGATTCAGAGCTGTGTGGACCTCCAATGACTTATTTTGTCGTCGATTGCTCCTTCATTAATTGTCTCAATGTACGTCTTCAAATCAAATTGAATTTGATATGATGAAAATTCTCTTATTTAATGTCATCAAAATAAAATAAAAAATCACATGTGGAGTTGTAGAGTACCTACCTGTCCTTGTAAAAGCAGGTCAACTCTAAAGGGAGCTCAACTAGTCAGGTTTTAAGGTTGTTTTTCAATAATCATGAATTTGAGTTTTTCTAGAATAATTATTGAAAGTTTATATAATTATTAATTTTAAAATTTATGGAAGAAATTGAGATAAATGTATGTAAAATGACAGGAATACTCAAGTTAATCAAAAAAGAAGAAGAATAAGTAGGTAGGCCAGTCTTCACAAGTCTAGAAAGATTAGCAATAGGGCAAATTCAATATGAAATAAAGGCTTAAACAAAACTCATCTTTTTTAAGGAAATGCTACGTGGACAAGTGAAGTTTCTCAGTCTTTACCACATTTATATCCCCTCTTTATAAATACCTTCTCCACTCACCCTAGTTTGCATCACCAGCCAAGGTTTAGATTCTTTGTGTAGCCCAAGAAGAGAGCAGCCAAGCAAGAGGGAAAGAAATGTTTCAGAACATTGTTGATGGCATCGCATCATGCTGTGCAGGAGACAGTAAAAAGAAGATCAAAGGCACTGTTGTGCTGATGAAGAAGAATGTTTTGGAATTCAACGACTTTCATGCTTCGGTTCTTGATCTTGGTCATGAGCTGTTAGGTCATGGAGTCTCTCTGCAAGTCATCAGTGCTGCTAAAAGTGACCCTCCAGGTATATATACTACAGTTCTTTCATCATTTTGTTGCTGATTCAGTACTTGATTCCTTTTCAATCTCAATTTTTTTTCTTTTATTGTTCGATGAAGTTCATTAGAGGCACCTAGAGAGCTAGAATAAGCATCCAAGAGAGGAAATTTATACAAAAAGCCAAAGGGGAGAGTATAAGCCATATGACTGGAGATGAACAAGAGCTAGACAAGCTAGACATACCAGAAAAAAACACCAGAAAAACCTTATCCTGCTCTTCAAGATCAGGATTTCATCATGAGAGTCAGTCCATAACCAAAAGAAAGGATGTGAGCTGCAGATCATGGCTCATTTTGCCAATAGTCAGCTGAGCTTCATACAAATAGTGAATAGGTCCAGGGGCTGTAGAGCCAGAAGCCTGAACAACTAAACCTAGCTACTAAGCACCCCAAAAGACCACTCAACAACAGTCAGCAGCAGATTAATATCCACAAGGGATAAAACCAGAGACCAACAAGATCAACCAAGCAGAATCAAATACAGTTTGCAGCAGATAATCATAATCAAATAGCATATTAATCCTTGAGCCAAAAAAACCTTGGGAGACTGAGAAAACTAGTAAATTTGCTGGTGGGGAGATCAAAAGAAGTTTAAATTAGCAATGGCAACATTATTTATGCTTGATTCTCTATACTTTACCATTTTCCAGGTGTGGTTTATAGTTGACCTCAGATATGTATATGTGCTAAAGTCATTAAACTCGTACTTTCCAATGACCCGACTCGAGATTTATAATCCATTCTGGACCGGGCGGGTCACTGCTAGGTCCGACCCGGCAAAGTATAATATACATGGCTGGAAGTAAAGCAAGCAAAAAGGTTGCTTCTTCAAAGCAGTCGACACCAATTGTTTTCTCGAGAGTCCGATTGATATTGTTTTTCAATATGTTTTTTATTTTGAAATATATTAATATATTAAAATGATTTAAAAATATTAAAAATTAATTTAAAATAAAAAAAAATTATTTTTCTTAATATCACTTTTTTTTTTTAAGATTCCAAACACACTAAGTATTCTTGTTGAAGTGACTCGTTGATTTATATGGGCACTAAATCATCACTTCATTGTTGTGCCTGGAGAAGCCTGAGACCCACTTCGGCCACTTTTTTTCATGCTTGTGTGCATCATGGTAGGGACTAGGAACGTTGACGCTGTGACAAGTCTTCATAGTCATTGCTATGTTACTTTATGAAAATCCATGAAACATGCTTGAGGCTAGAAATTAAGGCATATATCAAGTGGATATTTCCTCGTGGATACAAGGTAGATATATATATATATTTGGATACAAGGTAGAAATTATGTAGGTAGTATCAATTTTGCACCCAAACTATTTTTTATATCTACCTCCAAAATATTTTAATTTCTCGATAATGATTTTTGTAAGAATTACTTGAAAGAAACCATTGATTAAATTCTCAATAAAATGGTGTCGTTTTATATGAGAAAAACTTATAATTTGGATGGAAATATGGATGAAAGTCTTTAATTGAGAATTTCTGAAAATTTAAAAGAATAAATTTTCTTAATGGTTAAATTGAAATTCACTATATGGTTGGAGGGTATTTTTAAAGTTTTCCATGGTTTCTATATTGTCCATGATGGCTATATTTATTCCTAGGTTTGACACGTGTCACCTTGGCCCTACATTCTCATACCAATTGATTTATTAGAAAAAAATATGACGTGTTCATACTCTATCAAATTTATGATAATATAAAAATTTGAAGAAATCAACTTGTGTTTATCTATTCATGTATTATTTGTTGGCAACTACAACAAACATTCAATATGAACATGACTTTCAACAACCTGCCCTGAAATATATCATTGACTACCATATTTAATTTTGCATGATGTGTATTGGCACCAATAGCTATGTAGCTTAATTAATGCGCTGATAGAAAGAATAGCATGTTTCGAATTTAAATTATTTTATGTATTTTTTATTAAAATTTAAAATAATTTGGATTTGATTTATTTATTCGGATCCATAAAATATATTTTTCAAGACTAAAATTTCTTCACATTAAAAAAAATTATAATTACTTTTGTAATTTTTGAAACAAACATTTACACTAAGTGGCTATTAGGGCATCTCAATGAAACAAAGGTCTTGGAGGTTCATTGCAACTTCGGGATGTTTGAGAATAGGAAATGTTTTTGAAAAAAATTAAATTTTTTTATTTTTATTTTAAATAAAAAATTAGTGTTTTCATATTTAATTATCAAAAATAATTCTAAAAAAATATAAAAATATTATTTTAATATATTTTTAAACAAAAAATATTTTTAAAAATAACCTAGATACTTCAAATAAATCCTTGATGCATTTCTGCTGAACACATGATTCATGATGTGCATGATTGTGAAGCTATGTCACTCTGCGTGCTTTCAACGAAGAGGAAACCGAGTTTAAACTCATGATCGTCGTCACTTCTTTGTTGTGCCTGGAGAAGCATGAGACCCACTTCTGCTACTGTTTTCATGTTTATGTAAACATCATGGCAGGGACACTTTTTCATGTTTGTGTAAACATCATGCTTTATTGCCACTACCACGTTACCCCTAGAACTGTTTTAGTTTCTCAATTATGAATTTTCATTAGAATTTCTTGATAGAAAGCATTACATTTTCAAATGATGAGACTTTTTTTCAAAAAGTACGATTAGAATGGAAATATGGATGAGATGCCTTGAAGATTGAAAATTTCTGAAGAATTAAGGGTAAAATTGATGCCAAGAATACATATTTGATGATAAAATTAAGACTTTCTGTATAGTTGGGAGGGTGTTTGTGAAGTTTTAACATGATGACCGAATTTATTCCTCTGTGGACCCATTCACCAAGTTTCTTATCCCATCAAACTTATGATATGTGCCCTACATGCTCATGCATATCAATTGATTTATTAGGAAACCTGTGACATGTTTCTAGAGATCTCAGATAATTGGCTGATGCAGAGATCTTGTTGGATTTTATGAGATAAGGACTTGCTTTATTGTCTGTTAAAGTAGAGAAATCAAAAAGCTTCATAATTTGATGGTGGATTGTTAGTAGATGGGTCATGAAACTTGACTAGCTGTGCTTTTTGTAGAATTATAGCTTGATTTGCTGGGCTAATTTCTTTACTTGTTATAACTTCTTTAATGGCTGGCCATGGTTACAAAATCTAGCATGATTTTCCGGTCAACTCGATGATCTATATATATGAATTTTAGTTCGAACCAGCTTTTATTTCGAGTTGTTTTTTTTTTAAAAAAAAAAACGAAATGAAAATTGTTGATATTTACGATTAATTCAGATAGGAGAAAGTAGGTTTTGTAATTTTTGAAACAAACGTTCTTGAAGGACATCTGACTGAAACAAAGACAAAGTTCTTGAAGGGTCATTGCAACTTCATCTGAACTAACTAATAAGATGGCCAAATTCAAGAATGCTGGATCATTGATCATGACGGATCAAATTTGTAGCCCGTCACTTATGACTGTCACTGTAAATGGAACTGCAATTTCTCAAGAAAATTAAACTGTTTAAGTGGATTTTGGTGCCCCTTTTGTAGAGAATGGTTTGAAAGAGAAGCTAGGAAAGCCAGCAAATTTAGAACGTTGGAGAACTGCCAGCGACTCCTTAATCGCCAGCGAGACGGCCTTTGAAGTTAACTTTGATTGGGAGGAGGAGATTGGAGTTCCGGTGGCACTCCTGATAAGAAACAATCATCACAGTGAGTTCTACCTTAAGACTGTCACACTTGAAGATGTACCTGGACAAGGCCGATTCCACTTTGTTTGCAACTCTTGGATCTACCCTGCAAAACATTACAATTATGATCGTATTTTCTTCACTACCAAGGTAATTATGCAACCATAGAAAGCTGAGGGTAGCTGTAAATATTATCCTGAGCGAACAAATTCTGATACATTCGTACAGACTTGTCTGCCGCAGGACACAGATGGACCGCTACGTAAATACAGGGAAGAAGAACTGGTTAAATTGAGAGGAGATGGAAAAGGAGAGCTTAAGGAATGGGACCGCGTTTACGACTATGCTTACTACAACGATTTGGGAGATCCTGACAAAGGTACAAAGTATGTCCGCCCAGTTCTTGGTGGGTCTTCTGAGTATCCTTATCCTCGTAGGGGAAGAACAGGCCGAGCAGCAACGGAATCAGGTCATTACCTTGTTGAGAATCTTACAATAGAAACAGAACTCAGATTTTTATACTGTTTAGCTGTGTTATTTATCTTTCTTGTTATTTCTAAAGTTGTTATATGATCTTATCACTCAAGCAGATCCCAACAGTGAGAGCAGGCTGCCACTTCTGACGAGCTTAAACATCTACGTTCCTAGAGATGAACGATTTGGTCACCTGAGGATGGCTGACTTCCTTGGTTATGCACTGAAACTCGTAGTTCAAGTTGTTAAACCTGGACTGAAAGAATTGTTTGACAGAACCCCATTTGAGTTTGACTCTTTTGATGATGTATTTAAACTCTATGAGGGAGGTATTAAGCTGCCTCACGGTACCCTAGTAGATATCAGGGAAAAAATTCCCTTGCAGATGCTCAGGGAAATTTTTCGAACTGATGGGGAGAATCTTTTTGAGTTTCCAATGCCTCAAGTGATTGAAGGTTTGAACTAAAACACTTAACCTCACTGTTTGGACTATATTTACATACATGTTCATTTATCTCTTCATGAAAACTTAAATTGCGATGTGTTGTTTTACAGGGGATAAGACTGGTTGGAGGACTGATGAAGAATTTAGCAGAGAAATGCTGGCTGGATTAAACCCTGTTGTCATTCGTCGCCTTGAGGTACATGAAGTTCCAAATTTATCTCTCTGTACAGAGAAGAATTTGGGGAGTTAATGGATTTCATATCTTCCTGTTCTTTATGTCTAATAATCATTGTTTGGAATGCAGGAATTCCCCCCGAAAAGCAATCTAGACAGCAAACAATATGGTGATCAAAACAGTAAAATAACTGAGGAGGATATTAAGAATAATCTGGAGGGACTGACCACAGATGAGGTAATGGTATCTAGATTAGTTTCTTTGACAATTCAGTTTACTATCAGATTAAGGATGCTTCACAGATGAAGCCGGTGAATTTAATCACCCCAAACTAGCCATTGTAGCTAAAATGGTTTTTGTTGCATAGGCAATCAAGAAAAACAGGATGTTCATATTAGATCACCATGATGCACTAATGCCATACCTGAGGAAGATAAACACTCCTTCAAAAAGTACTTACGCCACAAGGACTTTGCTTTTCTTGAAAGATGATGGAACTTTGAAGCCACTTGCAATTGAGTTAAGCTTGCCCCATGAAGAAGGAGATGAATTTGGAGCCACTAGCAAGGTTTACACCCCAGCTGAACATGGTGTTGAGGGCTCCATTTGGCAGCTGGCTAAAGCTTATGTGGGTGTAAATGACTCCGGCTATCATCAGCTTATCAGTCACTGGTATGTTTCGTTGGCAAAGAAAAACCATCTATTAGAAGGAAAAATATTGATGCAGTTGATTGATCCATTTCTGTTCCTAAATTTCTTGTTTCGATAACAGGTTACATACTCATGCTGCAATTGAACCATTTGTGATTGCAACAAATAGACACCTCAGTGTGCTTCATCCAATATATGAACTTTTAAAACCTCACTTCCGGGATACGATGAACATAAATGCTCTCGCTAGGCAGGTGCTCATCAATGCTGGTGGAATCCTGGAATCAACCGTTTATCCTACGAAGTATGCCTTGGAAATGTCATCATCACTTTACAAAAGCTGGGATTTCACTCAGCAAGCACTTCCTGAAGATCTGAAGAAGAGGTACTACATCCTAGTGTATTAATAAAGGCTAATTCATCGCTGTTCATAATTTGTTGGAACTTGAAATTAAACAACATAGAGAATTTTGAGCTGATAACAACTCCAGAGACTATAGAATCTGAACTTTGACAAATGCTGTGATGATGGTTTATTATATTTTCAATGACATTCTGCCTTGAATTATTCAGAGGAGTAGCAGTTGAGGATCCGAATTCTCCACATGGTGTCCGCCTACTGATAGAAGATTACCCATATGCTGTCGATGGGCTTGAGATATGGTCCGCAATCAAAGAATGGGTCAAAGATTACTGCTATTTCTACTACAAAACTGATGATAGAGTTCGAAAGGACTCTGAAATCCAATCATGGTGGAAGGAAGTGAGAGAGGTAGGGCATGGTGACTTAAAAGATGCACCCTGGTGGCCTAAGATGCAGACTCGTGAAGAGCTAATAGAATCATGTACCATAATCATATGGGTAGGATCTGCTCTTCATGCAGCCATCAACTTCGGGCAATATCCTTATGGAGGTTTCCTTCCGAATCGTCCAAGCATGAGCCGTAGGTTGATTCCTGAGAAAGGCTCTGCCGAGTATGAGGAGCTCAAATCGAACCCTGAGAAGGCTTTCTTAAAAACAATCACTTCCCAATACCAAACACTTCTTGGAATTTCTCTTATAGAAATTCTGTCAAGGCATACATCAGATGAAGTGTATCTTGGGCAGCGAGACACTCCTGAATGGACCACAGACAGTAAACCGATGGAGGCCTTGGATAGATTTCGAAAGAAACTGACAGACATTGAGAAAAGGATTTTTGATATGAACAAAGATGATAAATTGAAGAATCGTTTTGGCCCAGTCAAGATGCCATACACTTTGTTGGTTCCTACCAGTAAAGAGGGACTCACTGGAAGGGGAATTCCCAACAGTGTTTCCATCTAAATCTGCTCCAGAACACTACCTATATCATTTTAATATCTTTTGTTGTTATGGAGGAACTTAAGTGGATATACAGCATTTTCAATAACCAATATCTGTATTTCCTATCAGATGGGGCACATATGCATGATGTCATAAGCTTCATAAATAATGCAGAATAAAAGTTATTTAGTCCTCTGATTGGCACTGAATTAACTTAAACATTGCGCATGTTGTAATTGGCTAATTTGCAGATCATGAAGTGTTTGTGCTTCCGATGGCTTGTTTCACCAGAACCAAATTCAAGTAGACCAAACAGATGTTGCCAGGAAATACATTTCTTGCTTCAGGAGCTCAAAATGCTGGCACATTCTCTTCCTAAGAGAAAAACTGCTAGATGAACAATTCCATGTGGAAATCTTCCTCTTGTTATTGCTGCTATTGTGAAGAAGTGATCCTAGGAATCAGAAAACTATCTTACGAGAAAGCCTTTCAGGGGTTTGCATGCTTAAATTCTATTTCCGAGTTGCTTGCTATGCTGTTACAAATAACCAACATTCTGCTTAATTTTAAGGGACAAGTACTGACAAATGAGTTCTAGTCATTCCCCTACCATGCTAAGTAAGATGAAAACATGGGAAGGGAAAGATCTTACTGATTGAGCCTCCTATTACAACTTATAATCTATGTTTTTGTTTCCCTTCTATTTCTTTTATTGATGAAAGTCATCCCTTAAATAGTCTGTTCTCAGCTAAATCTGACGAGACTAGTAACATTGCAGACATGCTTCACTAGCTTGCTGTTTGACACAGATTCAAAACCAGAAAACCGAGTTTCTAAGCAAACCTAAAAGAGTCTGTTAGTATGTCTCTAATAGCATTATTGAATGTAGGTTTTTTTTTCCATCTTCAGTGGCAATTTCTTCCCGAGTGTAATGCTAAGCTATGACAATGAAAGTTCGAGTAACATGAACAATCAACTACACTCATCAAAATGTTTTGTGAGAAGAAATTAGAACATACAAGATTGAACCACGGAAAAACATGGGACATGTAATCATAAGTTTTTGATGCATCAGCATCCAAAATGGTAAAGCAATACAAGATTTAAAACTACTTGTCCTTAACAGGGGGTAAAATCGACTGAGGTCGGCAGTAGACTTCAACATTCGAGCAAGGTAAAGATGCTCTTACACTTTCCATTGAAATATCATACTCATAAAGAACTCGGAACTTTTGGTGTAGTAAAATAGATTTTGTTTCCTTGAATTCTCGAGTCTTTACCGAGTATGAAACAATCTGACCGAAGGGACCTATGAAAAATGCATGATTTTTATTTCTTCTTAACCTGATCCATGTTTTCTTCTCCAAATCCAACTTGAGATGCGCACTGCTTTTTCATGAGTCATATACTGATCAACACGAAAGAGCTCTCCGCAAGTTTCGACCAAATACACTCCATACCAAGGCCCGCCTCGCAAACTAGAATCCTCTCCGTCAACTACCAAATTCTAAAACGTAATGCCCAAGTTGCTAATCTTAACTAGAAGTAGTTTTCCGAAGAAAGTATACATGTAAACCTCCCCATTACAAGTACCAACGCATTCTAGTGTATCTGCTACTCCTACTTCCTCAGCAATAGGAGGCTCCAAGTCGTGTTTAGTCCATGTAATATCCCAGGCTTACAAAACATGAAATAGTGGAGATGATTTCGAATGATGCCAAAGAACACAATTATGCAGTTCGGATCATCAGGAGGCATTGTGAGTAAACAACAGTTGAAAGCAATCGGTTTTCGCGGCGGTATCTTTTGCATGGAGATGGGATTCAAAAGAAAACAATCATCTCTATTTTTATGAGCTAGAACTAACCAACCGTGCGAACATGTGGCTATCTGCATATCTTGCATCTCACGAATGTGAGTCTGGCTTTGTCCATGCTCTCCTTGAAAGTAAACAAGCAATGGATGGGGTCCTAAGGCAGGTGGCCTATGCAGCTCAGTTTGTTGCTTTTCTTCTCCTCTACTAGCTTCCATTGAACTTGACGCAGTGAAAGAAAAAACAAGCAGGTGTGCATTGCACCCAGATCTTTAGTAGGTTGAGGCAGCCGGTAATTTTCTTTCTTGCTTGAGAATAATGATTTCAATTTCTACTTTTGACTGTCTTGGCCCATGGCCTGTCACAACACAGCAATTCTGAGCCAGAAATAGAATTTGCTCAATATAAAATGGGCTTAAGGGCTCCCGTTTCTATTTTCCTCTCTCTTTTCTTCCTCAACCAAACAAGCAATACCCACAAGGGTTTAATCGCTAAACTGAAGGGATATGGCTAAGAAGGATTTGTTCTCTCGTTGTCTCCTTCTAACTAGAATTGTCACTCAGTTCCAGTGAAGGTTTTTGCTCACTTCTAACTAATCTCCTTTTCTCCCTCCAAAAATGGCAAAAACACCCATCTCTCTCCTCCTCTTAAGACGCCTAACTCTCACTTCCCAAAACCCAAAACCCCCACCACTCTCTCTCCCACTCCTTAACAACCTTTACCTTAAACCCTACTCAACCACCACGACTGCTAAGCCCTTGACAGAGCAACCAAAACCCAGCTCTCTGCCTGGTCGAATGAGCTTCGTCTTTGATCAAATTGATGCCACTGAACGTGAACGCGCTGAAAAGCTCCAAATCCTCCAAAAGATCCGTGCTTGGCGCCAATCCAAAGACACCCCACGAGAAGAACTGTAAGAAATAGTTGCTGCCCCAAACCCAGAATTTGATGGGGCTCAAAAAACAGCAATGATTAACTCTCAAAATGAAAAACCGGAATCTGGGCTACGTGATGATGGTGATTCTAGTGTTGATTTTGAAGAGTCTTGTTTGATTGAGTTGAAAAGGAAGAAAGTGGAGTTGGTGCATCCATGGCCGGAGTGGATAGAGTTGATGGAGAGGTTGGTGCAACAGAATTTTTTTGATCCTGGTAGGAAAGTTGGGGACAATATGGTAGAAAGTTCGGGACTTGATGTTTCTGGGGTTGGGAATGAGAGTGATGGTGATGGTGTTGGGATTGATTTCAATAATTTCAGGGCTGTACAGACTGCTTGTATTAATTTTGGCAAAGACCGGTTCGATATCTTCAGGTTTGTGGAACTTGTGTTCTTGTTTTAAAGTTAGTTACTTGATTGCTGAAAGTGAATGAAAAATCAATGTTTAGTTTACTCCTGTCTCAGTCCATTGAATTGTATATTATTTTTTCGAGGAAGGTTTTCTGTGAGTGTTGCTAGATATTTGATTGTAAATGCAAGTTGGGGGACAGTATAGTACAAATTAGCTATAATTTGTTAGAAGTTTTGAGGTGATAGTGATCTGTGCTTCCCTTTGTGATATTTATCGCTACAATTAGTTCATCAAGAAACGAATGGGAGAAGATGGCTGAAATTGATTTTGTGAACTGTAAAATAGAACCTGCAGGAATCTACTGATATATGCACGTTACCGTACTATCTTTGCTAAACTAAGATTTTGGATTGTTTTTCATTATTTCTGTTTTCTCAAATTGAAATAGCATCAAGTGTGACATTTTTTTCCTGAATCTGAGAGCTGTAGCAACGAAATAATTTTTTTTATATATACATTTAGCATGCCTATTACAATAATGAAATGATTAAGGAGTTGATTTTGAGGATTTCAAGTGTTTTCAGACTACTACTCTTAGTTTTGGCAGAGATCAGTTGGATATCATGAGTTTGGTTGATAGATTTCATATTGTTGTTATAATAGTTGCTGACTTGGTTGCTGAAATGAAATAAAGAGCATTTATTTGTTTCGTTCTTTGTGTATGTGTCTGGGAATGCATATGATTTTATGTTTTTTTGAAGTGTTATGGGATATGGATTATATCTATATATTATTTGATAGAAGAATCTGGTTAATTAGATGTTTTGAAATTTCGTTTGGTTTCTGATTTTCATGTTCATGTTTTCTAATCAAAATGGATAAAGTATTTTGGTTTGAGGCTGAGCTGAATTCTGCCAGTATTTAGTTTCTTCAGCAATGGAATTGGACTTTGTAGATTTGGAGTCTGGTGAATTCAGCTGTAGCAAGGTTCATCAAATTGTGAAAAGAAATTAGCTGCTTTTAGCTCTGTGAACTATACAGTCTAAGACATAGATGGTTCAATCTTTGCTGATCTAAGCCTTTTAGGCTATATGTTCAATTCTCTGATTTCCATGTGTAAACAACGTCCAGAATCCTAGATGTATGTAACAACAAAAGTTCTAAATTTGTATTTTATTTTTGATGCCTCTTATTAAAATCCACATTTACTTGTAAGATTCTTAGTCTAGGTTTATTTTCTTGATGTATTATAATCTTATCCCAGCTATGATTATTTTTCTTGATTGGTGACGAGAAAGAATGATCTCAGTTCTTTGTCGAAACAGGATATCCAAATTTTGGTAGGCTATGGATGCCCAAACGTGAACAAGAAGGTTGTTTTCTCTTCAAAGCTTTTGAGGAAGCATGTCCACCTTGATGAAGGGGATGTAAGTGTTACTTTCTTACTTTTTAGTTACCTTTCATACTTTCCAAAAAATGATATACTATCTCATGTGGCTCTTGCTTGAATCACATCTTATGACTTCAACTTTCATTATTCTGTCTTCCTATGGATTCTCATCTATCAATATAATTGTCTTTCAGGTTGGATAAATTTATGATTGCCTAGCAATGGCTATTTGCATTTGGATAAATTTATGATTGCCTAGTAATGGCCATTTTAAACATGACTTCTTTTTTGTTTTTCAGGTTTGTAGTAACTGCCATTTGAGGAGTTCATGTGAAAGTGGATATCTACTAACAAACAAAGAGGATGAGGCACGGACTATTGATCTTATGCGAGTTCTTTTAGCTTATGGTTTTGATTCCATAAATGGATCAGTAGCCAATACGTTTCTTCTGAAGCAAAAACTTGTCAGAACTGTTGTTCGTAAGTTACTTCATGAGGTTGCAAAGTTGAGTGCGGTACCAATAGACCCAAATCTCCCCCCTCCAGTGATTAAAGGGCCTCCACCAAAAGTGAAAAAACCTCCCCCTCCTAGGAAACGAGTCGGACGTGATGGCACTGATATGAAAAGGGGGGATTGGTTGTGTCCCATGTATGTTCCTCTTTATGAGTTTATGGCTTGCTCATGGGCTGTTCGTAAGTTTTTGTTCTCAATGAAGGCTGCTAGATACCTAATATAGGGATGCACATAGGTTTTTTTTATGGAACTTCTGAAAAAATATTGGACCTTTTCTTTTCTTTTCTTTTCTTCTGAAAAAGGGGGATTGATCTGAGCCTTTTGGGCTATATTGTTTTGTTCCCTTTTTTGGTTCAATCTATGGTTCAACCTTGGTAATCTTATGGGCATCCATGGAATATCTGTAATTACATGTGGAAGTTTTGCCAGGAAGATCTTAAATGCAATCGTTATGACAAGTTCAAGTGGTTTAAAACCAGAATTACCTCATTTTCTCAACTATAATGATGAGTTTTAAATTTGTGTTTTAAAGGCAGCGTTAGCTAACTGTTTCAACTGTAAAGTTACTGTTAAAGTTTAAGTGTTTTATTGCTGAGAATGTGCCTGTATTTTCCCAGATGCGACTTCATGAATTTTGCCAAGAATGCAGTGTGCTTACAATGTGATGCAAAGCGGCCCAAGAGACAGTTGCTTCCAGGGGAATGGGAATGCCCAGAGTAAGTCTTCAATTGCAAATCACTAGTGTAGTTTTCCACCTTGCAGTCTCTGTCGCCTCATATTTCAAATCATGTAACGTTTATAATTCTGCTTATTCTATATTATTTATATACTTGAAAACATTGCAGCTTGTGTGTAAAATTTGTAGTCTTTGTGCAGTTTCTTGGTAAAATTTTCAAGTTTGACGCTCTATGCTGTGGCAGGTGTAACTTCTTAAACTATAGGAGAAACATGGCTTGTTTCCATTGTGATTGCAAACGTCCACAAGATGCATTCATGGAAAATATAATGGAAGAAAGGCAGCATGGTAGCAGAACAAGGTCGGAGAAGTTTGTCAGCCACCCAAAAGTTTCCAGTGCCTGCAATTTTGACTTCGATGACAATGAATCAGATGGGGCTGATGTTGCTGCTTTTGAGTATGCAGCGTCTGCAGCTATAGTTGAAGACTCACCTCTGGGGGTTCAAGCTCAGGAAGGAAATTCTGGACAAAATACAGATGATTTCAGTGGACCCAGAAGAATTTCAAGGGAATATTCTGTTACTGAGAATGATGGATTTGGAAGGGGGTTTGATGATTTTGATGATGAAGATGATATTGAACGTTATGAACTAGATACCCAAAATGATAAACCTGCATGGAAGGCTTCTCGAAACAATATTTCTGACCAAGTGATTTCTGATTTGGAAGGAGATGGAGATTCTGATTACAACATGGGCATACAACTCAGGACAGCTCCTTCTTTTAAGCTGTCAAAGCCCAAGCATCCCAGAGAAGCTTTCTCTGGTTCTGATGATGAACTGAATATCGATTCAGATGAAGAGCGCTCAGTTCATCCAAAATGGAAATCCAGTCATATCACTGATACTAGAAACAAAAACAAAGGTAGAGGTCCAACAGGTCCTTCCAAGGGATCAAGTTTTGGGTCAGATAACGAAATTGAGCTTGATTCTGATGTGGGTGATGGTTTTGGCTCCAGCCATAGGAGACAGGGTAGAAAGGGTTCGGGTAGAAGGAATTTTTAGAGAAATTCTGATTGGGAAGATGATTCCTTTTCTGGTTCAGAATCTGATAACAGTCATCGATGTTCTTGGAGAAATAGAACTGGAGGTAACAAATTGGAATCGGGTAGAAGAGGTAACCATTTTAGGGGTTGTGATCATGACTTTGTGAGAGATAATGAGATGAGATTCAAGGGTAAGATGGGTGATAGAAGAAAGTCTTGGGGTGATGATTCTGGTAGATCATCACCTGGTGCCTATGGTAAAAATAGAGGATTTAAAGGCACTAATCGTTCTGGTGGAAAATGAATGGTCCCCCTAAGCAGCAAGTTGTTCGTTCGTGGATTAATACCCACAATTTTGATGTTATTGGTTTACTAGAAACTAGAGCAACTTCCATTAACTTGGACTCTGTCAAGGCAAAGACTTTGCCGTTCAACTGGGGAGCTATCTATAATCTCCAGGACAGCTCCCTTTGTCGAATCTTAATTGGTTGGAACCCTCAGAAGGTTGCAGTTCATCTGGTCCACCCCTCTGTTCAATTGAACGGCATCTCAACATGCTTAGTATCTCTGCTAATAGCTTTGCAGTTAGATAAATCTGAGTTTAAGATAACAAGCATGTGTCACGTCTCAACATGATTAGTTTTGCTGCTGATAGCTTGCAATTCTGAAACAGATTGGTCATGTTGATTTCGCCTGGGGAGGCTGTGGCTGAAAGGCCGTTGTGGAAAATGTGAGCATCTTCAAATGTGCTAGTGCTGCTTTCTTTTGTATTCACTGACTGCGACTTGCTCCTCCACCCTCATGGATAATGCCATGTATGCTGCTTTAGCCTGGAAGTGAGATTTGGCGGGTCTCCTGCTATTAGGTGTGCATGGTATTTTATGGTGGAATTAAAACTCATCTTAGTTGCCTTTTGTGGGTGTTGAGTTGGCTCTGGTTCAGGCTTGTTGACTAGTCTTGCATGGTTTGAAGTGAATTAATAGAGTATCGATTCTCCAAAAGCACATTGGAATAGTCTCTCATCTGCAAGTGCTTAAAGATCAAAATAGGGAGGGAAAATTGGTAGCACCAAATTTTCAACGTGGAGATGCCATTCTGCAAGTACTGAAATTTATGAACATGTTTTACAGGCCCAATTTTTTTTTTACGGAGATAGAGGGTGTTTAATATTGTTTTTGCTTTTATGTTTGAGATTTTAAAAAGCAGTTTCATAAAAAACATTTTAATTGCGGGTTCAAAATAAGTTTTAAAATGTTTGATTAAAATTACTTTTGAATTTGAGATTAATGAAAAATAGTTTTATGTGTTTGGCTATTATATTTTTCATATTATTTTTAATTTGTAAAATTAATTTAAAGGGTGTATATATATATATATATCCTCCCGAAACCATTACAAGTTTATTGCATTTATTTTATCATTCATTTTTATTATTTATTTCATTTTAATCCTCTTTTTTACCTCATTCTCGTTTCATCCCTTCATTCAATATAATTTGTTTAATTTTGATACCTTATTTACCTACCATCAATAATTATCCAATTCCTCTTTCAATTTCTATAAAATATTGCTAAGAATTGTGTTGTTAATCACAAGACCATTTAAGTCTTAGATTTTAGAAGATATATTAGACTTTAAGATGAATTTATTTCAGATGTGTGCTGCAACACATCCTGTAAATAAAAAAAAAATTTAGTCCAAATTATAATAATTGATAAAAAAAAATATTTTTTTAGGTAAAATGTATTCTAGCTTTTTTTAAAAAAAAAAACATTTTGCAAGTGCAAAATCAATATCTCGTAAAAGAAAAGAAGCTTTAAAATTAAAAACAATTTAGCTTTCTTTCACATATTTAGTGAAAGGCATTCCTCCCTCCCTCCCTCTCTCTCTCTCTCTATATATATATATATAATTACATGTATGTATCTATGCCTATTTGTTTTGCTACAAGTATAAATTGTAACACATATTTCTATTTATTTCCAATGTAAACTCATTTTCAAATGAATATGTTAACAAAATATTTCCTTTACAGAGCCATACATAACCATGATTACAACATTATTTAAATATTCTCTTATGATAATTGAAGGAAAAAACAGGTAATTACCAAAAAAAAGAGTAGGATGACCATAATAAACTTAATTGAGAATAGAGGGATGAAAGTTATAGCTAACTCAAACAAAGACATCGTCATCATTATTAAACCTCTCGAACTTTCCTCCCTTGCAACCATCCCCTCGTTCTCAAAGATATTTTCTTCTCTCTGCAAACCCATAAAAGACACACAACAACAAAAAAAAAAAAGTATTTAATCTGATATATTTTGATGTAATTTTATTTTTAAATTTAATATTTCTCAGTAACTTGTTTTTAAGCCTTTTTCGGGTCACAATAATCAAAATAGAGTATCAATATGATACCATATAGTTTAGAATATAAATGATTTGTTAGAGAATAATATAAATCATATTCTAGAGTCTCATTATACCTAACAGCTTAAACTTTTAGACGAGATAATTCTTTGACATGATATTAGAAACTTGTTAACTTAGCGGTTATTAATTCAAATCTTATCACCCCTATTTTATTTGATAAAAATCAAACACAAGGTAGTGTGATATTGTGCAAATTTCTAATCTAAAGAGCTTTCACTTGAGGGAGAGGGTGTTAGAAAATAATATAAATTATATTTTATAATTTCACCTAACAGTTTAACCTTTTATATGAGATGATTTTTGATATGACAGAAATATTTTATTTTATGTTATTTTAATGACTTACATGGTGTATAAATAACAAAATAATGAAAAACCATAATTAGCTTGTATTTATAATAGTATTCATTAAAACAAAATTAGCATATTTCTTATTAATTGAATGTGATAATGCGTCGTCACATATAATAAATGAACATCAAATCAAAAGACAATAGCTCCTTTCAAGGAACAAATTCAATTTGTTCTTATATATAATATGCATGAGTTATGTATAACATTCACACATTCAATTTATACCTCTTCAAGTGCTTTAATTTTTATTTATTTCTATTTTTGCTATCTTGAACAGTAACATCCCACAGCAGTATAATTAAGCATGCTCTATTGCCTGGTTCATTACTATAGCTTATACACCTGCTTCAATATGTAGAGATTGAGTACGAGTCCGAATTTTAGTTGGAAGTAATGACTTCCACGTTGGTGATTTCATTCGTTGCTGGCATGTTTATGACGAAGAAAAAAAGGGTCTTATGGGCCAATAATAAGCATGAGGTTTTTCAATATTATTTTATGTGGCTGAAAACGAAGGATATTGGATCTCATGGCCAACCAGATGGAACTGATGAAATTGCAGAGCAAGATGGGGACAGTGTATCTGAGAAAGGTGGTGATCGGCAGTGACAAGGATCCAGTATGCAGATAAAGAATAAAATGATAATAAACTATCACATCAATTAATGTTAATTATACTATTTATTGAGATTAAGATGTATTAAATTGAGAATTTAACAAAATATTTAGCATTTCAGCTAGATCTCAAAAAACATGCTTCATGGATTTATATTTGGCACCGAAAATTATAGCAGGACTCGTGAATTTATATTGGGAACCAAAAAATAAACAGTTCATGCAAGAAATAGATTGAACAGAAAAAACTGATGATCTGCAAAGCTAAGCAAAAAGCCTTTAAAATTTAAGCATTAAAGAGTCAAAACTTGGATAAGAGAGAGACTTAGCTAGACAATACAGAAGAAAAAATATGCAATCCTCATTTCTCTTCTATGATTCAGTTCCTTGATCTACCACCCCTTCCATAACCACGGCCACGACCTCGTCCACCTCGTCCACCTTTCCCTCCATGACCTTTACCTCCACCTAGAAAGTTGTCAGATTTTATTTTCATGTCTTCGGGCAGTGGAAGTATGTGATCCACACACTTCCGGAAGCTGAAATCATCAACAGATTCATCATTCCTGATTAGGAAGAAGCACCGGCTCTTGAACATTGGATGAAACCGAACTTGGAAAGTTTGGATCCCCCCACCAATCTTTTTGTCGGGCTCTGTATGACCTCTCTTAAGCAAGTCCAGTAGCACCATGTGTTCAAACTTATTGACATTAAGATTAGGAGGCCAGTAATGGAGGAAACTGTAGAAATAATCAAACATCTCCACTGCCGACCCAAAACTCTTCGGACCCAAGCTGACTGGACCTGAATTCTCCTCCTCTTTCTTCCCCTCTCCCTCTGCTTCTGTCCCCTCTCCTTCAAGCTTCTCCAGTTGCTCTCCCTCCAAAGATTTATCCACCTTCTGCTTCTTTACTACATCTTCATTATCCTCCTCTGCTCCCTCTCTAGCTCGCTTTGCACCATTTGCTGCCACATCCTCCTCCATATCCATTTCCTCAGTAGCTGTGTCAGCTCTCTCCAGGTTGGCCTCAGTGACTTCAGCTACTATCCCCTCTGCCATCAATAGACGAGAAAACAACCCAAGATTGTAGCTCCTATTTCAAAAACAGAATTCTGAGTTAGTTTCCAGCAAGGAATAACACAAAACATTAGCAAACATATCAAAAGAGACCCTACTAATCATACATCAAAGCAACCATACATAAACAGAACATAGTTAATCCTCTCTTGTCATATCCTAAAAATTGAATTAATAAAAATAACATAAAGCAATGCCAAATCCCAATCTGCTCCTCCGTCTTCAATTTTCTCTTGCCATCAAAGACTTCCTTTGAATTCACTCAAATAACAACTCTTCTACATGGTAATACTAAAACCGAAACTAAGCTTAAAAGGGTCGGCTAAATGTGTTCTTGAGTAAAACGATCTACTAGCTTCATATTAAAAAAATAAAAATAAAATCTAAAAACACTTACTTAGACCAAGATTATTTAAAACCATTAAAATCCTCAAATCATTACAAGAAAGCAGAAAACGAAAACAACCACCTAAAAATCAAACCTAGTAACTCAACCAAAAATGCTAACACCTTTACTAGCTTTATCAACAATGGGATCAATGTTGCTCTCAAAAACCATCAATTAGTCCATAAATACATGCATACTGCGTATAAAAGCAAACTAACAAATCATCAAAACATTGAAAACCCATTATTTACAAAGATCAAACAAGCATGAATATGAGGTAACTAGAGATATTTCGATTGAACTTACTAGGAACTGTAGAGTGGTCCAGAGGAGCTGCTGTCTGTCTGTGTGTGTGAAGTTGGAATTTTTAGGGTTCCAATTCAAATGGATTGTTTTTACTGATTTAAATATCCGAAACGGCAACAATTTAGAAACGGGTTTTATTCCTCGGGTCAATGAAACTCGGGTTTTTGGGCTTGGAATTTTGATTTGAGTTATGGGCTTTCAGCCTTTAAAAACAATGTACGACTTCATTGGCTTGACCTCTGGATTTCATTGGCTTTTAGATACTTCACTCTTTTTCTCAAAAAGTTTTATTTCTTTTTCACTTTATAAAAACGTTTTTCTCAAATATGAAATTGACTATTTAACTCTCTTTTTTAAAAGAACATGGAGTAAATTATTTAACTTTTATTATATATTTAGGTTAATTATAATAATTTGAGTAAAAATACAAATAAACTTATATTTAAAAATAATAACCGATAAAATCAGAGTTGAATATTGTTTTATTCATCTTCAAACTCATAAATATCTATATCTATTATTTAACTATGGTTTTCTTAGGCTGTTTAATAGTCAATTTTAACCTATTTTTTAATTTTAAGTCGGGAATTATTTTATTAAAAATAAAATTATACACTGATATGAATTCAACGAAATCTACTGGTCTGGATTGTGTTAAGCTTTTACCAGCATCATGATTATTAAAAAGTAAACAAATAAATCAATAATATTTATTGGTAAATAATAATTAAATAAACACCCCCTTTATCATTTTAAAATGGAGAGCAAAAGTAGCCGTTGGCTTACGTTCATATTGACCATGGATTAGACCGTTGGGGGACAAAAAGATCCGTTACCCTAAGCCCTAAAGTCTTTCAGTTCTGGTCACTCAACCTCAAAGACAAGAACTAAGTGAGGGAGTACAAAGCAAAAAGAAGTGATCACTTCAAGAGGGACACACAAAATTTGTAACTGACCCATCTTTGAAGTCTCTGGTTCAATGGGAATTTAGGGAGAACGCTTTCAGACCCACGTTGGAGTTGTTTTTTGTTTATTACTTTGTGTGGTTTGTTAGCAATCATGGTTGCAAGAACCCCACCAAATCAGAGGAAGATGGTGGCTTCTCTCGACCCAGTTTTAATCAGAGAAACTGTAAAGAAGGTGCATTTTTTTAGCTCAAAATATCGAACAAACCCACCGAACTCTCTCTCTTTTGTTTTTGCCTGTTTGGTTCCTCAGAAAACTGGAGAGAAAGATAGAAAGTCTTAAAAATCTGGTTCTTTGATTTTCTATAAGTTTTACTTTTGCGTCTGCAGATTTTGACCATTTGCTTGAATCAATCTGATTATAAGAAAATTTTCAGATTTTCAGTCCTAAAGTTTTTTTTTCTTCTCAGCGACCAAGCACAACTTTTTTTAGTACGTATGCTTCTGTTACACTAGAATAATGGGTTTGCTTTGTAAATTCTCTGAAGGTGGAAAGATGCATGGCTAGATTGCAAGAGCTTCAGTACACAGTGGCAGGTGGGAATAAGGTGATAGCTGGGGTTAGTCTCAGTCCTAGAAGTACCAGAGGGTATCTTAGAACAAGTCTGAGGTGCAAGCAAGAATCTTTAAGGTAAATTAGAAATTGGGTTGTGATAAAAAATTATACTTTTGATGCTCTTTGATTATCTCTATGAAGAATTGCTAAAATGTTTTGTATTGTGTTTTTACCAATTTGAAGGATCAAGAGTGGTGCTCCTAAGAAATCTCCAGTGGGCAAGCTCCCAGCAACTTCAATAGGTATCCCTCTTTCTCATTTAATTTCAATTATCATCAAGGCAACTCTTTTCTGGGCTGTTGATAAATGAGATCTGCAAATGAAAATTTGAAGAACCAGACAGTCATTGATCTGATAATTCAAATGTCTTATGCAGGAGAATGGAAGCGAATGTCATTGCCAGCAATGCTATTGGGTGAGACAATGGGAGAGATTCTACATGCAAGCCAATTTGCGAGAGAAATTGTCGCGGCTGTTGGTGTTAAAACCAAGAAACTCACCCTTGAAGACCCCAAAACTCCGTTGACCCATCAGAGAAAACAAAGGCCTCACCCCGAAGACACTGAACTCAAATCCAAAAGGAAGAAGGAAAAGCAAACTAAACTGCAATTAATTCGATCGGAATCCGGCTCTCCGACTCTTCAGAGAGCTCGATCACGAATTAACTTCAAGGTTTCACCTCCAAAGAAGAGAGAAATGGATAAGGAAAATGCACGGTATTTGGCAAATAGAGTTTCTCCCAGGAATAGGCCATGGGTTAAAAAGACAGTATTGTTTCCAAACCCTCTGTTCCTTTCTACAGATTCTACACAGCAGCAGAAGTTTTGCAAGACAAGGTCTCCAGTGATTGCAAGAAACAAAAAGCAGACAACCCCACATAAGTTCTTGATCAAGTCCCCTCAATCAGGTTCAAAATTTCAAGTAAAGATCAAGAACCCACCAGTTCTTTCTCTCTCTCCTACAAGAACTACAAACTTGAGCAAGAAATCACCAAAGATGTCAACTGCATCGAAATTTCGTCGATCATTTTCACCTTCAAGGTTGGCCGACAAATTGATGTCTCCATTGAAAGGCAGAAAAATTGTGCAAAAGAGTGATGTGCTAATGAGTGGACTGAAACAGCGTCCAATAGCAACACCTAGACGATTCTCACTGGGGAGAATTTGACGTGTGTTAGTTCCTTTGGTTTGTTAATTTGTTTGCTGATCGAAGTTTCAGATACTACACCAATGTCCATAGTTGATTCTTTTACATTCCCAACAAGTGTGAATTGTTGGTTACATTGTTGATTCTTGAGGGATTTCATCAAATAGGTGATCATGGATTCTCGTTGTCTAATAAAAAATGCATCCTGGCTTTCATTGTTACGAATTCCTTGCATGTTGAACATTAAAGAATATAAAGATTAGATTAAAAAATTAGCTATTATCAAATTCAATATTTTATAAAGATTGATAGAACAAAGAAAGAATAAAGATGTTATCTCTCACCAAGAAAGAATAAAGGGTCTGTCTACTAAAGCAATCTCATCACCGGGAAAGGATGGTAACGTTTAAATATTTATTTGAGAATGCGATAAAAATTATTTTTAAAAATTGATTATTATTACAATTTTATATTAAAATAAAAATTGATAAAGATTGAAAAAACACATGAAAAAAAGGAGATGTTATCTCTCACCAAGAAGGAATGAAGGGTTTACCTACCAAAGCAATCCCATCTTAAAAAAAGAGGATAATATTTTAATATTTATTTGAAAGTGTGGTAGAGATTATTTTTAAAATATTTATTTTTTAAGAATTTGTGTGTGTGTCTATATATATATACACACACACACACACACACACACACATAAAAATAATTAAATAAACCATTAAAAATTAAATTAAGAGTAAACAATAAAAAATAGTAATTATTATATATGTTTTTTAAAAAATACCAAAGATTAGAATAAATAAATAAAAATTATAATAATTTTTACTTAAGATAATGACTGGAAGAACACATGGAAAAAAAAAACTCTCAGTCTCTCACTATAAAGGAATAAAGGGTTTAGTAGCCATCTCATCACCAATAAATAAAGATAATGTTATGGTATTTATTTGAAAATATAATTAGATTGTTTTTCAAAATATTTTTTTATTTGAGAATATATATTATTTAAAATATAATTTTTTACCTTAATACATAAAAATAAAATAAAATACCATGAAAAAATAATTTAAAATTAAAAAAATATACCAAAGATTAGAATAAAAAATAGGTTATAATCATATTTTTATATTAAGATAAGGACTGAAAAAGCACATGAAAAAGAAGGGGATGTTATGTCTGGCCAAGAAAAAATAAAGGGTCTACCAACCAAAACAATATCACTAATAAATGATGTTAATAAAACCGATGGTATTCGCATATCGCATCGATCATTCTTCTTAGACTGGTGCTGTAATGAAAGATGAATATGAGTTTCTGCAGCAATCCTTCTGTAAAAACTGAGAGCTTTCATTTCTCATCGATAGCTTGTGATCATCGATTCTCGTTTTCTGATAAAAATTGCTTCCGTGGCTTTCATGGTTACGAATTCTTTACATGTTTAGCTTCAACATCATCATCTTGAGCTCATCTCTCCGTTCTTTGACACCCAAATAGGCAAATACCATAATATGTTCTTGATGTTTAAAAACCAGCACAAAACCTGTGCCATGTTGATTTTTCTGTTAGAAATTAAATTGTCAAAGGATAAGCGGGATGATCTACAATATACCAAAACGCATGTGATTATATTTTATTAGACAACCGGCCAACTAGAGTGAAGGGACTAAATCATAGTTTTTTCAAACATGAAGGACTAGCCAGTAATAAGGGTCAAAATCCAGGGACAAATGGGTAGTTTGCTCTAATTCTCCGTTAATTTTTATTTCATGGTTTCTAAATTTTTCAATGCTTGTTTACCAATGGAAAAACTTGTTGATGGAAAATATTTTTGTCCAAAGAAAAATTTATTTTAGTTTCCAGGAAAATATTTTGCTGTAGAAAATACAATCCAAAAATTGTAATAAAATCATAAAATCTTTGTTATTTGGTTATTATATCAGTTTTGATTCTTGAACTTTTGATTGCTTTATATTTTGTTTTGTTTTTTTTTTCAATTTTATCCTTTAGATTTTAATTTAGTTTATTTTTCATCTCAGCTTTGATTCTTTTTTTTATTATTGTTATTTGCCTTTATCTTATCCTTTTCCTAAATAAATTTTTTATCTAACTCAATTTTTTTAATTCTTATTTATTTTAATTGAAATGAGATTATTTTTTAAAATTTCATCCTCCATTTTTTTATTTGCAAGTTTTGATCTTTATTCTTTTAATAAACTTTTAAAACATTAATAAATTATTTCAACTTATTTTCCATAATATAGCCAAAACTAGAAAACATTTTTCAACTCATTTTCCATAATATTACCAAATATAAAAAAATAATTTACTTTTCAAAATTCTTTTTTTTTTTTTTTTTGTGGGGAGGGGGGGGCACTTTTCAGCAGGCAAACATGTCCTTAATGTACTTGTGAAACATATACTGACCGAAATCACTGCTTCAAACACAGAATGGAAACCATCGGCACATGCATGGGAAGATTCCATCGCAGATGGAATTGCTGTTATGATAAGCCATATAAAGTTGTCACATGTCCGAAGATTCGTCATAAATAATAAAATGTTGTAGGATAAAGCTAGAAGAAAGCGGACAAAAATTTCAGACGCTTATGAATACTCATTACGATTATTTGTACATTGATCTTACAAACTTGAGAGGCATGTATATTTCAATCTCTCCACCGCCTCAAAAACTAGGAGAAGCAAATATGACAACACTACCGCTCCTTTCTTCTCTATACGGTACAAAATAACAAACACTGGACAATAAGAAAATTGCTGGAATATCCACACGTATCAGGCAAACCGCCCACACGGGGTCACATTCTTACCAATCCTGATGACACTCCAAGCCTTGCATTCAAACTCCTAAGGGGACACATGGAATCCTCCTGGCAAGCATTCATTTGCTTGGAGATGCAAATCTTGTTCGCTCTCGCTGCCGACCTGAGGCTCGATCCCTTGGAGACAGTGTTTTACTTCCTGTCCCTGCATGGCGTATCATCTCTGCAAACATAGTTTTCAGAGTTATGCAACAATATCCAAAATCATTGAAGTCATGCGTGATTGCAAAAACTACCATGTTTTCTTTTTATAGGTTTGAAGGAGGGGGAGCAATAGAATCATTTATACTTTATCTCAGACCAGATGATTTAATGTGTATCTTGCCATCCACACTAGCTTTTAGACAGCATAGAAAACACTTAATAAGCTAAATCCAAACACATTCTCATGCCTATTAATTGAACAAAATTTCGAAGTGCAATTCAGTTGATGGATGATGAAAATTCAGGCAGTGGTGACTGCAGTTCAGAAGATTTCCCAAACAGTATCATTTGCAAGTACATGAAAAGGTATAAGCATTGGAGTTGGCAAATGTGGGAACACTATTCATTAATTGGCATTTAAATAGATGGGGAACAAGAAGAAAACTCCACCTCTCTTGCTCTCGAGCTCTTGGTCAAGCTCTTCTTTCCACTTCCTTTGTCTCACACTGTGAATAGCAAATCACCGTACTTCAGATTATTTCACATCTGAAAGAGAATCAAGGAAGTGCAAGCTTAAGGATGCAATCTATGTGCTAACCTTGGACTGAATGTTTCTGGTTGATCATCAAGTAGAAGCCCTTTCCGATCATTGCTCCGAGGGTATGAATTGTCCTCAGAAGCTTGATTGCTTGCATTGCCAAAATTAGAAGCACGTTTATTACTCCCATGGCTTCCAGTGCTAACAGCATCAGTTGATGTAGATGGGCTTCCAACAGGGATTTGATTGGGTGACCTACTTTTAGGAGGCAATATCAAGTAATTTGGAGGACTTTCATCACGTGAACTCCCACCAAAACTTGGAGAGCTAGGCGCATTCAAATTGTTGTAAAACTCTTCATATAAAGGTGTTTGCAGTTTCCTTAGTTCCAAAGCCTGAGAAATCAAATTGAAGTTGAATATTATGATGCAGTGAATCCAGATCTAAAACAGCAGAAGGAAATGGCTAGTCTTCAACAGAACCTTTTCAGCAAGAAAAGCTCTAATTTTTGACTCGGTAAGTGCATCATTATCCTCAGAAAGCGATGCCCCGCAGTAAGATGAAACATTTTTGCCCCCCTGAACTGGTTGACCAGCGTCTGATTTGTTGCCTGCTTGTTCTAGTTCTGGGCTCTCATCAAATTTGCACCTCCAATCTCCAGAGAGCTCACATTTGGGATCATAACTCTAAACAAGACAGAGTTTCCAATAAACTATATAACTTTGAAATTGTTGCATGATTAGAAAGTTACACCAGCAATGATAATAATGTCAAAGCAGTTGCTCACCTTATTGATGTCCTTAGAAGTCAACAGAGAATCGAGCTTTACTTCACTTGTAGAAAAATCATCGTCAATCTGACACATGTTGTCATCACTGTTTTGTGTTTCCAATGCACCATAACTTTCAGACAGTTTCTTAGGATCCATTGAGCAGCTCAGACTACCCAAATTACAGACATCCATTGTGTCATAGGCAGATGACATTTGACTGGCAACAAAAGTTTTAATACTTTAAGAAATGTCTACAAGTTAAGCACATGCAATGAGTTAATACAGAAAGGTAAAATATAGAAAGGTACTTGCATGATTTCAGGGTTAGTGGTATATGACTGCAAAAGAGTTCCAGAAAGTTCCTGAAGGAAATAGTCTGCCATTAAAAACATGGAACGAGAGAACACATGAAATCAGGGTACAGAATCAGGTTCAACTATACCGACCATGACTGGACTATGAGTAACACGATCAGATATGCCAATCTCCCCAGTAACAAATGGATGCTGCATTTAGTGACGGTTTGAAATGTTATTAAATATTAACTATCAATAAAAAGTCTGCATTAGAACGAAAAATATACAACTACCTACAATGCACTAAAATAAATGAAAGGCTGAGAATATTAAAATCACCTGCAGTAACTTAGATGCCTCTGGCCTCATATTTGGTTCCCTGCATTAGAAATTACATGTGCCAACCATGTTCAGGAGAACAAATTAGTGGGGCGTACTAATTGTATCTGCAGGTTGAATGTCAAACTTAATTATTTTAAAGTTAGGATGCAACCTATAATTTTTGTTGATAGGATTTGAACTTACAAACTACCAAAGTATTTCAAATTAAGTGAGTTAACCCCATGGGATGAAGCATCTAGGCTATTGTAATTTGCATATTGATATTGTTCAAAGAAGAAGAGAAAAGGTAACTTACCTGTGCAAGCACTTGAGCAGAAAATCTTTGGCCTCTGGAATGAGATGCTTGGGAATATCTGGATGAGACTTTGTCGACCCTACATAAAAGAGTGCCGCAACCTAACAGAAATGTTGTTAGTTACAATATATTGGAAAGCACATCATGGAATACTGTGTGTGTGCTCACAAGCACTAGTTCAAAAGCTAGAAAATTAGGTACCTCTTGATATTGCTCGCTCCAAGGAGGCTTTCCAGTGGCCATCTCAATGACTGTGCATCCAACACTCCATATATCAGCAGAGCTAGGGAATTGTTTTGAAGAATATCAGTAAGGTTCAGTTCTGTTAATTTAAGCAATGAAGAAAAAACTCCCAACCTAATCATGTTAACTATAGATAAAGAAGTAGTTAGATACATTATGCACAGACCAGAAAATACTGAAGTAAAATTCAAATATCAACAAGCTCCCATATAAACCATGCAAGTTTTTGCATGCAGCACACATGGCTGAAAAAATAGCTGTAGAAGCTTCTGTATGAAGCAGGTCACAGAGATCAAGAGCATAAGCTTTGCTACTAGATCTTTCAAAACTTAAGCCACACCATTTAATGTCAAATAGAACTTATTTTATGGCACCATGGGAGGCAATTCCATGACAATTTTGTTGGATCTAGTATAAATTAAACCCCAGGACGCCTCTGGATTCTGTTATTTTAAAGAAACATTTGTCTTCTTCTATGGTAAGACTCATGCATGGCACTTTGCCTTCCTAGCCACTCCTTTCTTCATGCCTCATTTATTCCCAGTCCTTGTAACTCACACAACTTATTCTCTGTTTCTTCTGTAGTAAAATGGATATGAGAAATAAATGGTACTTAGTTTTCCTTACAAGCTATGTCCTGTCTGCAGAATGACTTCAGGAGCCATCCAGTACGGTGTGCCCTTCATAGATTTGGCCCCTGAAACAGCTGCCTGCAATGACAATCATCTAATTAAATGGATATATCAGAAGTGATATTTAGAAATACTTCCTACAGCATAGAGAACAAGGTAGGTGTAGTATACAATGGGGCAGACATGTGCATACCAGCTCCACGACCTGTTTTGATGCACCAAAATCTGCAAGTTTGATGCATCCTTTATTATCTACAAGAATGTTTGCCCCCTGGGAGAAGATGAAGAAGACATGTCAGTGTTCAGAAATAAAAATGAGAAAAGGCTAAAGGCCTTTCCTCACATGTATCAGGGGAAGGAAATTCAAGACTCAAGCTACCTTAATGTCCCTGTGCATAATTCCATTGCTGTGTAAATACTCCAACCCCAGCAATAATTGCTTGGTGTAGGCTCTTATAACCTGCTCAAGTTAGCACACATGATTTGCCATAAGTCACCTGATATTAACAAGCTCAATTGGCAAAGAGTCAAAGACTTACTGGCTCAGGGAAGGGTCCAAATTTCCCCAAAAGAGATGATATCGATCCACCAGGGACAAATTCGAGCAGGATATTTATGGTTTCCTCCTCCTGAACTACACCCAAATATCTCTGAGGACAAGAATAACACGAAAAGTCAGAACTATGGTGGACTTCATCGATTCAAATGATAAACAGAAGATCAGTCTCAGTACTCACAACAATGTTGGGATGGGAGAGATTCTGTAGAAGCCTCACTTCTTCTTCGAGCTCTCTGATGTGAGCCTACTTGTAGCAACAATCAAGTGAATTCAGCCAAAAAATTTCTAAAATCAATTTGAGAGAAAGCCTATTACAATAACTACCATAATAACGACCTTTCTGCATGATTCTAGAATTATGGTCTTCATATTACATATGACTGCCTCGGAATCTTTAGGTTCCCAAGTGCATGAAAATTGGGCAAATTAAAGCTCCCTCACTCAATACATCATATTATATGCTGATTGATGTCATTTTGTGGTTTTCAGAAACCTAGTAAACATATTAATTATTCATAGCCAAAAAAAAAAACATAAGACAGGACAACAATCGTTCAGTATACAAAGAAGAGGAGATAATCCTCTCCCTTTGTTCCTAATACAACTTAAAGCTGACCAGTTCTGTGCTAATCTTAAATACTTTCATGCTAAGGAAATGATATCGTTCATGAGGAGAATCATACATCGAACAGATTCCATTCTCCAGAGAACTTAAAATAATCAAAATGAGCCAGATACGAGTAATTGTTTTAGATTCATACCTGAGCTTTCTCTCTTGTAGCTCCATTAGCTGCAATCGAAACCTAAGAAAAAACAAAGCAAAAAAACATAAGAGTTAAACCTAAACCATCATTTTTGTAAACAAATGAAAGAAGACCTCGGAAGTGAAATGAACATAAACACAGAGACTACCAACAACAATCAAAATATTGCAAAGGTAACAGACTCCATCCCAACTATATATCACTCAATACCCAATTAAAAAAAATATGAAAGCCAGACCCACAATTATGAAACAAAAATTAATCAACTAAAAATCAAAATGAGTGAAAAGGCATCAAACTTGAAAGTCTCCAAAACCCAATTCAGCATCACACCTCAACCCATAGCCCACGAAATCATACCTTGAATCTTAAATCAACACAACCCGGTTTCAGATTCGGTCCCCAAAATTCAACAAAAAGACAGTTAAAGTATCAAGAACTCAGAAACCCGCACTAAAAACCAAAAACTAAACCCATTTCAAATTAAACACACTGAAAACTCAAAATAAACAAATAAACAGATAGAGTCAAGTGAAAAGCAACCTGCTTGATTGCTATAAGCTCTCCGGAATCAAAGTTCATGCCCATATAAACGTGCCCAAATGCACCACAGCCAATCAACTCCCCTTTACGGTACCGGATCGGCGGAGGCATTGGAGGTGAAGATGGTGAAGCGGGTTTGCTAAAGATCCTTGATTTTCCAACGCAAGAATTGAACTTGTCAACTAATGTTGAAGCTAATGGATTGATTGAACTGCGGTAATTACTTTCTTGGTTGGGATTCTCAGGATCATGATGATCTTGAGGGGGTGTACGGAATGCTATCGATCTCCTAAAGAAGTCTTGCATTATGATATAAAGAGAGATATACAGAAAAAGAGTGTGATTGATGGAGTTAATGGAGGGTGTTTCTTTCGATCCATAAGTGAGTGGGGGGTGGGGGAGGAGGGAAAAGTTGGGGGAGATTTGTGGTTTGAAAAATAAGAGAATTACATGGATTTTTAGTATAAAGAGATTTATTTTTTAAAAAATAAAAATTGCATCCCATGATTTTGTACATTTACAATTACCTTTATATTTTAAAAAAAATATATATATATATATATATAATAGGGTTAAATATTTTCTTCAAATCTAATAAAATAAACAAATTATTTTTTTCCTAACATAACTCTTCTTTTCTCTTAATAATCAAAACCAAATATAGTGTTTTTAATTGATTTTTTTTTCTCGCCAGAAACATGCTTTTTTTTCAGACATGATTTTTCCTTTCTTGTGCTGCAAAATTGTCAGAAGATGAGTGTGGATGAGATTTTTTAAAAATGTTTTTTATTTAAAAATATATTAAAATATTTTTTTATTATTTTTTAAAAATTATTTTTTATATCATGAAAATAATTTAAAAAATAAAAAAAAGTAAAAAAATATAAATAAAAAATTCTTTTTTTTCAAAAATACTTTTACACCCCCTAAATCTTTCTCTTTTTGCAGATCACTTACATTTTTGCCAAAGTACTTCCAGAAAAAAAACAAAAACAAAGTGGAATCAAGTTCATCCACATCGAGGAGATTGGTTATGGCAATAATTTATCGAGCATGTTGATGAATTTCTTTCATCATTTTCGATTTGACATTATTAAAAAAAGATGGAAGGTCTTGTTTTGAGCTCGTTGAATTTGAAATTTATAGCAAGTCTATAAAATGTGATGCAAGGAAGGTGTTTGATAATAATGATGATAGAGATTAATGATTATTATTATCCATTTTAGTTATTTTACTTGCCATTTTTTTTTTTAGAAATAATTGTTTATTTTTTGGAAAGACTGATTTTTTATGACAAATGACAAGTTCGAACTCCTTCAAACATTAATAAAAGTCATTGGCGACTTGTATGAATAGAGAGTTATTACATCATGAATAAGGTTACATTAGAAAAATATTGATCTGATAAAAGTTGATTGATCTGATGTGATTGAGCCGAATAATCAATTTTCATCTAAAGGGTCAATTAATTATTTTTACAGAAGAAAATGTGATTTTATTTTAATAAAAACAAATAATAACCGACTAAATAAAATAGGGTAACCGATAACTCAGGTAAAAAAACAAAGTAATTTTCGAAGACAATCCGATAATTATAATTCAATATCTTATTTCATTATAAATTGCTATTTCTCAGAACATGACGTTTATTAGTAATTTCTATAGTTGAAAATGTCAAAATTTTACACGTATAATTAAACACTTCTGAATATAATAAAAAAACAATACAGCAGTAATTATATATATAGTAATTAATTAAATTTAATCGGGTTAATGATCTACTGGATGAGATGGTATTGTCTAGGGTCTTTGGCACTGATCTTCCAATGACCATTCGACAAGTTTGCTTTCTGAGCTATGCCTCTCCATTTCTTTATCCTCGCATCCATATGCTTCGTGAGCCCGCAAAATTCTTGCAATTTCTTTGGCATGGTATCGTAAACATTCCACCACCTCTTGTGAGCCGAGTCACTAGCAAATTTATTTCGATTCTCCATGTCCCAGTTACAATCATAATCTTTATAGCATGCCCACGGCTTTAATCCCAAGAAATGAATCGTGTAGGTGCCGTTCTTCATTTGATGATCTGGGTTTTCTTCTTCGTTAAAGAAAATTTTGAGGTAATTCAGGTTTACAGGCAGCCGATGCCACCATGTAAAGACCTCGTTCAGAAAACCTTGATCACCTCCATTATATGATCTCAGCTTGTTAGTCTTCGACATCATGTCTTCGAACAGGCATTTCGATGGCTCAATCACCATGATCCCCGAGTTGAACAGCACCTTGTCGTTCGGAGAAGCCGACAGTTGCGGGTAAGCGAAGAATATGTCCATGTTTTTGAGGATTATAAGGTCGGCATCTATGAAAATGAGTTTGTCGTAATCTGTGAGCTGCCACAGTCGGAGTTTGCTGTAGTTCCATTCATTGTAGGAGTCTTTTCGAGCGAAGGGGCTGCGGATAGGTTGTATTTTCTTCGTCTTCCACCCGGCATCTCGGAGACCATTTACAGACCTCGGAGTTAGCTTTGAATCGTGGAGGAGGACGAGGTCGTAGGTAGATTTGCTCTGTATAATACTTTGAGCCAATGTGATTGCTCCACAAACATAAGCTTCGGAAGAATGGAGGACTGTTACGTAGGCAACCCTTTGAGGATACAATTCATTGTCATTGAGTTTTCTTGTTGTGGAATATTCTGCCATTTTATATTCCTGATTTTCTTGGTTGCCTGCATTTGTTTTTTCAAAAAAAAAAAAACAAATTATATATATATAAAGACACAAATTCAAGAATTTTAATTTTAATTATAAGTTTAACTTAATATGTCATGGGAGGATTTAATTGGGTTAATGATTATTGCCAAAATTAATATCACATAAAATGTTTCAGAAATATGTGTCAATAATTGCTATAAAATTCCTCCAAATATTACAAGCGAGAGTGCGTGTACTTTAAAACTTGAACTGAAATAAAAACTTTTCTCCATATATAGAAACCTTCTTTAATAATTAGGTTAAAACAAAAATATGAATCACGATTGTTCTAATTATATGTACTCACACTCGAATTTTTTTATTAAGTTACTGAATATATAACTACTAAGCTATATTTGCTTGCATGAAGATATATAATTTATATATAAATTAAGAGCTAAATCCATGCTATTTGTTATTTTATACGAGAAAATCCCAGTTTCTAGAAAATATATTTTATAAATTCAAGTAATCGAGTAAAAACCAGTTGTCTTAGAGTTTTATAAAATATATATGTTAGGATTAAAACTTAAAATTTATTATGTAAATCGTAAATTCTTTGTTATCACATTATATTCTTGAAAACATATTTTATTTAAGCAAACATTTGGACTTTTGTGAACAACATCAAGTGATATTATAAATTAGATAGATCAACTGATAAACCAGAGGTGCAATTATTATACAAGTCGTCATTGATAAGATTATTAAGTGATTTAACTAATTAAGACTGTGAGCTGTTAGCTTAGTGGACCCAATTTCTACTTAAATACGTAAAAGTGACAGCTTATAATATAGTTTCCCATTTTCTTAATTCATATATATGATGGCCATGAAAGGGTCACGGATTATGGCTGCTTGACAACTCCCCACCCCATATTTTTCTATTGCCATGAACTCACCACAAATCTGTATTCTTTAATCTAGAGGCTACGTGCCAAATTAATCACTGTGTTTTATACAATTTAATTGAGCTAAAGGCAGTAAGAACACAGCTTAACTTTCTTGCCATGCTTGAGGAATAAGATTTTATTATGATGGGATGATGATTAAAAGAAGAGAGATGCTCATTATTTTGGGCTTATATCATTAATTAAAAACGAAATGTATAAATTATTGTGTTGACTAAAATCCACCAACCCAGTCACAGTTTTTTTTTAATTTGAAGATTGGTAAAAATATTATGTGTGAGTTTAGTAAGGATAATATTGCTGTGCTATTTCACCAACTTATCGAAAGGGACTTAATTATTTTCTCTAGTTTGTTTTATATAAATAACTAGTAATATATATGATTAATTGAGAGAATATTGGAAATTGGTATTTTCATAAATATATATTAGTTTATTTTATATTTTATTGATGTCAATATCAACATATAATTTTCTCCTAACACAAATAAAATAAATTAAAATTCATATCAGTGAACGAGAAGATACCTGTCTGTTTATGATAAGGAGCAATCAGGCAGGACCCAACAGGCATTTGCACCATTCGTCTAAGCCTCCTCAGCTCAGGCTTGTACAGCCAATATTCTCCTAAATGAGTCATCAGATCATCACACCTAAATATTTCCTGCATGGGCCCGCAAGAACCTATGAAAATAACAGACACCGTCCGATCATCGCCACCCTTGGTCAATCCATTGACCACTGCAAGGTTTGCCACCACCAGGTTCACTTGCAACCTTAACAAATCCCTTATCCCTTGCTTTTCTGTTCCATTACCACAGGGAACCCTAGCCACGATAACGTCGAGGTCACGGTAATCCTCGAGCCTAGGCATTGGGACCTCCGGGCACGATGGCTCGTGCCACCGCGCATCTTCATCAATCCACTCCGGGAAAAAATCCTCCCATTTCAGCTCCCCGGATACAGGCCTGAAATTCACGTTAACAGTCTCTACCTGTCCACGCAGATGATCATATGCATGCTTGACATTATCGTCAACATTAACAAAACCAATCCTGATTCTTTTGCTAAAGATTTTCCTCTCGATAAGATCATCGAACCATGATTTTGGGGTGTCGATCGACAAGGGTTTTTTGTGGTGATGGGCTACTGTTTCACTGTGATCATCAAACTCAGGATGATCAGGTTTTGGATGGAAGGAGAAGACTAGAAACGTCAGGGACACAGAGATGAATAAGAGAGAAGCAATGAAGATTTTTTGGCATGAACGCTTAGAGGAGGCCATTTTTATTGACCTAATCACATATAATGTTTGTGTTTATATAGTCAAGGCTTTGAAGGGTATTACTATATTCATCTCCAAAATCCAAATGAGTTTTGTGAAAGAGACTGCATGGCTGCACGTTTCTGCTGTAAATATTGTCTTCTTCTTAGAAAATTGATGGCATTAAACTCCCTCCTAGCTATTAATCACGATGCCTTGAAATATATAGCTTGGATATACATATACATACATATACATACATACATACATACATACATACATATATATATATATATTGCAATAAATTAAATTAAATCAACATGCAATTGTGTAGTTAGTTGGTCATATTCGGAGCTATAATTGTTAAATTCAGCTGCGAAAATAATAATAATAATTATATCGTTGAATGCTATTTTTATTTGAGCTAAATAACTCTTTGATGTTGACATGATAAAAAATCAACTCCCTGGCTCATAAAAGTTTGGCAAAATAAATAAAATTATTAATTTATGCAGTCGAGCTGTGTAGGTTTACAATTATGATTTGGTACATGTAATCAGAGAAATTCCAGCAGTGAGTAACGAATTAAAAATAAAAAATCGAGGAGCATGTTACATAGGACCAAGAGAAGAATGTCATAGTACTTTGGTTTCATGGCTATTTATTTAATCCCACAACTTTGTCTGAATTATTCCATCATCAGTTGAGTGTTGTGTGTCTGTTAATTCGATCGGTAGGGCTTCATGGTGTCTCCATTGACCCGTTACTTGTGGATATTCCTCTCTTTTTCTCTCTTCTTCCATGGCTTGATTGATTATTCGAGGGTGGTGCAAGGAATTATTCCTGCTTGAACTTGAGGCTTTGAAGAGTTAATTACCCAAGAAACAAGAGTTCGTGATGTAATTTTTTATTTTATTTTTAGAAGGGTATTAATAATGCTTTAAAAATCATCATTTAGTTAGCAGAATCGTTTGACATTTGTGAATGGTGTAGGCGTGGAGGTTTCAAATTGGTGCTCTCTCTATCTTACTTTTTTTCAGAACAAGAAGAGGGGGGGTCGATTTCTTGATAATGAAGGTGGAAAGGAACACATTGCTATAAAACTTATTAATATTTTCAAAAATGAATATTTTTTTTTTAATTAGGTTTTAAATATCTGATAGAAAGTGAATAGACCACCTTTTTTGTGCTAGATAATATCGAAATCAAAATTTAAAATATATATATTAATGATTGATTGGAAATATAAGTTTTTCAAGAAATCAATAATGAAATTTACCCTTAATTGCTAGATGAACCCCACAAGAGCCACCTCACCTTTGTCAAATAATAACAATTTGTGCACTCAATGATGACAAACTGAAGATATTATTTATGTATGATTAATTGGAGAATAGGGAACAATTAAATTCCATTTTCTTATATAATTAATGGTGATCTATGAGATAATGGAGGCTAAATAAATAACCACGAAGGCAATTACCTATTTTATTAATTTCCAGGAAAATAAAGAATGAATTAATTGTTTATATTGACGATATATATATATATATATTTGAAGAAATATTCTTGGTGATGCATCTCTATCGAGAAAGAGAGAGAGAGAGAGAGACTACAGATGAGTGATAAATTAGAAGCCAGATCTCCAAAGATGACACCGTTTTTTAGTGCTGGATTGTTAGAGAGACAGGTGATGGGAAGCTGACATATACATATATCATCAAGAAATTAACAGTCCAACACCAGGTGTGGGGGGGTGCATCATACATCACAGTGTGCTCTATTATTTGCCAAAAAAAAGCATCACTCAATATATATGTAAATGGATCGATGCAATTTTGACATGAATTCATCGCTGGTCTTTCAGGAAAAACGACAAACTTTGCCACTGTAACTTATCAGAAGCAAGGGCTTGCGTTTGAATCCACTCGAGTGCTTGATGACTCCTTCTTCTGCTTCTTTCTTATGAATATGAATTCTTAGCGCAGCCCAGAAAAAGAAGAAGAAGAAACATGAGTATAACCTCGTAACGGTATGTTGAAATACTCTAAAATTAAAAAATTTCATTTTAATTAAAAAATAAAATATCAACCGAAACGAAATTGACAATCTTGATCTTGAGATCCAGACTTGACGAGATAAAAAATAAATAAACTTGTTTTTCTAAAATGGTTTAAAGGGATTTATTACTCCTAATCATCTTTATTTCCAAGTCTTTATCCCCCCCGTGAGTGTAAGAAATGCACGTAATGCCATCCTACAACTACTATTGGCTCTTACGTTGTTGAGATGTCAATTTGTCCAAGTCATTATTTGTCGCCATTATAATTTAAGAAAATAATACTAAACGACTGAGGCCACAATTAATTTAGAGATTCTAATTCTGTGAAGGCCAATAATTTTCATTGATGATACAGTCGTCAACGACTGATTGATTAGGATCCCAAGTTGGTGCCTCGAAAACCATATATAACTACAGAATTGAAGGGCAGGCATGTGAACAAAATTTAATGTATCCAAGCTTTGATGTGTTCATGGGTTTGGGAATAAAAAAACAGGTTGGATAATTAACTATATTCTATCCTCAGATCAAATATTATAGCATTGCTTCGAAAATTCCTTGTTCCATATTTAAGGATTGATAGCTCTCTGGTCCCATACAACAACTTGCAACTTGCTGTTCTTGCTTTGTCCACATTTGCTCCTTTGATGATAAGAAATTGATTCCTAGGAGACAATCTTGAACATAGGTTATTCCATTGGTGCTCATGTTCTCCAGGGTAAACATCCATCGTCCTCCTATCCTACTTTATTATTATTGATAAAAAGTCGTTAATGTTTTGATTTACATTCCGTTAGTTTTAATCTATTTTTACTTGAATATATATTGAATTAATATTTTAAAAAAACGTGGTTTAATCCAATTTAAACTTGAATAAGTCAATAGGTTATAAAAAAAAACAATAAAAGATAAAAAGTGGCTAAAATAAAAATAATTCAACTTGTGCCCAACAATCTATAACCTTTTTTTATTTACATTTGAATCGGATTGACAATTATGATTAAAATCTGGCAGGTCTTAGTTCAACAATCACCTCACATAACTAATGAAGTATTTGACATTGTATTTTAAAATTATTTTTAAAAAATATTGATTTTTTTTAGTTTTTTTATTTTAAATTTAATGTTTTCAGTATTTTTAGATGTTTTCATGTATTAGTATCAAAAATAATTTAAAAAAATATTATTTTAATATATTTTTGAATAAAAAATATTTTAAAAAATAACTTTAATCCTAGCGCTAATAGAGTACAGTCATGGTATCGAAAAGGATCAACAGATACCTCACTAATTATCAAAAAAAGAAAATAAGAACTCTAATCTGGTTCTTTTCCTTCAACAAGCAGCAAGGCAGGACTAACTTTCCGAAAAGTTATGACTTCGGCCAGGACTTTATCCTGATATACCTACTACACCTCGAATCTACATCTATGTCTTGTTTTTTTCTCCTTGTGTGCTGCTTAGTGCACAACATGTTTCGGTGCTTATCCTTGAAGCTTGATTTTCAATTTCTTTTAAGCACTGTTAGTTCCATTGTTTTGTTTTAACTAATTCACTAGCTTTGATTCAGAATGGAAAACCTGGTGCTCGATGGCATGGCTGCTGAACCAGAAACTTGCATGGCTTTCGGTTTATTAGATGAATCCAGTAGAGGGGTTTCAGGAATTCCACAGGTGTTGCTGCTTATTGCGTCTGCTATAGAAAAATCCATTCTGAAGAACGAAAAGCTGTCAAACGCATCAACAAAAGATGCTATTACAATCTTCCATGGATCAAGATCGCCTAGCTTGAGCATTAAGCAGTATATCGAACGCATATTCAAGTACTCAGGATGCAGCACTTCTTGCTTTGTTTTCGCTTATATATACATCAGCAAATTCCTGCGATTAACGGATGGCCATCTTACTTCCCTGAACGCACACCGTCTTCTGATTACAAGCATCATGGTAGCAGCAAAATTCTTGGATGATGAGTAAGTACTTGCATGATTATAACCATGAATTCTTCAATATTTTACCTGCATGTTCGCTTCCCCAAGTTCTTCTTTTGCTGTAGATTTAGAGAAGCTTAACGTGTCATCCAGGGTCATGTCATTAGGCAGTCGATAGGTGGATTTCATTACCTCTTATCCTCTTATTTTGTGAAATATCAGCCAATAAATTAAACTCTGATTTGAAATTTATTAGCGAATATTTTTGAAAAGTATTTTGTTTTCTCAGAGGTTGTATCTTTTTAAATAAACTCAAGAACCGATTTAAACAAGGTGGGACACTAGGAGTCTGAATTAGAAAGGAAAAAACAAGTCATGGAACATCCAAAAAGAAAAGGAAAAAAAACAAACAGAACAACACCTTCTAAGCCTAATTAGAGATCTTCCGAGCCACGGCTGTAAGGCTAGGCTTTTAGAACTTCCTGGCAAATTTCAAGCACGATCCCGGTCATATCAAAAGCTATGGGCTATCCGTCATGTCGATCACTCTTCGCAACCCAGGTCTCCTTTTGAGCTTAAACTTGTTCTATTGTTCCATAAATATTCTTGCAAGGATATCTACGAAGTCCAATTATGGCAGACACGCAACTTACTTATCAGAACAACTTGCATGGTTTATTGATGTAATGGTGCCCATGTCAAATCCCAGGTTAGGGTAAAAATGGAACTGTGTATCACTGTTAATGATGGCCCTTTTTAGTGCTATTGAAACTGGGTCTGAATCATTGGAGTGCATCCAGACTGCTTTCTTAAGTGTTTGATCAATTGCTGACTTCTATATGCATGGCGTAGTTAGAAGGTTGAAAGAAGGTGTCTTCCGGTTTTCTCTGGTTGCTAGTAAATAGCTCGCCTCTTGTGAGCTCAAGGAGTGGCAGGGAACTAGGAAGCATGAGTGGAATTGATCGTTAGAATGGGGAATACTGAGCAGTTCTGGTCGACAGTTGGTTGGCCTCGCTGGGTTGGCTTATTCATAATTAAGGGGTGTTTACCAATAGTTTTAAAAAAGTATTTTAAAAAAATTATTTTTTTATTTTTATTTCAAATTAAATTATTTTGATATTTAAGATTATTTTCATGTGATATAAAAAATAATTTTAAAAAATAAAAAATATTTTAATATATTTTTAAATAAAAAATATTTTCAAAAACGATGACAATCTTTGTTAATCATTCACCCACAAATTGAGCCGATGTTATGAGTTAAGGAAGAAGTGGCGCGAAAAAATTTAAGTCGGTAACTTATTTTCCGGTAGCAAACTTCCCCTCATGGAAAGTAACACATTACTTGGAGCACAAAAATCTTTTAGAGAGGTGTTGTAAAAGAGGAGAAAGGCATAATGGCTACACATGACATGGCCAGATTCGAATATGTATTTCAAAAAAAAAAATTAAAATTTTTAAATTAAAAAATATTAATATTTTTAAATTATTTTGATATACTAATATTAAAAATAATTTTTTAAAAATCCAACCAATCAACTTAGGTTTGTTTTTAAATATGTCCAAAAAACTACATCAATTTACCTGTTATAAGTTTAATTCAAAAAAACATTTTGGGATTGATCCGGATTGATCCAGAGAACTAGACTCTAGATCAAGCCAAACCCAGAGCTGGACCTGACAACCATGGTGCTTGTCATAAAACATCTTTGTTCACTGGTTCACTCAAACTTGCAGGTGTTATGACAATGCCTACTATGCCAGGATTGGAGGTATAAGCACTGGAGAAATGAATAGAATGGAGATGAGATTCTTGTTCAATTTGGATTTCAGGCTCCAGGTTACAGCCGAAGCATTCTTGAACTGCTGTGTGAAACTCGGAAATGAAAGTGGCAGGTACACGGATGGCAGGTTACAAGAACAAGACCAGGGTGAAAGCACCCACCCTTCTTCCAAGCAAGAAGAGCTTGGCATGAAACCGAGTACATTACTACAAATAGAGATGTAAAATAATCCAAAATATGCAAATAGAAAAAAAAAACTCACCATCAACTTGCCACATGGTGTCATCACGAGAAAATCCAATGATATTGATAATATATATATATATATATATATATATATATATATATATATATATATATAAATATATAAAGCAGGAGAATCCAATGACAGTGATCATGTCAAAAAAATATGTAGCAAAATTTTTATTATTGCACGAGCCCTGCACAACTGATTTCATGTTACATCTGTTGCATTTTTTTTCCAATCGAAACTGATAAAACCCTAATGGATGGTAAATGAGTGGAAGGTGAATCAAAAGAACAGATAAGTTATACTGCAAATCCTCTACAAGCGAGTGATACAGAATGGACGAGGCCATGCACGAGTTGCATCTCATTAATGGGTGAATCTTCATTCTTCAACCAGAAGAATTCTTTCTCGCAGCATATACTCGGTAAGCTGCTAGCCCAACAATGGCCACAGCAGCTCCAACTGGAATGGTGAAACAAAATCATAAATATGGTAGGTGATCGATGAGGAAGACATGCTAAATATATCATTTAACAGCACTAAATTGGTTTTTTCCATACAAACATTGCACAGGTAGCAAGATGGGAGATGAAGCCATCAATCTAAAACTCAGTAACAGCAGAATATATTTTGTTAAAATGTCTGTCAGTAATGGAGTATATTCCACTGTGGCCATCCTGAATTCGATTTAATTCCCAATTGTACCAAAATACTTTGCAAGAGTCAGTCCCAGTAACAATGGTCATCCCTTTGCATTTTAGCATTGACACCTGACATAATTGTTGAACATCCCACAAAATAGAACAGCCAGACAACTCCTAGAATAGACTAAGCACATTTTCGATTACATTGAGGGCAGAGTAAGAAAAGAAAACTAGAGTTCTTACCGATAATGTAATGAAAAACATTACAAAAAAAAAGCTAAAAGAACTTGGCTATTTACTATGCTTTGTGAGGAGAAAAATTGTAGATTCAGATGTAATGGTCATTTTGTCCTTCATTGCACTTAGCAATTGTCTTGGCAGCGGGAGAGTCATCTTTTCCAGGGAATCCAAATATCATTTGTCAATTAATCAGGGACAGTTTAGTCATTCATTTTTTAAGTGTATAGTAAAAATACTCTATTGCCCTCAACAGCAAAAAAATAATCCTTTTGTACAAGGGCTTTCATGTCCAGGTCACATATTGGTCAAGTTAACTTGGATTCACTTTATGATTATCTAAACATCTTTATTTACTTTATAAAAAATTTGACCCAGTCAGAGAGCACGGGTCACTACTCTAGTGATTACTAAAGGAAATAGCAGAAAATTCACAATACCTGGAGATATTTATAGCAGGTGAAGTTCAATTTTCAAGGGCCACTAATTCTAGGAGTTCCAAATATAAACACACCTGAAACAAACATGAGAGAGTGGTTGACAAGTCGATTGTATTGCTTGCGACTTCTCCCTGCTTCAGTTTCAGGAATGCTCAAATGAGGGTGCTCGGCAGCAGTTACTATCCTACGGAACACGTTATTGGTGTCACCCATCTTTGAACTGATGGGGATAGGAGCCTCTATTCCCATATCCTGGCTAACCTGCAAGATCAAATAATTGCAATTAAGGGCATTGCTCTACTTTCAGAATCAATAGTCCATCCAGTTACTTTTGGATCCCAACATGAACTGCAGAACAATCTTCAAAGAGAGAAGGCGGGGTTACTGCCCAGCAAGTAAACATGCAACTTGCAATTGATACTTACTAGCATCCAACTGCAATTGATACTTAATAACAACCAGCTATAATCTAACTGTGAAGAACAAGGCCTCCATAATCATAGAACATTATTAGCTAGTCATGTACTGATAATGAACTAGAGAAATCCAAAGACTTTCTGATAAAGAAAAAGGTTATGAGCCGAAAGCACAAACAGAAAATTCATGACAAAAATTTGATAAAGTCAACTTTTGTATATAATCTACAACCATGAAATAGAATCAGCAAAGAAGGGACTACCCTGGTAGATTCCTGTATTGCCATCGGAAATGAGTTCAGATCATCTTTAGCTGCAACAATTAGGCAAGGCACCTCATATCCAGTATCCTCACCATGGCTGGCAACATCCACAAGCAATTCTGTCGCTCTCTTCCACGAGGACTGATCAGAGCTGCAATAACATTTGATACCTTAAATGGACTGAATGTATTTAATGAAATTGCAAATCAACAAGTTCACATTACATTCTCAGGCATGGGAAACCTTTGGTTCAGGTTCCTAGCTACATTGGAAGGCTAAATTCTCCTATGAGGCAGCCATGAGAGCATCAGCGTGTGATCTTTTAAAAAAAATTATTCGCATACAAAATTAAATATATCCAATCAACAACCCATCAATAGCAAGCAAAGTGGGGAAATTAAGTTTTGAATAAACAAACTCACAGAAAGCTACCTCTCAAATTCACATACCATAAAATTAAAAAATGAACCCTTAAAAGAGGTGACTAAACTGCATGCAACAGACACCACTCTGCTTACCTGTCATAGACAAACACTGCTATGTCGCATGATGCCAAAGACTCCTTATTTGACAAGAGTTTCTTAACTCCATCATCAGGAATCTCTCTCAACACAAGGGTTTTCTTTATTCCCTGCAAACAGAGTGGCAGATTCCATTGGAGCCAAAAGCAAGCCTTGAAGCAATTAGATATATTAAAGAATCCAAAGTAAGAATCAAAACATATTCTGACTACTTCAATAACACTTACACCAGGTAGATCAACAACATTAACTGCATAAATTTCCTCGGAAGTTGGAGCATAACTATCATGAAAAGGTCTGGATACAAAATTAAAAAGCTAGCATTAACCACACAAAAAAATCCAGGAAGAAGACAGACATAAATAAACATAATTTATGAGTTTCTTTGAGATGCGTTGAGATGAACCTTCCAATAAAAGAATTCACTAATGCAGACTTTCCGGATTTTTTCGGTCCAAAGACGAAGCAATGGAAAACATTTCTGTCTGACTGTTGCTTCTTGCGATCCAAACGTCTTCTCCTTGTCAAGCGGACAGCAGCAGAAGGATCGCCAGAATATCCAATGTAAATCAGATTCTCCACAGCTTTAGATGGATCTAGAAGAGTCATAAGGGCCCACTGGAATACATATTTATCAGTAAGTACACACACTTGTCATGAAATTATTATTCCAGACATTCAAAGAGGTACTTTTTGTTAAAAAAAAAGTCAAATTTAAATTGATAACGAGTTCCATTGCTGACGTTTGTCACATGTCCCATATAACAGGTTTGGTCTGAATACCTCCCCTCTTGCTATAATGCTCTTATTTATAATCTGGATTACACTTAATTACAGCTGTCAAGCTATATCTAGGTTGCAAGTTATAGAAAGTAAATCTGCCTATTGTAACCCTACTTTAATGCTGTATATAAAAGCTTTCCTTTTCTGTGTTTACTGTCAGCCCTAGCATGCTTTTCCTCTTTTGTGTTAACTGTCTACTGTCAATCTTTTGCTGTCACAATTTGTCTTTCTTTTCTTGTCTTTACTGTCACCATATACTCTTGAACTTTTAAGACCTTATATCAAATCACTCAGGCAGGCTACATGCACAAAAAGAATTGTACAGGGAGAAAAGAAAGCCAATTTCACTCACACCCAACACACACATTGCATCCACATGAGTGCACTCACTCACACACGCTGAGGGAGAGGGAGAGGGAGAGGGAGAAGATACCTCTGACAAAAAAGCATTAGCTGAAAGCCCACCCAATGCAGTTTTCTCTGCAGCATCTTTATATGGAGGTTCGTCCCACGGGCTGAAGTTGAAAAGCCAAGTGTCAATGTACAAAAAATCTCAAATTGACAGCAAAAGGTTGAAAACTCATATGAGAAAAAAAGTAGATGGTAGGGTTGGAGCTTGAGTTGATTAAAGAAAGATCTGACATGCTGGTTTGTTCTATAAGACAAATGGCAAAAAAAAATACAGTGCCTTTCCGGTGCAGTGGAGAAAATATCTTCTAGTTCTGCAGGTCGCAAGTTGTTATCCTGGCAAGTACATTTTCATTAATGAGATTTTGAGAATTCAAATTACTTGGCAAGTTGAAAGACTACAACTTATAGTAGTGAAGATAAGAACTCTATAGAGCAAAGCTTAGTTAACTACACTTTTAAGAGCTTAGTAATGAAAAATGATAAAATCACAGACTGAAACATACACCATCACTGTCAAACAGTTCATAGATATTTCTCAAGTACTCGACAGCTTCACTGGTGAGTTCTGCACTCTGAAAAAATGAAAACAAAAAATACATGGTTTAATTCAAACAATGGATCCTAGAAAAGAACCACAGAAAACCATCAAATAAGTTCTTTTGAACTGGTATTACCTGATCAGGAGCTAGTTTGAATGTGGGAATTAATTCATCAAAAAGTTTGATATCATTGTTGTACCCAAATTTCCTAAGTACAGTCCATGTTGTCTCAAGGCGCCCTTTTTCTATGAATAATGCATGGAGAAAGAGGAATCCTGTCAGTGTAAGGCCACGGTCATTGACACCCATATCATTGGCTCCTCCACCAGGCAACTTTTCTTCCACAACCCTCTTGACACCTACTATCTCAGAAGGTTGCAAAGGAGCGTTGAAGCATTTGACCTGTTAAAACTATTAGATCCTTCACAAACCCTAGTCACAAGACATTGTAACTTGTAATATTTGAGCATCGAAAATTGAAACTATGCCCAACACATCCCCTTGCTAGCCTTTAAGCTTTGGGCTTGAGTTTCTCTCCTCACAAAACACAAGAAGAATATGCCAAATAACCACGTTCTTAAGACATTGTAGCTTATAAGGCTAATACAAGTTAACAAAAAATCTTAAGACTCTGAAGACTAGTTTGGGATATTACAAACTCAAGTTGCTATAAATAAATGACAAGCAATGGACTAACACAAAGATAACATGATTCAAAATCCAACTCCATGCCGACCAAATCATTGATAATAAGAAGAATAACATGAATACAAACCTGAAACTCATTTAACTCAGCATCGCTGAGGGCACCATCCCTATCAAGATCACAAAGAATGAATATACGCTTCAAGGCTCTAACACACCTGGGCTTCAAAGTTTGTGATTCCTGGTCAAATAATGGACCAGTTGGGTGAAGCACTGCTTTTTGTGCATAGTAGAAAACCTCAGGAATCTGCAGAAAACAGAAACCAAAATTAGAAATTCAATTGTTAATTCCAAAACCCCAAGGTTACCCAGCCAAAACCTCATGCCAATGTAATCCATCTAACTGATTCAAGGATTAGAATAAAACAAAATAGATACTAGACATCTTTGGTTTGAAACTCTTGCATCATGGGAAAAAAAGTGTTATCAATACTGGAAAGGATTCAGAAAACAGTATTGCAAGTAATGGTCAGATTAGATAACTTCAAAAGTTTCACATTGAAGCATTTATTAAAGTAATTCAAAACAAACAGAATACCTGAATATGTTTGAATGCCGAACACTCAATACAAGTTTCAATCTCCCGGAACTGTTGCATTATTGGTGACATTACTTGCTCCAAGCTCACTTGCTGGTTCTCATCTCTTAGATCCAACTTGCAACCCACCACTATAACTGGTACCTTCACCTGTTCATCACCCACGTTACCATCAAAAGCATTCGCTTCTCTCCACCAACAAACTAGAATGAAAGATATTCCTAAGAAAAATGGCTACAAGGTTCCAGTTGCTACAAATGACTTTTGAATGTAGATGAAAAATTGTCATTAAGATTTCTGCTTACAACAATACATGACTTAGTAGGATCTGGCTGGAAAAAAAATGTCAATCATTTCTCATTTGAAAGATCTCTTCACAGATTAAGGACAATTCTTTACAGGTAATTGGCAATAAAATGACAGAAGATACATCCACCAACCCCACACACCAACACACATCGACAAACACATACACAAGGGATGAAAACAAAGAATAGAAACCTCTATTTGACGAAGCTCAGGAAGCCAAAAGGTACTCAAACGATCAAGAGTCTCTGGCCTGTCACATGCATATGTAAGAACAACTGCATCAGCTCGCTTCAATTCTTCAGCTACTTTACCAGCATCCTCTACTCTGAAACACACAGAGCAAATGAACATTCATTATTTACCTCACACTGATACTTTAAACAGTAAACAAAGAGTGGCATTGCACCTCCTCTTCCCAACCAAAAAAAATGGAATGAACATGGAACCTCATTTCCAACATTCATCAATCCTTCCCAAAAAAGATCCCCTGGGTTCATTCATAGGACATACCCAACCCAGTAAAAATACAGCTCTTTCCATCTCGGCCAACAATATACACAAAACTCAAATGACTGTTTCCTCGTTACCACACATAGTAATCAACAACCGAACAAAAGCTTACCCAAAATCAACAAACGATACCACAAAGCTTGATTTTTTTTCTTTTTTTTTACACTTCAAGAGTTGCTTTTAGCCTTGTAGATTTCATAAACCATGAAAGCCCACAAATTAGACCACCTCAACTTCACCCAAAAAACCCACCAGTCCAAACATGGTACGCAAATAGATATTAAAAGGACGTTCACAAAATCTCCACACTTTCTATAATAGCATTAAAAAATCTCCATTCATTCCATTATCCCAAAGCCAAATACACCATAGCAACTCAGCTAATCCGTAACACTAAATTAATTATCAGCTAAAAATACAACGAAAACAATACAAGTACTCCGCTATTTTAGAAAATCAAACTAGCTAAAATGCATATTAAAATATATTTTTTGCATAGAGAGAGTAAAATATATACTTAGATGAGGTATCGATGATGGTGATTGGAACGCGGTCAGGGTAAAAATCATCAGGCATCCGAGTAGGTGGAAGAACCGGCGGGACACTCGACGGAAAGGTTTCGGAGACAGCAGTGACAATCAAACTAGACTTGCCTGTGCCTCGGTCTCCGGCCACAACGATCCTCACTGCACTTTTGACTCCTGGATTGGCCTTCGTCGCTGCTTTCGCCATCTAAACGTCAAAAACACAACCAGTTCATTCAAAAATCAAACATCCAAAACCCTAAGTGATCAAACAGCCAAGAGAATGGGAAAACGGTGGAAGAAACCTGGATTTAGTGGGGTAAATTAGGGATTCAAGTAGTGAGAAAAGCTGGAAGCTCAAGAAAAAGAACCAGAGGTGGTTTATGAAAGGAAAACTGATCTACGGTGGCAAGAGTGAAATTCGGTGGTTGTTGGAGTGGCAAAAGTGTAAATAACTGTTTTTATGGGTTAAAATTGTAAGGAAAGGGACAAAGGCAGAGTGATGAGTGAAATGCAGTGGATTGGAGTGGTGATGGTAGAAAGGCGGTAAATAACGTGGAGAAGTGATGGTGGAGATGTTTAAGTTTAATACCTTGTAAGTTTTGTTTGATGGAGAAGTTATAGGCGATGCCACAAGAGGAAACCCTATATTTTAGGGGTTTGTGGCGGTGGAAACGGTGGCCGTGGCTTGGAGAAGAAGAATGGGAAGAAGCAGAAGTGTCTATGAAGTCTGCGGGCTTTTTTTATTTATTTTAATTATTTTGTGGGGTTTGCTAGCTAGTGAATGTAAAGTGGCCCTTGGCCGTTATTTTTGTGCCTTTTTTTATTTATTATTTCCAGCGTTTAATAGTGAAAATGATAGTATTTATTTGTTCGTGTAGTCGATAACTCGGTATTGTTTTTTTAAATATTATTTTCTAAAATATATTATAATAATATTTTTTATTTTAAAAAATATAATTTTAACATTAACTTATCAAAATAATATAAAAATAATTAAAACTACTGTAAAACGTTATTTTGTTTTTAACATTAGCAACAGACACAATCTTAAAACACTGCATGATTTAATTAAAAATAATAAAGAAATAATTTTTAAAAAAATCAATCATATTCTAAATCAAGTTTCATAACAGTAGTTTTAATTTTGTGAGAACAAATTTGAGTGATAAAACATTCGTAGAATAATCTAGCTCAGATTAAATTTGATTTTAAAATAATAATTTTATTACAAAAATAGCATGATCTGAGTTGATTAATTGCTAACCCACAAGTTAACCACCTTCATCCATGGCATGAGCTCAGGGTGAAATAAACATGCATCAGATTTCATATTTCTCGGCAACCAAGAAGCTCATCTCTGCATCAAAGCCATGCATCAATAACTGAAAAATACAGAGAATCTCAGCTGCTGAATACAGCAGAATCTCTAGGATAACCCAGTTACCACCAACTTAGTGCTAACATGGGAAGCAACCCCAAGTATCCTGTCATGTATGAGTGTCGAAACTGTAGCAATTGCATAAATCCAAATACACCAGGCGTTCTTGTAGCTTTGCAGGATTGTCATTAGATACTCCACAGAGATGAAGCTAGCACTCGTGTAGACACAAACGCTTGTTCTTCCGAAAATAGATGGAAAGGCAAATGCTATATGCTCTGAAGATTACCGGACTCGTGTAGACTCTCTAGTTTCTTGCCATGGCATGAGCTCAGGGTGAACAAGCCAGCTACCACCAACTTAGTGCTAACATCCAAGCCATGCATCAATAGGATAACCCAGTTACCACCAACTTAGTGCTAACATGGGAAGCAACTCCAAGTATCCTGTCATGAATGAGTGTCGAAATTGTAGCACTTGCTCAAATCCAAATACACCAGGCGTTCTTGTAGCTTTGCAGGATCGTCATTAGATTCTCCACAGAGATGAAGCTAGCACTCGTGTAGACACAAACGCTTGTTCTTCCGAAAATAGATGGCAAGGCAAATGCTGTATGCTCTGAAGATTACCGGACTCGTGTGGAACTCTCAAGTTTCTTGCAGTGAAAACCAAGTTGAAGAATTATTTAATCCAGAACATTTGCAGTTTTCAACTTCTTCGTGAGTTGATTTCCATTTACCGACCACTTTCTGAACCAATGCTATTTTGGTTAGACAAAAGTTATTCCTTTTAAGTCAGATTTTGTGCAATAAGATCATCTCCAATGATAAAATAAGTTATTTCGAGAGCTAAATTTATAAATTAATTTTTTGAATAATATAAATATACATGTTTTGTTTATGTATATTATAGTAGTAAAAAAATCATTTAAAAAATTATTTTTCGTATATCATTTTATATATAGTGCAATTATTTTGTATATAATATAATTATATAACTAATATGAATAAGTTATATAAGTAAATAATTACTTTTAAAAAACCATACAATCCTAATAATTATTAAATTTTTAATTATATTTAAATGAAAAATCAAATTTTAAATAAAAAAACCCGCAATATCTTAAATTTAAAATTTTAAAAGGTAATGAACGAGTTTTGCAAATTTAAGTCCATCTATATAAAAGATAAACTGTGTAATTGTTTCATGTTATATTCTTTTTAATTTAAATTCTATTAAACTTATAGTATTAATAAACTTATAAAAATATCTATTTTATACAAGGAAGATAATGCCATAATCAACACATTACCACAATATACTATATTAGGTAAAAAAGTGAAAAAAATATTACCACAATGGACACGCATTGACATTTATTATAATTAGGAGAGCAATAAATACTGGCATTGGAGAAACTAATTAATTATATTAAATGAAGACGATTTAATTAATTACCCCCACCGACACACTCATTCTAAATTAATTTATTAAAAAGTGAATTACATCTGTTAACATCTCCATTTCTCATTGTCTTTGTTAAAATGAGAGAGCAGAGTGAAGATCATTCACTAGTTATTTCTTACCCTAAATCAACTCAAATCCCAGCCCTAGAAAAACTACAAATTGCGGCCCCTTCAGCACCAAAATCAAGCCCTTTTCGGCACAAAATCAGTCTCTTTTCAGTCATGAATCAAAATTAATCAAATGAGATTTTAAATCAGCCCCTTTTCAACTTAGATAGTTGACAAGAGTTTTTGATCACTGAAATTGTTCTTCAACTAGACACCTGATTTTGATGAAAGTATTTGGAGTTTTTTTCTTGTTTTGATTAGCTTCCAAGAGAAATGTTCTTCTTATCTGTGTTTTTTATTTGCTTTTATTGTTCATTATTTATGTCATTGTTGTTGTGTTTTAATACATAAAACTCAACAATATAATTCCAACAAATACATGTATGTTTTCAATTATTTATACTTTTTGATTTTACTCTAAAAATATACAAGAATAGTTGTTCAGTAAAAGAAAAGGCATTTTAGCTAGCTCGCCTATTGGAGACATAAAAAGAAAGATAATAGCTAAAATAATAAGTATTTAGCTCTGTCAATGCAAATAGCTTCTTGAAAATGCTCTAATGAAGCTGAGAAAACTTGACAAAATATAACATTGGAATTCCAATTGTGTTTTATTCCAGAAAAAGCTGATACATATATACACAAGAGTATGCACAATCATCGTGTGCAGTTTCCATATTTAGCTTCCTAAATATACTCTTTGATTTACAATTTGATTTGCCTATTTATGACAGAATCAGCACAATATTTGACAGTTATGTGTGCTGATCTCTTTGTGCCGAGATCTTCTCCTAATACCCCTCCTCAAGGTGGAGCATACGGATTTTGAATGCCCAGCTTGCTGAGAAAGTATTCAAATTGTGTCTTGCCCAGTGCCTTGGTGAAGATGTCTGCTAATTGAGCATGAGTTGGCACATACTTGGTAGCAATGTCACCATGGATAATGGCATTACGGATAAAATGGCAGTCTATTTCGATGTGTTTGGTGTGTTCGTGGAAGACCGGATTAGCAGCAATATGAAGGGCTGCTTGGTTGTCACATTGAAGTTTCACAGGATTTGGATGATCAACTCCAAGAGATAGAAGCAATGCTTTTAGCCATAAAATTTCGCATGTAGTGGAGGCCATAGAACGGTATTCAGCTTCTGCTGAGGAGCGAGAGACCGTGTGCTGCTTTTTGGTTTTCCATGAGATAGGTGAGTTACCTAGAAAGACAAGCCAACCTGTAATAGAACGTCTAGTTAATGGGCAGCTTGCCCAGTCAGAGTCGCACCAGGCAGAGAGTTGAAGATCACAGTCAGCACGAAGTAGAATGCCTTGTCCTGGATTACCTTTCAAGTATCGAACAACACGTAGAGCTGCATCCCAATGTTCTTGACGTGGTTGCTGCATGAATTGTGCAAGTGTATGCACACAATAGGAAAGTTCTGGTCTAGTAACAAACAAGTATATCAACCTTCCTACCAAGCGACGGTATTGTTCTGGTTTGGTAAGGAGAGGTCCATCTGCTAATGGAAGATGATGATTCTGATCAAGAGGAAAACCAACAGGTTTAACTCCCAACATTCCAACTTCAGAAATGATGTCAAGAGCATACTTTCTTTGGCAAAGAAAGAGTCCAGTAGAATTACGAGCAACCTCAATGCCCAAAAAATACTTCAAAGTGCCGAGATCCTTCATATGAAAACAAGAGTTGAGATACTGTTTGAAGGTGTGAATGGCAATGCTATTATTCCCTGAAATAATCAGATCATCCACGTAAACCAGTACATGCAATCGGAGAGTATCTTTGTGCAATATAAACAGTGAATGATCAGACGAAGATTGCATAAATCCATACTTTTACAGAGCACCTGTCAATTTTGCAAACCAGCATCTAGGAGCTTGTTTTAAACCGTAAAGGGATTTATGGAGTCGACAGACCTGGTGTGGATTTGAAGATTTAAAACCGGGAGGCATCTTCATGTATACCTCTTCTGCGAGATCACCATGCAAGAAAGCATTGTGCACGTCCATTTGATGGAGTTCCCAGTTATGAGCCGCGGCAACAGCAAGATATGTACGCACAGTAACCATTTTGGCTACGGGAGCGAACGTTTCATTATAATCCAGCCCTTCAACTTGATTATTTCCCAATATCACAAGTCTTGCTTTGAATCTTTCAACCGAGCCATCGGAATTGTACTTAATGCGGTACACCCACTTGCATCCAATGGCTTTCTTGCTGAGGGGAAGGGATTCCACACTCCAAGTGCCGTTTCTTTCTAAAGCCTGTATCTCCAATTGCATGGCTTGTTTCCACCTTTCATCTTTCATGACCTCAGCAAATGTGTGAGGTTCAATTCCTGTAGTAATGGCTGCCAAGAAACATTTGTATTTGGTAGAAAAATTGTTGCAGTTGATATAGTTGGCTAAGGGGTAAGGAGTACCTGAGGATGATGATGAGTGGGATGAAGTCGGTGAGGGGCTTACTACACTTGCGGTGTTGATCACAAAGTCACGCAGGCGAGTGGAAGGTTGCTTGACCCTTTGACCTCTGCCAAAATTCTCCTCATTGACGACATCAGAACCCCTGATTTCATTTTCAATCTCACGATTACTATCGTGAATTGCTACGGTGTCCAGTGATTCGTCTCTTTCTGGGCAATTGGGTGTTACCGTTTCTGAGCTGTTGGGTGTTGCCATTTCATCATTCTCACTGATTTGAATTGGCATTGTATTCTGCTCAATTGTTGATTTTTCTTCTTGGATGTATGTACGGGAAACAGTGGTTGCTCCTTCATCTTCTTCCATGCCAGCCCAATTTGTCATAGGGTCTAAGGCAATTTCAACACTGCATTGATCATTAGTAACATAAGGAAAGACTTCTTCATTAAACACCACGTCTCTGGAACACAAGAAATTCTCTTGATTCAAGATCATATGCTCGCCATCCTTTCTTTCCGTAAGGGTAGCCAATGAAAATGCATTTTCGGCTACGGCTAACAAATTTGTCCCCTTTATGATGTTGATTATGAACATAACACAAGCACCCAAATGCACGCAGGTGTCCTAATTGAGGTGTTTTTCCATACAATGCTTCATACGGTGTCTTCCCTTTCAAAACCAGTGACGGAGTCCTGTTTATCAAGTATCCGGCAGTTAAAATGCATTCCCCCCAAAATTCAATCGGCGGTCTCGCTTGGAATCGTAAAGCACGGGCCACATTGAGTATATGCCTGTGTTTTCGTTCCACGCGTCCATTTTGTTGTGGCGTGTATATACAAGAAGTTTCATGCATAATACCATGTTGACGAAAATAGTTCCCAAGACAAGTAAATTCAGTTCCATTGTCGCTGCGCACTGTTTTTACTTGTTTGTTAAATTGTCTTTCCACCATGGCCACAAAATTGCACAAAGTTACTGAAACCTCTTTCTTGTCAAGTAGCAAATATATCCATGTTGCTCGCGAATAATCATCAACAACTGTTAAAAAATATCGCGCACCACAAAAAGCAACAGTTCGATATGGACCCCATAAATCACAATGAATTAACTGAAAACTCTCCAAAGTTTTATTATCACTAGCAGGAAATTTATCCCTTGTTTGTTTTGCTCTAAGACAAACATCACAAACTTGATTACGCAAAGTACTAATTATTCCAGTGCCAACATTAGGAATCAGTTCTAGAACCTTAGATGAAGGATGTCCTAGCCGTTTGTGCCACAAGTTGAAGACTCTTTCTTTTCCAATCTGTATAGTTGCTGCAAATTCAGTTCCTCTTCCTCGCAAAAATTCCCTTCCGCGCAAGTAGTAAAGCCCCTCTCGTCGTTCACCCGCACCAATCACCGTCCTCAAAATGCGGTCCTGTATAGCACAAAATCTCTTTGTAAACAAGACAATACAGTCAATTTCATCAATTAATTGAGTTATTGAAATTAAATTGCACTGCAAACTTGGCACATATAAAACTTTGGCTAATTTCAGCCTGTCACTTAGCACCACTTTTCCTTCTTTTGTAGCAGCTGTTTGTTCCCCGTTTGGAAGCCCAATAGGACATTCCATCATGTCTTCTACATGAGACAAGCAATCCAACCTTCCTGTCATGTGATGGGAAGCTCCCGTGTCAAGGATCCATTGTATTGAAAAGCACTTACCGGTGAGTTTCTCAGTGGCCCCTATTTTTGTGCTATTCAGAATGTTCAACAATGTTTGCCATTGTTCACCGCTTAGACCGTTGATGTCACCAAGATTTGTGCTTGTTCCTGGCGTGGAGATTTGAGTTGCATTGGCTCTAACTAGCCCTCCACGTCCTCTGCCAAAAGAAGACACACCTCGCTGCCCTCCCTTTCCTCTTGCAATTCCTTTTCCAGTCCCTCGAGCACGATCACGATCCCCCCACCATTCTGGGTAGCCAATTAATTGAAAACAATTTTCGGGTTCATGTCCCATGCGTTTGCAGTGGCTGCACACCGCGTGCTTGTCTCTGTTTTCAATTCTGTTGTTGCGTGATTTGAAGTCTGCTTGCACTGCAAAACTCATCACTTCACCGTGTTCTTCTTTTCCACGCGACATGATTCTTACCCGTTCTTCTTGAATCAGTGTTGAGTAGATTCTGTTCAAATTGGGCAGTGGGTCTTGTGCCAGCAGATTTGATCTCACAGTCCCATATGTTGTTTCGTCAAGTCCCATGAGAAATTGATGGGCTTTCTCTTCCTCACGCTTCCTTTCAAGAATTGCCCCAAGATTGCAGGTGCACAATCCACACTTGCACATTGGCATTTGTTCAAAGTTTGCCAATTCTTCCCAGATTTTCTTGAGTTTTCCAAAGTAGGAAATAATTGTTGATCCTCTCTGTCTACAATCAGCAAGCTCAGCCCTGAGTTGCTGTATGCGTGGTCCATTGATCATGGAAAATCTTTCCTTTATGTCTTCCCAGAGATATTGAGCCACCTCTACATGTGACATAGTTGATCTCAATCCGGGTTCAATGGTGTTCATTATCCAAGACACCAGTAAAGAGTTGTTGGTCCACCAGTCTTCAAGGTCTGATGATTCCTCACTCGGTCTTTTGATGGATCCATCTACGAATCCAAATTTCTTCCTTGCTCTCAACGCAGTTCGGAGAGCACGGGCCCATTCATCATAGTTTTCTCCCTTCAGTTGCACCTGTGTTAGTAGACTTCCAGGATTGTCACTGGAAGTTATATCATATGGGGAAATGGTTTTCCTCAGAACAACCACTTCACTACTCTTGCTGGTGGTGCCTTCTTCACTGGCCACAATATCTTCTTCACTGGCCATTGCAAAGAATCAAAAGTATATTTTACTGAAAAAATTTCAGCTTTGATACCATGACAAAATATAACATTGGAATTCCAATTGTGTTTTATTCCAGAAAAAGCTGATACATATATACACAAGAGTATGCACAATCATCGTGTGCAGTTTCCATATTTAGCTTCCTAAATATACTCTTTGATTTACAATTTGATTTGCCTATTTATGACAGAATAAGCACAATATTTGACAGTTATGTGTGCTGATCTCTTTATGCCGAGATCTTCTCCTAATAAAACTTCATCGGATCCAAGCTTTATTCATAAAAAGATTTTTCATACAAGCATTGAGTTCATAGCTAGATGTTTAAGCCAATAGAAATAAAAAATAGGTGTAGTCACGTTATTTAAACCCAAGCATGTTGGGCTCAAGCATTGTAACCCTAGCCCTCAGGGGTGCTAGGTCGCACGCCAAGCATGAGGTCAAGCTATCATGCCCATGCCTATATACCTTAACACAAAAATTGAGTTCAAGCGTGGTAGTCCGAGTTTACGAGGATGTTTTTGAATCTTCTAGAAGGGAATTTTGGACTTTTTTTTAAAGGGGGGTGGGGGGTTTAAGGTTTTATTTCATAATTCACTCATGTCAAAATAGCTCGTACAACTTGGAGTACATAGAGACGGATAATAATAAAAAGAGAAAAGGAAAGAAGAGTTGGAGAAATAAAAAAAAATTGGCGAGTAAAAAGGGTGTTTGTTTTTGTGGTTTAACTGAAGATTGTAAGAAAATTGAGGAATTAAATGTTTGGTTAATTTTGAGAAATAAAAATTTATGATAGGACCCACACAATTATTCATCGTTGACTGTGTTCTCTCATAAGCAGTTAATACCTGCTTTTCAATTTAAGTTGAGAGAGGGGAGGGGAGGGGTGGGGGAGGGGGTGTCTGGTGGGAGAAGTAGGGTTATTGTAATATATTATTTTATTTTTTTAATATTAAAATAATCTAAAAAAATCTAAAATTTTAATTAAAATATAAATAAATATATTAAAAGGACATCACAATATAATTTTTGTCTCAAAATTCTAATTTTATTTCAGATGATATTTTTTCAGATATTGTTCTTCAATCAAATAGTCAGGGATTACAAAGGCCTTCACGTATGGATTTAACTCGTGATAGAATTATAAGTAGTTTGATGAGATAATAAAAAAAATGTTTAATTTACTTAAATTATTCATTAAATTATGAAATCATGATTATTAATACAATATATATATGTGCGCACGCGTGCGTGTTCTTTAAAATAATTTCACAAGTTGAAAGTAATATGAAAAACCTGATAACTAAACACTGGAAACTGTTTTTCATTAACCTCAAACTCAATCGTAGTTTTAACCAAATATTTTAAAAATTATTTCGAATCACAACTAAAATACTTTTCATGAAACTATTTCTTTTCAAATTTAATTGTAAAAACAAAAATAATACCAAATAAATTCAAAAAACAACATGCGGTAGCTCGATTAACCTAACGCCAACTTTGAGCAATCCATCATTATCATATATTATTATTTGAATATATTTTAAGAAACAACCACCGGTACCCAATACTAACCGAGCTATAAGAGAATTTAAACACGATTGAAGAAAAAAAGAAATATTATAGCAATTGACTTAAGGAGCGTTATTCCTCGTCACGCAGAGGTCATGACAGCCATGTTCAAACTAGAGAGTTCTGCGGCACTGATTCCTTGGACAACGGAGTACGTGGAATTGGGACCGTGATTAAAAAATATTTTTGAAAAAATATATTTATTTATTTTAAATCATTTTAATATATTAATATTAAAAATAATTTTTAAAAAATAAAAAATATATATTATTTTAATATATTTTTAAATATAAAACACTTTAAAAAAATAAAAGCAATATCTGTTCCACCAATCTATTCCAGAAGCTCGCATCCTTTCCTGGAAGGTCTATGCTAGCACAAATAATCAAGGAAATTAAAATTTTATTTTTACAAATTACTTTAAATTATCTTTTCACTCCATTAAATATATATATATATATATATATTTTTAATTCAAATGAAACAATATTTTGTTTTTTCAAGAATCAAAATTTTGGACTTAAATAGTTTTAAACGTGTTTGGAACTTTTTCAAAGTTTTTTTTGTTTTAAAAAATATCAAAATGATATTTTTTTTATTTTTTTTAATTATTTTTAATATTAGCATATCAAAATTATCTAAAAATATAGAAATAATTTAATTTAAATAAAACATAAAAATAAAAATATATTTTATTAATTTTTTTCAAAAATATTTTTGAATAGAATGAACATTTAACTCAAAGTCTATAAATAAGCCAGATATGTTGAAAATTCAAAAAGTAATAGCTAAATTATCATTTATCTCTTTTTGAGTTTTATCATGAAATAATCAATATTTTTTTGCCCAGAGAAAATATAAATAAAAAAATCATCATTTTAAATCATCGTCAGATCTCACCTGCCCAGGAAGACCGTCCATGCAAACCCCATTTTCATATATTTAGTCTTAAAACATTTCAACAATACCCCTTAAATCAGCCAACTTAACTAATGAGAAATTATTTTTTAACTATTTCTCTTATATCACTTTAAATATTAAAAATATTTTATTGTACATGTTTTTTTTTTAAATATTTTACATGGAATAACCTAAAATATATATATATATATATATATATATATATATATATATATATATATATATATAAATGTTTTACTCACCTCAAGAGCGAGACAACCACAATTGTTTCTTTTTTCAAAAAATATAATAAAATAATATTATTTTTTAAAATTTATTTTAAACATTAAAAAAATATAAAAAAATATAAAATTTTAATTCAGCTCGCATTATGAACTAAAGGTGGTATAGAGAGAATTCAGCTTAAAGGGGCAAAATTACTTCATTCATGAATTCACAGGGATGAAAATAATGTTCAAACACTAGCACATACCTTCGACAAACGTCACGTACTTTACAACTCCGAAGAAAAGTCCAAAAAACAGTTCCTCTCATTTTGATCTCTCCATTTCTGTAATTTCCGGTGCTAGCCACCTACCAAATTCTTGTCTCTTCCCTGTCCTCCTCTCTATAAACTCAATATAAATCACCCTGGTATCCCATAATTATAGAATCTTAATCTTTTAAAAGAGTTTTGATACACAGAGAGAGAGAGAGATGGGTGTTGATCTTGAATCCGTGTCAGAGGCAACATCAGGTGCTATCGGCTCATTATTAAGCACAACAATTTTATACCCTCTTGATACGTGTAAGACCAAGTATCAAGCTGAGGCTCGTGCTCATGGACAGCAAAAATACAGGTTAGAGTACCCACCTCTCTCTCTCTCTCTCTCTCATTCTGGATTCTTGATCCGGTTTTTGTGTGATCTTGTGATCGGCCAACTGGTTTGGTTTTATTTTAAAAAAAATCGTGATGGTTGTGAATTTTATGGACTGTGGATATTGAAACTTTTGATTTTTATGGATGAGGATATGTGTAGACTGTAGTTAGGTGCTGATGGTCATAGAAAATTGTTAACTTTTAGCTCTGCAAAGCATCAGCTTTGAATGAGAGGTATCTGTTATTAATATAGAAGATGAGTTTATGGCTATTGGTTAATTACTCCGCAGCAACCTGATCACTGTAACTGGCAACTGACAATTAATGTTGTGCGATCATGATTTATGCTGGTTATTTATGCTGTATCTGTTGGTTTCCTGATCATGATGAATGTTCTTGGATGAAGTTAATATTTTCTTTTCCTCTAGATTGGTTTCGCCTTTTCATATATATATGTGTTTGTGTGTTGATTCTTAATATCAATTTAGTTTTAATGTTTAAGAGGGTGGGTTATCATGTCACGTTATTTATATCTTCAAAGGTGCCTGCTGGATGTGCTCTATAATTAGCAGAGTGAAGTCTTAATGAAACATGTTCCGGTCAATCTCTTTAAGGAGTATTAAGATTCTTTTAAATTTTCTGTTTTGCCCTTTTCGATCGAAATGTAGCATTGGCAGATGGCATGTTTTGTGCATTTCTAGTCGCGTGGCCTTTTACTTTATGGACAATTTGTTAGCTCTGCAGCCTATCACGTGATTTTCAGATTATTAGATCTTTGGGAATGTTTAAGTTAATTGCTTTTGTAAAGCTTGTACTTTATTTGGTGTTGCTATTATGGCTAATGCAGGAAACTTACTGATGTTTTATGGGAAGCAATATCCACCCGACAAGTTCTTTCATTATACCAGGGCCTAGGAACGAAAAATCTGCAGTCCTTCATTTCACAGTTTGTCTACTTCTATGGGTATAGCTACTTTAAAAGACTATATCTGGAGAAAAGTGGTTTTAAAAAGATCGGAACGAAAGCAAACTTAATTATTGCAGCTGCTGCAGGGGCTTGCACTGCCGTTATCACCCAGGTGAGTAAATAATCACCATTTTACAAGTTATGCAATCATTAATTGAACACAATCTAATACATTAAAAATTCTGTCTTCACAAATTATACATATGAAATGGTACAGATGAATTTTTAAATGCGAGAGAGAAAGGGGCGGAGGGATCTTAGAGATAGATTTTACACCTATCAGTGCCATGATATAAATTGAACTGTGGATAACTGGATAAGCAATCAAAAGAAATTTTAAATCTTACAACATAGAGCTTTTCAAAACATGAGATGTATTAAACTTATTGCTTCATTCCCTTTATTGGTTTTTTAAAATGTGATTTTTGCTTGTAGTGAGACTATGAATTTCACTTTTGCATACTGCTCAGTTTGATTGTTGTGATGGTAGCATATCTTAAAATTTCTCATTATTCTGATTTTCTTTCTAGTCTCATTTTAAGAGTTTCTTCCATTCAATATGAGTGAATGTTAAAGTTTAATATCATTTTTTTTTGGCTTATTATCATGTAGCCCCTGGATACAGCCTCCTCAAGGATGCAAACAAGTGCCTTTGGCAAATCGAAAGGACTTTGGGAAACATTGACTGAGGACAGCTGGAGTGACGCATTTGATGGCCTCGGCATCTCTCTTTTGCTGACCTCAAACCCTGCAATTCAGGTACTTGACCTGGTCTTGTAGGTTTTCTATAATACAAGTTGCTTTAAAATCTACATTTGGAGGCTACCTCATTTTGCTTAAGAGATTCGACCACGCTGAGACAAGAGTTGTATATATTGCAGTATACAGTATTCGATCAGCTGAAACAAAGACTACTGATGACAAACAAGAACAGTGCAGAAAAGACTGCAATAACCCTTTCTGCCTTCTCAGCCTTTGTTCTCGGTGCGCTCTCAAAGAGTATAGCCACCTTTCTGACGTATCCTGCCATCAGGTGCACAGTTATCACCTTAAACTGAGTTTTAAATGCTTGAGATTTAGAACCGACTGAGATTTATGTTCTCGATACAGGTGCAAGGTAGTGATTCAAGCTGCCGACTCAGATGATGATGATACTAAGAAGGCTCAGCGAAAGTCTAAAAAGACAATTTCTGCAGTAATATGTGCTATATGGAAAAGAGAGGGGATATTTGGTTTTTTCAAAGGATTGCACGCTCAGATCTTGAAGACTGTACTGAGCTCAGCGTTGCTTTTGATGATCAAGGAGAAAATAGCCGCAACAACTTGGATTCTTATACTTGCGATTAGAAGGTATCTCTTTGTCACAAGGGGGAAACTAAAAAGTGCCTGATGCTGATTCATCTCTTGTAATATGCTTGAAATTCTTTGTAGATAGTGTTGCATGTTTAATTCCAAGAAAATGGGAGGATTTTATGAGACCTAGTTCAATTTCTACATAGGAAGCTCAAATCTTTAGTTATAGAATAACTGCGATTTTAGCTGTCCTACATGAGGTATCCTTGGAATGAGCAAGTTCCAATTTGAGAGAAATAATTAAATCCCGGGGTTTTTCCCTCCAAAGTGACCACTTAAGTTGTGTAATCCATTACTTGTATTGTTTGTAATGCAAATTTATATTCTCCCTATCATTTCTCGTTCTTCAAAAATTCAAATAAATGATTTGTAGTTGTGGAAAGTAAGATGCAGTCAGTGGATTTCAAGAGGAATGTCCTCATCCCCATTCTTATTCCACTTTACAACGATGAGGAATTCATTTTTGGTTTTACTTTAAGTTGAAACCTTGGCTTTTGCACATTTTGTGAACTACTTTTTTGAAGCTGATGGCGTGCTACGCTTGAACAGATTTTCTGATATGTTTGCTTTAAGGTCGTTTTACATCGGTTTTGTATTCTATAACACGTACATAGCTTTCACTTCTACAATCATGGTTATGAGATACAATCCCAGAAAATGACCTAGAAAAGGTTTGGCTTACTGACTTTTTGTATCAAGCTACTTGTCACCGAATCAACCTGGGTCGACTTTATTTTTTTTTCTTGATGTTGACTCCGCTGGGGTTTGGACCGGGTTTAGCGCGTCAACATGGTCGCTACGAACTCAATGGTTTTATTAGGTGAATGTCTAGTCCAGGTACACTAAAACCTGACCTGTGTTAAGCTCTAAATTCCAAGTTTTCCAGGTTAACGATGTAACAACCATGTCTACTACCTGCATTTGCACGGTAACGTGGTCATTAGCATGACACTGACCATTTTCAAATTGACTGAAATTATGCCAAATCTGACATTTCATCTTGCCACATCCAATGTTGGCGTGAAAGAATTTCAAACCTGGCTTGCCTTTCAACTGCAGCAGCAGCTTTTTTTGAACGGCATTTTCAAATAATTGCTTCATTTTATTTGAGTTCAAGTTCATCTCAATTGCACAATTCATTAAATTCCCAGAAGTTTTAATGATGCCCTTGTTATTAACACCAGTGGACTTCAAGACATGTTTTTCCTCTTTTATGGAGGCCTCTACAAAATGTCTTTTCTCAATCATCTTCTACCTGAAACAAAGAGAGCAACACAGAACTTGATTTAGTTCAAGTTTTTTTTTTTTTTTTAATGCTAGAAAACCTCATTCCCGAAAAACATATTTTATAAATCCAAGTGAGCGATTAAAATCTAGATTGTTCTAAACTTTTACAAAAGGTACACGTTTTGACTCGAATTCGAAATTTTTTGTGCAGATCGCAAACCTTAGTTCAAGGTTTCGGTATCGTGTTGGGTGAATCAACCCTAATTAATCTTAAATAATATTATTTTGTTTTTTTTTTTAAATTAAAAATGACATTCTTTTAATGTTTTTTAAAATAATACTAAAATTACTATTTTTTTTAAAATATTTTATTGTATTCATAAAAAAATATATCAAAAAACACTTATAAAAATTAACTTCTTCAAACATACTTTTATAAAAACACCCATCATGTTATCCTTTACACATTTATTTAGTTAACCATGCCTTAACATTGATATTAAACCTCTTCATGCTCACATGATTTTATTTCTACGACCACCAACTTCAAGTTGAATTAAAAAATATTGACACGGTGAAATTCAATTGATCTAAATAAATCGGATCCAATTGAATTAATTATATTTTTTAAAAATATTTTCTTATATAAAAATTGAATAATCCAAATTTAGTGGTAAAAATGCTATAAGTTGATTTATACATGTTTGAAACTATGTTTCAAAAGTATTTTTGTAAATATTTGAATTTTTTTATTTTAAATTAATTTTTCAGTTGTTTTTAGATTATTTTTATGTGCAGATTTTAAAATTTTTAAAAGATAAAAAAAATATTATTTTAATATATATCTAATAAAAAATACTTTAAAAAATAGGTACAACTACAGTATTAAATAGGCCTTTAGAGAAATATATCCTTTTAGTAAGTACGAAACGTCTTTGATAACCATGAGGCTTCCCTTTCCTAAATAATCGGGCCGAAGTAGCCCAAAACATCTCTAATTACCGGCCCAATCCAGTCCTGAATTCCCCCTCTTCGTATCAACTATTACTACGATCCAAAAATTCCATTTTGGTAATAAATAAGTAATAATAAAAAACAATTCCTTGGCTATGATATCATCTGATCTGACACAGACTTCACGCTTTGCATGTAAGACAACGAAGACCTCTTATAGAAAGGCAAACACAGGAAAGAAAATCAATAAAAACCCATAGCAGGAGCGCGAGTGAGAGGTCTGTTAGGTTGCTGAGAAAGAGAAGAGAAAATCGAAAGGAAGGAAAGATGATGTCAGGAGGAGTAGGCAAATACACACACATTGATAACCAGCCTCAAGTCTCTGGATCTGTTCCTGTAACTCTCTCTCTCTCTCTCTCTCTCTCTCTCTCTACACACACACACACACACACACACACACACACACTTTTCTTCATGTGTATTCCTTTACGTATGATCCGTATTCAGATCTATTTCTCTTTTGTTTCGATTCGGTTTTCTAGGCTGTTCCAGATCCCGGCCACGTAACCGTCCAATTCACCGGTACTCACTTTTTTTTTTTTTTTTAATTTGAATTTCCTTCACTTGTTGTCAGCTGAGAAAATCGAGAAGAAAATATTTCAAATCGAATTAATTAGTTTTGATTACTGTTAATGCTAATTGCTCTTTTAGAGATGATTGATAGGATATTTTTATTTTTACGTATTTTTGCGTTTGTGTTTATGAAGTAAAAAAAAAGAAAAACTGATTTGTAATTTATTATTTGTACCAGATTCGAATCTGCAGACATTTCCTCCATCAGGTTCGCAGGGAAAGATCTCAGGTGGATCCCGTCCGCCTCGTGATGCTGATGGTATGCTATGTTACGCTTTTTTTATTCGAGTTGGTTTTTGTATAATTAGCCATGCGAGCTTAGACATTGAGTGATTTAGGAAAAATGTGATAGTCTGGTCATTTACTCGATTTCATGCTGAAAGCCAAATAATGCAGTCGGTCTTTGGCTATAAGCTGTAAAAATCTTCCTTTCTTTTCAGCTGAGAAGTCTTAATTAGCGTATGAGTGCTTGTCAAAAATAGGTTGGTAGCTTAAGTTTTGGGATCTTTTTTCCTATCATGGCTTGCTGATCTTTGTTATTTCTGAGGTTTTATATTTTATGAACATAAAAAAGGCTTAGATTCCATTACAAGTTAAGGTAGCATGAATGTTAAGGGAAAGGCAATGGATTTGACTGAGCGCAACTTGATGATGGAAGCTGTAGCCAGAAGATGAGGCAACTCTTTTTGTTCCCCCCCCCCCCCACACCCCTCTTATCTGAATAGTTTAATCACTGGACAATTGAAAGATGCTTTTCAAGGGAAAGGCTAGAACAATTGGATATTCGAGTGTGGGTTTGAACGAGAGTGATTTGGTGGAAGTTGTGGTTATATGTTATGAATGCCCGTTTCTTTTTCACACCCTTTGTATTTGAATAGTATGATTGCTAAACAATGTGGGAAATGGCCTTCCCCGGAAATGGTTTGGCAAACTGGATGTGTTGCTATGACCAATCCCCGAGGAACTAAGTTAAGGCTGGTGAATGAGGACACTGATGTTAATTTTCAAACGTGTGATGGTTCTTTTCTGGCTTGGTCTAGTGAAATCTTGGAAATAGTGTGGTTGCAAGTTGCCAAGTCTGCTTAAAAATTCATAGAATATCCACTGTTTTGAAGCCAGTCTTAATGATGTAGCTTTTGACTTCATGTTAATGATAAATGACTGAATTTCTGTTGATGCAGATACGTTTTCAAAACCTATTTCTAATTCTGATGAACGCCAGCAAGGTGGTTGGTTTCAAACATTCACAATTGCTGCATACAAGCCATACTTTGATGTTGACACTACTGATGTTTTGGAAAGGATCAAAGATTCACTTTTCCCATTCAGAGGAACTTTTACAGAAAAAACAGCCAACAACCCAGATCTGTGAGTTATCTTTGCCTAACACAGCACTTTGATGTATGGTCTTAATTGATTAGAATGTCAAGTTATCATCATTGAATTTGCGAGGAACTTTTTATTGAGATTTTCTCACTCATTTGTTAACTGATGTTTGACCAGGAAAGTGTAACTATGTGAAAAGAAAGAAAAAAATATGCACGTTATCACAAAGAAGGGAAAATGTTTAGTCAATTGGCGTCATCTTGTCTTTTATATTCTAGTTTAATAGTTGAATATGTGTTAAGAGGGCTAACCACCTGTAGTCTAAAATTTCATATCAGCTGTTTTCTATCTGTCTGATTGCCTATTTTGTAGATATCGATAGTTCAATCTCTTATCCTTGAGATGCTTCAAATTTTGGGGATTTAAAATTGAATTTATTGCCTCCGCCTCCTCAAATAACCAAAACATGAAAAATTCTAGAATCTGCTTGCAAAAGGACACGATAATTGTGCTTTATAGCTCTCTTGCGGTGCTGATTGCTTATTGTTCTGCAATCAGTCACCAATTTTGCAAATCCCTTGTATTTGATGACATGCTAAAGTCATTTGTCTTTTCTTTCATCTCCTTCACATGTTAGAAACATGTATCATTTTAAGCTCAATCTCTGCAGGTATGGACCATTTTGGATATGCACTACCCTAATATTCGTAGCAGCCTCCATTGGCACTTTTGTGACATACATAGCACACAAGCTGCAGAAGAAAGAATGGAACTATGACATAAATCTGGTGACTTGGTCTGCTGGAGTGTTTTATGGCTATGTACTTGTTGTTCCTCTTGCATTATATGTAATTCTCAAGTACTTTTCAGCACCATCAGGCCTTGTTCAACTCTTCTGTCTTTATGGCTACTCTTTATTTGTCTTTATTCCAGCACTGGTAATGTTCTCTTCTTCTCCCTAACCGTGGCTTATTGTTATTCCTTCATCTTGTACATGCCTGTTACTTAGAAAAGCCCTGATTGTAGTGTGGAGCACGGATGTGATTATCTTTTCTGTAGTTAAACAAGAGAGAATCTTACGAACGCAACTTAAATTCTCATGTACTTGGTTGCAGTGCTTCTCAGTGGTGCCCTTGGAAATCTTCAGATGGGTGATAGCAGGTGTGGCAGGGTTGATGTCAGCAACCTTCGTGGCACTTAATCTCCGAGCCCATATTATGTCCGCAGGTGAAAGGTGGTTTTTAATCGTAGCTGGTATCTTTTTATTACAGCTGGCTCTATCCGTTGTATTAAAGCTTTATTTGTTCACAGTTACTGTATAAGAAAGAATATCGTTCCATAAAGAAGAGAGGTGTGAGCGGGTTGTAGATGGACAAAAATGAGTCTTTTTGGTCTTTTATACCCTCCTATTCATACAACAATATTTTGCAGAAATATTTTTCAGCAATTAGGACCCACTTGTATTCATTCATTCGTGGCAATATAACTCAAATAATTAATGTGGCATTGTGTTTTGTTTTGCTTGTTATAGAACTGTGAAGTCCGTGCAAAATTGCAAATTAATTGTAGTTTGGAATTCTTTTTGAAGATATTGACAATGGTTTATTTGCCTTTGACGGAGAAATGCGATCTATTGAATCCGTAACGTTTGTGCATGTGTTTTCGTTAATGGAGTGTGTTGCAACTATGAAGTCTGAAGTTGATGTTTTCCTATTATAATTATATTTTCTAGTTAACTTTGAATTTTAATCATTTATTTTCTACTTACTAGTTATTAATGCTAGATGAGTTTCATTAATTAGCATGATGAAAGCGCCCTGCATGCAGGAATCTTCTGGAAATGCCTTCGAATTTAACAAGATAAAATCTGTATAGAAGCAACGCTTTATTAATTGGCTACAAAAATGTGTGGGGAAACATGAAAGAATATGTTACATGACAACAAGGACTATAACTGAACTTTTAATACAACATGAAAAAGGCAGAATGCAAGGCGGATCTAGAGAGAGAAAAAAAAAACCCTGTATACATGCCAAAATCCTACTTCTATGTATATGGATGTTGTATGATTCACCCATTTCACAGCTAAATAACACAACAAAACAACTCTAGGCCCGATTGCTAAGCTAGAGCCTTCGATGTAATGAATGGTAACCAATAAAGTTTTAAAACATTGGTGTGGTACCTGACTATCAGATTGAGTTTAGAGGCACCATTTCGATCTCCAATCCTTCTCCGAGCAGCATCCTTGTGATAGTCCAACTGTGGCTCATGCCCTAGAAACACGTCATGCATGACACAATTGGAGTCCATTAACAGCTCCCATTCAACATTTCCAACTTATCCTTCCACCCTCATCATCATCCAACATGTATTTGTGGCATATTTGGAGGGTCACAGCTTACTAAATTTGCCCACAAATTAGCAAGCGTGAGAAAGTAGTTCTCCCCATTCCAAACCACCATCTTCATCCCTGTTCAAGTAAATCAAGATGGTAAATATATTTATTTGTTCAACCTTGTTTAGAAGCTCCATGCATGCATGTCAGCATCATCTTATACTATTATACCAAACAGGCCACCAACAGAGGCCAAGTCATAACAAAACCGCTTGCAAAACTATTATGCAAACAAAATAGCACACTTCAATTTTGTAAAGTTATATAAAGAATGAAAGAAGAAAATCTCATAGGAATTCATGGGCGCTCATAAAAGAAAACTAATATCTTGGCCACTTTACATGTGTCGTAAATGTTATGAGAAAAATGAAATTTTCAATAGCCTAGCATATCCAAAAAATATATGAAGTCATATTCTGCATACCTGGCACTGCTCCTGCAGCTAAGACTGACAATCGACAGATAGGGCCTTGTCCACAGAAAACATGGTCATATAGCGTAAGAGTATCCAGATTGTGGATATTCTTAATAGACTCTATTAAAGTAGTAAGACCTCGATTATAATCAGCACCAGCAGAATCAGAAATGCTTTCCAGAGCTTCTTCAAGTCCAGAACTTGACCATAGGGTGGAACACTCACTTAGAAGATTGAACAAGCCCATGGGATCTGTAGAACTAACTAAAACCCATGGCTTATAAAGTCTGGCTGAAGACCCAATAACTTCTATAACTCTGTAAATTTCTCCAAGGGAAACGATATAGTTCTTGCCTGTAGTCACCCCAAAAAACCAAAAAATGTTAAGTTACAATATCAAACACAAATACAAAGCATCTGTGACGGTGACCAAATCTCCTGCTACACAAGAATGACAGTGTGGTACCTTGAGGCTTAGATATAATTTGATCAATGACATCTTTTTGTAATGACTGCATCCAAATTATGGCGCCATGTTTCAGCTCTCTAGCACAAACGGACAGGATTTCAGACCATGTGGAAATATAACAAGATTGCTCCTCTCTTGATACCAAAGTCAAAATCTTTATTATTGATGCCACATGTTTGAGGAATTCCATTGTCAATCTCAAATCATTCTCCACCTGTCAAGTTGCATGAAACCAGAAACAATAAAAAGCAAAAATACTGCATTAGAAAGATCAAAAAATAAATTTGACTCCCAAATGGCTCTGCTGAGTTTTAAATGTACATGACTTTTTATATATAAAACTTATCGCATTGATGCCACAAGAGAAAGATGACAGATTCTCAAGAATGAAAGCAAAAAATACTTACCAATGACAATTTATTTGATAACTGATATTCTGAATCAAACCCTTGGTACTTTGGTTCTTGCAAGACTTCAACAAATTCATTCAGGCACAATCTTCTTGGGGAGTGATTCCCTGAGTCAACTTCACCAGAAAACAAACCATCTCGGCAAAGTTCATCATGAAGATTCTAGAACAGCAAGCAACAAAAACACATCATGAAGTTGCAAGCACAACTATATTTTTCACTCTATAAGCATAAATTTATCATTACATATCCAACAAACACAATTAAATGAGTGCCAAAAAATTGAAATCTGAAAGAAAGGGGATACAGTATTAATGCTTATTACCACATATAAGTTCATATTGCGGCAGGACAAAAATGTAAGGAATCGTAACAGATGTGAGTTGAGTGAGAAGAAACACCACAAAATAAAAAAGATTAAACAAAAGACATCAATCTTATGGAAGTATGCTCCAAAAAATATAAATGATTGTAACAGATGCGAAGTGAGACTTGAGAGAGAATGAATACCATAAAAAATAATGTCAGCAAAAGACAGCAAACCTGTGGAAGCACACATCAAAAAACTTCCCAGATACAGATTTATCACCAGGGGCCAAAGTAAATATTTTCCAAGAAAAATATATAAACAAGCAATCAGATTATAATGCTTTTTGAACCAGTATATAGTTCATTGATCTTTTCTGTAAGATGTATTTAAAATGGGAAACAAAGCAGAGATTGTGCAGCAGCAGCACAATAATAATGACACAAGTGACCAAATAGACTACCAACCTGTATTTCCATTTCAAGGGCTTTTACTTCAGCATCTTCACTAACAGCACTTTGAGCTTTCTAAAAAGAAGCATATTCCAAAATTCAATGCCATTAGCAACTCAACCTTCAATAGAAGAGAAGAGAGCAACTTAACAAGGCTACTACTAACCTTTAGATTATCAAGATGACACAGGGCAAGACAGTGCAATTCTTCCTTCAATTTACAAAAGAAATCAACATAATCATTCAGCTCTGTTTTGGAGGAACAGTCAGTCTTAGCCTCTCCAAGACCAATAAAAGAGGCCTGATCTTCAGCTCTGGTCCCTGAAGATGCATCTTTAAATTCCCAGGAATCATCATCAAAATCATCATTGTCACCTGCTAAATTAGGCTCAATTACATCATTGATGGGGCTCAATCCATTTCCACAGGGATTTTGGACATTAATGAGGGCAGTGTTATGCTCAGCTTGACCGTACAAACTTGATATAAGATCATTGATGGCACTGTTTGAATAGCTTTTAATGTCATCTATTGGCTTGGAATCAGGCAGCTCAGATGAAATGTCTTGATAACTCACAGGATCATTGGAATCCTCTTCTTCATCACCAAAAATGGACAAAGGCAGAGCTCCTTTTTGACTGATTGACCTTGCCATGTTTCCCTGATCAAGAAGAGCAAATGATCGTTATATCAGAGAGCAATATTTGCGTGCCTGCACCATTAGTGAACTTCACTCTGTCAAAGTTACAAACATAACTTGTTTTATTTTTTACTCCACATGCCTAGATGCAAACCGCCATTTAATAAAATCAACCACATACAGTTTTATTCAAACATGAAGCATTTGAAGTGAGGAACCACCTTGATTTCACCAACAAATGGAAATGCTTCCACAGCAGTAGAAACTTCAACAGCCTTTGCCTCTTCCTATAGCCAAAAAAAAAAAATCATATGTTTATGCTCTTCAAGAAGTTCAAACACTGTTGAGTCGCATAAATAAATAAACTCATCACCTTATTTTTTGATCCAGTTTCTGAAAATGCATCTTTAAACTCCCAAGACTCTTCATCAGCATCAACCCCATCATCTGGGGAGGAATGCAAGCCCTTTCTGGTGTTGTTCTGCTCATTTTCTGAGTATGGATGGGACATGGTAGTGTCTTGAGCTAAAGCAAAGGAGAAATCAAATCCAAAGTTCCATTCAGTAGATTTTTGAGAGGTCTGTTGTGATGCACCAGATAAATCACCAGCACCAAGCATCCTACTACTAAATCCAAATGTGTAAGTAGCTCCCTCTGAGTTTTTCACCCTTCTCCCATCACCCTTCAAACTAAAAAACGTAAGACTTGATAAACCAAATGGCATGACAGAAGAAAAGAACATATCCATGTTTAATGGCCCTTGTCATAAATTGTCATACAGTTTTAGCTACACACACGTGAGGTATACAAAATTTTAGCTATTTCAAGGATACATGAAATAAGAGTATTAATAAAGGAAGAATTAAGCAGCGCTTATGCAAGTATGATCAAAAAGAAAAACTGACACCTAAGTTTAACATAAGAGTTCTGTAATGCAACCATAATTTTGTGTTTGCATGTGTTCTCATAAACCAAATATCCACAGCATGTCCTGATTTATTGATGGTTTTCAATCTTGACTTGAAGTTTCTAATGCCTACTACGATATGCAAAACAATACAAGCACTATTTGTACACATTATCTTCAGCTGCTGAGAAGAGAAATGCCAATCACAGATGCTTCATTGTTAATTAGGACTGACAGAATCAAACAAGACTTGAAAATTTAAATATATTAAACTGAATGGAAAGAAACTAAAATTGAAATATATTTAGTATATTTAGTAAATCATGACAACTGTGCTACCTTAGTAATCCCATCTCCAGTCCCATATTCTGATTCTGCAGCCTTGAAGTCCCACTCATCATCTCCACTAAAGCCCTCATTTTCATCAAGTGAAATTGGATTCATCTGTTTTATATCTGGGTTCATATCATTTACGTTTGAATTCTTTAATCCATCCAAACCATTCCAGGTTGAGTTGGATCCATCAAAACTCAATGTTGGCTTGATTTCAGTCAGGATCTGCTCACCCTGAACATATTGCAGATGAATTTGTTAAACCTAGAGCAGAATAGAAAACAAAAATATCCCTACTACTAAGCTGCCAAAGTTGACACATCACTCTTTGCCAACACAAAGACACGTACTCAACCGACAGCATATCAAGTGAACATCAGAACAGTTTTCGTTTATTTTCTTATTTTTCTCAGTATGTAAGGAAAAAGTTAAAACTAGACTCAACACATTAAAACTAGGCGCCACATATTCCAACTCAGATGATATGTGTTAAATTATTTTTCAAGCTTAATTTAAGGCGACCTGAAAATATCATTGCAGCCATCAAATCAACACCGAGACTCAAATTATCTAATTCTCTCTCATATTGCAGAATTTGAAATAAATCGAAGGTGGAAAAAGTTGATCAACACATATCATAGTTTGAAAGCTGAGTATACAATTTTTTTTGACTCACTGTGCCTGACGCAGCTATTTAGCTTAGGGGGTGTTTGGGAATGTGGTTGCGGTTGCTTTTGAAAATATTTTTTGTTTAGAAATACATCAAAATGATATTTTTTTATTTTTTAAAAATCATTTTTGACATCAACATATCAAAATGATCTAAAAACACTAAAAATATTTCATTTAAAATGAATTTTTTTCTTTCAAATTTTGGCCAAATGGCGATATAGAATACCTAATTGTTTGGCGAGGATAACAATCTACATCTTGAATTCAATCTCTTTAGAGAATATCTTATTGATGTACATGACTTCATTCCTCCTCAAATAAAATTCCTTTCTTTTATGAAAAGATCAAAGCAAAGTATATGGTAGAAAACAGGCAATTCATATGTAATAATAGAGCAAACTATCCAGTATACAGTAAATATCAATCAAAACAAAAATTAACATTTTACCTTCTCTTTCTCATCCCCAGCCTGCATTTTGGAACCTGTCTCTTTGAACTCCCACCCATCATTGTTACCAGGTGCTCTATTTCCATCAAGCGTTCCCTTATTCAAGCAATCCCTACTTGAATTATCTCCATTAACATGCGATGTCCACCCATTCAAATCCAAGCTCAATGGGTTCCAACTAGAATTTGATCCATAAACATTCGACACCAACCCATTCTCAGTTCTCATTTCACCAGCCTGATTCCATAAATTCCCATTCAAAAACATCAATAAAACAAATCCCACATTCAAATTCTCAAACTAAAACAATAAACAAGCACACTTTCCAAACCTAAAAGGAACTACAAATAAGTAGCTAACTCGTATAAACTTAACTACTCAACTCACTTGAAATAAACAAACATACAAAACAAAATCAAAACTTTACCTTATAAATCCCAATCTCCACATCACTTTTACTGTCTGCACCTTCAAATCCCCACTTATCATCATCAAATCCCTCATTACCATGAACCAAACCCAAACCCACTCCATTTCCGCTCAAATTCGTATCTTGCTTAGTCAAGTTTGATCCCATTGTATTCGAATTCAGTTCATTTTCCTTCAAATCCAACCCCAACCCCTTTGAATCCAATTCCTCCTTATTTACACCGTTCACATTCAATCCATTACCATTCAAATTTCCCCAATTCAAATCCGACCCATTAAAATTGGATCTTAACCCATTATTTCTCTCCTCTTCTTTATATAAATTAGCTATCAAATCACTCGCAATGACACCTTCTGATCCCTGTTTGATTCTCAAAAAATCAAAACTTTCATTGTTTCTAGGCTCGCTCGCACCTGATCCTTCCTCCTCCTCAATTTCTCCAAATGCCGAAAGGGGCAGAGCTCCCTTTGGCTTGTCCCACTGAGTCAAGTTATTAACTAAACTCGGTGCCAATCCAGGCTGAGTCATTGACTCGATCACCTTTTGATTTTTTGTAGAGGATTCAAAATCGGTATTTGAGATTCTGGGCAGTGATAAAGTGTGGGAGAGTCCACTGGAATTACTGCTGACAAAATTAAAATCCCCCCAATCATCATCGTCAGTATTGTTGGTGTTGGTGAAATCTGAGACGCTGATCATGGTGGGATTGTAATTAGCGGCTAAAATTGAAGGAGAGAATATGAAGTCGCTAAATAAATCTTCTTTCTTCTTCATCGTCTTTGTTCACTGCCATTGTGTATTGATAGCTAATTAGTGCTCTGCTAGCGATTTTAAGGGCGCATGTTAAGAGTGAGCGCACTGCGGTTTATTTTAGATTTTGATGGAAAGAGTATGAAGTTGGGTGCTGAATCTACTGATTGGACACAACTACCGGCACTCTCTCTCTCTCTCTCTCTCTCTCATCATCACTATCGTGGGGTATTGTTTGGTATGCTGTTTAATAATAGTGTAGATCAAATTATTTGTATAAAAATTATTTGTAAAATATAATGTAAAGCATTATTTAAATTATGACGAAGAGAAAAGGTACAACCACAGTGGAATGCAGAAGAAAGCAAAAGCTGGGGAGCAGAGAGAATGTTTTAGGAGATGATGATTGAGAAAGACAGTTACTGATTTTTAAAATATTTTTTATTTAGAGATGTATTATAATAGTAATATATTTTATATTAATGTATTAAAATAATAGAGAGAGACTGTGATTGGTTCTTAAAATATATATATTTTTATTTAGAGATGTATTATAATAATAATAATAATAATATGTTTTATATTAATGTATTAAATATAAAACTTTTAAGACGCAGAAACATTCCAGCTCCGTCTCGGGCGCAGGAAAGCCTCGAGAATAGAGCATAAAGAATGCGGCAGCTGCAGCAGAATAAAGAAAGTTAAGATGGGAGGGAAGTTTCTTTAGGAATCAAATAGCTCTTTACTTGTGCATCAGCCTTTACAATTTCAGTTAGATAATTTAATAAAATGAAATATTTTTACTTTTTATTATGAGATTATACTGTGTGTGTGTGTAAAATTAAATATATTACTTAAAAAAATAATTTAAATCTAAAAATAAAATTATTTAGAATTGTGTAATTAAATCTAAAAAAATATAGTAAAATAATTTTTCTGAATAAAATTATGAACATATATAATATTATAAGAATATCATCATTAATCTTGCAAGTTCACTATATTCTCTAATTGCTATGAAATTTTAACATAATATATATAAATATATAAAGAGACTTCTTGTAAAATTTTATCTCAATCTAATGGTTGGATTAAGAAATATAATTGATATTGTAAAATTATTTATTATTTTAAAAAACATTATTTGGCTAAAATAGAATAGAAGAAACAAAAACATAACATTCCGACCAAAATTTTAATGAGGTAAAAACTATATTATTTTATCTTATTTTTTTAACTAATATAAAATATTTTGACGCTGAAAGGGATGTTTGAGAGTGTGGTTGCGGTTGTTTTTGAAAGTGCTTTTTGTTTAGAAATACATCAAAATAATATTTTTTTTATTTTTAAAAATTATTTTTGATATCAGCACATCAAAATAATATAAAAACACCTAAAAAATTTTAAATTTTAGCCAAACTGCAGTTCAACCACTTAGCGAAACAGGCACGAAATAAGATCAACAAGACTGCCTTGGATGCCATTCTATCCCTGACTGACACTCCACTTAGCTTAGCTTTGCATGTTTTTTGAGTTTTCTCGGAGCCAAGGAGTAAGCTAGCCTAAGATCAATCACGATCTAGATCTCAACTCTTCAAAATGGATTTCAAATCTGCTTGCCACCACCGTTCATTATACCAAAATGGATCGATCACTGTATGGTTAAGAAAGATAAAGATACAGATCCGAAATAAAAAATGTTTCTGTCTTTTCAAAACATAATATATTTTGAAGTACATATCATCTCTGCCTCCACCGGCTCCGTTTCTTCTATTTCAAGACCGTAATCAGACACTAAGAGATGGCAAAGCAAGGTGAGCACACAGCAGAACTTTTATTTCGTCTCTTATTTTGAACACACTTTACATGACAAAGAATAATTGAGGATCATTCTGCCCATAAAACAAATCTTTGGCAGAAGAAAACAATCACAACTTAACATCTTTACTCTCCAAGCAAGCGAAAAACACTCAAAATGACAAACCCTTTCAGGAATTGTAAGCAGAAATCATAGAAAGGACTTACAACACTAGATAAAAAAGTATCCCCAGAAACAAAGACACAGGACCAACCCCTGAAACCAAACCATTTGTGCCTGCAGAACTACTCCATGTTGATGTATTTTTGTTCAAAACAACCACCATCCAATAGTCATTAGAACCAACTCCTGCTCCAGTATAGCTCGAGTCTTTAATGGACTTCTTATATTGGTTTCGACGAGTATAATTATGAAGCAATGCAACTTCATCCACTTCATCCCCGGGCTCGCAAACTGGCATTACGACAGCATCTGCGGCATGGTTAGTGCCAAGGCAGTCTATTAATTGATCAGGGTAGCTGTCTAGTTTAACCTCGTCAACACGAGTGGTTTCGTTACAAGGTTGTTCTAGCCTGTCAGCAATCTCATTAGCAAGGCATTCTGCCTTCTTATTCTTGGTAAGGGCTGGGATGTCAAGGAATAATGTCCTGTAAGCGTTGATATTCTTGAGAAGATCTTGTTTTTCATCTGCAAAAAGTGTAAGAACCTTTCATGGATTCATTATCAGTATAATGCAATGAAAATTAATCTATTTAGACATGATACTCCATTAATAATATGACATAATTGGAGAAATATTGCTTCATTGCAGATCATATATTAAGCAAGTCAATCATATAAAAACAACAGAAAAGGAATTTCAATCCTAACAACACTTCAATGTAAGCTGATCGTTTAAGAAAACCATAAACAGATATCAAGGGAGAAACAGAGAGGAGTACCACCACAGCTCAATCCAGCAGAAGAAAGCAAGAAGATGACATGTAAAAGCACATAGAGGTAGATGTTGAATTTGAGAGAGGCCATAGCTAACAAGTTTAATTTCCCTTCTGAATACTACAGCACAAGAATTCTTAAGATTAGAGAAGATAAGATGCTGCAATTAATTTATATAGCTTTAGCTTCTTTATACTTGAATATTTATTCTTTCCTTGTTTAGTAGGGTATACATTTTTCTTGAATGTGAAGACTGCTGCCAGATTCTCCTTTATGTCTTTGTTACACAAGGGAGCTGTAGATACCAAACCACGCTTTACAAAAGCATTTGGTTTGGCTTCTATCAGGTGAAAGTGTTATACAGAAACCAAAAGGTTCTGCTTATAAAAATTTATTGCCATGCATTTCTTGAGTTCCCTCAGCAACCAATCAAGTGAAATTTTGAGCGCAAAGATTTAACTTCTCCTCTTTCTCCATTATCAATGGATAGCTCAGTTAAAAACCTCTCAGAACCCTATGACGGTTTCAGAATTTTACTAACCATTCTTGATTATGAAAGTGATTAATATATTAACTACCTACTACAGGGTAGCTTTCGATTACTATTTATAGTTAGGATAGAGGGGACGAGTGGTACATAAAACAGAGTGAATGTTCTATTCGTTTAGCTGACAAAGGACAAACAAAATAAAACGCAGAAAAATCTCACCTTTACATACATTTCTGCAGATGATGCTGTATCTCTACTTTGTGGATACCACAGTACACTGGCGAAAAAAGCATGAAAATAGCTCGAAGAAGCACAAAAACGAAGAGGCTACATTTGAGAGAAGCCATATTTATATACTAAAAAGTAAAAACAACTAGCAAAACTCCTTGTGCAAATATTAGATATAAAAACACCTTTGTGAGAGACTCACTCACTGTATATATAAGAAGAATTCAGTAGAATGAATAAAAGAAGACAAAATGGGAATGGTTAATTATAGTTAATGTGAGACAAAAAGGAAGCGAAGTACAAGGAGATAAATTTCCTTGTGCAAAAATTAGATTTCATAGTTTATTGCTGAATTTATTCTCAATAATCAGTCTCTTTTAAAGGAAGATAACCCCTTTATTTATGAATCTAAAACCAAGGAAAAATCAGAATCCTTGGAGAGAATATGAAAATTTGTAATTAAGCTAAAGATCCGATGGGAAAATAATGAAAATTGTTAAAATAACACTTCACAAGCCTAATTTAATAAAGGTTTCTCGAAATGAATGGCTGACCCTCTATAGAACTAGAAATATAGAATCTACTTCCAAATTTAAAACCAAACCAACTAATGGGTTAAAAGTTATAGGATCAAGCCTCATGTACATCTAGCTCATAAAGGTATCTGCTAGGCTATCCATGCCGTCTAATTCGTAACATATCTATATCCTATTGAGCAAAACCTTCTTCATCATAATGCCAACCAGAAATCAGAATTAATGGATCAAAAAGCTACTCACACAGTGCTTGAATTGCAGAGCTTGCCTTTTATTTCATCTCTTTTTTGTAACACACTTTACATTACAAAAAAAATAATTGAAAAAAGGGGGTCATTCTGCCCATAAATTGCAACAATGGCAGAGGAAAACAATCACAAATCATAAACACTCCTAGGATCATTCCTCACAGGTAAGCGAACAACACTCACAATGCAAACCATTAGAGGAATAATATACAGTAGTTACAGAAAGAGCTCATAACACCAGATAAAAGAGCATCCCCAGAAACAAAGACACAACTCCATGACCAAAACCAAGCTTTGAAACCAAACCATTTGCGCTCGCAGAACTGCTCCATGTTGAGGTGTTTTTGCTCAAAACAACCACCATCCAATAATCATTAGATCCAATTCCTATCCAAGTAAATGTCGAGTCATTTATGTACTTTGCATACCGGGTTCGAGTATAATTATGAAGCAATGGAACTTCAGCTAGATCATCCTTAGGCGCGCAGACTGGCAATACCACTCCATCTGTGGTATGGTTATCGCCAATGCAGTATGCTAACTCATCTGGGTACATATCTAGTTTAACCTTGTAAACGAGAGAGTTTTCATGGCAAGGCTGCTCTAGCTTGGCAGCAATGTTTTTTGCGACGCATCTTGCCTTCTTATTCTTGATCAGGAGCGGTTTGTCCCAGTATAATGTCCTGTAAGAATTGATGTTCCTCATAAGTTTGTGTTCTTCACCTGCAAATAGTATAAGAAACTTGCATGGATTAATCACATTATAATGCAATGAAAATTTATCAATTTAGCCATAACAATTCATCAATAATGTGATGTAATTGGAAAAATATTGCTTTTTGGTACGTTGTTGTTCACATCTATGCATTTTAGTCATATAAAAACATCAGAAGAAAAAAATCTCAAGCCCAACAACACTTGAATGCAAGCTGATCATATAGGAACACCATAAATAGATACATACATACATACATATATATATATATATAGATATATATATGGAGAGAGAGAGAGATACCGTAATAGCCCAACACTTCAGAAGAAAGGAAGAAAATGGCATGAAAAAGCACATAGAGAAAGATGTTAAATTTGAGAGAGGCCATAGCTAACAAGTTTAATGGCCAAAATGAATATTACAACATAAGAATTCTTAAGAAGATCAAAGAAGAGATGGTGCTGCACTTAATTTGTATAGCTTCTTTATACTCGAATATTTATTCTTTCCTTGTTTAGTTGTGCATGTGACAGTGAAGACTGCTACCAGATTCTCCTTTGTGCCTTTGTTACGCAATGGAGCTGCGGATACCAAACCATGCTCGGTAAAAAGCATTTAACTACTTCAAGTACTGGGATTCGTCTATACACAGACCGGAAGGTTCTGCCTGTATAAAGTTTTTACTTTTCATTTTTCTATATTTATTTAAGAACAAAAAGAGGCAGACAAGCTTCAGAAAATATAAGATCTCTCAGAATTTGAGCTTGGTGAATTGGAGTCAATGAACAGCTCGGTACATAGCCTCCTACTGGAGAGAATGGTAAGGAGGATTTTAGGAAAGTTGAAAGTGGTTGAAAGATTTGCTAGCTGAAGAATATTTTTATAAAAAATTAGTCATGGTGAATCAAAATAATTACATCCATGTGATACTCAAGTCAAAAACTGTTTAAAAAAGAATCTAGATTACATTACTGGGTTACTAGGTTAATCCGAAAATCACTAGATCAATCTTGTTCAACTATTTTTTTAAAAAGAAAAGTATTCTACTCTTTTTTTATAGGACTTTGACCTGACCAGGTTTAACCGATCAGTATCTTATCTGGTTCATCTAAAACCCTGTTGGTAATTGAAGATGCTCACTGTTCAAATTTGAGGATCCACAGCAAACAAGCAAAGAACAAAGAGCAAGAAGAAGAACAATGAATAATTAATTGCAGAGATCAAGGGGCAGAATCAATAGGTAAGGTTACTGCCATCCCTTCAATTTTATTTATAGAAATCCAATAGCATTACATGAATAAGAGATCTTTTTTTTTTTATGCGAGGAAATCTTATTCTACAAAGCGCATTTTGTGGGCCTAAATAAGTGAGGAGAACCCTGGTTATCCTAGGCTCTTGTAAAGGGTGCACATCCTGACTTGAAATCTAAACCTGCTATACAGATCACAAGTATTTTGCTATCATGTCACGCCCCTTGGGGACATGAATAAGAGACCTAATCAAACATATTCTCCTTCATCTGAGGAGTTATGTAATAGCTATACTTGTCCTAAATAAGTTTTAAATTCAAAGAAGTAAAATCAAACTAAATAACATTAAGGTAATGATGTTATTGATAAACATTAATAAGAAAAATATATAACCTATGCCTAGCATAGTTGCAGACTTGGAGCCACACATTCAACAGAACCTAATCCTATTTAAGTTTCAGGTTTCAGGTTTTCCAACTCAACATACTATCCCATGCCGGATTTAACAATTATAAACTAAACTCAAACTCAATTAAAGCTAGAAAAGCACTGGAAAAGAAAACCCTCGAATCTAGAGACTCCTAGCGCCCCCAAACCTTGAACTTGAAGCATGACAACCGAATATTGCTAAAAAAACCATTCTGCTCCCACAGAAGTTTCTAAGCTAGAATAATCCTGGATGCTTTCCTTGTTTCTTTCTATCAACAAACACTAAGAGAATCAAACGCGCCACACATTTCCAGACCAAATTAACCTCACTACACGCATCGCCTTAAATCTTCTGCATCTTTCATATCCAACAGGGACAATGCAACAATAGGTGTTAATTGATCTCTCCACTATTACATCTACCGACAATGCTTTATTGACAAAGTGTACAGTGAAAGATAACAGGCTATTATAAGTACAAACTCTCAAAGACCAACAACATCATCATTGTGATGAAACATTTAAAATACTTGCTTTTTATTTATTAGAATCTTCTTATCAAAAGGTAATTACAGTCAGAATTACTGGAGAGTCTGATTTGCGTGAAAAAAGACTTGAAAGAGAAACTAATGGCCTTAACCTCCTATCAGGGATAGCGGAGTTTTGGGAATTACTAAAAACAGGGAGGGAGGAGGTAAAGGAAATCCTGAGTTTCTGCTGTATTAGTTTTCAAGCTTATATTATACTCCCTAGCCACTTTATTTTATATTACTCCCTCCTACAAGACACGCCAACAAAAGCTACGTAATTTTGAAGCTTTATCTCCATTTTCCATCCTTACATGCATGTAAGATCAATCGTAGCAGTAGAATAGTTATCATCATAGAAAGAAAGAACAAGAGAGAGATTTAAGAAACAAACCACGGCCAAAAACTTGATCGATGGGATGGTAAGATTCGAACTCTTTATCGTTTAGTATTTAAACTCTCTAACACTAATTTATCATTTAGTATTTAATATCTCTAACACTGAAATTCTGACAAGTGTGAGAACATAGTAGTTATGGACATGGTTGTCAAAATCGCGATTTTGACACGACACAGAAAGGGGTTCGGAAACTCGGATCGTAAAATCGTAAAATCATACTTGAATTTTTCTGTATAAAAATCGTAAAATCAATACATTACAAAACAATTATGTCCATATAATTTTATTAGGTAAAAACTAACAAATTTAAAATAAATATTTTATTGATGTGCTATATAAATTACAACACAATGATTTTATTTTTTTATAATATATATATATATATATATATATATTTGTCCAGTTGTCCCACATAAAATCTTCTCTACTCTTGAGTTCAGTGTCTTGATTGGAAAATTGTTATATTCTGAAAGTACAATTATCCACACCTGACCACCATCAAACAGAAGTTCCTATTCTCTAAGTGGCGCACAGACCTTGAACATGCCAAACCTGGATACCGTACAGTAAATAAGTGAACATTTTCTCATTGTCAGGAATGAATATTATAATTTAGGTTCTAACCATTTTGTGGCTAGTAAACTCTAACTCATCCTGTGCTGTTGTTTGTGCCACTTGTTAGTGGCAGAATCATATGAACTTCGAATAATTTGATGAACGAATCCAGCTCTACTAACCTGAGCTGAAAATTGGAACTCAGGATGTTCTTCTACGGTGCTGCTTAACATGAAAAAAGAAATGGTGGTGGTGGTGGTGGTGGTAAGTTTTCTCTACCGCCAACCCTTTTCATTGAGATTCCGATGGTGGCTGCAGACTCTCGGCAGCCATCTTCTACCGTTAAGAATACCTGATGGTGCATTGTCCAATGTCGTAAGGGTTTGGGACAAAATCAGTAAAATTTATTAGTTGGGACTAATTTGAGAATCCAGTCACACCTTCTGGGAAAAAATCAACGATATGGACAGGAACATTTTCTAGAGTTTTGGACAAAATCAGTAAACTTAATTTGTTTGGGATGGAACTACGAATCGGGTAATACTTATGGGGCACAAATTTGATCGAGGAACTACAAATTAAACATGATTAGTCAGCACTAAGAAACAACATATATATATATATAGGAACAACCTTGAAAGAACCATTTAAATGTAAAACAATACATCGAGGATTAAAACAAAGCCTACTAAATTTCTTGATTTAAAACAACACAATACATACAATGCCAAAATCCTAATGAAAGAAACATCATGGAGTGCCATGGTTAGCACTATTTAATACAGTAGATAAACGAGAACTCCTAGAAACAAAGTCACCAAGCAATGGCCAAGTCCGACCCTGGAAACCAAACTAGTAGCCCCTGCAAAGTCCCCTCTTGGGGTGCTTGTGGTTAGGACCACCACCATCCAGTCATCCTCATGGCCAAGTCCTGCTCCACTAAACCTCGAAGCATTGATGAATCTTGCGTATGGAGTTCGTGTATAATTTGTTAGCAATAAAGTTGGGACCAAATGGGGCACGCAAACAGGTAACGCAACACCTTCATTAGTGTGATTAACATCAATGCCACACTTTGATAGAAGGTCAGGATAGTCGTCTATTTTCACAGGGCTTGCCGCTCTGGCTGATGTACAAGGTTCATCCTCTAGCTTGCCAGCAATTTTATCAGCGAGGCATCCTGCATTCGTGTGCTTGACAAGAGCTGGCAGGTTTAAAGAGTGCCTGTAGCTGTTGAGACCTTGAAGAAGATCTTCTTCCTCGTCTGCAATAAAATTTTTAAAAATTTGTGGTCCTACATTATTATTATGTCTGGTAACACGTTAATCAAAGATATTCAAGAGTGAAAAATAGAAATAACTGTCTGTCTTACACCTATATAATTTTCTCTAAGAACCCATTAAAAAAAAATAATTAATCATTTCCTTCGGGTCTTTAATTTTAATTTGCTAGAACAATGATCCTTGAGAATATACATAAGCATTGCCACATTTCTTACCAAGTAACACATCAAGCACAGAAAAAACTAGAGAAGCTTCAACCCTAGTTAAGGCATGCAACTTTCTCACACAAGAAACTGAATAAGAAAGCCATAAGGAAAAATAGATGTACCACAGTGCACTGGCGTAGAAAGCAAGATAACGGCTTGAAGAAGCACAAAAATAAAGAGGCTAACTTTGTGAGACACCATATTTGAATACTAAGAAGTAAAAACCACTACCAATAACTCCTTGTGAAAATAATCAGATATATCAAGACTCCTTTGCAAGAGATTCTCACACTCTATATATAAAGAATTCAGAAGAACGAATCAAAGAAGAGAATATGGGGTGGGATAAGGCAGTTTGAATTTTGGAAATACTTGTTTCTTGATCCCTACGTATATATGGTAAGTTTTCATGGATTTCTCTAGAATGTAGAGGGTGCTTCCAAGTGTCCTGTTATGGGTTGGTTACATAGTAGATTTGGAGAGTTTTTCGTAGATTTGTGGGTGCAAAATTGACAAGTATTATCTGATTGGATTTGAACGTGGCAGCCATGCATACAAGTTCCTCTCCTCTACTTGTCTTTCGGGACTGAAAAAAAGCATTTCTCCTGTGTTTTTTTGCTGATTTTCTGTTATTTACAGACGGTTAATTCACTTCATATTATAGTGATTGGATGCAAGAAGCAGTTTTCTGACAGAAGTAGGAGTTGTTTCAAGAGAAAAACCAAAAAGTAGATTGTTTGTCGCCCGCAATATCTGAGCATTATACCATGGATTCGCAAACTGCTGTCCCAACTCCCAAGTCATAATTAACTGCAAGGTGATGCCATGAAATTTTCATACAGTTAATGATTTCATTTTAAAAATTTCGATAACCATCTCAAGCTATAAAACCCTTACATTAAACAAGATAAATTATTCATTTTAGATTAAAAATTATTTATTAGTAACATGTTGAATTAATGACTGTTTGTTAGTGTATTACGAAAGTTTTTGAAAAAAAAATATTTTTTTTATTTCTTCAAATTCATTTTTTTAGTATTTTAAATCATTTTTTTATATATTAATATTAAAAATAATTTTTTTAAAATAAAAAATAATTATGATATATTTTAAAGTATAAAATATTTTAAAAAATAACCGCTATGAAACTCTTAATCGTTCGTCGAAGGTTGGTTCAAGTGGATGAATTTTTTCACGGAATTCCCATCATGTGGTGTTCATGATTTGGTCTGTGATGTCATTCTTTCCAAGTCAAAGGAACTGAGTCTCTACCATGTCTCTAGTAGTTGCTGAACTTTTCAAGGCATGCCCGCCACAAGCAACAGAGGAAGCAACACTCCAAAGAGTAGCACCAAGTCTCCAACTCGCTCTATTATGGTCTTTGACGAAGCAAAGTTGCAGAAGGCCACAATTTCAGTAATACTTGCAAAATTCAAGCTTTTGAATGCATTAAATTTTGAAAAATGTCCTATAGATCACCTTCCCAAAGAACTTGGAAATTTGCTACATCTAAGGTATTTAAACTTGAGAAAAACCAAAGTATCAAAACTTGCAAAATCAATAGGAAAGCCGCATAACCTGGAGTCCTTAGATTTGAGAAATTCTTTCGTGGAAGAGTTGCCGGTTAAGATCAGAAAGTTCTCTAAATTGCGACATCTTTTGGCAGAAGATAAAAAGACTCGGGCATTGAAGATAGAACACAGCATAAAGCATTTGGAGTTTTTACAAACGTTGTCTACAATTAACGTTGACGACGATGTGAGCTTGATCAACGATGGCCTGCAAGTGTCGGCGAAAATAATCAGAAATCTGAAAAGGGAACATGGGAGGTTTCTATGCACTGCATTAGAGAAGACGACTCGCCTGCGGTTGCTACTTGTTTGTTCAATAAATCCCACGAATGAAGTTCTTGATTGAGCTTTACAAACTTGATGGATGATTCCTTTGAAGTCCTTCAAGCTCTACCCAATCTAAACCGTCTTGGACTCGTAAGTGCATACAACGGGGAGAAGATGCATTTTGGAGGAGGAGGGCTTCAGAAACTCCAAGTCTCTGTATCTTGCAGGCTTGAGAAATTTGAACGAAATGTTAATAGACGAAGGAGCATTGCCACTTCTTGAAAAGATACAAATGGGACCGGATGTGCATGTATTTGTACCCACCCTTAAATATGATTTGCGCCACTGGCCAGGTGAAAATTTTCATAAAGTAAAAAAAGAATAAAAAATCAGACGACGCTAATGAATTCAAAGAAACAAGAAAAACCCAAGATTCAGGTAATTGACTCAATTGAATTCAATAAGCTTTGTTAATCAACATACTTGAAGCAAAATGAGAGCTCGAATCTTTACAACAACATGCTGCACTGAGTGCTCTGAAGTTTTCAGTGTGGCATTCAATAATTTTTAAGGTAACACTCCAGAGGAAAGCTCGAATTTTATGATACCAGCAATGTGGGAAATCTTCTCTGCGAACCTCCTTTACGACACAACTTTGGTGAAATTGAATCACCATCCACACCTGCGCCAAATGATTCAAATGGCAAAAGTCAGAGACATGGACATAGTCGATGTTCAAATTGGAATATCTTGCACAATTGTGGTATTGGTAATTGCACCAATTCTGTGCATAAATCCATGCTAAACTTTCCAGCTTCAGGTGACAGTAGGGTCTGTGCACTTCATTTCTCCAGAAATTTCCTGATGTTTTCGGAATGCTTTCAAACATATTTACTTGACACGTGATAAAATCTTTAACTGCTTGATGCTGAATTTGGTTGAAGCAATGCAATAAACCACAGCGGCTTTTAATCTTCTATTATGCAAGTACTTCTCTCCCAGTGCATTAACTGTTAGTATGCATGACCGTCACATGTGTTCCATGAAAACCAGTAGTGGTTTCGACTGTCGAGCAAATGTTTTGTCCCAGTACTGGTTTCTATTTTCGAGCATAAGTTTTGTCAACTGCGAGAACCCAAACAGACAGAAAACAGAGGAACAGACGACTATTTCCCTTTCTATTTTGTTTCTGATATGTAGGAGCTAAAACTCAAGAAATAATTTGTAAGGTTTATTTTTCCTCGTCTCAACAAGCCTTATGAAAATACTCTCACAACGAAAAATGATAAAATAAAACCTCTTTTTGGAAAAATAAACAGACATTACTGATACAGATTCATGATTACTCTTGGAGCTTAAGGCAAAATCAAGGACACAAAATTGTTAAATTTTTAGACATTTACATGATCGATGCATTAGAGAACTAGCTTATTGTTTTGTATATCTGGAAGCCTTAAACGTGCACAAAACACCAGGTCACAATATGAAGTACAGCATACAAAATTTATGCTATTGGAAAAGTAGTCATTTCTAGAACGAATCTCTCAATCGTTTTCAGAGTCCGCATCAAAGATATACAAGTATGGAACTACAGGGTTGCGTTCAATAGATTCTCCTGCAGCCTCGGTGGTTTTTGGAGTGTTCCATCCCATTCTCTGCAGGTAGACAAAATTTATGCTATTGGAAAAGTAGTCATTTCTAGAACGAATCTCTCAATCGTTTTCAGAGTCCGCATCAAAGATATACAAGTATGGAACTACAGGGTTGTGTTCAATAGATTCTCCTGCAGCCTCGGTGGTTTTTGGAGTGTTCCATCCCATTCTCTGCAGGTAGACATCATCATAGGCTTCAATGTTCAAACCTGAAGCAAGAAATAATTCCAACTCTTTCACAAATCGATCAGTTTTTGCTGTTAGAAAAGGCCCCGCTGCATTAGATACTACATCCTTGAACTCTTCTTGTTTCATTTCAGGTTTTTTTGTTTGGCGCGGGTGTTCATTTCTACCAAAAATCAAGAGTGTGATTAAGAGATTTAGCTTATCACGTGCAATAGATATAAGGACCAAGTGGCATAAGAATTACCTGCTAAAGAATGAGTTGACCGTACCAAGAATATGATATAAAATGACTTCAATATCTTCTTCCTATGTAAATAAAACAAATGAAGAAAAAAGTCATTCATGATTTTCAACAGACCACATAGGACTCTAGAAAGGGTTATACTAATAATTAATAATATTCCAAATTCATAAAACAGAGACCATCATCTGTAAATGGGGCAGCTTAGACACATGAAGGTTCTCCTTTTTCTTTTTTTTCCCTTTTCCTTCGGGCATTTTTCTGCACACCGAACAATTACTGGCAATGACCAAAATTTTTAATTCACAATATTTGCAAATACCAGATTTCACAGGAAAGTGTTGAATAGTCATATAGTCTACAATTAAGAATGTACAAAATGTTAATGGGTTTACATCCAAGAAAGTATCTCCACTATAGTTAGGATGCCATATACTAAAGCCAAAAATATGAACCCCGGGAGGAGCTGAGAAGCAATCATTCTCATAAGAAGCTACAAATTTACAAGCACAGGTTCTCTACAAAATGTAGTTGTCTTGTTCTCGTTTCCCAACAAGGTTAAAAATGCATAGTAAGCCATAGAATTGAATTTCAGAGAAATATCCAAGCATGTAATAAGAAAAAGTGCAAAGAATAGAAATCAAAAGCAAACAGGTCACTAGACAGACCTGCAGCAGAGCTTGAACTTCTCTTCTCAGCCAGCTTTCCAGCCACCGATTTGGCTGAATATACTTGCGCAACTTCCAATATCGTGATACATTGATTGTGTCATTCAGGATACCTAAATGAACACGTAATGATTGAAATTTTTAAATAGGAAGCAGTTGTTAGTCAGGAAGCATCAAAGTAAACACAAATTAAAACAATATGCAAGAGAGAGGGAGAGAGAATCGGTAAACAACCTGGTTCAGAATAATAGCATTGTAATCTGTACTTGTGTTTTTTTGAAAAGTATGAACTGAAAAAATAAAAAAGTGGATCATAAAGAATAGCACTAAAAAATAACACAAAAGAGAACGGAAGATTAAATAACAGTCAGTACCTATCCTCAAAACCCTGATTTACATAATGTCGTTGGAATGAACTTCCATCATATCCATAAATTAACGAAAAATTCTCCGTCTGCAAATGTGTCAAACGAAATCATCACTGTCAACACAATCACCGAGATAGCAATGTCCAAAAATAACAAAGCAAACAAATGGCATTGTTGCGTGAGATTAAAATGCATAATACATAACTGGACAATTCATCTCAGACACACAAACCTTGCATAAAGGACATTTAACAGAAGAAGGACGCCGAGATTCCTTGCGAGAAACTACTTTAGTCCATTGTAAAATGCATCTGTAACAAAATTTATCTGCAGTACAAGTATTAATAAAAACAAATGACCAAACATCATGGTTCACAGCCTTCTAATCACCACCCAAATACACAAAAAGAGATACATTGATTGCCATAAAGTAGCAACTTGCAACCTCAAATCAAGCACAAAAAAGATTATAGTCAAATTTCTCAAAATAATCCCATAGACCCAGTTTCAGTATTATGAATAGCACACGGCACAATCATAAAGTTTTAAACTTTAATTACTCAATCACTAACGAATTGAAAAAAAAAAATAGTACAAATTACAGGGTAATCAAGAAAGTGGATACCCAACAAGAAGTGTCTGAAAAAAAGAGATGGGTCAATAGCAGATAACACAGAAGTATGAGACAAAAAAACCGAGCTTGAGAGCGAAGAATGTACGGAAGCAAGTATCAAGATAGGATTCTTGAAGGAAAGGAGCAAGGCATATGGGGCATGGGTTTGAGTCACTTGAAGAGCAGGGTTGATTCTCTATTTTGCTGTCAGAGTCTTGTTGGTCCATTTTTTCCAATCCAATTTCATGGATTTGTTGGGTTTTTGTGTCCTTGTTCATCCTTCAATGGCTGCCTTCAACTTTGAGCAAATATGAATCTTTTTTCTATTTACGTTGGTCCCTGTAAAAATGAAAGCTTCCTGATGTGGTGCTTATACTCTTTACTTAATTCAATCGGTGCTCTAACTTTAGAAAATTTGATGTCCTGCTGTTTAATTTTATTTCAGCTTACCGTTAATTCTTAGCAAAATATCAGAAAAATAGACAAATTCTCTCAAATTCCAAGCCAAATATCAATCAATAATAAAGATATATTGGATGAAGGATCACATTAAAAGAAATTGAGTATAGGATAAAAACGAGTGAAGAGTCTATATTAAAACACACTCGCAAGTTGTTTGGAATTCTTGAAATTAAATTTAATTTCAACAGTTAAATTATTTTTTTTAATTTATTTTGATCTGAATTCCAATTTGATTTGCCACAGTAATTCCTATTAGAATTAGAAGAAGAAGAAACAATATTTCAAAAATACTCTTAACAACACAAATTCAATTTCTTGCAAACCCTACTTGTCTCTTTCCTTGTATTTTTCTAACCTCCACCGTCTCATTCCCCTTTTTGCAGATAAGAAAAGACTATAACCTTATAGAAGCAATTTATAATTCTATATTTATTTAATTAAATACAACTTTTTAGTTTGCAGTAAGAATTCTCTTGATGGTAAAAAACATTAACATCTCCAAAAAAATTTAATAATAATACAAAAATTTTCATCCTGCTTTGTCATGCCGGAATCAAACTAGTAGAATACAAAGGAATTGACCATATCTACTTGTTGGTCCCCTTCACATGAGAAAATGGAAAGAATATAGTAGTATTTCAGTGGCACATCTACCAAATAAAATCGTGGATTAAAGCTTCGTGGGGCTAAACGATCTGTTAGATTTGATGTTTTATGATGAGAGTAATTTCAAAATCACAGATTTTCAAGAAAGGAAAAGTCGCTACCCGTTTTATTCATTGCAGCAAAACCTGTTCTTGCTCAGTATTATACCCTTGAGCACTTATCTGCTGACATTGTTTCTTGCCACCTTTCTGTTGATTTGCCGTCAAGTTTGATGGATTATATCTCCAACAACATGTATTTTACATGAGTACCAGTGCAATATGCTTGTGACTGTGTGATGGAACATTATCCTGTGAAGATGCGGAACACGTTAATGAATGACAAAGAAAGTTAGAGAAAGAAATTTAATCTCAGAAAGTAGATTGAAATCATTGTTCTTCTAAAACTGATGCTTTCTGTGTCTTTACAAGTCTGTCGACGCGGATCCCTTTCGAAGAAATGTAATGAATTAAGATAAACGGATATCATATGGTCTACTCATCCTAATTTTCCTTTCTCACCAAATCACTAAGCTCTCTTGTTAACTAGCACATACTTTCTTCGAAAATGATTCGTCGCTTTTCCTGATTCGACCTGTGCGGAGATTATGCAAATTACTTTCAAAGTTTAGAATGTAAAACAGGGAGTCTTTCAAAAATCCGGCTTGCTTCTCAGAGACTTAAGCTGTGCAAATGCAACCTTGGTGTATATAAAAGTGAGAAGTCAATTCTGTCAACAGTTTCGTTACTAGAGAAGCACAAACCAATCTCTTGATCATATATGAGACTCCTCTTCTTGATGATGTGTCTGAAAGGCTGAACAGAGTAAGAAAAATATTTTCTCCTTTGTTCTAATTCGTACATATAGTGCTCCAATGTTTTATTAGAAGCAGTAGACTTCTTCACCTTTCTGTGCGCCGCATCAGGAAATGGTTTGAACCAAAAGGCCTCCTTCTTTGCCAAACTAAACTTGTAAGTTTCATGAGTATCGATATCATAAATTGAGACTTCAATAGGCTTCCACATATCCAAAGCTTTTCGATTAGCCTCAGACAAGTTCTCCAATATGTGATTGTTGAATTCCCTTGATGGTGAAATCTTTAGGCTGTCCCACCGCATACTGTCAACTGTAAGTTTTATTCTATATGGCCAAGGGTCGCTGGTTTCAGAACCACTGCTGCATACTTCTTTGCCTTTCTTGCCAATGCTACTCGGATGACATTTTTGTCATCCAATGCAGTCTTCTTCTTCAAGAATGGAGACGTCTCGAAAATGAAACAAGAAATGGGGATGTGTAGAGTAGCAGCACTTAAATTTTTCTGTAGGTTGGACACTGAGGCCTTTAATTTATTCTCTATTAAAATTCGTACTTTCCTTTTTCCCTCTGTACTTACCATAACGAGTGTAATTTGTTCGTTTCTATTAATGGAATCATAGATATGACTAGGGAAACAACCAGGAGTTTGTTGTTACCAGCTGCAACACAAGCTGTAATGGGTTGTTGATAAGGTTAAAATAAATCCAGTGCAAGAATTTTTACGATTCTTTTTTATACCCTTAGCACCACATGTTTCTTGCTGCCTTCTCACATTTTGCCAGTTAATGCTGATTTGTGTAGTGTGAAAAGCAAAAAAATTTCTTGAGGCAGCTTCCATATTCTCCATTTCAGTTCTGGAATACAAAATATGTCCAAGTACGGATTTTTTTTAATTAGTAGGATGAGCCAGTAACCCTATCAGATACAATAAAGCTGAAATTCTGAGTAAGGAAAGACAGATAATGATGAACAAACTGCATGCCTCACCGAATTTTGTCAAAAGTTTTTGAAATTCACATCTTCCAGAGGCCCGAGGGTGTATCGTGTCTTCTCTCAACAAGCCATCCCACATTGCTCGGAAATATAAGGCTATACTGGTACTGGAAAATCATTACGCCCTTTCTTCTTGGCAAGCAAAATAGGTTTGATGAAGAGTGACATGGTGGGCATAGATTTTGAGTTTGCATTCTAAAGATCCAAGAGCAGTTGCAAACTCTACTCTCACCAGTCGTGGTCACTCCTTTTATGAACAACTTACCATCAGGTTTCATGTCACAACTGAAACCCTCTACCATGTATGTATAACAAAAGATCAGTTCAATCAGTCACAGCAGCATTTACATTTAATCATTGTACTATTGTTTTTCAAATATATGAAATCATTATATGATATGTTTCTTTTTCCAACTGTGAATTTTCATACAAACTCTGATTCATTATATTGCATCTACTACGGAGACTTCATCTCGAGCAGGGGATATAAATTCTCTTTCTGCATATTTTCCTTCATTATTTCATCATTGGTACTGTTTCTAAGAGCAGCTGAGGGGCTATCAACTAACTGGTTGGTACTCTAGAACTGAGAATGGAGCATATTTACTAATATGGAGTATATGTACTTACCGTTGTAAAACTTTTAAATGCAAGGTTCAACAATTTCTGGAAGGACCTGTCTACCACTATATGGAATATTATTAAATGTTTTTTCTTTCATCATGTCAATTTTGAGGGTTTTCCCCCTTCTTTTTCTCCTAGTCTTCTTGTTCACATGAGTTCATGAGGTTAGCTAAGCTTTACTTATAGCATCCCAGACAGCATTGTCATCGTCAATGATGATTCAAAATCTCATATCAATTTCTACACATCCTGAGCCTGGAATAAAACCTCAAAGCTACAAAGCATAACGGGTGCATAAGGCGTGGGAATCTACTGAACAGTTCATGCCAAATCCTGAAGAAAGTTAAAAAGCGCTGTTTGACAAGCCTGCGGAGAATCAGGTGGTTGGTCGGGTAAAAACAATCTACCCTGGTAGACGTAGAGCTTGCAAATTTCAGGGGCATGTTTATTATCATTGCAGTTCTTTTCACATTTCTATCATACTGTCAGGTGTAAAAAAACATGGAGAGAACAAGACAAAATAAATAAATTTGTTCTGTGCTGAGCATGGAATCGAACAAATTTCCATTTAAACATGTTTTGACCTGCCTTGCTCGTAAAAAATTAGAGGTGAACATCAAAGACCAGAAGGGGCTGTAAAAGAAAGATCAATCAGCTAATCTTTTCAGCATATCATTTACAAAATATCATGATTGTTTTCAGCTCCATTCTTGACTGCACCTTTTCATGAGGGATATTTCCATTCTGTTTACATTCAAAAAATGTTTCCGTCAATGAAACCTTAAACGGAGCAAGGAAACCGAGTAATATGAACTTAATCGCAGATGTTTGAAATAATTGGAAAAAAAATAAACAGGAGAAAATTCCACATTGAATAAACGAGTTTACATGCTATTACGAAAGGAAGATGTGAAAGGCTTTTGAAGGAAAGGAAAAACTATAAAATCTCATCGTACAATCAACTATTACTGAAACCTTCAGCACAAACTGTAAATTCTATTAATGGGTTTTACTAGAAAAAGAGCGTATGAAAAGCATACTAATTAAGGCTAGAAATCTTGGCACTATCAGTTACGTGAAAGCATTCCGGTACAACATGCTCATCAGATCACCCTGGTCTTGGTCATTAGACACAGCAATGGTGGATAAGGTAAAGAGAGCTTACACTTTTAAAGTTACTAATGATCCGAGGGTGACTGCTGTTGCTCTGATCCTTGTGGCCAAACATGCTGTGCCATATAGGGTTGAGACTGCTGGGCGTACATAGCTGGATCCATCACAGGCTTGCCCATTATCATCCCAGGAGCTCCAACCTGAGGTGCATGCGGAGGTGGCATATAGCAGTAGGAGAGATCAACAGGTCCTCCAACAGGCATTGTTCCTCTTGGGATTGACGCTAGCACTTCATCTTTCAGATCCTCCCTAGGCACAATGTCAACCAGGAAATCAAAGATGTCAGTCCTGGTGATAGCTGCAGCAATATCATTCTTCTGTAGTGTCCTTCTCTTGTTCTCCTCCGTGTGATTCCAAGACCTTAATGTCAACTCTAAAATAAACATTTCACATGCTCTAGCAAATATAACTGGTGCCTCAGCTGATATCATCCTCACATCCTCATCAGCTTTCATGATCTTCTTGATCCTAGCCAGGGGAAGGCTATGATTTTTGAAGTCAGTAACTTTGTCAATTTCTTTATACTGATTTGCCCAAAAAGACTGAAGTTGTTGCTGGAGTTGCTGTTCCTGTTGTTGGTGGATCTGCTGATAGGCAAGTTGGTGCTGTGCAAGCTGAGCCCCCAAAGGCTGACCAGTAACTGGTCCAGGATTTGAGGCAGCAGGCATTTGGTTTGGCTGATATGGACTTGTTCCATATTGCAGTTGAGATGCACTACTGACTATAGCGGAGGGCTGCCCATGCCCTTGCTCCATCCTGATCCAACTAAATGCAACAATATGCAACTTAATGCCTCTGTATTTTGCATGATAGAAGAGAAATTTAATTTAAGAAGTGTATAGATATGCATATCATAGGATTTCATGTTGAAGGAAAATTGCATGAAAGAAATTGGTTCTCTAAAGTGCAGAACAGATGCAACTAAACGATGATGCAAATCCAACTTCATAATATCCATTTAGGTGTCTACATAATTTTAAAAAAATGTTGGAAGTGCAATTCAAGATTGTCTGATTAAAATAAATGAATGAATGAACAGGCTCCCTATAAAAATACCCAAGAAATGGTAAAGCCAGAGCCTTAAAATGCGGAATAATAGCATCATCCTTGTTTGTTTGTTTTTTATCATGGATTGAGCTATTATGGATATTATCACTTCAATCAATGAGGGTATATCTCACCATCAGTCAATGACTTCAATGAGACTTAATTCACATGCAAGCATAGTAATGAAATGGTTTTCTGTTTGGCACCTTTTGATAGGAATTCATCTTCTTAATGCTAGGAGAAGCAAAAAAACCACATAGCCGTGACATTTCCATGGTTAGATTCAAAAGGTACGGTTTCTGACATTTATTATGCCCACACTGATGATGAAACTAATTGGCGACAGATGCACTAGGGGATGGAGAAGGCCCACCCAAAAACAACAAAGTGCAATTATAGAAAGAAATTCGTTTCCAGTTGACATTATTCATCTCCGGAACCGAAACAGAATAATATGAACTTCCCAAACCTTTTTGCAGTACATCTTTGATCTGCTTCCTATTCTAGAAGTGACTCCCCAAGATATATGCAAAGAGCTACCTCTTCCACAGCGGGGTTCAAACAAAATACATTGATGCTAAAACGAAAAAACAAAGAAAAAGGTAAAAACCCAGATACCATTACCAATAGTAACTCCATAATCACTACAATAGTAACAGAGATTTCAATCATCTTCCTTGTTTTTTCTTTATGTTTAAATGAAATGAGTTTGATTTACATGTTTAAATGAAATGACTTTGATTTACATGTCACAGCTCTTCCAGTGTTACATCATACCATTAGGAAATCAACTGTGGGCCCAGAACAAAATTGTGAAAATCTGATCTTCTGCTGGTAATTTTGGGGAACAGAACAAAGGTGAAGCAAATTACAAACACTCTTCCTAAAATAACAAATAAAAGAAATTGCAATCCATTTGCAAAACCACAAGCAGCATCACATCACATTCTAATCTGAGCTTAAAACAAAAAACCTCAATTGATGAAAAAGAAAAGGATACACACACCAACTCCATAAATCCAAAAGGCCTCATATCTGCCTTGATTTCTAACCGAATAAAACAAAACCTTTCTAAAATCACATGAAAAGCAAAACACATCAATCTTTTCGGTTGCTAATGCTCAAAATCGATGAGCAAAATAATATTAACACACAATAAGGGACATGCATGTGTGTACATGAAAGATAAAAGATTGCGTTGGTACCTTTTCCCTCTGCAGAGCTTGTACTTTCTGTTTGCAAGATCAAGAACCTGAAGCAAAGAATAAAAAGAACAACTTTTAGCAAGAAAAGAAATATGGGATCTGCTTTATGTAAATTCTGTGTTTGATGATGGGTCAGCAGAGTTGGAGTCATGACGTTTTTGTATATGTAATGATGAGCTAATGCTTCTTAGGAACAAACCTGAGATTGGAAACCAAAGCTGCTTGTGATGTGCTTGTCTTGCGATCTCTTCTGACTCTGTATATATACAGTAGACACACACCCACACAGTCACAAGTTTACCCTTCGTGGGTTCTCACTTCTCTCTTGTTTCTTTTTTGACGAAATTACCCTTCACGTAAATTACATTTTTAATGTCAAATCTGTTCTTGGATTTTTTCCGACTACTATAATTAAATAAAATCCGACTACTATAATTAAATTTTTATTTTGAAGGGTTGATGAGATTGTTTTTTAAAATATTTTTTAATAAAAATATTTTAAAATAATATTTTTTTATTTTTTAAAAATTATTTTTGATATCAATCAAGTAGTATTAATATTAAAATAAATACAAATAAAACAATTAACCTTGGGACTAAATAATATAGCTTTTTAAATACTGTAATATAATATATTTTTTTATATTTATATTGCAATAAAAAAAGAGAAGTCAACTCACTTTTAATATATATAATATTAATATAGTTATTTATTAATAATAAATAAATACTATAAGTTCAATCAAAACTAATTTTTTGATAGGTGGGGTCCTGGCCTAACAGAGAAAGGAACTTGTTTATTTTTTCTACATCAGGGTTTGAGTCTCTCTATACACGCATGTTATTCTTGCGGTGCTTTACCTGCTCACTGACTTACATGATATTCAGTGAGTCTGAGAATTAATTATAGTGCGTGTAAGCTGGTTCGGATATCCCAGTTATTAAAAAAATATTTTTTTACATAGAAATATATTAAATAATTTGTTTACTCTTTTGAGTTTTAATCAAACATGTTGAAATAGCTATTTAATTTAGAAATGTTATTTTAACTTTTCAATATAGCTTTTCCCTTATAACTATGAAAATGAAGAATAAAAATTAAATTTTTTTTTTATCTTTTTTCTTTAGCTTTCCCATTTACATGGTAATTAATTTTTGAGCTTATGAAATTAGTCGAGATATGTATAAATTAATCCGGACATTAATATTAATATTAAAAAAAAACACAGACAATATTCCATTTATATGAACACTATAGATTCTAGCAGGGGGGGGAAAGCAAAATCATAAGGCATTGCCTTTCCATGAGGCCACTCAAAACATCTCGAACTCTCCTTCTCAACCTCCAAACTCCCCACCACCACCATCTCTCTCACAAGTCACTTCTTCTACTTCCCATCAAACACCGACACCGACACCGACACCACCACATCCTAAGTCCATCAAAAACACAAACCCAACAGCCTGCCAAAAAAATGTCTCCCCACTCAAATAAAGATCAAACATACATGCATCAACGTAATAATGAGATATATTTAATTATTTATTCATCAAAAATACTCACTCGTATATTTTATAAATACTCTTTTCAAATGCATATTTATATCAAATACTCATTCACATATTAATATTTCCAAAGCATATTTATTCAGATTAGTTGTAGTGTCAGATTAGTTGTAGTGACAAAGTAATGGGTGCTCTTGAAATACCTAAACATGTTCAAATATAATATCAAAATCAATTAAATCTTTATACTCCACCACCAATAAATCTTTTTTTTCCCTCCGAATTTCATACTTCAATATTTAATTTGTTATGGACTTCATAGTTTTTTAATTATAGTACTTTTGATCTAATGATTTGAATCATGAAATTGAAAAATTATCAGATATTGATATTTTTTATTTATTTAATCACTCGACATTAGTTTTTTAAAAAGAAAAGAGAATGGATTTGTGGTTTTTTATTTTTTTTTCACCTCGCTATCCTAACCTTAAAATCCATGACACGGGTTTGTTGAGTTAACTTAGCTACTTTATTTTTTACCGCTTAAGTTATATGTTTATCATGATTACTAGGATTATTAGCAATAATTTTTTTATCTAGTTCTTGCCCAATTTCATCTTATTATATTTAATTGTCTAAAAATTAAATATTATTATTTCTCTACTCATAAAAAAAAATGTATTTTGTAATTGTTTTTTTCGATCTTCTAATTAAAATAAGACTTTTTTTATTTGACCCGTCAAGATAATGAGTAATTGAATTTTATTGTTTCTTTAAAATATGTTTTTTTATATAAATACATCATATTTTACATGAAAAAATATATTTCTATCAAAACACATAAACAAAACTAAAAAAAAAATATTATTTTAAAAATCAATCTCCATCACGTTTTCAAACCTTTACCCGCTCCCGAACACAACAACTGTATTCACCTTCCGCTTCCCCGACATTAACCTCTCATGGCACCTCACCAAAACCTGATAGCCCAGAAGTCATTTTCAAGCTCTCTTCCAACTCGGCACTAAAGAGCTCCAACACCTCTCTTCCTCACTGACTACTTCCCTCTATGAGGTTAACTCTCAGCCCTCAGGCTGCTTCAATAAAGGATTGTGAGACGATGCCTTGACTAGACTCAATGATACTTCTCTGGCAATGGAGGTTGGAGCTACTGGGATAAGATGTTGACCTTGGAAAAAGTCAACATATAGACATGGAATAGTTTTGCGATGACAGATCAAGATACTTGCATAGAGAGTGTGAATTGAAAATTAAATGAGGGGTGAGATTGATTATTGATGTGAATGCAGGGTTCAAAGAAGTTGTTTTTTCCTGTTTGAAAAAAGAAAAAAGGAATGCTTGGCCTGGGAAGCCATTGTTGTACACAATGAGCAAGACAGAACCTCTTTGTCTGTCTTTGTTGAATATTTGCAAGAACCTGACAACATTCAAACAAATCCACGCCAATGTTATCAAACTCGGCCTTGAATCTGACCCATTAATCGCAGGAAAGCTACTGCACCATTGTGCGATTTCGCTCTCTGATTCTCTGGACTATGCTTGCCGCCTCTTTCGCCACACTCCAAACCCAGATGTTTTCATGCACAACACTCTCATTAGAGGACTTTATGAGTCAGATAGACCCCAAAATTCACTTCGCATGTTCATTGAAATGATGAGGAACTCCTTTTCTCCTCCTGACAGTTTCACTTTCGCTTTTATTGTCAAAGCGGCGGCGAATTTGAGGTCTGTGAGAGTTGGAATCCAGTTGCATTGTCAAGCATTGGTTCATGGGCTTGATACCCATCTTTTTGTTGGGACGACGTTGATCAGCATGTATGGGGAATGCGGGTTTGTTAAGTTTGCGAGGAAGGTATTTGATGAAATGCTTGAGCCAAATGCGATTGCCTGGAATGCGATGGTCACTGCGTGTTGTAGGGGTGGTGATATGAAGGGTGGAAGAGAATTGTTTGACTTGATGCCTGTTAGGAACTTGATGTCGTGGAATGTGATGCTTGCTGGGTACACGAAAGCTGGGGAGCTGGAACTGGCCAGGGAGATGTTTTTGGAGATGCCAATGAAGGATGATGTCTCGTGGAGTACCATGATTGTTGGTTTTGCTCATAATGGGTATTTTGAAGAGGCTTTTATTTTTTTCAGAGAGCTACAGAAGAAGGGTATGAGGCCGAATGAGACAAGTTTAACTGGTGTGCTTTCAGCGTGTGCACAGGCAGGAGCACTTGAGTTTGGCAAAATATTACATGGCTTTATTGAGAAATCTGGGTTGGCTTGGATGGTATCAGTTAACAATGCATTATTGGATACTTATTCCAAGTGTGGGAATGTACATATGGCTCGACTAGTTTTTGAGCGAATAATGAATGAAAGAAACATTGTTTCTTGGACTTCAATGATGGCTGCGCTTGCAATGCATGGTCATGGAGAAGAAGCAATAGGGATCTTTCAGAAGATGGAAGAGTCTGGAATTAGACCTGATGAGATTGCCTTTATTTCACTTTTATACGCTTGTAGTCATGCTGGATTGGTCGAACAAGGATGTGAATATTTTGATAAGATGAAAGGCATGTACAATATAGAACCATCAATTGAGCATTATGGGTGCATGGTTGATCTATATGGCCGGGCTGGTCAACTGCAGAAGGCCTATGAATTTGTTTGTCAAATGCCAATTCCATGTACTGCAATTATTTGGCGGACACTTCTTGGGGCTTGCAGCATGCATGGTGATGTTAAGTTGGCGGAACAAGTGAAAGAAAGACTTTCAGAGCTAGATCCCAATAACTCTAGTGACCATGTTCTGCTATCAAATGCTTATGCGATTGCAGGGAAATGGAAGGATGCTGCTTCTGTGAGAAGATCAATGACTGAACAGGGAATCACCAAAACTCCTGGTTGGAGCATGATTGAAGTTGACAAAATCATGTATACTTTCCTGGCAGGAACAAAACAATATAGGATTACAGAAGAGGCTTACAAGAAGCTAAAGGAGATTATAGGGAGGCTTAGGGTTGAAGGGGGTTATGTTCCAGAGATTGGAAGGGTTTTACACGACATAGAAGAGGAAGAAAAGGAAGGTTCAGTGTCAGTGCATAGTGAAAAGCTTGCTGTAGCTTTTGGGATTGCAAGGTTGTGCAAAGGGAGGACTATAAGAATAGTTAAGAATTTGAGGATTTGCAGGGACTGTCATGCAGTGATGAAGCTTATTTCTCAGATTTATAAAGTAGAGATCGTGGTGAGAGATAGAAGCCGCTTTCACTCTTTCAAGGATGGTTATTGTTCATGCAGAGATTACTGGTAAATGCTGATTACTTAAAGCAGCCAAGGCAGAAAAAATCCACATGCAATGATCAGGAAAGGAGTATGCTTTACAAAAGAAAAAAATGATAATCATAGTTGCGAAGTCGGACATGTGCTACCTGTAAAGATTTTTAAATAGCCATCTGCTTCGCTGACGTACTTCCATTGCCACAAAAATCTTGATTTTTTCCTCCTTTTCTGAAAGTTCACAAGATTCTAAGAAGATCTCGTCTTCCGTGTCTGGTATAGCTTGAAATGCATCGACAATGACTTCGATTGACAGGTTTCTTCTTCGAGCTCATTTTATTGAGACTTGTAACAATGCATGAATCTATGAAGACTTGATGGTGAAGTTGTTTATCTTATCTCTGAAAGAAGTTGTCTTTGACTGGTGCGCTGAGATTCCTGCTGGAAAGATAGATAATTAGGACCAATTGTAACGAGAGTTCCTCACTTATTTTTATAGCACTTAGTGAACTTACCAAAACTTCCAAAACTTCATGTATTAAGAAAAGGATAGAAAAGTCAGTCTTGGATTACATTGCAGGATGGAGAAACTGGGGAGTTTTTTTTTGTTGTGTTTCAAAAATATTTTTGAAAAAAATGAAAATCTTTTATTTTTATTTTAAATTAAAAAAATTAATGTTTTTAGATTATTTTCCTGTGTTAATATTAAAAATAATTTAATATATATGTATATATGTATATATGTATATATATATATGTATATATATATATATATATATATATATTATTTTGATGTATTTCTTAATGAAAAATATTTTTAAAAACAACCTCAATCATGCTAAACTCCCAAACAAGCAATTAATCTTTAGTTGTAAGGGAAAAATAAGTGAAGCATTTTCTATAGACATGTATGTCCAATAAATGCAATAAGATTTGCCATATAGTCTCTGATAAAACATGTCTCGCAATACGTGCCAATGACTTGGAGATTTAAAATACAAGGCATGATAGTTATTTCTTGGGTGATCCTCTTAATAAAAAGGAAGCAAATAAAGAGGTTGAGAAAGATGCAAAGCATGCAAAATTAAAGAAAATCATGGCTGTCTCCATGACATCTATAAAGGTTTTTGGCCAGCAAATCAAACAAAAAAAAGCAAAGAATGAAGAAAATTTCTAGAAAAACCAAATCCAAGAAAAACAAAAGTCAAATTTAAAACAATTACAAGGAAAAAAAACATTTTTTTTATTATGAAGTTTTGGGTATTCTAGATTATTAGCTTCTAGAAGAAAGTTTTATCAAACTTCATATACCTAAAAAGCCTGAACATGTTCATATGGTTAATGATCTTATTAAGAAATATTTTGCCAGAATAAAAATAGCCTAAAAACAATATAACATATATATTATGCCAAAAAATACTTGAGAAAGTCTCATGAAAATATAACCAAAAGGATGGCGCTCCTCTAATGACATCGATATGCTTGAGCATAATGATAAAGGGTGGATCGTTGTCATGGTTCATGGATGATTGGGAATGAGGTGTGGCAGGTAAATCCAAGGCTTAGATGAATCCCAAAACGAAAAACCTATCAATGTCATATTTAAGGGGTAAGGAGTTCGGCACTGCAGTAAAAAATCATGTCACCTTTAAAGAGTATTTTTCAAAATTATTATTTTGAGATGAAAATTTTCATGGTTAATGTTTTAAATGATGAGCAAACATAAAAATTAGTAGTTGTAGAAGAATTGTCTCAAAAAAAGAGTCGATATTCAAAAGAAGATAGGATCTTGGTGCCTTTCAGGAAAATAGGCAGCACTTGCATCAAATTTGCAGAATTCAAGAAGTGGCCTGTTTTGATTCTGGAGAACCTGAGACTTTGTGCGAAGGTTTAGATTAGAGGAGAAGGAAGTTTCTTGTCCTACTGATCAAATGTATGTCCAATCAAGTGCTAGTTGAATGGAGCTGAGGCTGGTAGATAATGGAAAGCTGACCTTAAGTCTCCCTTGGACTGAAGAAAACTGTGGCATATCTTCTGTTGCTTTTCTTTTCTCAAGTTACTGATGATTTTTTTTGTCTGATGAGAGTTAATTACATGAATTAAACCCTCTTTTATTAATCTATCAATTTAATAGACCAGTTAATATCTTTTTTTATTGATGTTTAGAATCTTGCTGCTGAGAAAACACGTCGTTCTATCGCCATAATTTTGGCAAAGGAAAATCCTCTTATCGAAGATGCATGCATGCACGGAAACTATCGAAAGTTACGTTTAATTTGTCTCATGTAGGAGGATGAACTAATTGAAGCTTATTTCGATTAACTAATTGAAGCTTAATTTGATAAGCATCCAATTCTGCCAATTGTTTCAGAGATCGGACAGGTAGAGCATAATAGTTGTGGTCACGTAGTTAACAGTTTTGAAGAGCTTGAAGGGGATCGTGTTGCTGCCTTAGAAAATCAAAAGGGGACCAAAGCATGGCTTGTCCACTTCTGCTTCATGATCAAAGCGAAAAAGATATGATGAATTCGGGGTCCAAAAACGTTGATCAAATGCAATTTAGTCCGTACATCAAGTGGCTTGACCAGAAAATGGAAGGAGCGGGTCCGGGTAACGTGATCAATGTGGCATTCGGTTCACAATCACACATGACAGATTTACAAATGGATGAGATTGCCTTGGGTTGGAGATGGCAGGACAGCCGTTCATCTGGGAGAACATGGGTCCCACCAGTTGGATGGGAAGATAGGGTCAAGGGGAGAGGGTTGGCTATACGTGATTGGGTAGACCAGAGGGGTATCCTAAAACACCCAGCAATTGGTGGATTTCTGACTCATTGTGGATGGAATTCAGTGTTGGAGGTCTTGTCAATGGTTGTGCCACTATTGGCTTGGCCTATGGGAGCAGAGCAAGGATTGAACGCTTGGTATACGGCAATGGGACTAAAAGCAGGGCTCATGATCGTCATTCAAGAAAGCGATGCAAATGATGACCCGATGACATTTGTGATTCGGTGAAGGAGTTGATGAGAGGTGACCAAGTGAAGAAAGCTAGGGAAAGGGCACAAGAGCTGGGGAGAAAGGCAGAGCAAGCTATGGAAAAAGGTGGATCATCTTGTCAGAAATTGGATGAACTAATTGAATGCCTGACTCTAAGACAAAAGAATTCAAAGACGACCAGCTGATCCAAAAGGTTAAGAAGAACATCAATTGCTAGTTGATCACATTTATAAGGTTCTACAAGTCATAGTTAACAGATTCAAGAAACATTGAAGTACACAAATTAATTCATAATCCACATCAATTGCAGAGATTTGTCTTTCTGTCTAAGTCAATAGAGATGGTGCATGACATGTGTTTTTGTAGTGGTTAGCTGCATTTGATCAGCACCATTCATAAAAAGAAACTCCAACTATACTGAATTTCTCACCTAATGGCTGGCTCACCATCTCAAGTAACAATACAATGCAAGCCAAGCCAACTTCACTTTAAATCCAACTTACCAGAAGTCCTTGTGATGTACAAGGCCAAGAAAACATATCGGTTGCTGATTTTCGAGCGAAAACATATTGAATTGCAGAAAAGCTTTTCAGATGAGTGAAAGAGACATTAGTTTTAATGCATGAAAATTGCATTCGAACGTTTACAGGCAAAAATAAACATGTCAAATTTGAATAAAAAAAGACAAGTTAATTTACAGGAAAATATTTCAGGCCCTTTTCAAGTCGAAAGAATTATGCAGGAAAATTTGTCAAGCGAAAGTTATCTGTCACAATATCTTTTATTTTACCAATCAAAAGGTTGTGTTTGGTGCTGCCAGACTTGACTGAAAAGGAGAGCTGAGCATGGTTTCCCTCGCAGTAGTTTAAATAGTTCATGCAAGCTCTGACGGTCTTTTATTTTCATGGTCACTGCTTCTTCTTCTTCACTAGAAGCCTCTGTGGCATACTGGTCATAAGCACAAATTTAAACCACTAAAGTTCTTGGTTTCTCCTTTTCTTGATGATTACAACGCATTTTTATCTCGTTTTCTCTTCTTGGTTGAAGCTTATGATCATAGTACTGTGGGCTCAATGTCATTGAAGGAGAGTTGGAGCCTTGGTGATTATGGGGTTTAATTTTTTCTTGAAGGGTTTTCGCTGTTGTGGAGAATCACACCCATGGTTTGGACATCAGGCCTTTGCAGCCAAACCCAAATCACCATTTTTGCTCTGAAGTTCATGTTCACATAGCCATGGAAAAGGGAGAGAGGCTAGCTGGTGCTGTGCTTCTGGAGGTATTCAGTTGCGCAATCAATTCGGGTTTTGATGGAGTTCCTAAAGGGGAAACTTCAAATAGCTAGTAAATAGCTAAGAGCTTTGAAATATTAAATAAAGATTTATTTTTAACCATAATAATTAAAGGTGGAAATTACTAAATTCATCTTTGTATTTTCCTATTTAGCAATGTCTTAAAAATTCTAAATAACTTTTTTAACCATAAAACAATTTTTTTTGTTGAGTTTAAAGATTTTCTAATAGTTAAATAAATGATTTTTCAAAAGAAAATGCAATTATATTACTAATAAATGCTTTGAAAATAAATATATAGTAAAGAATGAAGATTATGAATCTTTATTTAAAGAGTTCATGATTTATTTATAACTCATAAATCTTTTTATAAAGAGAAAAGGTAAAAGGGTCAATTTTCCTTCATGGTATAAAAGGAAAAAATATCTTTAGCATATATATTAATATTGATAAAAATATTTCTAATACATGTATTAATATTGATGAAAATATAATAAATACTTGAAGGGTATTTATACTCTATACATATAAAAAGGGCAATATAAAATATTAATGTATCTAAAAGAGATTGTTCCTTCACTTGGCTAAGTCCAAGAAGGGTTTTCTATGTGGGTTTTCTTTTACCCTTAAATTTGTGCTCATAAGTATTTACTAAGCAAAATGAGGTCATTTGAGAGGGCTTCATTTAAACTCTATATGATTGATTAAGAGAATTTAATAAACTGGTGAAAGGTACAACAAGAACAAGAACATTTTTATTTTTATTTTTTAATTAAGAAAGCAAAGTAAAAACTACCAAAAATCCAAAGTAAAGTAAGAACTCAACACTACCCAGAATAAACAATAGTACTCAAAAATCCAAACTGTGCTCATTTCCTCAATCACTGAACGTTTTCCCTGCCTGTAGTTTTCTTAATTAAGCTGGCCTTTATCATCCCATATTTAGTGGGGGATTTGTCAAGTAACAAGAGATAAATATGGCTGCAGATTGGCATGCCAGACCGTATAGACCCCTTATTATTGCCCAGTTTATTGGGTCTGTAATCTCCCCAGATGTCTTCAAACGTTTCCGATTCATTCTGCAATGATATTGGCTATGTTCGTTGATTAAAAAAAAAAAAAAACTATTCTCATCTATACTCCTCAGGCAAGCGGAATCCAGACATGACTAACTTGTCGGCAAGCATCTTGCCAGTTTTGGGCATGACATGCCAGTGCAATGTCAAGTTAAATTCTTTACCGCGAAGATTGCTTCCCTGCACAAATGAAAGATAAATATTATTTCTCAAACATAGCAAGAGTAGCACCTGAGGTGGCTTATGGTTATAGGTGTTAAAACACAGGATGAGCGGTAAGGAAATCACTTCATGAGGATGGTACCTGATCAGTAAAACGATACTTGTTCGCGATCTGAAACCAAAACTTTGCGTGCTCTTTGGCAGGTATAATGGCATCCCAAAGTGACACCTATCAGAATACATAATGAAAAAGTTAGGCAGTGGACAGGGATTTATGCATTAGACCCTGACATTTGAAGACGTTAAATGAAAATGACTCGAGAGGCTTGTCAAGTGCCTGAATGTGCAAGAGGGGAAATGAAAGGCAAGCTGATTCAGCTTCATGCTTGCCTTCTAAGTTTGAAAAAACTAAAGTTAAATGGGTGAAAGATGGAAACAAAAATGTTTTTAATTTTAAGCAAGCTAAAGTACCTGATTCAATGAATTCTGGGGGGTTTCATACTCTGCTGCTACAAATATGAAAAGCTGCAATATATGAAAAGGTCATGATTATTGCATATTTGAATTGGTTCTTAAGGTGTTCATTACATCAGTTCACAGATCCATACCAATGTTTCATCCCAGCAATGTCCCAACAATGAAATATAAAGTAGTTTACATAGGATTTCAAAATTCTCATAGGACATCCAAAAAATGACTTGTCAGAACATGGAAACTATAATAGAGAGTGGTTGTTTAAGTAAATGGCTTGCCTCGGCATGAGTGTCTGATTATTTAAACTCTGAAATGTAAAGACTGTAGGTATTCAAATTACATACCTGCTTTGTGTTCCATGTAAACAGTGACTGTAAATCAGCTGTTATATTCATGGTGAAGCTGACCTGCATCAAATGGAAGGCAGTTCAATCATCATTGAATCATTTCTAGCTTTATTGGTACAGAATAAAGTGCCTTTATCTACACTAATGCATCTAAAATGAAAGATGGTTTGACAATGGTAAAGATGAACAGGGAGGAAAAATCAACACAATCAATAAGACAAGTTTTCTGGAAGAAAAAAATCCACCATCCTGCATACTTAAATGCATCTCTATAAATACTATCAATCAACATTCCATCTCATCTTCAAAACTTCTAGAAGCAAGCATAGAAAAGCCAAGAAGCTTACCCCATATTAACTCAATGGTCAATAGGTACAAGGTTGTCCCTTACCCGGGCGTAATGTTTTTAGCAGTTCTTTAGCCAATAAGTAGAATTAATTAAAACTTTTAGCATGATTGAAGGCATTGTTAACTCTTGTTTCATATTTCTTGAAAAAGAAAAGTGAAACATATTGAATGGACCAAATCCAACGTATAAGCTGAACAGTTATACATGCATCATTGATAACAGATGCTTTATCCTAATATGATTTTAGTCCTAAAAATTCATGTATCAAGTTGGAAACCACTTCACTTTTGTATTCGAGGATTTTAATGCTATCAAGTTTTTTCATAAATTTTAGCATATTATTATCAATATCAAGCAGTTTAGATGATACATATATGGAATATTTCAAAATAATGAGCTTTGACCAATGATAGCTTAATTAAGAATTCCTGAATAGAGCTGTAATCAAGATGGAGAATTTACCTCAAGTATTGGATGCCCCGCCCATAATCTCTCTCTCTCACACACACACACACACACCCATACCCACACAGAAGAAAAATAATGCAGGTTGAAAGCAGGATGTCCATAAAGAAAAAACAGGATAATCAAAAAATTGCTTATAGGAAACCCCATGGAGTTGACATCAAAACCCCTTGAGATTAAGTTCATTAGCAACAAAGAACTAAAGCCAGATCATTTTGTAAGATGAGAGCATGTTTCCTGTAGATTTAGCACTTAAATATCCATGCATGTTACCAGTTGTTAGGGGCAAAATCAGGTCTCAACTAGTATTGAACGGGGAAAATGGGATTGTTCTGCTCCGTTTTCGAAAACTCTACCTAAAGAAGAGAATCTTTAGACATCAACAATTTCGGAAACTAAAACCAGGACCTTTTTTATAAGCTACCAAGCTACATGTAACTACTGGGTAAAGCCAGATGAGCAAGAACCGAAGCACACTCACGAGAAAAAGAACAGCTAAAAAAACAAAAGATTAAACCAACCTCTAAGACCAATACTCTTATCGCTACAATAGATAGAAATACTGAAAATTCAATCCACTAAATCATCTCAACAAATTACGCAACCATAATCTAAAAAATTAAGCCACTAAAACCCAGAATTTAAAACCTTCTGATAAAACATATACACCAATAAAAACCCGCCTGGCATTTCATAATTAGCAGCAAATGGAACCCAAAGTAACTTTTTTTATCATAAAATCCCATTTAAACACTAACAAAAATTATTGTTAATCCCATCGATTCAAAAAAAATCCATTAATCTACCAAAAGATTCGATCACATCTCACACAAAAGATTTTAAAAAATATTAAGCAAGGAAACAATCAATCACCTCATCATTTCCATCTGGCTGCTTTTGAAACCAATTGAAATTCAATACCTACAAAAACCCAAGATAAATTTTTTAAAAAAAAACTTCATTTCATATTTGCAACTCGATCCAAACAGCCTTAAGCCAGCACAAAACTTCTCAGGTATAGAATAAAAACCTGGATTTCAGCAGAAGGAGAAGGGAAATTGAAGTTGTCAGAGAGAGAAGCGATCGTGCACATTAAAGCCAGTATAGTCAGGGCGTACGTTAGCAACGCGTTCGCTCTGTATCCAAACGAATGCATTTTTCTATGTCGATTTCAGAAGAATCTTCTAGCCGTTTTGATTAGGTCGTGCTGTCCTGCGGCTTCTCCCTCTTCTGTCAGAACTGCAGTGCGTGAGTTTTGGTCTGAAGTTAAGGGGAAGGGGGGGGGGGAGTTGGACTTTTTGTTGGTTTTGATTGGTTTTATTGTTGCTGACATGGCAAATTTAGTCAAATTTGGCATGTCATTGACTACTTTATCATACAAATTTATATTAATCAATAAGCTAGAGATTATTTAAATTAATTAATTATAATAAAACTACTATTTGTGAATAAATAACATTCATTAAAAAATATAAAAACAAACTTTTAAAGCATGTCAATTACTTGTACGTAGCAATAATAGTCCTTGAAACTATAACACTTGCAAAATATTATAACGAGCAAAAGATGTTAGAAATTGTTGTTCTTGATTCATTGCTGACACCTGATAGCCACTAAACAGATCTGGTGTTGATGATCACATTTCCATCGAGATATCAATGTTATTTGAGCATAAATTGAAGAGTTTTTGGAAATAAAACGCTCAAGAAAGTCTCGGTTCTGTGTTCTTCATTCATGCTTCTTCCAAAAACCTCAAGATAAATTGTTTCATATTTTATGGCGTCGCAGTGAAGTTGAAGCTGGCAGAATCAGTTCCATGGAAGAGCTGAAACCAGTCTTCAACCTAGCCAGATCGATCAAACTTCAGGAGATTGTCATCCAACTGGTGAGCGCCTGTGTAGTGGTAGAAGCTCTAGGGCGCAACCCTCCATCTATAAACCCTAAGCATACAATACCAGGACATGCCAGCACCACTGAGTTGGGAGCATGAATTGTCCACTCTGCACTTCGATCACCAAACACAAGACTAATCTTAGCAACTCCAGGACCAGTTCTTGTGCTTCGAGTCATATAATATAATGTTAAGCCTATAAAAAGGCTGGTAATTAAATATCTAGGGTGTATTAAAGAATTCTCAGAATAATTTCATCAGTTTTTTAGTATCAAAATATGTTTTTTACAACGCAAGATGCGCTTTTGGCCTTCTTTCATTCCCCTTCGAAAAAACAAGGATTCCGCCATCCATCTCTTGCCCAGAAGCCCTTTCTCGGCTGTCCCGTTGACTTTAGGTCTACCTGAAGCTGAGGTTAGGGTGGGCACCGGGCAGTAAGAACATTCACCGGCCAGTGTTCATACTGGAATGATTCTGCATCAGGAACATTATACTTTTTTATATTAGAATCCCCGTCCGGTATTTCATGGGCCTTATATGAGTCATTACAGGCCCCCAGCCCAATATCTATAACGTCCTTGGTTATTTTATTTATTTAGGTCTGGCCCACGAGCCCCACCTATTTGTTATTTGTTGACGGGCCTGCCGGAACCTGAAAATGGGTTCTTGACAAAGCCTGTTAGAGGCAGAAGCCGGGCCTTCGAATATATAAGGTGGAGGGTCAACCTTATCGCATGGATCCATATGAATCCCATATTGAGAAAGCTTTTAGTTCTTTGGACTTATGGACGTGGAGAGTTGCTGGCCAATCAGGCAGGCAGGTGTGAAAACTCATTTGTTTTATAAAGTATATAAACACTCTTATTATATCTATATGAATATTTTCCCTTGGAAAATTATTTTTTTGGTACATGAGCTCGTAATAAAATCCAAAATACAGGATTTATTCATGTGAATAAATTGTACTCGACAAAACCTTCAAATCACATTTAAACAATGTTATATCAAATTTCTCGGGTAAGATGTATTATGAGTGCTAATATTATTTTTTTACACGATTAGTCTTGTGCCTTTGAAATTCTAACAAGACTATAACGCTCGTGTTTTCATATCAATTCTAAATCAAACAATTGGATAATAACTTCATCGATCTTCTCCTCTAATATCGTGCGTTCACATACAATTATCACTACAATAATAAAAATTATCTTATGATCATTATTATTATTAACAATACTATCAGTATTGCAGATACAACAATTATAATCATCACTACGTCATCACCACTCTCCCTATCTTTGTCAAAAAAATATTCTATTTTATTTTAGGATCATATTAGACAGCATTACTTTGAAAGTAAATCAATTACCATGGGGACACATAAGCTTATTGACAACAACGATGGCAATCAAACAAGCATGGCCCTCCATCTAACTAATTTAAATGTGAATCATCCATAGGTTTGCGTGATAGAAGTCGACATATCAAAGGAAAAGTGTGGGATCTTCGTCCAATTGCTTTATATATTAATGTCAAAGAATAGTTCGAGGTTGGTGTTTCTCCAATACTTTTAATTATTGGTTTTATATAATAGACCTCACAAGGGCTCTAATTATTTTGAGATTCCCCCAAAGAGAATCAGCTGCTAGACGACGTGTTCAGATGATTTCTCTATTAATTCTTGTTTTTAAAATATTCTATATTTATTTAATATTAAAAAAAGTTAATAAAACATATTTTTTTAATTGTAAAACGGTTATTTTAGCTTTTTATTGAAAAAAATAGAAATGTATTGATATTTATTGATCGCGTCAAAATTGGTTATCGGTGTTTTAATTGTTATATATTTTTTGAATTTTATCTTTTGTAATTTGATTTTTATAACAAATTTGTTCCTATCACTACTTGATTTTCTGTTATTCTTTTTTTAATTGAATTTTCTTAAAAAAATACTCTTAGCAAACAAATATTACCACTACAACTAAGCATTTATCACTCAAGATAGATCTTTGAAATTGATATCCATTGCAACCACCACAACTATCAATATAATTATCGTATTTAAAGGCACAATTATTATCTTATTATTAACTTAATTATCATTTTATAATAATCTTATCCCACCACAATTATTTTATTATTAATCTAACTTTCATTTATCACCTTTCCATGTGTCTTTTAAACACCACTATCTTTGCAAAAAACAACCACCACCGATCCTAATAATCTTATTGTTAAAATAAAAATAATTTTATATTTATTTTTAATATTATCACCATAAACCTAACAATTATCATCTTAAAATCATATTAAACGAGTGGGTCGGCCCATACTTTAAAATCACTTGGGATCTTCACCGAAGTGCTTTTCATTGATTGCTCGAGTGCTTTCTCCACTGATTATCTAGACCTCGCAAAGCCACACGAGATCGTCATCGTCATCCACCCAAATCCATTTCCTCTAGGCATGTTCTACGTGTTGCTTTCTCAGTATTTATAAAATTAGTCAAAATTTATATAAACTAGTATATTAAAACAAGTATAAAAACAAGAAAATAGATGTACACAAGAAATTATTATTATTATTATTAAAAATTATAGTAATTTTTTTTGTTGTATTACAATTTTAATCTCTAATAGTTTTTTTTTTTTTGAATTTGAGAAAATTTTATCTTGTTTTGGGTTACGAGTCTAAATTAAATGAAAAAAAACCCGATTGTTACAGATTTTTACAAGTTAAGCACGTCTTAATTCGAACATGAAAATTGTAATGTAAATTTCAAACTCTTTATCATAATATCACGCCTCGATAATAAGAAGAGAGATGTATACAAGAAATTATTATTATTAAAAATTTCAATAATAATTTGTTTATCTTTGAACCGATAGATTAAAATAATTTCTCATCACTCTACTAATCAATAAACTTTTCTCACGTACTAATTAATTAATTGAGTAATTTTATTTTTAACCCTTCATCAATGTTTAAATAGCCTAATATTTAATATATATTTGTTTTTTCTTGAGGTTTTTAGGTATTTTTACTACATCATGGTATCACTTTCTTATCCATACATGGGACACGACAGAGGCTACAGTGTTTATTTAGAACCTGTTTGTCAATTTAAACACGAGAAATTTGAGGAGTGGATTTTACGTAAAGGGTTGGGCATCGTGCCACCCGCACAAGAAGCAATAATTTGCGGCCGTAAGCCTCCAACATGTCAATCAATCAAATATCAAGACGCGAGATAGTGTTGGAAACAAGCATGGCAACTACGAGCATGATTTTGTATTTTATAATATTTTTTATTTAAATTATATTTTTCACATCAAAATATGTTAGAATTAAAAAAAATAAAAAACATTTAGTTTTATTTTAGGTGCTAAACGGCACCGAATCTCCATTATTGAAACCACTTTAAATGTTGTTGATTATTGGGGCCAACATCAAAGTGATTCTGCTCTAATTGATTGGCGGTCCAATCTTATCTCTTGTTCTGCGGTGGTGAGAGTGATGTTTAAAATATTTTTTATTTAAAAATATATTACAATAATTTATTTTATATTTATTAACAGCTCATTCAAATCATCAAAAAATAATCTTCTAAACATTCAAAACCTTCCGTCCTAAGTTAAAATCAATTAACCAACATGTTTTACTCTGTTTGGATTACTATTGATGGTTTTTTAAAGTATTTTTTACTTAAAAATATATTAAATAATAAATTTGACACTGTATTTCAAAAGTATTTAAAAAAAATATATATATATTTTTTTATTTTTTACTTTTTATAAAATATTTTTTGATATTTTTAAATCATTCCCATATGTTGACATCAAAAATATTTTTAAATAAAATATAAAAACATTATTATAATATATTTTTGAACAAAAAAATATTTTAAAAAAACAATATCAATCATATTCCGAAAAAATTAGCCTATATGCAACCTAAATGCAATTTTTTTCAACTTGTATATGTTATAGAATAATATAAATCATATTATAAAATTTTCTTTGTTAGTTTAAATTTTTAGGTGAGGTGGTTCTTTAGCATGATATCATAACCTTGTTAACCCATATGTTATTTTTTTATTTTTTACTTTTTATAAAATATTTTTTGATATTTTTAAATCATTCCCATATGTTGACATCAAAAATATTTTTAAATAAAATATAAAAACATTATTATAATATATTTTTGAACAAAAAAATATTTTAAAAAAACAATATCAATCATATTCCGAAAAAATTAGCCTATATGCAACCTAAATGCAATTTTTTTCAACTTGTATATGTTATAGAATAATATAAATCATATTATAAAATTTTCTTTGTTAGTTTAAATTTTTAGGTGAGGTGGTTCTTTAGCATGATATCATAACCTTGTTAACCCATTCGTCACAATAAACTATTTTTTAAAATATAAAAAAAAAATTTAAAAGAGATAATTTTTTCATAATATTATAAATCTAAGACAAAATAATAAATTCGAATAAATTTTTTTGTAAAGCATGAATTTCCAATGAAATATATAAATTTTAAATTAATATAAATTTATTTATTTAATAAAATTAAATAAAAATGGTTTAAATCGGACTACAGTGATCAATTTGCTAGCAATTTCTATCAAACAAAGGAGTTTGAAGTATAATATATTTCCGAGAGCAGTGAAACAAAACTTGCCACCTATTTTTAGTCACATAGGCAATGATGCGTTGAAACCTTGTCTAAGCACACCCTCACAAAAAGTACACTGAACCTGTTAAAAAAAAAAAAACAAGGACATAACTAGCTAACAACTCTAATTACGAACTTCACATTCACATTATACTGCAACTATCGGTGTTCTCATCGTTGAAGACGTGAGTGTACTGATCGGACGCCGTAGGATGTGGTATCGGAGGTTGCATGTAGTTAATGGCGGGATGAGGCGGCGCATACATCATTGGTTGGAACATGTCGTTCCCATATTGCCTCTGCTGGTTCATCATCATCGCCATGTATTGCTGCTGACTATAGGGATTACCTTGCCCCATTTCTTGATAATATCCACCACCACCATTCATTGCTGCTGCTGATGGAGCTTTGCCCGTTTGACCCATCGGACCCGTTTGACCAGGATTCTTGTGACCATTCCCTGTTCCATCATTCTCAGGGAACCCTGGTTTCATTTTGGTAGTATCGGTTTTGCCTCCAGCTTTCTTGGCCCCACCGCCATTATTGTTTCCATTCCCACCTGCGCTGCCATTATTGGCTGCAGCCTTAGGAGCAGGAGTACTATCTTCTCCTTTTTTACTCTTCTTGCCAAAGCCCAGAAACCCAAACCCTATACCACTTTTGCCATCTTTTTTATCTTTACCACCACCTTTCTTGTTCTCCTCCTTGCTTTTAGCGTTCTTTCCATCACCGCCGCCTCCGCCTTTCTTTCCTCCTTTAACATCCTTGCTGTCTCCCTTGCCCTTCATCGCCGCAGGGATCTCAAAACCATCACCACCACCTTTCTTGGCCTTTCCACCACCACCACCACCACCCATTTTATCATTAAACCCAGGCCCACCGACCATACCATGGGGCCCATGTCCATTGCTCATCACGGGCATCATCTTGTTTGGTGTATTACGACTCTGGCCATGGCCACGACCAAAATCTTCCTCATCATCAATCTCATCATCATCAAAATCATCATCGTCATCACTTGCATCAAAATCATCCTCATTCAAGTTGAACTTGACAGACTTCTTTTCTTTATTTGGCGGCATCTTTACATCCTTGGAACCCTTCATCGGTTGCTGCGTCATCTGTACTTGTTGTCCCTTTCCAGCCTTCTGAGATTTGCTGTCTTTGCCACCCCCACCTTTTCCACCATCGATTTGCATGTTCTTGAATTGATTACCTCCCCACAGCTCTGCATGTTTCCCTGACTTCTCGAATTGTTTTATGAGTTTGGCTGGATCAACATTCCCTGTCACGGTTACCTTCCCGTGCTCTGCATCTATTGTGGTAGAATATACCCCTGGTCATAAAAATAGTACCACATAAGCAAAATTCAAAGAAAGCTGCCGAGCACTCTCGAGACAAGCAAATAAAGTAAGATTGAAAACGATGCTACTTCTAAGAAAAGTCCCGTCAATCAAGATTCCACTGCTTCTTGAAAAATATCATCTTCCATGAAAATTTGAACTAGACAACCTCCGAGCAACCATCCATGTCTCTCTTTCTAACTCCCCTTCCTCGCCCAAAATCCCAACAAGATTGAAAATTTTATATTTCAAAAGCATCGAGCACATCAAGTTTGAATCTTGTAATATTTCGATTAAAATCCCATCTGTTTTTAAATTTGAATAACTATCTTCTATCCCTCTTGACCATCCATCTAACCATCAAGAACTTGTCTTTCAGAAAATCAGGGCGGGAGTTTTTGCTAATAAAGAAGCAATTAATGAGCACAAAACAACAATTTCAACAAAACATTTCATAGAAATCATCTGTTTCTCAAAGGAGAGAGAGAGAAGTCACAGAACAAGGAGCATACCCTCAATTTTTCGGAGCATTTTCTTTATTTTCTTCTTGCATCCATCACAGTGACAATCTATGTTCACTTTCAGAGTATGAGTCTGCTATGAAAGGCAACCACAAACAACAATAACAACAAAAACATAGTTAAACAAGGAACTTAGTTCATGAAACATAAAGAAAAAGGACCAAAACTAACTAGATTTGAGAGCAAGAAAATGAAAACAAGCTAGACAGATGAAGAGGATACCTGCATCTTCAGCACCTCTTGTTTATTCATCCTTGACAGCACAGAAAAAAACAAACTCAAACTGAAGTTAAAAGAGCGTATGAGTTCACAGAGAGGGAGGGCAAGTTATAAATGGGGCTTTCTGTTTGCTTCAGAGAAGAGGAATTCAAGGAAGAAACAAAGGGTTAAAGGCTGCTGCTGGTGTGAATTTCAAGCCTATCTTTTAGCTTTCTTCTTCTGTAAATCAAAAATATTGCTGATGTATCAGACAAGAGAGAGTTGAAGCGGTTGCACAATGAGCAAGGATCTAGCCTTGATATATAGACCACAACCTCGAGTGTTTTTACAGACTAGTGAACTAGAATATTATTATAAAAAAAAATTGATGTGGACAATTATTCAGTTTAATGAATTATTGTCTATTAAGTAGCTTAGGGTTGAAGTTGTTGTTGTTTTTTTTTGTTTTTTTATTATTATCAGAAACCTTTTTTGAAGAGTTTTGTTTTTTTTAGATTTGATCCGGATGATAAATGAACAGCTTGTCTTTTGTATTTAAATTGGAAAAATATCTGGTAAAATAAATTTCACGTGCACTATATAATAATGATTTACATAATCAATAAAAAAATATTAATAATAATAAATTAATATAATATCATAAAATAAAAATTATAGATTAATAAAATGTATAAATTTAATTTATTAAAGCATAGATTACATCTTTTAGAATGAAAATATTACAAAAAGCGAACTACATAACTTGCACCTGCTAATTCAATTATTCAAATAAACATCATAAGCTATTAAATGAAATGAAAGAAAAAATTGATGTGAATCAATTGAAAATGTAGCAGGGATGATCCATGATGCGAATTGTAAATTTAGTCAAAATGATAAATTTATTTGAATATTTTTTTCCTAAAATATATGAATTTTAAATCATTATAAATTTATTTATTTGATCAAAAAATATGTTTTGAAAGAACATGATGATGTGATGATAATAAAATTATAATAAATTTAAATTCAAATTAAGATATATATACTTTGTAAAATATTAAAACAATTAAAATTTTAATTGTTTAATTAAACCGATATAATGACGCAATTTAATTAAACCGATATAATGACGCAATAACGACGGCTTATTCAATGCAATTACAGTTAAATATCATTTAGGGTCGAGAGAGATTGGAAGGATAGCGAGGGGCGGGAGGGCGAGGCATCAAAATACGGTCGTCACGTGGGGGGGTGTTCGCAGTTCATGTAAGAGAAGAGGAATACTCGAGCGAGATTCTGACCGCTAGCCGGTTTCCGTGATGATTTTGACCATGTTGTCTTTATTGACATTTTTTTGTCGTGAAAAATCTGGCTAATAAATAAAAATGCGGCGCCCACTTTCATCTTCTTGCCCTGCCCAAATGTGGCACGTACCGACTTAATCAAAAACAAATTTTGCATCTCGTCGTCATGTGAATGGGATTTGCATCTTTTTTTTTATATATATATCTAAATGATTGTTTTAGATTTTATTTTTTATATATCGAAAAAACATCAGATTTTGATATTTTCTCAATCAAAAAATATATTTTTTTAAAAAAACACAACATAATAATACTCCCCAAAACGTTTGGGGGTACCTATGTACCAAGGATAAAAATAAAAAGAAATATAATTGATATTATAAAATAAAATATATTATTTTCTCTTATTGCTTTTAAATTTAAATCTTATATATATATATATATATGTGTGTGTGTGTGTGTGTGTGTGTGTCAAAAGTCTTCTCGTAAAATTTCATCTCAATTTAATAATTATATTAAAAAATATAATTTATATTGCAAAACTATTCATCATTAAAAAACTAATATTTGGACGGAACAAAATTAGATGTTCCAAATAAATTTGAGGGAAATTTCCAGAACATACTGAATTATTTAGGGGGATACCATTCAGCTTGATTAATTAGGCTTGGTGTGTAACTCGACCCAAGAGCAACAAGTCTCGTAGTTCGCTAGACCTGTGTTCACTTAGCGGGTGTTTGGCGCCGCGGTTCAACCTGCGTTTACGTTGAACCACGGCTCCAACCATGTATTTTACCAAACGGGGACCTCACTTTTTGATTGTGGGTCCCACTAAAAAACAATAGTTGCACCGCGATTTGAAAAGCTTCAGGGAGATGCTTTTCACCGAAATGCTAAGTAGTAAAACACACAACACAAATAATTGCTCAGCAATAAAACACACACAACACACACATAATCACTGGAAGAAGACAAGAAGAAGATGATTTTGCAGAACATGATAGAGAGAGAGAGAGAGAGAGAGAGAGAGGAAGAAGACGATGGCTTAACCACCGTCCACCCTGCCACCCTTGGCTTCAGCAGACCATTGGCAGCTGCCTCTCTCTCGGTTGCAGGCTTGCAATTTTCTCTCTCAAGATGTAGCCCTCTCTCTCCTCAAGAGTCACTGACAAGCACCACCAGTTGCTCATTTGGCATCAGAGACCTCTCCTCTTCACTGTCATCACCTTCACCGTCCGGTCTTCTCCCACAACTTTGGCGTCAGCAGCACCAACATTGGCAACACCAGCTGCAACCTTCCAACGATTATACCGGCACCACAGGGCACCATTTGCAATGCCACTACAATAGAAAGAACCACCTCGGTCTCCTCTATATGTAGGTATCGACCGGTGACCCTCTCGTCACAGTCGACTAAGTTATTGTTCACGTGCTATGTAAACAGTAAGATATAAAACGATGAACGCAGCGCACCGTTTTGTGTGTTGCGTTGTTTTTTTTTTTTTTACACTCTTTGGGATGGGTTGCTCTTGGCCTAGCCCAAGGCCAAGACAATTGGGCTTCTAGGCCCAACTTCGCTGGGTCGACCCATTTATTTGAGTCAGGCCTAGTCCAATTTTTTAAAATATATGTAAATTATATTTTAAAAAATTAAAAATTATGTAATTTACTTGAATTATTAATTATATTTTATTGTTATGATAATTAAATCTATAATATTTTTTAAAAAATATGTGTGTATCCTTTGATGTAATTTCACAAGTTGACAGCAATACGAAAAATATGGTGACCAAACACACGAAACTGCTTTTCATGAACCTCAAACTCAACCACATTTTTAACCAAACATTTCAATTTCAGTCATGAACCACAGGTAAAAACACTTTTCATGAAACTGTTTTTTCTTAACCTCAACCACAACAGTAACAGCTATATCAAACAGGCTCTTATATTCTACATGCAAGTCGAAAGATAGTAAATTTGATAACTCGTTATATTCATATCCGACGGGGTTCGACACAAAACCAAACTTAAAGGTTGAGAGTTTAAGAGCTTGTCGGACTCGTATCTCTCTAGGCTTGGCAAACATTGAATCTACCATATTGCAAAATTCATGCCCAGTTGAGCAGCTCGGTGCATAGCAAGATCCAAGAGTTTTGAGTATCCAATCATGTACACTTCAATTAATCTTGGTATAGTGTCACCTAAATTATTGGATCTGAAAACGAGCTACACCTATGTCAACAGTGTAGAGTCATATGCTAGATAAACTATTGCAAAAATATTCACGGCTCATCTGTGAAGTCTCCTGGAGTGGCTAAGCTTAATATATTAATAATATAAAAACTATACATGGGAAACTGTGAAGATTGGAAAGTCATACCGACTTGAAATTGAAGGAAAAACTAATGGACAGTAACCCTAATTTTTTTTATTAACATAGTTTTTTGATCGGTCTGTACCTACCCGACTAATTTTATAGATATTAAATTAATAATTATATAAATTTTTAATGGTCATTCTATTATAAGACCCCTGGAGCCAATGATTAAAAATTACATATTTTTTTCTTAAAAAAAAAAAAGATGAAGCAAATTTCTAGTTAGAAATACAACATATAGCAAGTTTCGAGTCAGCAATCCTTCGGGTGTCTCCACTACACAGAACATGTCGGGGACAATTTCACTAAATATTATTTTCAATATTTATAAGTCAAATACATTGATTATCAGATTTTATAATAGTTCTATGAACCGGCTATGGCAGGGCTCAAAATTTTTATATTATTTTTTTCTATAAATAAAAAAAATAGTGGAGGGTACTTTTAGTGATAGTCAATGTATCATTTTCCGAGGGGATATAACTTAATAATGCATTCCCAGAAATAATATTTCCTTCGGTGGCAAGAGGAAAAGCTGCCACATTCATCACTTACCTAGCAGCAAAAAAACCCTAAATCAAAAACCAAAATCTAATCCACTAACATTTAGGATCAAAGCCCATTTGCCGAAAAAGTTTGTAATTACAAATGTAAACAGATCCAATAGAATTAGAAACATAAATAGTGTACTATATAGTTCCTAGAACCTAGAAATGGAGACTGCGAGTGCCAACAATTTCTAGTACTTAAACTACTTGCATACATGTCCACTGAGATAGATATTTGTAATATTTCTTCTGTTCAGGATAAAAACTCAGCAATGAAGAACATGGAAATGAAGAACCTGGAAATGGAGACCATACGCGCGAGTGCTAGCAAAAGAGGAATGTATGGATCTCGAGATTAAGGATGTTTTGTTGTGGTGATGATAAGTTTAATGGGTAACTGAAGATCAGTGTAGACCACTATAGAGATCAATTAAAAAGAACATAATTTGCTATTCATTGTTGGTTTTTGAGGTTTGTAGGTATTTGAGCGAGGAGAATGATCGATGGATTGAATGCATTTAAAACAATATTTTAATTGGCAATAGATAAACCATTTTAAATATTTTTAATTAACAACGGATAATTTGTTATATTTTTAATCTACAATGAATTATCGTGGTTGATTTAATATATAATTTAAAAAAAAAAACAATTTATTATTGTTTAACAACAAATTTAAACATATTCCAATACTAATCCATTGTAATATCAACAACAAAAATCTTTCATTATAACAATCTGTTGCTAATTGCCTCCAGATGTAGTAGTGGCTTATTATATTATACAGTAAACTAAAGCAAATGCTGTTTCACTGTAGAAATATGGTCACAAGTACTGCCACTATAATTCTTTTTTTAATTACAGGATTAAAAGGGGTTCAACAATGATTTTCTCAAACTGTTGACCCTTCTTTAGCAGCTGAAATTATTGTTTATCCACCTTAAAAGGCCAACCCTTGATCCTCGAAGAAAATGCTGTCCTCTGTGAATGGCGACAAAAGGTGACCCCAGCACCACCACGCGTCCCCAGAAATATCTAACCTTGCAATTACTTTCTGCTTTAGAGGGCGTGCAGGTGCGAGGTTGCAAATTGGCTTTTCCTGCCCCATCTTTTGACCGATCGAGCTCTTTTCATGAAGTTTTTAGCCGTGGGTTCGATTACATGTGAAATTAAACACCATGTTTGTAGTTTATCTTCTTTGTTTTTTCCCCAACCTTGGGCTCGGAGAAGAGTCAGTTACTGGACATACGTTACTATCAGTGCACTTGATGCTCTCACGTGATGTTTCGGTGATGAAGAAGACTGGAAGCTCACAGGTTATGAAGCAAGCTAGGCAGCCTGGACCTCACTCATATGCTTCCTTGTGCTCCCTGCAGTCAACCCAGCTGGTCGTCATGTGGCAGAAAGAACATTACAGCTCTTAAATTCTTGATCATGGCATCGTTGCCGGCCCATTCCTTCTTCCTAGCTTCCTCTTCTCATGCATATTAAATTTTGGATTCCTTAATTAAGAGATCATCGCAGCTCAGGGTAGTAGACATTATGTTTTAAAAATGTTTTTTTTAATTATTTTTTTTTAAGTTATTTTTTTTAATATTTTTAAATTATTTTCATGTGTGTTGAGATAAATCACTGTTTTTTAGATTATAAGATCACCTCGTTTTATCATTTATTTATATGAAAGAGCCAAGCACAAGCAATAATGAGAAATATATTAATTGAGTATTTATTTTTTATTTGTTTATGTTCGAGTTTTATAATTATTAATATAATAATAATTAAAATTTATATAATTATTAATTTTAAAATTAATAAAATTAATTGAGATATATATATAAGATGAATGGGAGGTTTATATATGTAAACCGAATAAAACAAATATAATAATAATAAAAAAAAAAAAAACAAGGAGAGACATCAAAGCCTTTGTTTAAGGAAAGGTTGTAAATAATTGCACGAGCTTACTGGTAAAATAAGCAAGAACACTTGTACAGTACCAGATCATGATGATGACAGTCTAGATAGTGTAAATCCACCTACTAAATTTTGAAAATTGATGAAAGATATGTTGAAGTAGGAGGAAGAGGTACGAGGAGGATGGTGACAGATGTGCACGTTTCAGTACAGTAGTGGGGTGGAGATTTGACAACTGTAGGGTTTGTAGGCTCTCTTTATAGACTTGACAAGCTCTGTTTTGGGTACCATGCATGCATGGAGATTTTTTTTAATTTGTCAGAATATTACACTGATTAAAACTGATTGACATCCATATTTTACGCTACTTAGGTTAAAATTTTATTAAAATTTAATTTATAATATAAGATTTTTAATATATTAAACTACAGATAAATACAAAATTAATTCTAAAAATTATTTAAAAACACACACAATATGTTTCGAAAAAGATGTCTAAAGCAAGGTGGACTTTGAGTTTAAGCCCCCCCCCACATATATCGACTCGACTTTTCTTGGGCTCCGGGCATGGACATGAGTCTATTGTAAAATAATATTTTAATTTGTAATTTTTTTTTTTGCCAGCTTAAAACTAGACCTGGGCTTGATCCATTAATAATATTTCCAACCCATGAATGTTTCTCTTCAATTTTTTTTCTATAAAATATAACATAGTTTCCTGCTAAAAATTTAGATTTATGACCATAACATCCAAGTTTAGTTCTTGACTAATTAAAAGTTGATATTTAAAAGTTTAGTTCTTGCAGAATGCAATCTTTATTATTATTATTATTATTATTATTATTATTTTAAGAAATAAATATAATACAAGCTCTATAAAAGAATAAGAACAAAAAACATGATGATGCCCTTTACTTTATTAAAAAATGCACTCGATTTATACAGAAAAAAAAAAAATCAACCTTTCATGTGTTAAGATAACAGTCATCCCAAACTACAGAGAGACGTTGAAGGAGGACTTGTGGGCAAAGCAGGGCTTCAAGTCTTCATAAACATTTCAGGCAGCCCTCACCCGATGGTCTACTGGTTCTTTATTCAGGATGAGCTACAATCAAACAGGAAAGAGTTCAGGGCAAAAGGAATATTGCTATTGAAGGAAAAGCTTCTCAGGAATTCTAGCATGAATTGAAATGGTTAAGAGCTCGTACAATTATTAACCTTGATCTCCATAAGTTCCTGTATGGGTTGGCGACATATAGGACACCTATCTGATCGAGACCTCAACTCCTTTGCGCATCCACTGCACAGGCACTGCCGGAGAAGATATCGGTTATTCATTTAATTCAGTAACAAATGCTAAATGCGCGGAGCACTGTAAAAAAAGTTTGATTCTAAGTGCAGATGATTGTAGTTGAGACCATATTTTGCAGCAAAAAACTATCCTAAGGAGAAGCAAGAAGAAACAATCTTCCGAAATCTTTAATATCACCACCTGTTCTCAACCAGCATTGAGTTAAGGTTTGATTCAGGGTACAAGTTTTTTTTTTTTTTTTAAATACTAATGAATTGCTGGAATTATTTAATCTACCAAGCGTGTTCCCAATGGATTCATAGAATTCAAGTTCATTATTCTAGCTGAAGAGCTGGAAGGCATTAACTAGTTTCTCAAGATTATGCTTTGCGATAGTTGCATGCACCAACACCATTAGAATGGTCTATCAATCTAAAATGCATTGATAGCTTCGACCCTTAAGCCTATTTATTTGAATTCACCAATTGAATGAAGACATCTCGATGAATCTGAAAGTTTGCACATCAAGAAGGCAGACTAGCAATGTTTTTTTGCCAGAATTGATACAACCCTATGATACCAGATGGAACATGACTCGATGCCAGATTGGTTGTTAATAATAAAAGTCCATGATTAGTTAATATAAATAAAAATCAAGTTAAAATATATATAAATAAAGGTCAGCATTCTCACCATATGTCGACAAGGTAAAACAGCAGTATCCTTTGGCTCAGTCATGCAAATAATGCATTCTTTTCCTGAATCAGTCTCATCAACGCCAGCACCATCAGAATTGGCAATGCCAAAGATCTCTCGCAACTCATAGTGAATCCCATCAATCCATAAGATTTGTTTGACTACTTTTACTTCAAAATGGCCTTCGTTATTTATATCCAAGAAAGCTTCAGTTATTTGTGCATGAGTAGACATGGGTGGCAGTGGCTTTTCAGGCTCTTGACTCGTAGATGTAGAGAGAGAAGGTGAGGATGCTTCGGCAAAGATGACAAGAGGATATATATCTTCCCCGGGCGAGGGCTTTGATAGCTGATCCAATTCAAAAAAGCCTAGGTCAATTCCGGTTCCAGATGGCTGTGAGAATTTCTGTCCCACTCCTTTCTCAAAGGGAATTTTCTTTGGCACATATATTTCAGGGTAAACTGGTACAAATGTACAATTGTCTCCTTCCTTTGCAAAATAAAATATGGTGATGCTGTCATTGAAAAGAAAAGAAAAGGAGTCACATATGTATGAAGGAATAATTGGCCCAATGCTGGATTCGTATTAATTCAGAAAAATCAAGAGAAATCCAAGCAAGTAAAGAACATCTTAATTATTGAGGTGCAGCACCTCGCAAAAGGTCCATATGGCAACTCTTGTGTACTAATTAAAGCTCCAATTTTTTTCAAACAATTACCATAACCATTCAAAACAAGTTTACTCTTGAAACTCTACAAGTCAGCCAAAAATGAATGCACATTCAAAAGGTTGCAGCATATTGTAAAACCAAAAATCAGATCAACATTTGCTAATGGCCCTAAACCAAAAATTCGAAATGGAACTTTATCCTGTAGAGCCACTTATATTTGGTCAAATAGAAGTCTACACGAATAGAACTTGGATGAATATTAAAGGGCTTTAGATCAAACAAAACAACAAAAGAACAAAAAGCTAAACATCAATTAATAGCAAATTATATTACCTCAAACTTGAAAGTTAGGAAGATTTTAATAAGCAAACTACCATGATTTACTCAAAAATCTTAAAAAAAGAAATTTACTAGCTCTAAATGAAAATTCTCCAACGAAAAAACCACAAGTCTCATCCACACCATCTTGGAAACTGCTGCTCTTACTTCAACTCATTCAATCCCCTGGTAGAATTGTATCTTACAGTGGTGCAGAACTGTATTCGGCCACCCTCAAATTTCAGATCAATTTTTGGAAACCAAATTGTTGCTTCAAGATGGATACCACAAAAAACTAGTCATTAAATGGTGATATTCCCAAACATTGAATCATACTTGGACCAAAGGAACCTCTCTTACATTCAAATCCTTCAATTCACAATTTGCAAATATAAGATGTTGCTTCAATTTGGATGCCATAAAAAAAACTGGACATCAAGCAATCACTTCAACTAACCCTAAATGGAAACAAAATATTTTCCAAAAGCTATTTCATAAACCACATTGTTACAGACGCTATTCCAGCCAACACCATCCACAGTAGTAATCTCAATACAATTTCAACCTCTATCACATTATAGCTAGTAGGCTCACAATCATCCATCCAACCATTGCTGAAAGTATTTTAACGTGACCAGCACGCCACTTCCATCATATGATCAACACAAGCTCTATCAATACTGACAATAATTGTTGCCAAATAGTTACTACACCAACCACAACCGATCAAATCAATGGGAAAGAAGGAACTTCCATCAACAACAATTAAAATCAAACCGAATTCTTTCCATAAATCTGTAGCCAAAATCCGAATAATTAAATAACTAAATATGGAAGAAAATAATCATCATTAATATAAGAAGCTTCAGAACCGTATAATTACTTTTACATGTGCTGATTAACTTACTAGTTGATGAAATCACTGGATGCTATCCCAAGATATTTAAGGATTAGTAACCTTGGCAGTGGAACTAAAAGTCTCATGTAAAATTTTCTTTGAGAATGACCATTGCTTTCCATAGTAGTCAGAAGATGAAGAAAACGACACACTACCTGATGCGTAATTCCATTGTATAGTACATCTTTGTGTTATCAATATCAGAAGCCAATATATAAACTCTTTAGAAGGCTAGAAGCATATTTTTAAATTGGTATCATGCACGTAATCAAATGGATCATCATAGTTTAAGCCGATGAATTCCTTCCCTAAAGCACCTACCACAGTCTTTACATTCACCTTCTAGTTTTCATGGTTGTCATTACTGTTTCCTTCATTCTCCTCGCCAAATTCACCACCCCAACAAGCATCATTGATTGGTAGAGAATCTTAATCCACATTTATCTCATCATAGATTGGTAAGGAACTCCAATCCACAACTTCTTTTGTCACAATAAATAATGCTTGCTGCTCTTAAACTCTCTTCCTCTATTGAAGTACAATGATTTTTTCTTCCTCTTTCAATCCACCTCACACCATATGATTCATGGCTCTCATCATGAAAAGAGTCATGATCCTTATGACTACTTTCCAGTGCGCATGAAGGGCTGTGGCCACCTTTCAAAGTCTCATTTAAGGCTTCCACGCTAATTTCAAATATGGTTAATACCTTTTGCTTAGTCCAGTCTAGCATCCTTCATAACTCCAACATTTCTTGGTTTTGATTAAAGATAGAAACTCTTAATCTTTGGTTGGGATCACCAAATTAGGATCGATTTTGAGGCTCCGATACTAATTGATGAAGCAAGCAAAAAGCAAAGAGCAAAATATAGCTAAAGATAGCTAACACAACCAGATGCTGGTTGCCTGGGCTGAACAACTAGTGAAAAGGGACAAATTCTTTATATTATTAGCAAGATATAAAGTTGTTATTTAAAGTAGCAGCAGCCCTTTCAATAAACCATAAGTAAAACAAATATTTCCATTAAAAATAACTAAATCGTAGTCCTCCAAATCATCATGTACACAATATAAAGAAGAAACCCCTCCCAAAGTAGTTCTAACTCCTACATCAATTTGTCAATGATTCCATCAGTTTTCATATTTCTCTTGAAACTTTACAAGTTAAGAGATCTATCCTGATGTAATTCATAATCAAAGATCTTGCTGAAGCGATGTTAAATTTAGATAAAACATGTTACTCTTACCTGTGTCATTATCCTCTAATCGTTTCAAATTATTTAAACCTTTTCAATTGCAAGCCCTAAACGAAACTGAAACTTTGATCTTCCCAATGCAGGTTTTATACACCAGGGCACTTGCAGAATTGTTCCGATTCAATTTACCACAAAATTCACTTTTATAATTCAGGACAGTAGAATTTTCCAACGCTCCTTCACCAAAGAACATAAATTCTTAATATTTCCAGTACCAATTCCTTCCAACCTACAAAGGTTTTCACCTATCAAACACAATAACTCAAATTCACACCAACAATCACAAACAGCAAAACCCCATTAGCAAATTCCACATCAAATACAAAACTTTAATCTCACCCAGATACTAAAATCATAAAACAAACACTAGCATCATAACAGTAGTAAAAAAGAACGATTATCTGAATAGTACCTGCCATCAACAACAGCATCAAAAGTGAAGGAAACCAGGTGAGAACCCGAACTATTCTCATCAGCAAAAACTTTAATACTGGCCTTATTCACATTCACAGCATTCTTGATTGTCTTCGCTTGATTATGCTCCACATAACGAGGCGGCTGCACCAGTCCCGAACTATGATGTCTCACCTGTGTTGATGGTTGCAGTGGCGGTCCCATGAATCCAGATTGTTGGTAATTATATGCCCCCCATCCATTATTATTGAAAGGAAGAATAGGAGGAGGAGGAGGAGGAGGGTAACTACTAGAACCGTAAGCAGAACCTGTGGGAATCATAGGAGTACTGTATGGTGCATTCGCTGCAAAATAATAACTTTGTGGCTGTTGTAGAGGCGGTGTCGGTGGATGTGGAGGTGGAGGTAACGGTGGTGGTGGTGGTGGTATAGTATTTGTTAAGGAATTATTACGGCAAGGTATTGAAGCGTTTGGCGGGTTAAGGTTATTAGTATTGTTGGTGTTGGGGAAAGAGGGAGGTGGGTGAATTGGGGTGGTGCTGGTGGATGAAGTTAGAGAAGGGCGTTGTGGGTTTTGATGGTGGTGGACGTGGTTGTTTTGGCGGTGGTTTCTTCTGTGTCTGCTGGAAGCGGAACCCATCTTTGAACTGGTTTTCTTCAAAGTTGTTCAAGGAGACATTTTCTCTGGTTTTGGTGTGCTTTTTCTAGGCATATGAGGAAACTAGATGGGACCCGCAATGTTTTTTTATGTGTTTCTAGAAGGAAAATAAATAACACAGTACGTGTTTTCGGATTGTAATGAAGATCCGCGATTTTTAGCTTCAGAATATATTAATTTTATCTATTTATTTTTAAAATTAATATATCAAAATTATATAGAATATTAAAAATTATTAATTTAATGATTTTTCAAGCTAAAAAAAGTTTTAAGAAGCTCACAGCAGCTTAAATAAAATGTCTCTAAATATATTTATAGTCCTGATTTGAAACAAGAGCCTAATTAAAAGGACGGACAAAAATTGATATTTAAAAACAATAAAAATAATATTGTTTGAATAAAAAATAATTATTGAGAAACATAAATGAATTTGACCATGCGGCAAGCGAATCAATGTTTTTGAATGAATTAACCAAAATTTCTTAATATTTTATATATTTTTTTAATCTAAACCAGTCTGCATCTCAACCCCACGCTGGTTGGATCTCAGGTCAACCAAGTTTTAAAATCAATCTTGGTTTATGAAAAAATAAATTGAATTAGCATTATTTTCTTTTATTTGACTTTGGACAGGGGATTGAGGCAATTTTGGTTGACTTTGATGGGGGGAAGGTTAGTGGAGAAAGAACGGTCCTAAATCCATACATGGTTATGGTTAAATATTCTTTATTTGTCCAGGTTCAAAGATTCTACTACCACAATCAATTAATGTGGATACACAACTAATTTTACAGGTCCTGAAGTTAATAATTATTTAAGTCTCTAGTAATTATTATATTAACAATTACATGACTTGAATTTGAGATCATAGATGAAACAAATCAATTGTTAATTTTTATTATATATTTCTTTAGACGATATTGCTCTCATTTCATGACTTGCTATTTTTACTTTGTTTTCATTATAAATTATACCGATAGATTACATTCCTCCTTGTTTTTTTTTTTAATAAAATTTTGGATTTTTTTTAGATAATCATAATGGTATTTAAATCTTGTTTTCTAATTTAGTAAAAAGAAAAAAAAATGATTAGCGGTATTTTGATATAAAAAACTACTTTAGCTATATTTTCTAGATATAAAAATAAAGCCATCATTTGTTAAAACAAAACCCTGTGATTAGGGGTATTTTGATTTATCTAAATAATAAAAATATATTACAGAGTAGGAATATGAAATTATGGAATGAGATTAATATTATTTAATTTTTTTTCCTTCAAAATTTTCATTTTTTATTGAGACAAATAAATTTATATTTTTTTTATTGACAAATAATCATGATAAGTGTAGAAAACCTAGGGTGGGAGATGAATTAGGGCAATTATAATAATGTGAAACTTAAAGCAAAATGATCATTATATAATAAAAGATTGCAATTGGGCTAACCTGCCCTCCCTACTCCTCCTTTTCTTTTCTAGGGTTTTTTTCTTTCTCCTTTTCTTCCATCCACATCCTCAAACCTCTAGATGGCATTTCCCCACCCCACCCCATCAGTATTTTTTTATTATTTTTATTTATTTTTTATTATTATCTGTCATTCTGTTTATAGTTAAACTATCATCAACCCTATTAGTTTATTGCCAACATTCTCTTTGGTAATTACTGTTCTATTTTCTCATCAATTTGATCCTTTTCTATTATTCCATTCATAATATATAAATTATTTTTCTTTATGGATGAAAAAAAATGTATTTTTTTCTTTATAATATAGATATTATCTAGACACTCCGTCTTAGGAGAAAATAAACCACTTAGCATAACACGAGAATTACAATAAATTTGTACGAGTTTTCGAGTTAATGCATCATAACAGAAAATATAGATACAAAAATAATTAATTATAGTGAAAGTTCAATTTGAAAAACAAAATAATTCTAATTTCTAAATGGTGAGTGAAGGACCTGAATTAATAAATGTTTAGTATTAGGACCATAAATGAACTTTTCCATCCGATAACCCGTAACCGAAGACAAACGCAATTACCTTACCCATGCTTCTTTTCCTAGCGTTGCAGGTTTATTTTTGAGTTTGAATTTATATTTTAATTTGTTTTAAAAATTAATTTAGTTTTTTAAAATATATTATATTGAGTTTTTTTTTTTATAATTATGATATGCTTCTTTTTTGTATATTTCTGGTAGATATTTTTTTACACCTTTCTCGGGTCGGATTAAGGCGGCAGGCCGGGTTTAGTAACTGTGATCCGTCTAATCAACATGTCTACCCCCTTCAACTCTCTCTGACACTTGAAGGAGCCACCTGATTGAATTGTAAAGACAGAAACAAGAATAGAAAGGCCGAGGCCGATTCATCTTCCATCAAAACAGGGTAACTCAAACTCAAAATCCATTTGTTTTTCTCGTTTTCATTTTATTAGTATTTGCATATTTGCTGATCAATGTAAAGTTTTAAACTTTGCTATGAAAGTGAGCAAAATACATAAACCCAGTTGCTGTTATCATCGTCCGCATCCATTTCAATCTGCCTTTTGTTTTCTGAAGCCAAATTTTGTTCCATTAGTAATTCAATTCAACGTGAAAGGAGGCGGGGGGATTAAATTATATTATTTGCTCATAAAGTTTCAAATTGCGGGTTTTTCTAGATATGTAGTGCTTTTCTCAATTAGATTGAAATCCCATTGGGTGGATTTTATCTTGTTGTAATATGAAACAACATATTAAACTGTGAAGTAGGAAACTTTAACATAGAAAAAAACATAAATTCCCAATTTTTAAGGAAGTAGTAGTTTGAGTTCTAACTTGTAATCTAGCAGAATTGTTATGATTTTTATTCTGCAATGAAGTTGTCACCAAAAATATTTTGTTTGATTGTGATTTTTGTGCTTTTTAGTTGGATTGGATATTGAGAATCAGACACAGGTAAAATGGGAGATACTGAGGATAATGTCAAGCAAGAGAAGAAAGTGGTATTTGTTACTGTAGGAACAACATTGTTTGATGCTCTTGTGAGAACAGTGGATACTAAGGAAGTTAAACAAGAGTTAATAAGAAAAGGATACACCCACCTCGTTATCCAAATGGGTCGAGGATCCTACACTCCTACCAAGGTATTCTTTCTTACTTGTTTTGTTCATTCCCTTGCAATCTTGTCATTTGTTCTTCTTGGTCTGATCGGATGATGAGATTTGGTTTCCTGAGGATGGACAAAGGACTTTTCTTGAGATGTCTTGTGTTCAATAAGTTAGATAATTGTCTTGTGCAGGCAACTCTTCAATCCTTGAGATAATGTATTTATAATATCAAGTATCATAATTGAAATTTACATGGGATCTATGTGTAAACTAAAATACATATCTAGAGCCTTTATTACTCACTTCTAAAATTGTTGAAATCGAGGAGGAGATGAAAGTTTCAAGAAAAGCAATGAATCCTTTAGCGAAGTTTTATATTTTGGGTTTTCTAGATTCTTAGAAGGTTGGGTTTTTGGGGACTATCGGGTCTTTTTTTCCCCACTTGATTCCTTCCTTGGACATATTACTCTTTGATTCATGCTTCCATCACATTTCTTATGAGTTCCTTGCAAATGCAGAGTGACGGAGAAGATGGATCTCTGGCTGTTGACTACTTCACTTTTTCACCAAGCATTGCAGACCATCTAAGATCAGCATCTCTTGTCATCAGCCATGCAGGTAAGATAGTATTTATCCTTTAATTTGTTAATATTCTGTGGATTTCAGGGTTATATTCCACTTTGTTACAACTATACAATTCACACCCAAGCTCTCACTAACTTTCATATTTTAGCATGACAGAAAATGTTGGCAAGATGTACCTTTTCTTATCAATTGAGGATTACCCGAAACAGAAAAAAGCTGGTGGGGTTAAGCCAGGCTCAGTTATAGTATACAGCGACATAGGCTAGGAATTGAAAGTATTAGTTGAACTAAGGTTTCCATGATATCATTTTCAGTACTTATCTGGAGGAAAATCACAAATCCATTACTTGAAGCAAAGTTATCTTGTGCCCCTTTGCCTATTCTATAAAGGAGAATCATAACATGGAAGTTTAGTTATTTAAAAAGAGATTCATACCTTGAGCTCTTTATACTTCTTTTATAGCCCCTGAGGACTTGTATTGCACTTTCGTGTCCAAAAAAGTGATAAACTTGTCAAAGTCATTTCACTTTGTCATTCTCCTCATCTGTAATGATGCGGACCATTGATAAATCTATCGGTACAATACTGTCCATGACATAATTCAGATTCTCTATTATTTGATAATCGTAGCCTATCATGTGCCTGTGAGTATATAGGAGAATGCTTAACTTCTATAAATCAAATTATAACTTTCAATTTGTCGGTTGCTGAAGGTCAATTGGTACTTTTCAGCTTAACTATTATTCAAGTGGTTGCGGTGTTGTACTGCAGATTTTTCTTTTTTTTTTTTGTTGAAAAGGCTTTAGAGAATCTGTAATTTCTACATGAAAAAAAGGAAGAGGGGGAGGCGATAGAAGGGTAATTTTTGTAGTTGGTCAAGCTATATTTGTCTTGACATGCAATGGTTTCTCAAGGTAAAATCTGTGATATGAAATATCTGGCAACTTGTGCTACCGAAGTAACAGGAACTAAATTTGGATGCTGGAGTGGTCATTAACTAGCCGCTGTCTGTTGTGCAGGGTCAGGGAGCGTATTTGAGACTTTGCGGCTTGGTAAACCTCTAATTGTTGTGGTTAATGAAGATTTGATGGACAATCATCAAAGTGAACTAGCAGAAGAACTGGCAGAGAGGAAGCATTTATACTGTGCTCATCCTCAAACGCTTCACCAGACAATATCTGATATGAATGTTGAGTCCCTCCTTCCATACCTGCCAGGTGATGCCACAGCAGTTGCCAAGCTTATAAACAGGTTTCTAGGTTTCCCAGAAGATTGACAATTCTGTAATTTTTTTTTTATACTGAAGTATATAATTGTAATTACGCACATGCTGACAGAAGCATTGCCAGACTGCGGAGCTGCCTTTTTAGGCAAGGCATGAAACACTGTTGTAGGACATGTCTAGCTAGCTGTCCAACAAAAATTGGAACAGATCCAGTTGATTTTACTTGCAAGTTATTGCACTTATATTTAGTTTCATGACACAATGTAAAACATTTTTGCTGTATGGAATGGTGAACATTTGGCAATTGATGTGGCTATTTATTTGCGTGGCATTTCGGTCTTTGTTGACGATCAGGTTACCAACCTGAGGTTCCATTCAGCAAATATCTTTTGCAAGCAGCTGACAATATCATAGATAGTGATCATTGATCAAGGACACGGCTCTTGATGTAAAAAGACGAATATGATAATGGATCTGAATCGCATTTCTGATATAGGTAACATGAGATGGCACTGTAGCACAGAAATAGTAACTCCTTTGCATTATTTGTACACGGTCCATACGTGAATCCTTTTCTTTTCAAGACCAAAGACTTCCAGTTTTGTATCAAATTGTGATTGCGAAATGACCTGTGTGACTTGCAGATAAGCCTCACAGCTGTTTTTATTAAAGGGTCCCAGTTTTCGACACCAGAGACAAAAAGGGACAAAAGCACAGCCCATGCAGATGGTGATATACTGCTAGAGAGGGGTGGGGTGGGAGGAGAGGCCTTGCTGTTTTCGTTCAGTAGGGATGGAGGGGAAATCTTTTAGGTAAAAGGGAAAAAAAGGAGACATCCTAACGGCCTAACCCTCTATAGCAGTAAAGAAATGAGCTGGGCATCATTTTTTATGTGGCAAGGCAAATTGACATTTGAATCAATGGGACATATAGATGATGTGATTTGAGCTTCCTTAAACACTAATCAACACGTGTAACCCTAGACCATGGGGCGCTTCTGGTTCCCCTGAATTCTATGCAATAGTTGGTTTATGATCACATGTCTTGGAATAATACTATGTGACAATTTCAACCAGATAAAAATTATAACCTGTGTGGTCATTTAGCAGTTAGCCCTTTGGAAATTAATTGCATTCTAAGGGTTATGACAAATTTTGGCTATGCCATTGTTTAAGAAAGCAGCAAAATCAACTCCAACTAGGGATAGAAGTCATTTTCTTTTTGTCTACAGTCATAACTGTTCCCACCCATGAGGACTTGGAGGAATGAAGGCTTGAAGTCACTCTGTGAATATATACAAAGACTGAGCAAATGATATGATTAGAGTACTGAAGTAAAAATGGCTCAAAAGGTTCTAATCCTTTCTGCTACAATGACAATGACCACTCCTCAGAAATTCAGAAGAAAAGACGAAAGAAGTGCACGAAACACCTACATTACTAGAGAGAGAGAGAGAGAGAGAGAGAGAGGAGTTTTGTGACATCACAGGCAATGTGACCTCTCCTAGGAGGGAAACTAAATCCTCTTTTATACTTTCTTGAACCTCACATTATCATTCACATCTCCCTCACTCCCTCTCACATACACATCTCTCTTTCTTCCTTGCTCTTTGTGCACATGGAACCTAGCACCACTGATGAACCAGCAAAGTCACATGAAAACCATGCCAATAAGCATCATAGCTCGCAATCTCAATTCCATGATCACCATCATGGCATTGGCCCCCTCTCTTCCACCTCTATTCTTATAATCATCATATCATCCATTTCTGTTGTTGTAGTTCTCACAATCTTTCTGATTATAGCAATGCTTAAAAGATTCAAATATTCCAAAGATGGAGGCAACTGCAGAGACTTCAGCAATTGCAACACTAGCAAGTTCATTGCTCATACCACCATAAGATTCACTCCAAGCCCAGGTAATTATCCCATGTCGAAGTTCGTGTGATCTTTATTCATTTCTCAATCTATAAAGAATTCTATTTAAAATGTAAATTTCAACATTTAACCTTCAAAACCAGTATATTAAGATCCAATCATCTGAAATTCTAAACTACATATTCCACGAAAAAATTTGCTGGTGTGAAAATTTACTGTCTTTGGAAATATTTCAGATGTTAAGGGTGGATGTCTATATGGAAGCAGTATGGACCGTAAGCCTCCTGGAAATTACAAAGGAGTCCAGGTTTTCACATACAAGGAGCTTGAAATTGCCACAAACAAATTCAGTGAAGCAAATGTGACAGGGAAAGAAGGGTACGGAGTGGTGTATAGAGGTACCCTAAGTGATGGGACTGTGGCAGCTATTAAGATGCTCCATAGAGTAGGGAAACAAGGAGAGCGTGCATTCAGGATAGAGGTCAGTGACTTCATTTATTAACTTTTGGCTCCATGAGGCCCCTCTTCTTGATTTGTTATTTTCTTGGTTCCTAGTCTCTATATTGCTAATTTGCTATAGAAGTTCAATGAACTAAAAGCATGAACATGAAATAGAAATCATTTTTGAATTTAGATTGTAAAATTGATATCATAAAATTATATTTGAAATTTTATTATATAAAAATCATAAAATCATAAAATTGCAGCTAAAATCATGTAGGTAGAAAAATTATAAAATTAAAATTAAAATATTTTCGAATATAATAAAACATAATTATGGTAATGAAATTTCATTAGTTAAGGTTTATACATGAATTAAAATAACTTAAAAATACATTACAAAATAATTTATGTCCACAAAATTTCATTAAGTAAAAACGAATAAATTTAAAATAAATATTCTTCTGGTGTGCCATGTAAATTAAAATCAGCCTCATTATCATTATTTTTCTCGTTATTTCTAATACATTCATTAAAAGCATTACTATTGAATGAATTATTAATATTATTACTGATACCAACATCGATCTTGCTAGTACTAGCTCTAACTCTAACAAATTACTTCAACATCAGCACATGAAAATAATATCAAAATACCAAAAAAATAATTTAATATAAAAATAAAATTTCAAATATAAATTTCAAAATTAATATTTAAATCAATATATAAAAATAAAAAAATCTTATTATGCATGCATTTTAAAAAAATTCTAATTCAGGAGGGAGAGAGAGAGAGAGAGAGCCTGGGGAATTCTGGAATAGGGCATCAGATCGAGAGAGAAAGGGGGGAAGTGGCTAGGCCTTAGAGGGGATGAAAGTGACAGCCCAAAAGGCAACAGGGCATGGGTACAAGAGATATATGGGATCATAAAATCAGATTGATCCGGTCTGATTTTACAATCCAAACCAATTTTTATGGTTTTTATTTGATTTTAACGGAGTCTTATTTTTCTATCCGATTTAACAAGTTTTGTTGTTTTGACTTCCCAAAATCGAACAATTTTGGGTGTCAACTCGTGATTCTCAAATGGGATTGCATGTCAATGATAGATATTTCAGTGAAATGTTGCTTGTTGAATTTGAAATACTTGCATAAATATTTCTATCTATCAACCACCTACTCTTATGTATTGAATGCTAAGAAACCTTACACACGGGTGTGATACATTGTGTCATTTTCTATCTCCATATTGCAGGTAGATTTGCTAAGCAGGTTGCACTCACCATACTTGGTGGAGCTACTTGGTTATTGTGCGGACCAAAACCATAGGCTCCTAGTATTTGAATTTATGCCTAATGGGACTCTTCAACACCATCTCCATCACAAGCAATATAGACCGTTGGATTGGGGGACACGATTGAGAATAGCCCTTGATTGTGCTAGGGCCCTGGAGTTCCTTCATGAGCTCACAATCCCAGCAGTAATCCACCGTGACTTCAAGTGTAGCAACATTTTACTAGACCAAAATTTTCGGGCAAAGGTTTCAGATTTTGGATTGGCTAAGATGGGCTCGGACAGGATCAACTCTCAGAATTCGATGCATTTTCCGAGTAACACCGGTTATCTAGCACCAGAGTGAGTGATCCATCATCTATCCTGCGCCTCATTTTTATTGAGCAAACCATATCAATGTAATGTCAATTGTCATACAAAATTGCACATGGACAATGGAGTTGTTGCACATTAGGCAGCATGTAATTTTCTTCATCGTCTGACTGTTAAAAGGACAATTTTACATGAGACTATTAGTTTCACTGCCAAGTTTATTGATCCTTAAATATATTGGGATAACATCAAATGATTGCACCAACTAGAAAGGTAATCAACACGTGTACAGGTAATTATTTGGTTCTAAGCTACTCAGATCAATGCTGATCATTTTCTGCCATGTTTAGGTATGCTTCAACAGGTAAGCTTACCACAAAATCAGATGTATACAGCTATGGAGTTGTTCTTTTACAGCTCTTAACTGGCCGTCAACCTGTTGATACCAAACAGCCCTCTGGTGAACATGTCCTTGTCTCCTGGGTTAGTGTGCCACACCATTACTTCACTGTCAAAAAATCTACTAGCTAGAATATGTTTTTAATTCATACCATAAACTGTGAGAGCTAACTAGCAAGGACTTGCAGAGGGTTGTTAGCTACAAACCCTTGACCTCCTGTGCTTATATGAATTTGCAGGCTCTTCCCAGGCTAACCAACAGAGATAAGGTAGTGGAAATGGTTGATCCAACCATGCAAGACCAATATTCAAAGAAGGATTTGATCCAGGTTACCTTACCTTTCAGCTCTATACTATTAGCATCTAGATGCATACCTAAACCTAAAATTTCCAACTAAATCTGTGCACTATATTGCCTTTTCACAGGTGGCTGCTATTGCAGCTGTGTGTGTCCAACCAGAAGCAGATTATAGGCCTCTCATGACAGATGTAGTGCAATCACTTATTCCTCTGGTCAAGAACCTCTCTTCTGTATCTTCCTCTTGTTCCTCTAGATTAATGAATCAGATGCTGTGCAGTTCAAGGCCTATGTAGATTTTGTTGTAATAAAGACTGATAATAAAAGACACTGTCACCAGCTTGTGTCAAAATCAAAGCTATGAATTCAGAAATTGAAACTTTGCTAGGCATTTTGAAGCCACCAATAGGCATGTAGTATGGTGCCAACCACCTTGCAGAGCAGTTAAAGAGCAAGCTTCAAGTTAAAGTTCAAAATAATTTATCCTACATTTGGACTATAATCTCACAAGCACCCATCATTCTCGAAGCAGCAAACTCCGTTGCATCATGATGACACGCCATAATTTATATGAAACATTATTAAATCCGGTTCAGCCGTTCAGCCAATAAATCGATCCAGAGCTGGACTCGAGCTAGTCAACTTGTGACCTAGTGAATCAACTACAAAGAGCTGTATTTTGATTTATTTTTTTTTTGTCTAAAAAGACATTGCTTTATAGTTTCTTTGAATTTTTTCCAGTTTTTCTATAGATCCAATTTGATCCAGTAAACTCGTAACCTAGGCATTGAAATGATTCATAGTAATATTACCATGAATCAACCACTTAAGCTCTTCACGCGAGGTTATTCATTGCAAAGGTAAAAAAAGGTAATACATCATACAGATTATAGTGAAAAGGGGAAGTTATAACAAGCTGACATGCTGCATTTGGTTAAATTATGATGCCAGTGGATGTTTCTCTGGACCCAACTAGTCTGTGAGATAAAACTTTTTTTTATTTGAGAAAACCTATTTTTCTTTAGTTAATTTTTATGGATCTGGGACAAAGTGAATAAAATCTCAATTATCCCAAACTATCATAAAGTAAACACACCTTCACTCAGAACTCAAGCATTGTAATCTTTGACATCATGTCACGCCCCTGAACCTGTGAGAGAAACGGTCGTGGCCATAGTGTGAACAAACTGCAAGTGTAATGTATCTAAAAAGAAAAAGACCAGACAGAACAAAATTGGGGTGGCAGCACCATTAAAGCTCCCATGTGAATGTCTTAAATGGAAGTCAAAGGGGGCACTGGAGGAGAATGCTCAGACGGTCAGAACAAACTGAGCTGCCTGAAGTATGACAAGGACATCCCGTTACGCATGACCATTGTATGGTATTAGTTGATGAACTTATTCATAAAGTTAGCTGCAACTTCAAACACTTGGTCCATCATTTTTCATAATTTCATGTGCATTTGTTGAAGCAATGTTTTAAATTGAAGCTTAATGGAAAAGTAAAACAAATTCAACTAGTGCATGTATTATCATAATTATAACATCCGGAAAAGCCTCATACAGCCAAGTTGAGCGAGTCTATCCATGGGTTGTCGAATTAACCCGAGTCTTTTATATTTTTTTAATAAAACAATATTGTTTTGGATAAATTTTTAAATAAAAATAAAAGGTGCTGGTAAGGTAACTTGAGTTGTGGATAGACTTGCATGGTCAGAAGAGTTTAGTTGAATTAGCTCTGGAAGTACAAAAAAAATATATGATCCACGCCATACTCCAAAAAGACAAGTCACATGATCGACCTGCTAGGCACAGCAGGTTGATAACTATGTATGATATGCATCAACTTGTTCATTGGACATTTACCTCAGAGGATTCAAGCCAAAACTGCAATATACGTTTAGCATTTGACGTCCACTATTCATCATATCCAGATTTGCGTCAACTAGAATGGATCCTGGTTTCATGCCAAAAAATAGCTCCAGGGAAACCTTTATCCTCCATACAATTCAATTACAACCTGAATGATCTCCGGTAATAATACAGACGTGCTTGTAGCCAGTTCCTGCTGAGACGGAAATGAACTACAATAATTTTCCCCCAACCACCTTTTTCAGGACCACCAAAGACTGTATAAGGGGGGCTTGAAAGCAGAAACTACAATAATATTCTCTTGAAAAGAACTTGAAAAGATATATTTGCCAGTTTTTTGTATCCAATTTGCGGGTACCATTCAAGGGAAATTGTTGCTTGAACATTTCACCTGTGGTCATTTTGCAGCTTAAAAAGGGAAAAGGTGTACTCACTCTTTTTTTAGAGAAAAGGAAGTCAATTGTCAACGGGTATTGAATCATTCTAACTCCAAGCACTCTACATATATACAGATGAGGCTACACTTTAACCTGAAGAGTTTCTAATCCCCTGAACAAAATCATCAGATGGAAGTTGGTGGTTTAAGAGTCAAGAATGTTAACATTCAACCAACACCTGGTATGCAGTGGAAAGAAGACTCTTTCCAGATAAGAATGCAGTGCTGCCAAAATTCATATACTTGAACATCTTTCCAATGACGCAAATAAAAAAAATATTTCCTATCTCAAGGAAAGCGATGTTAGAAATAAGGATTAATTTGCAGCCCCTTAACCAGAGGCTTTCCTAGTTTCAGCTTCTGAGTCAATGGCAGCACTTGTTTCTCCAACCTTTTCTCCTTGTGATTTCTTATTACCCAATTTATTACCATACTTTGCAAATGCAGAAGATAGGGCTGATTTGACAGTTAATTCTGGTTCTTTCTTCCCACGTTTGTTTGCATTTGCTTCTTCCATCTCCATTTCTGCAACTTCATTGACTGAGGAAGGTTCGGCATCTTTCTGGACTGGGGTTTGAGTAACGACAGGGTGGCTTGAAACTACACGCTTGAATGGTTCATGAAAAGTATCATACAAGCGTTTCACCTGATCCATCAAATATATGCATGTACATAAGAGATACACTTAAAAACCAATCAAATATTTAATGCTTCACTAAAAGTTGCTAACCAACAACAGTCTTGTATCCATTCAGTTGAAGAACATTACAGGTTAAGAGCCTCAAGATAACATAATACAAGAACCCAACCCATGATATACCTTGCGCTCTCCTATTCCAGGGCAACAAGCTAGATCTTCCATGGATGCATCCATAATATTAGAAAGAGACTGCAAAAGGAGGAAAATCGGCTACCAGAGGAATATAGACTAACAAATAAACAACTAGCACATACTATCCAGAGCAAAATAAACAACTAGCCACATACTATCCAGGTCAAGATCGATGGCATACCCCAAATGTAGATCCAAGTGTTACCACGTCTGTCTTATTAACACTTCGAACAGTTGTGAGAGCATGGTGTAGCTGCATTAAAACAAAGAATATTCAGTTTAACCAGCTCAAAGAGTGAATACTAAATGATTTAAACAAGTTTGTTCGAATTCATTGATTGATTGCTAATAGGAGACCAATAACAGGTTACCCGAGATGAATAGTCAGTATCCATTTGTCCCTGAATAAGGTCTGCAGGCTTGTTTTCATACATTTTTATAGTCTCCAAGTAGCGACCACATTCCTCCAAGCTACAAAGAACAATACCAAACAAGTTCATCAAGGACAATCATTTCAAGGTCCTTACTGCAAGAGGACAAGTCACTAGTACACAAAATTCACTTGTTATATTTGTCCAACTCTATTAACAAAGTCAACAAATCAAGTTGCAGATATAAAGAATGCAAAATAAGTAGAGCAAACCATTATAAATTCTGTAAAACCTCGCAAGATAGGAAATACGAGGAAAGATCAATGGAAACAAGAGTAGCCTCAGACACAGTGAGTATAAATACTATTTAAAATATAACCCATTTGCATTGGGATATGCAGCATACCTCCAAGCACATAATAGTGTACAATCATGAAGCAGAGCTGTTTTTGTGACTTCAAGCAAAGGCTTAACTACATCCACCTGAAATCATTGAGAACAATGGTCCATGTTGAACTCTTTAATACATGCAACGCACTACTACAGTTCACTTTCCTAGAGGAAACCAGGCTTTGTTTCGCATATTAAATCAATCAACAGAGTAATGGTTGTAGACAGCATGAGAAATTCATTGCATGGAAAATGCAGCTTACCACATCAATATGGCAAAGAACAACACGAAGCTTGTAGTTCTTTTGTAGCTCTCTTATGCGGTAATACAGGTAGTCTGGATGGAGTAAATGATATCGAAGACTGCATGAAATCATCGAATTGCAAATTCTCAAAGTTAGCTTGTGTTAGAAATAAACAATGATGAAGAGATTTAATACATTTATGGTTAATAAAGTTACAAATTTGTTTGTGCTCAAGAATATATTCTGGTGTTGTCATCTATCTCAAAATTGAAAATGTAAAATGGGATATAGATATCAAAAGAGTAAAGCCTGAAGAAAATTTGTAATTAACTTGGGGACTAAACTAGATCTCAGTACTTGTGTCAGCATGGTGCATAATAAAAATCAACATCATCTAGGCAGCTATTTTAAAGAATAAGAGCAGTTTTCCAGCTTTACCTTCAAACCAGTACAGTTACAAATTAAAATCAAATAATTAAAAAACAGCCAAGAACTCAAATTCATACATTTGCAATATGACAATCAGGACAGGAGGAGAGGAAGGTCGAACCTTAGATAAAGAGCACATGAGCTCTGTCCAAGCAAATAGTCACAAACAACATCCTCAAAAGCCCACCTTACATTCCTAATATGGTTAAGCAAGGGGTTCCCCTTCTGCGCAATGACTAGGAAAACTTAAATTCAGGCCAATCAATACAGTTCAGCAAAATCTAAACCATCTCTGTATGAAATTAAGTAAAGCACGAAACTTGAGACACAATTCTTGTTCAAAAAATTAATTGTACAGGAAAACATGAGTACTAAAATAACCAAGAATGAAAAAATAATAATCTAAAGCATGACTTCCAAAGACACAACCTTTTACAAAACTTTGCTAATCCCCGTGCAAGTATTGCAACCAAAATTTATAAAAATGTCTTGAGATAAAAGTAAACCTTCACCTGTCTATGACTAACGAGAATAGCATTGCGACTCTTATTACCCTGCACTGAAGATGAAGCTACTCCACCAAAAGAAGCAGCAGGAGCTGATGCCGATGGAGAAGGTGAAACCTTTTCACTGTTTTCATTTTCATCCAAAAATAGATACTTTATCACAAAAAGTCTCAAAATAAAAAACAAACAATCCCAAAACAGAAAACAAAACATACCCATGAATTTAAAGTACCTTGTGGTTGCAGAACTACTAGGCCCATGTTCATTTTTGGAAGGAGGAGGTGGAGGGGGGGAGTAGAATTCGGAGTTCTTAATAAAGGAGAAAGCTTGGGAGAAAGTTTGTGATGGCTTAAATAATGAAGATTCTTCAGTTTGTTTCTGTTTAGCTTGTGAGCTTTCAAATACTTCCTGGTATGATGGTATTTGTATAATTACCTTGTTGTTTTGGGTTGTTGAATCCGTGTTCCGCTCTTCTCCTCTTTTATCTCTCTCCATCTATCGATTACCTATTGTTTGTTTCTCAGGAAAATTTAATCAAGGATGAGAATTTTGCCATGGAATGATAGACTAGGCCTATAAAATCAGCCCACTAGGCTCTAACATTAGATTTCCAGCCCATGATTTCTAGGCCTAGTTGATTCAAACAGCCGACACGTCGTTGATCGGTTGACTAATTGGCAGCTCTGTGTTTTACTAGGAATTCTATTGACCATCAGGAGAGAACAGTCAAATGACATTGTAAATCCCTAATAGGTATCATATTAATGGCATTATGATAGATTCTTGGAAAAAGAAAACACAGAAAAAGAGTCTGAACATCAAATTTGTAATTTCCTATGATCACACCCCTGGATTGACCGTCATGGAGCTTGGGAAGACTGGCCATATGTTTGACTTAGGATATGCTTGACCTCCCACAAATGGCTGACCGGAGCTCTTGATGGCTCAGACATTTAGTGTTTGTTTTACACTGTGGTTAAACCTGTATTTGGTTATAACCACAACAGGAATTCCAAACGCCTCCTTAATAACTTTCATTCTTGATAGGAGGCTGAGATGCTCGAAACATAGCCAAGGGACAGTGATATTGAACAGGTACCGATCATAGTCATGAAATTCTGAAATTACAGCTGCTTCAAAATCTAAATTTCTTGAAGAAATCTAATTTATTTATTTATTTTGATTTTCAACATTTTTTTTAAAATGCAACCTCTTTCAGTGATAGATTTTCGAGTTGTTTGAATTTTTTTTATTTGTCGTGCTCTGATTTATCGACAAAAATCGTGAATTTCAGGAATTGTTAATGTTGTAATTTTTATTTATTTTATCATACTACATTATTTTTGTTTTTTTTAAAAGAAAATTGGTTTGATGGTTATTTTTAATATCCTTCCTAACCTTTTATTTTTTAATATATGTTTTCTTTTTAAAAATTTTTGTTTTGCATTTAATCTTTGAATTTTTATTTTATTTTTTTAATAAATAAGTTTTATTTTATATAAAATATATATTTTGAAATAATATTTCTAATATATTAGGCCCTGCATAGTATTTTTTTTCTTTATTCGACTTTATATATGTTTATATTTCTGTCATCTTGTATTGATTTTAAGGCCCCGTTTGTTTACTGTAAAATGGTTTCTTTTTGGAAAGTGAATTCCGGGGAAAATGAATTTCTGAAAAGTGAATTCCGATGTTTGACAGTGTTATGGTAAATGAACTAGAAAACACTTTCTAGTGTTTGTTTTTGTTATGAAAATAAAAAAATGAGGATCAAATGATAGATAAAAAATTTCAATAAAAAAATGATAAGAAAAAAACAAATAACAATTATAAAAATAAGGACCAAAATTAATATAAAAATTAAATTTTAAGAGATGGAATTGAAAAATAAATATTCAAAACAAATTATATATAGCAAACAAAAGTTTGAGGATCAAATTTGATATAATCAGCAAATAATGACATTTCTAAATTTTTCACAACTTCCAGAAAGTGTTTTCCGCCCAAATTTTCCGGTTCCCAGAAAGTGAATTCCGGGAAACAAACACAGCCTAAGATCAAACTTACATTTATCTCTCAATTTTTCTTTTAGTTATTAGGTGAATTCAACTTGTGAACAGGAGGTTTTTTTTTATATATATAAACTTAATACAGAATACTTATCAAGAGCATTTATAAAATATTTTGAATTTTTTTATATTTTAAATAAATTTTTTTATACATTGTTAGATTATTTTGATTTTGCTTCGCTAATGTTAAAAAAAATATATATTTTTTAATATATTTCTAATCAAATCAACCATAACCTCAGTTCTAAACCGGCAATAACCATGACCGCACTTCTAAACCTCTAAACCGGCAATAAGTTCACCAGGCTGACTCGCAAAGGCAGGTCTCTGGAATTTCACTTGCTGATGGGCTCAAAATTTTTATCCCCAAGATCTTCGCTTGAAAATGGCGAGACTGCCGATGAATCTTCTCCTCCACTAGCGAAACATTTCCAGGCACATTCATCCCAATGAACGCATCGTATTTTACAATGAAGTTGCTCTGAACCATCCTTTCGAGTCGGGGAATCATCCACGAAATGTCTTGTGACTAAATCATGGCAATAGTCTAAACTAGCAAGCAATCTCGCTTTGATTCTTTGGCAAAATTTCCATAATTTTAACTTACAATACGAAAATAAAAAATAAAAAATAAAAAAATAGAGGTCGTTATCTCAATTTGACTTGACCTCTTCCATTTTGATGATGATGATCCTATATTATATTACACAATTATATATATATATATATATATATATAAAAAAAAAGTGGGCAAACTACTAAACCAGCGGTTTGCTAGATTCACCCGCATGGTGTTGTCCAGATGAATCCCCTCGGTTGTCAGTAGCTGACACTTTTGGTGACAAAACCGAAGACGAAGCTCTGGATAAAAATGACGACGCTCTTGCTAAAAATGACGGGTTCCGATTAAAAACCCACCGGTCCGACCTTGCTTCTCGGTCCAATTTTTCAAGTCGCTTATAATTTACCATCTTCCTGGGACTCCCTTCACCAACTCCGCTCTTATTCCCCTTTACTGAACTTCCCTGTCTGGACAGCACCACCATACTCATCGCCCGGCTCAACTTCCGGTTCATCACTTGTTTCCTAACGTCAACCGGCAATCTCAAAGTAAACCGATCAGTATTCTCTCCTGGCTGTACCACAGAATGTCCGGTCGAATGTGACCTAGTAAACCTCAATGGCCTACCCGATCTCGACCCACGTGTCCGGACCCTGTTCAGAGTTTTAACCACACTCACACCCACAACCTCAGTCTCCGGCCCAACCGCTTCCACATTTGCGTTCCCGTTTTCTGGCTCGTCCATCACTGACCCGTTTTGGGCCTCGAGGTCCAACTCGGGGTCGTGAGACTCTCTGAGTTGTGGGACCGAGTCAGCAGGTACGGTCAAATCAGCTCTGCAGACAGGACAGGTAGAGTGAGACTCCAACCAGGCACCGATGCAATCAGGATGGAACACGTGGTCACAATTCGGAATCAAACGCAGCTTTTCATCCTCTTCAAACTCGTTTAAACAAACGGCGCATTCTAACGCGCCTTTACCGATCTTCAAGCCTTTCACGACCGAGTAAACTAACGTCGGAAACCTCTCGATAACAGCAGGATCAAGCCCACGCGAGGCGGCGGCGCGTCGCGAGAGTCCGCCCATACCCACAGGCCGGAGACTCCCGTTGGCAGTGTCTTCGCTGCAATGGCGGATGTAGATTGAAACGCACCCCATTATGAAGAGTACGGCTATCAAAACGACAATGATTATGGCCATCGATGGTGTCACCCGTGCGTAGTTGTATGTCTGCGCATCCTTCTCGTTGTTGCTCTGGGAAACAACGCCGTAAGGCCTTGACAAGAAGCAGAGAATCAAGAGCGGGAGGATCCTGTGTGTGAACGTGTAAGAATCCATGATGTACACGCAGCAGAAATCAGACAACCAAAAACAGAAAGTGATGATCAGACAGGAAATGGTGTAGATGAGTTCAGTTCAGCTCGAAGGTTTTTTTGCTTCTGAGGTGGGCTGGGGGAGGGAGAGCTCCGGGAGGGAATAGAAATGAAGAGAGGGGGTAAAGGGTATGATGGGGTTTATATATGAGGGAGAGTGGGAGCCTTTCTGGGGTTATAAGTGGAAAGTGCCGTGGACATCAAGAAAGTTGCGGGGCCCAGTGTTTTGATGTGCGGTGGTGATGCAAGGGATTGGGTCAGACATGGTGAGCCCAGGTGGACAAGTAGGGTTTGCTTAGATGTCTACGAATAAAGAAATAGTTGTTTTGACTTTTGATGGACAAGAAGAAGAAGAAGAAGAGTTATGGGATCGGTTTGAAAGGAAAAGGGAAATGGAGAATTTTGTTAATTAGTGTTTTTTTTTTTAGTAATTACAGAGAGTATAAGTCGTTTTCATATCTATATTAACATATTAAGTAATAATTAATTCAAATTAGAGAGAGTCCGAATAAAAATAATAATAATGATAACAATTTGTTTCTTTGTTATAATAAAATCCAAGTAGTTTGAAGTCAATATTTATATCTTTAATAATCGGTTAGTTTTTTTATTTTAATAATTTAATTTAATTTTTCTAGTCAATGTGGTTTGGAAGGGAGCGCTTGATTCTTGTAATTTTTATATGATTAAATTGATGATTTAAGAAAAATACAAGAATATATTATAAAAAATACCGTGTAAATAAATAAATAAACGGTTTTCTCTCCAAAATATGATTGTTTTTATGTATGCTCATGAGCATGAACTCGAGCTCTTGAGTACTTATGTCTGCAAAGACAAGACAGCAATAAGGAACATGATGCTTGTGTTCGGCTGTTCCAAATCAATATTGTTTATGTATTGCCAAACTTTTGAAGGGAGGCTTGCGATCTTCTCGTACAAAGTAGTGATCCCACCCATGTTAGAATCCTCTCTCTCTCTAATCGTGTAAAGAGGAAGAGAAGATCTAGATGTTGTGATTTTAAAATTGTTTATAGCATAGTTTTTGAAGGAGACATTTAGAAATTAAATCATTGGATTGTCCATTCGAGTCGAATCAGGTTTATTATTTTATTTAAAATAATATCATTTTACTTTGCTTTTTAATTTGAATCTATTGAGTTTGATCATATTTGAATTGAGTCCATCATATATTAAACATTATATGTCAACCCATTTAGTTATATTTCAGGGTTTAGCTAGTTCAATATATATCAAAATAAAAACGCACTCAAATCATGCTAGGTCAAATTATTAGACTAAACTAAATTTAATAATTATGGTTTGTACAAAAAAATATTTAATCTCAACTAGATTAATCTAAGATATACAAATTAGGTTAAGGATATTCTTTGTTATCAAAAGAAAACTCGATTAAATCTTCAAGAAACATGATGTGATTATAAAATATTTGTGATTTATATAGCAGATTTTGAGTTTAAGTCAGGACTTGTATTTATTATAAGAACTTGAAATAACTAGGATTTTACTCACTCACTAGATCTAGTATTTTTTGGAAGATGGAGTTTATTATCATAAATAAAGAAGAAAACTCCATCAATGCACTACTAAATTCCAGTTCTTAGGCTGCTCGGACTGCCATATTGATCTCATTTCCATTAAAATATTAAGGTTGTAGGCAAAATATGCAACCCTAACACATTTTCGTTGACCTAAAATCCACATGCATGTGATAATTCCATGCATTTGATTTTGATTTTCTCCTGATCATTTCATATTTGAATCTCAAGGTTACAAAATTCCTACGTGTGATCGGCAATTTCAATGAAAGTCCTGTATGGTAATAGGTTAGGTGAAGTCATTAAATAAAAAAGGTCAAATATCCACGTGTAGTTCAACAAACATTACTCCATGGCCGAAAGCATTTTTCCTTGATGGGCCAAATTCTGCTGCAACAGATTTATGTCAATAACCGGCATCGTACCAGCATCAGAGGGCTGAGAAGAAGACCTAGTTACGAAATTAATGAAAGATGGATTATATAGTCAAGATATTGATCTTCTTTCTTCTAGAATACCAAGAATATATGCGATTCACAAACGACAACGTATGGTGGTCAAGAATCCTCGAGGATCATTAGGGTTGTGCGAAAGGATGTGTAGGCATGCATCAAGACTGAGTCAAAGCCCCATTTGCAGTCAACAATGGGAACTGAGATTCATAGCAGGGCCGCCATGGTTGGACAATTAAGGTCATTTTATTGTTATGCACTCCATGACTATTGATGTGATTTGAAACGGAAGCAGCAGCTTGTACAATAATGTGTTTTAGCTCACAAATCTATCAAGTTGACTTGAAAAATCTGTGGTGGAGAGCCGATTACTAAAAAGCGGGGAGTTACTGTAGCTCTCACCCATTTCAATTTTTCTTTTTTTTATATATTTTTTCATTGTTTTTTTATTTTATTTTTTTTCTAATTTTTTATTATTATTATTATTTTACTTCCGATTACATTTTTCTTTTCTTTTCTTTTTTTTTTTTCTTTTTTTTATTTTTTATTTCTTCATATTTTCCCATAAATTTGTTTTTTACTGGTTATATTTTTTTAATATATATATATATATATATATATATATATATATATATATATTATTTATTATATATAATCTTTTTTATTATTTTTCCTTGGTTATATTTTTTTTCCTGATTATGTTTTTTTCATTTTTTTCTTTTTCTATTATTTTTTTTATAATCGGATATCCTAGTTAGCTTAAGCATGCCATCATTAATACTCTTATTCAATTTTTTATTTTTTTTCTTCCGATTATATTTTTCATTTTTTTCCTTTGCTTTTTAATTTGTTTTTTTTTCTAGCCTATTTTTTTATTATTTTTTTTCTTTTTTTTTTTACTTCCGATTACATTTTTTTTTATTTGTTTTTTTCCTAGCTTTTTTTTGTTATTTTTTTCATATTTTCCCATAAATTTGTTTTTTACTGGTTTTATATATATATATATATATATATATATATTGTATAATTAGAGTATTTGGCTAGTTTAAATGCATCATGATTAATCCTCAGATTCAATTTTTTTTATAGCTTTTTCTTCCTTGATTATATTTTTTTTTATTTTTTCCCATGAATTTTTTTTTGTGATTATATTCTTTTAATTGTTTTTCGTTTTCCACTTATATATATGATCGAGGTGTCCGAGCTAGTTTAAAAGCACCACGATTAATCATCAAATTCAATTTTTTTATTGTTTTTTATTATTTTTCCTTGGTTATGTTTTTTTTCCTGATTATGTTTTTTTTCATTTTTTTCCATGATATATTTTTTTGCTGGTTATATTTTTTTAATTTTTTTCTTTTTCTACTATTTTTTTTATAATCGGATATCCTGGTTAGCTTAAGCATGCCACCATTAATCCTCTTATTCAATTTTTTTTTTTTTACTTCCGATTATATTTTTCATTTTTTTCCTTTGCTTTTTAATTTGTTTTTTTTTTCTAGCCTATTTTTTTTTATTTTTTTTACTTCCGATTACATTTTTTTTATTTGTTTTTTTCCTAGCTTTTTTTTGTTTTTTTTAATCATATTTTCCCATAAATTTGTTTTTTACTGGTTTTATATATATATATATATATATATATATATATATATATATATATATATTATTTATTTATTTTGTATAATTAGAGTATTTGGCTAGTTTAAATGCACCATGATTAATCTTCAGATTCAATTTTTTTTTATAGCTTTTTCTTCCTTGATTATATATATTTTTTTTATTTTTTCCCATGAATTTTTTTTTGTGTGATTATATTCTTTTAATTGTTTTTTTTTTTCCACTTATATATATGATCGAGGTGTCCGAGCTAGCTTAAAAGCACCACGATTAATCATTGGATTCAATTTTTTTATTTTTTTTTATTATTTTTTCTTGATTATGTTTTTTTCTGATTATATTTTTTTTCTTTTTTTTTCCATGATATATTTTTTTGTTGGTTATATTTTTTTAATTTTTTTCTTTTTTTGCTATTTTTTTTGTTTTTTATGATCGGGTATTCTGGCTAGCTTAAGCACGTCACAATTAATTCTCTTATTTTTTTTTTTACTTCCTATTATATTTTTCTTTTTTTTCATTTTTTTCTTTGCTTTTTTCTTTGTTTTTTTTCTAGCCTTTTTTTTGTTATTATTTTTTTTCTATTTTAAAATAAAAAATTTAAAATTATCTTAGAATGACCGAAAAAATCAAGAGATCGAAACTAAAATAAGAAAATAAAAGAATAAAAATCAAAATGCAAAATTATTTGTTAAATCTAGATAAAAAAAATTTTAATCCTTGCGGCGGAACGCGGGTTTACAGCCCGTGTGTCCTAAACTATACTTTAAATTAAATAAATATTGATTTGAATAAATTTAATTGTTTTGATGAATTTGCATGTAGACCAAGCAAAACCTTAGCTTGATCAACACATGAAATTGAATTGTTAGACAAATCGCAATTTATAGATCGTTTTGTCCTCGGCAACACATTTTATTTCTTTAACACCAAGTTTATGTTATATTGAGAATAACACTACACAAAAGTTTCAGTAAATAAGTTATGTTGTTGCTTATAGAGATGAGTAAAAAAATAAAAAAACATTAATTAAATTAAAAAAACAAAAAAAATAACTGAGAAAAACTAATAAAAAAATCAATTAAAACAATTTTTTTTTAAAAAACTTTCAGTTTGGTTTGGTTTTCAGTTTCTCAAGTAAAAAGATGATAAATTGGAACCAAATCAAACCGAGTTAAATGAGAGAGGAGAAAACTTGGTTAAAATAATAATAAAAAAAAGCTAAATTTATTTTTGATTTTTAAGAAAACCAGACTGGAACAAAATTGGTTGGTTTAAAGTGGCTCAATTTTGATTTCAATTTCATTTTTTGAAATTGATTATTTTTATTAATAAAAAACCAAACTAAACCTAAAATGCTCATCTTTAATTTCTAATAACATCGCTATTGGGATTTCTAACACTACGGGATTATTATTATTTTTAAAAAGCTACGGTATTTTTATTATCACAATTTATTTATATATATATTGAGAAATTCTAGGCTATGCTATTGGAAGCAACATTAAGAACGCAAGGCAATACGATGAGGTGGGCTATTTTCTCAATTATTTTTCATGGGAATGTACCCTTTGGCGGCTCTTCAATTTCTTTCGAGGAAGACAGAAAAGTACATGAAGAATCTGTACATGTGAAAGTACCGAGGTAGTCTTGAGGAAATGTTGGCAGAGATTCCACCATCTTGCTTCGGAACGCGTTCCGAGCACCAGCTCTCTTGCACGATGTCAAGATAGTCTCATGTGCCTTCGTCGAAGATTAAATCTCCACATCAAGACAAGAGTTCACGCCCCTCAGCGAGTATGGTTTTTTTCCCTATCTTTGACTTGTCAACTCTTGCTACCCTTTCTAGATAAAAAAAATGGCTTCTATATATGATTGTATAGTATTAATTACTCATTTTCTTGATTAATTAACGAGGGCATGCCCCAATTAAGCTGATTTTGCTTTGTGAAGGTGCTAAATGGGCTGGCCCTTCATCGAATTAAGATTTGATTGTAGAGGGACGAGGTGTGCTCAACCCTCGTTCTTATGTTAGATTATAACGGTACTCTAGAGTTTGGTAATAATAATATATTTTTAAAAATTTATTTTAATTTATCGAGTCAAAACAATTTAAAAATGTTAACTTTAAATTAGAAATATTTTAATTTTCCGCACTTCCAAACAAAGGAAGCTACCTCGATGACAATTCTTAGTCTAGCCATTAAAGTCAAAATTGAGAATTCAACACAAATAAGGCATCATGCATGATATAATAGTTTCAATTATTGTGCGAGTTTAGTTTTCTCAAGAAACTAAAAGTTGACTTTTGATGATAAGATAATTGACTTTTTACTTTTTGACTCTCAACATTTAAGTTTATCCTCGACCTCTACTCTACTTTTGTGATTTACTCCAGTAGAAAAAACTTTATTTTAATTATTCGATAGAAGAAATTTTATGATATTCAAATTATAATTATAATCATCACACTTACAATATCAAGAAATAAATATAAGGAATATAAAAAAACAATTTCTTAGTAAAATAAATATTCTTATCATTTTTTATAAACTCGAGTATATTTTTTTTTTATCGATTCAATTATTTTAAAGACTAAGTAATTACAAAGAAACTTTTACCATATCTAGAGAGTAAATGATGATATTTTATTAGTTAATTTTTTAATCTAAAAAAAGATAAGAAAATAAAATTCACATCTCAAAAAATAATAAAACTATGTACTTTTTTTTATTTCTTATTTTTTAAAATGAGTTTATGAAGTAACAAATAGTAAGAAACTAATTACTCATGATCACCATAAAAAATATCCCATCCCCAATAGACGTGGTGTGCTGGTAGGAAACTTATGATTTGTACAACAAATTTCGAGTTTGAGTTAGAATATGCATCCCCAATAGACGTGGTGTGCTGATAGGAAACTTATGATTTGTACAACAAATGTCGAGTTTGAGTCAAAATGTGCATCCCCAATAGACGTGGTGTGCTGATAGGAAACTTATGATTTGTACAATAAATTTCGAGTTTAAGTCAAAACGTGTATTTCTTATAAGAATCTGGAATAACCGAAGTTTGACTTGATCATTTAAACCCATAAAATTCAATTATAGGGATAGGATTTTGTCATATCCAAAAAATATAATCTCATAGTTATAACTTAAATATCTAAATATTTTGTTGATTGTGTAAGGTATATAGTAATGTATGGAATGTTCCATGATCACCTTTTCATTCCCGTAAAGTCACAAAGCACCGTTCCAAATTACAGCCTGGCTCTGGGAAAGATTATGACCTTTGAACAGAAACGTTTGCCGTGCAGAAAGGAATCCAATTTGCCTAGGGTTGTGTTTGTTTCCCGGAATTCACTTTCTGGGAAACCACTTTCCAAACTTTCCTGTGTTTGTTTGCCTTCCGGAAAGTTGGTCAACGGAAAACACTTTCCAGTCAAAGAAAAATTTGGCTTGGTTTTCAGGAAAGTATTTTCCGGAAAATTTGGGCGGAAAACACTTTCCGAAAGTTGTGAAAAATTTAGAAATGTCATTATTTGCTGATTATATCAAATTTGATCCTCAAACTTTTGATTGCTATATATAATTTGTTTTGAATATTTATTTTTCAATTCCATCTCTTAAAATTTAATTTTTATATTAATTTTGCTCCTTATTTTTATAATTGCTATTTGCTTTTTTCTTATCATTTTTTTATTGAAATTTTTTATCTATCAAATTTGGTCCTCATTTTTTTTATTGTTACTTATTTTATTTGAAATAATTTATGAAATGTTAATTATTATTATTTTAATTTATTCACCTTTCATTTTTTTTTTAAATTTTTAGATTTGATCTCTATTATTTTGATTATTATTTATTTTATTTGAGATAATTTATGAATTTATATTTTTTTTCAATTTCATTCTCATTCAACCTTTTAATTTGTAAGATTAGTTCCTCATTATTTTAATAAACTTGAAAAAAAAATAATTTATTAATAAATTATTTTTCAGTTCATTTTCCATAACACTGCCAAACATTAGAATTCATTTTTCAGGAATTCACTTTCCCCATAATTCATTTTTTAAAAAAAAAACTACTTTCCCGAGGTCTGGAATTGTGTTCAAAATCATATGCCGAAGAACTGACCGGGACATTTATATCTTGGCTGCATTGGATTGTGTGATGCTTGTTGAGCCGACTGCAATAAATAAATTGGTGGTTAATAATCAATACTGCTGCTAGGTCTTTTGAAAAATCAATTTAAAGGAAGGTTAGCCGATCATTTTTGCTGTGCTTGCAGGGAGGTTTTTTTTTCATATATTTTTTTTTCAGGTTTGAATTTTAAAGGGAGGAATTAAATATGAATTATATATACAGCACTGAATTAAATATGTAGCTGCTAATAACTTTGATGACATGAAGCTCGAGTCAGCAAAGTGTAATGAAACATAGAAATTTATGGTTGATTGAAAGAAAACGCTCTCCTTTTCTTTTCTGAAGTCTGATAGAACTTGAAGGTCTCTTGACCTCATAAATTATCGATTCTTTTACTCCAGGAAAAACAGGAATGAAAACTGGTCGCATAATAAAAACTTGAAGCCCTTTGACTTTGTCCATGATTAGAGTTTTGTTTTACGAGTACTTTGATTTCCTATGACGTTCAAACAGAAACCCAAATAGTTTAATGAAGCCTAGATTGGAGATACCCTGAAGTGGCCTGGTCAGGAAAAACAAAGTGATTCCCAAATTATAAGTCAATATCATGAAGAAGAACAGCCTAACATGCACCTAATTCAAGTCACTGATGCTGATGAGAGCCAGGCTAGAAGAAGTATAGGTAGCAGCAGAAACTCCCAGCAAAGTCGTGGAAGCGGAAACAGCAGAGAGCACAGAGTTTCCAGCTGTAGGTCGGTGCTGGAAGTCCTTGAAGGGAGATGAATATTTAGCTCCTATAAGTCTGGTACAAGAGGGATTTTTCTTGGGGAAGCTTGACATGAAAAAGGAGGAAGTAATTCCTTCAGGAAAAGGAAGTACAGATTTAAGAGGCTTTATATAGATATTTGGCAGAAACAGCGTTTGGAATTAACTCAACCGTAGCAGGATATGTTCTCTGATAAAATGTGACCTGAATTAGTAGTCTTGACATCAGTCGCACCTATCTTATCAAATATAGCAAAGCAGCAAAGTTGTATCAACAGCAACAACCTTAATATAGAACATGACTGTTTCTTCTATATGCCAGTAACAAATTTTCTTATAATAAGAGAAAATTATCCCTACTGTATAGTTCAAGTTCTTGTAAATAAAAAAAAAATTCGACATGAAACATCACTATTTTTATGAAGGATTTGGTTGCTATCTCAAATTAAATGATATCAGGTCTTGGGAGCTGTCCATCGATCATCATCAAACTATTCCACCTTATATCCATGACCGGATGGAAGAAGTCCTATATAGAAATAGAAATCACCATTGCTGCTTAGCAACATCAAAGGCTCCGAAAGTAATCCAGTCAAAGAGACAATAAATTAAGTATCCCATGAAAAAAAGGTAGCATCCTTGATATTAATATCAATAGCAGTAATTTCTGCTGTTTTCCAGGTTACATCCCCTGAACGATATGTTCTGATGATAGTTGTATCATGGGATGCTCAGAAAGACAAATTAGGCGAAGAACATGCAATCTGGAGAGCTTGAAACCTAGGAGAATAACGTTTTTCCATGACTGAAACCTATGATCAATGGTTTGAACTTGCCTAGCTCCAATTCAGGTAGCAAAATATATTTTTAAAAAATACATTGTGAACTCGCCTTTTTTATACCTAATAATCGGATTCTTCTTTATAGATTTAATTAACTCTTAAGCAATTCAATCACCAATAATTTGTCGGTGGCTTATCAGATAAATCGAGCTTAGTTTTAAAAAAAAAACCCAACAACAATGGCTTCTTGCAAATGAATGTAAAAATCGAGCTGCCTTCGGTATATCGATCGTTGTTGGGTTTCGCTATGGACATAAAAATGAAGAAATAAAATCTACTTGCAGAGTTTCATGGTTCAAAATTAAAGGTTCATTCGAGTTGGACCACGCCCATTAGTCTCTGCTCTCAATCGAACGGGCTTGAAAAACAGGCCTGAGCCAGTGATGGTGGTTTACAAAGAGTAAACTGAAATACAAATGGGTCTTATTGACCTAAATCTAAAATTACTTATCGAAGAAACGAGTAAAATAAAATGCTCAAGATTTAGATTTTTTTGCTGATCATCACATGGATGCTGAAGTCAGAATATAGATGGAAATATATTAGGTTTCAGACCACACCTCTCCTCTGTGGTGAATCCTGAATCATTTTATCTAAAATTTTAAACTGTTAAGTAAGGATCCAGAATATGATTTTTATTATTCTTTAACAAATCTTCTCAAATGAAAGTTTTTTGAGTTTGAAACTTACTTAAGTCTACACCACATTGTGTTTATTTTTTATCAGATAGAATAAGAATAGTGAGATTTAAACTCATGATTGCTAGATCAACAAGGCTATGATATCATGTCAAAAAACCATCTCATTTAAAAGTTTAAACTATTAGGTAAGATTTTAGAATATAATTTATATTATTTTTTAACAATTTCAGTGTAGTGTATATATTGACAAAGATTACATAGCATTCTCTAAAATGTACTGAAGAGATTGATATTTATGACAGAAATATATTTGGCTGAACTAAAATAATTAACAACAGTTACAATTAACAGAGAATCATGATGGGATACACATCTGGAGTTCTATTTGAGGTAGAGATCATATCTGATTGAGAGTCATAAGGCTAGCATTAGAGAATCTAATTACATTTACCTGAATAGACCAAGATAGTGTACAAGAAATTAATTAAACCCAAATCGATCTTAATCGATAGACAAAGGGCTGAAAATACTTTTTATTATCAAATAAAAATAAAAATTGGACAGTCCAAGTTCTTCATTTCATAAAGAGGGACCCCTGCATTTTACAAATCAATCTTAGTCGAAGCTTCAGTCTTTTGCGTTGGATTATGATATTAACACAGAAGATCACTGCATGCAAGAGCTTCTTTCCTTCATTAAAAAAAAGGAGAAAACGATACAAGTCTTATCTTCCAGGTGTTTTTCCTTGAAAGAAAAAAGCCCTAATTATATGGCTTAATTTAGGACTCGGATGTTATGGGTGTGTAGAAAATGACAAAAGAAACCATTATATAGAATTAGGAATTTACAGGGACGTAGTAGTCTCCATCTAAAATCTCCAATAATTTTTATGTGCTCCAAAAAGCTTGTCATTTTATGATGCCCACAGAGCAAGCACCAGTGCTTTGTAGTGTGAAATCATGACAGGAAAAGAATTATCTCTCCTTCGCAATGTCAACTTCAAATCGGCAGAAGAGGGTCCATCAGTGAACAGGCTGGCTCATCAGGAATGGGACATGGGAATTCTCTCTAGGTGTCTCTCTCTAGGTCTCTCTCTCTCTCTCTCTCTCTATGCATATATGCCTATATATATATACATACATGTTTTGTTTGGAGGTTTGTTTAGGTTCAATGCAACTATCATAATCATGATCTGTAGCGAGAGAGATTAGTGAATCTTATTTGAGCGTTGTTGCCCTTCGATTCATTTTCACTTGTTTACCCCAGGAAGAAAGGCAATTAATCAATCTCACAGTATATATCGAGGTCAAGAATTTCCAACTTCTTAACTTATTACATGTGGAATTAAATGGAGTTCATGTCCGGAACCATATTTCTTGAAACTGTCGAGAGCTTGAATTAATTGGACCCATGAAAGCTACTGAATCTAAATATCTTGTAATGAAGCTAATGCGGGCAATTTATTTCAGCTGCTATCTGCCATGAAAAATACAGAATAAAAGAAGTCTAACTACCTAGTTCATATATGGACAATTAAATAAATAATTAAATAAATAAAAGTGATCAAGATTAAGACAAATTTCAATTTGGAATCGAGCTGAAATGATTGTTTTTTTTTTAAATTAAATTATTTAACTAGTTTCTAAATATCATCCATTTGTTATTAATATATTAATTGGGACAAGCTGGGCTTCTAACCTTTTATAAGCATAACAAAATGACTTAAATATAATTAAGAGAAAAAAAAATGGGGTCCATGGGATTTTTTTTAATCTTTAGCTGTTTTGATTGAACAACAAATTGCTAAATTGTCATTAAGAACTAAAAAATTAAAACCAACGTTCAAGACTATTTTTGTATTTTTATCATTATTTTTTTTAGTTATAATCAGTTAATTAAGGATGAATATGATCTTTTAGCAAATGTAAATATAATAAAAAAATAAAATGAGAGTTGCTTAAACTTTTTAGGTGGCGCATGCAGCGCTTCCTGATAGTCAAATATTGTCTTCCACGATGATATTTGAAAGATTGTACCATTATTTTTTTGGTCATATGTATGCACATGAAAAAATAGTGATTAGACTCCGATATCTTTTTATCTATATTTTATCTCTCCTCATCTAAGATTTCACATCATTTATTTTAAAAACTAAATATGTCTTGTCACCTTGTGCTTCTTTATCTTTTTTTTATTTGTCTTTTATTTTAATGCCTTTTGAAGTTGGTTTCGTTCTCAATTTCATCCTTCAAACTTTTATTTCATTTAATTTTTTAGGGTTTAAATCATGACCAAATTGGAAAAAAAATTAGTTTACCTCCATTTAATTATGATGGTTTAAATCATGATTTCCCCCTCTTTTTAATGTGGGGTTATCCCAAATTTCAAGTTTATGTTTTTAATTTTTTTTCAAATTGATTTTTTTGATGTTGTCTTTCATCATTTAGTTTGCATGATAGTTGACCTCGATTTCTTGATTCAATTTTTTCTATGCATGATTATCCTAGTCTCATGATCAAACTATAAACTATGCGTATCAACTCGAGTTAGGTTTTTTTATTTTTTTTATTTCTATTTTGTCCTTCGTCACTTTATTAATGATCCCATATTTTTTTTTAAAAAAACCATGCATTCCTTTTTTACAAAAAAATGTCACCAATTACCATATAAAAGAAAGACCTAAATTTGGGTTATATCTATAAAAAAACCAATTCAATTCGATGACTTAAGTTATTATATGAGATTTAAAGAATAATTTTATATTACTTTCTAACTCACTCTTTTAGATAAAAGTGCAACATACACAAACCAACACTATAATGTACTTATTTTTATTAAATAAAAATGATGACATTTAAATCCATGACCACTTGGTCAAGAAGATCTTAATACAATATCAAATAACCAATTCAACTAATAGCTTAAGCTCTTAAGATCTTTATAATAGCTTTGTACTATTTTCTAATAAAGTCTTTATGCTCTTATTCTTTTTCAATTTGTTTCAAGCTCTATAAATTGATTTTAATAAAATTTCAAGTTTTGAATCATTTTAAGTGTGAAAGATTGAATCCTAAATGGAAATTCAATATCTAAAAATGATACAAAAGTAAATCAGAGATTAATGCTTTTTATTTATAATTTTATAAAGAAGAAATTTAATATTAAAAGTAACTTCTCTCAAACACTCATCCACCCACCCATCCTTTTCTTTTAAATACCTTTGAAGAAATAAGATAAAAGTAATTAAGATAATATAAAAAAAAAAAATTGCATTATCTCTCTTCCAAACATGTGAATTCAATCATTTAAATTTAAATTAAACATTATAATTAAATTCAATTATAACAGAGAATGGGCTCTAAAAAACTAACCCGTAGCCATCTTCGTCTTCCATTCTCTTTCCTCTTGCACCTAGTTTCATATGAAACTAATGGCATGTTTTTTCTCTATCAATATTTTAATTTTATTGACCTATTTCTTAATATTTTATATTCTATGAATAAAGGTTTAATAATCACACCTTGGTAAAAGATTAACGTTCGCTCGTAATCATGTAATCATTGAGCGATGAGATATTCTTTCTTTATATAGGCTGCTACTACACCAAACCCTAGCATGTTTTACATGCATTCAATCAATTTTCTAAAAGCATATATATATATATATTCTCTGAAGACTTGTCAAATATGGATTCTTATATGAATCTGATCAAAATCTTAGTTTAAGCATGAATTGTTTAGGGTTAATAATTCAAGCTTTGAAGCAACATAAAACATAGAAGAATAAGAATGAATTCCCGTTTCGAAACAATGTTACTAATCATATAGTCTAAATAATAAATCAAACATGCAGATTCTCAAATTCAAATCTGTAAAATACTTACAAATCTTGAGGTTAATAATCATTCCTAATGCAGGGTCATTTTTCTATTAAGTTGGAGCCGACTGCTATGAAATATCACCCTCATTCTTCATTCCAGCATGATGGGTCACGAGTACTGACGTTCAAGTTCAATATATACACAGGACGTCCCAGGCTCCAAAGCAAGTCAAGGTTCAGCAGTCAGCACCAAACCCTAGCCATCTTCCCGATAAGAAGAACATATGAAAATGAGGGCAAGAGCTGTGACTTCACACTACATTCCCTTCAAAGAAACCATTCTTCGTTCACTGTCCCACGCATGTCAGCATCTGTCGATTGCCTTCACTAAAAAAAAAAAAAAAAAAGGGTTTCAAAAGCAAATTACAAATATCTTTTTCTTTCCGAAAATCGAAACCACTCTGTTATTTGAAAAGGGTGGTTTTTGGTCTGCGCCGTTGTTTAATTTGCTGGCTAATTGTTTCATGCATATTGCCCAGCAAGAGAGGGAATTGTACATTGATTGATGAGTACTGCTACTCCATGAAGGCCATGATGAGGTGACACGTGTACGGATGATAATGAATGATTTGTGCTGTTCCAAATGCATGATGACAAGTCTCTTTTGTCAAATCACTAAACTTGTCTAGGAATATTAATAACACACACACAATTCTTTTAAGTCCCTATTAATTTGGTAGAGAAATTGCGTTTTACTATTGGCACAAACCCTACCACGATAAAAACATGGACAATAAAAATATATATTTTCATGTCATTATTATTATTTTTTGTTTAGCCTTATATGAAAAGTTGTTAACAAGTTCAATATCAACTAAAATTTAAAGTTTATAAAAAATTAAATATTATTAAAACTCCACAATATTAAGATAAAATTATAATTAAAAGAGGAATCTTATTTAATGTAGGGATTCTTGATGAATTGTTTTTGTAATGGACTAGTTTACTAGAATTATTGTTTAATTACAATGTTAAATTTCTAGATAAATTAAAATCTTCTTCAAGTAGTTTAATTCTTTAATTGTCCAAGATTTGAGAGTAATTAGAAGCATAATATATAAGCTTATATAAATATAAAAGAACTAAAAATATGTATCTTTTGATAAAAATACTTAATGAAAAATATTCTTCTTCTTCTTCTTTTACTTTGTTCTTGTATTTGTTCTTATAAATTAACTACCACACCTTATCTTTCTATTATAGCAGGTCTTATAAAAGTTTATGTTTGATTATTTAACATGACTAATTCAAATTTTTTGCTTCAATGTCTAATTGAAAATCAACTATGAAACTTGGTGTATTAAAGTAAAAGCTTGTCTAGGTTCTCAAGATGTATGTGAGATAGCTAAAAAAGGCTTTGAGAAGCCTGGAGATAAAAACATGTTGACTTCAGCCCAAAAAAAGGTTGTATAAAAGGCATGAAGGAATGATTAACAAATACTTACAATCATCCACCAATATTGGAAGATGACACTTTTAAGATAGTGGCCAATACAACCATTGCTAAGTAAGCATGAGAAATATTGTGAGAATCAAACCAAAAAGCCAACAAAGTGAGAATAATGCGCCTACAAAAACTACATGAAGATTCTAAAAAGTCACATAAGTTTGAATCGAAGAACATTTCAGAATACTTTACAAGAGTATTGATTATATATAATCAAATAAAAAGATACGAAGTCAAGATATAAGAGACACTTATGGTAGACAAAATCCTATGCTTGCTGCAAAAGAAGTTTTATTATATTGTGCTCATAATAGAAGAGTCATAAAATATAGAGTTCTTTTATAACAAGGTCTTATGGAAAAATTACAAGCCCAAGATAAAATAGTAAATTAGATTCAAGAAGATGTGGGTGCATAAGCAAATTTTTTAAAGAAAGATGATTCCACATATTCCCAGAGGGTAGAGAACATAAACAAAGCAAAGGAAGATAAGCATAAGAAAAATTGAAAGAGCAGGTCGAGACAGCCTTAACAAGTCAACGAATGAAGAGAATGGGTCGATTGGTTCACCTAATAATAGTAATTTGAAATCTAGATTTGACAGGAAGTTTGACAAATCAAAAATTAAATGTTATAATTATTAAAAGATAAGTATGAAGATATGAAGATCATCAAGAGCTTATAGTCACACCTCCATCAACACCAATGAGCTTAACTTTTCTTTTTTCTTACAGTGAAAACTCAAGTAGTGACAATCCACCAAGTCCACCAAGAAAAATGAGGAGCCTATAATGAAGTATTCTCTTTAATTTCTAAATTGAAGACCATTCAATTAATCATTATCATCGCTGCCTAGCATAGATTGAAAATTTTTCAAATGAATATCAAATTGGTCTTTTTTAATGGTTTTCTTTAAGAGGAGGTTACATTGAGTAACCAATGAGTTATGAAGTAAAAAGATAAGAAGATCATTTTAAAATTGAAAAATACTTGAAAGCTTTGAGATGATGTATATTTGTCTCATGTCCTATTGCTTAGGAATTGAGATCAAACAAATACAAGATAAAATCTTTATGAATCAAAAGAAGTTTACACAAGAGGTCCTCAAGAAACTCAAGATAAAAGATTATGTAAAAATGAGCACTCTAGTTAAATATAAAGTCAAATTATCAAAAAATAATGAGGAAAGGAAGATAAACTCTACTACATTCAAGGGTTTAGATGAGATTTTGAGATATTTAACACACACTCATCTAGATATTCTTTATGGTGTAGGATTTGTGGGTAGGTTTATATAAATACCAACAATGACTCACTTCAAAGCCTTGAAGCGAATTCTATGATATATCAAAGGTACCATATGTTTTGGCTTATTTTATGGTTATTCCAATAACTTTGATCTTATGGGTTATAATGATAAATAAATAGGCTGGGGATATGAATGATAGAAAGAGCGCTACATGTTTTGTTTTCTACATAGGAGACACAACTTTCACATATAGTTCAAGTAAGCAATGTATCATCACAATATCTACTTATGAAATTATATTTATGGTTACAATAACATATGTTTGTCATTTCATATAGCTAAGAGGATTATTAAAATAATTATGAATGCCACAAGAAAAGCTTACAAAGAGTTATGTGGATAACTCACCAGCCATTACATTAACTAAAAAAAACAGTTTTTCATGATAAAAGTAAACATATTGACACAAGATTTTATTATCTAAGAGATTGCATTGGAAACAAGAAAGTTAAAGTGAAGTATGTGAAAACTTAAGACCAAGTAATATTTTAACAAAGCCACTCAAATATATGTTTTGTTTTGCAAAGATAAGAGATATATTGTGATTTATGAAGAATGATGAAACTTAATATTGAAGAGGAGTGTTGAAGTTCAATATCAACTACGATTAGAGTTTGTAAGAATTTAATATTGTTAGAACTCCACAATATGTTAAGATAAAAACCTAGTTAAAAAAGTAATCTTAGTTAATGTAGGAATCCTTGATGAAGAAGGATTAGTGATAGACTAGTTTATTAGAATATGTACTTAATTAAAATATTATATTCCTACATAGATTAAAATTTCTTTAAGTAATTTAATTTCTTAATTGTATAAAACTTGAGACCTATAAACATGCTTGTAATTCTATGTGTAATATATAAGCATAGAAAGACATAGAAAATATTTTAAAAAAATATATATCTTTTAAGAAAACATTTAAGAATTTTTTTTATTCCTCTCATTCTCGCCCTTTAGTGTTATTCTTGTATTTTTTTCTTATGATAAATTAGCTACCCCACCATATTATTCTCTTATAAAATGCTACACCAAACACATAATAAATGATACATTTTCAAAATAAAATTATAAATAAGATATATTTCTCAAATTATCTAATAGAAATTAAAGTCAATAAGATTTTAACTTCAATTGAATACCATTTTAATTTAATCTTAATTCTCTCGCTAGCATTTTATAACTCTTTTGTTTTTCTTATCAATTTTTACATGCGCTAGCAATTTGCATGCATATCTTGGTGTGTGTATAGAGCTCTTGCGGGGACAAACGCACACATGGACTTGATGGCTGATTTTGTTTTATGTGAAGTTAAAAGAAAGAAAGAAATGAATTATTTTGGCTTGATATTTGTGGTAATACATAATTTAAAGGGAAAAAAAAACATTATTAGTTATTTTTTTGGCTAGGTCGACCTTTGTGTCCATGTTTATTTGTCTTGTAATAGTTCATTTACTGATAGCTTTTGTACTTGAATACGTTTGCATCCCTCATTTGGTAGATAAAATGTAATTAATATTTATATAACATTTATTATTGTATACATTTATTTCTAAAAAAAAGGGACGAAAAATGATCGTGCTCTATGCTTCTTTGGTTTTCTTGTGGGCTTCATGGCTGCTATGTTTTGTGTTTTTTCTTTCTTTAATAATCATTCTTTCGATAACCATTTAATTAAATCCTTGATTATTATAGAAATAGATATGTATGTATATGTGTGTGTGTGTTTGTATATATATGTATATATGTGGGCGTGTGTGTGTGTGAATGCATTACGTCAATAGAGATTACAAGGTGTGCATTTAAAGTTCACCGAGTAAAATAACTTAGTTTGCTAATTTAAAAATACTCTTTACAGTCGGAAAAAACAAAACATGTATTGCTAAAGTCTGTAAGAATTATTAATAATTCATAATAACAATAACCACAGCAATGATAAAAAAAATGTCCATAAATTTCCCAATTCACAGTCCATAGGTAATGTTCAATATTATAGTAATAATTATTTTTTTATTTAGAAATATATTATAATATATATATTTAAAAATTAATTTTTAATATCAGTATATAAAAGGAATGAAAATAATAATTTAAAATTTGCAAAAAAAAGATTGCACCACATAAACAAACAGTGTCGTAGATTTTTTTTAAATATATTTCAGTTGAAAATATATTAAAATAATAATTTTATATCAGCGTATTAAATCACAAAAAAGCATCAATTTGAAAATTGTTTAGTAAAAAAATAACCTAGAAAATAAAATAAAAAGTATCAAAACGAGCATATATAATGACAGGAACAGGAACAGCAACGAGGTGGGATCTAAAACCATGACAGCAATAATATGAACACCAGTCTCTTTCTCATGAATAAATGGTATATATTAATAGTAAATCTTATTTTCATGTGAAGTATCCATTAAACTTATCCTCCCCAAGGCATGCTGTCAGCAATTATAGCTACTTATATAGTAGCACTGTATATGAGACCGACTGTCACATGCATGTAATCCAAATAATTAAGTAATTGATTAGTCTGTTAAGCAATCCCATTCACATTATGATCTACTTCAACCTATATAAATATATAGTATTGGAGTCCATGCTAATCCCAGACTGTGAAAAACATGGTGAAAAATATTGCTACCAAAACTTTAAGCTCTCAACTTTTTCTAAATCACATGAAAAAGCAATCTATTTTTTTAGATAAAAAGCAATTACATTAAAAGTAATTATGAAAAAGAAATGAAAAAGTAATAAGTACAAGCTAGAAAGATATAGTCTTTATTTGACTGAAATTTTTTTATTTTAAATTAATATTTTTAATATTTTTAGATTATTTTTTGTGTCGATGTCAAAAATAATAAAAAAATATTTTGATGTATTTTTAAATAAAAAATATTTTAAAAAATAATTGTAGTAATTAAACCTAGACCAAGAAAAGGCTAATTAAATACTAATTAGCCATCATATACTCGTGGTTGTCGCCAGGCCACGACTAATTAATCTTGGTTGTATGGAAAGTATATTAAAAGGAAGTTGGTGGCCCATGTATGGTCAATAAGAGAGCTAGAACGTTAGCCATCATTGCTCTTGTTTGCTCTGGTGGGTACGAGAGGATTACCAAAAATCTTTTGTTTTTGAGATAAATTATATGGAGAGATTAATTGGGTTGTAAACAACAGAAGAAATAAGAAGGTTTTTTTTTTTTTTAATTTAAAATGCTTGTGAAGGGGAATTTAATTGAAAATAAATAATTGGAATCTCTTTCAAGTATTTTTTTTATCCACAAAATTTTATAGATTTCACTAGAAAAAAAAAGATTTTATAGAGAAAACAAAACGTAAATTTGCTACTTAACACGCATCTTGGAGAATTAACTTAACCTCTTGTTTCATCCGATTCTCAATTAGGTCCCTAAACAAAAAAGGTACTCCTTTTTGTCCCCCATCTACTAGTATTACCCTCTTACTTCTCTCCTTTATAATTTCCTTGAGAATCATAAACATGAGGTCCATATTTCCTTAAAAAAATGCCATTTTCTCCGTAAGTTTCAATTGTGGAGGTTATATGTGTAACATTTTATGAATGAGGGATTTGAATGCTAATATATTTCATGTTTCTTCTTTGTATGAGAACCCTAGTTGAGAATCACATAATAATAATCAGGGACTGATAAAAAATATTTAAACTATTAGAAACTATTTGATATTGTTATCGAACCTGGTTCAACAGATCGAACTCGATCATTGTAACTAGTTGTTCATGTACCATTCTGAAACTTTGGTCGAAATTATTTTCTCCGTGCTGTTGTTTGGAGGAGAAGGGAAGGTGGATCGATGGATAAGAGAGAATCTTCAAGGACTGTAGAGTAAAACTTTGACGTGTGTAATTATCCTTTTAATACATAATGGTTGAAAGTGATAAAGTGAATTATAAATAATCCAAGTTAAAATAATCCAAATGAAAATCATTTTATTCTCCAATTATTTTTTGTCTTTAGAGGGTACCGACCACGGGACTATTTGGTGGTCACATTCCCTTGTCGAAAGGCAACAAGAGGCTACCTTGGACTCATGTATTGACAATCCAAAGGTAATTATTATGCCTTAGAAATTAGGGTTTAGGGTATCTCACACAACACTAGAATTAACCTTGAGAAGAAATTGATTGGATGTGAATCAAACTTTCTGCTCTTAGATTCAAATAATAATGAAGCAAGGGGATATCACATGTGGGGTAGGTGGGTGAGAATTGTGGGTGGATTCGATCAAACTTTTCGAGGACAGTGAGTTTGCCAGTTTGCTAGGATTGATCTGGAAAAAAGTGTGTGCCTTTTGCAATTAATTATTAGAAATATTTCATTGGCTTCTATAGAGAGACGTATAAAGATTTGGTTCAATTAATGGAGCTCTGCAGAAATGTTTCTTCAACTTATGATGCGCAATTTCCCCCCTCACATGAGACTAGAATCGGGAGAAAGAGAGACAAGGAGATTGAGGGAATATATCGGTAGAGATCACGAGACCCCACAGAAATTGGTGCTTTCACATGATGAAGGGACTCAAAAGCAAGGAGTCTCTGTCACACACTTCCATCTTCCAAATTAATCTTTTGTTTTTCCACATGAAATGAGTATAAAGCTCGGCCATATTCCTCTAATTTCTCAACAAAAGCATGGATGGAGATTGGCGAGACAGCAAAGCATTGCATGATGAGAAAATCATAATCATTGTTGCAGTACAGTCCTCAAGTGAAATGTGTTCCGAGGAATAAAGCAGCAGAAAATGCAGCCAGAGAGGTTTCTGTGATGAGCTTTTTTCTTATTCCGTGTGCAGCCTCGTCTCAAGTTTTGTGTAATGGACATAGATGCCTGAGAGATAGAAATAAATAAAATAAAAACATTTTTAAAGGTACAATTTGATGATTTTTAATGGATGAAACGTCCAAATCAGGCAACAACAGGATATTGGAAGTGTCAAGAATTCATGGGTCTTGGAGCCTTTGATTAGTAGAGTTGGAAAAAGAGCTTCTTGGCCTGAAAAAGAAAAGGCTCCCCGTTTCATGTGGCTGAATTTAGAAATTGAGTCTATGTGGTCCACATTTAATTTGCTACATGCTTAGCTATATGAAAGGTTTTTAAAAACAAATGAGTATTATTCAAGCCCAAATCTTATTAATAAGAGATGATGAGGGATATTTAATTAATTGACTAAGCATCAAATTCCCCCCCTAATGAGTGCTAAATTAATTCTCTCTTTGACATTATATTTCAAAAATATTTTTTAAAAAGTTGGTTTTTTTTTTAAATTAATTTTTGTGTGTGTGTTTTTAGATTATTTTCATATAAATATATTAAAAATAATTTTAAAAAATAAAAAATTATTCTAATATTTTTCTGAATGAAAAACACTTTTAAAAAAATAATCTCAACCACACTCTCAATCAAACTGTATTTGAATATTGCATTGATAGAAATCCGTCTCAAAAGCTTGCCTTCATATTTATTATATTTTGCATCTCCCGTGACTATCTTAAATTTACCCATTTCTTTTGGAATTTGACTTTACAAATTTTCTCTTCTTTTCATTTCGAGATTGATTCCAGTTTAATTTGCTGTTATTTTATTTCATGTTTAGCCCTAGGACATGCTATTTAAACATTTTCTAAGGGATTTTAGGATCCATTATTCTCTTTCAATAAAATACAAGCTTTAATTTTCTCCACAACCTTTTGTCATCCTTATTATTTTTGTAGTTTTTGAGGATTAAAAAACTCTAATTCTCGCTCTATGATGCTTGAAGAGATGAGTAGCAATCAGGTGCCAGTTAAGATCACGCGTATAGCTACCTCATTGTCTTCCTTAAAATAAACAAACACACCATGAATTTCCAAGTATTAAGAAATTAAGAAGGAAGAGATGTCGTTATCATATTCTAAAAACTCCATGTCACTGAGCCGTCAAAGATCGTCAGCTTTATAAAGTTATTGACTGCCTGAAAACATTTTCTTGCAGTCTATATATGGTGATTTCTATCTCTTTTATTGAGCGCAGAGCTCACTTGCATTGTCCACGACTGCGACCTGGCTAGAATATTAGCGTAGAAATTAGAAAAAAGAAATTAAAATGCATTCAAAGATGGTGGCTCTCTTTGATATTATTATATATGCATGTGCCGATCGATTCTGCAAGCATGATCGCAACTTCTTTTCTTGCTTCGCATCAATGGCCCAGTTTCTTCCATAACTCACTATATATAACCTCGATTCTTTTCAGAGTGGTGCTGCTGCTGTTTTTTTCTCACTGCATGCAAACCCTAAACTACCATGAAAGTGAAATGAGTTTTCTGCGCGAATCATGCACGATACAGTGTTTAAACTGTTGCATGCAATCAAGATGGGAAAGGAAATTGAGTAGCAACTTCCTCTTCTTCTTCTTTTTCTTGAAGCTGGACAATTGAGCAGCAATTTAGCTGCCTGGTTTGACATTAAGAAAAGAACACTGTAGTTTCGTTGCTGATAATGCTTCATATTGCAGGCTTGTAGCAGAAATTCCCACCATGTCTAATCAAAAAGAAAGAAAAAACAACAGAAAAGCAATGAAACAAACAAGCGAATGAAGGGGAAAAGGAAAGTAAGATAAGGATAGAGAGGAAGAGACCGTAAAAAGATTTTTTTGTTGAAAAGATGTTTTCCACCGAAGCTTAATCAATCGTCATAGACATGTTTTAAAAGCTTTCTATAAAATCTGATTTCCTAAAATTAATTACAATTGTAAAAGCAATAGTTAATTGTATTTTAAGATAGAATTGTTAGTGAGTACATATTGTTAGTGGTATTTCTTGTATTTGTTATTCAACTCTATATAGAACTCTCTCACGGATTGTTCATCGGTGATTCTATTTAAAATAATAAGTGACATTTTATGTAATTTTTATTAGCTCTCTAAAACTTTTCGATGCACTATCCCATCAACAAGTCTATTAGTAATCCCACCACATAATTGTTTTACATGCTTTAATTATGCATCTGTTCACGACTGAAGAAAATAATTTTCATTATCATCAAAATAATACAACTTTTAAAGAACTAGCTCTCAAACTCATATCCTAAATACTATTTTTTTTTATTCGAGGAAACCCCACTCTCTGAAAAGCGCACTTTGTAGTCCAGGTAAACGAATAAAATCCCGGCTGTTCTAGACTTTTATAAGAGATACATGTCTTGACTCGAACTCAATACTTGTTGTGCAGATTTCAATCCCCTTGCCATTACACTATGTTCCATGGGGACCTTATCCTAAATACATTCATTCATCACATGGCCCTATAAATTTATTTTCCTAGCTATATCTTTTTAGCATACAAGAGCTTATAAGACCATCTTTTAAGAGGAATTCATAGATGCTATTGTTTTTTTTTTCCTTCTAATTTTATACTCATTCTTTTGATTTTTGATTTTTTTTTCTTGACCTTCATGTAAAAGTTTAATAAACAAAAGTAGTTGGGCTCCGCAACAAAGTATGGGCACCGAGGTTAGTATACCAATAAAGAAATTACCTTGTGATTTTTATTTTTGACTCTTAGAAAGCTATGTGCATGAATATCCTTGAATTCTGGAGCATAATGGACACAGGAATCTTAAAGAGCTGCTCTTTTCTAAAGTACATTGGACAACAGCTGAAGAAAGACTGTGATATGAAATTTTTAAGGCCATTTCTTGACTTAATTGTGCGGTAAGTTGCGTGTATGTGGGTTATATTATAGATTAATTAGTATAGACCCTATGCAAAATACAAAAAAATAATTGAAGTGATAAACTACGTATGGTCTAATTAGAGGGTGAGCTGTGTGTGATACATAAGGGTCCCTCGGATTTCAACAAGGGACAAAGCATAGAACAGATCTCAGTAACACAATTCATCTTCCATCAGCAACAACAAAATCTGAATCCTTGAAATCTTTTGGTCTCATTCACCACTCGGATCGATAGTGACAAAAATTTCCCAATATCTCTATCGATCTCGATTTGATTGAGCCAGATCCTTCTCAATTCTTCAACCCTAAATATATAGGACGATCTTATGGTATGACCCTTCGCTTTCAGTGAACACCGATTCCCTGAGGAAGGCGGCATCCATTGCATTTGAACACCAAACTTCACCAAAATCCTGAAAAGGGCTGTGAATCAGTTGCATTAATTTTGCATTATTTGTCATATATGTAGCTATTGCAATAAATTTAGAGTTGACTTTGTATGGTTACTAGAAGGTTTGACTTGGATTTAGGAGACCGTTTCCATTAGTGACCTAGCTTCTTGCGTTTGCATATTTTTTTTCTTTTTTTCCAGTAAGGATCGAACTTGGAAGTGGTCTAGAGATTGACCGGCCTAAAACCCTAGTGCCTAATGGGATCGACCTAGCTAGTCGCAATTAGGCTGAGTTTTATAGTATTATAAAGCTAAAAGATTTTGCCTACTTAATTTTTAGGATCCTTGGACTAGTCATCGAAACCCCTTCACGACACTTCGTTTTGTTTTTCCCTTATTTTATTTTTTGGTGGTATAATATTTTTTTTTGGCTTTTGCTTTCGTTTTCTTCTAGGATAAATTATGTTCTCATTTGGTTGACATGCAAATGAGATGTAGGTGATGTTCTAATTACAAGAACAGCTAAAAAAATGATGTCCTAGGAAGTTGGAGTGTGTGTGTGTAATAAGAGAAAGCATATTGTCAATTTCTCATTGATATCCCAGTTTATTTATATGTTTTAAGGGAATATTACTTTTAGTTGTGTGATCCAAAGCTTAATTAGTTATTTAAATATAAGATGGAGTATTAGGTAGAAAGTTCTGACCATAATAACTTATAATAATGTATGCATGGAGGGCCTAGAATCAAGCTATTCAATTTGTTTTCTTCCCAATTTATAGGATCCAATGGATTGTGCATGCCAATTTGCATACACCTCTTATTATAGATCAATTTAACCTAAAAAATCAAAATTGTATACCTACCTGCTTAGTTAAGTTGCATTGCATGTTCATAATACCTACATGCATGCTCTTATTTTCTCAAGTCCCGTTTCTTTTAGTTTCCAAATTTCTTTTGTAGAGCAAGATAGAAAAATGTCTTCGGATAGTTTTGTAAATTTTGCATAATGGATATGAGAATATGTCAAGGATGGTTGGATATTAAAAGTTACCATTTGATTTATGTGTTTGTAATTGTTGTGTATGGTATTTTTTAAAAATATTTTCTGCTTGAAAATACAGTAAAATATTATTTTTGAGTCTTTTTCTTCTTATTTTTAACCTCGGCACATCAAGAATATATAAAAAACATGAATTTAATATTTTTTTAAATTAAATACACTTTTAAAATGTATCCCAGTGTAATTCTAAGTGAAAAAAAAAAACCCTATTGAGCTAAAAATATTTCATAAATTAAATCTAGTGTTGTAAATATTATAGAAATATATTGTTTACAGAAAGTTAATAAATTGATTATCCGGATATAAAAACAAAACCAATATGAATAATAATTGTTTAGTCTAATGGTAATCCTTTGATGAAAGTTTCTATTCTTATTAAAATTTAAAAATTCAAGCTTTTACATTAGCCTTTAATATTCTATATGTTAAAGTTATGACAACACATCTAAGAAACAATTCAACAAAAAATTAACTTATTTTAGAGAATGGAGTTGGTGATATTAAAACTATGGTCATTTTGTCAATAAGCTTTAATATAAGTAAAAAAAACAAGTTTAGCTCCATAGTTTTAATTACTAGATGAATTTTTAATTAATGATTTTATATTATTTCTTAAGACATAATCTTAAACCAATGTTCTTTTAACTACCACTATCTCATGCTTATTTAAAAAAAAAAAACAATTTAATAATAAGAAATTCAAGGGTGATAGTGTAGAAATCCCTAACCACTTAGTTATTAAAACTCTAAAAACTACTTCAACCCAAAATTTTAAATTAAATGAAAACTAAAAAATAATTTTATATTTTTTCTAGCATTTTCTTTTAAATTTTTTTATTAAAAAACTAAAATAAAAACCAAAAAACCAATTACATAGTGGGAAAGTAAATTGTACGGATGAATATATTTCTTGGCAGCAATAGGCCTGAATATCTTGAAACTTTATTAGGTTGCTGGTGTTTGAAACCTTCATGAAAAGATTTTGGATTATCAGGTGGAGTGAGACAGGCTCTTTTCCCCCCCGACTTTCCATTCATATGAATGGATAGACACGTAAACATATATATATATATATATATATATATATATATATATATATATATATGTTTACGTGTCTATCCATTCATATGAATGGAAAGTCGGTGCATACACTCAAATTAGCTATGATTTTATGAATTTGAAGAGATTTAATAGATGAGATACATAAGTGGATGCTAACTTTGCCTATTTAATTCGTATTTATAATTTCTTGATTCCTATAAAGAGTTGCGAGGGATGATTTTGGCTCTTTTTTATCTCAATGTTTAAATACTCTAAATTTGACATGTTATTAATACTACAATTATTTATAATGAATAATTAATCAGGAAAATATATATGATTTATTTTTTAGTTCTCAGACTAAACTGCCAAGTACACAATCTTATGTGCCGACTAGTGTCCATTAAATTACTGTGGTCTGTGCCAATTACGAACTGTCGGACCACTGGAAAAGGATATGCATAAGTTGCCAATTAGCTGCAGACGTATCTTAGAAAGCAACTTATATTATTGATTAATAAGTCATGGATTAATATTATTGGGTAATTATATGATTGATTGGTCAATGGTTCCAGTAAATTGAATGAAGCAAGCAGAGATTCAAGAAAATGACGCCAATATGAATCTGAAAATTAGGAAATCTTTGTTTTTGTAGTTGAATTTATCCTCTTAAACTATTTTTTTATTGAAAAAAATATTAAATTAATGTTTGTAAGTGTTTTTAAATGATTTTAATAAAGTAATATTAAGCACCGTATTATTTAACACACAATTGCTAGCGTTGTATCTCTTACATATGAGATATTGCTTAAATTTTAGAATTATCCCTAAGCACACAATTGTTTGATCATAATGTTTAAAAGTGATTTGATTTTCATTAATTAAATCTATTATTTTTAATCTCAAATTATAGGCTTAAAAAAAATGAGTTTGAGAAAATCTATAATCTATAAATATATTCTTTCGAAACTGGAGAGCACAAAAGGCTGCCTTTTGCCGTAGCCTTGGGAAGGAAATTGATGCATAATAATACTATATAATATACGTTATGAAATGGCTGGTTTGTTTTGTCACATAGATTCTTCACGTACAAATAATGTATCAGACAAATCAAAGCAGTGTAACTTCAATCTTTCTTGCCTTTCATCACTGTGAGAATCTCTTCCATGTCAGTCTTTATTATTATTATTATTATTTAATTTTCACATATCTCAATGGGGTATTATTATTATTATTTAATTTTCACATATCTCAATGGGGTCGTACATTCGACCATATTATTACCAAATGACGAACCTTCAAGTTTTTCTTCACAAGTTTTCGGTGGTGGCTCCATTCCATGTGTTGAGTTCTTGGCTCGTGCTTTTATCCAGGTTTCCTCGCTAATTTTACATGTCAACTCCATCGAGAACCCACAACGTAGCTCGAAATAGGGTTTGCTATGAATTATTATTATTATTATTTGTTAAAATAATATATATTTTTTAGAATTGACCCATGAATTGATCATGAGTATTCAACCCACCCACCCCATTGTTTTTTTTTTTTAAATCAGTGTGTTAAAATAATTTTAAAATATATAAAAAAACTATTTTTTTTAAAAAAAAACCAAAGAGGTTAATTTCTTCTGTATGCTTCGGGGACATTTTCTCTGCTTGATATCTATATATATAGACACACACGTGCATGTGCATGTGCGTGTGTGAGTGTCATTTTCCTACATGTACATAGTTAAAGACTTGAAGGAAAAAGGTGTTATGAGTGGAGAATAACTTTAAGGATAAGGAATTTGGGAGCTGGGCTACAGAGGTGAAACATCCTGCTCACGGATATTAATTCTTGGAATAAAATACACGAGTTAAAAAAATAAAAAATAAAAAATATTTTTGTTTGAAAATAATAGAAACCTCCTACAACTTTGAAAGTTTTAAATTATACCCTTCAATTTTATATATTACTCTTTTTTTTTTTAATTCTAAACTTTTGGGTTTTGCCCTTAAATATAAACACGTAATAATATTAATAATATATAGTAGAGAGAATAGTTTCTGGTTGATTGAAAATTACGTATACCTAAAGAGTGTGTTCACACCATAATATTCATTTATTTATCTTTAATTTTTATCTTGGATTTTAAATGATTGCTAACTTTTTGGAAAATTCAAGGCTTAAAGTAATCAAGTCGACCGACTGCTCGATGCATTATCATATCAAGGTGTTGGCGGGTAGCAGCATGAGGTTAAAATGGGCAATATAATTACATGTATAAAATCCAGAGCACCAGCTGCTCTACCAAATTATAAAATAAAATAAAATAAAATAAAATAAAATAAAATAATGAACAGGAACTAGAGAAAGCTAACCCATTTGTTCCTGCGTGTGGTATTTCGTTACTGTCCTAAAACCTGGGGCAGATGGAACTCTAATCACAGCTTTCTTCGAGAAATTCCAATTTTTTAATTATGTGGCTCATGATATGCCACCCCATCAAGGTTTATTCCATCGTTCTATTTACAAAAATAAGGGGACATTTGTAGTTTCTTTTTGTGTTTGTTTTTTTTAAATAGTAGATTTTGATTTTTAGTATTTAGCTTTCTATATTTAATTTGGTTTATTAATTTAATTTTTTTATCGTATATATTACTGTTTTTTTCAAAGTTTCTAGATAAGTATATATTCTTTAAAAAAAACCATGCTAATCAACTTCTGGGTGCCTGTTTAGTAGTATTTTTTGTTCAAAAATATATTAAAATATATTTTTTTAAAATATTTTTTATATCAACATGTTAAAATAATATAAAAAAATTAAATTTAAAATAAAATATGATTTTTTTTTTTATTCTTAAAAACATTTTTAAAATACAATGCAAAAAAGTATGTGAGCCCAAGTCAAGCCATTAATTTTCAGTTCTTACTAAAAATAGAAGAACAAATAAAAAATTGGCTATGGTGACAGCTTGAATGATGTTTATGTCCCAATTAACTTACTTTAATTAATATCATTTTGGGTCAATTAATGAAATAAATTTATTTTATATAATTGTCTTGCGAGTGCTGCAAGCATCTAAGACTTTAACAATACCGATCATTTTAAGCATGCATGCACCTCCTCAACGTCAACCAGATAGCACAGGCAAGAGATTCAATTTCAAGTTTCAGCTGGTGTTCTTATCTTAGCCAGCAGGACAGATTTATTATTATTATTATTATTATTATTATATATAAATAATTAATTTTATGTCTTTTCTATATCTATTCCTTTATATATTAAATGTAATCAAAGAGTTATGAGTCACACTAAACGTCAACTATAAAGAAAGTAAAAAGCTATAGTCCCTCATCTATTCCAAGATAAGTGGTGACATAAAAAAAAGTAAATTTAATTGCTTTAATTAATTTGAAAAAATATTTCTTAATATTATAAGTTCCTCTTTATTTATCTTCTTGTTAACCTATAAAATGAGTATCCTATTTTAAGCTAACAAATATTTTTATTATATATATATATATAAAATTTTATAAAAGAAAATAAATCCAATATTGTGGCCTACACTCTCTCTTTTTCAATAAAAACTCAATACCATTTTCACGTGCAATATGCTGTAGATCATTTGTTTCTTAAGGCCTTTAAAAGCTCAGCTTCTCCATCCATACAAGACCCAAAAAGCAGAAAGACTCTCTTCTTTTTGGGTGCTTTCTGTTGCGCTACTCTTCTCCACTGTGCTGTTTTTTATTGTTAAATACACTGAGTTTCTTACAAGAGAGAAAGAGATGGCACTGGAGGCTGCAGTCCTTCAACAAGACTGGTTTGGCCACGGCGGCAAGGAGCTCTACAGTTTGCTTGGTGGGAATTGGAGCTATGACTTTGGCCTGGACCAAAACGAAGAAGATCACGACAACAGCTGCTCGTCTTATTTTCTCGAGAGCCAAACAGAAACATTTCTTCATGAGGATTGGAACTCTTTCCAGCCACCCAATTCCATGGTGCCTCACTTGAATGATTTGCACCTAACATGTAACAACATTCCATCCTCACCTGATGCGAGCATTGACGCAGCGAATGGACTATTGAGTACGGCGGCTCCTCCGACCAGCGATCATCACCACCACTTAGGCGAGTCATCAGCAATGCCTGCTACTCGTGTTAAGAGAAGGAGATCGAGGAGCAAGAAGAACAAGGAAGAGATTGAGAATCAAAGAATGACTCACATTGCTGTAGAGAGAAACCGAAGAAAGCAAATGAACGAGTATCTTTCAGTCCTGAGAGCTTTAATGCCTGAATCTTACGTTCAAAGGGTATCTCTCATTTCCCTCTCTCCCTCGTTTTCTTGCTTAATTTCGTCTCTTGATAACTTTCTTGTATGGCCATCAAATTTTCTTTCTCTTAAAGTATCTTTAATTTGTAGGGTGATCAAGCATCGATTATCGGAGGTGCTATTAATTTTGTCAAGGAGCTTGAACAAAAGATGCAAGTTCTTGGTGCCTGCAAGAAAATGAAGGAAAACTCTGGTGGTGATAGTCAGCAACACTTTTCTTCACTGCCTTTCTCTGAATTCTTTACATTTCCACAGTACTCAACAAGCTCAGTTCATTTCGAAAACTCTGTGGGCAAGAATGAAAAGTTGCTCAAGACTCAATCTACCATAGCTGACATAGAAGTGACCATGGTAGAGAGTCATGCCAACCTCAAAATAAGATCGAAAAGGCGGCCGAAACAGCTCTTGAAGGTTGTTTCTGGGCTGCATAGTATGCGCCTAACTGTTCTTCACTTAAATGTCACAACAGCTGATCAAATTGTGCTTTATTGTCTAAGTGTCAAGGTAATTTCTTTACAGTCAAGATACACACAGACACACACAGACACAACAGAAAAAAAGAAAAAGAAAGAGGAACCCAGTTAAGGTTTCAACATTAATGGTGGCTCGATCATCATTGCAGGTAGAAGATGATTGTAAGCTGACTTCAGTGGATGAGGTTGCTACAGCGGTGTATCAGATGCTAGGTAGGATTCAAGAAGAGTGTGTGCTGAATTGTTAGAAAGTTTACTATTAATTTTCCTTTGTGGCTGGCCCTCTACACACCATAAGTGGGCAATTTCTGCATTTTTAGGCAGTCTCTGAAAGGTTCATGGCAACAAATGTCTCTCCCATTTTATTCCTAGTGTAGCTTATTCCTGTTGGTCTAATTTGGATGTTTCTGTTCCTCTATTTTGTAACTTTTTCTCCAACCTTTTCTTTTTGTAGTTTTTCGAGAGCATCTCTCGTGTATGAGCTATACATAGATGCTTGGTCAATTCAAACCATCTTTAATGCCTTGCCCATGCATAATTTTTGTTCTAGTTTGTTCTAATACTCTCTCCTAACCTCTACGGCTCACCCTTTTCTCCTCGCTTTAAGATCTTACTGTTTTCAGCCTCTATCATCTGTGCTGCGATTTATAATATTGTAGGTTCTTAAATGGGCCATGGCTGAAACTTTTGCCAATTAGACCTTTCAAATCTGTCAACCCTCTGGACCATATGTTTCCCCTCTATATATCAGGTTTTGGCACTTCATTAAGATGATCAAGATATATTCTTCAATCCTATCTCTCTATATAAATTTGTCCACAATCTAAATTTGGCATCAAACCAATTATCTTTACCGACCATTTCACCAGCAAATATATTCTTTCGTGACACCCCCAAAATATACAACCCTGAAGATGCTTAATTCATTCGGGCTGGTGATCCATAATTTCTCCAAGTTTTATATAATTTGCTTGACATGTCTCTATGATACTCTGCTGGTGACTGATCGTATTATTGCTGATTGAATCAGCTTTTCAGAAGGTCAAAAAAATCGCAGTCGTCCAAAAGCCAAATTCGAATATATATAGCTTTATAAAAGTGATGTAGGTTTCCAAAGAGTACGTACAGAAAACTTACTTCACATGGCTAGATAAATATATAATGCATGTCCAGCTGTATCATATTTTTCAGCAAACCAGACGAAGCACACTCTGAGAATCAAGATTTTGAACTCAGAAAAGCTTAAAGGTGATGTATCAGAACCTCAAGAACGTGAAACTCGACAGAAGGCTGCCATGATGAGCAGCTTTAAGAAGAACTAAGCTCTCTCTGCATCTCTGAGTTTCTTTTAACACATCATGCACATTGAAAGATATACATGTAGGCTGAATAGAATCCACTTAACCCGATTTGATCATTTTAGTGTCCGGAGACATTATGGAATCTTGTGCAGGACTAGATTAGGGTATTGATGAACTTATGTTTGTGGTTTGTGGCATCAAATCAAAATCATATGTGCATTGAGATTGTAATTGTAGCCCATCAAATTGTACGGTGTTCACGGCCGAATCCCTAGGCAAAAAGTTGATATGGTGGTAGGGTTGAGTGTCTTTTGAGAGAGATTTAAAGAGAATAAAGTTTATGACAATGAGTTGATCAAAGAGACAACATATTATCAAGTATTGTTTGGTAAAATAATAAAATTTTCAGCACACAGATTATGAATTAGTATGTTTTGAACTTCATAATAATAATAGTAATAATAATAGTAATAATATCTCCAAGGACCGGGGCTAAAACAACAGTCATGTGGTCTCACTCTCTATTTATGTTTCTCTATTATTTTTGGTTGGTGAACATATTTCAAGTTCATAATAATGTCTCCAGTGGACCAGGGCTAAAACAATAATCCATTGGTCTCACTCTCTATTTATGTTTCTCAACTGTTTTTAGGTTGGTAGACGTTTTTCAAGTTTCAATTATTCAAAAAAAAAAATAGTTTACAAGAATAATAAAAGGAAAGAAGCAAATTTACATTGTTAAACTTTATTGATATGATGTATTATTACAATCAACCAATTAAAAGGTAAACAATTTTAATTATGCCCTAATCAATATATAAAAAAAATCAAGAAATTGAACAAATCAAGACAATCAAGAGATTATTAATATCAACTATAATAAAACAAAAGATAATTCAACATTTTATATCATTTGCTTTATTATATTTCCTTATATGTCTTGTTTTATGTTTATATAAACTCTACATGAGTCGAGTCTAAAAAAATAAATTAAATTATCATAATATTATTCTTTTCTATTCTAAATTTGTACTTGGTATCATATTAGATCAATTACTTTGGCCACTTTAAAACACTTTATTTTCAATCCTCTACAATTTTTTATTTACTATATTTTTTAGTGTTACATCAAGTGTTGATTTATCAACTCATCTTCCTTTAAATATTTTTGTTCAAACACTTCAAATATTCTCTTTGATATTGTTATGAAAACCACCATTCTACCTATTATGCAATTTATTTGCAATTCGAAGTATTTACTCCTTGATTATTGTTATATCCAAGTAGCAAACATGAAAGTTTGACTTCGAATTTGATTCACGGTATTTGATTGTTTACCATGATGTTTTAATGATTGTAAGGGCATGATAAAACTCAACATAATCATCAATAAATTAAGATGATTTATTGATAGTGATCACTTTTATTATTACTCAATTTTGACCATATTTTTTAAGTATTTTTGAACAAAAAACCAAAAAAATATATTTTTGACATATTTGCATTGTTTTTAATATTTTCAACGTCGTCTCATAAAAACCATATTTTTAAGATCTTGGTTAAAAAGAGTCTCTTGTTTGAGATTTCAGGTTAGCACAACTAAAACCAAATATTTTGATTTTTGTTAAAGGGGGTCTCTAAATTGAAATTTCAGACTAACCTAATTGAAAACTAATATTTTAGTTATAATTAAAATGGATCACCGAACATGATCTCAAGTTAACCCAACTAAAAATAAAGACTAATATCCTAATTAAAAGGGGTCTCGATATTGAGATTTTAGGTTGATTAAATTGAAAACAAATTAAGATTTTGGTTAAAAGAGAACAAAAGATAGGATCCTAGGTTAGCCCAACCAAAAACAAAGATCAAGGTTCTAGTTAAAAGGGATCTTTAAATTAAGAATTTAAATTGACCTAATCAAAGATAACATTAAAGTTCTTGTTCAAAAGGCTCACCAAATGGGATCTCAGTAAACCCAAACAAAAATAAAGACTAAGATTTTTATTAAAAATGATCTTTAGACTGTGATTTTAGTTGAAAATAAATATTTTAGTTTCAACTAAAGGAGATCGTTGAATTGAATATTTGGTTAACTCAACTCAAAACAAAAATGAAGAATCTAGTTAAAAAAAGTCTCTACAATGACATTTAAGGTTAACCTAACTAGAGGCCAATTAAGATTATGGTAAAAGAGGATCAATAGATGATATCTCATGCTAACCCAATAAAAATCAACGACCAAGATTCTAGTTAAAAATGGTCTCTAGATTGAGGTTTCAAGTTTACCAAACAAAAAACAACTTTAATGTTCTTGTTAAAAAGGATCGTAAAATGGGATCTCAGGTTAATCCAATCAAAACCAAAACTAACGTTCTAATTAAAAGGTGTCTCTAAATTTAGCTATATTTATACTATTCAAAAAACTATTTTTATCAATTTAATTTTGTGAAATGGCATTTTGCATTGGAGTTGCTCTAACTAAACATGTTTTCATTCTTTTTATATTTGTTTCTTCTACTTTGAAATACTAATCAAACACCACATAAAGTTTGATTAAATTAGTGGAAGATCTTGAATAATTAAAAGGGGAGAAACCGAAATGGCATTTTGCATTGGAGTTGCTCTAACTAAACATGTTTTCATTCTTTTTATATTTGTTTCTTCTACTTTGAAATACTAATCAAACACCACATAAAGTTTGATTAAATTAGTGGAAGATCTTGAATAATTAAAAGGGGAGAAACCGACAGTTTAAGATAGGGGGATAAGTTTGTACAAATAATAAGATTTGAATTTCTTAATTTTTTTTTTCAAGGAAGTGACATGGCCTCCCCTCCCCCCATCGTGGTCGTGCCCCAGCTAACTGAGCTGGCTTCTTCCATCGACATGCTAACCCTGCAATGCTACACAGTATTAGAATTTGCATGGTCCAACTTTAATATGGAGACAAGCCACATTCACATGCAAAGGAGTACTGTACCATTAGTGCTTTTAGAGTGCTGCCAAAGCAATCAATTTTACTTATAGCCTCCAGCAATTATTAGTGGAGGAAAGGCACTTTTGGAGCTAAAATGTTAAAAAAAAGAGAAAGTAAAGCTATCTATTTTCTGGTATCTGAGACAGTTTACTGTAATTGATGGAATGTAAAATGAACTAAAGGGGATGTTTCTTACTGTGTAACATTACCTGTGGAATACCAATGATATAATTATACGTGCCATGTTAAAGATAAGACATCACCGTTTTTTTCAACAAAGTTATCACGTAAATTCAAGCTATTAATCAACCCAAAATATTGATGAATTTAAATAATTAAACTGGGTTTTAATAAGTTAATTATTATACGGTTTATTACAAAACTTAGAGGCCGTGCCAAAAAGGGTTTATTAATACTAATTTAACACTAATTTAAGATATGGTTTACAAGTTCAATTGTGCTAGCTCGGTGAGAACGTAGGTTTCTTCTTCTTCTCAATGTCACTTTTCAAATTCACTATTGCAGGGTCAAGATCCTGAGGTAGGTGCACAAATCATGTTTTAAAATCATGAACAAGCTCTGAGTATTATTTTGGAAGATTCTATCACTTAACTCTCTCTCTCTCCTTCTCTCTCTCTTCGCATTTGTTTTACTTGCTTGTTTTGTAGTGAGGTAACATGCAGTCGAAGGATTCCAATCTAACCCGTTGTGTCCCATGCACATATGCAGTACTAGTTAAATCACTGTTCTGCGAAAGCTTTATATTTTAAAGTGATGAGCTAGTTGTATCTCAGACGCTGAAGGAAGAAAATACGAGGAGAAATCCAAGGGAAGTACAGGTGTCGCTGCATATTATTGAAATGCAGGCAAAGTGTTGAAGAAAAGCTAGCTACTAGATAGATAGAGACCTCTTATGTATATATATATATGATTATAAGTTGCAAAGGTGTAAAGCAGTAACAAAACAGGGGCAATTGCTAAGAAAAAAATGGAGAAAAAGCATAGAATAATCCTTCTTTTCAAGGACAGGAATGAAGACAATATACTGATGCATCCAGTGACCCACAGAGTGGATCGTAATCCAGGCATGAGAGAAAGGAACTAAAATCCATTTCTTGCCTTTTTTTTTATTTTAGAAAAGTAAGATTGTTTCTTTATGTAATCCTGGTTAAAAAAAACATTGAGGCTAGGACCAGTGGCATCCTTGCATGATGAATGTCTCGTGTGGTCATATTCTCAGCAGTATTGGACACGAACGGAGCTGAGCAGTACAGTACCCAACCCAGAAGCCCACATTCAACCAAGAACAATGGATGCATACATAGATTTTTAGCCCCGTTAGGGAAGATGCATCCTTGTTATCTGATCCACCCTATGCCCTCCATTCTATGTTGAACAAAAAAATATAGCCATCCAACTCAGGGTTGTCAATATCATTCTATTATGTCCGGAACGACCGGAATATTCTATATCATTAAAAAAACTAAGATGAAATAGCGTCGTTTTCGTCCTGGTATTAATTCTGTACCATTAAAAAAACTAAAACGACGACCGGAACGATATTGACAACTTTATTCTAACTTATATACATATATATATAAACTCTCTTATAGAGATTGATCTTGATATTGCAGAGTTGTAATAATATTTGAACTCTTGAAGATTTAAATCCTAGTTGATGATTAATTTTGACAAATCAAATTCTTGTTTGATATTTATATGGACTTTATGCTGGGATCAATAGAACTCTTGCAAATAACTAATAAAATATCACTAATTATTTTTTATAACATAGAGTTTTATGAAAAAAGAAAATATTCTAAAGAAAAAATAATGACTATGCATTAGTGATAAAATGCCTATTATTGTAATTGGATAAAAACAAATACCCTTTATTGTTGTAATCAGGGAGGTCATGACACATACTCTGCCTTTTCAGTTTAGTAATTATTGTTTTTGAAATTATTATTAAAATAATATACATTATTAATTTTTGAAATTTATTTTTAATATGAACACATAAAAATAAAAAATAAAAACAAAAAGATCTAAAAATTAGTCTGATGTTTTCAAAAATAATTTTTACCTAAAAATACATTAAAATGACTTTTTTCAGCATTGATATCATTGAACAAAAATGATTAAGAACATTAATTTTATGTTTGTTCATGTGAAACACATTTTTAGGTTGAAACACAATCCATGTCAAATATACCCAAAACTACATGTTCAAGAACAACTTCTGTCTACAATCAATTTTCAACCCTACCAAGGCCCATTCAGTTCCTTTGGAAGTGTTTCCATCTACTTCTCCATCGTGATTATGTCTTCTCTAAGAACCAATTTTCTGTATTTTCTATATTTTGATGACTTTTTGCCATGTTTTCTCAGTAGATATTAGCTAGCTCACGGGAACATGTTTTCTCAGGTCTGTTGGGTCTGAAACTATTATCCTTCCAAGCCGAGAGTGTAATTAAAGTTACAGCCCTTAGACTTCTAGAGAACATAGTAGAGACCGCTACTAAGTTGGATTAACTTATTGACCCATAACTATAGTTAATCTGGTCAGATCTTGAGTTTATTTTCTAGAGATCATTAATCTGAGTTCCACATTAATTAGAATTTGAGAATTTTAACTAATTATTAATTTTAAAATTCATGAAATTAATTGAGTTGCCGTTCCAAAAAAAAATAATATTGTTCATGTATTTATTGAAAATTATGACCAATAATTTAAGAAAATATTTTATTGGTAACTTCGCCTTGGCTATAGTACTTTGACAGCCAGCAATATGATTCACTCATACATTTCCTGCTAGCTAGCAGATGAACTAAATCGGCCTTGAAGCTGATTAATTTTCAGCCCATGGAAAAGCCATTCACTGACATCCCTCCATCAATGCAAATAACTTGTCCGGTTAAGAAGCCTGGTGCAGGGAAGCATAGAAATGCGACAACTGAAGACACCTCCCCTGGTTCTCCAAAGCGTTTCATAGGGGTTCGATTGACAACCTCCTTCCGAATGATTCCGTCGTCCAGCAACTGAATCGTGCAGGAAAAGCATCGTTAGATGTTTTCAGAATGTTCATGCTCGACACTATTTCCGGTGATAAAAACGACTCACCGACGCTGTTTCAATGAGCACTGAAAGGGAGAAAGAACAAAAAAAAGCACAAGGGAGAGAAATATAAATTAGTTGGAGAATTGTAGTGTTCATACATGTTCAGTGAGCGGAGTTCGGATGGACCATGGTGCCACTGCGTTAACCCTAATGTTGTCCTTAGCCCACTCGCATGCCAAGTTCCTTGTGAGTTGGTTCATTCCACCTGCAATATATATAGAAATCACAGCACAACAAGCTTTTGTGATGCAAACAGTACCAAAAACGAATTAAAATGAGAGAAAAAATAGAAAATTATGCAATTAAGCACCTTTAGTAGCTGAATATATAGTATATTGAGCGTTTATAGAAACCACACTACTGATGGATGACATGAAGACGATCCTTCCAGCTCCTGAAGCTTTCAAAAGTGGATGTGCAAGTTGGGACAAGTGGAAAGCAGATCCAAGGTTTGTATTCAGTAGGGCTACGAAATCCTCAGTTGTGTAGTCTAAGGTTTCTTTATGTATGTTCCCCCCGGCATTGTTTATCTACAGATTAACAAAGTTTAGGCATGCAATCAGACAAGTTCTTATTTATATGCAATATCAAGTCTCATACAGTTCCCTTCTGTAAGAGCCAAGCACTGTGAAAGAGTTGAATAAATAAGAAATCAAGTGAAATTTTACTTACAAGGATGTCGAGTTTTCCATCAAACAAAGAAGAAACCTCCTCCATCAGCTTCTCTCTTTCAGCGTTAGAGCACAAATCACAAACTGAACCAGTAACTTTAAAATCCTTCGCCTTCCATTCACGGAGGTTTTCATTAAGCTGGTCTTGATTCCTCCCGCATGTATGCACGATTGCCCCTAGTGCCGCCAATTCACCCACGATAGCATACCTGATCATGATTGATCATCGGCAAACAAGTCTACTGTTTTAACACTTCTAATTTCAATAATAAGTGCTTATTACTGCCAAAAGATTGAAGGAATACATGCAATGGGACAAGGAATCAGTGTTATGAGCAATAATTTAATGTCAATACATTGAAAACACTGAATCCATGGAGCATTTTCTTAGATCCACAAAAGGGGTGCTCAGGCAGGGGGTGAGTTTTTTGATGAAAAGAAAAGGAGTCAATAGAATTCATCAATATTTTCCTTAGATTAAGAAAACTGTTATGTGGATTTAGTGGTTCCCTTCAATTCATATTCTTTCTGAATTTTGCAAATTAAAGGAATAAAATATACATATATTCTTATGTTTTACTTCAGAAATTTGAGAGCTTAATGCATTCTTGCTTCAGTATATCATTTTCCAAAAAAATAACTAAGATAAATTAAGACTATGGAGCTAAAGTAAAACATCAAGCAATGGTAATTAGATGAAAAAGGCAATGAAAATCTGGAATTACCCTAGTCCTTTGGTTCCACCAGTGACAAGAGCTGTCATTCCTTGGAGAGACCATCTCTTATCCCTGCTGCTATTGTTCTCTTGCTGAGACATCTTCTCTTATCTCCTTCAAGTTCAACACTTTAGGCTATAAATGGTATTGGAACTATGAACACACACACTGAAAAAAAATTACTTTGAGCAGCCTTAAAAAAACAAAAAGGTCATATCAGGAACAATGTCAGGATGTCAGTCGAAAATGAATGGGAGCTGTGCTGCCGTTCTGAAGACGGTAAAGGTGGGGGCAGTGGGGGTGGTGATGATAGATGCTTACATGGAAAAATGGGGGGAGATATTGACCATTCAAAACGAATAAAAATCCTAGAGCCAATTATAAATAGTTTGATACACACACACACCGCGTTATATTGAAACTTTCTTGTACGAAAAAATATCGACCACAGGCCATCTTTTATGAACATAAAAAGCCATAGCAAAATGCTATATATATCTATCGAATAATAAAAATGAAATTTACCCCACCTCACAGTGTAGCAAGTGGGTCAATAACTGTTTACCACTTTTGTGTTGAGGATTTATATATATGGGAATTGGGTGTTCTTGTAATATTGATCTTTGCAAAGAGCATGAGTCGCCTGTCTGATGGAAGTGCGAACTTGGAAGGAATCTCATTCCATTGGTTCTCATAACGCATTGTGTCCTTCAAATTATACAGCCGATACAATTCATCTCTGAAATCGTGGTGCTGCATGCCATGTTTAAAGGAAATCCATGTTGAGAGCTTGGAAATACTATGTTAAATGCGTGCTTAGTATTTGGTAGTTCAATTCATGTTGCCTCAATGGGTGCGGGATCTTGGTCAGTTAGATTTTTTTGTGGCTGCTTTCCTCCTCATGAAATGGATAAAAGCCTCCATATGGGTAAGAACTCAAGACAATTATGATATTTCATTACCTTTTGGTAGGTTTGTTTCCTGAGTCGAGACAGGAGAGATATAGTAAAAATAAATATAACCCTCGTAATTTATGTCAGAAATTTACTTTATAATTATTATAAGAACATGTTTATTTTGTGTGTATATATTCATTACTTCAATCATATAATCATATGCAAGGATTAAAATTAAGGTGGTTGCATCCTAGGGTAGTCTTCAATACAGAACCTATTCCTCGGCATATTAAAATAGTCCTTGATTTAATCTTATATATGCCGACGAACCAACGGGAAAATATATTATAACATTACTTGAAGTAAATGCTACAATTAGGGCCCAAACTATGTACAGTCTAAAATTCATTTTATTGGCTTAGTAAACACGTCCCTACTGGAGTTACTTAAGAATCCTGTGTTGCTAAACGCATTTCACAATTTTAGCTTCTTTGGTAATATGGAGAGAAATGCCATGATTATGTTATCGTCCCTACAAGCATCTGAAATCTGCAGTGCTTTAACTGTGATGCTGGCGATCGAAACACAACTGCACAATCTTCATTCTGTGGAAATGAAAGCAACCCCACTTGCACAGTCTGCACAAATAATCAAGTTCCGTCATTGAAAGGGGAGGAATATTAAAGGAGAGGGCACAGAATGTTTCATAGCAGCAGTCATGGTTCATGAACTGGTAGAAAAAAATAGTGTTCTTGAGCATCAAACAAAGAAGAAGAAATTATGTTTTGATTGGTAAATAATAGATGTAATATGTTCAGGAAGAGCATGAAACGTTTAAACAAATGTCATGAAACATTCTTTTTGTTTAGTGAAAGTAACTGTGGTTCATATTTCTGTTCAACGTTGTTTTTCTATTAGTGCTGCTTGCTGAAAGAGGAAAAGTGATCAGAACTTGTAGGAGCTATACATATTATTTAATTCTCCTGATAGGATGGTATGGACACTCCTGACTCTTCTGTAAGCTTTTTGTAAGCATTTTGCAACCTTCGAGTCACAGGCCCCACTTGTCCATCGCCAACTTCACGTCCATCAATCTTCACAGCCTGTTCAAAGATATTCATAAAATATATTAGTTCTTGAACTTGACAGAGACAAGCTTGCCAAGTTAAATGGCAATCAAATTATTTCAAACGGCATAGTATTCTGTACGATCTTGCGAATCTGTATGAGACTTTTCGCCGGAGCCAAGTTAAACATTAACGAGTTGATGAATCTTTGCTAAAAAAACCTTTGAAGTGGCGAATCTAGCTTGGACAATGTCAATGTAACCAACTACTACTACCAGCAAATATTAAATAAGGAGATTCGACATTTGCACAGAAAATATCACGACTTAGTACGCATTCAGACACAAGATTCAACAACTCGGCGATAATGAAAGACTGAAAATGGAACAGTTTTATGATGACCCACTTCACAAGAGGTCTGTCTACGGTCAGTTGGAAAAGACACGCAACTAGGTTTACAGACTAGCCATTTTATCAAAAACATTTCCATTGACCAAAAACTCGTTGCATGTATTAGAAGAATTTTTAATGGTTGACACTTCAGTAATATACTCATCAGCTGATGTACAGATTGGGAGGACGGCATTGTAAAATAAGTTGCCACCACACCTGGACCTCAAAATCACTCGTGGAAGAGTCTAGTTATGGGAACTTAAAGTTGCTGCGGACAGAGAATCTGACCCAAGAGGGTCCAAAGTGTACTCTTAGTATACTAACGTAGTTGAAAAAGTCAATTTAAAAAGAATATACTCACCGGGGTGAGCTCTCCCTCAAACTTTTGATTGCTATATATAATTTGTTTTGAATATTTATTTTTCAATTTTATCTCTTAAAATTTAATTTTGGTTCTTATTTTTATAATTGCTATTTGCTTTTTTCTTATCATTTTTTTATTGAAATTTTTTATCTATCAAATTTGATCCTCATTTTTTTTATTGTTACTTATTTTATTTGAAATAATTTATGAAATGTTAATTATTATTATTTTAATTTATTCACCTATTATTTTTTTTTAAAAAAATTTAGATTTGATCTCTATTATTTTTATTATTATTTATTTTATTTGAGATCATTTATGAAATTATATTTTTCAGAGTCTAGTTATGGGAACTTAAAGTTGCTGCGGACAGAGAATCTGACCCAAGAGGGTCCAAAGTGTACTCTTAGTATACTAACGTAGTTGAAAAAGTCAATTTAAAAAGAATATACTCACCGGGGTGAGCTCTCCCATTGTTCCAGTTGTCCATACCTGCAGAGCATGAATATCATAGTAACTGATAAATTTTGTAGTTGAAATATAACAAACTGAAAACCAGAAGAGGATTGTTAACAAACAAAACATATGAATTCAAATGCTTTAAGTGGTTGGCTGTGTGTTTCATTAAAAATGGGTCATCACAATAGAACTTCTACATCATATATATGTAGTCTCCAGCCAACTGAGTAACTAGGAGTCGAGGATAGGCTCATGTATTTGTCGGTTATCATCACAGTCTACAACACTGGCTGCGTGAATTTAAACACGGACAACTTAAACTGGAAAGCTACTGGATGACAAACTTAAGCCAATTGCAAGCTTAATATAAATAATTATTCACCGTTATCGTAAATAATGTCTATTTGTGAGATAGTACAACATTTTTGCCTTGCAGAAATAGCTTTGGGTTTTAATGATAAATATCACCTACAAACTCTTATTGTTCTGTAAATACTTCAGCATTTTATGAAGACCAAAGAATTAGATAAGAATTTCCAGAAAGTAACTATGAGTACCTCATCTGCAGTGTGGAATTCTGATAGGCTGATTCTTCTCTCCTCTAACACCAATCCCTCGTTCACCACTAAATCCATTACCTGCAGCATCCAAAAAGAATTTGTTGTGTCTCCAAAAAAACAGAAGAATTTGTCTAATGTTATTTTAAAAAACAAAATAGGGAGGCTAGGGTTAAAATATCCAGCCTTCACTAATTTCTAATCGCCCCCACATACAAAAACAGAATAAAATACATTCAACCAACCAAGAATGTCTGCATAAATTAATTTACAATTGAAACAAGGATGTCAATGCAACTTACAGTAGCTCGAGTGATACCAGGGAGGCAATAATCAGCATGAGGTGTCAGGACTCTGCTCTTTTTTACTAAAAACTGTAGAAGTGCAAAGAGTTAGTATTCATCATTCCACTGGGCTGGGATGCTACGCATACGAGACTGTCATGAGTTGTCTTACTATTTAGTGATAATTACTTGATCATGGCCGGAGCTATTCATCATTCCACTGGGCTGGGATGCTACGCATACGAGACTGTCATGAGTTGTCTTACTATTTAGTGATAATTACTTGATCATGGCCGGAGCTTGGTCTATCTTCACTTCCATGATTTTTTATTATTTTATATGTTTTGAAGTTTATTGCATAAATAATATCCATAACTCTCAACAAAGACATTTAACCCTGTTTACAGTAATGTAGAATAATATATTTGACCCCTTTATATGAACAAGAATCTGTCTTAATGAAAGCCACCTCACTACTAGTCAATGATCATTCCATTTGGCTTTGGAGAAGAACCTAATGCTTCTTTATGTAAATGTAGCTCTGACATCAGAAACTGTAACAAAGAAAAGGCTTACGATGTTTGTAGCATTTGTTTCAGACACAAAACCATCCTTGTCAAGCATGATTGCATCATCAGCATTTGCATTATTCCCTTCTATCTGCACCATGCAAGTGAAAACAGTTTTATTTTAAAAGGAAACATAACTGTGACAGTTGTCTGGTCAACTATCATGGTGTTTTGTACTCTAACTACTATTGTAGTTAATCCAACATGCTATGTTCATAAAACTACATGTTTGATGCTGAGGGTCAGTTTCAGGTGGGGAAAACATATGTACTAGTAAGAACATAAATGAGAAGAATTCCTGACCTGCTTGGTAAGTGAGTGTAAAAATGAAATTTTGAAAGGAAAAAAACAAGATAGTTGCGCAAATGATCAGAAAATAGGACAATACCTTTGCAAGTATGTTATTGAGCAGGTTGTTGTGGTGAATTTTCGAATCCAAATTCTGGTGAAGAAGAGCAACTTAAAGTAAGATACATAAATTATAAAAAGCCCGGATCATCACACACTAATGTTGCTAAACCCATATGAATAATGCTTAAGCACATTCATCCCTTTTCCCTTCTCTCATTTAATAAAAGTTTAAAATCAGGGTTTTAGCGTTCTCACATAAGCGTTCCCTGACTTAAATTTTCAGGTTGACAAGGGAAGTTTAATATATTTTTCAAAATAATTACAACAATGATTTGTAAGACTACTTTGATTAGTATAAACTCAGAGACTAAAAAAAATGCCATGTGAAGCCAATCAGACTATGTAAAATTGTCATGTGAAGACATAGAAAAGCCCAAAATCTTACATTTGGTGAATTACGCCTTGTGGTTGCAGTCACCAGAGTTACACCATGTGTATTATCATATACAGGGGGTTTCCATTCTGGGAGCACTGCAATTAATAAAAACGTTACGTGAATCAAAAGAAAGCTGTGATGGAAATAAATTCAAAAGCTAGCACTATTCCTAACATCAAAAAGAAAGAAAAAACAATTCCATTTGTACACGAGCCGATGTTTTACCATCTACATTCTAAAGGTAGTAACTCTGGTACTGGGAAAACATGCATGTGTCAGAACAAGATCGGTGGCAAAGCAGATTCACTCTTTAATAGTTTAGAAGTTTAGGAATTAACCTTACCAATTAGGGTGCAGCCATAGAGGTTAAAAGCTGGGCTCATCCCAGAAGTAACCTGAAAAGAAGACAATATTCAAAGAGTGAACAAATTGCAGCACCGACAAATGTTATAGCTAAAGATTGTTTAATTTATTTAAAGACATAGGAAATGCAAATGATTGCAACATAAACCTTCTTTCCTCTTGTTAGGGATAGTCGAATATGTGAATTATCAAACATTCCATTCCTATTTAATGTTCTGAAGATGGCTTCCTTAACCTGCAATTTAATGCCAAGCATTAGAAAAGTTTAATTGATCTTTTGTATACAAATACGCATAAGGAAAGAGAAGAAGCAACTTCCATTCACTCAAACATCAAAACCCCTTAAATAGCACAGAAATCCAACTCATTTTCAAGCCCTTACTTCTTCACGAGTTGGAACATTCTTGAAAGCAAGAGCCTTTGCTGAGTCAAACAACCTAAGTCAAAGGGAGAAAAAAAACCCAACTCAGATTTTTATTGATGGAAATGCTCTCTCTTCCATCAGTAAGATCATCACACTTATTAGTGAAATTTCACCAGGAAAATAAGCTCCAGTCCATCAACCACAAGGAAGGAAATGTTAAGAAAAAGGTAGCCACCCAAGATCAAAAACTGGGGACCAAACCATCGGGTATGTAGATTAAAAAAGCAAACTTAAAAAATGACGAAATAAAGATGAAATGAGCATTGGTTAAAAAAATATGACTAATCAGTTATCAGTAACAAGTTTAAGAGCTTTTTACTTGTATTCCATTTCAATAGCAGTACCTTAAAGCAGATTTCTTAAATTTCAGCTCACTGGTCATCTGTTATTGCAGTTATTCAACATTTTGGGTGATATAGAAGCATTCTTAATACACGAATTAGAACATTCTGATCAGAGGTTAAACCTAAATAGATGAGTAAAACTGTTTCTCCCACATAAACATTATGCACACCAAGATCCAAAATTTTAACTACCTGTCTAAATGTTCTTCAAGCTTAAATATCTTCCCTCTGTAAATTCGAAGTCCCTCCCACACCGAATCACCTCCTTGGACAACCGAGTCAAACACAGAAACCTGATACAGGAGACAAGACAATTTCTGAAACTGTAACTCAATGAACAATGGATCCGAGCTTGTTCTATAGTCAAGTACCTTGGCACTTTCACGGGGTAGAATCTCATCACCAACCCATGCAAGCAGCTTCTCGTTGGCAGGGACTGGAAGGTCAGGTGGAGTTAAGGGGGTCTTCAAAAGGGTTGATGGCTGTCTCACATGGCGTCTGAGCCAGTTGTATAAAGGTAGACTTTGCTCCAGCAAGTCATAGTGAGAATGTGGAAATGGCTAGAAAGTTCATGGAAAGCACAGAAGTTTCATTTTAAAAGTTGCCTTCTAGTTTACAAGAAATAGGAAGAAAATTTTAATATTTACAGGAATTAAAAATTATCAACCAATCTACTGGCCTTTTGGAAATGTTGCATTACTAGTTTCCGACAAAACAAATCAATCAGGCATTCTGAACACAGAGTCTAAAATCAAGACCAATGTGAGATCCAGAATGGATTAATTGCATAATTTATGGACTGCGAGCCTTCAGTAAAGAAATTCATTCCAAGTTCCATTAAAACAGCAGTGGCTGCATGGCATTTGTGTTTGCATTGAAATATAAATTAATAGAGTAAATACCTCAGGATACTTTCTTGTTGATGAGAAACCAGTAGATTTATGCACACTTTTGTACCACCATGGAGCCCATATGCCATCAATCAGTTTTGGACCAGCTTCCCATCTGACAAAGAATGAAAACTTGTTAAGACCGATATCAAAATATAATTTTTATAGAAAAGAATAAATCATTATTCCTACATCTGGTGGATGAAGGGATTCATAAAGTTTAAGAATATCTCAAAAAATGCAAATGATAAATTATAAGTTGTGAACAAGATAAGTAAAAATTTTAGGAGCCGGGAGTAGGAAGCTTCATTTCCGATGCTAAGGTCAATCTGTAAATACCATTGATTCTGTAAGTGTGAACACAAGAAGCTTTCATCATGAACAGTCAAGAGAAAAAAGAAAAAAGAAAAAACTTTCCAAGGGAAATATTTCTACAAACCTGAGCATTGAATCTTGAAAAGGAATACCTAAATCTTCACAAAGACTATGCAAAGTAGCCTGCACATACACAAGTTGAGAAGATAACATCATTTAAAATACAAATAAACAATAACCACGGAGTAAGTACAGAATGAGGCTGTGTAAGAAAGGTTTAAGCATATTTTTTATGCAACAGAATTTTTCGCAATGACATTATTATGAAAAAAATAATCAGAAATTACTGTCAAGAGTCCACAAAAAGTAAAAACCATGGAAAGTGTCCCTTTTTTTCATATTTGATGCACATAATATCTCAGAGTAAATCATGCACGGCTAGCAGATTCTCTAACCTCAGGATTTTGTGCAAGATCAGTTGCATCAATAACAGGTGGGCGCTTTCCCAACTGACAAAGGTCATTATATATGGAGACCAGCTCTGCCAAACCTAAATCAAGAAAGGATGGAGGTACAACCTTTCCAAAAGATGGCTGATACCACACAAAGACAGAGAACACTAGTAAATAAACATGTCAGTGAGATCAGGAAAACAAAGTCATCATAGCAAAATGGAATTCTTGCAAATGCAAACCATCTTACCAGTATATCAAGGGGATTACGTATCAATATGAAGTGCTTTCCTTTCTTTATTAGATCACTGGGCAAACCAGGCAACCGTTGCTTTGACATATGCTGTAGACATTGATGCGAAAACAATTTGATGAAAGATGAACACAGAGAATTAATTAAACCGTGATTTAAAGTCGTTTCAGTTGAGGACTAAATTAAGCCAAATTTAAGTATCATTAAAGTAAATGCTATTATTAAAAACTAAAGCAGATGATAAAACTAACAGTGAGTCTTCCTTTCTGCAGAAAAACAATATCAGCAACAGGAATAGAGAATCCTTAGTCATTCATTTTTAGGAATTAAACGGCTAATTTCAAATGGGTTTCCCTACAATCCTTGACAGCATAATATTTTGACTGAAGCAATGTACATTCTACAATCTAGAACTCTGTCCATTGAATCCCAACCCTCAAAAATACCAACATACAAGGAGTTTACATGTGAATCAACAGCAAACTGGTTGGTAACTGATGGCACAGGAACTAAGGCAACCATTTTGTTTTGATAACGGCAGAGAACACATCTTTCTGTATCTACTACATTAAAATCATGGCTGTCAATTGATAGGGCTTCTACTAATCATGCATGGCAGAAAAGTTGTCCTCTTTTCTGAATTTAGAAATTATGATCAAAATAGACTAGTGTTCTAAATAGAAGGCAGATGTAATGTCATTTTATTTAAGACGAGGGAGAGGCAAGGAGCAGAAACCAAATATATGATTATGATAACCAAATTCAAGCACAACAACAAAGTTGAAATTCAATACTAATTTCCTGGAATTGTGGATGATTGATGAAAGAGCTTGGAGATCACCTTACAAAACCGGTACTTCTTTTCTCCTGGAGCAAAAATTATCTCTTTTACAACCTTCTCTCCATCAGATTCCTATTTTCAGAGTGAAAACCAAAATTTTAATGTTAAGAAAAGGAAAAGAATACCAATAACACAGAAGATCATGCAAATCAAAAGAGAAAAAGAAGGTGACCAAATAAGATATCAGAAGATAATGCATCAAGTTTTCAATGGGAAAGAAAATGGCTACAATCAACAGAAAACATGAAGTCATTTTGCAGGTTCTCCAATGACAGAACCCACACAACCCCTCCAATGTTGTCAGGCCACCTAAAGCACAAAACTTCCAGCTTGACCGTCCACAACTCATTTTTGGGTTTACATAAAAGGAATTTACCACTGATATGCAACATTTCATTATATGCAAAAGGGGAATGAAGAACTACCTAGAGAAGAGACTAATCCTAAAGAACAGAGCTAAGTCCAGGTTCTATTTCTGCGTATTATCAGGAAAACTTGGTCCTGCCAAACACACTCATAGGAAGGCTAATTTATATAAAGTCTTCTCCACTCAAGTGCTTGCTCTCGACATTGATCCAATTCACTTAATTTTAACCCAAATTATTTATGGACTAGACAAAAACTACACTAGTAAAAATAGTGATAATCGAAGAACTATTGGAGCAAAAAAAGCAACACAAATAGCAAATTTATCAAAATGAAAGAGAAGAAGAAAAATGATGACCGTACAACATTTAGCATACCATTTTGGACAGAAGCTCCTCTCTGTATGGCCTTTCAACATCAAATACCTTCAGGAAAGTCGCATAGAGAGGTTCATCGAGCACTTCCATGTCATCCCTCTAATGACAGCACAATCAAAGCAGACAATTTTAGTACATTAGCAATGAAGAACAAATGAAAAAAAAATCAATAGCGAAACATGTTTATGAAATCTAGCTAGGCCGTGTACTGTTTTAATTCAAAGACACAGCAAATAGGTTTCATAGGCTGGCATGAAACCATAGATCTTTTCAACACAGCTCCTCCATGCAAACCGAACAAAATGTATCATCTATGTGTTCGCAGAAAATAAGCAAAACCCAGAAGTTATAGGTCCACTAAATCACAAATTTGATCAAGTACACAAAGCACAAAACCCCAGTTTCACTTATCATCCACTCCATTCTTTTCCCTTATCCTTGTCAATTTTCTTATCAACCAATCAAGAACTAACGCAAACAAAGACAGTAAAAGGAAACTTAGAAACCTGAGCAAAAGAGTACATGAGACTGGTGCTGAGAGATCTTGGAGCAGACCATGAGTGAATCACCTCTACTTCTCCCTCTCCTTGCTCTTGCCCAACAACCATGTTTTGTCAGTTGAGTGTGTCTTAATGGAGCTCTCGGGGGAGCGTTAAAAAGATAAGTTGACATCCATGGTAGGATCAGCATAAAAATAGTTGTGCCGGTTGTCAGGAAAATGATGACGTGGAATCAGGTTCATGACCTTTTCGAAAATGATAAGGTACCTGGCCTTTCGCTGTTTTCTTTTCTTTCACTGTCGGATGGAAGCTGTCCCTTACTGTCCACGACCCTGTCAGCACAGGAAAATCACTCTATCATTTTTTAACTGTATTAATGAGAAATTACCCCTCCTTTTTTAAATTCTAATTCAATATGATACCATAACTATTAGATTTATCCTGCGCCTTATTTCAAGGTGAATTTTAATTTCAACCAAAAAATATTTTCAATCAAACCTAATGGATTAATTATAACTGGTAATTTGATTCGCTAAACTCGGTTACAAAAACATGTTTGAAATCATTTTTTTTGTTTGTTTAAAGCATGATTGAAATCCTTTCAATTGAATTTAATTAAGAGGTATTAATGAAACTCATGTTTAATTTATTTTTAATGTAAAAAAATAATTCAGTGATCAACACTTCTTATTTACAATTCCAAAGAGCAAATTTAATATTAAAATTAACTTTTCTAAAATACTCATCTCCTTTTATATTTTTTTTAAAGATCTTTAAAGAAATAAAATGAAGTTCATAAAAGTAATATAAATAACAAAAATATATAAATTCAACTTATTTATCACTTAAATTTAAATCAAACACTATAATTAAAAAATTAATCCCAAACAACCTACAAGTTTTTATCCATGATAACATTATTTCAATTTTCTAAAATAAATTAGTTAATTTAAAATAAACTAAGTCAAATTATTAGCATTACTTAGCACGTATCCCGAGTCTTTAGACCGATCTCTTAATTATGGTGAGGTGAGGGGCGTGGAAACAATAAAACAAAGGCAATCCACATCCAGATCCAGTGAAAAATCTTACCATTCTGCGTGACAACTCACATTCAGCTATCAGAGAGAACAGTAATCACTGTACAATTTAGAATCTCATACAGTACAACAGATGATAGATCACCCTGTAACTTATAACGGGGTCAACACCAGAGAGTCAACGCTGTTGGCCAAAGGAATGGAACAGAAGGGAAGAGCGCAAGGTTGTTACTTGCATTTTACAGTAAATAAACGTAAACTTGATCGGTTGTATGACTGCATGTATGGAAGCAAATTTAAGGGCACCAGCGCTTCAGTTATGTCAGCGATTTCGAGGTTAGCTGCTTCTGCTAGTTTAAGAAAACAATTAAAAGTATCAATATTGCGAATAACCGAGGCAATATAAGCCACGGGACATTTCTTCAGTCTGGCAACTGAAGAACCACCATTAAGTTCCACGGCTTGACGAGGATCAATTCCGTTGCGCTTTTGAATGGTAATACATTCAGATCCATGTAAATCATAGGCAAAGAGAGATTTCCCTTCAGAAGCTCCATTGACACCAATGTGTTTGGCCTCTTGGAATTGACCCTTACAGCTTTCTTCCCGGGTCTGAGAGCATGCTTTCTTTTGTTTCAAAAGAATGCCAAGCACTCTAACAAGGTGTGGAAGGCAGGATGGATCATAAATAATATCCGCTCCCAAACTGTAGGGAAATAAATTAGGAAAACGGCAATGGATTCAGAAAGGGATGCTACAAATGACAGATAAAAGTACTTGTAGCAATAATTATTAGCTAAATTTACTCGTTCTGGTGGGAGAAAGACTTTTGGCGATTAACCATAGACATTGGCAGAAAAGAAAATATATAAAGTAGAAGATAAGAGAAGTCAATACATGATGTCAGGTAAGTACTCTTGAAGTTCACTTTCTGTGGCAGATTCCCATGGCAGATGAAAGCATTTCACCGTAGATTTATTATCCATGTCAGCTTTTACCTGCTGAATAATTAGTTCTTGCCATTAGTGCAGGGTATTGAAGTTCTAGAAATTTCCAAACTGTTAGAAATCATTTAACCAGATTTAGACAAAAAAAAAAAATTACACATGCATGGAATTTAACTTCTCTATGATTAGGCAAAATAACAACCTTTTGTTTTATGCCAGCAGATTTCCCCGAGCTTAATGGGCATATGAGGTGCATATCTTTGCACAAAGAATGATAATGAAAACAGATTATTAATCAACACTAGATTTTGTTTTCCAAAATTTCAAATCAAAGAAAAAAAGGATTTAGGATTAAAGAGATGTCAAAGAAACACTTGCTAGTTACTTAAGCCAAGAAACTATCAACCAAGTAACAGGGGAATCATAGTCTCTGGGATCACCTAACCAAACCAAGCAACGGGGGAGTCATAGTCTCTGGGATCATTTAACCACTTCATCTTTTTGATACACTGACGCTGAATTTCAGTAGTTGTTCCACTGCTTTTGGATTATTGCATTCGGCATATTTACATTGAAGAGAATAACTAAAATAAAATAAACATAAAATAGGCACAACTCTTTCGAGAAATTAGCTGTCAAGGTGGTGTTGATAATAAAACTTCAAAAGCTGGAACTTACTGTATTTGGATCTTCGCCAAATCTTTCTAGCACATTAGTTTCAGCACTCAACTGGTTTAGCTCCAAATTAATCTTCATGTTAGATAAAGTTGACAGGTCACCATCACTTAATATAACCTGTATCAAATGCACATATTGCAAGGAATGAATTATCCAGAACAGACACGTATCAACAACATCAGGCACCAGCTACCATCAATATTTCAGCTACCCATGATTCTTAGTTCTGCTATAATCATTGTCAACCAACTCAAAATGACAAGAACCTATGAAGAAGAAACCAAATTTGATGCGTGTACAGAAAGTTGTTGAGATGTGCCTTATTGATTGCATTGTTTTAGGACTAGGAGATCGGCATAAAATAACGGTGATTTATGATTTTCATATTTTTAACAATCATTTATGGAAGTGATAAGTAATTATAAACTTCCAAGCATGTTCTTCCAGATTGACATTTCAGGTGGAAACATGAGGAGAGAATGTAATTTTTTCAATGCAGCACAAGAAACAGAAGCAGCATACCTGGGAAGCTTTTACATGGGAAAGACAAATTCCAACCAGACCTACACCTGAACCAACCTGCTCTCAGTTTGCGCAAAGTAAATATTCAATAAGAGAAAAAAAAAATTATTGCATCCCATAAGATGGGGGAAAACAAAAAATTCTGAGACCAAAGTGCTACGCTTTAAGATACATCTATTAAAGGTATTAGATGGAAAAGCTGGTCAGTGAAAGAAAAAAAACCTTAAAATGTAATCTTTGAGCCAAAACATAAGTCAAACTGTCGGCTCAGATGGAAATGGGTTGCAACAACAAGAAGCGGATCCGATATTAATGAATACGCTAATGTTGACAACATCTCATGCCTAAAATATGACAAGCTTATAATTGAACAAGTTACCTCAAAACATGATTTGTTGGAGAATATGTCTGGAAAAGAGAGTACAAATTCCGACAAAAATAGGCTTGAGGGCCAAACAGAACACCTGTGTAAATGATGCCAGTAAGAACTTATCTGTACTTATTTAATTATTTCTTAAACATGGTTTACACACATAAACAGGAGGAGTGGGGAGGGGTGTTCTGTTTACAAACTTGATAAATGCAATTAATAGAGTTTCTCCAGAAAAATGGAAACATGTGAGCGCACATGCACACACACAACACACACATGCAAAGTGAATTGGATGCTGCTCATCTGGGATCACACACCATGATATAATCAACAGTCTTAATACTCTCCATAAACATTGGAAGTTCGATGGTTCCAGTTATATGTAAATAACCGATATATTCCATGGAGCTAACATTCATGAAAGGAATAGGATAGGAAGCATACCCAGTGTCTCCTTCAAGCATGTTGAGTGAACAATGCAGTGGAACCACTAGATTGCTTGACTTTGGACAACTTGGAAGTTCACAAGCTGAAAACACCAAATCATTTGTTAAATATCAGTTAAACAAGAGTTTAAGCAAATGACCTTGAAGTTCAAAGGTACCAGTATCAGAAAACTAATATTTATTACCATCAGGAAAAAGAAAAGAAATGCATTTGCAGACCCTCGCGCTTCCTTTAACCAGACCATTATCCTAACGAAAAACAAAAGGCATATCATTCATAATTTAAGCAAGCAATCGTTGATTTTCATACCACAATCTGCTATTAATGCAAAACACTTTACTACCTTTAATGAACTCATGTAATAACCACATTGTTCGTATAACTCATCCAAAACTGTCCCATTTCTCGATTCTACTTCAGAGATAAGCTTCTTCAAAAAATTCTTCAAGTAAGGCCCATACCCTTTTTCACCCTGGCAGTAATGACAATGCTAAAACACTCTTCATCACAAAGAAACAAACTATCAAATCATGAATAACGAAAAACAGTAAACTTGATCAAAATTTCAAAAATAAAGGGCACATAAGTAGTACTTACAGCTTCGTTGCTTATACAGTGCTCCCAAATAAACCTCTGCACTCCCTCTGTAACCAATCCTCCACCACATTCTCTAACATTTCAAGCAAAACAAGGCAAACCGATTAGCTCCCATCTCCAAAACATGCAAAACGTGTATGTGAATGAAGACAATCTGTGGAGATGCTAAAATGCGCCGATTAATCTAAAGTGCGCCCATTACCTTGACAGGGATAGTAAGGTTTCGGTGGGCTCCATGGAGAGAAATGCGGAGATTAGGTAGAGGCCAGGAGGGATGGTGGGGTCCAGCTTCGGTTCTGCCATGGATGGGACTGGAGTTTATTGGGTTTGGGGTTTTGAGGCTTAAAAGGGTTGAAGAGAGACTAAGGGTTTAAATGGATGAGGAACGACGTCGTTTACTCGAGAAAGAAGCATACAAAGGCGTTGTGGCGGTTCTTTGTAATTAGTTGAAATAAGAGGGTCTACTTTGAGTATTAGGCAAGAATGCTTGAATTATGATCTTAATTTGAGGTCGTTTGGTTTACGATTATATGTTTTTTTTTATCGTTTAATTAGTTTTTTAAAAATATATATGTTTTAAATTTTTTTATATATTTTTAGATATTTTGAACTATCGTGTTAATATGAAATATAATATAATTAAAATTATCAATTGTAATTCAAAGCACAAAGATTAACAATATTTTGATTAAATTCAACTAAAACTTGAAAATTCATAGTCTTTAAAATCATCATTATCATTTTAATTCAATCATAGCTATCATCCAGAAACATGCCATGCCATTGAAATATTTTTTATTAAAATAATATTGTTATTTTACTTTCATTTAAAAAATTATTGCTGTTGTTGTAATTAAGTTTAAAACGAGTTTCACAGAGGTAATTTATTGAGTAATTAAGAATCCAACCAAATCAATATATATATTTAACAAATTATTTTTTTTATTCAATTAAAATTAAAACTTAATTCAAAATGTTGGAAGTGTAATACGGTGTCGTCGAAGCAGTGTTTTACTTAAATAATAGTTGTAAAAATGTTTACTTAATCATCATGCCAAGCACACTCCAGGAGCAACTGATTGCCACTTGCCACTTCAGTTACTGTATAAAAACCTTCCCGCCAATTCAAAGACCTTACAAAATCTGTGACTCTCATTTCCTCTCTTCACCGTCTGTTTGATTCTGTCGAAACCGCAGGAAAATCTTCTCAGACAATTTCTTCCTTTGAATCTTGATAACTAAATCCAGATTACAGGTACAGACGCGAACGAGATCGAATCGTTCGGAATTTGAATTTTCTTTCTATTTGCCTTTGCTTTCTCGTTAACCAAACCGAATCCAGAAGCTGAAACTTCGAGAATCAAATGCAGCGCTCTCTCCCTCTCTAGTCTATATAGTTTCTTTCGTCAAATCAATTTCTCTGATTTTCCGTCTTTTTCTCTGGAAACAAACAAATTGATTTTTTACTTTTATTTTATTTTGAAGTTCATATTATTTGACTAATTATGTAACGGAAATTTATAGGAGATAAAACGATGTCGAATATAACAGTATGCGCTCGCTTCAGACCGTTGAGCTCCAAGGAGAAAAAAGACAGCCGCGACAACATCTGCATTCGCAGCATAGACAGTGAATCTTTCGTTTTCAAGGTAAAAAAGCTCCGCTATTTTTATCCAATTTTCTTCAGACATACGCAACCAAGAAAGTGTTGTATGCATAATTTATTGTTGTGTTTTTGGTAGGATGAGAAAGAGGAGTGTACATTTAGCTTTGATAAGGTGTTTTATGAGGAATCCATGCAAGCTGATGTGTATGAATTTTTAGCTCTGCCTATTGTTAAAGGTAAGGATCTAATCCTGTTTGTTTGTTGAGAAGCAAAAAAAAGAAGAAGATAAAGTTGCTCTGCCTATTGTTGATGAAATGATTGTGTTTCTATGAAGCAGATGCTGTTAAGGGCGTGAATGGAACAATAATTACTTATGGACAGGTAAGTAAGATTTGGTTAATGATTCCATCTGTGTAAATTTCTATAGTTTCCTCCATGTGCTGTTAAGTATTGATATTTTTTAGATTAGAATCTGAGGTGATTGTTATAAGCTGTGAGAGGAAATGATGTCTTTTTGTGTATGAATTTATTTCTACAGATCTGATTTTGTGTAGACAATTGTTGAGTTATCAGTGTAAAGAATGATAATTAGGCTGATAAGGTTTAAGATGGCTTGAAATGGTTTTATATAGTTCGTGGAAATTCGTTGCTCTTCACTAAAAATAATGTTTAAGATCCTGGGAATCGTCATAAATTCACCTGAACATTTGTGGTCTCCTGTTGAATATTATTTTCCATTCAATTTACTTCAAGCATAGAAACATTATGCATTGGATAACAAATTGATCGGATATGATTCAACTGACTTCATCATTTAGAGGCAAGGGCATACAGATAGATTGATGAGTTGTTTGTGGTAATTTCTGTGCTATATCTAGATATCTTTTTTCTTCTATCTTAAACTGACAAATTTATTGTGCATTTGTTAATAGACTGGAGCTGGGAAGACATATAGCGTGGAGGTAAAATGAGACTGGTAAATTTATTCTGGAACGCCTTCCTATGTAGATCTACGATCTCATGTATGGAAAATTTATCATGTTATATTAGGGGACCAGCATTCTCGAATGTGATGAACAAAAGAAAGGATTACTTCCTAGAGTAGTGGATGGACTTTTCGAGTGTATTAAATCTGCTGATGAGTTAACAAAGTACACAGTCAAATTATCAATGGTATTGGTGCTCAATACTCTGTTACATTGAGACAGTTGTTATGATAAGCACTCACACTAAACAGATTCTGCCTGTTTCTATGATTTTCTAGGTAGAGATCTACATGGAGAAAGTCAGGTATGCATCCCTTTCTTGAACTTACGGTTCGCTTCTTTATATCCTTGGTTGCTCGTTCCCTATCCCACATTAGAAAATTTAAATTCTGCATGACTTTCTAAGATTTCTAATTTGTGCAACCTGACTACTGAATGTTACTCATCTTGTTGTTCTAAGGGACCTCCTTGATTTAACAAAGGACAACATACAGATTAAGGAGAACAAAATGCAAGAAATATTGCTATCAGGAGTTACAGAGGTAAATTAATCCCGTTGTGTTTTTTATGTAAATTTCACTTTTGCTTTATCTTTTCTTCCATATCCTTAATGGAAATGTAGCATGGCTTCTCTTTGTATAGATCTGAACATTGAATCTAGACAACGAAAAGAATGTCTTGCCAATGGAAATGATAACAGTAATTTGATCTGGAAACTCGTTGCTCTTTTCTAAACTTTGTATGAAGCGAGCACAACTTATGTGAAACCTTGTATGAAAACATTAAGCATTGTCTCGTGACAGTTCAAACTAGATAATTTATGAAATTAGAAATTGAGTATTCATGACTTGGTGTCAATGTTTCTCTTCTGAATTTTATTTAATGTTTACTTGCAACTTCGTTTAATTTGCTTCCCTAGATCACCATATCAGACCCGGAAGGAGCTTTGCGAAGTCTATCTGTAAGACAAAGTTGCTTGATTACTCTTTCTTGCTTTAGTACGTTGTTCAGCTTCTGATTTACAGCTTGATATTGTAGGGTGGGATAGTTAACAGAGCAGTTGGAGAGACTCGTATCCTTTCCTTGTTCTTTATCCTTTATTTGAATTTACAGATTTTTTAGTTATGCTATACTTGTAAAAAAACTCGATAACTGCAATCCATTTGCCTCCCTTTCCTTGGTGAATATAGCGGCCACAACTCTTCTGATACATTTGGGACACTTAATATAGACAGAAATGAACGTTGGCAGCAGTAGAAGTCATTGTATTTACATTTTGACTGTTCAGCTAGAGTCGACTACAGATAAGAGGTATTACATTTCTTTGTATATATGATCCATGGTTAGAGTGAATTAGTTTCTTAAGATTTCAATACTGTTGACAGGGTGAAAACTGGAAAAGTGATTCTTGTGGACTTGGCGGGGTCAGAAAAGGTAGAGAAAAGTGGAGCTGAAGGAAAAGTTCTTGAAGAAGCTAAGACTATCAACAAATCCCTGTCAGCTCTAGGAAATGTAATAAATGCCCTGACATGTGGTCCATCAACCAGATCAAGCCATATTCCTTTCCGTGATTCAAAACTTACTCGGATTCTACAAGATGCTCTTGTTAGTTTCTTGACACACTTGACACAATCTATCTAACAATAGAGTATCTCAGATTTGTCTTGACTGCCTTCTGACTCTCGTCATGTAGGGAGGGAACTCCAGGACTGCTTTGCTGTGTTGTTGTTCACCGAGCCCTTCAAATGTACTGGAAACTTTGTCTACCCTTCGATTTGGTACGAGGTAAGGAAGTCCAGAGTCTATTATGTTTCACCACTTAGAAAATGATGAAGAAGAGGTGAATAGAAGAAAAAGAAGTTTTGAGCACTTAGATTAGAAAATCCTTGCTGTCTGAGAGTACAAAGACGTCATTAATTAGTTTAAATGATAACGATATTTTGGAAACTATTTATGTAACAATCACTGTATAATCTGTTTATGGTCGTACTGGTTTGCTGCATCCTTTTGAGGTTCTTACATTTTTTGCAGGGCAAAGCATATAAAAGCATCACCTTTAGTCGGCCGCAGAGAAGATAGACATGCCAAAAAACATGGAGATATTACCCTAACTAAAGATGAGTCATGTGACCGAATTCTAAATAAGGTGAGAATTAAATTGTGACTTAATATAATTCGAAATATTGTGAGAATTAAGTGGTGACATTTCACATGAACCATTAATTGTAGTTTCTAAGATAATTTCCATTTGTAGTTGAGGGAGAGACTGGATGACGAAGATGTGAGGTTACTTGAGGAGTTATTCATACTGGAAGGATTATTCTTTGACGCTAATTCAGTAGAAGACGTGGAATCAGCCTATCAAGATGTTACTTCATGGACAATTTCCTCATTACAACAGACAGTAGAAGAGCTCATATACACTGTCGAGGAGGTGAGTAAAAATAATTGAGAATTACGTTTAGACAATTTCGGCGGATAATGACTGGTCAGCAGTTTTTCCACTGCTTTACGCCCCCCCTAAACAACATAATTTAAAAGACATCGAAACTTGAGAAAGTAAAATGGTCTAATTAGTAAATAATGTGATTTATTTCGCACTTAGACAACAAGCGAGTTTACCGTTTCTGTCTCGAAAGTAGTTCACAACTGCACTTTGAGGGACGAAGTCATATTTAGCATTGATCATTGTGTTGAGTGAATTTGGTTGAGTCCAAGTAGTGATCATTCATCCAGGTCGTTGCTCCAAAAAATACGACCGTATCTTTGTTTAGGCTTTTCAGATAACGAGACTGAGTTTTGCAGTTCTCTCTCTCTCACATACACATAAAATTGTTATATATAGGAATTGTTGAGTGATATTACTTTGCAGCTTAAGGACAAGAATAAGGCACTCAAGGCCAGACTAGCATATGCAGAAAGGCTTGACGCAATGAGCAAGAAGAATGAAGATAATGCTGGGGTTCTGTTTAAGATGTCAGGAATTATTAGCCTTTTATTTTCATGGGCTGGGTCACTCTTCCCTCTCAAGATGCCGAGTTGAAACCATGTGACTAAATCCAAGGCGCTGGCTGGTGCAATATTAAGGGTATGTCTCTCTATCATGGGAAACTCGCAATGCTATATGATCTATGGCATCCACTCGAACATGGGAAAGGACGGCATCAACGAAACCCTGCACTGTAAAGATATAGAATACGATAGTTCCGCTGCATCCAAAATGTATGATCAATTTGCCTCTCTTTCGAGTCTGTTTTGTAGTTTTTGGTCACTAATACGAATGATCATGTCTCTCTCTGAAGTTAATAACAGTTTTGGAAACAGCTTGCTCTGCATAGCATTGGTTTGTTGATGAAAAACTCTTAATTTAGGACTTCATAATCGTTATTACTTTAGTCAAAAAGAAAATTAAAACGAAAAAAGAAAAAAAAAGGAAGCATACCGCACCAACAAAACATCTCTCATTTCCCATCTTCAAGGCTAAATTCAATTTAACCAAAATATCAAGGTATTTTTGAGTAATTTAGCCCATCCATTTTGTTCTGTTTCGATTGAAATGGCCGAAATATTTCATACCAATTAAAAAACAAAACAAAATAATATTATTTTTATCCCTGTTTTTATTTTGACCTGTTCCGAAAATTTCAATCAAATACCTGCCGAAACACGTCAGAATTATACCGGTTCTATTTTGGCCTCAATCAAAAAATTCATTCCCTGTCTATTTGAATTTTAGGCAAACTATGGGTCAGGACAATCAAATTTGATATTTTAAATTGCTTTTACTTTTTACAATTGTGTTGTTCCTTTTCATTATATATATATTGTTTACTTAGATATATTAAAAATATGAGAACCAAAATTAAAATAATAACAATTGAATTGTGTTGGTTATATATATATATATATATATAGTATAATCTGAAACAATGTACTAAAATATTCCGAAACTAAGACATTTCATATCAATAAAAAAACAAAACATGAACTGCGATGAAATTAACAATTATGATTTAGGTTTTTATTATGTAACTGCATGTGGTTATGTTGACTATGGAGCAAACGTTTCCCACTATTATATATTTCATGGAATGCATGATAAAAAAAAATTAAAGAAGTGAAAATTATGATCTATTTCTGGTTATTTAATTATTTGATTTGCATTATTTTTTAGACACCCCAAATTGTGGTCTTTTTTAACAATGCATGGATTCTGACCTCATCTTTTGTGTTCAATATTTCACGAGGGAAATAATTAGGGGATGAAATTTAATGCCCACAATCGTGACAGGACTCTGCCTATTGCCAAGATGGTGGGGCTCTAGTTGATGGGGGAGGGGATTAGTGATGTATCCATTGAACCTGGCACTATTTTATAAGGACGTCGTCCATAAGGTTTAAATAGCGATTAAATCACCAAAATAAATAAATAGATATTCTGTAAAATAAATAAATAAAATGCCTAAAATAAAAATCAGCGCAAAATAAATCTCAAGAATTTATATATATAATATTTATATAAAGGCCAAAAATAAAAGTACGGATTTTGGGGTCTGAAACATCCCCCTAGCAAGCGTGACTAGTTGCCTGCGACATGCAATCCGAGCAAGCTTCCTGAATTGAGGTGATTTGCTTTGTTCTATCTGCCAATCAAAATACTAAAAAAGCGTGCAAAAAACATCCCCAAGCTAGACTCAGACAACAGTTTCCTGTCATCCTTGTACTGGTTTTTTCCTATTAAAATAGTCCAGCCCCACCAACTCCGAATTCTTAGCTCAACTCATTCAAAATCTCCTTCATCACAGTTACTACTACTAATATGTGTGACTAGTCTAAGAATCTATGAGATTAATCTGGACTCTTGAGTCTTGAGTGATGTGTGTAATGGCGCTAGTCGTCGTCTTACGCGGGCACAGAAGAAGAAAAATGGAGTCAAATAGTGAGACTTCAAAGTATGCTATACAATCAAGAAAAAGAAGAAGAAAACTTGGCTTTCGGGGTAACAGGGCTCTCTCAACTTGCCCTCCCATAACTCAAAGCAAGCATTCACTATGTCCATAAAAAGCACCCGACTTCTCTAATCCTCACAAACCTTCTTACACTTTTAGGTTTGGAAATTAGCAGCTGATCATGGCTGCAGGAAACATTGCTCTCCAGATTCTCACCCTGTTATCCATCCTATCATCCACTGTAAATTCAATTGATTTCAATTATCCAGCAGTGTTCAATTTTGGTGATTCGAACTCTGACACCGGGGACCTTGCTGCTGGCCTAGGCTTCCTCCTTGGTCCACCTTATGGACGAGTTTACTTCAAAACTCCCACTGGAAGGTTCTGTGATGGCCGTCTCATTGTTGATTTTCTAAGTAAAGTTTCAATCTCTAACCTTGCCAAACATTGCCTTTTTAATTGCATGCAAAATGATTTTGTTTACACATTACATTAGCTCCTCTACTCATCTTATATTGCAGATAGTAATTGCACCGACAGGTCGACTTGATAATTTATGATCTGATAGAGTCGAGTTAGATAAACTTTTAGAAATTTATTTATAATATTTATCTAAAAAATAACATTGAAGTATTTAAATTTTTATATAAAGCTAGTCATTTTAATTAAAAATAAAATAATATTATTTTGAGATAAATCTGAATTTATACAGTAAACCTACAACATAGTCTTGATCAAATCCAACATCATTACAGTGATATTATTGCTGTATATAATTTCATACCTCAGGGAAAGCAATGTTTAGTCACACATTCAAACAAGAAGATTGATTTTACTTTTTCTTCTCGCGTCTCTTTCAATTAACTTCCAGGAATCTTTAGCTGCACACAATGGCCCCATCATCATTTTTTATTTATTTCCTTACGGTTGGTGACTAATATTTCAAGTGAAAGCTTCATGCTCCTAGTCCTTTTCTTTCATCAGGGAACACATACATCCTTACCCTCTATAGCTCTCCCCATGGCATCCAAGACCTGTATCCTCAACTTTCTTACCTTAGTGTCCATCTTCTTGCCACTAACACAATCCTTACACTTCAATTTTCCTGCTGTTTTCAACTTTGGTGACTCAAACTCTGACACTGGCAACCTTGTGGCGGCTGGCATTGAAAGCATTAGACCACCTTATGGGGAAATTCACTTCCAGATACCATCTGGGAGATACTGCGATGGCCGTCTAATTATTGATTTCCTCAGTAAATCTCCCACTTCCATTGAAGATTTCATGCTTTTTAGTTCTTGATCATGTCAGCTTTGTTTTTATGATCTACACTCCCCTGTTTCCTGTCTTTTTTTTCCGTGTCCCCCTGTATTCTATGTTTTTTTTTATGAAAAAAATGTTATATTCTTCTTTATATTCTATAAATTTCCTTTTATGTTAAATACCTATATTTTTATGATATTATGGATTTATATACTATTTATTACAAGATTTAATGGAAACATTAATGCATTAGAAGTTATGAATCTGAAATCTTCCTTTCTACCTTTTTCTTTCATGTTCATATGCCCTGTTTCCTCTGTTTTCTAGTAGAAAGTGTTGCATAGTTTTTTTATTCATTTGGATGTGATTTTCAGTGGATGCAATGGAGCTGCCCTTCCTAAATGCGTATTTGGAGTCAGTTGGGGTACCGAATTTTCGAAAAGGATGCAACTTTGCAGCTGCAGGATCCACTATACTTCCAGCAACTGCAACATCTGTTTGCCCATTTTCCTTTGGGATTCAAGTGAATCAGTTTCTACGATTCAAAGCTCGGGCTCTTGAATTGCTGGCCAAAGGTATGCATGTGCATAGTTCACTCTGATATTGCTAGCCATTGCTGAGGAAAACTTGATTGAAAGTGTTATGGATTCAATTTGATAAAACCTAGAAAGTTGATGTCTGAAGTATTGTATGAAGTGTAAGAACAATCCTTAATTTTTTCATGTTTTAAACTTTTTCCACAGGCAAGAAATTTAATAAATACATCCCAGCTGAAAATTATTTTGAGAAGGGGCTATATATGTTTGATATAGGCCAGAATGATCTTGCTGGTGCATTTTATTCAAAAACATTTGATCAAATCGTTGCTTCCATCCCTAACATTTTGGTCGAATTCGAAACTGGAATCAAGGTTAGCTCTTACTCCTTTCCTTTCCTTTCCTTTCGATTTTCTGACAGTAACCTTTCTTCAGAAGGAAGCATGCATGAGAATATGCTGCATTGATTGATTGATTTTTTTGCACTAGAAACTATATGACCAAGGAGCTAGGAATTTTTGGATCCACAACACGGGTCCTCTTGGATGCTTGACACAGAATGTTGTGAAATTCGGAACTGATCCATCAAAGCTTGATGAATTAGGATGTGTAAGTGCGCACAACCAAGCAGCTAAACTTTTCAATCTTCAGCTTCATGCTCTCACGAAAAAGCTACAAGGCCAACACTCAGATTCAAATATCACATATGTTGATATCTACACAATAAAATCCAACCTCATTGCTAATTATTCTCGATACGGTTAGTATGCCACAGTTCTCTTTAATATGAGATTTTGTTTAATCGTTTTCAAACTTTCATCATCTTCTTATCCGAAGAAATGGAGAAGAATGAGGAAAGGAAAGATATCTAATTTTGAGTGGATATAAATTTGCAGGATTTGAGCAACCCATAATGGCTTGCTGTGGCTATGGAGGACCACCTCTGAACTATGACAGAAGAATTGTCTGTGGGCAAACAAAAGTTTTGGATGGAACCAGTGTCACGGCCCAAGCATGCAATGATAGTACTGAGTATGTGAATTGGGATGGGATTCACTATTCAGAGGCAGCAAATCAGTATATTTCATCACAAATACTCACTGGAAAATTTTCGGATCCGCCTTTCGCTGATAAAATGCCTTTCCTTCTTAATATCAAGTTCTGAGGAGCAAATCTGCTTACTATTATGTAATTATTCTACTCATTATTGTTTCATCTTTTGACAGGTAAAGATTGAATGCAAGGTCCTAAGAATATTAAAAATTTCTGATTTGTGCTCCATGATCTGATTCTTAGCTATAAAAGCTCGATGTTGCAGACTGCAACAAAACCCTACTTTCTCACAGGTTTCATCATAGAATAGTATCTGGACAATGATATGGTACTGTGATAATACGATGAAACCATGGTTCTAACACACCTTCCATGAGCATAAACCAAAAATATGTACTCATCCTCAGGATGCAGGGTTCTCGTAGAAAACATTACAAACATTTGTACAACTATGTGCCACCAGGTTTTATCGAAACCTGGAGGAAATAATTTGAGAAACAGGTCGAGCCATAGGGTTAATGATTTATTTCTTTGAAACATAAGCATAGTATTGTGCCATAGGAACAACAAAAGCAATCACCAACAGACCTCCAACCACTAGAGTGAATTGTCCCCTCTTCTCGTCTGTCTCTTCCCTGCTTTTGAAGTTGGATTCTCGTTTATTTTCATTAGCCTTTGGACCACCAGGATCTGGAAGACCATCAATGGCAGCTACTAACCTTTTGGCACTGCTATAAATTGCTTCATTGTACTTTTCTTCCGTCGACAAGACTGTAATTGAAAACCACATAGACATCACCTTCACTGATCTATCTTAATTGATGAAGTTCATATGATCGTGATGTTAAATGAAAAATGGACAACAAATCTTCTGCTTATAACCTCAGCTCTAACATATATATGACATTTGAGCTTATGAGAGTTGCAACATGGGCAAGCACAGGTAACCTAATCAGCCTCATTTCTAAGATTAATGACATCTGAGCTTCACGAGAGTTGCAACATGAGCTAGCACAAGTGACTTAATCAGCCTCATTTCTAAGATAAATGACATCTGAGCTAGTTCGATAATTGTATCGTGTGCTTATACAAGGAATTTGTGATCTTAATGAAAATAAATTCCATTTTAACAAAATGGAACTATACTACCAGAACAGTGGAGGCTGATCAGGTGAGCATAGGACACGCAATGAATTAAGTACTCTAGGGCTTATCCTGGGATCAAATGGTACTATGCTGGAGTTTCAGAATTTAATTGGACCTCAACAGTCAAGAAATCTTACTAAACATTCCTAAAGCTTGGTAGATGTTTTGCAGCTAATTATAACTGATAGCCTTAGGCCTATAGCCTTCTGAATCCGCAGAAAATCAATATTCTTGGGGTCAAATACTGATAAGATTGGTGGTAGTTTCTCACTTTATTGGATTTTATGAAGGGAAAATGTGAGATTGTGTCTGACAAATAATATAAAGCATATTTTAAGGTCCAAACTATACATCTACTTGCTTAAGTATCATGTAACACGATGAAATAGGAAATATTGGAAAGATAACCACTAACTTGAAGATTGAAAAGTAAGTGCCTAGTTTACCAGGTAGGTTCTCTGAGACAGTGGCATCAAGAACAGTTTCTCCAACAGCTTGGATAAACGCCGGCCCCCCAGTAATTGCCCCTTCCTTTTGGCTGGTCACAAGCACAACAATTCCCTTGTTGTTTCCCTCTTCAATAGAGGGATACCATCTCTCCAGAACTTGGTCAGCATACTCAAAAGCATCAGCTTTGCTCTGCAAACAAATATAATGTTGATTCAATTCTATGCATCTGATGTCCATTGAGTCACTTTACACGAATTTCCATTTCTTCAAATAATCAAAAGCTTGCTTCAAAAGAGTTAATAATGATCCATATTATGCTAGACTAACACCACATAAAGATCAACGAAGAAGGGGTGCAAAAGGGCTTACAGTAAGCTTTCTAACAGTGACGAAATTGATCTTGAAGTTCTTCCTTGATTCCAAATCTGATAATAGTTGCTTCAGATCCGACTTAGTCACTCTGCTAAGCACACCAGCATCATCAAATATGTACGACTCTTTCGGTGGCCCTTCATAGAGCACATCAAATTCAGATGCTTGAGCATTGCCAGTGTACGGCAGTGGGCAAAAGTTGAGTGCCAAAGAAAGAGCCAATGCTGCTAGGCCTTGTTGGGCATGAATGAGCCAGCTATTGGGTACTGACAAAGACTCGGAGGTGTGCTTTTTGAGGCTAGAAGTAATGGTTTTGGGGTTGAAAGAGAGTGAGTTCGGTCTTGTTTGAAGTGAAGGTAGCAGATACGATCTTGAAGAAGTAGGTTTTGGGCTGAGGAGAGGAGATGGAGTGTGGGAAGAAAGTAAGGTTTCCATGGGGAAGAGATTCAGAGAGCAACAGAACAGAAACGGTGGTGACAGAGAGGTAGATAGATATTATGTTTTCTACATTATTTTCTGGTCTCTCTGTGCTTCAGGAATTTGGGTGGTGCTGGATTGGCTGGCTGTAATTTGAAATGGATAACGTCTCTCATCCATGGAAAAAAAAAAACTACGAGGACACTTTGGTAAATGAAGGCTAGCTAAATAAATATGTGGTATCACCTTTTGAAAAAAAAAAATATATGTGTTAATATAAAAAATAATTTAAAAAATAATAAAAATTATTATTTTAATACAATTTTAAATAAAAAATATACTTTAAAAAATATAAAAATATTTTTTCAACCGCATGCACAATGATGATGGAAGAGAAAACAAGAGATTTGGAAGGATAATATTTTCAACCCAATTTAGTTAATTTAATTCATTGCTGGTTTGGAAATGTAATTGATATTTTTTAAAATTATTTTATTTTATTTGTTAAAAAATAATTTTTTAAAATGAACTAAAAACATTAAAATAATTAATTCAAAATAAAAATAAAATTCAAAATTTTATATAAAATATCATCATATTAATATTAAAAAAATATCATCCTGAATTTTTAAAAAATTAAATCATATATTTTGCTTACCATCTAGATTATTTTTTAATCTATCAAATTAACTAGATTATATTAAAACAACCCTCGCATGATTGATTTAAGCCACAGTTCAAGTTTGATTTACTATATTAAATTTAATAATAATATTAATTAAAATATCAGGCCTTAACAATTTGTTTTTAGATTATTATTTTTTTATTCAACCGCAATGGGCAGAAAATTAACGGCCATGCTAAATAATGGCCTTAACAAGTTTTCTCGTGTGCAAATTGGGGCGGGCCGATTATTTATTCATATCGAAATTCCACTGTTTCAGCCTTCAGATTGAGAAAGAAGACGGCGACGTTTTCTACCATCTCCAGCTTTCAAAGAGGCAAAGGAACAGCGCGAGAGAGAGAGAGAGCAGCAGCAGCAGGAGGATTTGAATCAAACATTGATGATGTTCACGCGGAAAGGCGATTTTAGAGCTTCTTCTGCTGCTGCTGCTATTCGGCTTCTTCTTAAACATCATATGGAAATGGGTATCTCTCCTTTATTCTTCAATCATTACCACGTTACCACTTATACTTGTACAGATGAACCTTTTTTTTCTCAAAGCAATGGTGGGTTTGTTAGTAATACTACCAGTAACGTTAGTTTTGATGATGCCTTGGCTTCATTTCATCGCATGGTCCGCATGAATCCTAGGCCTTCTGTTGTGGAATTTGGCAAATTCTTAGGGTCCGTTGCCAAAAAGAAACAGTATTCCTCTGTTGTCTCTTTGTGCAATCAAATGGATTTGTTCGGAGTTACCCACAATGTTTATTCTCTAAATATATTGATTAACTGCCTCTGTCGCTCGAATCATGTTGGTTTTGCTGTCTCTGTCTTGGCTAGGATATTCAAACTAGGTATTCCACCTGATGCTATCACATTCAATACACTCATTAATGGGCTCTGCAATGAGGGGAAGATTAAAGAGGCAGTAGGATTGTTTAATGAGATGATACAGAGAGGGCATGAGCCTAATGTAATTAGCTATAATACTGTAATCAATGGTTTGCGCAAAAGTGGCAACACAAATATGGCTGTTCAAGTGTTAAAGAAGATGGAACCAAATGGGTGCAAGCCAGATGTGGTGACATATAGTACAATCATAGACAGCCTTTGTAAAGATAGGCTAGTTAATGAGGCCTTGGAATTCTTATCTAAAATGATGGATCGGGGCATTCCACCAGATGTCGTTACTTACAGCTCCATACTCCATGGTTTTTGCAATTTAGGACAGCTGAATGAAGCTACTAGATTGTTCAAAGAAATGGTTGGCAGGAATATTATGCCAAACACAGTAACCTTCACTATTTTGGTCGATGGACTCTGCAAAGAAGGGATGGTTTCAGAAGCACGGTGCATCTTGGAAACGATGACTGAAAAAGGTGTCGAGCCAGATGTTTACACCTACACTGCCTTGATGGATGGGTATTGTTTGCAGAAGCAAATGGACGAGGCCAGAAAAGTTCTCGACATCATGGTTGGCAAGGGTTGTGCACCTGATGTACATAGTTACAGCGTCTTGATCAATGGATATTGCAAAAGAAGAAGGCTGGACGAGGCAAAAAGATTACTTTCTGAAATGTCTGAAAAAGAATTGACTCCTAATACTGTCACTTACAGCACTGTTATGCAAGGTCTCTTTCAAGTAGGGAGACCTCAGGAAGCTCTAAATCTTTTCAAGGAGATGTGTTCTTCTAGCCTTCTTCCAGATTTGATGACTTACTCAATTTTGCTAGATGGCTTCTGCAAACATGGACATTTAGATGAGGCATTACAATTGCTCAAGGAAATGCAAGAGAGGAAAATAAAACCTAATATCGTGATTTATAATATTCTTATTCAAGGCATGTTTATTGCTGGTAAGCTTGAAGTTGCAAAGGAACTATTCTCCAAGCTTTATACGGATGGAATACAACCTACTGTACGGACATACAATGTCATGATATGGGGACTTCTTAAAGAAGGGATGTCAGCTGAAGCATACAAATTGTTTAGAAAAATGGAAGATAATGGCTTCTTGCCAGACAATTGCTCTTATAATGTTATCATTCAAGGATTTCTTAAAAATCAGAACTCATCAACTGCTGTACAGCTTATTGATGAAATGGTTGGTAAAGGATTTCCGGCGGATTCATCTACATTTCAGATGTTATTGGATCTGGAATCTTATGATGAAGTCATAAGCCGATTTATGCGTGGATGCCCTCAACATAGAAAAATGAAGTGAGTTTTCTTATCAAGTGCTATTATTGGCTGTTGTGCCTATTGTGGGTCATCAAGTTTAGTGACTGGTTTGCAACACCTTATAAAGTGACTGGTTTGCAACACCTCTTATTGCGTGTGATACGGATACAGAATGTATCTATGTATAATTGACATATTGTATGATGACTAGTCTTATTTTCCTTAGTGCTATATATCTTTTAAGTTAATTTAGGTATTTTGGATTTTGAACTTGTACCTGTTGTTGAGATTTGTACCTACGAGTTAGAAATGGGATGCTCAGCCTTCAGCTAGTAAACAAGTTGTCAGTGATGCCCAACCTACTCAGAAGGTTAGAGATGGTGAATCACTGGTTATAGATTCAGATGAGTTTGAGGGGTAAGACGAGTCATACGATTCTGAAGGATCAGATGAGTTATACGAGTCAGGCAAGTCAGATTGTTCAGATGGGCCGGATGAGTCATCCTCATCAGCCACTGATTCCTCAGCTGAGACTCAGCTTAAGCCTTCTGATGGTAGGGATGTTAAGTACATGGAAGACCATGTTAGGACATTGCCGTTAGAATTGATGTTGTGCACTACTAGTAAGCAAATGTCACTACTATCATCCCCTGAGACTGGATCTACATCTCGGGCACCTGCTACAGAGCTTTCATCAGCATTATTTGATGCACTGTTGGTTACAAATGACGACAGGGAATCCACTCTTGTTACAAGAACGAAAAAGAAAAAAGGAGATCACTACAACTCGAGCACCTCATACTTTTACTACTTTACAGAGAAAGTTTATTTGAGTTTTGGTCACCATGCAGATGCCATTTTGTTTTCCAGTTTGAGCTGGTTAAGTAGAGCTTGTTAGGCTCTTTTTTAGATACATTCTGAATCAACCGGTTGATTGGTCGATGATACTTTGTATGTTTCTTTTGATGTAAAAGTTTGTTCATTTTGTTGATCTTAATGGTCTTTTGTAATACTTGGGGTATGCCTCTCAAGTGGTCTTCTGTAATACTTGGGGTATGTCTCTCGTATTATGTACATTTCCTCCTTTTTGATCCACCTTTTTGAATTTTCAAAAAAATAAAGTTAGAAATGGGAGCTTGATGATTCTCATGATCTTGTGCAATTAGCCTAGTTACATCTGGTTTTATTGGATCTGATTTGGTGGTGGTTGTTGATAAGGCTGGTAATCTTGCTGTAAGTATAATAGCTTAGCTCATCTATGCAGAGGATTTAAATATTTCAAAAACACACAATATTGACAAAATGGGCCTATATGATACTGATTTGGGAATATTTTGTATTCTGAAAATTTGGAATGGAGAATCTAGAGACTGGGTTTTTGGTTTTCTGATCTGTGGTAGAACTCTACTTGATTGGTACTATCTGGGTACTTGGATATTGAAAACAACCGGCTATAGGAGGAGAGAAAAAAAGATTGCCTTGGAACACATCTCATTCAACAATATTAATTTCTCAGTTACATTGCATAAACCTCAATCTTAATCGTAATCTGGGAACAACACTTATAATGACAACAGTGTTTTATAAGAAACAGAGCTACAAGAAAGTGGAAAAACTCACATCACAGAAGTTGCTTGATTAGTACGTGTTCAAGCTTATAATCTTCTGCGTTCCTTTCATTAATGAATATACATATTTAACTTTCTTTTAAATTCCCAAGACTCGGTTTTATTAAAGGTCTGGCTTGTTAAAACCAGCTGAGCTCAAAAAATCTCTAAAGTAGGCCCTAGAGATACTATTTGCGTTATTTTTCCTTCTTTTTTTTTTCTAAACTTCTTGTTTAATTTTGGATTTTTATATTATTTTCTTAGGGATTCTGATCTTATACAAAAATATAATAAATCCTGAACAATACGTTCTGGGCCTTATTTAAAGACATTATTGATCTCTGATTTGCATGCAAATCACAATTCTGTCCCAATCCAATCCTATTGCAACCTATCTGGGATACAAGGCAAAGTGTGTTTGCCAACCTTGTTCCTATCTATAGAAATTGCTTACGTGCCTTTGAAGTTATAATTCAAGTTATTTTAAAAAGTGTTTTTTTATTTAAAAATATATTAAAATAATATTTTTTTATTATTTTTTTAAAATTATTTTTAATATCAGTACATAAAAATAATTTAAAAATACTAAAAAAATTTTAATTTTATTAATGAACCATTTCACCTAAAAGCTTACACTATTAGATAAGATTTCATAATATGATTTATATTATTCTCTAACATATTCTTTCAAGTGAAAGTTTTTTGAGTTTAAAACTTGCACATAAACTTAAACTATCTTGTGCTGATTTTTATCGAATAAAATGAAGGTAATGAGATTCGAACTCGTGACCGTGGGTCAATAATACTCTAATATCATGTTAAGAAACTATCTTACCTAAAAACTTAGCTATCGAGATTCCAAAATATGATTTTATATTATTTTCTAATAAATTTTAAGTAAAAAATAATTTATTTTAAAAAAAAATTAAACGCAATGTCGAATAAAATCGTAATTAATACTTGACCAATATTCTTCCAGGCACCTTTTTCTTTTAACTAGAAGTAGAATCGGTAGACACCTTCTGTGATGGGTCACCATTATTTCTCAAGAAAAGAAAAGAATCGCCCTCAAGGAATGTCTTTCTGCTTTCTGTTAACCTCTACTTGCAAGAAAAGCCCACCAGTCTATATCATGGCTAGCATCAATTTTCATCAGAATCCACCCTCTCCCTTTCCCTTTCACTTCCATCAACTTTGAATGGATCACAGAGAGCACCAAATCCATTCTCTCGACATTTGCAACAGGTTCTACAACTTTGTCACTAAAATTGTCTCAGCTCACGCCTTGAAGACTGTGAAACTAGGCCATCCTACGCTCCAAAACTTATCCAAACCACGGAGTGGGGCTATCCATGAAGGAGTAGAACCAGGCTGTGAAGATGTAAAACGAGACGAAAGTTTGAAGAAATTCGACATCTTTGCCCCATCCCTTTCTTCTAGCAATGATCGTGAGCAAGATGGCAAGCAGCTCGCTACAGTTCAAGACAGTGATGATCTTCTTGGAACAAGATCACAAGAGGAGGCACCACTGCCTTGTTCACTTGAAGCTCAAGCAAAACCAGCCAAGATCAAGAAAAATGTCAGCATAAATGACAGGGTGGAGGAGATAAATACGAGGAAGAAAATGAAAAGGAGGGAATCAACTGAAAGACTGCCTTCATTAGACACAGAAGAAGATACTGTTCAACCATTGAAATCAATTCTCAAGAAGGATTCTTTTCACCAGTGTGATTTAGCTGAAACATCAATTTTTTTCATCCATTCTGATTGATGAGTTTGTTAAGAGCACCTTCTTGTTGCTGGTGTAAGAAGATCATACCTGTAATTTTTCTGCATAATTAAATATCATAAGACCATTTCGCTCAATTTCTTCTGAAATAAGTAGCATCAACCCGGCAAACTCTATTTATTTTAGCTAAGAAAATCTGGGACATTTTGTTTATTTGTCAGAGATTCTGGATGCACAATTGACTGGAGGAGTCATCTGTCCAAACTTGCAACTATCTAGCTCATTTTTATATCAATTTAATGTGTCATCTGCAATTTGATTCATTGACTTTAATGAAGTATTTGATATATAAAAAGGTTTGGATGTGACCTACCTTAACCATAAATTGAAACAAGCTAGGAACTTATATTTCAACGTTGTATCTATAGCCACTACATTGCTTCTTCTTTTTTATCTGTCATGTTAAGATCCAGAACATGTGATTGACTTGGTCGATATATTTTTCTAGTTGATTTAAGTTTTTTTCTCTCTCTCTATATGGATTGTAAATTATTTATTATTATTTTTCTAACTGTTTCTATATAATCTGCTTTTAGTGTAAATCCATGTTTTTGTGTTTGTTGTTTTTCTTATATTTTTTTATCAGCATCACATAATAGGAAAAATATTATAAATAGACATTAGGCAAATACACACACGTAAACATACATGCATAGAACACTTTATTTGAGAAAAAAAATGTTTTTCCTTTCAATATTCCCAAGTTCCGTAACAATCAAATAGAAGTAAAGCATTGACAAAAAAAAAAAAAAAAAAATCACAATGCTAAATGATTTAGCATTGTGATTTTTTTTTTTTGTCATAAATGCAAAGTTGTAAATATTGTTTTGGTTGGTATTTTGTTTTTTATTTGAGAATGTCATTATCAATATTGTAAAGTCATTATATTATTTAATTGTTATAAAATTTTAATATAATATATATAAATATGTCAAGAGACTTTTTATAAAATTTCATCTTAATCTAATGATTAGGTTAAGAGATATAATTGATATTATAAAATTATTTAAAAAAAAATTATTAGGTCAAAACAGAATGGGCGCAACGAAACTTGAATGTTTCGGCTGGTATTTGGTCAAAAAATACAAAACAAACTGGAATTTAAAATGAGATAAAAACAATACTGTTTTTTTTTTTAATTGATACACGATATTTTGGTCAGAATAAAATAGAAAACTATGCTTAAAAGCATCAAAATAATAATTGATTTAGATGATTTTGACATAAAAGTTTTGAAGTCATATAAAAATACTTAAAACTTTTATCGACCATGTCAATCACATTTTCTGGATCTTTACAAGACAGAAAAAAGCAATCACATTTTAGTTTTTTATTTTTTATTTTTTTTTCACACCTTGTTGATCAACACCTGATTTTATTTTAAATCAAAACAGACAAGAACTTGGTCATCAAACTCAGTTATGTCGATCTTCATTTTAATTAACTCATGTGACCTTCTGAGTAATCTTCAAGAATATATATTTTTTAATTTTTATTTACAGTAATATCATTTTATTTTAAAATTAAAGCAACATTATTTTATGATACACAACTTGCAAATCTTTATATAGTGGTTGTGATAACTTTGAAAATAAAAGAGAAGGACATTGGCATCAGCAGTGATGTTTTTCCTCTAGGAGTGTCGTTCGATTTTAAAATCAAGGTTGAATGCTTGAATCAAGATGCACAAACTTACCAGATTCAACCCATAAGTATTTTTCTTTGAATAAAATAAACGTGAAAAATAGAATAAACTTGTCAAAAAGGAAAAAAGAAGTACAAGCCGACTAATCAAACATGGGCAACGAGTAATCAAAATGTAATGAAACAGAGTGTCCTTATCAAAGCCATATTGCTCCATGGGTGTTGCTCATTCATCCCCTCTTTCTCTCTCTCCCTTCACCACTACTATACGCATCACCGGTTCATCTCTTTTCCCTTACACATCAAAAGCAAACCCAGAAAGAGTAATAAACTCTCCTTTTAATCATACCAATAACATCTGCTTGACTAATCTCCAAAAACCCACTAAAAATTTCGGATCTTTTAGTCATTTTTCTCATAACTCTACTTGTTTAGGCACAAAAACTGTACCTTTCAAGTGTTTTGGTAAAGTGAAAGAAATGGAGACTCAGGAGGGAATTCTTCAAAAAACCTTGATTGATTTTCATGGTATTGATGAAAAATTGATTCAAAAGATGGTTTATGATGCTCTTGTTTGGTGTTCTCTTCATGGCCTTGTTGTTGGTGATAAAAGTGTTCAGGTCTGTGGATATTGTTTTATATGCATTTTTTTATGTATCTCTGTCAATGAAATTTTACATAATTCGGAGTCATTGTTATGAATGATCGAGCTCTCTGGAATATATGTCGATTCATTATGCAGTGAGAGTGTCTAATATAGTGATTTCCTGATTAGTCGATAATCATACACTTGTTCTTTCCAAGTTCTTAAAAAATTGTCTTTTCCTTTTAGCTCTTCCCTTGGAGATGCTCTAACAATTGTGAAAGCCAATTTTTTTCATTTGGTTCACCCGAGTTCTGTTTAGTTTTGGTATCAAGTTGATATCATAGGAATAATGGGGTTATTTGAATGGTAGAGATCAGGAAAAGTACCTGGTGTGGGCTTGGTACATGCACCATTTGCCTTGTTGCCTATGGCATTCCCGAAAAGTCATTGGAATCTAGCATGTGAAGTAGCACCTATCTTCAATGAGCTCATTGATCGTGTGAGTTTGGATGGGAAATTTCTACAGGAAGCTTTATCCAGGTACTTTTTATGACACGCCTACTTGTTTAGTATCTGTTGTTTTCAAAAGTGAGAAGCATTCGTTCCACTAGGCCACTATTTCTAAGATCATGGGCTGATACATGTTTGTTCAGTCGATATCAAAGTTGGTCATTGATTATTTTTGTCAGCTTATAGTTGGAATATTTGGAGTTTTTGGTCCGCAACATGTTAACTTTACAGCATTTGAACTTTCAAAATGATTCTCAGAATATTATGCTTCATCACTTTTAATTCAGGGCGTAATTTTCATCAATGTTTCATAGGGGCTCAATAGATTGGAAATACACGTGAAATGAATTTTTTCTTCTTCTTTTAAACACTGCAGAACAAAGAAAGTGGATGCCTTTACATCGGGGCTTTTAGATATTCATTCCAAGATGCTAGAAATTAACAAGAAAGAAGTAAGTATCTCATTTAGGCATTTGAATTTGTCATGCTCGCTTTGGTTTGTTTAAAAACATTTCAAGGGAAACAAGCTGATTTTCTTTGGGTGATAATATTTTTGCACATCAATGCAGGAGATACGCTTGGGTTTACATCGATCAGATTATATGCTTGATGAAAAAACTAAATTGCTCCTCCAAGTAGAGCTAAATACAATTTCATCTTCATTTGCTGGCCTCAGTTGTCGTGTTAGTGAACTTCACAGGTTAAGAAACTTGTAACTCTGAAGTTCTGTGCTTTCTCCTTAGCTAGATTATGTTTTTGCATGAATTTTGGTTTGGTTGTGGTTTTGCAGATCAAATGTAAAAATAAGCGTGAAGTAGATTAGATATCTTTTAATTACATCTCTGTGTTTTATTGACTTTACTGCTGCCAAGTTTACAGAGAAAGCTGTGCAACAGAGTTTACTGTTGTGAAATCAAATATAGGCACACGTAGACCAGAGGCAGGGTAAAGGATTTAGAAAAATGTAATAGTTACAGATTTTGTAGCATCCATTTGTCTTAGCTTTGAATGCAGTTCCATATATTATATTAATCTCATAGTCACCTTTGACAATGTGGTCAGTTTCCCCACACTGTCAATCCACCCACATCCATCAAGTGATTTTGAACTTCATTATAGTTTTCCAGCCTATGACATTTGTGTGTTGCAGTCTTCCAAAAGCAATGATGCTGTGTTGTGTAGACATTTGTATTGCAATGAAGAAAACTCCTTGTCTTCTGTGAATAGTTCACAAAAAGTGATTAACCAATAATTATAACACCTGCTGTGTATTACTACAGGAGCTTGCTTAACTACTATGGAGAACATATTGGATTAGATCCCAGAAGAATACCTGGAAATGCTTCTGTTGATAAGTTTGCAGAAGCACTGGCTAAAGCTTGGACTGAGTATAATAGACCTAGGTTAGATCTGATTTAAATGTTCTTCATTTCTTTCTGCTTCTAGGTTGTCTTAGTTAATAATTTGTGCATATATTGTTCAGGGCTTTAGTTATGGTTGTTGTTCAACCTGAAGAACGCAACATGTATGATCAACATTGGCTCTGTGCAGAATTGAAGGACAGATATCCTTTTAATTTGCTATCTAGTCTCTCATGTGTGGAGATATGGTATTCTTTCTGAGATGTGTTTTTTTATCATAAAGAATTTGAGATACGATTCTGAACAGAATAGACACTTTTTTTTTTTCTTTTAATGAATATCAAAAGTTTGAACAGTGATATATGTCCAAGATTCATTTATTCTTGAAGCACAACATTTTCAGGAATCAATCACCATATATTTAAGTTTTAGTCAAAAAGCTTTTAATGGAATTCAAAATAGGTTACTTCCTTAGCTTTGTAATACACACAATGTGACAACTATCCGGAAAACACTGGCAGAAATCGATGAGGAAGGGGAAATTCTACCAGATGGAACTCTGCTTGTGTATGTAACTTCCTTCCTGCCATGGAAATCTAATTACACCTTTCTAGAGACTTTGCTATGCTGTATATTAATATGATAAACAATCTATATTGCAGAGGTGGCCAAGAAATTTCGGTTGTTTATTTTAGAGCTGGGTATGCACCAACTGATTATCCTTCTGAAGCTGTAAGTGTTTATTCATTTTCCTGGATTTTGTTGCTGCTTGCAATCTTGTTTCAACTCTGCTCCAAAAGTATTTTCTTTTGGATTTTTCCAGCGACTTATTACTTGACATGATTTTCCTGGTTACTCATACATCAGTTCAATCACTATCCATTGCAAGATAGTGTTTTTTTTTACCTTTAAAGGTCTGTTTGGAAGTGCAGTAGAGGTTGTTTTTCAAAGTGTTTTTCACTTGGTATTGAAATGTATCTTGAAATGTTTTTTTAGGTGTATGATCCTTGTATTTTGTTTAGGAATGGAGAGCTAGGCTACTTATGGAGCAGTCATCAGCTGTCAAGTGCCCATCGATATCTTATCAAATAGCAGGAACCAAAAAGATTCAACAAGAACTTGCAAAACCCAATATGCTTGAAAGGTGGTAAATTTTACATCAGTATTTTATTTTAATTTTTGGCAATGATATCCCTGAGTGTTTTCCTTTGGCAGGAAAAAAATTGTAATGATCCAACACAATGATTTCTCAAGTGAAATTGGAAACTCGTGTTATGCCTCATAGGGCAAAAAAATTACTTCTTTTTCAACCAAAATTACAACCTTTCCAAAACTTCATAGATCAGTGGTATGCCTTTACTCAGAAGCACATTGTTCTTGTCATCTAGGTTTTCCTCAAGAAACATTATACCATGTTTACAAGTGCCAATTGGTTTGAATCAAAAGGTATCCACTACCCTGAAAATGTTTATGGGTAGATGGATATTGTTACTGAAAACTATGAGTAGCACATTGGAACCCTTTAAATTGGAGTAGAAAAGCAGCATTCACAGTTCTCATTCATAGTCCTTAAACCTTGATTTTTTTTTTTATTGTTGTAGATTCCTAGATAACAAAGAGGAAATTGCCAAACTGCGGAAATGTTTCGCTGGCTTATGGAGTCTGGAAGATTCAGATATCATCAAAAAAGCCATTGAGAGGCCTGAGCTATTTGTGATGAAGCCCCAAAGAGAAGGCGGAGGTCTCTTATTTCTGAACTTCACCCTGATATTCATTTTGTTGCTGTTGGGTAATGTTTTACAGGGACTGAGATCATTTCCTCTCAGGGAACAATATCTACGATGATGATGTGAGGACAAACCTTGTAAGATTGCAGAAAGAAGGAACCCAAGAAGATGCCGCTTACATTCTCATGCAAAGAATTTTTCCTGCTGTTTCACTCACATTTTTGGTGCGTGAGGGCATTTGCCATAAAGATCATGCCGTGTCAGAACTTGGAGTGTATGGTGCTTACTTGAGGTATGTAAATCATGCATCAAATATCAATACATGGATTGTCTATTGAAACAATCTTTGGTAACTTCCTGTAAAAAGGGGTGTAAAAATGAGGATTCTAAAAGGGAATGATTACCCATATCATGGTCTCGAAATATAAATAAATGAAATAAAAACTAAAAGAAGAAAAGAAAGGAAAAGAATTGTTAATTCTCTAGTGCATAACCTAAAACCTTCCCTTCACACATTCATGCTTGAGTTTTTGGATTGGCATGCACAGGAACAAGGAGAAAGTTATCGTCAACGAGCAGTGTGGATACTTGATGCGGACAAAGGTATCTTCATCAAATGAAGGTGGAGTTGCAGCTGGATTTGCAGTCTTGGACAGTATATACTTGAGTTAATGGAGTTTCTGTTATTAATCCAAACCTTTCATGGTTAACTTCACGTGTGTTAACAGTATTTAGCTCCATATTTGACAACTGTTCAGATAAATGGGTCCTCAGGTTAAGATTGTTTTTGGAAGAAAAAAAACTCTGCATTTCTATAATTTTCTTCTGAATGATGCATTGATGGGCTGCAGTTCCCTTTCTTTCCCATTTCCACCTTGTGATGGTTGGTTGGCCTTCCTGGCATTTCTGTAATTATCATCAAATGAACTTAGATAGTAGCCACCTTTGCATGCATGGGAATCTGGAACCATCCATGGCACACTTAAAGGTCTAGAATACAGGAACTTTGTGGAGTGAAATTTAACTGGGATTTGTAGTTCTGTACCATTGAACTCTTGGTGCAATGTGGCGTGTTTTTTCTCTCCATATTCTAATGATTTTGCTTCCCTATACCTCTCCCGAAGTAGTTCTTTGCAGGATACAGAAGCGCATATGTTCGATGAAGATATTGCATATCACGAGGAACTTTGGCAAAAATAAAATGTGCTTCCGGATAGGTTAATCTATGAAATTTCTTTGAACGAAGCCGCACAGAATCAGGCTCTATAAAGGATCTGTCATTGCAATTGTATTCCTATGAGCTTTGAAGCATGTTCTAGCCTGAAAAAATATAACTATTTGCATCAGTATACCCCTGTGAAGCAATTTTTATACAGATCAGATTTGAAACTGTGGCTGCCTACACAGGAAACTAAAAGTAAATATTCATAATTTCGAGAGCAGAATTTGTTCAAGATCTTCTAGGATTTCCGTGATTATTTTCAGCAGCTTAAAGAACGGTCATTTTGTTTTGAAAGGCAGAATCACAAAGAAATGTTTCTATCAGAGCAGGACCAGTAAACTTATTGCTCCAGTTTCACTGCTCTAATTTCCTTTGCAATACACAAGGCAGCCTAAAAAATCTCTTTCAAATAGAAAAGAGCAGATAAAAAGTGCAAAAAAAAAAAAAATTTATATACACGAGACTTGTAAGGCAGGGTTAGACGAGCTACTCCACGATCAAAAACCTAACGCTTGTCTTTGTTTTCTGGACCATGAATAGTGTTATTATTTGCGTAAGTTATATTTTCTCTCCACCCCAATTCTAGGGCTCGTTGCTCCCACAATGCTGTAAGCTTACGCTCCTCTACCAGTCCTGCTTCAGCTCTCTCCCTTCCTTCTTCGCAAGTTTGTGTGTGTGCACTACACTTTTGTGCTTCAATTTGGTACTGTGAAGAAGTACTCCTGGCAGTTATGGCCGATTCCCTGGTCTGCTCCAATCTTTCTTTGGCTACTCTACTTTGTAAACCAATCTCATCAGATATTAAATCAACAGCATTCTTCTGCATTTCTTCACCCATTTCTGGATTGTGTTTGCCGCAGTCTGAAAATTCAGGATAGAAGGATTTTGAATATTAGTAAAACTAGCTTGAAAACAATATAATGTAAGGCATCTGCAGCAGGGCATAAAAATTCCATGAGTTCTATATGCAGTTAAGATGTGGAGAAAGTTATTCGTCTGGTGAAGTGAGCCAATATTCATGTTAAAAATTCTCAGTTCGCCTACTATGATTCTCATAAACAAATGCCTTCGAGAGTATTTCTTATACTAATTGCAGTTGTCCTTCCTTGGATTCATAAGAAGGTCATAATTTCATGATTATGGAAGCAGTTCTACTGAGCTTTGCCTCCAATTAGAAGGTGTTAATTCAAAACTCGAACAGAAAAAGAGAAACCAACACTGGCATTGGCTCCAGTTCTGGTTCTAATTCTTTCCAAAGCTAGAGAAATTTGATCACTCGGATTAGTTCTTATCACGTTATCCAATCTTACATCAAGTTTACTGCTAGTAACCATGATATATATTTCATTAAATAATTACATGATGCACTACTATGGCTGTATCTGTTGGATTGTAGGGCTTGTAACTGAGGAAAATACATATGCAAATGTTATGATAAATTAACCTCTTCATGCATTATGTTTATGACCCTTCTATAGTGAAGAAATTGAGGCCGAAAACTTTTTGCCCAATCTCAAAGTTTCCACAAGAACATGCTTTGAGAATAAGAGATCATGTGCACAAAGGATGGAATGTGATCTTAGCGATGCCAACTTCAACTTTTCAACTGTTGGGAGCATTTCATTCGACCCTCAAGGAAAGGAAATAAACAACAGCTTAAACAGAGAATGAAGAAAGAAGGGGGCTGACCTGGATATGAGTTGTTGATAAATTCTGCAGAACGATAGATGTTAAAAAGGAAGTTAGAGGAAACAGCAATGTTTTTCAAGTGAGAGAAAGGAGAGTCAAGTAGATGTTCAAAGTAACTTTAAAGCATACAAGAACAAACAATCAAGATTCAAAGGACAATTAGAGAAAATTCACGAACAATCATGTAAAAGGTTAAGGAAAGCGGCCATAACTTCATATTCTCTCTATTACTGTCTTGGAGTGCATTTTAGCTTTTAGCATTTCATATAGGAATGACTTCAGATGCATGGCAAAGGGTACTCTAGCATCCAGTCAGGAAAAGAAAAGAAAAAACAAGAAGAAGAAGAAGAAGAAGAAGAAGAAGAAGAAGAGAAGGAACAAAAATATTCTAGCATCATCATCACTCAAATGGTGGTATAGTTTAGTGATGCTTGTCCTTTTAATTCAAAACCAGAAAGCAGATCTGTCAAGAGTCTAATTAACATCAAATGGCTTGAAAACACAGTTCAACACTCCTGAACATAAAAATGTTTTGCTACCAAAGTGAATTCCTTCGACCTTTTCCGCCTGTTAAAGCAGAGATTCATACAAATGTCCATGCTATTCGCCGTCTTCATTTAGCTGTAACTGGACACAACTTGGGGCTAAGAAACCAAATGCATTTCATTGGAATATGAATCAAATTGATGTCATGTTTCATGGGATAGAAAGGAAAGCCTACTATGAACGTGCATGAACTTGTTCTTTGTTGAATGAGCTTGAAGAAAGCTAATGTGCAGATTCACCAAATAACTAAAAAAACAAGATGTTAAGACTGTGCAAGAGAGGAAATCCCCATAAATTTCTCACAGCAGAAATTAAACAGAAAGAAGGATTGTACAGAATCTTGTATTCCTGCACATCTATGAACTCACAACACCTCAAGAAACATAAACCATTACTACCTTCAACCCCACAACTATAACCATGTCAACGCTGACACTAACCAAGAGATTTAAAGAAACAAAACACAAACACCAAAAAGAAGTCCACTAAATCACCAAAATGCTATGAACTAAAAGAAATTTCTGCCCTGTGGAATTCTACCAATTTTACATAAACACAACATACCACAGACTAATCAATCACCATTTATGAACTGCTGCTTCTAATGAGAACTCTTCCAAAAATAGTTGCTATCTTCTACACAGATGTGTAAACGTCACTACAAATAGGCACATTAATGTGGCATCAAAACAGACTCAAATATGCAAACTACCTAACATAACCATTTTCTGCAAAGGTTGGTAAGAATCTTTTACTCACCTACTGTCCATAACAATTCTAACTCTTGAGAGCAATCACAATCACAAGAGCATGAAGCAGCATTTGAACTCCCCTTCGAAAACAACCCTGGTCCAACATTGTAGCCTACAAAGAACATAACGAACAACACCAAAACCACCCTTAAAGCACCATTACAACTCAAACCATAATGCTTTGAAGGATATGCCATCTCTGCAATTCCCGCTCTCTATAATAAAAAAACAGGAACAAAACCCAAAAAACCTTACTCTCTTTTGCTTTCTAAGAAATTAAGTAAACAACCAGAACCCAGATGTCAAAAACCAGTTTTTTTATACGCAGAAACACCAAAACGAAACGTTTCAAGAACTGGGTCGCACTCAATTTGGAGATCTAAGCAGTCTAACAACATGAACTAGACTATGACTCTTACTATCTGCACTGACACTACCAAAAATAGCAAATTCGGTGAATGCATGTAAAAGGAGACCCCAAATCCCTATAAAGTGAAAAGGTACAGAGCGAGAAAACGTTGAACTGAAGCTTTAGTACTTTAATCTTAAACTACTAGCACTATAATGTTTAGCTTTAATCATTCTATTTGCTACTTTTATCAAAGAAGATTTGAGAAGATATTGAAGTTGAAGTAATCTGATTGTGTTAACAGACTGTAAAACTTGTTGTCATCATCACTCATCAAACTGTTTGAAGACAGAGAAGTAAATTCAAACTGGAGATAACCGTTTGCTGTTCTCTGATAACCACACTCCAAGTAACAGATGAATACTGTTGTCAGTTGGGATTTATCTTAAAAAAAAAACTATTTTTTGCATGCTAGCTTGATAAGTCATTTTAATTTACAAAAGAAATTTTTCTTTTAAAATTTTTGGGGCAGAGCATGCGAGTTTTTCTTTTTACTGCAGAATTCAATAAATTACTTGATAGGCTTGGATCAGAGAGGATTTATTTTACATTATATGATAAGAATTTTGGATATACACTGTAAATTTCAAGGCATTCACCGCTAGGTCAATTTGTGAGGTTGATTAATTATTATTTTTTAGTCTATGAAAAAACAAAATGATCACATATGTTGCTATTTTTTTGAAGAAAAAGAAACTTCATCTAATGGGTTGATTTTTGATCCGAGTAACCCATAATCTAGATCAAGTTGAATTTTAATAAATAAAAATAGAATTGATATAAATTGATTTAGTTAAAAACTAGCTACATTGATGACCAGTTAATACGAGAGAAACCCAATCGAAACCTAGATTTTTTTAATAATATTATTTTATTTTTATAAAAAAAAAATAATAATTAGATTAACCTGATTAATCCAGACATAGCTTATCCTTATTCGATACCATGTCAGATTTAAAAGCTATGGGTAAAACTACAAATATTGTGAGCCAATGAAAAGTGGAAAAGACAGGATAGACCTGGACAATAATAAATTGCTAAGGCCTTAGCCCCTAGGGTTGATCAACATGGACCACTGTGTTTAAAAGATGTTTCCTGGTATAAAAGTTATTGATATATCACATTAAAGGCACGGTTCACAAGGTTAGAATGTTTGTTGAAATACACTGTAGTACGATATTGAGATTCAAAAGTTTGTGTTTTTTTGTAATTTCAGGTTTAAAATTTGTTTTTTTTATAATTTTAGATTTATACTGTCATTAATACAATGTTCATCGGAGACTGATAGTCCACGGAAGGAAATCGCCAGCACAGACCTGAGACCTGAGACCTGAGATCAGATTTGTGTTTTCCTTCTGTGAGGAAGCTCGTAGCCTCCCAAGAATCTCATGAATTGGCAGTTAACTACTGATACTGAAGAAGCCTTGTTGATAAATCCAAGTCATAGAAGAAAGGTTTCTCCACGAAAATGATCACATGAGGACATCATACATTGACAAGCAAAAATGTCTTCCAGTGTTACAATCAAGACCAATCAATTTCATAACTTGGTGGTGCTCTTTGGGGGATGACCCGAAACCAATATCTAAAATGATTGTTTAACATTAGAAAAGTAATAGATTGAATAAAAAATATAGAGGAAGCCTATTCACACATGCCTGAAGAACCATTCTCTTTGTCATTGGATTCTCTGTCCGAGTCTGCTACATGATCAAAAAATTCATCAAGGTACCAGGGACATTTTTCGTTCCAATCACCCTTGTTGGCATGCATCCTCCACTTTTGATCATCAATCATCTCAGGAGAGAGTCCCCATTCTAGCATTTCTTCATCCGTGTGATGGATGGCCAAGCTGTATTCTCCACCAGGCCCCAACTGCATAATTCGAAACTCGCAGTTACCTGGATTATTCAAGCGCTCAAACTGCTCAACAGTCCACTTGAACCACTTCATAAGGAACACGCGGCAAGTCAAACCATGTGATACTATTATAAGGTTTAAGTCATGGGAAGGGTCTCGGTGAAGCCTTTTCATATCAATGTCCCTCCATAGAGATTCAAGAAAACCTGTGAAATACAAATTTGAGCCCTTAATATTCAGTCTGTTATGAAGGTTCTTTTTCATGCATTCTGTTATAAAAGTTCGTTTTTTTTTTGTAATGGTTAATCCACTTAATGATCAATAAATCAAAAACAGCCACCAAAAAAGCATGAATCAAAGAAGCTGGCGTCTCACTTTTACCATATCATGCATGCAGAAATTAGAATTCAAACGCCAAGCCCGACTATATTAAGGAAAGCAAGAAGTTCTTAGCTCACCCAGGAAAACAGACATGAGGTTCAAAAACTACAAGGCTGGTTTTGAAGCACAACTCTCATGAATATACTACAAGCAGCTTATAATAAAGAAAACCACATGGGACTCACCAAAAAATATAACAGTCATGAATTCCCCTCACAAAGATCTAATTCGCTAATTGCTGCCACCAGTTTCCTGTTTCTGATGTATTATGAGACTTGTGATAAATAGGCCATTAGCATCTAGCATTTTCCAAAGTGATGAACAATTAAGCAAAGTGAACATGCCATCTCTGACTATATGAATCTCTAATTAGGTACCCAGAAAAGGTATATCATTGAAAGGTAAAACAAGATGCCCTAAAGTGTTTAGACAATAGATATAGTTAACATGTTAACAGTAACATAATTAACCAAAAGCCATCAAGTTTGACATTCACAATAAATAGACAAGCAATTTCAAAGATTCAGAATTTCATCACTTTGAAGTTTAAATCATGTGAGACAACATCAAATTATCTCTAACTCCCAACATGATTATTTTGTCATCAAATTTTGAAAAACAATTCAGTCAGTCTGATCAAGAGGATCAAATCACCAATCCAACAAAAACACCTAGGTCATGTTTGATCCAAATTTACAGAAAGTGTCATTTCAGGGAGGAGGGGAAATGCGTTAGTTAATATTCTAGCTCTTTTTGCCGAGCAATAAACAAAAAATTACTTGTAAAATCCTATGACCACCAAAACCTTAATTAGATTAGAAACTCAAGGTACTGAAACATCAACTAAAATCAATGCTATAGGCCTCCAGAATCAGGTATCAAACAGATTTAAAATCATAGAGAAAGAGGCAAAATATATTCATCTTACATGCAAATATCAGTTGAAAAATGTACACCTTTTGTCACTAGACTACAGTAAAACAACTACAGAATGTTCGGCTACCTCATGAAATCCTTTGCCTATTTACATATGTTCCAAGCCTACAATACCAGTTGATTTAGCACTTTGCAGGAAACAATCTTCAGCACAAACAAGCTTCATAAGAAGACAAGCCCAACCAGCATATAGAATAGCAATAGATTACTGTCCATCAAGAAGTTTTTCATTCAGAATAAACAAATTAAGAACAACATACCTTTGCTTATCCTGCATTTTCCCTTAGAAACACAGAGATTCAGAAAAGAAAACTCGGAATGCGATTCCAAAAATCAACCCATCAGATCCAAACAGAATAATTTTTTAAACTTAGCGAAGAAATAAGAAAAAAATAGTATGCCATTATTAGTTTCTAAGTCCAAATGCATCCTCTATATTCTCCTAACTTTGGAAAAGGACATAATTAGCTAGAAAAATAAGCAGCCAAAGCAACAGACATTCCCATATAAAAACACAAAACAACAAACCAAGTTCAGCCACCAAATACCAAAACTAACTAGTAAAAGCAAAGCTCGACTAATTAAAAAAAACAGTATAAACAAAACACATAAAAAACAAGAACCTTTTTTTATTGTTATTATTATTTTAACAAAACTCCAATTCTTTTTCCTTATTTTTTATTTACCATCAATCTACATCCTCATCATCCAACCAATTAACCCAAATTAATCAAACTATACAGAAAAACCAAAACGGAAACATAAATCAAACAAGAAAATGCAAGCCGAGAAGCAATTTTTACACATTTTAAGAGGACCCCATTTTGGTTTCCTCCTTGTACTAGTAAACAAAAACCCATCAACACAGATCGATCAAACTAAACCACAAGAAAAAAAGAAACATACTTGAAACACGATCAAAAACATCAGCAGCAGATTCTCCTTCAGGGAACCTATAAAAGAACCTCCCAAACCTCTCTCTAGACTCTTTAATAACCTTCATTCTCTCCTTCACCTGAAAATTCCCAAAATCCTGTTCTCTTACTCTACACTCTTCTCTTACCCCAATTATCCTCTCTCTCTTGAAGGACCGTCCAATCTCTCTAAGTGTTGATCTTGTCCGATCATATGGCGATACATAGAAGTAAACCATCCAGTTCTTGTTGTCATCATCGGAGAATATGTTGTGCAAGTGATTCCCAGCCTGTCGAGCTTGTGCTAGACCCAATGGAGTTAATGGGATTTTGTTGTCAGGCGTTGTAGAGTAAGCTTCTGTGTCTAGATTGCCTTGTGATTCTCCATGGCGGACAATAATTATTCTTTTTGGGAGGTGGTGCTGGTGGCGGTGCATGGTTTCTTGATTTGCTTCTGTCATTTTCTTGATTTTTTTTTAGTATTGGTTGCTCCGGTTTCTGATTTCTTCTTCTTGATGTCGTCAATCTGCCAAAGAGGCAAAACAACTTGATTGGTGCAATGAATTGTGCTGACTACTTGCCACCTCGTAAACCCGCTGACCCCTTATCCTGCAACCTCACCTATATATTAAATTTTGTAAGGTCAACTCGGTTTATTTATAAATTAACTTACTTTAAATCTCGATTCAGCTTTAAAATAAATCTGTTTTTTTTTATAACTCTAATGGAATGTTTTACGCTGTTTTTCAAAAAAAAAAATTATTTTAAATTATTTTTTATATATTTTTAGATAATTTTCATGTGTTGATATCAAAAATTATTTTTAAAAAATAAAAATATTATTTTGATATATTTTCAAATAAAAATTACTTTAAAAAATAATTTCAATCACATTCTTAAGTACTAAAATGCATTATTGATTTTCATTCATCCAATCATTTTTAAAAAGAAATTATATTAAAATAATTCAATTGAATATTGGTTAGCGGAATAAGATTTATTTTAGAGGGCAAATCACAAAATAATTATGCATTAAATAGAGGGTTTTTGTGATTTTTCCCCTAAAATTAAGTTAAATTCCATTGAATATTGGTTTGTGGAATAAGAATCTCATCATAAATTTAAATAAAAAAATGCATAATTATTTTTAATTAGTTATATTACATGCTCTAATCCATCCCATATGCCTCTTCACTCCATTATATACACATACACAAACATTTAATTTATTTTATAATTTATATAAACAAGTTTTTCTATTAAATCTGTGGAGAAATAAAATTGAAATTTTATATCAAGTACTTTCATGGATCTTGATAGCAAGATAAGCACAAATCCACATTTTCAAACGTTGACAAATGGAAACATCTTCTGAAGAAATCTTCCATGGTGATTAGAACATGGCATTGTGTGCTGCGGCAGATGTTGACTCCATTGCCAGCCTGCCATTCTTCTTTGCTCTTAAAACATTCTCAGACTTCAATTTTGGGAGGTTTCTTTCTGTTGAATATTGCTGGTGGGCGTTTTGACTCGTGTTAATTTCAACTCATCCATGGAATTCCCAGGTGATTATACCCTACGCCACCCCCTGTTGATGAACCCGATGATCTAATCTGGATTGAGCTGGTTTTATATTCAATTACATAAATGATATATTAAAAAAAAAAAACACAGGTTCACTTTTAAAACTATTTAATGGTGAGTCATTATAGCATGATGGAATCTGATCATGATTAAAAAAAAATCGGTTCATGAATCCTTTGCAAGATTGGATCTTGAAAATATAAGTTATTAGATGATATAATTTATATTATATTTTGAATGATTTATTTAAGTGATAGGTATTTGAGTTTGAAATATGTATAGACTCATGCTATTTTATGCTTGATTTTTATTAAATAAAATGAAGGTGGTGAGATTTGAACTCGTGACCATTGAGTTAACAAGATTTTGATACTATGTCAAGAAACCATACCATCTAAAAATTTAAATTATTAAAAATGTGTTTGTAAATCGTTTTTGAAAAAAATAATTTTTTTATTTTAAATAAAAAAATTTAGTATTTTTATATTATTTTGATGTGCCAGTGTGAAAAATAATTTTTAAAAATAAAATAAAAATATTATTTTGATGTATTTTTAGATGAAAATTACTTTCAAAAACAATTTCAACTACAATACCAAATAAGCATTGTTTAGTATTTTTATATTATTTTGATGTGCCAGTGTGAAAAATAATTTTTAAAAATAAAATAAAAATATTATTTTGATGTATTTTTAGATGAAAATTACTTTCAAAAACAATTTCAACTACAATATCAAACAAGCATTAATTGTGATTAGTGATCCCTTTTTTTCCTTCCCCATCAAACACTACTATTTTTTTCTCAATCTAAGCTTTCATGGTTCTCTTCTGGTTAATTTGCAAGCTTCGATTAAACAAGAAGCATTGTACTTGCTCTGAAAGCCGATGTATCTTCCTCGTAGTTGTACATCTTATGGGGGCCGGCAAGAGACTTGGACACACTCTCTTTCTGCATGCATCTCTTACACCATCCAATCAGCTTAGGACACTTGGCCTCGATGCTGAAGTTGGCAATGGTCTCGTAAGCATGAAACCAGCAATAGAAAGGTACCAATGCAACATCCACGTAGCCGAGGGTCTCACCGCCGAAGTAAGGCTTGGCTCCTAGCTCTACCTCCAGCAACTTGAGGCAATCAATGAAATCTTTCTTGGCTGCCTCCTGCTCTTCTCCTCTAGCCGTCCACATCATTTTCCTTTTCATGTCATAAATCTAAAGATTCACATCAAGATTGGAATGAGAAAAAGACACGATACAACTAAGACGGCAAGGTGGTCCACATAGGCTCATATATATGTAAAACTGGCAAGTAAAAAGCATTATAATAGAAAATAACCAGATACCTTCTGGTCCACGAAATCAGCCCAGAACATAGACCGGGCTCTTTCATAAGGATCAGAGGGCAACAGAGGAGACTGGTTCCACATTTCATCAATGTACTGGACAATAACAAGTGACTCACAGATTGGTTTGCCATTGTGAATAAGAACTGGGATTTTCTTGTGAACTGGATTCATTTCAAGAAGCAAAGCACTTTTGTTCCTCATGCTTTGTTCTTTGTACTCGAACCTGACACCTTTCTCTGCTAATGCTATCCTCACTCTCATCGCAACAGGACTTGCCCAGAAACCCAACAGGGTCACTTGATCATTGTCCATTGTTGAAGTGATGAAAAATGTTGTCCCCAAATGTCTTATATATATCCCTTTTTCTTTTACTTCCGTTGTGATCATATAAACACGTGTTCTTAAATATTTTTTTGGATTTTTAATTCAAAGGCTCTGTAGAACCACTCATCGCCATTGCTCTCTGCACACATTCAGGTGAGTGGACCTTCCAAGCTTTTGGTTTTGAAAAGATGTTTCTAGCTGGCCACTGGTCTTTTGTGCGGTTGACAGTGTCGCCGACCTCAGCCACAGTTTTTTTCTTTTTAAATTTTTTTTTTTATCATTTAAAACATGTTAAAAATATTTTTTTTAAATTAAAAAATATTATTTTAATATATTTTTGAATAAAATATTCTCTTAATAATAACAATCATCAATTTCATAAGACATCACGTGCCCTTTTGAAAGAAAGACGTGAGGAACAGGATTGGAATGATTGCATATGTTTGGAAAAGGTCTGTGATGCTGGAATTTTTTATTTTTTATCTGGAGGATCAAATGCGCATATTTATAAATAAATAAAATATTATTTCAATATATTTTAATTAAAAAATAACAACTATTACATTTCAAACATCTTATAGTAAAGTTGCACTGCTCTTTGTATTCTGGAATGTTGCTGTTGTCTTTGAAGTTACACCCCATGTTTTTCACCCAACCTATTTATTTTTATAATTAAGATCATGTCTAGTACATTTTAAATTTTTTTTGGAATTAAATAAACATTAAATCAGTGTTTTTTTTAGTTTTTTATGACAATTTTAAGTTTTAAGTGTTAATAGTAATAATTTAAAAATTATTTTGATATATTTTCTATTATTTTTTTAAAATATTTAGTTCTTTTGTTTTAACCTATTATATATATATATAATTTTGATGTGTTGATGTTAAAAATATATATTCTTTTAATATATTTCTAAATAAATATTTTTTTTAAAAAAAAATAACCCAAATATAATTCCAAACAAGATCTATTAACGTTGTTGTTAAGGTGGGAGTACATTGGCGAAAGTAAAATTTATAATTAACTAATTAAGGGGTTATGAAAGAAGACAAGGGTTTGGTAGGTGAGTTGAAATCTATATTAATTAAGGGGTTATGAAGAAGACAAGGCTATGGTAGGTAAGTAAAATTTATAATTAACTAATTAAGGGCTTATGGTAACTTATACTTGTTGAGAATAATATTGAAAAGTTTTAAGGATTATATTTGAAACAATTTAATTTTGCAAATTAATTGATGTTATTCTTTTTCATTTTTGAGTCATGAAAATGTCATATATACATATACATACACATACATACATACATACATACATACATACATACATATATATATATATATATTCAAAAGTTAAAAATATTAACTTTTCATATATATATATATATATGATTAGATATATATTTTTTAACTTAAATTAACAGCTTATTAAATAATTATGTTACAATCTTGATTTAACCAAAAGTTAATATTTTTAACTTTTGATTTATGAGTTTTTAACATATATATATATATATATATATATATATTAAAAAAACTGATTTGAAGTATTTTCACTGAACATACTTCTAGCTCAAAGTTATAACGTAAAGTGTATATATATATATATAAAAGATGCAGAAGTGAAACATGCACGCACCCGTTAAAGGGACAAAATTTGAAGTTTTCCCTTAAAAATTACTGGCTCCACTCACGGGCTTAGAGCATCTTCATATTCTAGCTTCATTTTCCATTGCACACCATGAATTCAGTTGCCTATTATTGAGGAAACATGACCAAAATGGAAGCCGGCAACACAACAGTGTTGCATCTCTGCAAATGGCACACGCGTATAGTTTTTTATTTTTTCATGGAAAGCGAAAAACTAGGGTCAATAAAAAGGAAACCTTAAAAACCAAATTTTGCTCGTTGGCATTACCTTGATTTCTTCCAAATTATCAAATAAATTTCAAGCTTTCATTTTTTTTTTTCCTGTGAACATGATTTTCGGCAATGAAGGAAACATCTTGTTGGACTTTAGGACTCAACAAGAAATCTCACTTGATATTTCCCTTATTTATAACCATTAAGTTTTGTTTTTTGTTGTCTACGTTAAAAAAGACAGCTTTTTGATCGCTCTTTTCGGTTTGTTTTGGATTTTACTCATTTGGGATATCGTTGTTTTGATCAAAGATTTGACGAAAACGATGCAAACGTAGTGGTCTGGGTATTTTATTGTTGAGAAGGGAGGTGACAATGAGGGGGTTCGTAAGTGGATTTGTATTGCCTATGCTGCTCTTGGCAGGTTAGCACATTCTGTTGTCATGATCCCTTCTTTTTTAAGATAATTGTCATGCATTAGCTGCCATGTTCTTTATTGGCAGGTAGATTTCTATTTATGTAATGGTTGAAAGGGAAAAACCATTCAGATATTTTGAAGTGGTTAAGCATATAGACACTCATTGTGACTTATCTAGTGAAATGTTTCAAATTTGGAGAGTTTTTACTTTTGTGGATTTGCTCATTGGCATTAGCTTTTGTGAGGTTGAAATGTAAATAGCAGGAAATTTTTGCAACCTTCTGTTTTTAATGGGATTTTGCAGTCTAACACGCTTGATAGGTGCCAATGTGCATAATCTGTGATCTATATTTGTACTTGAGGTATTAGCGTTTGGTGGTATTACTGGGTAACCTATAAGTTGGTTCTGCTTCAGCACCCATGAATATCCTTAATATGCCTGGTGCATCTTGTCAACTTAGTTATGTTCATGTGCATAAGCAATTAAGCCTTTGTTTTGATTTATTCAGAAGAAACATTAGATGCAAGAAGATAAAATAGCTATCTCCTACATTCAGCAAGAATTAGTATGATATAAATCAGAGGAGAAGTTTCCATCAAAGTGGGGTTACTTGTAGCCTTGCATTCTTCTTTGGTGGTGGATGACCTTGTCCTTTATTGATATCTGTTAAAAGTGGATGTAATAAGAGATCATCTGAAATAAAATGATTTTGATTTTCTTTGGATTTAAACTGAAGACTTTGTTGTAAATATAAACTATAAAACTGCATTAGATTTTTGTACTTAAACCTTGATGTCAAATTTGTTGAATGGGCATGATAGGATTTTAGTTATTAAGTTACTGATATTTCAACCAACTGAACTGATCTATAAGCAGTTCTAATGGTAAATTTCCTCTATTTTAAGTTTCGTTGAGATTGAGTTTACATATATTTGGTGTTGTAATATGCTCCTGCTAAGAGGTTTGGTGGTACACAATTCAGTCTTACTCTACCAGCTAAATCCTTCTCTCGTTTTCTTCTCTATTTCATCCAGCTGCCTTGTTCAACTGGAGTTTGATATCTCTGGCCGATCTGTTAGCCTTTCTTTTTATTCAGCATAGTGCACCCAAAATCGGTAAGCAGTTGATGTTATATATCGTATCTTGATTATCAATGCTGTCTTGTTGTGCTATATCACTCATGCTTTCTGTAAGTCATGTCCAGCACAGAAGTTCAAGCGATTAGAGCTTGAGCGCCATAAATGCTTTTATTGGTTATCAATCATATGCAAAGCCAGTAAGGCATTTTCTCTGTTGTTATATTGGGTTTTTTTATAGTTCAGTGGTATTGCAAGATATTGGTATTACCAAATCTTCCTCCTCTTAAATCTGCATTGAAAGACATCCTTGCACTCGCCATTCATACAGCTCTAGATTTTGTGAAGTGGCTGTGTATGGCCGTTGGTCTCTCCATGCTTTTCTATATTTGTAAAAGCTAATTCTATATTTTGAAAAGTTACCTCATCCTTTTTCTCCATTTTTATCTTGTTTAGGTCAATCTTTTTGTATATTTAGGTGTGCAAACTAAATGGTTCTCCATTCACTTTGTGCACCTGGTTGTGTGCTCTCTTGCATATGAAGTTGCCAATTTATCGAGTGAATGGTTATGTTTCATGTACTGGGGGAGATTATCAACCTCTCGCAAATTGTATTATGTTTCTGAAGTCAGACTTTTCTCATTGGTTAATAGGCTTGCAATCTCGAAGAAAATCCCTGGTACCATGGTGTGCTCTTACCCTTTCCTCACTGGCTATCCTTTCAAATGCAACATTTCATATCATCTGGGCTATTAAGGGGGATGATTGGAGTGTTGCTGAAGCTCAGTGGGTCAATTTAGTTGGTTTCCGAAGGTAAGGTCTGATGCCAAAAATATCTCTTTATCTTTTTCATTATAGGAATTCCTTCCATGCAGTTTCATGAAGACACCTAGTTACTTCTTACGCATATATTCTTTACAATTGCAATGCTGTGGTTGCAGTGGTCAGTCCTGGGGATCTCCATCTCTGCCGTATTTTTTGGTAATCCACATATTGGCAGCTTTTGCCGCTGTAATTGAAGTCCACAGGAGTAGATTTGATCAGGATCTATGGGATTCTCCAGAGATAACTATAGGTTTGTCATTGTAGACCAAGCAATAGAATCTTCCTGAGTTGAGATGTGTTCTATCTTCTCTTTTTAAGCACAGCTATGAAATATCTTTCCGCTATGGTTCTCTAGAGATTTAGTTCGGAGACAAAGCTTTTCTTGAACATTTATGGGATCAGATTAGCATACAAATAGTAAAATATGCTTCAACTTCAGCACCTGATTCGTCTTCCCCTCCCAAATCTCCATTTGATTTCCTATTTTATTTCAGCCCTTGTAATTAGGTACTATAGAATCATTTTCCAGAACGACTTCTCTTGTCCAAAATCAACATGTTTGTCTGAAGAGAATTCTTTTCCCTAGTTTATTGAGCTGCCAGATTCATTGCTTCTGAATCATTGAAACACTTTCAAGTTTCCATCCTCTGGCCAATCATATAATCGCTTGTAATACCCCGATGGATTTCTCCAACTATATTTTTTATTCACAATTAATTGGCTTGAACATAGATCATTCTTCTTTTGTTAAATTACTATTCCCTCAGGAGTTGATTTTGGATTATTTCTTTTGATCCTTGGAAGGTTCTCATCTCAGGGTTTTATGCTGCTTATTGTTGCCTGCTGTACAGTTGGTTGTGGGAATTAGTCACCCGTCTTGGGCATCTTTACCATTTTTCATTTGTAGCTGTATTGGACTTGTCAACTGGTCTCTAACAAGCAACTTTCTGGGCCTATTCCAGTAAGTCCCATACACTTCGCTGACTAATCTTAGTTGTTCTTTTGAATGAAATGTCATCTTGACTGATTTACATTAATTTGTATGGGTTTGAAGGTGGTGGAGGTATCTTTTCATGTATGCAGGCTTGAACATTTTCCTGCTGTATGTATACCAACTTCCCATCGAGGTTTCTGGGACGATTGAATGTGTAGCTGGTTTCATTGGTCTATATAAAATACCTGCACGACCTGAGCTTTCAGAAATTTGTTCTGGTCTTTCACTTCTACTTTTCTACATTATGGTGAGCAGGACTTGTTTCAAGTTTATATAAAAGCTGATTTCATAATATCTTAATTACCAAGATTTAGACCAAACTTATGTAACTGCTGGTTTGCATTGCTGGATTGCATGAGAATTCTTTAGAAGTAGAATGCTAAAAAAGAAACAGGTCTATGCCTCTTAATCTACTAAAAAAATTATTTTAGCGCTACATAAGACAATTTCCCATTTCTTTTTCTTGTTCATATGGGAGTGCTTGATTTCCTTAATCACAACCTTCTCTGGCATTCTTTCCATAACAGCTATCCTGGATCAGATGTGATCTGACAGAAATGAATTTCATCATGTCAACAAGAGAGAACAATTTGAATGAGCGATTGCTTCCCCTTAAGCATTCATTTTTCATTTCTGAAACGAGGTAATTTGCTGTGCTGCCTGATGATATGAGCTTTCTGTGTGGTTTCAGCCTGAGCCTCGACACAATTTTTTTATGGTGCTTGATGCTTTACTTTATTGTCTTTATCGTAGATCTGGTGTAAGGAACACCAATGTGTTGTTGAGAGGAGCAGTTTTCCGGACCTTTAGCGTCAACTTTTTTACTTACGGTTTTCCGGTAGGCTCTGGCATTAACTCTTTTTTTTTCAACTTCTTTTCAAAAAATAATTCATCTTGCAACCAGTTTCTACTATTCTTTAGTTGGTTTCCTTACTTAATACCTTTTTGTATCACCCATGACAGATTTCCTTGTTTGCTCTGTCATTTTGGAGTTTTCATTTTGCAAGTTTATGCGCATTTGGACTGCTTGCTTATGTTGGTTACATTCTATATGCATTCCCTTCATTGTTCCGCTTGCACCGATTGAATGGTCTGCTGCTTGTTTTCATTCTCCTATGGGCCACCAGCACCTATATCTTCAATGTGGCATTTACAGTCCTGAATCAGAAAATGTGGAAGGTATTCTTCATTGAGTGCATACTTTATGTCTTGTTTTCACAATCATTAGAGATTACTGTGATTTTGATCTTTTGAACATGTTTTCAGGATGTGGAAATTTGGGAAACTATTGGCTTGTGGCATTATCCGATTCCGGGATTTTATCTTCTTGCACAATTTTGTCTTGGTGTCCTTGTTTCTTTGGTCAATCTGGTGAACAATTCTGTTTTCCTCTACTTGTCAGATGAGGATAGGGAACTTTCAAATCACGATTTTGTAGTTGAAGGTGAGGAAAGTAGATAGTCTTACTGGACTATTTGCACCAATTTACTTGATTTCTGAACCTGCACGGATTCACTTTGGCTGGACTGTTTCGGTTCCCTTTATAGCTCAATTGTTTCCTTATCAGTTGACATTGTTTCTTCCTGGTACCACGATAGCACGAAATAATAATTGTTAGAAGAAAACTGTAGCAGCAATGGTTTCACACTATACAAGAATAATTAAAAGCTAGGAGGGACACAAAATTCTAGAGAACTTTTTATGGACTAGGAACATTTCCTTTCTTTCTTGGTTATATAGCCACCCCTTGGTCCTTACTGTAGCTATACTGACACATCATTAGTCATGGAAGTTTGGAAGGGGTAAGAGCGTAGCATGTGGATGTGCTCACTTGATTCTGTCTCTTTCTTCACAGTTAAATGAAATTCAAAGATATAAATTTCATGAATTTCTTTTTTATAGTTTTCAGTTTTACTTAAGTTATTCTTGGAATATTGTCACGGTTGCGTCCATAATTTCAGTTGCATTTGCATTACAGAGAGTGAAGAAACCAAAGTATTGATTGTTGCTACAATAGCATGGGGACTTCGCAAAAGCTCTCGTGCTATAGCACTGTTGCTGATATTTCTTATTGCATTGAAACCAGCAGGCTTCATTCATTCTGTATATAGTAAGTTGAAGTAACTTCCTATTCATATGTGTATCTATGTGATTCACTATACACTTGATGCTAAAAAAATTCTTGATATGTGTGAAATTCTTTGAGTACATCCAACTGTTTTGACGATAATTATCATATTCTTCTGGATATTTTTGTGCTTTCTGTTATGCTCTAACAATTTCAGTAGACAATGTACTAACTTCTGCCAATTTCTGCTTCATGAATCAGTGATTTTCTTTCTGATGTATCTGTTAAGCCATTCAATCAGCAGAGAGATACGCCAATCCCTGGTTCTTCTATGTGAGGCACATTTTGCAATGCTGTACATTCTCCAGCTTAATCTGATATCGGAAGTCTTGAAACAGAAATTCTCATTTGTTACGGAACTTCTTTCACAATTAGGTAAACAGTAGATTTTGTATTAAATACTAGTTATTTAGGCTCCTCATCTGAGTTTCTTTGTATTGCCTCCCTTTTGAGTGCCTGCAATCATTTGTGTTTGTTTGTTGATGCAGTTTATAAATATCTTATCTTTCATTAATTCCTGTAGGTTTTCTTAGTCAAACTAGCACTGAGGATTTCTTGAAGATCGCAGCGCTTGCATGCATTTGTACCATCCATAATCATGGATTTGAAATGCTGTCCTCATTTTCAGCAGTAGTGCAGAATACTCCATGCCCTCCAATTGGGCTTACCATCTTGAGAGCTGGACTAATCAAATCAGTTCTGTTATCAACTCATACGTCAAGGCCCACACAGAACCACGATAATAACTCATCTCACGGTATAACTCATCCATTGATGAAATATTTTTAAAGATGATATTGGTTTTTTCTCTATGACTACTCTAAAATGTGCATGTGTTTCTGATACTGGCTGCCGGCTACCATCTATTTTTACTGATGAGACGTCTTAAAACTAAGTTCAAACCTTAGGGAGATGTTAATAAATATTAGCATCAGAACCTCTGACATAATATGATGAGTTTCCAGTGGAAAGATTATCTCTGTATCTTTTCTGATTATTTTACCATTTTGCCTTTATTATTTTTTAGAACTTATAACATGATCCTGTTTAACCATGCCTCTCTTGTGAAAACTCTATCAGGTTTTTAATATATTTTTCTTGATCTTCAGATAAAAAGATAGTAACATTTCTCAATGCAATTGGACAAAAGTTTCTTTCAGTATATCGATCATGTGGAACCCCCATTGCCTTTCTGACAATTCTTCTTTCGGTGTACCAAGTAAGACCTAATTTTATTTCCTTTGGTTACCTGTTCTTCCTTCTCTTGTGGGTGATCGGAAGACAACTTGTGGGGAAGACAAAAAAGCGCCTTTGGTTACCGCTGAAAGTTTATGCAGTTGTGGTGTTTATTCTCATTTATGGCCTAAGTGTCTTCTCCAGTTTTCGCACATGGTTGTCCAGAATGGTTGATGTTTCTCTTGCCTTTGCATATAAACCAGAAGCTTCCATTTTGGAAAATATATGGGTGTCCCTTGCTGTGCTGATTGTGATGCAACTTTATAGTTATGAGAGGAGGGAAAGCCAGAATTCACAATCACGTTATGTTAATGTACCAAAAAAATATCCCCTCATATTTATGAAACGTCTTATGATCCTGCACAGCGAGAAGATATTAAGTCTTTCCCTTTTCTATGCATCTCTGTCCCCTGTAAGCGCATTTGGTTTTCTATATCTTGTTGGCTCGGTTGTTTGTTCTACTTTACCCAAGTCTTCTAGGAGCCCATCAAAACTGTTCATTGTTTATTCGGGACTTCTTGTGGTGATCGAGTATCTTTTCCAGTTATTGATTGACCAGGAGAAAATTTTCTCTGGTCAAAAACAGTCTTCTCTGTTTCTTTTCCTTGGATTGCGGCTCTACAAGCCTTCATTCTTGGGTCTAGAATCAGGTTTGAGAGGAAAAGTTTTGGTTATTGCTTCATGTATACTTCAGTACAATGCCTTCCGTTGGTTGGAAAAGAGACCATGCAGTTTTGAAAATGTTGAAAAAGGGGAGGAGCCTTGTGCTTTGTTTGGTACATCAGAAAAGGTCTCAATTGAAACAACAGAAAGTAAGCTATCAACAGCTACTAGAGTCCATTCAGAAAAAAGAAAAGACACAAGATGCAACTCATGGCCGTCTCTCAGCAGTTTTGTACCTCAGGGGCCAGATACTACATCCCATGGAACTGGGGTCGCTGAAAGCTACACACAAAAATATTTATGCATCTCTGGAAGTTCCAGAGGTGGCCATAAGTTGAATAGAAAGAGGATTCGTATCTTGAGGAAAGAGAGACTTCACATGCAGATTGCTACGTTAAAAGTGTTCCTGAAGTTTTGGATAGAGAATATGTTCAATGTCTATGGTCTTGAGATTAACATGATTGCATTACTTCTAGCCAGCTTTTCCGTGCTAAATTTCATCTCTTTGCTCTATGTTGCATCGCTTGCTACTTGCATTCTGTTACCTCGGGGCGTCATACAAAAACTGTGGCCCAAATTTGTGGTCTTATTTGGTTCTGTCACGACCCTCGAGTACTTGGCATGTTGGCATACATCCTGGAAGCATCATGCCCTAGGTGATGTACAGGTGCCTTGCAATGACTGCTGGAGAAGCTCCGATATGTGCTTCAACCATTGCAGGAAATGCTGGTTAGGTACCCCATTCCAGAAATTTGTTACTTTTGTACACATCATTTTCTCTTTCCTTGCATCATTGTATTGAAAATCTGTGTCTTCCAAAGGTTTCATTTTAGCATGTCAACGTTTTTTTTCATTATAGATAAAATGGTAGTTGCTGCACCTATCAAATACTTTCAGTGATCTGCTAGAAACTTCTAACAGTCTCCAATTTATTTAGTTGTCCATAGATACATTTAATTAAAATGCTTTGTTTTGGATTTGACTGTCTATGGCCAATTTAGATTTAATTTCTCTTGCCTCACATTGAAGGAACTGAGCCTATCTTACCGTTTCACATTTAAGCTACAGATTTTTCGGTTTATCGATTAATGTCAGGCAGTCTCCTTCCAATTTGTCATTCTTTTTTTACTTTTTACGATCCATGAATCTCTTTGACTATGAAATCTTGCAACCACTTACAGAATCAACCCATGTCTTTAGATTCCACAGATAGGAAATGTGTCACTTGACTTCCATTTGTCCTTTAGAGGAATACAGAAAACTTACCTCCTTCCGTGGAGCAGATCTTATGGCTAAACCATGAACATTCTCTTCAACTCACTTTTCTCCTTATACCCTTTCATACCTACACACACGTGCGCATACATCCCTTTAGAACATCCTGTCTATTTTTTTTCTCTATTAAGCCATCTCTCTCAGATGTTAAAACTTTACAAACATGGTGCTTTTTCTCAGGAACCTTGGTCGATGATCCTCGAATGCTCATCAGCTATTATCTGGTTTTCATGCTATCATGTTTCAAATTCCGAGCTGATCGCTTGTCCAGTTTCTCAGTGTTAAAGACGTATCAGCAAATGATGTCCCGTTACAAGAATTCATCATTGAGTGACCTCTCATTTGAAACAAAATGCTTGTGGACGATTCTTGACTACCTGAGGCTTTATAGTTATTGCCACTTGCTGGATCTTGTTCTTGCTTTGATTTTAATTACAGGGACACTTGAATTTGATATACTACACCTTGGATATCTTGGTTTTGCTTTGGTTTTTTTCCGAATGAGGCTTGAAATACTAAAGAGGAAGAATGAAATCTTCAAGTTCTTGCGGATGTACAATTTCGCTCTTATTGTTCTTTCTCTTGCGTATCAATCCCCTTTTGCTGGGGACTTCTGTGAGGGGAACTGTGAAACTATTGATTACATAAGTGAGGTAATTGGATTTCATAAATATGATTATGGGTTCCGAATTACTTCAAGATCTGCCCTTGTTGAGATTATCATATTTATGCTGGTAGCACTACAGTCATTTATGTTTTCAGCCCAGGATTTTGACCATGTGTCTCGGTATCTTGAAGCAGAGCAGATTGATACCATAATAAATGAGCAAGAAAAGAGGGCCGCTTGGAAAACTGCACAATTGCACCAGATCCGTAAATCTGAAGAGCAAAAGCGCTTGCGTAATTTGCAAGTGGAAAAGATGAAATCAGAAATGCTTAACCTTCAAACTCAACTTCACAGCATAAATACTTGTGCGAATTGTGGTGAAATTCAAAATGAAGGAATTAGACAGCGGAGAAATAGTTCTCTAAATACAGATGCAGCGAATTTTAAGAAGCAACCTGGTGACTTGAGCTCTGATTTAATATATTCTTTTGATATGAATGAGTCTCTTAGAAGTGAAAGATTTGGAGGCTCATCCTCAGTGAACTCTAGAAATCATTCAATGGATTTTCTTGGTGACGTCATTGAGTTAAATAATAGAGCTGATAGTTATGAGTTCTGGGATTCACATAAAAGGGATGGAGAAAGGTTCCGAGTAAAGAGAAACCCACTTTTCTCAGTAGTGCATCTGTTCAGTGATGGTGTTTCTCAAGCAAAACATGTTGGTAATATGGCTGTCTCCAACCTTGTGACTTTCTTTAACATAAAACATGAAGAACCTGATTCAAGTGATGATTCCTCTGACGGTGATATATACTATGAGATAGAGAATCAGAATATAGGTTCTGAACCTATTGAACCAGCATTTTCCACACTATCTGATAGTGTGCTGACTACTTCTGCATACCGGCAAATTCAGATGATCCTCCTATACATGTGGGACCAAATGCGATCAAACAATGATATTGTTTGTTACTGTTGCTTTGTCCTAATATTCCTGTGGAACTTCAGTTTGTTGTCAATGGTTTATCCTGCGGTCCTCTTCTTGTATGCACTCTGTGTAAATACTGGTCCACTTAGCATGTTCTGGGTTATTATGCTGATTTACACTGAGATGTGTATATTTGTTCAATATCTATATCAAATCATCATCCAACACTGTGGATTGACCTTCAATATTAGTTTGCTTCAGGAATTAGGATTTCCAGCACATAAGATCTTGTCATCTTTCGTAATCAGCAACTTGCCTCTCTTTTTGGTCTATTTATTTACTCTCCTACAAACCTCCATCACTGCAAGAGATAGAACAATTGCTGATGCCCGTTCTCAGAAGAGAAACAATTTCCAGGAAGAGGTTGCTCAGGGTTGCATGGGGAGAATAGAAACGCTGCTTTTGTCTGCTAAAAATGTTCTGAAGATGCTGATTAGAAGTCTGTTCAGGTATTGGAAATCTCTCACACAGGGAGCAGAAACTCCACCTTATTTCGTACAAGTGTCAATGAAAGTTGATTTGTGGCCTGAGGATGGAATTCAGCCAGAGAGAATTAAATCAGGAATAAACAAGCTGCTCGAGTTCATGCATAATAAAAGATGCCAGAAGAAAAATCATTTGCACTCCGTCAGCAATGTCCGTGTCCAAAGCATTGAAAGAAGTCCTGAAAATGATAATATTGCTCTGGCTGTTTTTGAGGTGCTATGTGCCTCTCCCTTGACAGGATGCACCAATGTGGATCTTTACAAATCACTAACTCCAGCAGCTGATGTAGCCTATGAGATTCTAGAAGCTCAGCATGCTGGTATTATCAAGGAAATAAGATTTCCTTACCCAATACTATCAGTGATTGGGGGAGGAAAAAAGGATATTGATCTTTATGCCTACGTATTTTGTGCAGATTTGGCTGTCTTCTTCTTGGTAGCCATTTTCTACCATTCAGTTATAAAAAACAACAGTGAATTCCTTGAAGTTTATCAGCTTGAAGATCAATTTCCAAAAGAGTTTGTTTTCATCTTAATGGTAAACCTCTTTCCTTTTGAGTCATTGTTGATATTGCAGTGTAATCCAAAGTTTAAGTTTGATCAATTCTCCATGTAGAATCAAAGGTTGGAATAGGTCAATTCCGAGCGCTCCATTGTACATGGACAAACATGAATATATGGAATATGTATGTTACCATGGAACTATCAACAGAACCAATGCATCCATCATTTTCAGATTTTTGTGAAACACCTAAGCTACAGTTTTCATCATTGGCAGATTAAGTTTCTGTGAAAATCACAGGCCCTCAAATCAGTTTGTTTTGACAAATGACAAATATGCTCTCTTTCTCCAAAGAGATAGCGTTACATAAAATTCAATCTGTAATTTAGTTTTCCCCCAAGTATTTTTCCATACTGTGAGCAGATTCAGCAATGTGAATTAAGTTTCTTGTTATTTTTCTCCTATGAATCTTTGGTGCCAATATATTTTTCTGAAGGGCATCAAATGGTTTCTTCTTGCAGGTGATCTTTTTCTTGATTGTGCTCGATCGTGTTATATACCTTTGTTCATTTGCCACTGGAAAAGTCCTCTTCTATCTCTTCAATCTTGCCCTCTTCACATACTCAGTCACAGAGTATGCTTGGTACACAGAGCCACAACATAGGCATGCTGGAAGATTAGCCCTCCGGGCTATCTATCTCACAAAGGCCATTTCTCTGGCCCTTCAGGCAATACAAATACGATTTGGAGTTCCACATGAAAGCACTTTGTATAGACAGTTTTTGACAAGTAGTATCTCACGAATTAACCATATGGGCTTTCGAGTTTATCGTGCTCTGCCGTTCCTTTATGAATGCCGTTCCTTTATGAATTACGATGTGTTCTTGATTGGTCTTGCACAGCTACATCTTTGACCATGTATGACTGGCTGAAGGTATGTTTTACTGATATCATTTTCAATGCCTATCCAAATAACTGAAGTTTGGAATGGTGCCCAGTCTTCAGCTAGTTTTCTATTATCTTCTTTCTTCCATGTGCATGAGAATGTTGTCCCCAAGGGACATGGTGTGATGGTAGAGAGCTTGGGATCTGCACAGCAGGTCTCAAGTTCGAGTCAGGATATGTATCCCTTGTAAAATCCCGGCTTTTCTCGCTCACCTGAGTCCACAAAATGAGCTTTCCATAGAGTGGGTTTCCTCGCATCCAAAAAAATAAAGAGAATGCTTTGTACAAAACAGTGTAATATATCTTCGTTGTAAGGTAGCTGACAAATGGACAACCTCCTTAGATTTCCAAAATCATACACCTCCCATTCTCTGCCTTTCCGATCCTCTAGAAAGGAGAAAAAACTGTACCCTGGTTTAAGAAAATGTAAATATACTTGCATGTCATTTATTTATATTTAAATACAGGTCTATCTGATGGAATTTGTAAGACCACAGCATTTTCCTGAACACGTTACATCTTTACATGCTGATTGTCTGCACCCAATTCCCCCCTTTGTTCTATTCAACATATGATGTAATATCCATGCAGCAACATCCTTTTTATTGTGCTATCTTTTTATTTCTGTGCTATCCACCTTTCTACGCATTCCTTTATATACTTCTCGAGTTAGTTCTGCAATTTTTGTTTGTAAGAACTGAATTGCACGATCCTTATCCACCTTTCTATATTTGAATATCTGTATCACTACCTACAGTGTGGTGGGTATCACTGTTTACTTGGCTGATGCTACTGCTGCTTTATTTTTACCTTTTCATTTCATTTGTCATTTGAACACATAAGCTACATGATCTATTTCCCCTGTATCTGATTTTAGCACGTTGTTTTTTAGTTAGAGGATATCCATGCAAGCTTGTTTCTTGTCAAATGTGATGCGGTTCTGAATAGAGAAAAACACCGGCAAGGAGAGAAGCAACCGAAGAGGACAAAATTCTGCAATGGGATATGCTTATTTTTTGTATTGCTGTGTGTGATATGGACTCCCATGCTGGTAAGAATCTCATATGCTTTCTGGTTCCAATTCTTTTTGACATTCTAAGCAGTCTATTTTGTAATGTTAATTCTGCAAAACAAGTAATTGAAATAAAACACAGTGTTCTGTACTTCAAACAGTTTGAAATCATGAACTTTTTGCAGAAATAATGCTTTTTAAATTTTGATAAGTGAACATTTTGATTAGAGAATCCTTTGACAAAACACAGAAAAAGATACCAAGAGCATAACCTCGCTGCAGAAGCAGTATACCTGGAAAATACCAAGAATAAACAAACGAGCGTGATAGAGATTTTTTAGAAAAGGACAGAAATATCTTCCTTAACTGAAAGAATAAGAAAAATTAACAAAAATCCAGAAAGAAATTCTGCATGATTTGGCTCTACTTTCTCAAATGCCTGATCTTTTCTCCTCCTGTGAGCTCCAGAACAGATAACAGAGCACCATCCTTCAAACAGCATTGCATTGTCTTAATCTTTTTGCATAACAGCATGCTTCTAGATATCATAATTTTTTTGTTGGAAAATAAGAATCATTGGTTTTTATATCTTCCATTGTATGTTGGCAATGATGACTTTAGCTTCGTAAGCTGTCATTTTTAAATATTCTGAAGCATACATTTTCTGGGCAGATGTACAGCAGTGGGAACCCCACTAATATTGCTAACCCTATCAAAGATGCAAGCATTCGCATCGATATAAAGACACTTAGTGGAAGGCTTACATTATTTGAGACAACTTTGTGTGAAAAGATCCCGTGGGATGAACTTGATTCACATGATGATTTGGATCCACAAGGCTATTTAAGTGAATACAATGAGAAAGACATCCAATTAATATGCTGTCAAGCTGATGCTAGCACATTGTGGCATGTACCCCCGGTGGTCCAGACCAGATATATGAGATCTCTTAGATTGAACATGGACATCATCTTTTCCTGGCAATTAACAAGAGATAGGCCTAAAGGAAAGGAAGTCGTGAGATATGAATTAATTGTTCAAGATGCTGACCTTCCAACGTATTCAGAGGTAATGGAAGTACTAAATGGCACTACCAATAGCTTCAGAATATTCAATGTTTATCCAAGATACTTTCGTGTCACTGGTTCTGGTGAAGTGCGGTTGCTCGAACAGTCGGTATGTTAGCTATTTTCATTTTGCTAACCAGATGTCAATGAATACCTTAATCAGCTATGATGAAAAATCGTGAAAACAGAAGTTGACCTTCTATGTACACAGGTAGATCTTGTCAGCGGGGATCTTGTTCTTAATCGTGGGAATCCAGAATGGTGGTCTTTCCATGATATTGATTTGTCATCTGGATGTGGCCAGTTTGGAGGACCTATGGCTATTATTGTATCTGAGGAAACGCCACGTAAGTACATATTACGAGTGATCACCGAAGCTTTTATATGTAATTATAAACTTTTTGCCTATGATGGTAGGAGTTACACCAGTCCCTAAAAGATTGACATGAATTCTTATGCTTCTTCAGAGGGCATTCTTGGTGAAACACTAAGCAAGTTCAGTATCTGGGGTCTCTACATTACCTTTGTGCTTGCAGTTGGCCGTTTTATCAGATTGCAGTGCGCTGACCTAAGAATGAGAATACCCTTTGAGAATCTTCCTTCTTGTGACAGGTGAGCCAGCTTTGTCTGACATGGACGTTTACTTCATTCCACCCTCTAAATGCTGTAACCTTGTGAATGTGTCGTTCGTATAATGTGTGCATTCCCTAACCCTTTCCATTACATGCGTTGTTCTGGTTTTGTATCAGGTTGATGGCAATATGCGAGGATATTTATGCGGCAAGAGCAGAGGGTGAGCTTGAAGTTGAAGAGGTTCTTTATTGGACACTGGTGAAAATTTATCGGTCTCCACATATGTTGCTTGAATACACCAAACCTGACTAGGTCTTCAGAAGGTGCAATATGAGGTCACCTGCAATCACGCCAACCTGAAATGCTGAAATTTCACAAAAACTTGACTGAGAGACCAGGAAAAATCTCTCTAAGAGAAATTGCAGATGGGATTTTGATTCTTATGGCAATGCTGCTGGTCTGTTAATCAAATGGAAGGAGCCGCTACAATTTATAGCCTTATTCCCTTTCTCTGGAGGACCTCCCATGTCTTGATGCAAGGTCGTTGAGCAACCAAAGATAGGAACCGATATAACCCCATGTAAATTATTTTAGGCTTCATGCGACAGAAGATTCTTCTTGACCATTGTAATTCCAAACTTTGAACTCACAGTCAAGTAAATTGTATCTAACAACTGTCTGTCTTTTTCTGAAAACATGAGTTCCATCTTTACTCGCAACAGTGTCCAGTTCTATTTACATTTACCTCAAGTGACAGAACCCATACCAGTTAATTTTTTGTTACCATTTCAAGATTTTGAGTAATATCCTAAAGAAGGGGCCATCATAAAGACAAATCGTTAAGCTTTCCAGAAGACTGCTCGATTCAACACCATCATTTAATACAGAATATTGGCTGGTTAAAAAGGCACCTCTTTCTCGAGATGGATTCTTAGAACACAAACTTTATACGCTGGAAATGCCACCTCCAGACCTCTTCTCCTTGCAATCACATCAACCCTCCATGGGAAATTCATAAATAATTATTAAATTTATAAGCTATTGACAAAACTCACGAATTAGTCGATATGTCCGAGTGGTTAAGGAGACAGACTTGAAATCTGTTGGGCTTCGCCCGCGCAGGTTCGAACCCTGCTGTCGACGTTTCTTTTTTTGTTACTCTTCCTTCCACCCACTTTTTTTTTATTAATACAGGAAAATTGGATTTTAACTATATCAAAATTCAAATTAGAAAGCCATAGGTATCCAAATGCTTAACTAAACTAGGCCCACATAAGGGAATTAAATATAAAATATAAGCCCAAATCTTACACAAACTAGGCCCAATTGTAAACTTCTGCGTGCATGCACGCTCCTTCTCACACATATCATATAGAGATTTCTAGTCTCTTTCTAACATTTCCAAGTGACAAATTTAACTTCACCTTGTTGACACACAGTGCTGGTTCCAAGGGTTGCTATGGTGGTGGTGGCGGCGGCGGTAATCATTGTGGTGACATCTTATTCTTAACCCTTCTCCATTCACTCGAAATCCCAATCCCCCCACACTCTCTTCTTCATTGTTTTCCTTAAGAACCACCACCAGCTCCTCCTCCTCCTTTTCTCCTTTCTCTTCCTCCAAATATTCTTCTTGTTCTGGCTGCTCGTACTCTTTTTCAACAGCTGTAGATTCTTCATCTTCAACAAAATGTAACTGCAACCTTCCATCTTGTCGGGAGGCACGTAAAACCTCATGCCTATCAATCCTAACCTCTGTCAATTCAAGCCTTCCATCTTTTCTCACTGGCCTGAGGAAAAATTTAGGTTGACCATGATGGTTTAAAGAAGAAAGGGGTGGCGGAAACTACTTGGCTTCTTTTTTCTCACCAAATTCTCTCCATTTAACTTTATTTATTGTTGATATTTCCCTTGAACATAACTCAATATCATCATCGAACCTTATTTCATCAGAGCTCTCAAACCCTAGACCCTCAGTACAAGACATCAAACCGTGATCAACACCACCACCAGTATCATAAAGGAATCCGATCCCATCATGTCCCTTTTTAAAGATAGATATTATGGCTGGCGGTGGTGGCGAGGAAGGTGGGGTGATTAAAGGTGTGTAGGATTTGATAGCTGTTGATTCAAGAATGTTTGGTGTTTTATGGATACTTTCACATGCTGTTGCAGCTATTAACCCCAGCCCTCCTGAAGTACAAGCACCTTGACATTTGCAGAAAGGCTTTCCAGAACCGATAGCACTAACACTAATATTGGGACGATTGGTAAGATCTAAAAACGAATGAACACTTTTCTTGCAAAAGCTCATCATGATATATTGATTATATAATGTTTCTGAGAAGAAAGTATATATATATATAGTTCTGTAAGCGGATGAGCACGAAGGGAAAGAAAGAAACTTGAGGGATGGAAGTGAAAAGTTACAGAAAATCCTGAGGCAGGATGAGGGTAGAACTGATAGGTGGATTAGTGATAGAGGTTAACGGAGCCTGGTCCCACGTAAGATGGCCTAAGACTTCGTTCAGATTTTGCTAGCTTCTCCTCTCCCCACACTCTTCTTTGTTTTTTCGATGGGGTTGGCAATTCTGAAAGTGATAGATATGGCCATGGTCGTGTCAGCTGCCTGGCTAAACGGTCGGCCTAATCATTTCCAATCCGAGAGAAAACACCTCCACGTATTGATATCTTTGACTGATGATTTCATATCCCACGTTCTTGTTTATGAATCGAATCTTAAGAGAAACTGTAGAAAAAATAATGGTATAGTGCCAATACGATGATGGATATTTATTGTGGCCTTCGATTTGATGGGTGAAAATTCAGAGCAGAACATTCTTATCATCTAAAATAAAATAAAATATTATCATGGATTATTATAATTAGTACCCTAAAGATCTATCAACTTTGAAATAAATTATGAGTTGTTGTGTCACAGGCATGAAATGGTTTAGGCTTACTGTTATTAACTCTTGCTTGGTTGCTAATTCGGTGATTCGTATTCCTGAAAATCAGGATATATATTTATCAAATTAAATAAGAATTCATTTCGTTAAATTTAATATTATTAAGATATTATCTGACCTAAAAACTAAAATTGATAGGTAAAGTTCCAGAATATAATTTATATTATTTCTTTCATACCTCATCAAGTAAAAGATTTTTGGACTTGAAACTTGCACAAACCCACACTAACTTGTATTTGGTTTTTATCAAATAAAATGAGGGTGGTGAAATTAAAATTCGTGATTATCAAGACAACAAGTCTCTGATACTATATTAAATAATCATTTCACCTAAAAACATAAACTAACAAATAAAATTTCAAAATATAATTTATATTATTTCTAGATTATATAATTTTCTTTTTGTTTTTTTTGTAAACAACATAGTTTTCATTATTATGGAATGTGTACGTGATTTGGAGTTTTTTTTTTTTTTTGTATCGTGAGGAAATCTTGTGAAATAATTAGTACATATATGGATCGACAACAATATGTGCAGGTCGGTTTGACAAATTTGCTTTTGTCTCATTCAAGTTAGGTTCGAGAAATATTAGGCTGATGTTGCCTGATTATCAAAACAAATCATTAGGAAATTCGAATTTCAACTGTGGTCAGAGTCTTTGCAAGAGAATCATGTGACTTCCATTAAGCGGCTCTTTGGGCCATGACTACTTCTAAAAGACACAAAACTAGCCACCTTCTTACTTTTTTTTCTTCTTCATTTGAATGTAACACCAATATTTTATATATATATATATATATATATATATATATATATATATATATATATTTTATTAATATAGATATCTGGGCTAACTTGTATGTATCTCGACTAAATATATGGATCTGGGCTAACTTGTTTGAGAAGAGTGTCTCTAGCCGTTTTGAGTTTCTGAAGAGAGTCCCTCATGTCAGCTCGCTGATCAGGAGAATCGACCGTGCAGGATAGCCCAACACCAAGGACAGAAATCAAGCATTCATGCTGTTTTTCAGGGCTTGTGAATCGAGCGTCTGACTGAAAATCTTGGATCGACAAGAGTAGCTCAGGGTCCACCACTTGTTCTATGTTGGCAGGAAAAGCTGATTGAACCCACTTGATTATGCTTAAACCTCCAGAAAAGGCTTCGTGTGTCGGGCTCCTCCCTGTGAACAGCTCGAGCAGCATAACTCCATAGCTGTATACATCTCCCGAAGTTGAAGGCTGCAGTCCTAAACCATATTCTGCAAAGAATATGTCCATACATTTCAAATGCAATAAAGTAAAAGAACTGTATAAACACAAGTGATGATCTATGGACCCAGTGTTCAAATAACAATTTGAGATGCCGAGATCAAGTTAATTTGCTAACCTGGAGGAATGTATCCTATAGAGCCCCTGAGGCCACCTGTGGAAGTTATTGATTGCTGATCAACTCCACTCTCTGCCAGCAATTTAGCCAAACCGAAGTCTCCCACCTTTGCAGTCATGTCTTTGTCAAGTAAAAAGTCATGCAAAATATTTAATTTAGATCATGACACACGATGAACTTAGAGAGAGCAATTTGAAGAAATCAAAAACCAATACTTTTTAAAACAAATAAAAAAACTAATATTTTTAATGCAAAACGTTAAGATTGCATGACACTGAATCCATGAAGCTGAAAAAAATGCCGGTGAAAATAAAATAAAATAAAAATCATAGGGCAAACAAAAAATTTTAATTGGAGGGTTAAATTGAATTGAAAAATAAATTTAATAAAAAAAAATAAAAAATAAGGATGAAATTAAAAACAAAATAAGAAGCAACGATTTTGATATAAGGATCAAATTGAAAGCCAAAAAACCTTTAACAAAAGATCCAAAAAAATCTAAAGAATAAAAATAAAAATTAAAAAAAATATGAGAAATTGTAATCGAAGAACTAATTAAAAACACATTTATATAAAGAAATCAGAATAAAATAAAAAATAAAAAAAAGACTGGAATTAAAAAATAAAAACAGAGACGAAAATCATGCAATTTAATTGGCAGGAGAGAAAAGAAAAAGGGTAAAAGGAATCGGAATTTTCTAGTTTTCCTTTCCGAGTGATTCTCTGAGCATGGAGACTGTCCTTGTTTTTTCGGATAAGATGTTCTTCTTCTTCCCGAGTTTCCATAAGTCGCTTGTTCAGGGCATCCCTTTCCGCTCTAAGCCTGGTAATCTTCTGGTAAGATCTTCATCTGACATATCCAGCTCGGTAAGTCCCTTTTTGTGATCTTCAATTTTCTGCTCAATGTAGAGTTGAATGATTTTTCTTTTCGCAGTGGATTTAGAAAAGAGCAGTTCTTTAAATTCTTCAAACTGGATAGGGCTACTTGTGCTGGGGATTTCGTTAAGAGCTCCTTTAACAAAATCTGCAGAACACCTGTTCACCTTAAAGCTCGCACCATGGGACTTGAGAGTTTCAGAATGCTCAGAATTTCACCAATTTATTGCATGTAATTCACTGTTTATTTTATATTCATAAATAAAAAAGATACAATAATTTTAAGAGAAACTTGATGCATAAACTTATGTTTATAAAAAAATGAAATAAAAATTTAATATACTCAGTAAAACAATGTCGTTAAGCTGAACACCATCTTTATATTCTAGCTATGGCTGATGTTTTTCCAGGGATTTGAGTAATTAACGCTGATTGTATTTCTTCTAATGTCCTTCCCTTCGTCTCTGGCACCAACTTCCACACGAATAAAATAGTTAAAGCACACATTCCACTGAAGATGAAGAAGGTCCCTGCAAGAAATATCCTGCACAGAATTTTAATGAAAAAACTTCGAGCAATTTGTGTGTGGATGTGGCGGTGAGAGAGGGAAGGGGATGACTCACCAGCTGAACTCCACTCCAGCATGAAGTTAAATGTGTACGTCACAACCCAAGAACTAGCGCAACTGGTTAGAACCACTAGGCTTCCTGCTGATGCCTTAACATTTACAGGAAATAACTGCAGTGAAAACGCAAGCTTAAGTTCAATTTATAAGCCTTTTTTTACCTTTTCAATCTATTTTTTCTATTATAAATAGATATTTGAGCCTTGTAACATTAAGGTTACGGCTTGTCTACTTGGTTTAAACTATGCTCGGCTTGAAAAGGCATAAAAAATGATGGGTTTTTTTAGCCAAACGTAGTTTGAAACACGGCATTGCTGCAGTAGACAGAGAGAAAAAAGGTTGGTGCTGTGTGGGTTATGGTTTCTCTTAGGTGTTACTCTTGTTAGCGTATGGTATATCGTATGCATAGGTGAGAGTATGCATACGCTAGGAATTTCTCTTGGGTATAAATAAGAGGCGCGTGTATGGTATGGGACAAGCTGAAATCAACAATAACAAACAATTTGAAAATTCATCCTTCCCTCCAAATACTCTGTCTCTTTCTCTGCTCAATTCTTCTCTTCTCTGTGAAAATACTTCACATATCTGTTAATCTTTACAACTCTCTTATATTTATGTGCTCAGCATATAAAGAGAGAGGAGATGATCAAGAAGGTAAGCTATTTTGTGGAGGAGGAGGAGGAGGAGGAGGAGGAGGTGGGTTCTACATTCTTAAGGATTTTTAGCTTACAATAATTATACGATATAAATTGATAGAATTAAGCACGAAAATACTGATTGCAACTTAAGTATCATATTTTTTATTGATTTATAAAACCCATATTGTCATTTTTCGAATGAAATACTTTACACTAAAAAAGGCATATTTTTTAACCATTTTTAATGTGCAAAATAAATAAGTCCAGGAATAACAATTAGGACAGGACAGGACAGAGAGTGAACCAGCTAAATATCTAGAAATTAACTCGTCATGCTGCTGTCGCCAATTCCAGCTTCCAAGTCAAGATCTGGTTCGTGGTCAAGCGGTGGTCTGAGAAGAGTGTCTCTAGCCATTTTGAGCTTTTGAAGAGAGTCTCTCATGTCAGCACGCTGATCAGGAGAATCAACCGTGCAGGATAGCCCAACACCAAGGACAGAAATCAAGCATTCCTGCTGTTTTCCAGGGCTTGTGAATCGAGCGTCGGGCTGAAAATCTTGGATCGACAAGAGTAGCTCAGGGTCCACCACTTGTTCTATGTTGGCCGGAAAAGCTGATTGAACCCACTTGATTATGCTTAAACCTCCAGAAAAGGCTTCTTGTGTCGGGCTCCTCCCTGTGAACAGCTCGAGCAGCATAACTCCATAGCTGTATACATCTCCCGAAGTTGAAGGCTGCAGTCCTAAACCATATTCTGCAAAGAATATGTCCATACATTTCAAATGCAATAAAGTAAAAGAAATGTATAACCACGAATCGGTTATATTATAATATAAATCATATTGGGAGGTCTTATCTAATAGTTTAAGTTCTTAGATGAGATAATTCCTTCATACAGTATTGAAGTCTTGGTGATTTAGCGGTCACGAGTTCGAATCTTACCACCCTCATTCTATTTGATAAAAATCAAATACAAGATATAGTGGGTTTCTGTGCAAGTTTTTTCCACTTGAGGATGTGTGATAGAGAATAATATAAATTATATTATGAGACCTCACCTAATAACTTAAATTTTTAGGTGAGATAATTCTTTAACAAAATAATCAATGACACCGTGTTCAAATAACAATTCGAGATTCCGAGATCAAGTTAATTTGCTACCTGGAGGAATGTATCCTATAGAGCCCCTGAGGCCACCTGTGGAAGTTATTGGTTGCTGATCAGCTCCTCTCTCTGCCAGCAATTTAGCCAAACCGAAGTCTCCCACCTTTGCAGTCATGTCCTTGTCAAAAAGAACATTACTTGGTTTCAAATCACAGTGCACTACTGGAATTTCACAGTCATGGTGAAGGTAATCCACAGCGCAAGCAACATCGATTGCCACGTTTAACCTCTCCAAAATATTCAGCAAGCCTCCATCTAATCGCCTTTTGCTTCCCTTAATCCATTCTTCCAAGCTCCCGTTATGCATGTAATCATAAACCAAAGCCACAAATTGGAAACCCCTAACATCTATACTTGAGCACGAGGTGACGAGTTTAATAAGATTACGATGCCTTGCATTCTTCAGAGCCTCACACTCAGCCAAAAAACTTTTCCAGGATCCATACTTCTCGCTGTCAAGAACCTTAACAGCTACAGCAGTCCCATCTCCAAGCTCAGCTTTGTAGACTGACCCAAAACTGCCCTTCCCTATCAGATTTCCAGTGTCAAAACTCCCAGTTGCTTTACGAAGTTCTCTATAGGTGATTGTGGGATGCTGCAGCTTAATTGAATTTGCCCTTGGCATAATTTTCCCTTTTCTTTTTCTTACACACAGCAAAAATGCTATCACTGAGCATACTGCAACTGCGGCTATGCTGGCAATGACAATATAAATTGCAGTGGATGTTCTTTCCCCATGTTGATTGTTCCAGCAAGTTAAATCCAAGCACAGCTTCGAATTCCCTTCCACGTGAATTCTGGAGAGATTTGTAAAGGCTCCTTCCTTGGGAAGAAGTCCTTCAAGGTCGTTGAATGAGAGGTTCAACAACTGAAGGGCCTGTAACTTCTCAAGGTTATCGGGTATCGTGCCTGATATTTGGTTCGAAGAGAGGTCAAGGATCTCCAAACCCTTCACGTCGCCTAGAGTAGCTGGAATGGCTCCAGAGAACATATTGTCGTCCATGAATAACCTCTCCAAACTCTTCCAGCTTCCAATTGTAGCTGGGATGCTTCCAGTCAAATGATTGTGAGAAAAATCAACAGCGGCAACATTTTCGAGCCCCTTGATCTCTTGAGGCAAAGAACCTGTTAGCTGGTTACTGGACAGGTTCAGAGTTTTACTCAAACTGGAGAGACTGATAACTTCTTTTGGTATGCTTCCGTTAAGCCTGTTCCTGGAGAGATCAATGGATACGAGTTGCTGGAAATTAACAAAGGTTGTGGGCATGCTTCCTACCAACTCGTTAGCAGATAGATCAATTACATTCAGTTTCTGGAGCTTTCCAAGGAAGTTTGGAATTCTGCCCGATATCTTATTTGCAGCCAAATGCAACTCTTGAAGATTTGTAAGCTCGCCGATTTCTGGTGGAATTTCACCAGAAACATAATTATAGCTTATATTTAGCAACGCCAAGCTTCTAAGATGTCTGATTGAGGCAGGTATCCTTCCATATATTCTATTCCCTCCCAAGTATAAACTTCGAAGGGAACTCGAGAGATTTCCAATGGATTCCGGAATGGGACCCTCCAGAAGATTGCCGTCAATGGCAAGATAGTAAAGATGGCTACTGTTTACGAGAGAAGTGAGAAAATTGAGACCCTCATCACCAGAGCCAGAACTCTTTATCTGATTGTAGCCAATATTATACGTTTGCAATTCAGGAAGATTCCCAAGTCCTGCTGGCACATATCCACTCAGAAGATTGAAGGACATGCGGATGCTCTGTATGTTTGTAACATTATGCAAAGACCTTGGAATTGAACCAGTAAATTTGTTAAAGCAAAAAATGAAGTTCAAAAGATTTGGGAGTCTATCTCCAACATCATCTGGGATTTCACCTCGCAGTTGGTTTGAAGCGACAGCAAGGATAACCAAAGAAGAAATGTTGTACAGGGATAGAGGAACACTGCCGGTGAGATTATTGACACTAAGGACAAGATGTTTTAGATTCTTAAGACGACCAAAATCGGCAGGGATCAGTCCTCCAAGATTATTGGTGGCTAAATTTAGGGTGAGAAGAGAGGAAATGTTTGCAAAAGATGGTGGAATCGTACCCGAGAGATTGTTCCCCCCCAACGTGAGGATTTCAAGCCTTTTTAGGCTGCTAAGTTCCTCAGGAATTGCTCCTGAGATCTCATTTTGCATCAGGTCCAGGATCTGGAGATTTAAGCACGTAGTTAGGTTCAAGGGTATTGGACCAGTGATGCTGTTAAAGCTCATATTAAGGACGCTCAAACGGGAAAGAGAACCAATTTGATCAGGAATAACCCCTGTAAACTGGTTCTCTTGTAGATGGAGTGATCGAAGGAAGGATAGGTTTCCGATATGTGGGCTGACGGAACCTTTTAATCTAAGGCCAGACAAATCAAGGCCGATGACTCTTTGTTTCACCTGGTTGCAGCTAACACGAGTCCAGTTACAGGGACTGGAGTTGCTGCTCCATGAGGAAAGGGTATTTGAAGGATCAATGGTTACCTGAGATTTAAACGAAAGCAGTGCTTTTTTGTCTGTGTAAAGGCCCAAAGCAGCTGCTTTCACCACTGGAAGTGCACTTTGTGATGATAATAAAAAAACAAAAACAGCTACACAACGACAAAACAAAATGAAAGCCATAAGTTTCTGTTTCTTGAGGGCACTAAAAAACGAAGAAAACAGTCTGAAAAATATCAGGTTTCTGAGACAAGGAACAATGAGGTTATCGTACATTTAAGAAACAAGATTTCGAGATTTTCTAACCACTGGACCGAGCCCGAAAGGCTGGCTCAGAGACCACTCGAAATGTCAAATACGAATGACTAAAACGCTTTATTTGAGAGGCTGTTCGGATTGTTATTTATGTCCAAGTCAATAAGGGAGGTAGCTCGGTGGAAATGTCTCTGCTCATGGCAGTTTCCATTGATCCCACTCAATGGAATGAAGGTCCGTCCATTCCCTCACTGACACTGTTATGGTCAACATTTCACCAGGTCCATGCTGACACTGTTCAGTTGGGGACCATCCATGAGATAAGTCAATAATAGTGGGCAGCTAGCTAGCGGTCAAGTTATCTACAATCTGCACTTGAAGTGGTTAGCGGTCTTGAAGTGGTTAGCGGTCAAGTTATCTACAATCTGCACTTGAAGTGGTTAGCGGTCAAATGGTTTTGACATCTCAACCCATTTGAAGAAACTCATTATTCTTAGGACAAAGCGTGCAAAGTAATCTCTCATCTAAGATAGTCTTAAAACACCTTTTATTTGCATCCAGTTTTACAGTAAGTTTTAATATTGTTTTTGAAAAAAATTTAAAAAACTTATATTTTATTTTATAAAATTTGATTTTTTAGATTTTTTCCACGTGCGGCTGATATTAAAAATAATTTTTAAAAATAAAAAAATATTATTTTCATATATTTTTAAATGAAAAATATCTAAAATAATAACAGTTAATACATCGGTGCACGTGCCAAAACAATTGTAATAAAACTTGGTAATGCGTGGCAAAATGGTGACCAAATACTCTACCAGATCTTGAAACATTTGTGGAGAGAGAGAGTGAACGTTGATAATTAAAATAATATCTTGAAAAACTCATCACGAACTAAACGTTTTTTTTTTTAAAAAAACGTATAAATTAAAATGTCATGCAAAACATTTAATTTAGATCATGACACACGATAAACTTAGAGAGAGAAATTTGAAGAAATTAAAAACTAATATTTTTAATGCAAAACGTTAAGATTGCATGACACTGAATCCATAAACCTGAAAAAAATGCCGGTGAAAATAAAATAAAATAAAAAATCATAGGGCAAACAACATTTTTTAATTGGAGGGTTAAATTGAATTGAAAAATAACTTTAATAAAAATAAATTAAAAAATAAAGATGAAATTGAAAACAAAATAAGACAGCAACGATTTTGATATAAGAGTCAAATTGAAAGCCAAAATACCTTTAACAAAAGAGCCAAGAAAATCTAAAGAATAAAAATAAAAATAAAAAAAATATATGAGAAATTGTAATTGAAGAACTAATTAAAAACACATTTATAAAAAGAAATCAGAATAAAATTAAAAATTAAAAAAGACTGAAATTAAAAAATAAAAACAGAGACGACAATCATGCAATTTAATTGGCAGGAGAGAAAGAAAAAGGGTAAAAGGAATCGGAATTTTCTAGTTTTCCTTTTCGAGTGATTCTCTGAGCATGGAGACTTTCCTTGTGTTTTTGGAGAAGATGTTCTTCTTCCTGAGTTTCCAAAAGTCGCTTGTTCAGGGAATCCTTTTCTGCTCTAAGCCTGGTAATCTTCTGGTAAGATCTTCATCTGAAATATCCAGCTCGGTAAGTCCCTTTTTGTGATCTTCAATTTTCTGCTCAATGAAGAGTTGAATGATTGTTCTTTTCGCAGTGGATTTAGAAATAAATAATAATTTTTTTCATAATAAATAAGCTTTTTTTTTATGCTTTTAGGTGCTTTTGTAAATTACTTTTAGCTTGAAAAAACATCAAATTAATGCTTTCTTTTAGTGTTTTGTAATGATTTTGCTGTTTTTGATGTAAAAATAAGAATTAAGCGAATGTTAAAGTGTAGAATTGAGAGACCATTAAGCTAACTAGTCATATTTAATCATATATTGCACATCACCAAATCCTTCATGATTATTTTTTTTTTATTGAAGAAATTATGAGTTAAAGAGTTTCTCTGTTTCTTATTATGTACAGCAGAATTACACAAATTTAATATATAGAGAAATCTAGTATCGAAATCTATCTCCAGCTGTTGTTTCTAATTACAATTCTACTACGATAGAAATCCTATCAGTAGCAGGATGAACAAGGTCTTCCCATGAAACACGACTGTTGGCTGCTGCTGCTTTATTCTTATCTGTTATTGATTCCATAATATGCAGGACACCAGGACATCATGCAATGCAGGAACTGATATGCAGGGCATCACAGCAGTCTTATCTCCAATATTTATTGTGTTCATCTCTTCTTGTGTTTTGGTAGAAAGAGAGAGAAGATGTAGGCGAGCTATTTTACAAAGAGAGCAATAAGTGAGAAAGAAAGAAAGAAGAAAAGGTTGGGGTTATGGTTTTTCTGAGTTATATTCTCGTGTTGAGCATATAAAGAGAGGAGATGATCAAGAAGGTAAGCTATTTTGTAGAGGAAGAACGGGAGGAGAAGGTGGGGGGTTCTACATTTTTAAGGATATTTAGCTTACAATAATTAAACGATATAAATTGATAGAATCAAGCACGAAAATACTAATTACAACTGAAGTATCATAATTTTTTTAATTTATAAAACCCATAGTGTCATTTTTCGAATGAAATACTTTACAGTAAAAAAGGCATATTTTTTAACCATTTTTTAATGTGCAAAATAATAAATAAATAGATACGATTGCTTAAAAAGCATAAACTAATAAACTAATAGGATCCACAACATGATGGGCCAGGAATAACAATTAGAAGCAAGAACAGAACAGAACAGAGAGTGAACCAGCTAAATATCTAGAATCTCTTCATGCTGCTTTGGCCAATTCCAGCTTCCAAGTCAAGATCTGGTTTGTTGTCAAGCGGTCGTTTGAGAAGAGTGTCTCTAGCCGTTTTGAGTTTCTGAAGAGAGTCCCTCATGTCAGCTCGCTGACCAGGAGAATCCACCGTGCAGGATAGCCCAACACCAAGGACAGAAATCAAGCATTCATGCTGTTTTTCAGGGCTTGTTAATCGAACGTCTGACTGAAAATCTTGGATCGACAAGAGTAGCTCAGGGTCCACCACTTGTTCTATGTTGGCAGGAAAAGCTGATTGAACCCACTTGATTATGCTTAAACCTCCAGAAAAGGCTTCGTGTGTCGGGCTCCTCCCTGTGAACAGCTCGAGCAGCATAACTCCATAGCTGTATACATCTCCCGCAGTTGATGGTTCCAATCCTAAACCATATTCTGCAAAGAATATGTCCATACATTTCAAATGCAATAAAGTAAAAGAACTGTATAAACACAAGTGATGATCTATGGACCCAGTGTTCAAATAACAATTTGAGATTCCGAGTTCAAGTTAATTTGCTACCTGGAGGAATGTACCCTATAGAGCCCCTGAGGCCACCTGTGGAGGTTATTGGTTGCTGATCAGCTCCTCTCTCTGCCAGCAATTTAGCCAAACCGAAGTCTCCCACCTTTGCAGTCATGTCTTTGTCAAAAAGAACATTACTTGGTTTCAAATCACAGTGCACTACTGGAATTTCACAGTCATGGTGAAGGTAATCCACAGCGCAAGCAACGTCGATTGCCACGTTTAACCTCTCCAAAATATTCAACAAGCCTCCGTCTAATCGCCTTTTGCTACCCTTAATCCATTCTTCCAAGCTCCCGTTATGCATGTAATCATAAACCAAAGCCGCAAATTGGAAACCCCTAACATCTATAATTGAGCACGAGGTGACGAGTTTAATAAGATTTCGATGCCTTACATTCTTCAGAGCCTCACACTCAGCCAAAAAACTTTTCCAGGATCTATACTTCTCGTTGTCAAGAACCTTAACTGCTACAGCAGTCCCATCTCCAAGTTCAGCTCTGTAGACTGACCCAAAACTGCCCTTCCCTATCAGATTTTCAGTGTCAAAACACCCAGTTGCTTTACGAAGTTCTCTATAAGTGATTGTGGGATGCTGCAGCTTAATTGAATTCGCCCTTGGCATAATTTTCCCTGTTCTTTTTCTTACACACAGCAAAACTGCTATCACTGAGCATACTGCAACTGCGGCTATGCTGGCAATGACAATATAAATTGCAGTGGATGTTCTTTTCCCGTGTTGATTGTTCCAACAAGTTAATTCCAAGCAGAGCTTCGTATTCCCTTCCACGTGAATTCTGGAGAGATTTCTAAAGACTCCTTCATGAGGAAGAAGTCCTTCAAGGTCGTTGAATGAGAGGTTCAACAAGTGAAGGGCCTTCAACTTCTCAAGGTTATTGGGTATCGTGCCTGATATTTGGTTCGAAGAGAGGTCAAGGATCTCCAAACCCTTCACGTCGCCTAGAGTAGCTGGAATGGCTCCAGAGAACATATTGTCGTCCATGAATAACTTCTCCAAACTCTTCCAGCTTCCAATTGCATCCGGGATGCTTCCAGTCAAATGATTGTGAGAAAAATCAACAGTGGCAATATTTTCGAGCCCCTTGATCTCTTGAGGTAAAGAACCAGTTAGCTGGTTACTGGACAGGTTCAGAGTTGCACTCAACCTGGAGAGACTGAAAATTTCTTTTGGTATGCTTCCGTTGAGCCTGTTGCTGGATAGATCAATGGACACCAGTTGCTGGAAATTAACAAAAGTTGTGGGGATGCTTCCTACCAACTCGTTAGCAGATAGATCAATTACATCCAGTTTTTGGAGCTTTCCAAGGGAGTTTGGAATTCTGTCTGATATCTTATTTGCAGCCAAATGCAACTCTTGCAGATTTGTAAGCTCGCCGATTTCTGGTGGAATTTCACCAGAAATATAATTATAGCTTACATTTAGCAACGCCAAGCTTCTAAGATGTCCGATTGAGGCAGGTATCCTTCCATATATTCTATTCCCTCCCAAGTATAAGCTTCGAAGGGAATTCGAGAGATTTCCAATGGATTCCGGAATGGGACCCTCCAGAAGATTGCCGTCGATGGCAAGAAAGTTAAGATAGCTGCTGTTTACGAGAGAAGTGAGAAAATTGAGACCCTCATCACCAGAACTCTTTATCTGATTGTAGCCAATATTATACATTTGCAATTCTGGAAGATTCCCAAGTCCTGGTGGCACATATCCACTCAGACGATTGTGTGCCATACGGATGCTCTGTATGTTTGTAACATTATGCAAAGACCTTGGAATTGAACCAGTAAATTTGTTAAAGCAAAAATTGAAGTTCAAAAGATTGGGGAGTCTATCTCCAACATCATCTGGGATTTCACCTCGCAGTTGGTTTGAAGCAACAGCCAGGAAAGCCAAAGAAGAAATGTTGTACAGGGATAGAGGAACATTGCCGGTGAGATTATTGATACTAAGGTCAAGATGTTTCAGATTCTTAAGACGATCAAAATCGGCAGGAATCAGTCCACCAATATTATTGGTGGCTAAATCTAGGGTAAGAAGAGAGGAAATGTTTGCAAAAGATGGTGGAATCGTACCCGAGAGATTGTTTCCCCCCAGATTGAGGATCTCAAGGCTTTTCAGGCTGCTAAGTTCCTCAGGAATTGTTCCTGAGATCTCATTTTGCATCAAGTCCAGGATCTGGAGATTTAAGCACTTAGTTAGGTTCAGGGGTATTGGACCAGTGATGCTGTTAAGGCTCATATTAAGGACGCTCAAACGGGAAAGAGCACCAATTTGATCAGGAATAACCCCTGTAAACTGGTTTTGTTGTAGATGGAGTGAGCGAAGGAAGGATAGGTTTCCGATATGTGGGCTGATAGAACCTTTTAATCTAAGGCCAGACAAATCAAGGCCGATGACTCTTTGATTCACCTGGTTGCAGCTAACACGAGTCCAGTTACAGGGACTGGAGTTGCTGCTCCATGAGGAAAGGGTATTTGAAGGATCATTGGTTACCTGAGATTTAAACGAAAGTAGTGCTTCTTTGTCTGTGTAAAGGCCCAAAGCAGCTGCCTTCACCACTGGAAGTGCACTTTGTGATGATAATAGAAAAACTAAAACAGCTACACAACGAGAAAGCAAAATGAAAGCCATAACTTTCTGGTTCTTGAGGGCACTAAAAAACGAAGAAATCAGTCTGAAAAATTTCGGGTGTCTGAGACGACGAACAATGAGGTTATCGTACATTTAAGAAACAAGATTTCAAGATTTTCTAACCCTGGACCGAGCCCAGAGGCTGGCTCGGAGACCACTCGAAATGTCAATACGATTGACTAAAACACTTTCTTTGAGAGGCTGTTCGGATTGTTATTGATGTCCAAGTCAATAGGGTAGGTAGCTCGGTTGAAATGTCTCTGCTCATGGCAGTTTCCATTGATCACCCCCCTCAATGGAAATAAGGTCCGTCCATTCTCTCGCTGGATACGTCACCTCTCATTCGAAATTTCACCTATCGTCCTAGTTTCTAACTATCCAAAAATATTAATTTAAAGTAAGAAAATATTTTAAAATTCTCATAAACATGAAAAATATATATAGTAAGAACAATGCTTCAATTATCAACAATTGTTCTTAAAGATAATTAATTATGTTTTCTTTGTAGGGTTTACATTTAACTCTAGTAAATTAAAGGGTTGCTTTTTTTCCAGTGTTTTTAGATATTTTGATGTGGTGATATTAATAATAATTTTAAAAATATATTATTTTAATATATTAATAAATGAAAAGAACTTTAAAAACATAATTGCAACTACACTTTCAGATACCCTCTAAAGCTATGAATGTTTTTGTTACGGGGCTTAAAATTCTCTTCTGCTATGTTAAGAAGAATATATATTTTTTTTAAACTATAACTTTTAAATATATCATAATTAATACCATATACACTAAATCTCACCGTACTTTAAATTTTTTTCCTATCTTTGAAATTATTCATCATATAATAACCTTGACATTGCATGTGAGTTAATAAATTAAATATCCTACTAGAAAATAAATACCAAATAAAAAGGAGCCATTAAATAAATATCATATAAAAAGGAGACATGATATTAGCAGGTAAAATAACGAATATTTAAATATACATTATTAAATGGCAATCCGAAGAGGTGGTTTAGCTGATAACATATCAGTAGGTGTTTGGGAATGATGTAATGATTCTTTTTTAAAATACTTTTTTTATTTAAAAATATATTAAAATAATATTATCACTAACACATGACTTGCCCGATGAGCCACAAGTGTTTTCTTTAGTCTGTTTTTCTTGAGGCTCGTGGGAACAGGATGTTCCTCCAACTTGTTCCCCTGCTTTGCCTCTTCTTCATAGACTTGTGTGTTCCGAGAAATTGATTTGAATTCATATCGGTCTCTCAACCAACTACTGAATTAGGGCAATTTCTTGTTTTTAGCATTTTTTTTATAAAAAAATTGGCTATTTAAAGTTGCCAAAAACACAAATAAATTAGTGAAAAACCACAAATATAATTTTTATTTGAATAGTGTATATATATAGTTTTTTTGTATATGTGCTCCAATGGTAAAAACTATTTTGGAGAGCTATTTTTTTATATTATTTAAAATATAATGCAATTATTTTATATATAGTTTAATTATACAATTAATTATACAATTAATAGGAATAAATTATATAATTATTTTTAAAAAACCCTCTAACAATATAATTATTAATTGTGTATATAAATTTTTACTCTTGTTGAGGTATTTTTAAATAAAAACAAAAAAAATATATTTTTGATATAGTTACATTATTTTCTAATATATATATATATATATATGTGTGTGTGTGTGTGTGTGTGTGTGTGTGTGTGCGTGTGTGTGCGCGCGCGCGCGTGCTGACGTGGTCATTTTGCCTTCTCCTGCAAAAGAAGGTGTTTTTACCTTTACTTTTGACACTCCCACTGGAGTATCCAAAATTACACAGAACAAGTTAAAGAATTCATTTTTTTATTTTTAGCTCTCCAAATACCTTTATCATTGCAGTTGCTCTAAGAAGGTGGTCTTAAAATCAAGGTTGTCAATACCATTCTGGTTTTTCTATTGGTACGGAACGTTTCAGTTTTGGTGCATTTCGGCATACCATTTCGGGGGTGTACTGCTCATATATAATTAATTATATATATATATGAAAAAAATTAAAATATTAATTTAGCAAGCATAATTAAAATTTAAGATAAATTAACTTTAAATTATACAATACAAACACAAAATCAAACAAATATAATATCAAAATTAGAAAAAAATTACAAATTAATCAAAATAAAGAAGATTTTAAGGTCAGAATGGCACACCTGGAACGGAACCGAGACGTTCTGGCCAGGATTTGGCTGGAATTTCCGAAACGAGCCAAAATTAAAATCGAGATGAAAACGACGCCGTTTTATATCGGTTTTGTTAATGGAACGAAATGTTCTGGTCGTTCCGGGCGGAACGGAACAGAATTGACAACTCTGCTTAAAATACCTTCCATTTATTACATCGGCGCGTGTGCCAAAACTTGGGAACGCATGGCAAAATGGTAATTAAGCACTCTACCCGATCCGAGTGAATATTGATAATTAAAATAATATCTTGAAAAACTCATCCCCAGCAAAACATTTTTAAAAAACAAAATTATAATTTAAAAAGCCATGCAAAACATTTAATTTAGATCATGATACGCGATAAACTTAGAGAAAGAAATTTGAAGAAATCAAAAACTAATTAAAAAAAAATCACAAAATTAATATTTTTAATACAGAACTTTAAGATTGCATGACACTGAATCCATAACAAATTAAATATTAAAAAAAATCAATCACGTAAAAACATAACAAATTAAATGTTAAGAAAACAATCAATCACACAAATAACCTGAAAAAAATGCCAGTGGAAATAAAATTAAAAAAAAAATGATTGTTTTTTTAATGGGAGAGTTAAATTGAGGAAAATAACTTTAATAAAAAAATAAATTAAAAAAATAAAGATAAAATTGAAAACAAAATAAAACAACAAAAACTTTGGTTTAAGCAAGAAATTGAAAGCCAAAAAACCTTTAACAAAAGATCTAAAGAAAAAAAATCAAAATATTAAGTACTAAAATTAAAAAAAAAATTGTATTAAAAAACAATTTTTAAGAAATCGGAATAAAATTAAAAATCAAAAGAATAAAGCTGAAATTAAAAAAAAAACAGAGAGGACAACCATGCAATTTGCTTGTTCAGGGCAACCTTTTCTGCTGCAAGCCTGGTAATCTTCTGGTAAGATCTTCATCTGAAATATCCAGTTAAACAATGTCGTTAAGCTGAACACCATCTTTACATGTTATCTATGACTGAATTTTTTCCAGGGATTTGAGTGATTAATGTTGATTGTATTTCTTCTAATGTCCTTCCCTTCGTCTCTGGCACCAACTTCCACACGAATAAAATAGTTAAAGCACACATTCCACTGAAGATGAAGAAGGTCCCTGCAACAAATATCCAGCACAGAATTTTAATGAAAATTACTGAGCAATTTGTTTGTGGATGTGGCGGTGAGAGGGGATGACTCACCAGCTGAACTCCACTCCAGCATGAAGTTAAATGTGTACGTCACAACCCAAGAACTAGCCCAGCTGGTTAGAACCACTAGGCTTCCTGCTGATGCCTTAACATATACAGGAAATATCTGCAGTGAAAACGCATGCTTAAGTTCAATTCATAAACCTTTTTTTTTTCCTTCTCAATCTATTTTTTCTATTATAAATAGATATTTGAGCCTTATAACATTAAGGTTACGGTTTGTCTACTTGGTTTAAACAATGTTTGGCTTGAAAATGCATAAAAAATGATGGTTTTTTTAGCCAAACGTAGTTTGAAACACGGCATTGCTGCAATAAACAAACGGGCACTAAGTACCTCTGCCATTATAACCCAAGGTATTCCTGACATGCCTATGGCGAAACCGATGCCAAAACCCTGGTCATAGAATAAGTCAATGAGCACATTTCTGTGTAAGAAAATAAAAGCAGAACAAATTAATACAGGTACTCAAGTATGAGCTTATGTTCATTAATCTAAAGATGGGTTTAGAATTTTTTGGAGAAAAAACTTAGGATTTTTGGTAGTTTTCCAGGCTAGATCAAATACCAATATGCCAACCAAAGTCAATATTGGAGTGAGCTCTTTCAGGTTGTGGGATTCCTGCTTATTAAACACAAGGAAGAAGGATGCATTATACGAAAACAAATATAGAAAAAGAAGAGGGTTTATGAAAGGATATATACTTAACCATTTTTAGGTCAAATTACCTGGAAGCAAAACGATAATCCTACAAGGAACAAGCATAAGCATGATGTGGTAGCTGAAACCTGCAAATTATGTTGATAATTTGGTTACCACCTTGATTATCGACATCAGAATTAAAGGAAACTGTTGCCCTTTCGAGTTCTAACCATAAGAAGTGTCCGTCTTCCGAATGAATCCATTAACAGTACAGTTGCAATAGATGTTGGAATCTGCAATAGACTAGCTACTGTCATTAAGATATAAACAAAGCAAAATAAACAAAATAAATTCATGTATCTACCTGTAAAAGAGCAAAAATTATAGGTCCAGAAGAGGTTGAAACATCTAGGGAAAACCACACAGGAATCAATATTATGTCTTCCTTTTTCACAATATAGCAGGTGAACTCAAGGGATTCATGTTTATATTTCAGTCAGAACTTACTGGCTTTAGCAAATATGGTACCAAGATAATATGACACTGCACTATTTCCTCCAAATGTTTGTAGTAATATCAGCCCCACTCCAACCTAAGCCAATCGGAAAATTCAAATTAAACATGTAGTTAGACAAAAAAAAAAATGAAGATATATGTAAAGTCGATACCTTATTCAAGACTTACAATGATTACATAAGCATATCTCCTCTGGAACAACTCTAAAGTTCTAGTTTCAGCTGAGGTCTGCTTCAAAATTTCTATAGCATCCTATAAAAAAACAAATGTTATCGAGCACAAAAATCATCTGGAAACCAAAATTATTAAACCCTGTCCAATGGGTTGAACTCGATCATGGGTTGAGAGTTACACTGATATCAACTGCTTCTTCAGAAATATCTGATTCTGTTCCCCTAAAACGCTGCAACGAAGCTTCGAACTCCTTTTGACGACCGAGTTTTGCCTGATGAAGAACATTGGCTCAAAATGGAACCTCTCTGTATACAACAACTGTAGCAACCATATCATACAACTAGACTCACCAGCCATCTCGGAGACTCTGGGACGAAAAATATGTTAGGACTGTTAATAAGCTGGTAGTAGTTAAGTCAGTTACAATAAGCAGTTAGTAGTTAATGGGTGTTAGTTACTGAGGTGGTTAGTTACTAAGTTGTTAAGTAACTAAACACTGTTATCATTCGGTTATGCATTCTGTTAAGTAGTTATAGGTGAGGCAGGAATCAATACATTGTAGTTACTATAAAAAGGGATTTCCCTCTCTATGAATAAATAGAGAGAACGTTTTCTGTAAACACTGATACAACATATGGTATCAGAGCCAAGAGTGGCCTGAGTTGGGAAAACGTGAAACACAGAGTGAGAAGAGTGTGAAAAAGTGCAGAAAACTGTGGGTGATTCACCGTGATTCTCAGCAAAGTGCGAGAGAAGGTGCTAGAGAGTGAATCGCAGCAAAGTGCGAGAGAAATTGCAGAAATTTATCGGTGATTGAGGGTGATATCAGTGAAGTGTGAAAATTGCAGTGCAAAGAGAAATTGCAGAAATTTATGGGTGATTAAGGGTGATTGTTCCTAGCGAAGGGTGAAAGAATTACAGAAATTGCAATTGATTCTCAGCAATTAGAGAAACTGTGGGTGATTGAGAAAACAGTGGGTAATTCTCAATCAAGCCAAGCGTGAATTAAAATGTCCTCATCTTCATCAGATCAATTTGTCACGGCATCAATTCCCAGGTTTAATGGGCATTATGACCACTGGTCAATGATGATGGAAAACTTTCTGAGAAGCAAGGAGATGTGGAATTTGGTGGAAGAAGGCATACCAACTCAGAAACAAGGGCAAGTTATGAGTGACAGCCAAAAGAAAATTGTCGAAGATTCAAAGCTCAGAGACTTGAAGATCAAGAACTACTTATTTCAAGCAATCGACCGAGAAATCATGGAAACAATTCTCGACAAAGGATCTGCAAAAGCCATATGGGAGTCAATGAGACAAAAGTATCAAGGATCAACAAAGGTGAGAAGGGCTCAATTGCAAGCACTGAGACGAGAATTTGAAGTGTTAAGCATGAAGGAAGGTGAGAAAGTAGACAAGTATGTATCAAGAACTCTGACCATTGTGAATAAAATGAAGGCTCATGGAGAACAAATGCAGCAAAGTACGGTTGTGGGTAAGATATTGAGGTCCATGACCAGCAAATTCAACTATGTAACTTGCTCAATCGAAGAGTCAAATGACCTGGACAGCTTGAGCATTGATGAACTTCATGGCAGTCTATTGGTACATGAGCTGAGAATGCAGGACTATAAGGAAGAAGAACATGCCCTAAAAATTGTTCAAGACAATCGGGTGTTTAGGGGAAGGGGCAGAGGAGTGTTTAGAGGAGGATTTCGAGGTAGAGGAAGAGGTAGAGAAAGGCAGCAACTGAACAAGGAGCTAATTGAGTGTTACAAATGTCACAAATTAGGACACTTCCAATTTGAATGCCCTGACTGGAAGGGAGCCTATTACGCAGAATTGGAAGAAGAAGATGAAATGCTGCTTATGGCTCATGTGGAGATGCAACATGCCACACGTAATGAGGTATGGTTCCTTGACTCCGGAAGTAGTAACCACATGACTGGTAATAGGAAGTGGTTTGTGAACCTAGATGAAGATTTTAGGCAGTATGTGAAATTGGGGAACAATGCTAGAATGAATGTCATGGGAATGGGAACAATTAGGATGGAAGTGAAAGGAATGATTCACACAATTACACATGTTTATTACTGCCCAAAACTGAAAAACAATCTCTTAAGTATTGGACAATTGCAAGAAAAGGGGATTGCAATACTTATAAAAAACAGCATGTGTAAATTGTTCCATTACTCTAGAGGTTTAATCATGCAAAGTGAAATGTCAACAAATCGCATGTTTGTAATAGTAGCTACTATGAACTCTAGAGAACATGATCATACTTGCTTTAAAACTATCTCTGAAAATGACACCCAACTGTGGCACTGCCGAATGGGGCACTTGAACTACAAAGGGTTGAGAACCCTCTATCATAGAAACATGGTGAAGGGTCTGCCACTGTTGAAAATCCCTGGAAAATTGTGTGAGGGGTGCTTGATGGGATAACAACACCGAGATCCCTTTCCAACCAAAAGTAAGTGGAGAGCAGACCATAGATTAGAGCTGGTGCATGCTGATATCTGTGGTCCAGTGACCCCCGAGTCGAACAATGGCAAGAGATACTTGATTACTTTCATAGATGACCTAACAAGAAAGACATGGGTGTTTTTCTTAACAAAAAAATCTGAGGCATTAAGAACATTCAAGGTCTTCAAGGCTCAAGTTGAGAAAGAAGCTGACAGGGGTATAATCTGTTTAAGAACAGATAGAGGGGGAGAATTCACCTCGGAAGAGTTCCATGAATTCTGCAGAATTCATGGAATAAAAAGACATCTCACCTCTGCATACACCCCACAACAGAACGGGGTGGCAGAGAGGAAGAACAGGAGTATTATGAACCAAACCCGAAGCATGTTGATTGAGAAAAGGGTACCCAATGAGTTCTGGGCTGAGGCAGTCAACTGGGCTGTACACATACTGAATCGATGTCCTATGCAAGCCGTGAGGGACAAGACTCCTGAGGAAGCCTGGAGCAAGATCAAGCCCACTGTGGAACACTTCAAAGTGTTCGGCTGCATTGGTTATGTCCACAATGCAGACCAAAACAGAAGGAAATTGGATGTAAAAAGCATCAAATGTGTGCACTTGGGACTAAGTAATGAGTCTAAGGCATACAAAATGTATGATCCTATTGCTAAGAGGATCATGGTGAGCAGGGATGTTGTATTTGATGAGGACGAACACTGGGCATGGAACAAGGAAGACACTGACAGTAGGGAAAGTAATCTGGACTGGGGTGAGGAAGAAGACTCACGGTCAGGAGGTCTGAGTAATGAAGAATTAATGGAAGCAAATGTGCCCAGGAATACTGAGCAAAATGAAGACACTAGTAGTGGCAGAACTCTAGTAGATGTTGATAATGAGGAAGTGCAAAATGGAGATGAAGCTAACAGTGGGGATAGTAGTCACTCAACTGCTGATTCTGAAGGAGTTCAAGGCAGAAGTGGCAGGAGTGATGGTGCATGTGTACTGGGCATAAATAACAGAAGCAATGACACTCAAACCACTGCTACTGAGAGTGGAAGAACACAGGGCCGAAATTGCAGAAAACCAGCCTGGATGAACGATTATGTAACTGAAGAAGAACTATCTGAAAATGAGGAGTTTCAGAATTTAGTTATGTATACAGAGGCTGGAGACCCTAGCACCTATGAAGAAGCTCGAAAATGTCCCAAATGGAAGGAAGCCATGGATAGTGAAATTCAGTCTATTGAGAAGAATCAGACTTGGGAATTGACTCATTTACCTGCAGGTGCAAGAGCAATTGGTGTAAAATGGTTGTTCAAAACTAAATTGAATGAAAAAGGGGAAACGGACAAGCACAAAGCCAGACTAGTTGCACTAGGATATGCGCAGAAGCATGGAATTGACTATACTGAGGTGTTTGCTCCCGTTGCCAGATGGGACACCATCAGAATGATATTGGCTCTAGCTGCACATAAAAATTGGTATGTATACCAGTTGGATGTCAAAAGCGCATTTTTGCATGGTAGATTGGAAGAGGATGTGTATGTAGAACAGCCCAAGGGGTATGTGAAAAAGGGTGAGGAAAGGAAGGTGCTGAAGCTGAAAAAGGCCCTGTATGGATTAAAACAGGCACCTCGAGCCTGGTATAGCAGAATTGAGGCCTACTTCCTAAAGCAAGACTTTAAAAAATGCCCAAGTGAACATACTTTGTTCACAAAGTGTAAGGAAGATGGCAAGGTACTTATTGTGAGTATTTACGTCGATGACTTGATATTCACAGGAAATGATAGGATGCTAATGGAGGAATTTAAATCTGCCATGAAAGATGAATTTGATATGACAGATCTTGGGAGGATGAAATACTTCCTTGGAGTGGAAGTAACCCAAAATAATGAAGGTATTTTCATCAGTCAACGGAAATACGCTCAAGATATATTACTGAGATTCGGAATGAATAACAATAATGCTACCAAGACTCCTATGGTACCTGGGGTTAAACTAACCAAAGATGAAGCTGGAACAAGAGTTGACCCAACTCAATATAAGCAAATGATTGGTAGCTTGATGTATCTCACTGTATCTAGGCCGGACTTGATGTATGTTATGAGCTTGGTGAGCAGATACATGGAAACACCCACAGAAGTACATATGATGGCAGTTAAGAGGATTTTGAGGTATATCAAGGGAACTTCAGAGCTAGGAATTCATTACAGAAGGGGCGAAGAAATTGAAGGAATTGTGGCCTACTCTGACAGCGATTATGCAGGGGACTTGGATGACAGAAGAAGCACGTCAGGATATGTTTTTATGATGGGTACTGGAGCGGTGGCATGGTGCTCGAAAAAACAGGCAGTGGTAACTCTCTCAACTACAGAGGCTGAATTCATCTCAGCTGCTGTTTGTGCTTGTCAGGTTATTTGGATGCTGAGGGTCCTTAATCATCTTGGATGGGAGCAGGAAAATTGCAAGATTTATTGTGACAATTCGTCAACCATTAAACTATCTAGAAATCCTATCATGCATGGGAGAAGCAAGCATATTGCCATTAGGTATCATTTTCTGCGGGATCTATCAAAGGATGGTGTTGTAGAGCTCACATATTGTAATACTCAAAATCAGACTGCAGACATTATGACGAAGCCGTTGAAGCTTGATACATTCATAAAGCTTCGAGAACAATTGGGATTGGGTACATCAACTGGTGGTTAAACTGATTACTATGTAGTAAGTCAGTATTAGGGGAGGATATGTTGGGACTGTTAATAAGCTGGTAGTAGTTAAGTCAGTTACAATAAGCAGTTAGTAGTTAATGGGTGTTAGTTACTGAGGTGGTTAGTTACTAAGTTGTTAAGTAACTAAACACTGTTATCATTCGGTTATGCATTCTGTTAAGTAGTTATAGGTGAGGCAGGAATCAATACATTGTAGTTACTATAAAAAGGGATTTCCCTCTCTATGAATAAATAGAGAGAACGTTTTCTGTAAACACTGATACAACAAAATAAACATACAATCTGCACAATGCTTGGAATTGTAGCTGAAAACCAGATCACATTAACCAAATTAATAGTATACTATAAGCTGACGTTGATTAAATCTCAGGAAAATAAAAGATAATAAAAAAGCTACCTATAAGAGACAAGGCACGCCAACTTACAATACTTCCAACAAAATACGTCGTTGCAAAGCCACAACATGCCAACAACTATACACATAAAAAAAAAAAAAATTAAGGTTCTATTGGGGAGCAAAATCCTTGATTTGATTTTCACTGTATTCATAAACTTAATTTTACCTGATTGGCTGAGGTAAACCGTCCCCTAAGATTCTTAGGAGTAATTTCTGAGATATATACAGGTACCTGTCACAACAACAGCAAAAAACAAAAGCAGACTCTATAACACGCAACAAAGACATTTTGATAAATTATAGGTGAAATCGAAGCTTGTGTAGTTACCACATAAGTAAGAATCCCAATTGCAACTCCGACTAAGAATCTTCCAATGTCCAGACACCAAGCTTTCTTTAAACAAGAATTCAACACTAGTTGGATCCATGTATTATGTGATTGAGATAGAAAGACAGAATCGGGCGAGGAGAGGAAATAGAAACCTTAGCAAATGCTATTGCAAGCCACCCTGCCATGCAAATTATCTGGCATGTCCACATCGTCTGCTTGACGGAAAATTACACCGGAATATTAGCTTGAAAATCATTTCATGACATAATAAGATAAGAAAAATCTACAGTTTAAGGGTAAGTAATGTTGTCGAAGAAATTACTCCTCTTCGACCGACGAGATCTGCCATCTTCCCGCTTAAAATTGCTCCTACCATTCCTCCTATTGTCACTATCGAACCAAAAACTGAGTACTGCAATTTGTAAGGAAAGACAAAAAAAAAACCCATCAAGCAGGAAAATAATAATAAAAAGGAGACAGATCTACGAGCTAATAAACAAGAAAAACTCATTCTAAACAAGTGCTAATAAGAATGGCTACAAACAAAATTCATGGTTGTATGCACAATAGGCCTATTTAACATCCCGTTTCAAAAATATTTTTTAAAAAAACTGATTTTTTTTATTTTATATTAAAAAATTAATGTTTTTAAATCATTTTCATGTGATGATATCATAAATAATTTTTTTTAAAAAAAAATTATTTTAATATATTTTTAAACAAAAAATACTTTAAAAAACAACCTCAAACTTATTCTTAGAATTCACTTCCATTCATGGTAACATTTCATCTGTAAGCAACTATATATAATGATTGAATTTATTCCCTCTATGTAATCAATCATCACATAATCATCAATATTATATATATAGTCTTGATCAATGGTCACACGAATCGAAATCTAAATTGTTTTTGGTTGATACTCCAGGACAGATTTAAAAAAAAAAGTAAAATAAATTTTAGAAATAATTTTTACGCTTTAAAAATAAAAATCCTATTAAGTTAAACATTATTAACTGGCTAAAATGAAAAGGGAACTAAATAAATTAACATAATTAGTACTTACTGCTGCAACAGAGAGGCCTAAATCTTCCATGATTCCAGATTCAGCTGGAGATGAATAACCCACCTGCCAAGAAATTTCAAAGTCAACGAAATAGGTAACGATATTATTTTATTTTAACGAGGAAAATAAAATAAGATTTGAAACGAAATTATATTCCATACCAATACAAAACAATATCTTTTCTTATATATAATAAAATCTATCACAATAATAAATCATCGCATCTCAGGAAATATGTTTAGCTAACACATAACACCGACAAGTCACTGTCCAACAAGTAAAGTGAAGATCAAAATCAGCAATGGAGCAGTTTACTCATTGGAAATGGCACATCTAAATAGCAAACGTCATGTGGGGCACTTGCAAAAATGCTAAACAAAGCGACATGTTAACCAAGGTTTAGAAACCTTGGTTAAGCACTGAAGTCTTCGTTTCAAAATCAAAATGAAGAGTAGATGTTGCTAAAATCTCAGCTGTCAAGGGAGATCCTTAATCTAGCTCTAGACCAGAATTACATTAGTGATTATTGGAACCTGGATTTTCCTCTAAAGTCTTACTGGATGAATAAGAACAGAAATATGGCAGAAGAAAAGGCTAAATTGATAATAAGGAAAGCCAAATAAATCCTGACTTTGCCACTGCTGTGTACACACACACACACACACACACACACACACACACACACTTACAGAACATCCATAGGTGAAGGAACCACAGAGAGCAACAAGGGTGCTGAAGACAAGAACGGGAGTGATGGAGTACTGGTTGCTTGTTTTTGAGCTGCTGGTGCTCTTTTCACCGGGAAGTAGAGGGCTTGTTGCTGATTCCAGCCCTTCTTCTATGCCGTCTCCCGCCATTAATTACTCTACTTTCTTGGAGAAGGGTAGACCAGACAGCCAGGCAGGAGCTTTAACCAAGGAAATAAGAAGCTTATGAATTTGGTGGAAGAAGGAAGAAGTGGGGCCTACTGGGACACTATTTTAAAATTTGTTCCTATCCTATGTCTATACGAAACTCCAACTACCAGTACGCACATCTGTTAATGTAGTTGAACTTGTCTAATGTTTTTTAAGCTGTTTTTTTTAAAAAAAATTAGATTGTATTTTTTTATAATATGCTAATATAATTATTTAAAACTATTCGGACAAAGTTAATGATCTATAACAATTGGTCCATGGTTTTAATTAGATAATAAATTATATTTATGTAAAATTTCTTGTTATTAAAAATTAAAACGAATCGTATCTTTCTATTTTTTCTGGGGATGAAGGGCAAAAGCTTGATCGTTTGACATGCTTTGTATTTCTTCTGTGGAAAAAGAAGCACTTTCTTGTCATATATAAATGATTTATCATCGCACTCCCATAGCTTTATACATCAGCTGCCATTTCAAGTACATGTTGGTGCGACGTCCTCTCATGTCAATTTGGTTCCAAATTTGTATGGTGTCAAATTATTAACCATTGAAATTTGCAAAATTCCAATTTAAAAAAAAATATAAGTGAAATGCTTTGAACAAGACTATTTGTTTTCGTGTTTATATATACATATATATTCGAATATTTTGATATATGCTCCTTACACCGAGAAGGGGAGGGTTGGATGCTGATTCCATGCCGTCTCCCTTCGTTACTGTAGTTTCTTGGGAACTCAAACACAAGGAAGAGTAGACAAGACAGGCATAAGTGCTAACCTCGGAAGCAGAGAGAGAACATTAAGTTCAGTTAGGAGGATATCCACTTCGAATTTTGTGAAGAAGGTGTCAATACAAAGGAGAGGACAGTTGAGTGTTCATTTTCGCATATTGCCTATTGGTTTCATGACAATGACAATGCCAGAGAATTATATTCATTTTTTACATTTAAAGGTAATATATATATATGAAATTCAACCCCAGCCCATTTCCATATATAAACAGAAAGAGAGAGAGGGATGGAAGATTAGGGTTTAATAATTTTATTTTTTGTTGTGGTAAAAAGTAAAAATGAAATTAAAAAAACAAGAAAAAAAAGAAAAGAAGGAGAGCTACCGCCAGAGATAAACATAAATAGAAAGAAAATATAATTTCTGAAATTTTTTATCCATTCTTGATCAATTGCTCTGGTCAATGAGTATTTGTGGTCCAATTAAGTTAAAATTTTGTAGGGATATTCAAAAGTACTTTTAAAAAAAATTAAAAAATTTTAGTGTTTTTACATTATTTTTATGTGCTGAAATCAAAAATAATTTTTTAAAAACTAAAACAATATCATTGTAATGCATTAACAAAAAAATACTTTTAAAAATAATATTAATCATACTTTCAAATAGATATCAAGTTTAATTAAAAGGATATCTACATTGAATTTGATGAAAAAGGTATAAATAGAAAGGAGAGGACACTCGAATATTTATTTTTGCATATTGCCTATTGATTTTTGTGATGGAGAGTATAGTTGAATTTTTTTTTCATTTAAAAATGTATTAAAATGATATTTTTTTTAAATATTTTTAACATTAGCATATAAAAATGATTTAAAAACATAAAAACAAAATTAAAATAAAAAATTCAAAAATATTTTTAAAACTCAATGACACAACGTTAATGACAATGCTAAAGAATTCCCACAACTTAGGATATTATTTTTTACATTTAAAAGTTTTTTTTTATATATATATATATATATAATTCTCATATGTCTGAGAAATTCAACCCCAGCCCATTTCCAAATATAAACAGAGAGAGACAGAGAGAAAGAAGAATAAATATGTATACACCCTCTTCTTAGCAGACTTCCGAAGGAAAACGAGTAATGGCTGCCTGTATTTCTTCCAATGTCCGTCCTTTAGTCTCCGGCACCCATTTCCAAATAAACAAGGCTGTCACACCGCATACGGTGGCGAAGAAGAAGAAAGTCCCTGCAAAATCACAGCCACCATAATTAATTACGTGAGTTCCACAGTCTATGCATGCTGCAGAGACGCAGCAAAGTAAGAGTGATTCACCTGTCGAGCTCCATCCCAACATGAAACTGAATGAGTATGTCACAATCCATGAGCCGGCCCAATTGACTAAAGTCACTAAACTCCCAGCTGAGGCTTTCACATCTAGAGGAAATATCTACGATAAAATCTCATTAATTTATTTACGTTATATACATTAATTAAGAAAATATATGTGGAACGTTATATACCTCTGACATTATAACCCATGGTATTCCTGACATGCCTACTGCAAAAGTAACCCCATAACCCTGGTTGCAACATTTAAGAAATTAATGGCAAGGAAACTTGAATATTATTCAAAAGCAAAACAGATGCTGGTAAACGAAGAAGGGAGAGAAATATGATCAAGGATGGAAAACCTGGCTTTATTCTGGATTGAATTACGTACCAATAAGCCAATAAATGTCAAAACCGGAGTTAGCTCTTCCAAATAGTGTAGTTCCTGCTCATTAAAAGCAGAAAATAAGAGTAAATTTGTAGTAAAATTAAAGGATTTTGATCAGGTTAGATAATCAATTAATTCACCAGGAAAAAACAGGGCTGGATAGCTAAATAATCTCGAAAGACATGCCGAGATTTTGAGTAAAATGCAAGAATTTGATTGAACCTGGAAGAGGAAAGACAACCCAACAAGGACTAAGCTTAAACATGTTCCAATGGAAGAAACCTGCAAATATTCGTAAGCTTTCATTACAAATGATATGATCATTTCAAAACGAAATGATTATTTTTCATGTAAATTACTAACCAAAAGAAGTCTTCTTCTTCCAGATATATCCAACAGGAGTACACCAGCAATAGACGCTGGGATCTGCAACAGAGATCATCTACATTCTAAGATCTACTCACACCAAGCCATTAAACTTGCTCCACACATAAAATTTAACAAAAAACAAAGACCAGGGAAATACCTGCAAAATTCCTGCCGTTGTAGTACCAATGATTGTTGAGAAATCTAGGCAAAACCAAGCAAATTCATCAACTAGCCATCTTCATAGCTGAATTTCTATATCAGAAATACTAAACTGAGGCACTTAACAATGAGCAGATGAGATTAAATTAACAAGACTAGGATAGGAAATGCAGATTTCTAAAAAGAAATAAATTGTTTCATGTCATCTCTTATATATGCATCAAACATAGCACAAATGAAGCTGTGATCTCTGGAATTATCATTTGCAGGAGACAACTTACTAGCTTTGACATATATGGAGCTAGAATAATATGCCACAGCACTGGTGCCTCCAAATTGTTGCAGTAACATTAGTCCCACTCCAACCTCATCAATTTAAATAATCGGAATTAAGAAAGCTGATTAGTTATAGAAGTGAAGGAAAATAATAGATGAAAATAAAACAAAAGGGGAGGAATTGATCTGCACTTACAATAATTGGATAAGCATATTTCCTCTGAAATAGGTTTAGAAATTTAGCTTTGGAGTTGTGTTGAGAGATATCTATAGTATCCTATAAAACAATGGAATTATTTGTCAAATGATTTTAAAAATATATATATATATATATATATATATATATATATATATATATATAATTCAATAATTCATAAATAGTAGAGAAATGAAGTTGAAATATTACTCTGATATCAACTGCTTCCTGAGAAATATCAGCATTCATTCCCCTGAGCCATTGCAAGGTTGTCTCAAACTCTTTCTCACGATCAAGTTTTGCCTGTTGGACAATTTACGCTTCATTTTATGTTTCAAAATGTACCCAGAAACAAATTTGCACTATTATTAAACCTGTCTCGGCTTGACAGATTATTCTGTGACCGAACCGACCCTTGACCTAGTTAACTTGTCGGGCAACTCACAACTCGATCATCTCCGCCAAAACTTTAAAGGTTTTGATTTTTTTTAAAAAAACTTATTAATTAAAGTTAATCTGTAAAACTCGTAACTGGAGTATTGCGCTGCATCCGGATCAATCTCATATCAAGTTTAACAGCTATGAAAATAAGATACAAAGCAGTCACAAATTGGACTCACCAGCCATCTAGGTGACTCTGGAATGAAGAATAAACCCACAAGTTGCAGTATACATGGAATAAGAACTGAAAAAGGGATCGGGTTAGCACATTAAATAACACTAATGTAAACTACTTTGGAGATTGAATTCATCATTAAGAAGATTAATTAAGAAACTTTACCTATCAGAGATAAAGTTCGCCAGTAAATAATATTTCCAATGAAATATACAAGTGCGAAGCCGAGACTAAGCATCATCTAAACACATTGAAAAGAAAAAAGGAATAAAAATCAGACTTTTGGATATTATACTTGACTGGCAAGGCATTAGCTCTACCTGCTGAGCTGATGTGAATCCTCCCCTATGATTCTTGGGTGTTATTTCTGCGATATATACTGGGACCTGTCATGAAGAATGAGCATAAAATTCCATTTCACTTTAGAATTTTGCAATAAAATATAAAAATAATATATATATATATATATATATATATATATATATATATATATATATATATAGGTAAATTTCGGAACCTATGTGCAATTACCACATATGTAATAAGCCCAACTCCAACTCCAAGTGATAGTCTTCCGATATACAACCACCAAACATCCTTGGAGCAAAAAATTAGATTTATTGATCATATTAAAGAATATAAACATCAAATGATTAATTATTTCTCAAGCACAAATTAAAGATCGGTATTGCATCGGGAAAAAACCTTAGCGAACGCTATTATGAGCCATCCCGAGATGCAAAATATTTCGGATAGCCACATTGTCTGCTTGAGAAGAACACCAAATTAATATAAGTGGATTGAAGGCTTCTTAATTTAATTCTGTGGAGTTGAGATCGTATGGAATTATGTAAATATTACTCGTTTTCGGCCAGTATAATCCGCAACCTTCCCGCTCGAGATCGCACCGACCATTCCTCCGATTGTCATTATTGAACCAAAAACTGAGTACTGCAAATTGTGAAGGGAAAGAAACATCCATGGATTCCATAGAGAATGTCAGGGATAAGGAAATCAAAATAACAGTTTCCCATTGGACAATAATATTTGCATGCATGATTTACCTGGTTTGCTTGAACAAATTAATCTATTTATTTAGATTAATTTATTGAATCACAGGTTAATTAGATAAATCAACGACTTGGGCTAAGAAAATAGCGATAACCATACTTCATTTTTTTAATCAAACTAAAAATGAATAAATTAATATGACAAGCACTAACTTCTGACACCGAAAGGTCCAACTCTTTCCTGATTCCAGATTCAGCGGATGACGAATAGCCCACCTGACAAGCAATTTTTCTCAATGTCAGCAGTACAATATGGTTCTCATTTGAAATTACTTAGTTGTGGAGTTAGCTGAGAATGAGTCCTTGATTTATATTTTTAATATATCCCACTCGAATTTTATCAAAAACATCAATGTTATATGAGATGAAACTGGGGCACAAAGTTTATGTTACCCCATTCAAATTATTGGCGTAAACATTATGTTTTCTTTTTCTCCGGGTGTGAAGAAGGAATTAAAATTTTAACTATTTATAATCACAGACTTTTTTATCTGGATGCTAGAAAACTCTACCCTCTAAAAAATGTATTTTATAGGTCAAAATAAATAAATAAAATCTTGTTTGTTCCAAACTCTTATAAAGGGTGCACGCTCTAATTCAAACTCGAAATCTGTTGTACAGATCATAAATTTTTTGTCATCACGTCACACTTTTTAGATATAAATATAAACACATAGACATTGGATATATAATAATAATTAATAATTTACAAAATAAAATAAAATTTATCCAGCATGCACAACCAAAACGTTTTATTAATAATAAATAATACTTATGGTGTGTGTGCTTGTGAACAGTGATTTTATTGATTCGATGGAAAAATAGTTTGAGTTACTATACCGGATATATAATTATTAAATCTACATCCTCGTTCAGCACGTTTACATTTCCAAGACAATAACTGTAAGGGCTTTTTCTTAGCAGCCCTTGCGTGCGTTCATGACTCACCCATCTCGTCAAATCAGTGGACTTCTGTGGATGATTTTTTATATATAAAATAATCTATTAAATTCAGAAATCTTGACAATTTATTCATAGAGAGATAATTTGCCTGGTAGACATCCATCTAAATCAAAGACTTTACTTGGTAGTTTTGTTACGATGCGTTCAAGCATGCCCAATAAATGAGACATATTATTAATTAAAGGAGCGTTTAATTTTTTTTATTAATTATTAGAAACATAAAAGAATCGATTTAGATTTTAAAAACATGATAATAATTTTTTTATATATATATTTACTAGATAAACCCGTGTTGACCCTTCCAATCTGTCACCTGGGCCTTGCCTCGGTGATCAACCCACTTTTAACTCAAGTCTTGCCCGGGATTAATCTCAAATTAAAATTTAAAACTATAAAAATATTTATTTTTATTATTATGTTGAATCGGGTCAACCCAACCCATGCCTTGATCATTGATCTGGGTTGTGACTCAGATCGCCTCCTGAGTTGCTGGGTTTCATAATATTGATAATAATTTGCCTTTGTATGTATCTCTCTTCATTCAAATATATTTCTGTTTTCATTGTCTCTATCATTTCTATCCTTGAACAACAATCAACCACTGCCTAAATATTTGGAAAGTGTGACTCTGAATATGGAGTTTTCTTTCTGGACGGGACATCAACATTATTCAAAGCAGTATAAATTTACATTTGAAAAAAAAAAAAACACAGAGAATACAACAGTTTTTCGGTGACATATTATATATCATGAACAGTTAATTAAATTGCATGATCACATGGATAAATGTATATAAAATTTGGTTTGGTTTGATAGATTAACTCGAAATCTATCAGGCTCTTGCTGGTGAGCTGATATCAATATATTAATTACTAGCAGGTTTAGCACTAAATACAGCAAGGATTCATTTGCTGGGTTGCAGTATTCTTACAGAGTTTTCCCAGCTTTATTCTGATCACAATAGCTCTCATGGTAAATAAAAAGCTTAGCAAAATGAATATTTCTGTTGAATTAATAGAAGAAGAAAACCTGTGACTTGTTGCAAGAAACATGCATGTTGATTAGTGTACTTACAGCGAACCCGTAGCAGAAAGAGCCGCAGACGGCAATGAAGGTGCTGACCACAAGAATGGGAGTGATGGAGGATTCATGGCTTCTTTCTTCGTCGCTGGTGCCATTATCGCTCACATTAGGGTTTCCATCTTCACGAAGTAAAGAACTTGTAGATGCTGGCATCGATCCCTTCTTCGATGCACTCTCTCAACTTTTTTTTTTTTTTTTTTTTTTTGTAGTTTCTTTGAGAGTGAATGGATACAGACAGAGAAAATTCGTGCTGGAAACGATGATCATAAGCTTTCCATGGTCCATGCTATATATTGAACAGAGGATCAAACCTTTTAGGTCATTGTCGAAAGTTTAAAATTAATATTAATATAATTTAACAAGTAGAACTCCTTTATGTAATCCTTTAAAAGGGTGTTTGGGAGAATGTTTGGAAAATATTTTTAAAAACATTTTAAAAAAATTATTTTTATTTTACATTAAAAAATATAATGTTTTTAGATCATTTTGATATGTCGATGTCAAAAATAATTTATAAAAAATAAAAAATATATCATTTTGATGCATTTCTAAATAAGAATATATCGAAAAATATTTGTTTAGAAAAAAATATAAAATAAATAAATTTTAATATAATTTTGAAGTGAACTTTATCCTGGTACTATATACTTTATGTTTGGGAGTGTGGTTGAAGTTGTTTTTGAAATATATTTTGTTCAAAAAAGCATCAAAATGATATTTTTTTATTTTTTTTAAAAATTATTTTTAACATCAGCACATAAAAATAATTTAAAAATGCTAAAAAAATTAATTTAAAATAAAATATACAAATAAAAAAATTTCAATTTTTTTCAAAAACAAGTACTAATCAATCCCTTCCCATGATTTTGAACTTGAAACTTGTTGGTGGAAAGTCCAAGTTCACGTGAGATGAATAAAGAAATTTATGGTGAATGCATTGATTCAATAGTGAATACTCTTATAAAAATAAGTTTGGAATTATATATTTCACTATCTAATTAAGGGTAAAATATTATATGAGAATAATATTACCAACTCCTGAATAAAATATTATATTTTCTATTACGTTTCAATTCTTAATTAGTTGATGTCACATTTTGATTATTATTATTATTATTATTATTAATAATCACATGACTTTAGGTAAAGAAGGGTGGTGTTGCTTTTACGGCAACATCCTACAAATATAAAATATTAAAATACCAAATCTATTTCGTTGATTTGGAATGTAATCACCCCCTCGATCATCTTCTTCTTACTAATCCATATAATTACTTGCGTAATCCATATAATTACTCTTTAATTTATTTTTACTCTAATTACATATTCGTAATCGTGATTCCAGCCAGGCGATTCACTTCCTAATCACAGTTTATAATTTATTTTATTAGAAATTCCAATCTTTTTACACAAGATCAGGAGCATCGATCATGGCTACTTAGCTGCATGGCTATTGACACCAGCACTTGACGAGCCACTTACTTAACCATGGAAATGTCGATACCTAATCCATGCATAGTTTCTTAGATTCAGACTTTGCTCGATCTCTCGTTGTTGACTAATAACCAAGTCTAGAAAATCAAGTGAAAAGGACGGCACCAGTGTTTCTTCCACGGCAAAACCTTTCTCAGTCTTTCTAAAGAAACTAAATAGTTAAGTAATAATATAAATTATATTTTAATTTTTTACCTAATAGGCTAAATTTTTAGAAGAGATAGTTACTTGACATGAACATATCTTTCTATTTTATATTTTCCTGGAAAAAGTTTTACTAGAGGAAGAGAACAAGAACATGATTTGGTGGTCTCTCTTTCTTGTTAGATATATGTAAGTGAAAATCATATTATTTAACACTTTTAAAATGAATACATTAATTCATATATTTATGAGAAGATATCAAGTTTAAACTAATATTTAATCGTATTTTTCTTTGAAATTTTTATTTATTAATTAATATAGTAATAAGAATAATATAATGATAATGTGAATAAAACTTTCTGATAATTCTATCATAATTATAGTAAAAAATATAAAGTTAAAATAATAGAAAAAAATTGGTTTAATTTATTGTAAAATTTAATAATTCATAAAATTACTTCGGATTAATAATAGCAGTTACCTTACGATGCTGAGTATTCTGACAGGTATAGAAAATATAATTATTATTTTTCAGGAAATTTGTTCGATGCTTAGAATCTTTATAGATGTAGAATGGTTGATATGTGTTCACATCGAATTCCTTGCTAGGTCAACGATTTGCTTGGATGCATGAAAGTAAACAGAAGGTCAAATTGATTAGACGTATGACTTACTACGGTTGGTGATCCAATTCCACACCCACAAAAAAAGGAGGAAAAAAAAAAAATTTTCTTCATGCTTCTCACAGTTGGTCTCCAAATTGATCAAAATTAATTTCTTGGTAGCTTAGGGGCACCGGTGCTAATTAAAATAACTATAATTTCTAAGGGAGTGTTTTTTACATTATTTAAATATATTTTTGTAAAAAATATATCAATTTTAAAAGATAGGTTACCTATACAAAATGAATTTCAAGAGGAATGTCTAGTCACCTTGTGACTCATCCTTCTTTTAAAACCTTGTCATTTTTTGTATTATTAATATATGTGAAATTGTGATATATTTTTTTTATTAATGTATTCACCAAAGAACAGATTGGCCAGCGGTCACGAGTTCAAATCTCACCACCCCCACTCTATTTGATAAAAATCAAGCATAAGGTAATGTGGGCCTATATAAGTTTCAAGTCCAAATGGCTTTCACTTGAGGTGGTGTATTAGAGAATAATATAAATCATATTTTGGGATCTCACTTATAAACTTAAGCTTTTAGGTGAGATGATTTCTTAACAATGTGGAACGGTGATACTTTTTTTTTATTAATGTATTCGCCAAGGCCAGGTAGGTGAAATTCTTCTTGCTTGGTCTTCTTTTTTGGGTATGTTAAGTCTTTGGTGTAGTACGGTTGAGTGAGTTCGCTTGATCTTTGCTAATTGGCTGACATTCTTATTGCTTTATACTAGTATAGAGTAAGAGCTGTAGAAGACTCATCCGTCCTTGTGTATAAGCGATGTTCCTTTTTTTTTTATTAGATGAGAGAAAACTCCATGTTCTGAAAATAATATTTTATAAATCTAGATGAACGAATAAAACCTCAGTTATTTTAGATTCTTATAAAATATAGATGTCTTGAATTAAATTCAAGACTTGTTGTTCAAATTGCAACTCTTGTACCATTATACAGAGACTTTTTTTACTAATATAATAGCATAAAACGAAAAAGTTTCAAGATTTTATATTTTAAACAAATTAACCTTCAACTTAAGAAACTTTAATATTCTCCAACAAATTTATTATTATTTTTTTTCTGTATAACATTACTAATTTTATTATTTAAGGGTCTTTAAATCATTAAAAATGATATTTTTTTTTTTGCAGGTATCGGGTGATATTTATCAAGGGATTTTTTTTCTTTAATTTAGAAAATAAAGTTATTTGAAAGAATATTTGATTAAAACATAAACTAATCACCAAACAATCTTATTCTTTAACATATCGGATTTCGAAATATCACGGAAATTCATTGGTTTTAATGAAAAAACTAATGACAGCACAGTTGTTGCTAATACTAAAATCTATACATCACACACGTAATTGGATTGAGATGTTAATTAGAGAGATTACTGGGAGGAATACTTCCTTAATTCTCATTACAAATACTCAGTATATATACACATTAATCTGCAGTCCTACGTAGCTACTTTAGGAAAGAAGATAATCAGCATCCCATAACAATCGGGATGCTCATAAATAGGAAATATGACAGCTCTAATTTCCTAATGTGTAGAGATTTTTACAGCTCACTCCAACATGAGAGTGGTTTTTTTCTTGCTCGAGTATATTACTTTTGCATAACTTCAACAGATGATGGCAGAATTTTCTTATAATTTCATAGCATTTCTTTAACGCAGCACAGTGGTCGCCGATGCTTGTATTTCTTCTAGTGACCTTCCTTTAGTCTCCGGCACCAGCATCACGGTGAATAAAAAACCGAGTGCAGAAACGGCTGCAAATATGATGAATGTTCCTGAAAAAGAGAAGGAAATCATTTGCAGTAATTGAATTTGACGCTGACATAAAGATGCACGAGGAGGAGAAATAGGGAGGAGGCTGTATCACCTGTAGAGGTCCATTCCAATAGAAAGTTGAAGGTGTAAGAAACAGCCCAACTAGAGATCCAATATATTAAAACGCAAAGGCTTCCTGCTGATCCCTTCACATTTATTGGGAATATCTGAAATAGATGCAATTATTTCATCCAATATGACCCTCACAGCTTTCATCTGGTAATGGAAGATATGGCTAGAGAAAAGTTTTGTCTACCTCGGACATTATAATCCATGGTATTCCTGCAATGCCTAGATTGAAGGATACGAAATAAACCTGATAACAAGATGAAACAACAAATGTGATTACGAAAAAAGTCGAATTCTAGAGCGAAAACATGAAGTTTTGAACGGAAGTTTGCCGATGCATTACCGACACTCCCATGAGTGCTAAGACAGATATCCAATAGTGATGGTCCTGCTTGCATGGTCAATTTATGATGTTATGTCAGGGGTAAAGGAAGAACAAGAAATGAAGCTAAGAAAATTGAATACGGGTAGTTCTATTAATTAGACAGGTTTGCCGTGGAACCTGCAACAAGAATGAGAATCCTGTGAGCAAAGAACCCAAGCAAGTCCCAGCTGCAGAAACCTGCAGCAAGTTTCATCATTTAGTTTTCTCCAGAGTTAACTATATCTATTTTCAATGCTCTTATTGTGAACCAAACCATCAAAAGCGTCCGCCTTCCGGATTTGTCAATTAAGAATATAGCCGAAGTGGTTGACAGAACCTGTAAGAGAAAAAAGCTTGATTTTTGAGAGATGGACCAATCTTATCTTGCATTAACAATGCAGGTTTTCGTGGAAAGAACCTTCACAACTGCCAATGTTACATATCCGACTTCAGATGAAATACCTGTCATGAAGAAAAGATTGGAAAACAGATCACTCTATCAACAGTAAATGACTGTGAATGTTAATGTACTTTTCTTCTGTCTTTCCTTTTCCTTTTCCTTTTCTTTTTTTTTTGAAGCGTTGGAATGATCACTTACCAGCCAGAACAAAAATATTAGTCATGTAAAATGTATAGCCAGTTAACCCTGAAAACTGTGTGAGTATCATCAGCCCAACTGCAACCTATACCATCAATTAATAACTCATTACGGGACGATAAATCATGTAGAAGTTGAAATTCACTTGAAAAGTTTCTAGCATGCTTCTCACAATGATTTGTCGAGCATACTTCTTCTGAAACAAGTCCAGAAATTTATTTTCTGAGAGAAGTTGAATAAATTCTACATATTCCTGTAAAATTGCAAGGATCGCATATTGTTTACAGTAACTAATCTGGGAATGACTACGAAAAAAGCAAAAGAGTTGAGGTAAGAAGGCATGTTTCAGAAAAATTAATTCCTAAAAGGCAAAAAACATTAGACTTCAAACCACTAGATGTCAGAAGGAACTATAATTCAGTTTCTATTAGGAAGAAAATGTCTTGATTATAATTCATACATTAGACTTCAAATTCGGAAATTACTTTGATCTCAGCTGCTTCTGGAGAAATGTCAGCTTTCTTTCCTCTAAGACGCTTCAAAACACCTTCGAACTCCTTTTCACGACCATTCTTTACCTGCATATATAGCTTAGCTCATTGTTCAAATCTCTTTGTAGCCCACAGTAATTGACAATGCAGGAATTATTGAACTTACTAGCCATCTGGGGGACTCTGGGATGAAGAATAGACAAAGAATCTGTAGGAGACATGGAATGCTTCCTGATAAATTCAAAATCATAATACGATTGTCATGGAATTGGCTACGAGCATCAGATTATACTCTCCCGTGTTAAACCAGGCTAAAAGAAATCATTGTTCTATGAAATTCAGAAAATAATGCTACCTATTAGAGCCAGTCCTCGCCATTTTACAACCGAACCAATAAGATATACAATTGCTACTCCACAACCAGTCATCCACTGTAGAAAGGACAGTAGCAATGAAAATACGTGAACAAACACAAATAGCTGTATTGGTCCAAGATTTGGAAAGGCGAAACGTACCGAATTTAATGTCATAAGTCCTCCTCTAAGATTCTTGGGTGTTATTTCTGCAATAAAAATATTTCCCTGCAGACAATGGAACTTAGACTACCAAATCCTTTACGTTGTAACTTAAATCCAAAATCTAAAAGCATGTACCACATAAGAAGTAAGAGCGATTCCAATTCCTTGTAGCAGTCTTCCAAGGTCAAGCAACCAAGAAACCTACCAGCATGCACTAAACATTTTAACACTGCAAATCTAGGGCTTAACTCTAAGACATCCTAATGATATACTCAGCGTTCTTGTTCGATAGAGGTCGCTGAAAACAGCAATTAAACTCTCTTGTATAGCTTCATTTTAGCAGTACAAAATTATATTTGTATGCATCTGGTACTGGGGAGCATGGGTATAAGTAAACATAAGCTGTAAGGAAAACAAAGTATGGGAGAGAAAGGACCTTGGTGAATGCCATTGCAAGCCATCCTAAGATGAAGAAGACATTGATGATCCACATTGTCTGTTTCACAAGATTCATGAACATTATCAACTCATGAGTTGATTAGGATTCAACAAACTAGACCCCAAGATGTTTTTTCTTGTTCAAATGTTGATAAAATCTCACAGTTCTGTGGCCAAAGTAATCAGCTGTCTTCCCGCTCATCAATGCACCAATCATTCCTCCGACAGCCAGCATTGAACCAAAAACTGAGTACTGCATGTTTTAAATGAAAAGGGAAACGATAAAAATAATATGGGCCGCCTTAATTGAGGAAAATCATTCAAAATGGTAGGTTATTTGAGTGCAGATATCTTACCTCTGCCATAGAGAGGCTCAAATCAGCTAAGACTCCGTATTCAGCAGGGGACGAATATCCAAGCTGGTTAAAATAAATATTAATAACGGAATTAGCCAGTGTTAAATTTAAAACTCCATCGTATAGCCTTAGTCCTAACAAGTGTCCTGATGAACAAAAGAAAGTGGAGACAAAAATGACTGCCGATAAAATCACAATATATGCACCAAGGTATTTGGTGTTACGGAAATAATTATGGTGAATATTCTTAATTATTTTTTAATTAATAAAAAATCAAGAAATTGAACAACACTAATTAAACCATCATCTAATTAAACGAGATGATGAGTATTTTCTATAATTTATTTTGTTTTGTTTTATTATTTGTCCTGTTGTATAGCTACTTTACAAACTCTACCTGAGTTAAATCAAATTATCAAACAACACTTGAGATCACATGGATGACCAAGCCTAACAACATACTTGAGATCCTGTGTTAAGAAAAAGAAACCAGACTCGCGCGCGCGTGAGAGAGAGAGAGACTTAGTGCAAGTTATAAATTATACGATGATGCATTAAAGAAAAGGATAGTTCTTATGAAAAAATTAGGAAATAGCCATGGAGGATGTTTATTGAAATACAGCAATGCCCCTGAACTATATATATGAAGTAAAAAGACCAAAAAGCCCCTGCAAGAGAGTCTATTTGAAGGAAAATAATGTATTTATACTATGTTGAAAAAAATAGAGAGAATCAAAAGTGGGAGACATTGTATTTTAGTATGCAATAAAAAACAAAATGAATGACCTTGCCATGTACAATTTGAAGAAGACGATTGTGTTAGGATGAATAAATAAGCTTGCTCCAAGGCGTAGTTCAATGGTTTCATGGCTAGGAGTGATTTTGTCATTATACTGCTGCAATATATGTGTGTGATTTGACCCGGTTTTTTAAATTAAGGACCCAAATCAATGCTTTAAGTTACTTTAAGGGACCTCCATCTCCATGAAACCACTATTTTCTTCTCTTAAATTGGCAAAAAAAAGCTATTATACAGATATTGGCGTGTGTGTGTGTGTGAGAGAGAGAGAGAGGTGTACTTACACAGTAGCCTGAAGTGAAAGAACACGTAGCTGCAACAACGGCGGAAAAAAGAAGAAAAGCCGTGGCGCTAGAGTTACAATCAACACCACCGTCGCTGCTTTGATGATAGTTAGGATGTTCTTGATCAGCAACCAGCAGAAGCCCTCTTGCTTGTTCAGATCTCCCCATCAATATCTTCTGGTTGGCAGAATGGGAGGAGTGCAAGAACAAGATAAGCCAAGACTTTCAGCTGAAGTGATGAGAAATACAAGTAAAAAGCAGAGTTTCATGGGCTCGATATACTATCAATAATTTCGTCGCTTTCTGCAAAAACTCTTGATGATACTGTACATTATTTTGTCTTCCATAAGGTTGAGGTTTTCTGTAGTTTTTGGTGGTTGGAGCTCTAAATTAGTGGAAATGGCGGGTCAACAGAAAGGAGAAAGGAACTTTTTTCGAATATTTTACTTGAAAATTCATAAAAATAATATTTTATTTTTTAAAAAAGTTGTTTTTGAAAACAACAAGTTAAAATAATGTAAAAATATTAATAAAATATTTCTAATTAAAAAATCAAATATCATAAAATACAATTTCAATCCCATGAACAAACCACCGTCGCAGGCTATGGTTGGGTCCGGCCTGCACGCGCCTGTCACCCCTTTGGCTTTTAGCAAGCAAGTTGCTGTCAGGCGATCACTCATCATAAGTTTATTTGCATGCACTGGAAATTTGTCCCATGTACGCACATGCTTCGTAAATTAAAATTTCTGATACTTTAAAAAAAATTATGATAAAATAACACAATTTAAGTAATCTTCATCAAGTAGCATACCTTCTTGGTTATGATAAAGAGGCTCACAGATGAATTAGTTGTCGCATGGTTATCAATCCCAGGCGTGGTGACTTTTGTGACAGGGGGCATTTTAATCGTGGTGGCTGTAATTCCAACAATAGACACCATGCTCAACCTTATGTTGTGTGTTAAATTTGTAATAAAATGGATCATCTTACTAAAAAAATACTAGTTTAGATTTGATTTAATATATTAGGATACACATCCTCTACAAGTCAAACATGGAATGGTAGCTCTGCGACAAGGTTCAAATAATCCAGGTGAATTTGCATGCATTGTTGATACGGGAGCCACACACCACTTCACCAATGATGTTGATTCTCTTACTTAGCAGAAATCAGACTATGCTGGTAATGATATTGTTCAAGTAGAAAATGGTCAAGGTTTGCAATTCTCAAAATATGGGTCTTCTATTTTATCCAGCCTTTTGTCTATGTTTATTCTTAATCATGTCCTTCTTGCTCCTGAAATACAAAAAATGTGTGGTGTATAAGAGTTATGGCTATGTGTGGCGTATAAAATAATAATATAAATTATATTCTAGAACCTTATTTAACAGTATAAATTTTTTGGTAAGATAATTTCTTAATATGATGCATTTCAAAAGCGTGTTTGACATTAAAGGACATCAAATTTGATGTTTTTTTAGTGTTTTTTAATATCTAATTTGTATGTGTTCCTATAAAAAATAAAAATATTATTTTCACGGAGAAAAACATTTTTAAGAAACTTTTATGGGGGGGGGGGGGTTGCCGTAAATAACTAGAGAGTTTCAAGGGGGGGAAAATGCAAGTAAAGGTATGATGTACTCATAGAGTGTGTTTGATATTGTCATAGTTAGAAATAAACAATCATTTTTTTCATAATAAACAATCATTTTTTTCATAATAAATAATCATTTTTTTATGCTTTTAGGTGCTTTTGTAAATTACTTTTAGCTTGAAAAAACATTAAATTAAAGTTTCTTTTTAGTGTTTTGCAATGATTTTGCTGTTTTTGATGTAAATATAAGAATTAAGCAAATGTTAAAGCATGGAATTGATAGAGAATTAAGCTAACTAGTCATATTTAATTATATATTGCTCATCACCATATCCTTCATGATTATTATTTTTATTGTGTTCAACTCTTCTTGTGTTTTACAAAAAGAGCAATGAGTGAGAAAGAAAAAAGGTTGGGGTTGAGTGGGTTATGGTTTTTTCTGAGTTATATTTTCGTGTTCAGCATGTAAAGAGAGGAGATGATCAAGAAGGTAAGCTATTTTGTAGAGGAGGAGGAGGTGGGTTCTACATTATTAAGGATTTTTAGCTTACAATAATTATACGATATAAATTGATATAATTAAGCACGAAAATACTGATTACAACTTAAGTATCATATTTTTTATTTATTTATAAAACCCATAGTGTCATTTTTCGAATGAAATACTTTACACGAAAAAAGGCATATTAACTAAAAAGCATAAACTAATAGGATTCACAACATGATGGGCCAGCAATAACAATTAGAGGCAAGGACACAGAATGAACCAGCTAAATATCTAGAATCACTTCATGCTGCTTTCGCCAATTCCAGCTTCCAAGTCAAGATCTGGTTTGTGGTCAAGCGGTGGTTTGAGAAGAGTGTCTCTAGCCGTTTTGAGTTTCTGAAGAGAGTCCCTCATGTCAGCTCGCTGATCAGGAGAATCGACCGTGCAGGATAGCCCAACACCAAGGACAGAAATCAAGCATTCATGCTGTTTTTCAGGGCTTGTGAATCGAGCGTCTGACTGAAAATCTTGGATCGACAAGAGTAGCTCAGGGTCCACCACTTGTTCTATGTTGGCAGGAAAAGCTGATTGAACCCACTTGATTATGCTTAAACCTCCAGAAAAGGCTTCGTGTGTCGGGCTCCTCCCTGTGAACAGCTCGAGCAGCATAACTCCATAGCTGTATACATCTCCCGAAGTTGAAGGCTGCAATCCTAAACCATATTCTGCAAAGAATATGTCCATACATTTCGAATGCAATAAAGTAAAAGAACTGTAGAAACACAAGTGATCTATGGACACAGTGTTCAAATAACAATTTGAGATTCCGAGATCAAGTTAATTTGCTAACCTGGAGGAATGTATCCTATAGAGCCTCTGAGGCCACATGTGGAAGTTATTGCTTGCTGATCAGCTCCTCTCTCTGCCAGCAATTTAGCCAAACCGAAGTCTCCCACCTTTGCAGTCATGTCCTTGTCAAAAAGAACATTACTTGGTTTCAAATCACAGTGCACTACTGGAATTTCACAGTCATGGTGAAGGTAATCCACAGCGCAAGCAACATCTATTGCCACGTTTAACCTCTCCAAAATATTCAACAAGCCTCCATCTAATCGCCTTTTGCTTCCCTTAATCCATTCTTCCAAGCTCCCGTTATGCATGAAATCATAAACCAAAGCCACAAATTGGAAACCCCTAACATCTATACTTGAGCACGAGGTGACGAGTTTAATAAGATTTCGATGCCTTACATTCTTCAGAGCCTCACACTCAGCCAAAAAACTTTTCCAGGATCCATACTTCTCGTTGTCAAGCACCTTAACTGCTACAGCAGTCCCATCTCCAAGCTCAGCTTTGTAGACTGACCCAAAACTGCCCTTCCCTATCAGATTTCCAGTGTCAAAACTCCCAGTTGCTCTTCGAAGTTCTCTGTAAGTGATTGTGGGATGCTGCAGCTTAATAGAATTTGCCCTTGCCATAATTTTTCCTTTTCTTTTTCTTACACACAGCAAAACTGCTATCACTGAGCATACTGCAACTGCGGCTATGCTGGCAATGACAACATAAATTGCAGTGGATGTTCTTTTCCCATGTTGATTGTTCCAACAAGTTAAATCCAAGCACAGCTTCGAATTCCCTTCCACGTGAATTCTGGAGAGATTTCTAAAGGCTCCTTCCTTAGGAAGAAGTCCTTCAAGGTCGTTGAATGAGAGGTTCAACAACTGAAGGGCCTGCAACTTCTCAAGGTTATCGGGTATCGTGCCTGATATTTGGTTCGAAGAGAGGTCAAGGATCTCCAAACCCTTCACGTCGCCTAGAGTAGCTGGAATGTCTCCAGAGAACATATTGTCGTCCATGAATAACCTCTCCAAACTCTTCCAGCTTCCAATTGTATCTGGGATGCTTCCAGTCAAATGATTGTGAGAAAAATCAACAGCGGCAACATTTTCGAGCCCCTTGATCTCTTGAGGCAAAGAACCTGTTAGATGGTTACTGGACAGGTTCAGAGTCTTACTCAAACTGGAGAGACTGAAAACTTCTTTTGGTATGCTTCCGTTGAGCCTGTTGCTGGACAGATCAATGGACACCAGTTGCTGGAAATTAACAAAGGTTGTGGGCATGCTTCCTACCAACTCGTTAGCAGATAGATCAATTACATTCAGTTTCTGGAGCTTTCCAAGGGCGTTCGGAATTCTTCCCGTTATCTTATTTGCAGCCAAATGCAACTCTTGCAGATTTGTAAGCTCGCCGATTTCTGTTGGAATTTCATCAGAAACATAATTATAGCTTATATTTAGCAACGCCAAGCTTCTAAGATGTCTGATTGAGGCAGGTATCCTTCCATATATTCTATTCCCTCCCAAGTATAAACTTCGAAGGGAACTCGAGAGATTTCCAATGGATTCCGGAATGGGACCCTCCAGAAGATTGCCGTCAATGGCAAGAAAGTTAAGATGGCTACTGTTTATGAGAGAAGTGAGAAAATTGAGACCCTGATCACCAGAACTCTCTATCTGATTGTAGCCAATATTATACATTTGCAATTCTGGAAGATTCCCAAGTCCTGGTGGCACATATCCCCTCAGAAGATTGTGTGCCATACGGATGCTCTGTATGTTTGTAAGATTATGCAAAGACCTTGGAATTGAACCAGTAAATTTGTTAATGCAAAAATTGAAGTTCAAAAGTTTTGGCAGTCTATCTCCAACATCATCTGGGATTTCACCTCGCAGTTGGTTTGAGGCAACAGCGAGGAAAACCAAAGAAGAAATGTTGTACAGGGATAGAGGAACACTGCCGGTGAGATTATTGATACTAAGATCAAGATGTTTCAGATTCTTAAGACGACCAAAATCGGCAGGGATCAGTCCCCCAAGATTATTGGTGGCTAAATGCAGGGTGAGAAGAGAGGAAATGTTTGCAAAAGATGGTGGAATCGTACCCGAGAGATTGTTTCCCCCTAGCTTGAGGATTTCAAGGCTTTTTAGGCTGCTAAGCTCCTCAGGAATTGCTCCTGAGATCTCATTTTGCATCAGGTCCAGGATATGGAGATTTAAGCACTTAGTTAGGTTCAAGGGTATTGGACCAGTGATGCTGTTATGGCTCATATTAAGGACGATCAAACGGGAAAGAGAACCAATTTGATCAGGAATAACCCCTGTAAACTGGTTCTCTTGTAGAAGGAGTGAGCGAAGGAAGGATAGGTTTCCGATATGTGGGCTGACGGAACCTGTTAATCTCAGGCCAGACAAATCAAGGCTGATGACTCTTTGATGAACCTGGTTGCAGCTAACTCGAGTCCAATTACAGGGGCTGGAGCTTCTCTTCCATGAGGAAAGAATGTTCGAAGGATCAATGATTACCTGAGATTTAAACGAAAGCAGTGCTTCTTTGTCTGTGTAAAGGCTCAAACCAGCTGCCTTCAGCACTGGATGAAGTGAACTTTGGGATGATAATAGAAAAACTAAAACAGCTACACAACGAGAAAGGAAAATGAAAGCCATAACTTTCTGGTTCTTGAGTGCACTAAAAAACGAAGAAAACAGTATGAAAAATATCGGGTATCTGAGACGAGGAACAATGAGGTTATCGTACATTTAAGAAACAAGATTTCAAGATTTTCTAACCCCTGGACCGAGCCCGAAAGTCAGAAACTACTCGGAACGTCAATACGAATTGACTGAAACGCTTTCTTTAGAGGCTGTTCAGATTGTTATTTATGGCCAAGTCAATATGGTAGGTAGGTCGGTGGGAAATCTCTCTGCTCATGGCAGTGTTCATTGATCACACTGAATGGAAAGAAGGTCCGTCCATTCTCTCACTGGAAATGTCACCTCTGATTCGAAATATCACCTCTCATCTTGGTAATTTCTAACTTGGTCACCTGCTTTGCCTTTTCTTCCTAGACTTGGGTGCTCCGAGAAATTGATTTGAATTCACATCTATCTCACAGCCAACTACTGAATTAGGGCTATTTCTTGTTCTTAGCATGTTTTTTTTAATCAATATTGGTGATATAAAGCTGCAACAAAATAAAAATTTAGTTAAATAACACAGTAAAAATAACCTGCCACGATTAAAGAACATGACTTGTAGATTGTTATTGTTTAAATTAACGATATCTAGTAAAAATATTAAACATCTGTTATTTATATAAAAATGTTGAGGCACGCAGCCAAGGAAGAAAAGGAGTTTAAAGTGATCTCGTTAATGTAAGCATCCTCAATCGTCATGTTTGCTTTCTCATTCACAACCATTTCTGTGATAAAAGCTACTTATAGATTTCCATCACTATATGCGATTAATTTCTTCATGTGATTGATTTCAAGGGCAGAAAATGTTAAAAGACCTCGGAGTTTCGTGGGGAGGTGGATGACTGATTTTACTGCAAGTCTTTAACGTTTGAAGAAAAAAAGTAGACGAATGTTGAAAGACTTTGAAAACTTCCACCAAGAAACGATTGGAGGAGCTTCAAGGAAATCACATCAAAGACACTTGTTTCTACATCCCGCTCGTGATTGATGTAGACACTTGTTTCTACATCCCATCGGACGGTCAACATTTCACCAGGTCCCTTCTGAGGCTGTTAAGTTTGAGAATATTTGCATCATACATTGAAATTCCCCAACATCGTGGGAGACCGTCCATGAGATAAGTCAATATCAGTGGGCAGCTAGCTAGCGGTCAACTTATCTGCCATCTGCACTTGAGAGAACCTCTAACCAATTCGAAGAAACTCATTATTCTTGGGACAAAGCGTGTAAAGTAATCTATCCTCTAAGATAGTCTTAAAAAAATCTTTTTATTTACATCCAGTTTCACACTGCCTTGTAAAGTAATCTCTAATCTACGATAGTCTTAAAATACCTTTGATTTACATTCAGTTTCACATTGCTTTTAAGAGTATTTTTTTAAAAAATAATTTTTTATTTATATTTTAAATTAAATTTTTTAGTGATTTTAGATTATTTTTACATGTTATGTGATATCAAAAAATATTTTTAATATTTTTTTAATATTTTTAAATAAAAAATATTTTTAAAAATAAATTTAACCAAAATGGTGAGCAAATCCTCTACCAGATCTTGAAACATTTGCGGAGAGAGAGAGTGAATATTGATAATTAAAATAATATCTTGAAAAACTGATCACGAACAAAACATTTTAAAAAAAGACTTATAAATTAAAAAGTCATGCAAAATATTTAATTTAGATCATGACACACGATAAACTTAGAGAGAGAAATTTGAAGAAATTAAAAACTAATATTTTTTAAAACAAATAAAAAAAACTAATATTTTTAATGCAAAACGTTAAGATTGCATGACAATGAATCCATAACAAATTAAATGTTTAAAAAACAATCATTCACACAAAAACTTGAAACAAATGCCGGCGAAAATAAAATTTTAAAAAAACAATTATAGGGCAAACAAAAATTTTTAATTGGAGGATTAAATTGTTGAGCTGTGAGATAACAATTGAAGATTATATTCTGTTACAGTTGGTTATAACCAACTGGAATCTTGTGTAGATATACCCAGCTCAGCTCATGTATAAATAGCAACGATTACAAGCAAATAAAGTCATGAATTAGAAATCATTCACTTACCCATTATTCTTCTCTGTTTCTCTCCATTATTCTTCTCTGCAAATCTTTTATTACTTCAACCATATTCTCTGTCTCTTCTTAACATATGGTATCAGAGCCATATCACTAAAATCAAATAAAGAACATCAAGAAACTGAGTTTTCTTGAAAAGGAAAAGCAAAGGCAGAAAAGATCAATCAATGGCAACAGAATCAAACAATTTTGTGCAGGCAGCAATACCAAGATTTGATGGTCATTATGACCATTGGTCTATGCTAATGGAGAACTTTCTTACATCCAAAGAATACTGGAGTCTAATAGAAAAAGGGATTGGTGCAGCAAGAGGAGAAGGAGTGCAATCAGCAGCACAATCAGCAGCACAACAGAAAGTAATTGAAGAAGACAAATTGAAGGATTTAAAGGTCAAGAACTACCTATTTCAAGCCATTGACAGAACCATCATTGAAACTATACTCAATAAAGAGACTTCAAAGGCCATCTGGGATTCCATGAAACTGAAATATCAAGGATCCACCAAAGTGAGACGTGCCCAGTTACAAGCACTTAGAAGAGAATTTGAAGTTCTTGGCATGAAAGAAAAGGAAAAAGTTGATGAGTACTTTACAAGAACATTAACTATTGCAAACAAAATGCAAGTGCATGGAGAAAGTATGAACAAAATGTAATTATTGAGAAAATTTTGAGGTCAATGACCTCAAAATTCAATTACGTTGTCTGTTCTATTGAAGAATCTAATGACTCTTCAACCATGTCAATAGATGAACTCCAAAGCAGTCTCCTAGTTCATGAACAAAGGATGCAAGGTCAAAAAGAAGAAGAGCAGGCTTTAAACATTACTAATTTAGAGAAAATGGGAGGAAGAATTGAATACAGAACTGAAGGGAAGGAAAGATTTCGTGGTGGTTTCAGGGGAAGGGGTCGAGGAAGGGGAAGACAGCCCTACAACAAAGCCTTGATCCAGTGCTACAACTGCCAAAAACTAGGACATTTTCAATACGAATGTCCTGTTAGAAACAGAAATGACAGGAATGCATATTTTGCAGAAGTAGATGAGGAAGAAGAGATGTTATTATTGGCCTACAAAGATGAGGGGAGCAATGAAGAAGCAAAAGAAGAAGGGAGGGTACTAATGACTCATGAAGATATACAGCAAAAAGAAGAAATTGTATGGATTCTTGACTCAGGTTGCAGCAATCGCATGTGCAGCAACAAGGAATGGTTTTTTGAATTTGATGACAAGTTTAGAAGAACTGTAAAGCTCGGAGACAATTCAAAAATGATGGCTATGGGAAAGGGACATGTCAAGCTAAAAATCAAAGGAATTACACAGGTATACACAAGAGGTATATTTCATACCTGAATTGAAGAACAACCTCCTGAGCATAGGCCAGCTGCAAGAAAAACAGTTAGCAATTCTTATCAAAGATGACAAATGTAGGGTTTATCACCCTAAAAAAGGTTTGATTATGCAATCTCAAATGTCATCTAACAGAATATTTCCCACACTTGCTACTGTGATAACTCCTATGGCTAACTGTCTACAAGCAACATCTGAAGATGTCACCAATCTATGGCACTGTCGATATGGGCATCTAAGCCTCAAGGGGCTGAAAACCTTGGTTTCAATAGAGATGGTCAAGGGTTTACCTACACTGAATGACTCATTAAAAGTCTGTCAAGATTGCATGAAAGGAAAGCAGCATAGAGAGACATTGCCAAAGAAAAGTCTGTGGAGAGCATCCAAGAAACTACAACTTGTCCATGCAGATTGTCATAACCCAATTTTGGGTCATTCCCCAAAACCATCCAAAAAATACAAAAATAAATAAAAGAGGCCCGGTGTCGGTAAGAAAATCAAGGCAGAAATTATTGGCATTTTCAAAAGCTCGATCATACCTCGTCTATGTCCAAAAATGAAGGAAAATGCAGATTTAAGGTTAACATAATTTATTTTCGGACAAATCTGCGTAAAAAATTAAATCGAAAGATATAATTAAATTTTTATATGTCAATTCGGTTTAAGCATCGGCCAATTAAAAGTATAATTATATTTGAGGATTAATTTAAGGTCTAATTGAAGAATTTAATTAAGCGCAATAACTTAATTAATACTTTAAATTTGTCAAATTAATTTTATTAAAGGCTTAGTCAATGAGAAATCAAGTTCTTAAATTTAATTCGGGCTCAATTGATGAGAATGAAATTTTCAGAGACCAATTTGAATTTATTCAAGCTAATTATGCGAAATCGGGGACCAATTTGATAAAATTAAGAGTTTAACGTTCAATCAAGGTTTAAATCGCGCAAGTCAGAAATCAAGGATCAAAATAAAAAAAGACGCGCAAAGCTAAGGATGCTTTTGAAATGTTGACGGGGATACAATTGCACAAATTGAAGGTTTTAAATTGATTAGGGATGCGATTAGAACAATTATAGGTTTAAGGACCAAATTGCACTTTACCCCAACATCAAAATTACATGTTCCCTGCACTGTTCCGACACCTGAACAGTGCAGGAAACACAGGGCAACGGCTCCCTGCACCTCTGCCCCTCTCTGCAATACACAGCTACAGCACACAACATGCATGTTTTCCCCTATAAATACCTTCATCGCAGCTGCTAGACGGGGAGGAGAAGGTGGGGCGAAGGGAGAAGAGAAAAATAACAGAGAGGAGAGAACGAAGAGAGAAGAGACAAATAAGAGAGAGGAGAAAAATTCAAAAAGGAGAGCAGGGCAAAGTGATTCACACAGAACAAAGGAGGAGAAAAAAAATGCGGATTGAGAGAAGGAGAAAAAACACAGGTTGAGAGACAGAGGAGAAGGTTTAAAACAAAAGAGGATTTTGTTTTTAACAGAGGAGATAGACCAGAAAATTCACGTAGAGGGGGGGTAAATTTATGTGATGAAAAATCTAAAGATCACTCTTCATCTCCCTCGTCTCCAGCGTCACCCTCTCTCTCGGTCAGCCGATCCTCTCTCTCTCCAAAACCAGCCACTTTCAGTTCTCTCTCTCCTCCAACACTTGACAGAAGGCCATCAACTCCGACCACCTTGGCAGCTCCTCATCATCACTAGAAGTTCCCTTTTCTCCGGCCACCCCAACCACGGTCCCAGGCGAGGTCAGCAGCAACAGCAGCCGTTTGCAGCAGCGAGCACCCGTCAGCTCCCGAAGCTCGGTCCGGCCACCAAAGGTCACCGTTTCCGAAGCCACCACCACAGGGACAACCACCTCGACCTCCTCTACCCAACGGTATTAACAGTTTCTACTTTCATCACAGTCGGAAAATCCTCCATTTACTATGCATGTAAACTTCATGCACGGGGATTCACTCCCCCGTGCCACCCATGCATGCCACTGTTCTGCACTCTGCAGAACAGCGGGCTGGGCTGGCTGGGCCTCACCCCGGCCCAGCCTGACCATTGGAATGGGTGGGCCGTTTGGCCCACCTGGGGCTAGCAGTCCAGCCCCAAATGATGGGCGTCTCGGCCCATCAGGGCTGACAGCTGGCCCACAAATATATATATATATATATATATAAACACGAAATTTTCAAAAAGATATTTTTATTTAAAAAAAACAAAATGTGTTGTTTTGTGCATACGGCCATTACACTAGCATAAATAAAAAAAATATATTCTTTTTGTTTCAAAAAAATATTATTTTGGAGTTTGAAAAAATGTTTTTAACATGGATTTTGCAAAGAAAAATCATTTATCACATTTTTGGATTTTACAACAAATTTGTAAAATCCAAAGGGTATTGGCCAATATTCCAAAAATATAAAAAATCTTATTTTTTTGGGAATTTATTATTCATTGTTGATATTTGGATAAATAAATCCTAAGAGGTTAATATCCAAAATATTCAGTGGGGATAATATGCTATTATTTACTGTTGGTGTTTGGATAAATAAATCCTAAGGGGTTAATATCCAAAATATTCGGTGGGGATAATTTGTTATTATTCACTATTGGTGTTTGGATAAATATATCCTAAAGGGTTAATATCCAAAATATTCGACGAGGATAATACACCATCACCATTTAACCAATATTTTTTTTGAATAATCAAAATCATAACAAAATTATAAACAAACCAAAACATCAAGCAGCTTACCTTAGGTAGGGCGTATTAGGGGTGCTAAAACCTTCCCTTTACGCAACCAGTCTCTTACCTTAGAATCTCTAAAAGACCAGTTTTAGGTTTCCTAGTAACCATAATACTAGGTGGCGACTCCTTTTTCCAAAAATAAAGATAAGACCCCTCGACATTTGAATTCCCCTGCACGCGGGGAAGGTCGCCTCGACGCCGCTCGCCATTTTTTTTTTTTGGGGTGCGACACAGATATTTGTGGACCCATTTCACCACAATCAAATAGTGGGAAAAGGTACATAATCACTTTTATAGATGATTATAGTAGAAAGACTTGGGCATATTTTCTATTACATAAATCTGAAGCACTGTCTATATTCAAGAAATATAAAGTGAGTGTGGAAAAAGAAAGTGGTGAAAGAATCAGTTGTTTAAGAACTGATAGAGGGGGGGAGTTCACCTCAAGTAAATTTAATGATTTTTGCAGCACACATGGAATCAAGAGACAACTTACCACAGCATACACCCCACAGCAGAATGGGGTTGCAGAGAGAAAGAATCGCACCATAATGAATATGGTGCGTAGCATGTTGTCAGGGAAGGACTTACCAAAGCAATTCTGGGCAGAGGCTGTAAATTGGCCCATCTATGTGATAAATAGAAGCCCCACCATAGCTGTTCCCAATACTACTCCTGAAGAAGCTTGGAGTAACAGGAAGCCTAGTGTTGAGTGTTTCCGTGTGTTTGGATGTGTGGCTTATGCTCATATACCTGACAATCAACGCAAGAAGTTAGATGACAAAAGTTTCAAATGTGTGTGGTTAGGAGTAAGTGAAGAGTCTAAAGGGTACAGACTTTATGACCCTATGGTAAAGAAAATCATCACTAGCAGAGATGTAGTATGTGTGGAAAATGAAAAATGGGAGTGGGACAGAAATGCAGAAGAGTTGAAGCATAAAGAGTTAGAATGGGCAGACATTAATGAGGAAGAAGACAGTGAGATCAGTGGAGTTTTTGAAGGTGTAAACAGTCATCCTGAACATGCTGATGGTGTGCACAATGATAACTCATCAAGTAGTCTTGTAGATAGTCTACCTGATGGAATATCACAGAATGACAAGCAAGAAAGGTGCAGAAGAAAACCAACCTGGTTAACAGATTATGTGACTAATGAGTCACTGTCTGAAGGAGAAGAAGAGGGAGGACATGATCTTGCAATGCTCATCTCTACAGAGGACCCTGTCACATTTGAAGAAGCAGTCAAAAGTGAAAAGTAGAGAACAACAATGGATACAGAGATAAAGGCCATTGAAAAGAACAATACATGGGAATTAACTGTCCTACCAGCTGAAGCAAAACCTATAGGAGTAAAGTGAGTATTCAAGACCAAATTAAATGAAGAGGGAAAGGTGGATAAGCATAAGGCAAGGCTGGTGGCAAAGGGGTACTCCCAAAGACAAGGAATTGACTATAGTGAAGTATTTGCACAGTAGCTAGGTGGGATACAATTAGAACTATCCTAGTATTGGCAGCTCATAAAGGCTGGTATGTTTATCAGCTAGATGTTAAGAGTGTCTTTTTGCATGGAGAGCTAGCTGAAGCCATATTTGTTGAACAACCACAAGGATTTGAGAAACAAGGAGAGGAGCATAAGGTGTATAGACTGAAAAGAGCATTATATGGACTCAAGCAAGCCCCTAAGGCTTGGTACAGCAGAATTGAGACTTACTTTGTCAAAGAGGGCTTTGAAAAATGCTTCTGTGAACATACATTATTCACAAAAACCAGTGACAAAGGCAGTATACTAATTGTAAGTCTATATGTGGATGATCTTATCTTTACAGGAAATAGTGAATGCATGTTTAAAGGCTTCAAAGACTCAATGATGAGAGAGTTTGACATGTCTGATCTTAGTAGAATGAAGTACTTTTTAGGTGTGGAAGTCATACAAAATGCAGAACTGATATTCATCTGTCTAAAGAAGTATGCTAGAGAGGTGTTGGGAAGATTTGGAATGGAACATAGTAATGCAGTGCAGAATCCCATTGTCCCAGGATGCAAACTTACAAAGAATGAAGAAAATGCAAAGGGTGTAAATACTACAGAATATAAGCAATTAGTTGGCAGTTTGCTATATTTGACAGCCACTAGACCCGATCTTATGTATGCAGTTGGGTTAGTCAGTAGATATATGGAAAGACCCACTGAAATGCATCTTCAAGCTGTCAAAAGGATACTAAGGTATCTAAAGGGAACTACAGAGTTTGGGATTATATACAGAAAAGGGGATGAAGGACAGCTAAGAGCATATGCAGATAGTGATTATGCTGGGGATGTTGATGACAGGAAGAGTACCTCTGGGTTTGTGTTTATGCTTGGTACAGGAGCTGTTTCTTGGTCCAGTAAGAAACAACCCGTGGTGACATTATCTACAACAGAGGCAGAGTTTATAGCTGCTGCATCCTGTGCTTGTCAAGGAGTTTGGTTAAGAAGAATTCTGGGCAATATTGGTCTTGAACAAGTAACTAGTACAGTGATCTATTGTGACAATAATTCTGCTATAAAACTTTCAAAAAACCCAGTACTACATGGTCGAAGCAAACACATAGATGTCAGATTTCACTTCCTAAGGGATCTTACAAGAGATGGGGTTGTGGAACTAGTATACTGCAACACACAAGAGCAAATTGCAAACATCATGACGAAACCACTAAAGCTAGAGGCCTTCTTAAAGCTAAGAGACAAATTAGGCATGGGTATGATGCACAAATTGAACTAATCGACAAATTAGTTCAAGGGAGGATGTTGAGCTATGAGATAACAATTGAAGATTATATTCTGTTACAGTTGGTTATAACCAACTGGAATCTTGTATAGATATACCCAGCTCAGCTCATGTATAAATAGCAACGATTACAAGCAAATAAAATCATGAATTAGAAATCATTCACTTACCCATTATTCTTCTCTGTTTCTCTCCATTATTCTTCTCTGCAAATCTTTTATTACTTCAACCATATTCTCTGTCTCTTCTTAACATAAATTGAATTGGAAAATAACTTTAACAAAAAAAATAAATTACAAAATAAAGATGAAATTGAAAATAAAACAAAACAATGATGATTTTGATTTAAGGGTGAAATTGAAATTCAAAAAAAAAAAACTTTAACAAAAGAGAAAAAAATTAAAAAATTAAAATTAAAAATTAAAAATTAAAAAGTATGAGAAATTGTAATTGAAGAACTAATTAAAAAAATTATAAAAGAAATCAGAATAAAATTAAAAATCAAAATAAGACTGAAATTAAAAAATAAAAACAGAGAGGACAATCATACAATTTAATTGGCAGGAGAGAGAAAAAGGAATCAGAATTTTCTAGTTTTCCAAGCCTGGTAATCTTCTGGTAAGATCTTCATCTGAAATATCCAGCTCGGTAAGTCCCTTTTTGTGATCTTCAATTTTCTGCTCAATGTAGAGGTGAATGGTTTTTCTTTTCGCAGTGGATTTAGAAAAGGGCAGTTCTTTAAATTCTTCAAACTGCATAGGGCTACTTGTGCTGGGGATTTCGTTAAGAACTCCTTTAACAAAATCTGCAGAACACCTGTTCATGTTAAAGCTCGCACCATGGGACTTGAGAGTTTCAGAATGCTCATTGCATGTAATTCACTGTTTATTTTATATTCATAAATAAAAAACATACAGTAATTTTAAGAGAAACTTGTTGCATAAATTAAATTTATGTTTATTAAAAAAATCATATAAAAAAATTAATATACCCAGTAAAACAACGTCGTTAAGCTGAAATACTTTCGCTATGACTAGTTTTTTCCAGGGATTTGAGTGATTAATGCTGATTGTATTTCATCTAATGTCCTTCCCTTCGTCTCTGGCACCAACTTCCACACGAATAAAATAGTTAAAGCACACACTCCACTGAAGATGAAGAAGGTCCCTGCAAGAAATATCCAGCACAGAATTTTAATGAAAAAACTTTGAGCAATTTGTGTGTGGATGTGGCGGTGAGAGAGGGAAGGGGATGACTCGCCAGCTGAACTCCACTCCAGAATGAAGTTAAATGTGTACGTCACAACCCAAGAACTAGCCCAACTGGTTAGAACCACTAGGCTTCCTGCTGATGCCTTAACATTTACAGGAAATATCTGCAGTGAAAACGCATCCTTAAGTTCAATTTATAAACCTTTTTTTCCCTTTTCAATCTATTTTTTTCTATTATAAATAGATATTTTAGCCTTGTAACATTAAGGTTACGGCTTGTCTACTTGGTTTAAGCGATGTTTTGACGTAGCAGAAAATAACAAGGAATACGACCATCGTTGATATTCCGGAAAAATCACACGAATATGAGAGAAACTCTTTAAAACTCCAATTTTATTCCATAATATCAAAAGATAATTCGCCCAGAGGCTTTACAATGGTATTTAAAGCAGAAACCCTAGCCTAACCTCATGCTGGATAAGAAAACGACGATAATTAATAAAATTACCAAAAATGACAAATTTGAGATAAATGTAGAAATTAAAAAGGCTATAAATCCTAAGCCATCTGAAATTGACGGAAGTCAATTCGGACTTGGAAATCAAAAGTTATAGCTAAAACAAAACTTTCCTAAAATAGTAAAAATAACGATTTCAGGGCCTAAACGATAGAATTCGGCCAAAAACTGATGTGCCACAGCGCAAAGCCGCTGACTTATTACGCATACATCAAAACACATTAATTATGCTTTTTCTATGGATAAATCTGCATAAAAGTTAAGTTGAAAAACAAAATTATATTTCTATGGGCTAATTCGATTTAATTGTCGGCTAACTTTAAAGTGTAATTATGCTTCAGAATTAATTGAAAGCCCAATTGAAGGATTTAATTAAGCGCAAGGATTTAATTATGCTTTAAATGGGTTAAATTCATTTTATTAAGGGCTTGATTACCAAGAAATTAAATTTGGGAGCCTAGTCTGGGTCAAATTGAGAAGATTGAGATTTTCGGCGATGAAACTTTTTCGGGTGAAATTGGAAGCCAAAATTGAACAAAAAAAAACACATCGTTCTTCCTGGTTTTTCCCATCAAAAAACTCTTTTTATCACAACCTATTTATTTCAAAAAAAAAAAACCTTTTGCCGACAGCCATTGTTAGCCATTCCAGCAGCCAGCTGCAACATGCCCTGCAAACCACTCTCACCATAACTCGGCCATGCCCTACACAACACCGTTCATTGACATCATCCCTATACTTGCACCTTACTTTCTTAGACTATAAATAGCAGGAGAGCATACGGGGCGAAAAAGAGGAGAGACAGGGGAGAAAAAAGGGTGAAAACTGAGGAGAAGTAGAGAGTAACGGGGCTGAAAACTGATGAAAAATGGGGGAGAAATTTTGGGGAGTCACTAGTAAAGACCGTTTAACATGGGGGCTGAAAACTAAAAAAAACTTTGAAACTAGAGGGAAAGAGAGGAACTGTCACGAGGGGAAACTAGAAAAAAGAAAAACACAAGAACACAAGGAGAAAGAAGATTTCAAAACTGGTAAATTTTTCACTGTCATGGGGTTGAAAAACTGAGAAGAAACCATCTAAACCAAAAAAAAACACAAATACATTTGCAGGAAAAAGCAGCAGGACGATGAACACACAGCTGCAGCCACCTTCTTCTCCATCACCAGCGGCCAGCCACCACCAGCTCGATCATCTCTTTCGCCTCGCAGAAGTCATCCCTCTCTCCTTCCTCATCGCTGCAACTCCTCTCTTCCCCGCAGCTCCCTCTATCTCCCCGATCGTGGCTTTCTCTCTCTAAAAAACCAGTTCCAGCTCCCATTGACCACCATGCAAGAAGTTCCTCCTCGGCACATTCTCCAGCAATTCCAGCTCAGGCTTCTTCTCCATCTTCAGCGAGAGCTCCAGTGGTGACAGTTGCGGCGGTAAGCAGCAGACCAGCCCCTTCCGACACCTCCCACAACCACCACGGACTACTATTTTTTATGCCACCACCACAGGGACAACCACCTCGACCTACTCTACCCGGCGGCAGTAGCAAGTGAACCTCTAGTCGTGGTCGATCAATCAAGCTACTGTTCACGTTACTATTCACGCAAATTGCACTGCACTGTTTATGTTTTTGCATTTTGTTTTTTTTTTATTTTCTGGGCTGGGCTGCTCTCGGCCCAGCCCAAGAGTGGTGGGCCTGTGGCCCACCTTGACTGGCCCATTTGGTTGGGTCAGGCCCGACCCAAAAAAATTTTATTATTTAAAAAAACAAAAAAATGCATTAAAAAATAAAAATAAAAAATGTGTTTGCTTTCGTGCATACGGCCAGATTCCAAAGTTTTTCCATCATATTTTTTGTAAAAAAAAAAATATTGCATCTTTCTCATATTTTAAAACAAAATCGGGTATCGTAACTAGTTTACGATTATCTGTTGGTATTCGGCCAAAATATCAAAAATAATTTATCAATTATTTTGTTTTAGCTATCGCAATGTAAAATTACATTGTAAAATACACTCGTGGATAGTTGAAAAAAAAAATTAATGTAGTGTAAAATTCTTTTGGTTAGTCTTTCAACTTCTAGCGAGTTAGAGATTCTCTCACGAAGAGAGATCTACGTCAAACTTTAGAAAAGACAACGAAAAATAAACTTCGAAAAAACAATCAAATAACAATACAGCTTGCTTTAGGTAGAGTGCACTGGGGTGATGCATCTTCCCCTTGTACAACAAGTCCTCTTACCCAAGACTCTCTCAGATTAATAGGTTTCTAGTGACTTTAATACTAGGTGGCGACTCCTTAAAATTATAGTTGTAATTTTTACGGCTATAAAACAACCTCTTTTTCACCGGCGCGCCGTTGTCTCCCCTAACATAATGGATGGCGAGGCGCGAAGCGGGAAAAAATCATCATCGTGACAGATGGCAACTCCATTAGAGACATTGTTGGACTGAGCATTGTTTGTTTGGTTGTTATTTTTTAGTTTAGTTTTTACTCGTATTCTTACTGCTTTAGCATGTATTTTTACTACTTTAGTATTTTCAATTCATACATATCATCAGGTTTGAACTAATATCATCATGCATTTTAATTTCCTAAATAAACCCAATTCTAAGTTAGGTGGGGATTAACGGTCTGCCTCATGATTTTCATTAGGAGTTCAGATTCGTGAAACGTCCAACTATGAATTGAGTGTTTACTAGATAATGGCGGTCACACAGTGCCCCAACCATTTCTTGTAAACCCTTATACTACCTTCATGTATGGCAGTCACTGGGCAGTTCATAGACCTTTAAGACCAGATAGAAAGCTTTCCCCTCATGTAATGGCCTAGAACTCTTTTTTAGGTACAAACTTCCTGATAATTCGTCTGTTGCGTATGTATATACATTTGCATTCACATGCATCCATCACTGTACATAACATTTTATCAGCAGGTCAAAATATAGCTCCCCGAAAAGCTCGTACCACTCGACTCTAATAGAGAAATATGGAGGACGACGAACGCGCACACCATGACGCTTATTTCCAAGAAGAACTGGATTCTCTGAAAGTTAGCGTGGCTCGTCTTACCACCTAACTCGAGTAAGCACTAAGAAATGCCTCTGGAGAAGGCCCTTCAACTAGATCCGCAGCGGCCGCTCAAACAGAAGCAATGAATCACCCTAAAGAGGTGATAGGAGAAAGGGTTCAGGGTCCGAAACAAAATCCACCTTTCATACAAGCAGCAGTGCCGACACTTGCCGCAACCCCAACGGTTATAACATCATAAGAGGATATCAACCAAGATAAGATGGCGACATTGGAGGCAAGGATAAGGGCCATTAAAGGGGTGAACCTATATGACCCAATACATGCTGAAGAGATGTGTCTAGTTCTGAATGTTGTGATACCAAAAAAATTTTGTCTTCCTGACTTTATCAAGTACATTGGGATTCAGTGCCCCGCCACTCACCTAAAATCATACTGTAACAAAATGGCAAAAGTAGTGCATGATAAAAAATTGCTTATGCATTTTCATATTAATCACACTTTCAAACAAATATCAAGTTTAATTAAGAGGATATCCATGTTGAATTTGGTGAAGAAGGTATAAATAGAAAGGAGAGGACACTCGAATATTCATTTTTGCATGTTGCCTATTGATTTTTGTGATAGAGTGTAGTTGAAATTGTTTTTCAATTAGAAATGTATCAAAATGATATTTTTTTATTTTAAAAAAAGTTATTTTTAACATTAGCACATAAAAATGATCTAAGAACACAAAAACAAAATTAAGATAAAAAATTCAAAAATGTTTTTATAACTCAATGACAAACACAACGTTAATGACAATGCTAAAGAATTCCCACAACTTAGGATATTATTTTTTACATTTAAAAGTGTTATATATATATATATATTTGGAATTGGGCTGGGGTTGAATTTGTCAGACATGTTCTCATATGTCTGACAAATTCAACCCCAGCCCAATTCCAAATATAAACAGATAGAGAGAGAGAGAAGAATAAATATGTATACACCCTCTTCTTAGCAGACTTCTGATGGAAAACGAGTAATGGCTGCCTGTATTTCTTCCAATGTCCGTCCTTTAGTCTCAGGCACCCACTTCCAAATGAACAAGGCTGTCACACCGCATACGGTGGCGAAGAGGAAGAAAGTCCCTGCAAAATCACAGCCACCATAATTAATTACGTGAGTTCCACAGTCTATGCATGCTGCAGAGACGCAGCAAAGTAAGAGTGATTCACCTGTCGAGCTCCATTCCAACATGAAACTGAATGAGTATGTCACAATCCATGAGCCGGACCAATTGACTAAAGTCACTAAACTCCCAGCTGAGGCTTTCACATCTAGAGGAAATATCTACGATAAAATCTCATTAATTTATTTGCGTTATATACATTAATTAAGAAAATATATGTGGAACGTTATATACCTCTGACATTATAACCCATGGTATTCCTGACATGCCTACTGCAAAAGTAACCCCATAACCCTGCTTGCAACATTTAAGAAATTAATGGCAAGGAAACTTGGATATTATTCAAAAGCAAAACAGATGCTGGTAAACGAAGAAGGGAGAAAAATATGATCAAGGATGGAAAACCTGGCTTTATTCTTGATTGAATTACGTACCAATAAGCCAATAAATGTCAAAACCGGAGTTAGCTCTTCCAAATAATGTAGTGCCTGCTCATTAAAAGCAGAAAATAAGAGTAAATTAGTAAAATTAAAGGATTTTGATCAGGTTAGATAATAAATTAATTCACCAGGAAAAAACAGGGCTGGATAGCTAAATAATCTCGAAAGACATGCCGAGATTTTGAGTAAAATGCAAGAATTTGATTAAACCTGGAAGAGGAAAGACAACCCAACAAGGACTAAGCTTAAACACGTTCCAATGGAAGAAACCTGCAAATATTCGTAAACTTTCATTACAAATGATATGATCATTTCAAACTTTTTAAAACAAAATGATTCATTTTCAAGTAAATTACTAACCAAAAGAAGTCGTCTTCTTCCAGATATATCCAATAGGAGTACACCAGCAATAGACGCTGGGATCTGCAACAGAGATCATCTACATTCTAAGATCTACTCACAACAAGCCATTAAACTTGCTCCACACAAAATTTAACAAAAAACAAAGACCAGGGAAATACCTGCAAAATGCCTGCCGTTGTAGTACCAATGATAGTTGAGAAATCTAGCCAAAACCAAGCAAATTCATCAACTAGCCATCTTCATAGCTGAATTTCTATATCAGAAATACTAAACTGAGGCACTTAACAATGAGCAGATGAGATTAAATTAACAAGACTAGGATAGGAAATGCAGATTTCTAAAAAGAAATAAATTGTTTCATGTCATCTCTTATATATGCATCAAACATAGCACAAATGAAGCTGTGATCTCTGGAATTATCATTTGCAGGAGACAACTTACTAGCTTTGACATATATGGAGCTACAATAATATGCCACAGCACTGGTGCCTCCAAATTGTTGCAGTAACATTAGTCCCACTCCAACCTCATCAATTTAAATAATCGGAATTAAGAAAGCTGATTAGTTATAGAAGTGAAGGAAAATAATAGATGAAAATAAAACAAAAAGGAAGGAATTGCTCTGCACTTACAATAATTGGATAAGCATATTTCCTCTGAAATAGGTTTAGAAATTTAGCTTTGGAGTTGTGTTGAGAGATATCTATAGTATCCTATAAAATAATTGAATTATTTGTCAAATGATTTTTAAAAATAATATATAATTCAATAATTCATAAATAGTAGAGAAATGAAGTTGAAATACTACTCTGATATCAATTGCTTCCTGAGAAATATCAGCATTCATTCCTCTAAGCCATTGCAAGGTTGTCTCGAACTCTTTCTCACGATCAAGTTTTGCCTGTTGGACAATTTACTCTTCATTTTATGTTTCAAATGTACCCCTGACAAAGTTTGCACTATTATTAAACCTGTCTCGGCTTGACAGATTATTCTGTGATCGAACCGACCCTTGACCTAGTTAACTTGTCGGGCAACTCACAACTCGATCATCTCTGCCAAAACTAGAAGGTTTTGATTTTTTTTTAAAAAAACTTATTGATTGAAGTTAATCTGTTAAACTCGTAACTCGAGTATTACGCTGCATCCGGATCAATCCCATATCAAGCTTAACAACAACGAAAATAATACAAAACAGTAACAAATTGGACTCACCAGCCATCTAGGTGACTCTGGAATGAAGAATAAACCCACAAGTTGCAGTATACATGGAATAAGAACTGAAAAAGGGATCGGGTTAGCACATATAATAATACTAATCTAAACTACTTTGGAGATTGAATTCATAATTAAGAAGAGTAATTAAGAAACTTTACCTATCAGAGATAAAGTTCGCCAGTAAATAATATTTCCAATGAAATATATAAGTGCGAAGCCGAGACTTAGCATCAACTAAACACATTAAAAAAAAAAGGAATAAAAATCAGACTGTTGGATATTATACTTGACAGGCAATAAGGCATTAGCTCTACCTGCTGAGCTGACGTAAATCCTCCCCTATGATTCTTGGGTGTTATTTCTGCGATATATACTGGGACCTGTCATGAAGAATGAGCATAAAGTTCCATTTCACTTTAGAATTTTGCAATAAAATATAAAAATAATATATATATATAGGTAAATTTCGGAACCTATGTGCAATTACCACATATGTAATAAGCCCAACTCCAACTCCAAGTGGTAGTCTTCCGATATACAACCACCAAACATCCTTGGAGCAAAATTTCAGATTTATTAATCATATTAAAGAATATAAACATGAAATGATTAATTATTTCTCAAGCACAAATTAAAGATCGGTATTGCATCATGTTGGGGGGGGGGGGGGGGGGAACCTTAGCAAACGCTATTACGAGCCATCCCGAGATGCAAAATATTTCGGATAGCCACATTGTCTGCTTGAGAAGAACACCAAATTAATAGAAGTGGATTGAAGGCTTCATAAATTAATTTTGTGGGGTTGAGATCGTATGGAATTGTGTAAATCTTACTCGTTTTCGGCCAGTATAATCCGCAACCTTCCCGCTCGAGATCGCACCGACCATTCCTCCGATTGTCATTATTGAACCAAAAACTGAGTACTGCAAATTGTGAAGGGAAAGAAACATCCATGGATTCCATAGAGAATGTCAGGGATAAGGAAATCAAAATAACAGTTTCCCATTGGACAATAATATTTGCATGCATGATTTACCTAGTTTGCTTGAACAAATTAATCTCTTTATTTAGATTAATTTATTGAATCACAGGTTAATTAGATAAATCAACGACTTGGGATAAGAAAATAGCGATAACCATACTTCATTTTTTTAATCAAACTAAAAATGAATAAATTAATATGACAAGCACTAACTTCTGACACCGAAAGGTCCAACTCTTTCCTGATTCCAGATTCAGCAGTTGACGAATAGCCCACCTGACAAGCAATTTATCTCAATGTCAGCAGTACAATATGGTTTTCATTTGAAATTACTTAGTTGTGGAGTTAACTGAGAATGAGTCCTTGATTTATATTTTTGATAAATACATCAATGTTCTATGAGATGAAACTGTGGCACAAAACCCCATTCAAATCGATGGAGTAAACATTATGTTTCTTTTTCTCCGGGTGTTACGAAGGAATCAAAATTTAACTATTTATAAACGCATAGACATTTTTATTTGGGTGCAAGAAAACCCTATTGTTCATATTGTGTACTATGTGGATCCAGAGTTTTACAAGAAATGAACGTTCTGATTCAAACTCGATATCTGCTATGCAGATCGCAAGTTTTTTATCATCATGCCATGTTTTTTGGAGACAAGTGTAAACACATAGATATTGAATAAATAATACTGATATGTTTATTTTCAAGAGGAAAATGATTAATATTTTACAAAAAAAAAAAAATATCCAGCGTACACAACCAAAACGTTTTATTAATAATAAATAATACTCATGGTGTGTTTGTTTGTGGACAGTGATTTTATTGTTTCTTTGGAAAAATAATTTGAGTTACTATACCGGATATATAATTATTAAATTTACATCCTCATTCAACACGTTTACACTTCCAAGACAATAACTGCAAGGGCGTTTTCTTAGTAGCCCATGCGTGCGTTCATGACTCACCCATTTCGTCAAATCAGTTGACTTATGTTCATGATTTTATATATATAAAATAATATATTAAATTCAGAAATCTTGACAATTTATTTATAGTGAGATAATTTGCCAGGTAGACATCCATCTAAATCAAAGACTTTACCGTGATAGTTTTGTTACGATGCGTTCGAGCATGCCCACTAAATGAGACATATTATTAATTAATGGAACATATAAAAAAATATTAATTATTAGAATCATAAAAGAGTCGGATTATATTTTAAAACCATAACAATAATTATTTTTATTTATATATTAATTAGAATAAACCCGTATTGACCTTTTCAATCTGCCATATGTGCCTTGCCCCTATGATTAACCCCACTTTTAATTCAATTCTCGTCTTGGATTGATCTCAAATTAAAATTTTAACTTAAAATCATGATAATAATAATTTTTATTATTATACTAACTTGAGTCAACACAACCCATCTTTTGACCATTGATCCGGGTTGTGACTTATATTGACTCCAGAGTCGCTAGATTTTATAATATTGATAATAATTATTTTTATTTTTATATATTTTAGTTATACAAATTTAGAATCCATAGTTTTTTACAAGGATACATTAGAAATAAAAATAAAAAAATCCTTAGAGACATGTTCTCTTTGTACCTCCTTTTCTGAAAATACAAAAAATCACTTTAAAATTATCTATAAGTTATTCTTATATATATATAATCAAATATATTTATGTTTTTATTGTCTCTATCATTTCTATCCTTGAACAACAATCAACCACTGCCTAAATATTTGGAAAGTTTGACTCTGGATTTGGATTTTTTTTTTTCTGAACGGGACATCAACATTATTCAAAGCAGTTTAAATTTACATTTGAAAAAAAAAAAAAAACAGATAGGGTGAGGGAGATTATAACAGTCTTTTAGTAAGATCACATGGATAAATGCATATAAAATTTGGTTTGGTTTGATAGATTAACTTGATAACCCGTTAACTCGAAATCTATCAGGCTCTTGTTTGTGAGCTGTTATCAATATGTTAATTACTAGCAGGTTTAGCACTAAATACCGCAAGGATTCATTTGCTGGGCTGCAGTGTGTTCTTTTAGAGTTTTCTCAGCTTTATTCTGATCACAATATAGCTCTCATGGTAAATAAAAAGCTTAGCAAAATGAATATTTCTGTTGAATTAATAGAAGAAGAAAACCTGTGACTTGTTGCAAGAAACATGCATGTTGATTAGTGTACTTACAGCGAACCCGTAGCAGAAAGAGCCGCAGACGGCAATGAAGGTGCTGACCACAAGAATGGGAGTGATGGAGGATCCATGGCTTCTTTCTTCGTCGCTGGTGCCATTATCGCTCACATTAGGGTTTCCATCTTCACGAAGTAAAGAACTTGTAGATGCTGGCATCGATCCCTTCTTCGATGCACTCTCTCTACTCTTTTTGTTTTTTTGTAGTTTCTTTGAGAGTGAATGGATACAGACAGAGAACATTCGTGCTGGAAACGATGATCATAAGCTTTCCATGGTCCATGCTATATATTGAACAGAAGATCAAACCTTTTAGGTCACTGTTGAAAGTTTAAAATTAATATTTGTTGCTACCCAAATTTTGACCCTTTATTTTTTATGTTTCGGAAAAAAAGACAAAAAAATATAAAAAAGACAAAAAATATAAAAAAAAGACAAAATCCAAAAAATATCGTGGTACGGGGGCAAAATTGAACAAGTTGAGAATTTAACAGTCAATGCAGGGTCAAATCGTACAAATTGGAAATCAAGGACCAAATTGAAAAGACGCGCAAGCTAAGGGCTGATTGTAAATTTCACATTGGAAAGACTCTATAAATAGAGTGCACCTTCAAAGGAAAGAGGGACCAAAAAAAAAAAATATTCATACAAAAAATCTCTCCTAAAAAAAATACCCTAAACCTAATCCTCCCATCTTTTACTTTCTTCTCCTTCGTGGGGCTGCAGCTCCCTTTTTTCCAGAATTTTCCCCTTCTTCAAACCAGCCTACAGCCACCGTTTCCCGATCTTCATCACCATTTCCACTCCCAGCCTTCCTCACTTTCTTTTTCTTCTCCGGCCAAACTCCCTCTCTTCGGCGATCTCCCCATTTTTCTCTCCACCTCCGGCCAGACCTCCCCTGCCTCTTTCTTTTCTCCTGCCGACCAGCCACCACAGCAACTCGGCATCAGCCCTCACTTCTCTCTCTTTCTCCCAACTCAACTTCCCGTCAGCCCCTCACCACAGCAGCAGCTCCCTTCACAGACCCCCACTCTCCAACTCCCTGGCCAGCAACCAGATCTCCTTTCCCAGCCTTGACAGCACCCCCAAAATCCAGATCTCCCTCACGGCCTCACTCTCTTCTCTCCTCTGCAACTCCGACCAGCTCTTCCCCCCTCAGTCTTTCTCACGGTAGTCCAGCCACCGATGGAGAAGCAGCAGACACATAGAAGACCAGAAATTTACAGAAGAGAACGAATTGATTTGGAGCGTTTTGTGTTGGATTTTGTTTTTGTTTTCTTTGCAGGTCATCGAGCCACCGTCGTTGGCGAGGAAAAGAAAAGGAAAGCAGCAGCAGCAGATGGAGAAGCAGCAGAAGAAGAAGATCCGAGATTTGGAGCCACGAAGAGCAGATCTGGAAAACTTTTGAGTTTGATTCTTCTGTTGTTTGTGTGTATTTGCGTGTTTGCAGGTCTCCGTTGAAGTCGCCACCGGCGTGAAGAGGAAGGGAAGAAGCCGATCTGCCTCCCCCGTACTCACTGTTCATCGCGGCGGCGCGTGGAACCACGCGCCGCCAGCGACGGTGGCGCGTTGGCAGACGCGCCGCCAACCTTCCAGCCACTGCGGCCACTGTTCCTGAAGTCCTTTTTGTATTTTTCTTTATTTTATGTATTTATTTAAATTTTTAGTGTTGTTTAATTGTTATTTGTAAAATATATTGAAAAAAGGATAATGTGTGAGTGAGTTGTATTTTAATTATAAAATGCGATGAAAAAGAAAATGAAAAGAGAATGTGTGTGTGTGTTGTGTTATGTTTTATATTTTCATTTATTTATATTGTTTTGTTGAAGAAAAAGGAATATAAAGTAAAATATAAAAATGTGTTTTCATTTGCTACGGCCAAAGTGTTTTCCAAAATATATCATAGATTTAATAACAAGTTTATTAAATCTTGCAAATTTGGCTAATATTAAACAAATCGTGAAATTAATTCATGAGAATTAATGATTAATTTTAGGTAGTAATTGCCGGATTTACGCGTAGGCTAACATTTACATATTCGGGAATAACCACCAAAATCGTCAGTATTATTCTGAGTGGTGGTCGATTTCTTTATGAATCGATCAATCATGAAATTAATGCATGGGGATTAATGGTTAATTTCAGGTGGTAAATGAAGAAACTACAAGTAGGCTAGCATTTGCATATCTGGAAATAATCAATAAAATTCACTGGATTATTTTGAGCGGCAACCGATTTCTTTCGCAAATCGGAACATTTTTTCATTTGAATAATTATGACCCGTCGAAACATTTAAAATCACGTCAAAAATAGTCAATGCAGCTTACCTCAGGTAAGGCGTACTAGGGGTGCTAATACCTTCCCTATACGCAACCAGTCCCCTACCTCGAATCTCTGACTAGACCAGTGCAAATCGGGTGATCCTAGCGACCCTCAACAGCAAGGTGGCGACTCCTAAACAACTCCATTGCGAGACCCCAAAAAGGACCCTCTAGACGGGGGACGCCGCGCGGCGACGTGCGACAAGATGGCGACTCCACTGGGGAGAGGTATTTTTTCTAAAAAAATAATGGACTGAGCTTTGAATATTTTGATGTGATTTATTTGTTTTGATGTGTTTGAATTTTATGTGTGTGTTTTTTTTGTTAAGTTTTTCGCATTTTTTTATGTATATATACATATGGCCATGCATTTTTAGTGTGTTTGTTTTCCTGAAACATAAAAATAAATCCTAACTGGCTATTATTCACTATCGGTGTTTGGATAAATAAATCCCAAGGGATCAATATCCAAAATATTCGACGGGAATAACTTGCTATTATTCACTATCGGTGTTTGGATAAATAAATCCCAAGGGATCAATATCCAAAATATTCGACGGGAATAACTTGCTATTATTCACTATCGGTGTTTGGATAAATAAATCCTAAGGGGTCAATATCCAAAATTTTCGACAGAAATAATTTGCTATTATTCACTATCGGTGTTTGGATAAATAAATCCTAAACGGTCAATATCCAAAATATTCGACGGGAATAATTTGCTATTTAGGGCTATTGGTGTTTGAATAAATAAATCCTAGAGGAGTCTATATCCTGTCGTTTGTAGTTTGCAACTTTAAGTTACGTGGGGGACTAACTATGACTTGAGTCAAGGTTGAAGTTTGTGTAAACCCCAACTCTTAGTGCTTAGACTGATAATGATTGGTATACGTACCATCTCATTATCTGCTAAGCCCCCATATTGCCTTCACGAAAGGTGATCACTGAGACGGCAAGAGACCCTGTTTAGAGACCAAAGTAGCAAACTCACCATTTACTGTGCAAAGATTAGAACCAATCATTAGGGTGTATGCTCTTTCCATTTTGTTGTGCATTAAGGCAAACCTTTCTTGAAACATCTTCAATTCAAGCCTTTCGGGTGACAGTCGTTATCACTCGGTAAATTTTCAGCGTAGGGTTTAAGCAAAAAAATAAAAAAAAAACAAAAAAACAAAAACAAAATATGCATGTATATTTCAATATTCATTCCCACAGTTTTATTTATCATGCAATTGTTACCATCACATATCACCTCAAAAGGCGAGTCCGCCAAAAAAAAAAAAAAAAAAAGACCAAAAAAAAATATGCATTTACATTTCAACATGCATTTTCACGGTTTGTTTATATAATGTAATTGTTATGATCACGTGTCACTCCTCGAAGAGCGAGTCCGTAAAAAAAAAAAAAAAAACCAAAAAAGCATATATTTTTTTTTCAACATGCATTCTCATAGTTTTTGTTTAGCATGCAATTGTTAAAATCACGTGTCACTCCTCGAAGAGCGAGTCTGAAAAAAAAAAAAAAACATGCATACATCTCAACATGCATTCCCATAGTTTGAAATAAGGGTCCCTCAATCTGTCATCCTCCGAAGGGTCAAGAGTCATGGACATATGACATTGCTGAGAAGAACTCACACTGATACAGAGACACCATTCGTTTTTTTTGCAAGCCAACAATAGAGTTCTCTGCTTTCTAGTTAAATCAGTCGAGGCACATGCTCAGATATCATCTGCAAAGTGTTAATGCATTCGTCAATGAAGATTGCGGAAAATTCAGGTTTCCGTTGAAGGGATGCGGTTAGTCCATAGATGAGTCCAATTTCAGAAAGCAAGCATCAGTCAAAGAAGTTGTCAGTCTATCAATTGCTTTCTCTCTAAGTCATGTGGAGTTTGGTGGCACTATCAGATCAAGGAGTTGTATGCCGCCACACACAGTATACCATGTTATTTTGCGAGCAAAGATAAAGTAGCCCGAGTGTACAAACATAATATGGGATTGTTGAATCTATTCTGGTGTCTGAAAGGTTGAAGCATGTGCACTACAAGATTACATTGCTCGACGAAATGAAAATTGCCGCAAGAGAGTCTTGTCATCGTTTACCGAAATTGTTCATGATTGGCGTACTTTGGTGATTTGTTTAGAGTTCTTTCTAACTTGATTCATTTTTGTCCAATGAGGAGCGCAAAAAAAAAAAAAAACTGCCTTCTTTTTGCGACATAATCCAGATGAGGGAGATGACTAGTTGCAAGAATTTCAGTATTCAAGTGTGAAAGTTAATCTGCAAAAGGCAAGTCAAGTTTTGTGGAGAATATTATCATCGGCAGTGTCAGTAATGAATTATCACGATCATGAGCAAGATCAATGAGCAGCGACAATACAGAAATGATTGATTGAAAAGTCTGAGAAAGGTGTCGCAGTCAATAATTTTCTTATGGAATCTCATCAGCCATCACTTTGTTTTGGAGTTAAATCATCATTTCATTGATACATGTGTTTTCTTTGTCTTTTTGTTGTTTTGAAATCAAGAGATGTTTGACATTTTTATTTTTGACAAAATATTTTGATTAAACTCCAACATGCAAAATTGAAGGTTTATCATTCTTGAAAATTAAAGGTATTTTGATTGCATAATTGACCCGATTTTTGTTTAAATGACATAATGACCAATACCAAGTGACCAAACAATTTTTGAGCCATACACCGAGTTTTAAATCACATCGTAGAACTAAGCTTTATTAGTATGCATATTGACTTATGATGGATTCAGTAGTTATTGACCCGTGAATCATGACTCTTGCACATCCAAATCATTACACTGGACGAGGTCAAAATTTATCAATTAAAATCAATTTTGCTTGAAATGATAAAAGGCTATCTTTGTTTATTCCTTCACTATTCTTGAAATGTGTATCCCTTGTTAACCCCAATTTGAGCCTGATATTATATTTCTTTGGAAAAAAACCCGACATGGATCACACCCTCACACTGGGGGCAAACACTGGGGGCAAATAAAAGATTTATAGTTTGAGGATGCAGTGACAATATTAGAATCAACAAAAGAGGGGATGTTTAAGAATAAAAACCCAATATCGGAGAACAAGAAAATTGAGATAGGACGTGACAGAAAAAACCAAGAGTCGATGCTAAGGACAAGTTCAAAAAAAAAAAAGCAAAGAAAGAAAGAAAAAAATTGAAAAAAAGATAAAAATTGAAAAAAAAGAAAAAAAGAAGAGAATTTTGAACTATACCATGTCCATTGGTATCTTCGGTCAAACCTCATGTGAAAAGAAATGTTATAAAGATTATCGAGTCTCCAAGATAGGTTATCCATCAAATGAAGATCTTGCAGAATTATTTTTGTTATACTGTATTGAGTGCAACAAGATGGAATAACGTTAGACGACAAATGTTGGTTCGGGTTTTAGCATTTCCCTTTTAAGTTTGAAATTGTCAATGAAAGGAATGATATGATTGTAGAGATTCTTAGAGCATTGGTTGGTTGATAAAAATCACGTTAAGATAATTAACGTATTTTTATGTCGTCTCTTCTACAAGGACAACAAGAGAAAAGAGTTGATGACTAGTTGATGGTGATCCTTGGTCTTCGAAACCCTTAAACACTTTTTGAGCCTATGAATATGCTTTTTCTTTTATAGCCATCAACCATAGCCTCATTATATGCTTTTAAAAAGTCCTTCTTGATCAAGCAAATAATTTTAACTGATAAGTGGCGCTCTCAAAATTGTTAGAGTTTTTCTATAAGGGTTATAATTTCATGAAGTAAATTACAAGTTGTTATGCATATTGATAAAGTAACGTACTGAAAAATGAGACAAATTTTTCAACTGAACCTCGGATCTTTACTGGACACTCAAATTGTTTTGGAAACCCCAAATTATCACTTCATCGTGTGCCATCAAATTTCATACCCCAAAATCAGATATTTGAATTGAAACAAAAGATAACCGTAAAAAGGCAATTTCAATCTCACAATGAGTCAATTACTGTTTGCAAAATACAAAATATTTACAGGTCTACATTTATTAAATATCGTGTGTTGGGTATTTGACCAAATGAATTTGATTTTCAACAAATGACATCTCTTTGATTTTAATGCATTGATTAGACTTTGGATGCACATGATCATTGAAATCGGTGACTTAATTTCAGAACAAGAAAGATGTACAAACAGAGGAAATATTGACTGGATTTGCAGAATCTTTAACATTGACAATTCTTGATTATCATTGGAAAGCTCAGCAGTCAGAAGCCACATTGTGGATCTTGATAAGAATGCAGAAAATTCACATCAGCTTGGGGGCAAAGAAGTACAAGTAAATAATGATCCAGTGAAATTCATCAATGAGCACCAACCGATTCAACTCAGGGCGGCATTGCTTAGTAAAATATGATGATCTAACAAGCTCCAGCAACGGTTGAGACTAGCATTGCAGTTGAAGGGCATCTTCAGATTTTGAAATATCTGACTCATGGATTTGGTTGTCTCCAAAAAGATTTTATCGCATAAGTGCATCTTGATAAATGTTGAAGAGTATGCAAGATACCAGGGTTGACTGGGGAATAATTTGTTTTGAAGCCAGTCGACTCAAGGTTCAGTTCACCGCATGAATATGGGAGACAAAAAGAACCTCATACATGGAAACATTATAATTCTTTGCATGGACTAAGAAGAATTTGTTCAGAAAAATTGAGTCTACAATGAAGAGTTTTAGATTGTAAGACCACAATTGCATCAATTCAAGGCATATTTCATCGCATGAATGTGGGTGGCGATATCATTACATCTCTTCTCTCGGACCGAGAGAAATTTATTGATGATACCATGGATCATGCGACGACGAGTTTTAAGTGCATTTATGGATGACCTGACAATTCCATGAAGATTGATGATGACATATGCAGAAGCAATATGATTCAATTAACGAAAAACTCCATGACTGATTGGCAACCGAAGATGAGATTAGCATTAGCAAGCCTTGCAATGAGTGTTGGCAGAACACACGCAAACCAAAGAGTGGTTATTGAGAGAATCCAAGGAAGTTGATGGCTGATTACACTCTTTCACAATGAATCAAGTGACACTACACTTGGGGGCAAGGTCAGACTTGATAAACAATGAGAGCAGAGATTATCGCAGATAGCGAATAAGCAATGCACTTAAGGTGGGTGAATGAATGACAACAAAGCTCTGGAGACTAGGCAAAGACATTCTATGACATTGGAGCATCAGAGAAAGAGGGACCTATATTTCTCAGGTAAGTACATGCATCATCATGCATTGCATCCCCATCTTCATCAACTACATCCGGGTTGGTCACCCATTATAATGAGACTTTCACCTTCATCTTCCACCGGGTCGGTCACCCGTTATAATGAGACTCTCTTCCTCCATTTTCCACCGGGTCGGTCACCCGTTATAATGAGACCTCCACCCCATTTTTTTCACCAATTCCATCTGGGTTGGTCACCCGTCATAACCAGACCCGGGTAAGTCATCCGTCACTATCGAGACTCCACTAACTCGGGCAGGTCACCCGTCATAACCAGACCCGGGTAAGTCATCCGTCACTATCGAGACTCCACTAACTCGGGCAGGTCACCCGTCATAACCAGACCCGGGTAAGTCATCCGTCACTATCGAGACTCCACTAACTCGGGCAGGTCACCCGTAATAACCAGACCCGGGTAAGTCATCCGTCACTATCGAGACTCCACTAACTCGGGCAGGTCACCCGTCATAACCAGACCCGGGTAAGTCATCCGTCACTATCGAGACTCCACTAAATCGGGCAGGTCACCCGTCATAACCAGACCCGGGTAAGTCATCCGTCACTATCGAGACTCCACTAACTCGGGCAGGTCACCCGTCATAACCAGACCCGGGTAAGTCATCCGTCACTATCGAGACACCACTAACTCGGGCAGGTCACCTGTCATAATCAGACCCGGGTAAGTCATCCGTCACTATCGAGACTCCACTAACTCGGGCAGGTCACCCGTAATAACCAGACCCGGGTAAGTCATCCGTCACTATCGAGACTCCACTAACTCGGGCAGGTCACCCGTCATAACCAGACCCGGGTAAGTCATCCGTCACTATCGAGACTCCACTAACTCGGGCAGGTCACCCGTCATAACCAGACCCGGGTAAGTCATCCGTCACTATCGAGACTCCACTAACTCGGGCAGGTCACCCGTCATAACCAGACCCGGGTAAGTCATCCGTCACTATCGAGACTCCACTAACTCGGGTAGGTCACCCGTCATAATGAGACCCGGGTAGGTCACCCGTCACCATTGAGACCGTCCTAACTATTCTTTCATCCGGGTAGGTCACCCGTCACAATGAGACCATCTTTACCATTCTATTTTTCTTTACAACGCTTACTATTTAAAGTCTTTTACAAGGCTTTAGTCGTAAGCACTGTAAAGAGGGGGCATATGTTGCTACCCAAATTTTGACCCTTTATTTTTTATGTTTCGGAAAAAAGACAAAAAAATATAAAAAGGCAAAAAATATAAAAAAGACAAAAAAATATAGGGCAAAATTGAAAAATTTAATGCAGGGTCAAATCGTACAAATTGGAAATCAATGACCAAATTGAAAAGACGCGCAAGCTAAGGGCTGATTGTAAATTTCACATTGGAAAGACTCTATAAATAGAGTGCACCTTCCAAGGAACGAGGGACCAAAAAAAAAAAATTCATACAAAAAATCTCTCCTAAAAAAAATACCCTAAACCTAATCCTCCCATCTTTTACTTTCTTCTCCTTCGTGGGGCTGCAGCTCCCTTTTTTCCAGAATTTTCCCCTTCTTCAAACCAGCCTACAGCCACCGTTTCCCGATCTTCATCACCATTTCCACTCCCAGCCTTCCTCACTTTCTTTTCTTCTCCAAACTCCCTCTTCGATCTCCCCATTTTTCTCTCCACCTCCGGCCAGACCTCCCCTGCCTCTTTCTTTTCTCCTGCCGACCAGCCACCACAGCAACTCGGCATCAGCCCTCACTTCTCTCTCTTTCTCCCAACTCAACTTCCCGTCAGCCCCTCACCACAGCAGCAGCTCCCTTCACAGACCCCCACTCTCCAACTCCCGGGCCAGCAACCAGAGCTCCTTTCCCAGCCGTGACAGCACCCCCCATTTCCAGATCTCCCTCACGGCCTCACTCTCTTCTCTCCTCTGCAACTCCGACCAGCTCTTCCCCCCTCAGTCTTTCTCACGGTAGTCCAGCCACCGATGGAGAAGCAGCAGACACATAGAAGACCAGAAATTTACAGAAGAGAACGAATTGATTTGGAGCGTTTTGTGTTGGATTTTGTTTTTGTTTTCTTTGCAGGTCATCGAGCCACCGTCGTCGGCGAGGAAAAGAAAAGGAAAGCAGCAGCAGCAGATGGAGAAGCAGCAGAAGAAGAAGATCCGAGATTTGGAGCCACGAAGAGCAGATCTGGAAAACTTTTGAGTTTGATTCTTCTGTTGTTTGTGTGTATTTGCGTGTTTGCAGGTCTCCGTTGAAGTCGCCACCGGCGTGAAGAGGAAGGGAAGAAGCCGATCTGCCTCCCCCGTACTCACTGTTCATCGCGGCGGCACGTGGAACCACGCGCCGCCAGCGACGGTGGCGCGTTGGCAGACGCGCCGCCAACCTTCCAGCCACTGTTCCTGAAGTCCTTTTTGTATTTTTCTTTATTTTATGTATTTATTTAAATTTTTAGTGTTGTTTAATTGTTATTTGTAAAATATATTGAAAAAAGGATAATGTGTGAGTGAGTTGTATTTTAATTATAAAATGCGATGAAAAAGAAAATGAAAAGAGAATGTGTGTGTGTGTTGTGTTATGTTTTATATTTTCATTTATTTATATTGTTTTGTTGAAGAAAAAGGAATATAAAGTAAAATATAAAAATGTGTTTTCATTTGCTACGGCCAAAGTGTGTTCCAAAATATATCATAGATTTAATAACAAGTTTATTAAATCTTGCAAATTTGGCTAATATTAAACAAATCGTGAAATTAATTCATGAGAATTAATGATTAATTTTAGGTAGTAATTGCCGGATTTACGCGTAGGCTAACATTTACATATTCGGGAATAACCACCAAAATCGTCAGTATTATTCTGAGTGGTGGTCGATTTCTTTATGAATCGATCAATCATGAAATTAATGCATGGGGATTAATGGTTAATTTCAGGTGGTAAATGAAGAAACTACAAGTAGGCTAGCATTTGCATATCAGGAAATAATCAATAAAATTCACTGGATTATTTTGAGCGACAACCGATTTCTTTCGCAAATCGGAACATTTTTTCATTTGAATAATTATGACCCGTCGAAACATTTAAAATCACGTCAAAAATAGTCAATGCAGCTTATCTCAGGTAAGGCGTACTAGGGGTGCTAATACCTTCCCTATACGCAACCAGTCCCTTACCCTCGAATCTCTGACCAGACCAGCGCAAATCGGGTGATCCTAGCGACCCTCAACAGCAAGGTGGCGACTCCTCAACAACTCCATTTGTGAGATACCAAAAAGACCCTCTCGACGGGGGATGCCGCGCTCACCACATTTTTTGGGGTGCGACAGGATGGCGACTCCGCTGGGGAAGGTATTTTTTCTGAAAAAATATTGGACTGAGCTTTGAATAATTTTGATGTGATTATTTGTTTTGATGTGTTTGAATTATATGTGTGTTTATTTTTGGTCAAGTTTTTCGTATTTTTTATTTTGTGTATATATACATATGGCCATGCATTTTTAGTGTGTTTGTTTTCCTGAAACATAAAAATAAATCCTAACTGGCTATTATTCACTATCGGTGTTTGGATAAATAAATCCCAAGGGATCAATATCCAAAATATTCGACGGGAATAACTTGCTATTATTCACTATCGGTGTTTGGATAAATAAATCCCAAGGGATCAATATCCAAAATATTCGACGGGAATAACTTGCTATTATTCACTATCGGTGTTTGGATAAATAAATCCTAAGGGGTCAATATCCAAAATTTTCGACAGAAATAATTTGCTATTATTCACTATCGGTGTTTGGATAAATAAATCCTAAACGGTCAATATCCAAAATATTCGACGGGAATAATTTGCTATTTAGGGCTATTGGTGTTTGAATAAATAAATCCTAGAGGAGTCTATATCCTGTCGTTTGTAGTTTGCAACTTTAAGTTACGTGGGGGACTAACAGCTTACCTATGACTTGAGTCAAGGTTGAAGTTTGTGTAAACCCCAACTCTTCGCTGAGTGCTTAGACTGATAATGATTGGTATACGTACCATCTCATTATCTGCTAAGCCCCCATATTGCCTTCACGAAAGGTGATCACTGAGACGGCAAGAGACCCTGTTTAGAGACCAAAGTAGCAAACTCACCATTTACTGTGCAAAGATTAGAACCAATCATTAGGGTGTATGCTCTTTCCATTTTGTTGTGCATTAAGGCAAACCTTTCTTGAAACATCTTCAATTCAAGCCTTTCGGGTGACAGTCGTTATCACTCGGTAAATTTTCAGTGTAGGGTTTAAGCAAAAAAATAAAAAAAAAACAAAAAAACAAAAACAAAATATGCATGTATATTTCAATATTCATTCCCACAGTTTTATTTATCATGCAATTGTTACCATCACATATCACCTCAAAAGGCGAGTCCGCCAAAAAAAAAAAAAAAAAAAAGACCAAAAAAAAATATGCATTTACATTTCAACATGCATTTTCACGGTTTGTTTATATAATGTAATTGTTATGATCACGTGTCACTCCTCGAAGAGCGAGTCCGTAAAAAAAAAAAAAAAAACCAAAAAAGCATATATTTTTTTTTCAACATGCATTCTCATAGTTTTTGTTTAGCATGCAATTGTTAAAATCACGTGTCACTCCTCGAAGAGCGAGTCTGAAAAAAAAAAAAAAACATGCATACATCTCAACATGCATTCCCATAGTTTGAAATAAGGGTCCCTCAATCTGTCATCCTCCGAAGGGTCAAGAGTCATGGACATATGACATTGCGAGAAGAACTCACGATGAGACACCATTCGCTTTTCTGCAAGCCAACAATAGAGTTCTCTGCTTTCTAGTTAAATCAGTCGAGGCACATGCTCAGATATCATCTGCAAAGTGTTAATGCATTCGTCAATGAAGATTGCGGAAAATTCAGGTTTCCGTTGAAGGGATGCAGTTAGTCCATAGATGAGTCCAATTTCAGAAAGCAAGCATCAGTCAAAGAAGTTGTCAGTCTATCAATTGCTTTCTCTCTAAGTCATGTGGAGTTTGGTGGCACTATCAGATCAAGGAGTTGTATGCCGCCACACACAGTATACCATGTTATTTTGCGAGCAAAGATAAAGTAGCCCGAGTGTACAAACATAATATGGGATTGTTGAATCTATTCTGGTGTCTGAAAGGTTGAAGCATGTGCACTACAAGATTACATTGCTCGACGAAATGAAAATTGCCGCAAGAGAGTCTTGTCATTGTTTACCGAAATTGTTCATGATTGGCGTACTTTGGTGATTTGTTTAGAGTTCTTTCTAACTTGATTCATTTTTGTCCAATGAGGAGCGCAAAAAAAAAAAAAAAGAAAAAAAAACTGCCTTCTTTTTGCGACATAATCCAGATGAGGGAGATGACTAGTTGCAAGAATTTCAGTATTCAAGTGTGAAAGTTAATCTGCAAAAGGCAAGTCAAGTTTTGTGGAGAATATTATCATCGGCAGTGTCAGTAATGAATTATTGCGATCATGAGCAAGATCAATGAGCAGCGACAATACAGAAATGATTGATTGAAAAGTCTGAGAAAGGTGTCGCAGTCAATAATTTTCTTATGGAATCTCATCAGCCATCACTTTGTTTTGGAGTTAAATCATCATTTCATTGATACATGTGTTTTCTTTGTCTTTTTGTTGTTTTGAAATCAAGAGATGTTTGACATTTTTATTTTTGACAAAATATTTTGATTAAACTCCAACATGCAAAATTGAAGGTTTATCATTCTTGAAAATTAAAGGTATTTTGATTGCATAATTGACCCGATTTTTGTTTAAATGACATAATGACCAATACCAAGTGACCAAACAATTTTTGAGCCATACACCGAGTTTTAAATCACATCGTAGAACTAAGCTTTATTAGTATGCATATTGACTTATGATGGATTCAGTAGTTATTGACCCGTGAATCATGACTCTTGCACATCCAAATCATTACACTGGACGAGGTCAAAATTTATCAATTAAAATCAATTTTGCTTGAAATGATAAAAGGCTATCTTTGTTTATTCCTTCACTATTCTTGAAATGTGTATCCCTTGTTAACCCCAATTTGAGCCTGATATTATATTTCTTTGGAAAAAAACCCGACATGGATCACACCCTCACACTGGGGGCAAACACTGGGGGCAAATAAAAGATTTATAGTTTGAGGATGCAGTGACAATATTAGAATCAACAAAAGAGGGGATGTTTAAGAATAAAAACCCAATATCGGAGAACAAGAAAATTGAGATAGGACGTGACAGAAAAAACCAAGAGTCGATGCTAAGGACAAGTTCAAAAAAAAAAAGCAAAGAAAGAAAGAAAAAGAAAAAAGATAAAAATTGAAAAAAAAAAAAGAAAAAAGAAGAGAATTTTGAACTATACCATGTCCATTGGTATCTTCGGTCAAACCTCATGTGAAAAGAAATGTTATAAAGATTATCGAGTCTCCAAGATAGGTTATCCATCAAATGAAGATCTTGCAGAATTATTTTTGTTATACTGTATTGAGTGCAACAAGATGGAATAACGTTAGACGACAAATGTTGGTTCGGGTTTTAGCATTTCCCTTTTAAGTTTGAAATTGTCAATGAAAGGAATGATATGATTGTAGAGATTCTTAGAGCATTGGTTGGTTGATAAAAATCACGTTAAGATAATTAACGTATTTTTATGTCGTCTCTTCTACAAGGACAACAAGAGAAAAGAGTTGATGACTAGCTGATGGTGATCCTTGGTCTTCGAAACCCTTAAACACTTTTTGAGCCTATGAATATGCTTTTTCTTTTATAGCCATCAACCATAGCCTCATTATATGCTTTTAAAAAGTCCTTCTTGATCAAGCAAATAATTTTAACTGATAAGTGGCGCTCTCAAAATTGTTAGAGTTTTTCTATAAGGGTTATAATTTCATGAAGTAAATTACAAGTTGTTATGCATATTGATAAAGTAACGTACTGAAAAATGAGACAAATTTTTCAACTGAACCTCGGATCTTTACTGGACACTCAAATTGTTTTGGAAACCCCAAATTATCACTTCATCGTGTGCCATCAAATTTCATACCCCAAAATCAGATATTTGAATTGAAACAAAAGATAACCGTAAAAAGGCAATTTCAATCTCACAATGAGTCAATTACTGTTTGCAAAATACAAAATATTTACAGGTCTACATTTATTAAATATCGTGTGTTGGGTATTTGACCAAATGAATTTGATTTTCAACAAATGACATCTCTTTGATTTTAATGCATTGATTAGACTTTGGATGCACATGATCATTGAAATCGGTGACTTAATTTCAGAACAAGAAAGATGTACAAACAGAGGAAATATTGACTGGATTTGCAGAATCTTTAACATTGACAATTCTTGATTATCATTGGAAAGCTCAGCAGTCAGAAGCCACATTGTGGATCTTGATAAGAATGCAGAAAATTCACATCAGCTTGGGGGCAAAGAAGTACAAGTAAATAATGATCCAGTGAAATTCATCAATGAGCACCAACCGATTCAACTCAGGGCGGCATTGCTTAGTAAAATATGATGATCTAACAAGCTCCAGCAACGGTTGAGACTAGCATTGCAGTTGAAGGGCATCTTCAGATTTTGAAATATCAGCTGACTCGCGGATTTGGTTGTCTCCAAAAAGATTTTATCGCATAAGTGCATCTTGATAAATGTTGAAGAGTATGCAAGATACCAGGGTTGACTGGGGAATAATTTGTTTTGAAGCCAGTCGACTCAAGGTTCAGTTCACCGCATGAATATGGGAGACAAAAAGAACCTCATACATGGAAACATTATAATTCTTTGCATGGACTAAGAAGAATTTGTTCAGAAAAATTGAGTCTACAATGAAGAGTTTTAGATTGTAAGACCACAATTGCATCAATTCAAGGCATATTTCATCGCATGAATGTGGGTGGCGATATCATTACATCTCTTCTCTCGGACCGAGAGAAATTTATTGATGATACCATGGATCATGCGACGACGAGTTTTAAGTGCATTTATGGATGACCTGACAATTCCATGAAGATTGATGATGACATATGCAGAAGCAATATGATTCAATTAACGAAAAACTCCATGACTGATTGGCAACCGAAGATGAGATTAGCATTAGCAAGCCTTGCAATGAGTGTTGGCAGAACACACGCAAACCAAAGAGTGGTTATTGAGAGAATCCAAGGAAGTTGATGGCTGATTACACTCTTTCACAATGAATCAAGTGACACTACACTTGGGGGCAAGGTCAGACTTGATAAACAATGAGAGCAGAGATTATCGCAGATAGCCCAGAATAAGCAATGCACTTAAGGTGGGTGAATGAATGACAACAAAGCTCTGGAGACTAGGCAAAGACATTCTATGACATTGGAGCATCAGAGAAAGAGGGACCTATATTTCTCAGGTAAGTACATGCATCATCATGCATTGCATCCCCATCTTCATCAACTACATCCGGGTTGGTCACCCATTATAATGAGACTTTCACCTTCATCTTCCACCGGGTCGGTCACCCGTTATAATGAGACTCTCTTCCTCCATTTTCCACCGGGTCGGTCACCCGTTATAATGAGACCTCCACCCCATTTTTTTCACCAATTTCATCTGGGTTGGTCACCCGTCATAACCAGACCCGGGTAAGTCATCCGTCACTATCGAGACTCCACTAACTCGGGCAGGTCACCCGTCATAACCAGACCCGGGTAAGTCATCCGTCACTATCGAGACTCCACTAACTCGGGCAGGTCACCCGTCATAACCAGACCCGGGTAAGTCATCCGTCACTATCGAGACTCCACTAACTCGGGCAGTCACCGTAACCGGGTAAGTCATCCGTCACTATCGAGACTCCACTAACTCGGCGTCACCCGTCATAACCAGGTAAGTCATCCGTCACTATCGAGACTCCACTAACGGCGTCACCCGTCATAACCAGACCCGGGTAAGTCATCCGTCACTATCGAAACGCCACTAACTCGGGCAGGTCACCCGTCATAACCAGACCCGGGTAAGTCATCCGTCACTATCAAGACTCCATTAACTCGGGCAGGTCACCCGTCATAACCAGACCCGGGTAAGTCATCCGTCAGTATCGAGACTCCACTAAATCGGGCAGGTCACCCGTCATAACCAGACCCGGGTAAGTCATCCGTCACTATCGAGACTCCACTAACTCGGGCAGGTCACCCGTCATAACCAGACCCGGGTAAGTCATCCGTCACTATCGAGACTCCACTAACTCGGGCAGGTCACCCGTCATAACCAGACCCGGGTAAGTCATCCGTCACTATCGAGACTCCACTAATTCGGGTAGGTCACCCGTCATAATCAGACCCGGGTAAGTCATCCGTCACTATCGAGACTCCACTAACTCGGGTAGGTCACCCGTCATAATGAGACCCGGGTAGGTCACCCGTCACCATTGAGACCGTCCTAACTATTCTTTCATCCGGGTAGGTCACCCGTCACAATGAGACCATCTTTACCATTCTATTTTTCTTTACAACGCTTACTATTTAAAGTCTTTTACAAGACTTTAGTCGTAAGCATTGTAAAGAGGGGGCATCTGTTGCTACCCAAATTTTGACCCTTTATTTTTTATGTTTCGGAAAAAAAGACAAAAAAATATAAAAAAGACAAAAAATATAAAAAAAAGACAAAATCCAAAAAATATCGTGGTACGGGGGCAAAATTGAACAAGTTGAGAATTTAACAGTCAATGCAGGGTCAAATCGTACAAATTGGAAATCAAGGACCAAATTGAAAAGACGCGCAAGCTAAGGGCTGATTGTAAATTTCACATTGGAAAGACTCTATAAATAGAGTGCACCTTCAAAGGAAAGAGGGACCAAAAAAAAAAATATTCATACAAAAAATCTCTCCTAAAAAAAATACCCTAAACCTAATCCTCCCATCTTTTACTTTCTTCTCCTTCGTGGGGCTGCAGCCGCCAGCCCCCACTCTTGGCAGCTGCAGCCCCTCCCTTTTTTCCAGAATTTTCCCCTTCTTCAAACCAGCCTACAGCCACCGTTTCCCGATCTTCATCACCATTTCCACTCCCAGCCTTCCTCACTTTCTTTTTCTTCTCCGGCCAAACTCCCTCTCTTCGGCGATCTCCCCATTTTTCTCTCCACCTCCGGCCAGACCTCCCCTGCCTCTTTCTTTTCTCCTGCCGACCAGCCACCACAGCAACTCGGCATCAGCCCTCACTTCTCTCTCTTTCTCCCAACTCAACTTCCCGTCAGCCCCTCACCACAGCAGCAGCTCCCTTCACAGACCCCCACTCTCCAACTCCCGGGCCAGCAACCAGAGCTCCTTTCCCAGCCGTGACAGCACCCCCCATTTCCAGATCTCCCTCACGGCCTCACTCTCTTCTCTCCTCTGCAACTCCGACCAGCTCTTCCCCCCTCAGTCTTTCTCACGGTAGTCCAGCCACCGATGGAGAAGCAGCAGACACATAGAAGACCAGAAATTTACAGAAGAGAACGAATTGATTTGGAGCGTTTTGTGTTGGATTTTGTTTTTGTTTTCTTTGCAGGTCATCGAGCCACCGTCGTTGGCGAGGAAAAGAAAAGGAAAGCAGCAGCAGCAGATGGAGAAGCAGCAGAAGAAGAAGATCCGAGATTTGGAGCCACGAAGAGCAGATCTGGAAAACTTTTGAGTTTGATTCTTCTGTTGTTTGTGTGTATTTGCGTGTTTGCAGGTCTCCGTTGAAGTCGCCACCGGCGTGAAGAGGAAGGGAAGAAGCCGATCTGCCTCCCCCGTACTCTGGTCATCCCACTAAACCCAGCCACCAGTGCCCCCTATAACGCCACTGTTCTGAAGTCCTTTTTGTATTTTTCTTTATTTTATGTATTTATTTAAATTTTTAGTGTTGTTTAATTGTTATTTGTAAAATATATTGAAAAAAGGATAATGTGTGAGTGAGTTGTATTTTAATTATAAAATGCGATGAAAAAGAAAATGAAAAGAGAATGTGTGTGTGTGTTGTGTTATGTTTTATATTTTCATTTATTTATATTGTTTTGTTGAAGAAAAAGGAATATAAAGTAAAATATAAAAATGTGTTTTCATTTGCTACGGCCAAAGTGTTTTCCAAAATATATCATAGATTTAATAACAAGTTTATTAAATCTTGCAAATTTGGCTAATATTAAACAAATCGTGAAATTAATTCATGAGAATTAATGATTAATTTTAGGTAGTAATTGCCGGATTTACGCGTAGGCTAACATTTACATATTGGAATAACCACAAAATCGTCAGTATTATTCTGAGTGGTGGTCGATTTCTTTATGAATCGATCAATCATGAAATTAATGCATGGGGATTAATGGTTAATTTCAGGTGGTAAATGAAGAAACTACAAGTAGGCTAGCATTTGCATATCAGGAAATAATCAATAAAATTCACTGGATTATTTTGAGCGACAACCGATTTCTTTCGCAAATCGGAACATTTTTTCATTTGAATAATTATGACCCGTCGAAACATTTAAAATCACGTCAAAAATAGTCAATGCAGCTTATCTCAGGTAAGGCGTACTAGGGGTGCTAATACCTTCCCTATACGCAACCAGTCCCTTACCCTCGAATCTCTGACCAGACCAGCGCAAATCGGGTGATCCTAGCGACCCTCAACAGCAAGGTGGCGACTCCTCAACAACTCCATTTGTGAGATACCAAAAAGACCCTCTCGACGGGGGATGCCGCGCTCACCACATTTTTCGGGGTGCGACAATATTAATATAATTTAACAAGTAGTCCTCCTTTATGTAATCCCTTCGACGGTGTCTCTGAGTGTGTGTTTAGAAAACGTTTTTAAAAACATTTGAAAAATTTTTTAAAATAAAAAAAAATATATTTAAATTATTTTGATATGCTGATATAACAGTGATTTATAAAAAATAAAAAATATATTATTTTGATGCATTGCTAAACAAAAAACACTTTTATAAACAAATTCAACCACACTCTCAAACAGGCACAAAATACACAACAAGAATATATCAAAAAATATTTGTTTAGAAAAAAATATAAAATAAATATTTTTTTAATATAATTTTGAAGTGAATGTTATCCTAGTACTATATACTTCATGTTTGGAAGCATTGTTGTTGCTTTTAAAATTACTTTTCATTTAAAAATATATTAAAATAATATATTTTAAAAAAAAATATTTTTGATATCAGCACATGAAAATAATCTAAAAACACATAAAAAAATTAATGTAAAATAAGAGATAAAAAAAATCAACTATTTTCAATAATATTTTTGAAATACATATTCAAATATCATATAATAGTTCTCCCACTATCTCTCAAGTCTCAACTAATCATTCCCTTTCCATGATTTTGAACTTGAAACTTGTTGATGGAAAGTCCAAGTTCACGTGAGATAAATAAAGAAATTCATGGCGAATAATGCAGTGATTCAAAAGTGAATACTCGTAGAAAAATAAGTTTGGAATTATATATTTTCCTATCTGATTAAGGGTAATAGCAGCAACTACATCAATGAGAATAATATTATCAACGCCTGAATAAAATATTATATTTTCTATTCATTGTCAATTCTTAGTTGATGTCACATTTTGATTATTATTAATATTATTATTATTTAATAATAATAATAATCACATGACTTTAGGTGAAGAATGTTAGAGAATAATATAAATTATATTCTGGGACCTCACTTACAAGCTTAAGCTTTTAGGTGAGTTGGTTCCTTAACATGGTATCAGAGTCTTGTTGACCCAGCGGTCACGAATTCGAATCTCACCACCCCCATTCTATTTGATAAAAATCAAGCACAAGGTAATGTGGGCCTGTGCAAGTTTCAAGCGCAAAGGGCTTTCACTTGAAGGGGTGTGTTAGAGAATAATATAAATCATATTCTGGGACCTTACTTACAAACTTAAACTTTTAGATGAGTTGGTTCCTTAATAAAGAAGGGTGGTGTTGCTCTTACGGCAATATCCTACAAATATAAAAAATTATAATACCAAATCTATTTCGTTGATTTGGAATGTAATCACTCCCTCGATCATCTTCTTCTTACGTACTAATCCATATAATTACTTGCTTAATCCATATATTTACTCTTTAATTTATTTTTACTCTAATTACATATTCGTAATCGTGATTCCAGCCAGGCGATTCACTTCCTTATCACAGTTTATAATTTATTTATTTTATAAAAAAATCCAATCTTTTTACACAAGAGGAGCCTCGATCATCGCCACTTAGCTGCATGGCTATTGACACCAACACTTGACGAGCCACTTACTTAACCATGGAAATGTCGATACCTAATCCATACATAGTTTCTAAGATTCAGACTTTGCCCGATCTCTCATTGTTGACTGAAAAACAAGTCCAGAAAATTTAATCTTCTAAAATAGTGGCTTGGATCACCTCATAATCAAGTGAAAAGGACGGCACCGATGTTTCTTCCACGGCAAAATCTTTCTCATTCTTTCGAAAGAAAACAAACAAAGTTGTTAGAAGATGGTAGTCATTATAGAAAACAATTGGTTTCATTTATTTTTAATAATTCATAAAAATACTTCCGACTAATAATAGCAGTTACCTTAAGATATTGAGTATTCTGACAGTATAAAAAATTATTATTATTATTATTATTTCAGGAAATTTGTTCGATGCATAAAATCTTTGTAGATTTGAAATTGTTGATATGTGTTCACAACTTCCTTACTAGAGGTCAACGATCTGTATGGATGCATAAAAGTAAACAGAAGGTCAAATTGATTAGACGTATAACCTACTACGGGTGGTAATTCAATCCCACACCCACAAAAAAAGAAGAGAAAAAATAAAAATTTCTTCATGCTTCTCACAGTTGCTCTCCAAATTGATCAAAATTAATTTCTTGGTAATTTCAAATTAATTTTTTGTGGTTTTAGATAAACAAATAAAACTTCGGTTGTTCTAAATTTTTATTAGAAATTAATATCCTAATTTAAACTCAAAATTTATTGTACAGATCATTAATTTTTTACCGTAACATCATGTCCTTTAAAAAACTTTTTTTACTAACCTTATAGCATAAAAAACAAAGTTTCAAGATTTTATATTTTAAACAAATTAATCTTCAACTTAAGAAGGTTTAATATCCTCAAACATATTTATTATTATTATTTTCTCTATAACATTACTAATTTTATTATTTAAGGGTCTTTAAATCCTTAAAATATGATTTTTTTTTTTAGGTATCCAGTGATATTTATCAAGGGATTTTTTTTTTAATTTAGAAAATAAAGTTATTTGAAAGAATATTTGATTAAAACATATATTGATCACCAAAAAAATCCTATTCTTGAACATATTGGATTTCGAAATATCACGGAAATTCATTGGTTTTAATGAAAAAGTTAATGACAGCACAGCTGTTGCTAATACTAAAATCTATACATCACACGTAATTGGATTGAAAGTGGTTTTTTTCTTGCTCGAGCATATTTTCTTTTGCATAACTTCAACAGATGATGGCAGAATTTTCTGATAATTTCATAGCATTTCTTTAACGCAACACAGTGGTCACCGATGCTTGTAGTTCTTCTAGTGACCTTCCTTTAGTCTCCGGCACCAGCATGACCGTGAATAAAAAACCGAGTGCAGAAACGGCTGCAAATATGACGAATGTTCCTGCAAAAGAAAAGGAAATCATTTGCAGTCATTGAATTTGATGCTGACATAAAGATGCAGGAGGAGGAGAAAAAGGGAGGAGGCTGTATCACCTGTAGAGCTCCATTCCAATAGAAAGTTGAAGGTGTAAGAAACAGCCCAACTAGAGATCCAATATATTAAAACGCAAAGGCTTCCGGCTGATCCCTTCACATTTATTGGGAATATCTGAAATGGATACAATTATTTCATCCAATATGACCCACACAGCTTTTCATCTGGTAAACTTTTTTCCTTCGAGTGAATGGAAGATATGGCTAGAGAAAAGTGTTGTCTACCTCGGACATTATAATCCATGGTCTTCCTGAAATGCCTAGATTGAAGGATACGAAATAAACCTGATAACAAGATGAAACAACAAATGTGATTCCGAAAAAAGTCGAATTCGAGAGCGAAAACATGAAGTTTTGAACGGAAGTTTGCCAGTGCATTACCGACACTCCCATGAGAGCTAACACAGATATCCAATAGTGATGGTCCTGCTTGCATGGTCAATTTATGATGTTATGTCAGGGGAAAAGGAAGAACAAGAAATGAAGCCAAGAAAACTCAATACGAGTAGTTCTATTAGACAGTGTTGTCGTGGGACCTGCAACGAGAATGAGAATCCTGTGAGCAAAGAACCCAAGCAAGTCCCAGCTGCAGAAACCTGCAACAAGTTTTATCATTTAGTTTTCTCCAGAGTTAACTATAATTCTATTTTCAATGCTCTTATTGTGAACCAAACCATCAAAAGAGTCCGCCTTCCGGATTTGTCGATTAAGAATATAGCCGAAGTGGTTGACAGAACCTGCAAGAGAAAAAAGCTTGATTTTTGAGAGATGGAAGCATTCACCAATCTTGCATTAACAATGCAGGTTTTCGTGGAAAGAACCTTCACAACTGCCAATGTTACATATCCGACTTCAGATGAAATACCTGTCATGGAGAAAAGATTGGAAAACAAATCACTCTATCAACAGTAAATGACTGTATATGTCTATGTACTTTTTTATCGTTAAACGCGTGTTTACAAATGAATAAAGTACAGTTTATTCGCACGCATTGGAAATTTCTCCCATTTACGCACATGCTTCATAAATTAAAAGTTCTGATACTTTTATTAAGAAAACAATTATGATAAAATAACACAGTTTAAGTGATCTTCATCAAGTAGCATACCTTGGACGAAATTAATTCGTGTTGATCTTAGTACTGTTGTCCCCAGATTCAAATTGCTAAGAGTAGAACAAGGGCACAAAAAGTTCTTAACTCTGCACCACTAGTTAAGTAAAAACACAAAAGTATGGAAGGATTAGCAGCACCTTCAAGCAAACCCAGACGAGCTAGATTGTGCTGCACCATACCCTCCTCACCGACCAAAGTCTGGCCTTCCCTGCAAGATCATAATAGAATTAGAAAAGAACATGACAACACTTACGGGTGATTAAATGGGCATTAACAGTTAGGGTTAGTGATGAAGTGAAATTACTCTAAATGCAGGCTGGTAATCTGCTGGAGCTCCTCCCTTCTCGCCACCTTCGCCCCCTCGAGGGCCCCAACGATAACCATCACGGTCCAAATCTCGGGCGGTCTCCTTCAAAGCGAGGTGGGCCACTAGAAACCCAAGTAAACACCATGTGTTTATCAGAGAATTCTACAGAGAATAATGAAAAGATAGGAAAGCACTCAAAATCAAAGCAAATGGCCCGCATCATGTAAATTACCGGGGAAGGTCACCAGGTGGGCCACCAAATGGCCGACCACCAGCAGGCTTTGATTGTTTCAACAGAGTGGCAGGAACAGTTTCAGAGGGAAGATTCAGGTATGTCCTCGAAAACTCAATCGCATCATTGGTAGGTACCAGTATTAGTACATCCCTGCAAATGTTTCGCGAACATGTTCCTTGCAACTTAGACTCGGGAAATTCGATCTCAAACTGCGCCACGGATGTAATATTCATGCAGCCCTTTGAAATCCATCCAGCCTGATAACCACAGCCAAATTAGATATCAAGACCATCTGAAACCTCGAGAATCACGTTTTGATATGATTTCCAGCATGCCTGAAATGTATCAGGAGGAGGAACGAAGGACCTGTTGGTTCGCAGATATTCTGATCAAACGTATAACTTGCTGTGGTTGGTAATTCAATCCCACACCCACAAAAAAAAAAAATCTTTGCATGGTTCTCACAGTTGCTCTCCGAATTAATCAAAATTAATTTCTTGGTAGTTTAGGGGCATCGGTGCTTAATCAAAATAACAATAATTTCGTGCAGCTTCTACTTCTAATTGTTTTTAAAAATATTTTAATATATTTTTGTAAAAAATGTAGGAGACCTATAATATTTTAGGATTTTTTTTGTAGGTATCCAGTGATATTTATCAAGGGATTTTTTTTCTTTAATCAAGGCAAATGTTGATCGATCCATGCAAAATATAATGACATCACAGTTGTTGCTAATACTAAAATCTATACATTCCACGTAATTGGATTGAAGGTGGTTTTTTTCTCGCTCAAGTATATTTCTTTTTCCATAACTTAGATTTAATGAGACTAGCTTTCATATAAGAAGATTTAGTTACAATTTTTTAATTCAGTTGAAATTACTATTCATAATAGGTTTTATCAACATATCTATTATTTATCCAATAACCTCTCCTAGCCTATTCAAAGGTCTAGTTTATTTTACTTTCTAGTTCTTGTAAGCCTATATATAGACAATTTTCAATTGAATAAAATGAATGTGATTCATTTCAATATTTATGATTTTCAAGTTCTTCAGGATTATTTTCTAAATTTTTAATTTCAATAGTAACTATTCTAAATAGTTTTGTTCAAATCAAAAGTCCAACAGTGGTATCAGAGCAGATTTTTTACGGGACTGAGGGATTTTTTAGAGATACAAAGAATTTGAGATCTAAACACAGAGTAATTGAGTGGAAACATAAGTGAGTTTTTTTATACTTTCTTATCATAAAAAACATGTCCACATCTAGCAACACTGTTGTTGTCATTCCAATATTTACTAGAGAACACTATCACATATGGGTTATAAAGATGAGATTATATTTAAGATCTTAAGGGTTATGGAATATGGTCACAACCAATATTAATCCATCACCATTATTAACAAATCAAACACTTGCTCAAATAAGAGCACATAAAGAAGAAAAACTGAAGAAGGACAAAGCTATCGTCTGCCTTCATTCAGCACTTGCAAATCATATTTTCACAAAGATTATGGATCTGGAGACACCAAAGCTTATATGGGATAAGCTTCAAGGTGAATTTGAGGGAAGCAACCGAGTCGAGACTGTTAGGCTTCTTGTATTGAAAAAGAAATTCGAATTGATGAAGATGAAGGATGGTGAAATTGTCAAAATTTATAATGGCATATTAATGAATATTGTGAATCATATGAAGTTGCTTGGCAAAGTATTTGAGGATCAAAAGGTGGTAGAGAAAATCATGGTTTCCTTGCCACAAAAATTCAAAGCTAAAATTTCTGCAATTGAAGAGTCTTGTGATGTGAACACTTTTATCAATTGCAGAGCTGACAAGCAAACTTCATGTTCGAGAACAGAGGGTACTAGTGCAAGATGAGGAGGCTTTCGAAGATGCTTTCCAAGCCAGCACTAAAGGAAGAAATTTTGAAAATATGCAAAAAAAAAAAAACAAATTTTTTCACCTTGCTCTCATTATAGAAAAACAAATCATGCTGAGAAGTATTATTGCTACAAGAACAAACTTTATTTAAAATATTCTTTCTGCAATAACCTTGGTCACAATGAAAAGTTCTGTAAAGCCAAGAAGAGACAACTTCAACAGCAGGTAAATGTGACCAATAAAGAGGAGCAGGTAAATGTGACCAATAAAGAGGAGGAGGATGAACACTTGTTTATGGCATCACAAGGTATCAACACACATGGAGCAAAGGTTTGGTTGATTGACAGTGGTTGCATTAATCACATGACCAAACATGAGATTAACTTTCAGATACAAAAATTTAGTTGTAGTCTTTTAATTTAGTTGAAATTACTATTCATAATAGATTTTATCAACAAACTTATTATTTATCCAATAACCTCTCCTAATCTATTTAAAGTTCTAATTTATTTTAATTTCTAGTTCTTGTAAGCTTAAATATAGGCAATTTTTAATTGAATAAAGTGTGTGATTCATTCAAATATTTATGATTTTCAAGTTTTTCAGGATTTCTTATTTTTTCATATTTTTAATCTTAACAGTAATTGTTCTAAACAGTATTGTTCAAATCAAAAGTCCAACAATCAAATGATGTCAGAATTTTCTGATAATTTTCATTAAACAAACGAGAATGCTTAGCATTTCTTTAACGCAACACAGTGGTCACTGATGCTTGTATTTCTTCTAGTGACCTTCCCTTAGTCTCCGGCACCAGCATCACGGTGAATAAAAAACCGAGTGCAGAAACGGCTGCAAATATGACGAATGTTCCTGCAAAAGAAAAGGAAATCATTTGCAGTCATTGAATTTGACGCTGACATAAAGATGCAGGAGGAGGAGAAATAGGGAGGAGGCTGTATCACCTGTAGAGCTCCATTCCAATAGAAAGTTGAAGGTGTAAGAAACAGCCCAACTAGAGATCCAATATATTAAAACGCAAAGGCTTCCGGCTGATCCCTTCACATTTATTGGGAATATCTGAAAAAGATGCAATTATTTCATCCAATATGACCCCTCACAGCTTTCATCTGGTAATGGAAAATATGGCTAGAGAAAAGTTTTGTCTACCTCGGACATTATAATCCATGGTATTCCTGAAATGCCTAGATTGAAGGATACGAGATAAACCTGATAACAAGATGAAACAACAAATGTGATTCTGAAAAAAGTCGAATTCTAGAGCGAAAACATGAAGTTTTGAACGGAAGTTTGCCAGTGCATTACCGACACTCCCATGAGTGCTAACACAGATATCCAATAGTGATGGTCCTGCTTGCATGGTCAATTTATGATGTTATGTCAGGGGAAAAGGAAGAGCAGGAAATGAAGCCAAGAAAATTGAATACGAGTAGTTCTATTAGACAGTGTTGTCGTGGGACCTGCAACGAGAATGAGAATCCTGTGAGCAAAGAACCCAAGCAAGTCCCAGCTGCAGAAACCTGCAACAAGTTTTATCATTTAGTTTTCTCCAGAGTTAACTATAATTGTATTTTCAATTCTGTTATTGTGGACCAAACCATCAAAAGCGTCCGCCTTCCGGATTTGTCAATTAAGAATATAGCCAAAGTGGTTGACATAATCTGCAAGAGAAAAATGCTTGATTTTCAAGACGGAAGCATTCACCAATCTTGCATTAAAAATGCAGGTTTTCGTGGCAAGAACCTTTACAACTGCCAAAGTTACATATCCAGCTTCAGATGAAATACCTGTCATTCAGAAAAGATAAGAAAACAATCAATCTATCATCGGTAGATTTCTGTATATGTTTATGTACTTTTCTGGTGTCTTTCCTTTTTCAAACAAAAAGCGTTGGAATGATCACTTACCAGCCAGAACAAAAATATTAGTCATGTAAAATGTATATCCAGTTAACCCTGAAAATTGTGAGAGTATCATCAGCCCAACTGCAACCTATACCATCAATTAATAACTCATTATGGGTCGATAAACTATGTGGAAGCTGATTCACTTGAAAAGTTTCTAGCATGCGGCTCACAGTGATCGGTCGAGCATACTTCTTCTGAAACAAGTCCAGAAATTTATTTTCTGAGAGAAGTTGAATAAATTCTACATATTCCTGTAAAATTGTGAAGATCGCATATTATTTACAGTAACTAATCTGGAAATGATTACGAAAAGCAAAGGAGTTGAGGTAAGAAGGCATGCTTCTGAAAAATTAGTTCCAAGAAGACAAAAAATACGATGCAAACCATTGGATGTCAAAAGGAACTATAATTCAGTTTCTATTAGTAAGAAAATGTCTTGATTATAATTCAAACATTAGACTTCAAATTCAGAAATTACTTTGATCTCAGCTGCTTCTGGAGAAATGTCAGCTTTCTTTCCTCTAAGACGCTGCAGAACACCTTCAAACTCCTTTTCACGACCATTCTTTACCTGCATATAAAGCTTAGCTCATTGTTGAAATCTCTTTGTAGTGCACAGTAATTGACAGTACAGGAATTATTGAACTTACTAGCCATCTGGGGGACTCTGGGATGAAAAATAGACAAAGAATCTGTAGGAGACATGGAATGCTTCCTGATAAATTCAAAATCATAATAAGATTGTCATGGAATTGGCTACGAGCATCAGATTATACTCTCCCGTGTTAAACAAGGCTAAAAAAATCATTTTTCTATGATGTTTAGAAATAATGCTACCTATTAGTGCCAGTCCTCGCCATTTTACAACCGAACCAATAAGATATACAATTGCTACTCCAGAACCAGTCATCCACTGTAGAAAAGACAGTGGCAATGAAAATACGTGAACAAACACAAATAGCTGTATTGGTCCAAGATTTGGAAAGGCGAAACGTACCGAATTTAATGACATAAGTCCTCCTCTAAGATTCTTGGGTGTTATTTCTGCGATAAAAATATTTCCCTGTAGACGATGGAACTTAGACTACCAAATCCTTTACGTTGTAAATTAAATCCAGAATCTAAAAGCATGTACCACATAAGAAGTAAGAGCAATTCCAATTCCTTGCAGCAGTCTTCCAAGGTCAAGCAACCAAGAAACCTATCAGCATTCACTAAACATTTTAACACTGCAAATCTAGGGCTTAACTCTAAAACATCACAATGATATAGTCATCGTTCTTGTTCGATAGAGGTCGCTGAAAACAGCAATTAAACTCCCTTGTATAGCTTCATTTTAGCAGTACAAAAATATATTTGTATGCATCTGGTACTGGAGAGCATGGGTATAACTAAACATAAGCTGTAAAGAAAGTATGGGAGAGACAGGACCTTGGTGAACGCTATTGCAAGCCATCCTAAGATGAAAAAGACATTGATGATCCACATTGTCTGTTTCAAAAGATTCATGAACATTATCAACTCAGGAGTTGATTAGGATTCAACAAAGTAGACCCTAGAATGTTTTTTCTTGTTCAAATGTTGATAAAATCTCACAATTCTGTGGCCAAAGTAATCAGCTGTCTTCCCGCTCATCAATGCACCAATCATTCCTCCAACAGCCAGCATTGAACCAAAAACTGAGTACTGCATGTTTTAAATGGAAAGGGAAACGATAAAAATAATATGATCTTCTTTAATTGAGGAAAATCATTCAAAATGGTAGGTTATTTGAGTGCAGATATCTTACCTCTTCCATAGAGAGTCTCAAATCAGCTAAGACTCCATATTCAGCAGGGGACGAATATCCAATCTGGGAAAAGAAATATTAAAAACAGAATTAGCCAGTGTTAAATTTAAAACTCCATCGTATAGCCTTAGTCTTAACAAGTGTCTCGATGAACAAAAGAAAGTGGCGACAAAAATGACTGCCGAGAAAATTACAATATATGCACCAAGGTATTTGGTGTTACGGAAATAATTATGGTGAATATTCTTAATTATTCTCTAATTAATAAAAAAAAATCAAGAAAATGAAGAACTCAAGGTAATTATGAAATTATCCCATCATCTAATTAAACGAGATGATAAGTATTTTCTATAATTTATTTTGTAATACATGAAGGCCTTGATTGTTTCTTCAAAGTGGCAGGAACAATTTCCGAGGGAAGACTCAGGTATGTGTGTGATTTGACCCGATTTTTTAAATTAAGGACCCAAATCAATGCTTTATTTTAACTTAAGGACTCAATATGACTATTATTAAATTTCAGGGACCTGAATCTTCATGAAACCACTATTTTCTTCACTTAAATTAGCAACAAAAAAAAAAAAAACAGGTTATTGCGTGCGTGTGTGTGTGTGAGAGAGAGAGAGAGAGAGGGCGGGAGGGAGGGAGGGAGGGAGGGAGAGCAAGTGTACTTACACAGTAGCCTGAAGTGAAAGAACACGTAGCTGCAACAATGGCGGAAAAAAGAAGAAATGCCGTGGCGCTAGAGTTACAATCAACACCACCGTCGCTGCTGTGATGTTCTTGATCAGCAGCCAGCAGAAGCCTTCTTGCTTGTTCAGATCTCCCCATAAATATCTTCTTGTTGGCAGAATGGGAGGAGTGCAAGAACAAGATGAGCCACAGCTTTCAGCTGAAGTTATGAGAAACGCAAGTAAAAAAGCAGAGTTTCATGGGCTCAACATATTATCAATTTTGTCGCTTTCTTAATAAATACGATTTCTTAATAAATACTTTTGATGGTAATGTATAAGATGTTGGATTTTATTTGTTTTTTTAAATGTTTTTTATTTAGAAATATATTAAAATATTTTTTTTATTTTTTAAAATTATTTTAAATATCAATACATAAAAACAATATAAAAATACCAAAAAAATAATTTTAAATAAAAAAAAATAATTTATTTAAAAATACTTTTTAAATTCAGTGAGAAGCACCCCCACCCTGTATGGCTGAGGTCTTCGGTAGTTTTTGGTGGGTCAAAAGAAAGGGGAGGGACTTTTTTCAAAAGAATTTATTGTTTGTAATTTATGTAAGATTATTTTTAAAATATTACTTATTAAAAAAAATATTTTATTTTAAAAAAAAATATTTTTGATAAAAATAAGTTAAAATAATATAAAGATATGAAAAAATTATTTCTAGTAAAATATTAATACAATCTCTAAACAAACCACCGCTACAGGCTATGGTTGTGTCCTGCCTGGGTGGGCCTGTCACCTCCTTGGCTCTTAGCAAAGCAAGTGGCTGTAAGACGTTCAGTCATCATATGAAGGCCAGTACAGTTTATTCCCATTTACGCACGTGCTGTCAGTAATTACGAACAAGTAGCCGCAACAATGGCGCTGCTAATTGACTGCATGGCAGTCTCAGTTTATTTGTCTAAATAATTTATATTTAAAAATATGTTAAAATAATTTTTATTTTATATTATATATATATATATATGAAAATAATCTAAAAAGATATTTTTTTATTTAAAATAAAAAAATCAATATTTTTTAAAAACACAGTAACAAACACCTTTTAAATACAAGAAAACCCGCGGCGGTAGAATTACCACCAAGACCACAGTAGCTGTATTGATGATAACGATCTTCATGATCATCAGCTAGCAGAGGCCTTCTTGCTTGTTCAGATCCCCCCATTAATATCTAGACAGGGTGGGAGCAGTGCAAGGACAATATGAGTAAAGGCTTTCAAAGTAGGGTCCAGACCAAACAATAATCATAAATATTTTTCAGGTTTTATTTGAATCCAAACCAAAACTCATTTTTATTATAAATTATTGTAATTTTGAATTTGTATTGGACCCTATTTGTAAACTCCCGATTAGCATTTTCTTTTGTTGTGTTTCGAACAACATGGAACAGTCTCCTATTCAGAATCAGTGTCAAAATTTGATTCCAGTACGGTTGTAATAATATAAAGAAAATGGCTGTAAAGAATAAAGGGGGTGTAGATCGTTATTACCAGACCTCATGCATTAAAAGTGTGCAGAAAGGATCATAGCCTCCAAAATTGTACCGTTAAACTATGTGCTTAATAACCCAAACTTGGAATTCATTCCTCAGCATGTGAAAAAAGTGGTGGCATCAATAATTAACCATTGAATAATAAAGCGGATCAGTCTTGAGTTCCTTTTCATCAAGTAGCAGATCTTGGATGAAATTAATTCGTACTGGTCTTAGTTTTGTTGTCCCAATATTCAAATTGCTATGAGTAGAACAAGGGCACAAAAAGTTCTTTACTCTGCACCACTCGTTAAGTAAAGACACAAAAGTATGGAAGGATTGGCGGCGCCGTCAAGCAAACCCAGGAGAGCTAGATTGTGCTGCACCATACCCTCCTCCTCCGCGACCAAAGCCTGGCCTTCCCTGCAAGATCATGATAGAATTAGAAAAGAACATGAAAACACTGATGGGTGATTAAATGGGCATTAACAATTAGGGTTAGTGACGAAGTTGAAATTACTCTAAATGCAGGCTGGTAATCTGCTGGAGCTCCTCCCTTCTCGCCACCTTCACCCCCTCGAGGGCCCCCACGATAACCATCACGGTCACCAAATCTCGGGCGGTCTCCTTCAAAGCGAGGTGGGCCACTAGAAACCCAAGTAAACACCATGTGTTAATTAGAGGATTCTAAGACAATCAATGAAAAGATAGGAAAACACTCAAAATCAGCAAATGGTCAGCATGATGTAAATTACCGGGGACGATCACCAGGTGGGCCACCAAATGGCCGACCACCGGCAGGCTTTGATTGTTTCTTCAAAGTGGCAGGAACAATTTCCGAGGGAAGATTCAGGTATGTCCTCAAAAACTCAATCCCATCATTGGTAAGGTACCAGTAGTAGTACATCCATGCAAATGTCTCGCGAACATATTCCTTGGATTTGAAGCTCTGCATGAGCTTGATAACCTGGAGATTGGGAACATCAATCTCCGGGTGCTTTGCAAGGTTGAAATCCTTCTTTGCATAGCAAACTCCCTCTTCAGATTAAAGATGTAATTAAATAATGAAGGCAGATAAGGTATATGATAATACTAATCTTCCTTAGTCCCATTTGGTTTACTTGAAAAAAAATATAAAATCAAAAAATAATTCAAAATAGGCAGGGGCCAACAAATGAGATTGACAAAGATTCTCACTGTAGTTTTGCTTGTGCTCCAACTACTAGGGGGAGGGGGGGGCACAACAATTTATCTGATAGAAGTAAAAACTTGCATCAGCAGTTCAGTGGTGGCTTAGGTGTATTCTAAGCCTCCATAGAACAAATGAAAATAGTTTTACTTATTTTTCCATATCACTGGTTTTAAGCCACTGCCAGAAGCTATAGCAGAAACCCATTAACTTAGCACCTACCCCCCAATGGGGAAAATCTATTCATTATGGATTGGAATATTAGTTGCATTGTCCAAACTATCCAATGCCACAGGAGCAAGGAGAATACATAAAATAATCCATTTGTTTGGAGAAAAAGGAGATGCACCCTGCATTAAACACATCAATTGTAGCAGCTGCCGATTTTTTCAACTGTTTATTCAATTTTTTCACAAATAACATTGGATGAATATATCCTTACGGAAGAATACATGTATATATAATTGTAGCAGTTGCATGCCTCACTCGAAGTGAGTTCACCATACTACCACCATGGTTTCTCTAATCAAGTTGTCAACATATTTTAGTGTCAAAGTATAATATTCTGAATCCTAATTGCTAATGGAATCAAAATGATATTTAAATTGATCTGAAGTTCCTTACAATTGGCTAGAATCCCTTCCTTGAAGGAAACTAGATCCTGTGGAATCCTACTGAATAATTGACACTATATTCCATGCCTTGCAAAAAATCCGATCCTAATTCACTGACCAAATACAATTCTCTCTCAATATGTTCCTCAAAAAATCCGATTCGTGCATATTATTCCCCAGACTTAAGGAATAGGTCTTCGTGGAATTGCCACATATAATAATGAGTACAATTTTGCAACGAAACATCACGTTTCTTTCTCGAGAACCATTGCACAACATAATGTTTTTATTTCAAGATTTACCAGCAAGCCCCAACAACGAATCAGCTTTCTAAAACTGCAAGCAGTGAAGAAACTAACTCATGAAATATTAAGAGCCCGAATTCTTCAAAACTCATAGCCAAATGGGAAAATTCTAAAAAAACTTAGAAAGACAAAGTATTGCTTGGTGGGTAAAGTAACAGAAAGTGGGATCAGAGGTGGAAAAAGAGACAACAAAACATGAAAAGCAATAATAATGTCAATGATCATAACATACCTTGAAAGAGGTACTTAGAGATTTCTCTTCTGTTCTTTTCCGGAATAATCTGAAGACATCATCACAGATAGAACAAGAAAACAGTAAGGAGCTAGCTCACATTCGAAAGCATCTGCTGATATGTTGAGAGGGCGAAAGAGATAGGTTACCATGGTAGCGAGACGTAAGCCCCTTTCGTTTTTTGATTCTGCGGAGATGAGAGTAGCTCTTCCTTTCGGGAGGGAAGAAAGCAGGGGACTTCGAAACCCTAGAAAAACGCAAGGTCATGGGCTGGGCAAATAAATAGCCCGTGATCTTTTATTTGTGGGCTTAACATAAATCCAATCTTAGAAAAGAAAAGAAAAAAAAAAAGCATAACCCATCAAAATTAATAAAAATATTTTTATTTGGAATTTCTTTTATTTTACATATATTTTAAAAAAAAATACAGAAAATAACCAGGATATAATTAATTACTCTATGAGTACTATGATATTTCTTCATTGTTTAGACTAGATATATTTTTTATATATAAAAAATGATATTATTCTATTTTTTAAAATATAATTTGATTTTTGTCAAGGTATACTCGAATATTTGACTGAAAAAAAATAATTGACTTTCACTAAGTTAATATTTTATTTTTATTAAGTTTAAAACTCTAATTAGTTTATAATTTAAATTATAGATTTCCCAAAACAATCTGTGAGAATGAATGGAGTTTAGCAACCGAGAATTCTATCCATGCTTATGATATTAATGCATTCATAAATAAAATATTTGGAGTCAACGAAAGTGATATTCCATTTCAAAGTCAAAATGAAATTATCAAACTAATTTTTTATGTTTTTAATATGATAATATTAAAAATAAATATTTTTTCTAGCCAGAATTGTATAAAGACAGATTAAAAAACAATAAACGGAATGGGGAAGAAACACAAGAGATAAGAGCATCTTTTCCTGTAGATCTCTGCTGTGTGATTGAAGAAGTAAGATTACAACTTGAGCTGATACTGCAAATTTCCATATTGCAGGCAGCTAGCAATGTATGGTTCAAGGTTTGAGGGAAGAGGCATGCTAGTTTCCAGCATATTCACAATCTGATCCATGGTTGGCCTAGCTTGTAATACTGGATGAGCACTGATGAGAGCAATGTGCACGTATTGTTCCATCACTCTTGGTAACCCCAGCTCAGGCAGGTTATCTTCAATGATATCCAATCCTCTCCCTTCCCTTGCTAGCGACCACGCCCAATCTGTCAAGAGAGAAACGTTTCTCTCGTTGATTTCACAAGCTTTTTTGCCACTCAGAAGCTCGAGAAGCACAACTCCGAAGCTGTAGACATCACTTCTTTCGGTTAACGTCCCATACAAGGCGTACTCCGGGGCAACATAACCGAGAGTCCCGGCAACTCGTGTGCTCAAATGTGTCACTCCCTGTGAATTGAACCTTGCAAGGCCAAAATCTGCAACTTTTGCCTCAAAGTTTTCGTCCAGAAGTATATTACTAGCTTTAATATCCCTATGGATGATTGCTGGATGCACCCCGCTGTGTAAATAAGCCAAACCCCGTGCGGTTCCAATGGCGATCTTTTGACGAATCGGCCAGCTAAGTTTCGTTTTTCCTGGTTCGAAAAGATGGTTGTAGAGGCTTCCGTTATGCATCAGGTCGCACACAATGACCCTTTGGTGAGCTTCTGGAGGAACTGTTGTGGTGCAATAGCCTCTTAAAGCAACAAGATTGACATGCTTTACACTGGCTATGATTTCCACTTCGTGTGCGAAAGTTGTATCACCACTAGCAGAACAGTTCTTGAACCTCTTGAATGCAACTTCAGACCCATCCGGTAACGTCCCTTTGTAAACATTCCCATAACCTCCTTTGCCAATAATATTGTGTATAGAGAAATTCATTGTTGCCTTCCTAATTTCCTCGATATTGAATTTGACTATATTAGTGCTTCTACTGTGGAATCCAAACCCAGGACTCAAACTAGCCTCCTCAACATCAGGACTAATCTTTTCCTTGTCACTTTTCCTGTGTAGCTTCCAGCGAAAGCAAACTGCAATAAAGCCTCCCAAGACACCAAACACGGAACCCACAGCAATACCAGCAATCACAGCCTTGTGCTGCTTATTGGCGGAGGACTTCACTGAATACTCAAGCCTGAACAAGCACTTTGCAGTTCTGGAATCTGTCGGTCCAAACTGGTTGGCAATAGCAGCTGCATACATAAACAGATAGCCTTTACAATCTGAGGCGTTCTCAGGTTGAGGATCACGAAGATACAGATTCCCAAGACTAGACAACTTCTCGGTACAAGAACCACAAGCAAGGTCATCATCCAGAGACTGGTTACAATAAAGCTTCATCTCTTGCAACTTGGACTCGGGAAATTTGATCTCAAACTGCGCCACGGATGTAATATTCATGCAGCCCTTTGAAATCCATCCAGCCTGATAACCACAGCCAAATTGGATATCAAGACCATCTGAAACTTCGAGAATCACGTTCCGATATGATTTCCAGCATGCCTGAAATGTATCAGGAGGAGGAACGAAGGACCCGTTGGTTCGCAGATATTCTGACCGAACAAAACGAATTCCATCAGGAACGAATTGACATTGATGAGGCAGATCAATGAATGAATGTTTCGGACGAGCTTTACTGACTAATTCACGAATGACATTGTAGTTCAATGGGCAAGAGGCTTCAAAAAGGTTTCCTTTTGAGATTTCCAGACAATTAGCACTTTGAAAACAAAATCCGGAAAGGGCTAGGAGCAGGGCTACATGGAAAACCTTGAATTGAAAGACGGACATGTCTGAGTTATGGTTTCATAGGATCTGAAAACCATGATTCCAACATTAACTTTCATGGGAATGGATAATCGTAACTTTAAATGTACCTTTCTTAATGTCTCAGCTTCAACGACCTTTTTGGCAGCCAGTGGTTGGGCGGCAAAGGATAGAATGAGTCTTTGACTTAGTTTTCAAGTGAGGAGGATTAGTTCATTTGTCTAAGCTGATATTGACTCCCTAACAACTACATTCTTTAGAGCTTATGTGACTTCATAGGATGCTGATTTAACATATGGTTTTTATCACACAGTTATCAACATGGAACCTTTTGAAATTAAAAAATGAAAATTTGAATCGGTCCATGAAGCTTTCTAGAGGGACAATCTTTAATTGCTGGCATACAATTAATTTAAGTTGCAAGTTTTCTAGGGTATTGAGGTTTAGCTCAGATGAAGCTTTCTACCATGCCGGTTGTTTGACTTGATAACCCTCAATCGTGAAACCTGGATCGAACTGGGTGTTTTTTTTAACTGGTTTGGACATTAACCTCATCAAATTCAACTGAGTTGTGATGTCAACCTATAACTTAATTGATCTCATTAAAATTACATGTAAAGTCAACTCTCATGAGTTTTTTTTAATTTTTATCTAAAACAACATCATTTATTATTATTTTTTTAACCAAAAAAATCTCATTTTTATCTGATAATCCAGACCCTTAGCCAAGTTAGAGCTCAAACGAGGTCTAACAATTGTGCCTTGGATTAATACTAGGTGGTATCCCGCACTACATTGCATGCCAATTTAACTTTTATTTAAAATAAGTAAAAATATTTAGATAACCATAAAGTCAATCTTAAAACTTGACCAACATGTGATCTCATATATGAGATCGAGCTAACCTGCAAAAGAAAAGGTAAAAAAATCATAAAGTTTAAGGTTTAATAAACAAATATTAAATCATAAAAATTAAAAAAAAATCAATTTAGAAAAATACATTAAAGAAAAGGACCCAGAGTAGATAGATTATGCTAATCCACCGTGTTCCTCCCTCACTGCACACTGAAATTATACTTAAATCCAGGAATAGTAAATGTTATTATCTAGGAATCGTTGAGGTTGTTTTTAAAAATATATTTTGTTCAAAAATATATTAAAATAATAATTTTATTTTAAAAAAAATTAATATAAAATGATCTAAAACGTAAAAAAAAAAAATTGAAATGTGACAAACAAAAACATAACTATTGGTGCTATACATTATACAAGGCTTTAGACATGTCATCTTCCTATCAATTCACTTGTAAGATTTTGCTTAGCAAGGCAAGAATGTTCCATCTCCAATGAAGAAATGTTCGAATTAAAACTCAGTCAAACATGATAAATTGAAGCCGAAACTCAGGCAAATTACTTTATTTGCAGGACCAGGGAACATACATGCATTCTAGAAACTAAATTCTCACAGGAGGCATTCAACAGAAAGGATTGATGATGTTTGCCGGCCCATCAAGAAAAAATGCACAGAGCTGAGGTCCCATGAGAATGAAATTGGTTTATGGGGTGACTGGAAACATCATAAAAACTGAAACCAAAGCGTGGTCAAAGACGCCAAAAATCCTTTTTTTTTAAGCAACTACCATGACTTTCTTCGCACACTACAGTTACTTCTGTGGGAGATTGCGTATCTTCGAAGTTGAAGTGTTCATGACTGATTTTTAAAGTTTTTGATACTTTTGAATGCCAGAACCAAGACGTATCAGCTCTCAAAAATGTTGAGATGGGCTTTTGTTGTCAGCCGATGTTAGAATCTCTTGCGGTTTAACATGTTTTATAAATTTTCTAGATTATTTTTGTCATTTATAGTTTTCAAATTTTAAGGTTATCATCTTAAATTATGGAGAAATTCATAGAGAAAAGTTATAATGTATTATAAAATTCTAGATTATTTGTGTGATTTATAGCACATTCCTCCACGCAACTGTTACTTAATTATCAATTTTCAGTATCAATAGGTTAAAAAGATGTACCAGAGAAGTCAAAAACACTAAATCAAGGCTTTAATGATGCTTTCAGTGTTTGTTCTTTCCTGAACAATATGTCGTGGTGAATTAAAATTACTTATTGTCACTGAAGCAGTTGTCTGTTAAGTCTGGCTTGGCTTAACCTTGCTGCTATACTGTGTACATTTGAGGAAGGCTTCGAAGATGATCGATAGAAAAGCATCAGCTTGCTCTTCATGGACCCTTAATTATTGTGTGTTGATAATACATTGATCAAAGCTATAGAGCATATTCTGTTAATCTTCCTCCTGGACCACCATGATTAATGAATTATATGTTGACAGGGAAGCAAGAGTAGCGTAATCCTTGAGGAACTGGAAATAAAGATGAAAGTAAATTACTGGTATACTGCTTCTCAGTTGAGTTTGAATATGCTGGCCAATTTCATAGGCTACGTTTAACATAACTTGTATTTGAATATAGCAACTAAAAACATGCCAGGGTTTTGTTTTTCCTTCCTGTCTTTCAGTACTAACTAAAAACTTTTATATCCATTGTTTTCTTTTTGGAGAATACCAATAATTAATGGAGCTATGGCTCGCAACATGACAGTTATATTTTTTACAGCTTTAGATAGAATTGTTTGGCTTTTATGATATATATGATGTCAAATAACACTATCCCAGCAACTTGTTCTTGATAGTAATTATATAAGGCTGTAATAATAAGAATATGCTCCTCGCTTCTTTTCTAATCCATACAAAATCATTTTAACAATTACATATCAAAATTGAGAGAGTATAAGCTTAAAAATGATACTTTAACAGTTCAGAAGTCAAAAATTAAGACAGTAACAGATCAAAATTAAAACAGTAACACATCAAAACTAAGACAGTAACAGATCAAAAATCATATTATTGGCATTGAGTTAAAAAAGAAGACACTTGCAGATAAAATTAAGACAGTTATATGTCACAATTAAGATCCCAGTAACGGTCAAAAAGTTGGTTATTATAGACAACAACGATCAAAATTGTGCCCATTCTAAGCAGAAGAAGGGGGATTGGACCTTAAAAGGCTAAAAACTTGGAACCGTGCAGCCACTTAAAGCACATATAGAACCTGCTAGGCAGAAGGCACTTGATCTGGGTGGATTGGGCCCATTCTCACTTGTTAAAGGGTCAGTCTCTGTGGCATATTAATATTCCCTCTAACCCAACTTGGGCATGGCGGAAGATTTTGTAAAGTCGAGAATGGTGCGGGGGGGCTTCACGGCTCAAGTAGGAAATGGCAACCATACCTCTCTTTGGCATGATTATTGGCTCCCAGATGCAAAAAGAATCAATGATCTTTTAGCACCCCGTATCCTTCTGACCATAGGTTATAGCTAGCATGCAAAGGTCTCCGAGATCATCATCAACGGGCAATGGATGTTCCCCAAAGTGATAGCAAGTTGCAAGATATATGGAACACTATCCCCCCCTAGATCAACTGAAGTAGATAAGCCCATCTAGAAGCATCGCACAGTAGGGTTTTTAACAGTGGCATCAGCATGGGAGAAACTTCGAAGCAAGAAGCCCATCAATCCCCTCCACTGGTTGCTATGGTATCCATGGCACCTCCCTCGCCAGTCCTTCACTCTTTGGCTGGCCTCTCAAAACCGTCTCCAAACCTTAGATAGGCTAGCACGTGTGGGCATCACTAATAACACAACATGTCAACTTTGCAACAGGGAAGAGGAATCCCACGACCACCTGCTCTTCCAATGCCAATACGCCAGATCAATTTGGAGCACCTTATTGGCACATGGTCACATCCAATGGCCAACCGTGCTGTGGACGCAGCTTCTCCAATGGGCAAACTCAACTCTCAAAGAAAATAGGAACATAAATAGCCATATTGAAAAAATCACCCTAGTTGTGGCAGTCTACTACTTATGGCATGAAAGGAATGACAGAACCTTCAAGAAAATCCACAAGACTACTCAGGAGCTCACTGTCGAAATCATTCATCTGATACGGGCACATTTAATGCACAGTGATGTTAGCAAGCTTGTAACTGATAGGATTCAAGCAACATGGTGCATATAAATGGTTCTAACTCTTCAGCCATCATAGGCTTGTTTTCTCTTCTCTGAGCAGCCTCAAGCTCAGCTCTAAGCCCAGTGCTAAGGCTGCAAGGGGTATGCCCCCCTGAACCATATACATTTTCCACTTTTGAATATAACAAAAGTTTAAAAAAAAACAATCAAAATTGTGTTAAGACACTAACATTTATACATTAATAGTTCAGAAGTTGGATATTATAGACAATAATAAGTCATAATTAAGACAACAGTTAGACAATAACATTTCAAAATTAATAGTGTAACAATTCAAAATTCATATTATTGACATTGAGTTAAAAAAGAAGAAAATGACAGATAAACTTAAGACAATAACATGTCACAGTTAAGATAAAAATAACAATTCAAAGAGGATATTATAGACAGTGAAAAATCAGAATTTAGTTAAGACAGTAACACCTCAAAGGTCAAATATTATAGACAATAACAGTTCAAAATTGAGTTAAGACAATTGCATGTCACATTTAAGAATTAACGGTTTAAAATTGATACAGTAACAAATTAAAATTAAGAATATAATTTATAATTAAGAGAGTAACAGTTGATATTTGCTACCTTTTTTATTCTTGTCCTGTCGAATCTTTTCAATCAAAATCACTTCATTTCTGTTCAAATGCTTAGTTGGATGACGATCTTTATTCAATAGTGATATCTTATTTTGAATGAAGTCTTCATCCTGCTTAAATTTTCTTTCTTTTTTTCCTTCCTTCCTCTTCAACCTTTTCTATCTGCTTCCTCTTTATTGGTCTGGTTTCAAGGACTTCTAGGAACAACTCCTTATTAGTTTTATCTCTTTTTTCTGCCATTTCAAAATTTGCTTTTGTTATCTGATCTTCCAAGTCCTTCACCCTTAGTTCTAACTGAGCATTCTGCTTGTTTAATGCTCCTATGATTCCCATATATTCCACTTGTTGCTTTTCAATTTTTTCTTTTGCCTTTTGGAGTTGATCTTTCAATTTTTGTTTTTCATACTCCAACTCGTTTATCTTTTTATCCTTACTATCCTCATGTTCAGCAGAAAAGGCAGCCTCCTCCATATTTGTTTCTTCTTCCCTTTCCTCCTCCTCCAACAGCTCCACAACTCTTTGATCACCCAGCAGCTCAATCTCTTTTTCTGTGGGCTCGAAGTATACAGCTGAAAACTGCATGAATGTATAGATGTTAGCGTTATTAATGATACGATAACATATGAAATGGAAAAGGTAGATGATCAGATTGAGATATTAATATACTAATACAAATTGACATTTACAAAATCACAAAGTAACAATTTAGAAATGATAAATTCTTACTTACACTTGTGTCTATGAATGGTTTTTTCTTTAATTCTGCTTCCAGAAGTAGTAAATTCCATTTTGCACACCTAGGCATTCTTCCTTCTTCAATTGGTTCAATGATTTTTGTGTGCTCGCAAAACCAATACTGTCATTTGGATTTTCATTGTTATTGAAAAAAATGATTTACATTTGAACAAAAGAAATTGAATTTTTTTTCTTACCGGAATTGTCATCACGCAACCAATTACTTCAGATGCCTCTTTTTCATCCAATGATTTTTTAAAAAAATCAAATATATGATCTGCCCAGTTGTATTCAGCAATGCTCTCTAGGTCTTCAACATATTCCAAGTATGCAAAAGGGAGATTGCTTCCGTTGTTTGGCAGGAAAAGGGACACTAGAAGTTTCAGGACCAAAACCCTGCACATGTCTTGGACATTTGTATCGGAGAGATTTTTACTTTCTATGTTGTTCAACCTTGTGAAAGCGTTATTTATTTCTCTCTTTGTCAGCCTCTCTACTTTTGGAAAGCATCTTGTTTCAAAAGTTGTCTTGTTTCTCATCCTTGCAGCCTTATGCTTATTGACATCTATTTGGATGTTTCCATCTCTGATTCCAAATATTAATCTGATGTCTTCTGCATATATTTTGATGTCTTTACCTTTAATCTTGAAAACCTCTTCATTTTTGTTGTATGTTTGCAAAATCTTACATATAGACAAGTCACTTTTTCTGCATATATGTTTGTCTATAGTCCCTTCCAACATACTTTCTATCAGCGTCCAAAATGGTGTCTTCATGAGCTCCATTTTCAGACTTTCAGTGATGTTTGCACTCTTGAATTCCCTTACCATCCCAATAAGGTTGGATTTGTACTGTAAACCTTTGTGAGCCATCTGCAACTACAATGTTATTTAAAATAATTTTAGTTTATGAAAAACAAATACATGAAGACAGTGACAGTTGAAAAAAAATACAATTGCAGTTGAACTAATGAGATATTTATTGATAAACATTAATTTTAATCAACATATTACTCCAATAAACTTGTATTATTTATCAGAGCATTAAACAAAAATATATCTTTTTCCTTGACTAGCAAAAAAAGTTAGCACTGAGACAGTGACAGTTGGAACTACAAACAGTAACAAAACAAAAGTTTGCGAGTCATTTTATAGTAAAGAATGATAATTTGTTTCAGAAAAATGATGTCTTTTTTAAGCATTTCCGTTTACCTTCTGTTCTTTTGTTGATCTTGTGCCCTTCCCTTTTTTAGAAATGATTTTAGTTTATTCATATTTTGTTTCTTAAGTAAATGAAAAACAAATACATGAATACAATAACAGTTGAAACAAAATACAGTAGCAGTTGAACTCATGAACTTTTATTTTAAACAATTTATAACTCAAAAACACAGTAACAATTGAAACAATATACAGTAACAGTTGAAATAAAATACTCTAACAGTTGAACTAATAATATATCAACTGCTAAACATTGATTTATATTATTTCAAATAAACTTGCTCTGGCCTTCCCTGCAAGATCATTATAGAGTTAGAAAAGTAAATGAAAATACTGATGGGTGATTAAAAGGGCATTTAGGGTTAGTGATGAAGTGAAATTACTCTAAATGCAGGCTGGTAATCTGCTGCAGCTCCTCCCTTCTCGCCACCTTCACCCCCACGAGGGCCCCCACGATAACCATCACGGTCACCAAATCTCGGGCGGTCTCCTTCAAAGCGAGGTGGGTCACTAGAAACCCAGGTAAACACCATTTGTTAATTAGAGAATTCTACAGAGAACAATTAATGAAAAGATAGGAAAGCACTCAAAATCAGCAAATGGGCCGCATTATGTAAATTACCGGGGAAGGTCACCAGGTGGGCCACCAGATGGCCGACCACTAGCAGGCTTTGATTGTTTCAACAGAGTGGCAGGAACAATTTCAGACGGAAGATTCAGGTATGTCCTCAAAAACTCAATCCCATCAATGGTAAGGTACCAGTAGTAGTACATCCATGCAAATGTCTCACGAACATATTCCTTGGATTTGAAGCTCTGCATGAGCTTGATAACCTGGAGATTGGGAACATCAATCTCCGGGTGCTTTGCAAGGTTGAAATACTTCTTTGCATAGCAAACTCCCTCTGCAGAAATGAAGTGAAGAAACTAGCTCATGAAATAATCGTAAGCCGAATTCTTCAAAACTCATAGCCAAATGGGAAAATTCTAAAAAAAAAACTTAGAAAGACAAAGTATTGCTTGGTGGGTAAAGTAAAAGAAAGTGGGATCAGAGGTGGGAAGACAGACAGCAAAACATGGAAAGCAATCATAATGTCAATGCTCATAACATACCTTGAAAGAGGTACTTGGAGATTTCTCTTCTGTTCTTTTCTGGAATAAGCTGAAGATATCACAGATAGAACAAGAAAACAGTAAGCAGCTAACTCACATTCGTAAGCATCTGCTGATATGCTGAGAGGGCGAAAGAGAGAGGTTACCATGGTTGCGAGATGTAAGCCCCTTTCGTTTTTTGCTTATGCGGAGATGAGAGAAGCTCTTCCCTTCGGTACGGTGGAAAGCAGGGGACTTCGAAACCCTAGATAAACGCGAGGTCATGGGCTGGGCTAATAATTTGATAAAAAAAAAAAATCGAGTTAAAAATTAACCTAAGAGAATCCACAACGATATAAGAAAAATAATTAGAAATCAAAATTAAATACAAAAATAATTCGAGTGGCTTCTTATCTTCTGTTTTAATCATAGCTACTCAAATTAATTATAAACCCTAGATAAACGCTAGGACATGTTCGATGTCTTCAAAATTCTAGCTTATTTGTGTGATTTATAACACATTCTTCCACATGATTGTTACTTAATTATCAATTCTCACCTCCAAAAAAAAAACATATATATATATATATATATATATATATAACAAAGTTAACCCAGCCCTGATGAAAAACAATCGTTTGTGAGTAATTATTTATCTGTTCCAAGTCCTCGAGACAACCTTGTTAAATCCTGTTTAGCAATGTGTCGAAAAAGTTTTTGAAAATATTTTACTTCAAATTAAATTTTTTTAGTGTGTTAAGATTATTTTCATGTATAAATATCAAAAATAATTTTTTTAAATAAAAAAAATATCATTTTAATAAATTTTTAAAAAATATTTTTAAAAATAATCTTAATTATACTCCCAAACAAGCACAAAATCTACAAACTCTTAATTTTTACTAAATAATAAGTATCTCAAACGGACCGTAATATAATGCAGGACCAGCCCAATTCCATTAGGAAGATTCTAAAAACAAGTCCAATGATAAAAATCATTTTAGAGAGTTAAATTGATAAAATAGCTTTTAAAATAATATAAATATAGCTTTTTTGTTTATACGTATTCCAATAGTAAAAGTCATTTTAGAAAGTTAAATTGATAAAATAGCTTTTTGAATAGTATAAATATATTTTTTTTTTATTTATGTGTATTCCAATGATAAAAGTCATTTAGGAGAGTCATATATACAGTAATAGTTGAAATACAATACAGTAACAATTGAATTAATAAGATATTAACCGATAAACATTGATTTTAAACAATATATTACTTTAAAATACATTAACAATTGAAATAAAATACAGTAACAGTTAAAATAAAATACAGTAACAGCTGAAATAAAATACAATTAATTTTCTAACACGATAAAATATTATTAATTAATAAAAAAATTCTTGTTCAGCTTTGGTTTCCAACTAAAACAGCATTTCTGCTTCTTCTTTTTATGATTTAATTAGCTTAAACAGTGTTTTGACGGGAATTTTTTTTATATTTTGGCTTTTCTATTTAGAGCAGCTAGAAATAGTAGCTAAACAGCAGAACAATCATTTTAGCTATTTAAATAGTTATTAAGTTGCAGATGTTAAAATTAAATATAAAAACTAAAAGCATAATTTTTTAACTTCGCCTCTTCTGATATCTCTTGCACTGGACTTAGCTCTAAGCGAGCGAGTGGTTAGGCATCTATTGCTGTTTTTTTTGGGAAGAAATCACAGGCCAAATTTAATCTCTATGATTGTTTATTAATCTGATTCTCTTCGAGTCAAGAATTCAAGATAAATTTGGTTAATAATAATAAATAAATAAATAATATGAAATTGGTATGGATGCAATAAAAATGAAGACCTTCTGTTGACATATTTTTGAGACTTGAAATTTCTGGTCTGTCTTTTTCTTTGTCAACTTTACTGATAAGGAGTTTGAATTTATCCAAAACTAAGAAAATAAAAAGATAAAACTTCAATTTAATTCGGTCCAACCCGAATTTTGTCTCGAGTTGAATTTTATAACTATAATCATATAATCAGCTTCTAGTTAATTATTTTCATAATAGATATCATTTAAAGGTTATTAATCACAACATGAATCAAAATATACTAAATTATCTTTATTATCAAACAAAAAACCACAAGATTAATCCCAAACCGGTATGAGATTAAAAGAAAAAACTATCTATTAAAAAAATAAAAAATAAAAACATATCATGGTAGCATCTTACGAAAAGATTGATCAAAATCCTATGTAAAATTTCCGAGACGAGGAAACTAATTAACAAACGTAAAGAAGGTATGCCGGTAATAAGTAAAATTCACATAACAATATTTTGGAAGATGCTTTTTCTCTTGAGAAATCTGCCCGCATCACTAGCAAAGATGCCCAGTAATGCAGCTACGTACGACGTTTGCAGCAGGAACCAACGCATCCATCGCAAGTCTTTGTTGTTTTCTTCCTTGTGTTTTGTTTTTGCTTCTATTTGATGACTAAGTGTAACTAGGAAAGCATGTAACTCTTTCATATTCGGTCTTGCTTGGTGGTTAATTATTGGATTCAAGGAAAAAGAATTCAATTTGGGAAGAGGCTGGTTCTCTTCCCTTAGGATCGTGTTGACTGTTGTCTTCTCAGACTTGCAAGGTTCGTGTCTTTCATTTCGTAGCAACAGAAATTTTGCTGTGTAAATTTAGCCTATATTTTAGTAAAAGACTGATGTGAATGTTTATAGTGTTGCCGTGCTGGTTATGCTGAAAAGGGAAGGTGATCAGGCCATTAAATGGAAACAGCTATTAGTTTAATTCAAGAAGACTAATTACAGTGTTCCCTTCATTTTCCATGGCAGGACTCGGCCTGTCTTTCATTGATATAGTTAAGCAAACTTGCCATTTTTGTGTCTTGTGTGCCTGGCATGCCTTCCATTCTGTACTTTCTTACGGAATCAAGTTATTGAATTACATTAATTTCCTATATGATGTATCTGTCATTGAGGTATATCAAATTCCTCGAGCGTGATGTATCAAATTAGGAGGTTTTCCACTGCTCCATTATTTTTGCTGCGTCAATCTCTCATGATGTGTTCTTAATGGATAGCCAATATTTGCCTTAAGTTTCATGATTTACACTTGAACTCTCGCTTTGGTAGAGATGCTCATCGTGACTTTGGAAATTGACACTGGATGGCGAGTTACTAGATGTTCTTTTGCAGGTTGTGATACTACTAAGAGGTGATGAATATGCCGCCGAGGGCGCCAAGAAAGGTCCGGCGCAGGCTCTCCTAAGAACTTGTTCATAAAGATTACGACTCCACTAAGTATCTCAGCGATCTCAAACGATACATAGAGCACGTACGCTTTAGGTTCTTGAAAGCAATGAGTACCATCTTTAAAAGTAACAATGGTAGGAGTAAAACTTCGTATAGAAACCAACAGTAGGTGTAATATGATACGTTCTGATAGACTTTTACAATTTCAGAAGGTGTTCAAACATATGCTGCAATGGAGATAAACGATTTGCTATCTGTTTTTCATGGAATTTGAACGCTCATGTCCATCCTCTGGTTGGGATTTCAAATTCCACATGTAAAACACCTTGAAATGACATTGTTTCCAGAAGTTTTCAAACATCCTTTCGTTATTCCATTTCCCTGTACGCATACGCAGGTTGTTTTCTTTCAGGATGCAGGCATGGAAGATAAACTTTAGTTTTTATAGCTAGAAACAGAATTACTGAATGCATTTCCAGCGATATATTGCTGTACATATACCAGTATGCCTTTGTTTTTTCCTCGATCGAGCTTATTTCCAGGTCATGAGACTTCACAGCAACACCTACAATTTGAGATGGCAAGTTATCATGTTGTCCTTACGTAAATAATTTGGTTCAAGATTCATGATCTAATTTAGTTCGATTCCTAGCCTCCAGTTGTGTTGTGCAAGGCATGTCGCGTCTTCCATGGAATGAGAGGAGTGCATGAAAAGCCATAGAATTTTCTCTCACCCTAGCTAGTTTCACAAATAAAACAATAAAAGTGTGAAATATTTCATTGCCCATATCTATGCCTTGAGAGCTAAGGCCCCGTTTGGCATTGCTTGCCAACCTGTTTTTTGCTGCTTTTCGATGTTTTTTTTTTTTTTTGTCATTTTAAAAACCGGCGGTTAGTGTTTTTAGATCATTTTGATGTGCTGATGTCAAAAAAAAATTTAAAAAAATAAAAAAATATCATTTTGATGTATTTCGGCACGAAAAGCACTTTGAAAATAAGCAGGAACCACACTCCCAAACACCCCCTAAGCCGACATGGCTTTTGTTTCAAACAATGCGGCTGGAATTTATGTATTGGCGTGAAAAGTGATTTTGAAAAAATATATATTTTTTTTAAATTAAAAAAAAAAACTTTTTTTTTAATCATTTATATTTTAATGTGCTTATATCAAAACTGGTTTAAAAAAATATTATTTTGATATATTTTTAAACAAAAAATACTTTAAAAAACAACCCTAATCACAAAGTGTAACATACATTTCCAATTGAACCAATGACATCAATAAAATACCACTCTCATAACCATCTAGTAGTATTTGTCTAATAGTAAAAATTTAAAATTAAAAAATTTATTTTTCCAGTTATTTTATATGTGAATTCTTTGTTTAATAATATAATAATTATTAAAAAATTTATGATTATTAATTTTAAGATATGTAAAATTAATGGAGATACATGATTCAGAGACTGATATTAATTAAAAAAAAAAGAATTGAATGTTTAACACGTTGCAGAAGTCAAAGTCATGGTTCCTTTCCAATGTCCAATGAAAGAAGAAGATTGTGAAAACCACCGGAAAATAATTCTTTCTTTTTTTTCTCCCTTGCCATGCTGTTTCTTTCGTTTGAATATTATGGTGTCGAAAAGATGTCAACACGGTTATCCACAAATTTATTGACTGGTCAATTGCATTTATTTTGGAAAATTATATTGTTATGATTTTTAAAAAATATTTTTTTAGTTAGCTAAGATTACCGCATAGAAACCTTTCCCCTATCAATCACTTGTTAGGTTTTATAACTATGTTTATTAATAAGTTAATTGATTTCCTCTCTTTTTCTTTAATTTATATTATTAATCCATGTTTAGCTTGTAGAAACAAGACATTGTTGTTGTCCAAAACAAAATATAAGTTAATCCCATTATCTTCCAAATGGTAACCAGATAATATATATATATATATATATATATATATATATATATATATAAAGTTTCAAGTTTCCATGTCCGTGAATCTTTAATTAACTTTAATATTGTGTTTCTTTCCTTTTCCAAGATACAATTCTCCTAGATTGGATTGTGTGTAACGAGACTTTAATTTTGGGAAAGTGTGATTCATAAATTCTCCTTTTTATCATTATTTTTTAATTCCCCACTTATTTCCCTGGGTGATTGAGATTATGTTCGGAAAGAGTTTTAAAAAAAAATATGAATTTTTTATATATATATTTTATTTTAATTTTTTTATATTTTTAGATCATTTTGATATGCTGATGTTAATAATTTTTTTTAATATCATTTTAATATATATTTAAACGAACAATATTTTTAAAAGTAATTTCAACAACACTCCTAAACACTCACCAAATAATCTAAAAAACAAGGCAAGATAAAATTAGCATGTGTCTAACAATAGCCAATTCAATCTTATTTTAAGCAATTAGATCCTTAATGGGATCCCATAGACACCCCTCAGTCCCCTTGCCCATTTTTGTGACGCCATGGAGCACTAGCAATCATTGAATTACATCTAATCTAATCTTATTAAACTATACACTATACACTTTATTTATTAATTATAGCGTGAGAGGGTGGTTTGAGAAAGTGGAAATACATGTGTTTCTTTATTATTAAATTTCTATAGATCTAGTGAGCCAATTTAAAACTCAACCAACATGTTAGCCATGTTTCCAAGAAAATCATAATAGAGTAACTTGGTTTGTCCTGGCTGATTGTATATAATTTTTTAAAAAAATATTTTTAAAATTATATTTGATAATTATTAGGTTTAATAACTATATTTGATAATTATTAATAAATTTCCTTTGTTTTTTTTTTGTTTTTTAATTCATGCTTATTTAATTGCAGAAATTACAGTGAACAAATCCGGGTTAGTAATTTAACTTATCACATTGTAAAATCAGAATAAATATTTATTTACTTTTTTAACAAAAACAATAATAATAAACACAACAAGAGTAATAATCTTATTATTATTATTATTATTATTATTATTATCTTCTTCTTTAGCTGCGGGTTGTTTTGAAGATATGCTTTCAGGCTATTGCTGTAACGTAATCAAATGTCTAAAAGCCTCTTCAGTCCTTACATTCGTTATATTATCATAACCCTCCCCTAACTTTTTATTATTCCTTTTTAGCCATTGTTAATCACATGGTGCTAGACCCGTTTGGCATTGCGATTCAATCTGTCTTTTGCTGCTTTCTGTTGTTTTTTTTTTTTCATTTTTAAAACCAGCGGTTTAGTGTTTTTAGATCATTTTGATGTGCTGATATCAAAAATTATTTTTAAAAAATAAAAAAATATCATTTTGATGCATTTCGGCACGAAAAGCACTTTGAAAAGCAAAAGCAATCACACTCCCAAACACCCCCTATGTCGTGTGCATGAACTTTGGAAGATTGGATTTCTCGTAATGTCAAATACCATTAGGTACACAAAGATATTTTTGTAATATAATCACATCCCTATCAATCAAAACAAATTTGAAGATGGGGTGAGGTAATAAATTTAAGTTTGTGAATTCAATTAGAGCCCATTAAATTGAGACAATGCAATTACATTGAGCTAATCTTTCAAAAAAAAATGAAGGAAAATAATAGATTGAATATATATTTAGTGTGATTTGATCACACATGAGCCCACCAATAATTGTTGATGATTTATTCATGAGCTATTTTATAATCTTTTTCTTTAGTACTATTTACCATCATTTTAATTAGATTGATTGTTTTTCTTGTTTGATGTTAAATTAATTATACTGTACTATTTGTATCCATGAGCTGTCCATATCTATTAATAAAAAAAAAATGAATTAAAAAAGGGAATAAGTAATCTACATTGAGTTAAATTATTTTCTATTTATTCTTCTAAATATTCAAAATTGGATTAAATGGGTAACATTACAATTTAAAAGTGCTTGATGTTATCCATTTTCAAAGTCTTCAAGAGACGTGGTGTGATGAAAAAGAACTTACGATCTATATAATAGATCTCGAGTTCGAGTTAAGACATTCACTCTTTGTAAAAACCTGAAACAACTGATACTTTAGTTATAGTAGTGAACCCAAAACAAGTTCAAATCTTAGTTACATTAAATTAACATAACCCACCCCAAATGGCCAGCATTGAAATATATAATTTCTCATACTTCAATCATAAAAAAAATTAACGAAATTTTTTTTATATTTTTAATATACAACCAGGGAAAAAATTATTTAACCCAGAATGTTGTAAGAGAAAAACTTTAAGGGATCAAATTTGTCATTTAATTGAACTCCAAGGACCCCGTTGAAATTCCCCAAAATCCTAGCTTCCACTTCAAATTAACTCCAAAAAAACAAAAAGTACAGAAGAAACAAAACAAAATAAATCCACACGCGCTATCAACTAGAGCGTGCACAACACGGCATACACAGATTTCCATTTCCATCAGCCAGAAGGAAACACAAAATCAAAGCAAAGAACTCCAAAAAACCGTCTCGCTCTCTAGAGTCAATACTCAAACAATAATCCACCTAACTAAACACAGCCTCTCCCTCTCCCTCTCTCTCTATTTCTCATCGCCGGAAAAACTAAGCACAAATTTTCACCGGAACTTGCTACTATTATCCAATTTATATGGTCGATCGCCGGTAGCAGGTGACCGTCTGATTTGCTATTTTTTCATCTCTTGATTATTATGAAGAATAATAGCAACAAAGGAGAAAGTAATAGCAGCAGCAACAGTAACAGTAAAAACAACCGGTTTATTCCAAATTCCTTAAAATTTATTTCTTCCTGTATTAAAACCGCTTCTTCCGGTGTCCGGTCAGCCAGCGCATCTGTTGCTGCTTCCATCTCCGGTGACTACCACGACCGCAAAGACGAGGTTCAGTTCTTTCCCTGATTTTTTTGGTAATTTTTATGTTTTTTATTTGATTTTGTAGCTTATTTTACTTTATTTTAGTTGTTGAATTTAATAACTTGAACTTTAATATTTTTTTTTAATTTAATTATTTTTCAATGTTACTATTTGTTTGGTTGCTATTAAAGATGTATGAAATTAAAGAAACGGAAATGATGATTGCAGCGTAGTTTAGTTTAGGTTTTTAGTTGCTAACCAAACAGAGCACTAAAATATAATTTTGAAAAGACGTGGTTTATTTATTCTATTCTATTCTTTTTTTTTTTTGTCTAGAACTTAGTTTAGTATACATTTTTTTTTGTGAAACTAATAGATTTATGTGACTTGGCATTACTGTAATTGTAGAGGTTTATAGAAAAGTCGATAGGATTGCGTGTATTCGCGGGTGTTGCTTGTGAGCTTTGCTGGTGAAGTCTGTTATCATGGATTAAATGACTTGAGATCGAATGGGAGGGGTGAAATGACTGGGTTTCATATAAAATATAGATGCTTAAAATTTTGTGGAGAGTTAGAGAAAGAACTACAATATGAGGTTCTGATATTGGAATTTGGAAATGCTTTTTTGACAGGCAATGGTGCTAATTTGATGTTCTATTGGCTTGCAATATTTGCTTAGAGCTGTTTGGTTTCTTTTATTTCTGCTGCATTTCGATTCATACCTTACATGCAGTGGTTTGGTATCTTATTGTTTGATGAAACAGGTGCTCTGGGCTTCATTTGACAAACTAGAGCTTCGTCCTGGTTCCTTTAAGAACGTTCTTTTACTTGGGTACTCCAGTGGCTTTCAAGTCATTGATGTTGAAGATGCCTCTAGCGTCACTGAACTAGTGTCTAGACATGATGATCCAGTTACGTTTTTACAGATGCAGCCCCTCCCTGCAAAGTCTGAGGGTTTCAAAGGAGAGGGATACAGGGCATCACATCCTTTGCTTCTGGTCGTTGCATGTGATGAATCAAAGAGCTCAGGTCTAATGCTCAGTGGGAGAGATGGATTTAATGAGCCTCATATGGGAAATGTTGCCATCACTCCGACTATTGTTCGGTTTTACTCGTTGAGGTCTCATAATTATGTTCATGTTCTACGATTCCGTTCGACTGTCTACATGGTTAGAAGCAGTCAGCGGATCATTGCTGTGGGCCTTGCAACACAAGTAAGCATAAGCTTTACCTAAGATGCTTTTCACAGTAACTTCTAGTGTATTCATATATGCTGATAGTTTTTGTGGAGTTTTTACTGGTTCCTTTGAAAACCCAGAACAATCAGATGGGATGATTGCTGTGCTACTACTAGTTAATGAGGACATCTATTGGATGAAGTTTTATCATCTACTAATGGAAGATTTTGTAAATTAATTATGGTTTGGTTAATTAGTGAAGCTAAGCGATTGGAACACTGTTAATTTCTTTTTCCTTTCTCATTGTGATGGCAGATATACTGCTTCGATGCCCTCACTTTTGAGAACAAATTCAGTGTTCTCACTTATCCTGTCCCTCAATTGGGAGGTCAAGGAATGGGTGGGGTTAATATCGGCTATGGTCCTATGGCTGTGGGTCCTAGGTGGTTAGCTTATGCTTCTGACAACCCACTGGTGTTAAATACAGGCCGCTTGAGTCCACAAAGTCTTACTCCTCTTGGTGTAAGTCCGTCAAGTTCACCTGGCAGCGGGAGCCTGGTAGCTCGGTATGCCATGGAATCTAGTAAGCAGTTAGCCACTGGTTTAATAAGTTTGGGAGACATGGGCTACAAAACGCTGTCTAGATATTGCCATGATCTTATGCCTGATGGTTCTAGCTCTCCTGTATCTTCAAACTCAAGCTGGAAAGTTGCTCGTGGTGCAGCAAATTCAGCAGATACAGATACTGCTGGAATGGTTAGTTTTCAACTAGTTGAGAACTGGAACTTTATTTGGAGTATGCAATGATGTGGCTGAACATTAAAAACTAGTTTTCATGTCCTGGCTTATATGTTTCATTCTTCCAATGAAATTATGCACTTAAGTTGTATTTTGCATTCTCTTCCAATAGAGAGGTATGTCCTTTTCTTTTCCAGACATTCAAGTACCAGAAGCACATGGCAGAAAGCATCTGGTGTTAGCATTCCAGTGTAACCCCAATAGTTTCTCTCTTAATTAAATGTTCTATTGCAGGTAGTTGTGAAAGATTTTGTTTCTAGAGCTGTGATATCTCAATTTAGAGCTCATACTAGTCCAGTTTCTGCTCTGTGTTTTGATCCAAGTGGTACACTCTTGGTCACTGCCTCTATTCACGGGAACAATATAAATATTTTTCGGATTATGCCATCCTGCTCTCATAGTGGACAAGGCACTAAGAATTATGATTGGAGCTCTTCTCATGTTCACCTTTACAAGCTCCATCGTGGCATTACCCCCGCTGTAAGTTCCTTTTTTCTCTGGCTCCCAATATCTTTGTTGCTTGTATTTTTATAGAGTGTATTCCTCTTTGTTTGTCATACAGATTATACAAGACATTTGCTTTAGTCATTACAGTCAGTGGATTGCCATTGTTTCATCCAGGGGAACTTGCCATATTTTTGTGCTTTCTCCTTTTGGCGGTGAGAATGTTCTTCAATTTCATAATTCCCATGTTGATGGGCCTGCTCTTTCTCCTGTTGTATCCTTACCATGGTGGTCCACTCCATCTTTCCTGGTAAACCAGCATTCTTTTTCTTCATCGCCGCCATCACCTGTTACCCTTTCTGTGGTGAGCAGAATCAAAAATAATAACTCTGGATGGCTCAACACAGTTAGCAATGCTACTTCTGCAGCAGGAAAGGCTTCAATTCCATCTGGTGCTATAGCTGCTGTTTTTCATAGTTGTGTGCCCCAAGATTCACAACCTGCTCACGTGAGAAAAGTTAACTCCTTGGAGCACCTAATGGTTTACACTCCTTGTGGTCATGTAGTTCAATATAAACTGTTGTCATCAGTGGGTGGAGAGCCAAGTGAAATTGCTTCAAGAAATGGGCCAGCTTCTTCAGTGCACATGCAAGATGAGGAATTAAGAGTGAATGTTGAATCCATCCAATGGTGGGATGTTTGCCGAAGATCAGATTGGCCTGAAAGGGAGGAATGCATTTCTGGAATCACTCGTAGAGGACAAGAAACTAAAGAGACAATCATGGTCATGTCTGATGGTGAAGATGATGGCATTGCGCATTCACAGTTGGTGATGTCCCACGAACCATCTCATTGGTATCTGTCCAATGCAGAGGTGCAGATGAGCTTTTGGAGAATACCACTTTGGCAGAAATCTAAGGTATTTTTCAGAAGATCATTATGCAGTGTTTCAACTCATCATGTTTCAACTTTGCTTATATTCATCCCCCTTCTTGCTTTAGATGTATTTCTATGCAATGAGTCATCTTCCTAAAGAAGAGAACATCGGTGAAGATCAAACTGGTCAAGAGATTGAGATAGAGAAGGTTCCTGTTCATGAGGTTGAGATTAGGCGGAAGGACCTGCTGCCTGTTTTTGACCATTTTCGCTGGTCTCCTGAATTGAGAGAACGGTAATTCACAAGTTTTTTCTGCATTGTAGTTATGGTAACTGTGAATAATTGTTAAGTGAGGTTACCTCAATCATTCTTCTTCTGTCTTAATGTGTTTTGGCTGTTCTATTTTAAGAGGGCATCATACACACACACAATTGTGCTTACAGCTGTTTCTTTTTAGCAATGGTAAGTTTGAGACTGTTCGCAAAATTCTCATATTGAGCTTGCTAATTGTGCAAGAGTGAAACAATGATGCAAGGCTTTGTTCCCGCTGAATAATGGTATCGTAGAGTGAAAAATAAATTTGCTCACACCTGAGACTCTTATAGCACTTCTTTTTTGCTCATATTTCTTGTTGGAAACTCTCAGTTATTCCATTTTGCATTTCTTGATTTTTTTCTTTGACAATTACAACAAAGCTTATTGATGTTAAATTTTCTGTGATCTTCAAAAGAATGGAAGCTTAAAATGAAGAGGGGCTAGAATAATTTTTTTATTGAGAAACAACTACTAAAAAAACTGTTAGGAATGTGACAAATGATTTATGCTTCTCAATAACATGGGAAATTTAGCAAAATATTTTCATCCATGTTCTGAGTTTGTCGTGTACCCATCTAAGGTTTTGCACTCTTTACTTTAAAGCTTCAATTCATCTCTATTTTTGTCTTCTTGCATGGAATTTGAAAGTTTATTGGTTTTGTTTTGCAACTGAGTAACTCTAACATGTCATCTGAAGAAAAAATGTTGATTGTGGTTGCTTGACAGGGTAGGGGGAGGAAGTGGGCAAATAGTGTGAAATATCCATCTAAACAATGTGTCCAAAAATTTCTTGTCAAGCATGTCCGTTTTAGATGTGAACTCAACCTTTTGTTTTGTGCAGGGCTCCTGGTGGTGCAAGATACTCATCTTCATCATCTAGACCTTGTGGAATCAAAGAGTCTGAAGATGCTGTTATTTCTCACTCTGAGTTGGTCTCAACTGGTTCAGCTTCAAGTTCAGATGGCGGTATGACATTTTTTCAGTGTTGATGTTGTATGGATTTTAGATGTGATGTGACTTGTTTTAATCTTGACATGTTCACCAGGATCATCAACAAAATTTTATCCCTCAATGCGGCAAGCTGCTAATTCTAATGCTGGTGAAGGAGGGATTTCTATGCTGGCATCACCCATCCTGTATGCAAGTTCTATTAATAACAATAGTTGTTCAGTTTCATTCAAACAAACCCAAATGGGTGCTTCTCCTTCTGAGAATAGTAATTTTGTCAATAGTAATGTAACATCTTTAACAAAACGTCCACATACTGCTGGAAGAATGATTGCAAAAGAAGTTCAGTCATCAGAAAGTGGTGTCACCAGTGAAGCGTCAAACATAAGCTCCACTCGATCAGATTCGAGCATGAATATTATAGATGAGGGACTGGCAAATGATTCCTCAGATTTTGAGCTGTTTTTTCAAGAGGGTTACTGTAAAGCGTCAGAATTGAATGAATGTCAAGAATCAACTGAAGTTCTTGCTTTTGTGGACAACAGCAGCAGTCCTTGTGATGTAGATAAATCTGAGGAAGACGGTGACAATGATGACATGCTTGGAGGTGTTTTTTCTTTCTCCGAAGAAGGTATGAATGTGAATGTTTCTCTATTAAGATGTGGTTGCTGGATTTTGAGTATACAGTTTCTTGCTCCTCAATTTTGTACAATTTATTCTTGCTTTTCCTAAAATCCATGTTGATGTTATTACCTTCTAAATTAGATTGCTTACATTTGCTTGGATTCTTAAACTCTTTGCATGTGACTGTATCAAGAATAGCTCCAAAAAAATGAATAGGAGTATGTTTTGCACACTTCAATTACAGTCAGCAAGCATTGTGCTATAATTTGTTCATACTCCATCCTGATGAGCTGGTCTTTTTATTTTGATGGCAGGTTGATGTCTGTTTTCCTGTTTTCAAGTTCTGCTTAGTTCAAGATGTCTTTCCTTACAATTCAATTTGTTCTGCAAAAGTCAGCCTCATGGGGTGGTTTGATACTAATTGATAAATGTGGGCAATAACTGCCTTTGAACAATGGAATGCTACTGACAGATTGATACAAGAATCGAGATAATTGTGGTGGATATATTACTGCCAGTGTAAATGTCAGGCTTCTGCCCTTCTAATTCTCATGTACATGTTGTAAATTGATATTCAAAAACCAATGATTTGTGGGGAAAGATTCTTTATGTGCTGTGCTACATTATTTGTTCTTCAAAGAAAAGGAAAAAAATTGAATAAAGAAAAAAATTGAAATCATTGCATTGTTGGCATGCCTTTTCTTTTCTCAACAACTGCTGCTCTCCGTGTACAATTACAGATTCAGCAATATCAGCTAGCTTATCAGGTGGATTTGCTTTATTCTCATGCAATGCTAATTCAGGTTCGTTGTTTCTTGAATGTTGGAATTTTTCGATGTTATGCTATTTTAGAATCCTCTTTAGTCAAAAGAAGGCACTTACAACCTGCATAGCTCAAGTTAGTATTTGTGCTAGCTGAAACTTCCACAGGCCATGTTATTATTTTCAGATAACCTTTTGGATTCTTCCTTTAGTCCAGTTCTTATTTGTCAGCATGGAGTGAATGTTTGTGCTATAAATATGTCTGTACATGTGTGTGATAGAGTGCTGGAGAGGGAGGAATCAGCGGAAACTATACTGCAAATTGTGATGTGTCATTCAAGTCTCTAATTGGGACACCCTACATCTTTGTATGCTTGTGGCCTGCACTAGCAGCTATATTATTGGCAAGAACTCCAGTTACAAAACAATGGTGGCTCCACTTGGATGTCATTCATGTCATGAAATGGCATCGTGACCAGTTTTGTTCATAGTTATAAACTCGATCCAGTCTAGTGATTAGTTGATCAGGTGCCTGACCCAAGTTGGGTTTTTTCTTCCAAACTATTTTTAACATTAATCCGATAAAAAAATAAAACTTAGATGACCTAACATGTCCAGACAATATCATCTTAGGATTGACTTGGCAACCTAATAACTCAAGCCCTTGGATTTGACAGCTATGATTTTGCTATCTGGTGGATTAAGTATCGATGAACAGTATTCTCTCCATAGGAAACGAGGGACATAACCAAGGGTTGGTCCAGGTGGTGGGGTTCTGGGTCGTTTGATCTCATGTTCAGGGGTTCCCGAATATTCTCCTATATGGTTGGGATGGCAGGTCCTGTCTGGGCCGGGCTTGGTCCCGTGAACAGCCTTGTGCCGGGATACACCTCCTGCCACGGCGGAAAGCGAAGAAACCGAAGTAAAGCCCCATGTGTAGGTGGGAGGTAATAAGCGTATCTTTCTGAAGAGGAAATCCAGGTTCGTAGCCTTAGGTAAGTATTTTAGTTCTTCAACCTAATCGGCGAGGAGCATTTGAGCATTGGTCACAGTCACATGGTTCGATTTACAGTATTGATAGTTTGGTTGGACAAGAAGCCATGATGGTCCGAGTTTTTAATTCATCGTCATTTTCAATGGAGGGTCAAGACAAAAGACTTGTTGTTCACGAGATAGCCTACCATTCCAACCAGTTCATGAACACAGGTTGGATATTAGAATCGGTTTATCCGATTAATTTCGGTTAATTAGAATGATATTATTTTAAAAAAAAATAATAATTAAATTAAATTTACGGGTAATGATCTGTAGTTGATGGATTTTAATGTTGGGTTGAGTTGGTGAATGAATTTGCTTCTTATCTTATTATTTCATATTTAAACAATAGAAAGTTGCAGGGGGGAAATTATGTACATGACTGAATATAATCTATCCAATATCAACTCTCAAAAGTTCATCCAAAAATACCCTAATAAAAAATACCCTAATAAAAAAAACATATATTTATAGCTAATTTGAACACAATGCAACCCAATAATTTAAACAGCTGAATTGAATTTTCAGCGTGTTTGAGTGGTGAATTCAACATTTTGAGTTTAAAGGGAGATGAAGCTAAAATATATAAAAATTGTAGCTAAGAAAAAGATATCTAAATCTTAAACTATTAAGAATATATTTGATATTGTGATGATGATTGTTGTTCATATAAAAATATATTAAAATATTTTTTTAAATTTTTTTATATCAGCACATTAAAATCATAAAAAAAAAAAAAACATCAATTTAAAAAAAAAAATACACTCTTACAACATACTCAGACCTGTTTTCGGACACAAAAATATGTCTCGAGTTGAATGATCGAATATTTGAATGGAAGTTGCTAAAGAAGGACTTGAATTGTCGCGGCTTCATGACAAAATTATGGCTCATTTGAATCATATACAGAGACGCTAGTTATTCTGTCCAATCAATTTCTAACACATGCAGTCTCCAATATTATTGCACCAGGTAGAAAGTAATACGACTCAACTAGGACCAGAAAACTACTAGCAATTTGGAAATCTCTTGCAAGGCTTCCTAGAATAGTGGTCAATGTTACTGTCTCAAGGGGGGAAAAAATGAAAGCTGTGAAGATAGAGCGGATACATGTATATATTTCGTGTTTTATAAAATAAAAATTCATTTTAAAACTATTTCAGAAAAAAAATATTATTTATATCTTTAGATTTATCCCTCTAATTGGGTTATATATATATTTTTATCCTATCATGATACATTAACAAAACAGGATCTTAAAAAGGATTCTTGAACATGAGAATAATATACAATCTCTCTCTAAGTTTTCTCTTGATTTTTAGCAGTTTGGTTTCTTGTCCCTAGAGTCATGGTGTGATAATAAAAGGCTTGAGATTTATATAACAGATCTCATGTTCAAGTCAAGATGTACATCTTTTATAAGTATAGTTGTCTGTTTCGTGCCGTTTTGATCGAAACGTTTTGTACTAATAAAAAAACGAGATAAAACGGTATCATTTTTACTTTAATTTAAATTCCGGCCCGTATCGAATATTTCAACTAAATACCGGTCGAAATGCACCCATATTATACCGGCCTCTCTCTCTATCTATCTATCTATCTATCTATCTATATATATATATAACCAAAATCAAAACAATAAATATATATTATAAAAAAATGAAAATTGTTGTGTCATTGATTTTATAAAAATTAAAAAATATATTTAATTTTTTTTATCTTTTCAAATTAGATTTGATTTTACTCGCTTATTTGAACTCACAAAGTATATATTCTGAGGGTTTTCTCGAATAAAAAAAAAATGGTTTCTTGTTTTGTATCCTAATTATATTAAAATTAAAGTATTTAATCTTAAAAAAATAATCCATACTCGTATCAATGAATTTTCTCATAGTTTTTGGTTCACTCAATATCTATTAAAAATCAACCTCCAAACAATATTAGCTTGATAAAAAATAATAAAGAGAGAGAAAAGACGAAGAGAGTAGGTGAGATAAAAGTAAATATATTCTTTGAGCAAGACTAATATTTTATCAATAGCAACTTTATCATTGATGAGAGAGAGAGAGATTGCATTTTACATTTTTATTAATTTAATAGTTATAAATTTAAATTTTACTATTTTTATTTTATTTGATAAAAAAATAATAATATAGACTTGTATAAGTTTCATGTCCAAATAATTTTCACTTAAAGGATTGTGTTAGAGTTAAGACCTCCCCAATAATTTAAAAGAGATTATTCTTTAATAATATTTATAGTGGGTGACTCTCCACCATTTCAATTTGAATAGACAAAATTTTATAGTAATTAATAATATGGGGTTTAGATCTCCTTAATTTTGTATCTTAAGGCTATTGAGTAGATTGATCGCTATTGATATCCTCATCAATTCTACTTTTATTTGGCATACCAACATCCAAATAATAATATGGCTCTTAGTCTTTGTTTTTTTGGTTAGAGAGGAGCTGTCAAGTCTTAGAAGCCAAGGATAATGTCAAAAGCAAGAGTTAATCATAAATTAATCCCTGTGATTAATTAACTAGTTTTATAGTATTAAATTGTTGAATTTAGTGTAAATTAAGCCTGGTTTTCTAGGTCCGGTTATCTGTTAATGAAAGGTGAAAGGGACATGGATTGAAATCAAGCTGTGGATCTTGTGACGCTGTCAAGTTTTTCAAGATTCAATTTGAGTCTGACAAGATGGTGCAGGATGTCTTTTAAATTTATTTATTTTTAATATTTAATTATCAAAAACATATATAGAAATGAATAAAAAAAATCAGCTCGAAATAAAAGGGAAAATGCATTGAGTAGGGAGAGAACAAAAAACACACAAACCCAGAGAAGGGAGTGAAAGCAAAAGACCAATAATGCAAGAGTGACTTCGCATCCTCTGTATAGCGGTCTACTCTCCACTACTATAAAAGCAGGAAAGACACGTTAGCTACAAAGACCACAAAAGCCATCAAACCCTTTTCTTGCTTTTAAATTTTCCAAAGAAATTAATGTACTTCATCTAGTTCTATACACTAGAAGATCTGACAAGTAACTTAGCAAGCAAAGAACTTGAGAAAAGTTAACGATGGATAGTGTGGTTCTGTTGCAAAGGCAGTTAGTTGACTACACAGCCCAGCTGTTCAATGAGGTCGGTGTATAACTTGCAATATGTTTGACATTACTGTAGATATATATCTTGAAGAAAAGCTGAAGCTTTGGTTTATGTTTTGTTTCGACTTTTTTTGGTCTATCTCTGGCTGGTTGATGATGAGTTCTTTGTGTTTGTGTGAAGGGATTTTTGGATGACCAGTTTAACCAACTCCAGCAACTTCAAGATGAGAGCAACCCGGATTTTGTAGTTGAAGTGGTGACTCTTTTCTTTGAAGACTCTGAAAGGCTTCTCAATGAGCTAGCTAAAGCTTTGTGAGGGTTTTAATTCTCTAGATCTCCTATGACATTTTTTTCTTCGTCTTTATTCCGTGTTAAATATCTTGGTAGATTCCACTGTTCTAATGTGATTATTTTTGGTATTGAATAGAGAGCAGCAAAGTATAGATTACAGAAAAATTGATGCTCATGTTCACCAGTTGAAGGGCAGCAGCTCCAGGTGATCTCCAATCACCCTGTTTAACTAGAAGCTGAGTCTACTATTAGGCCTAGGTGGTCATGGTGGAAGGGTTTTTTTTTAATTCAGTGGATGAAATTTGTTTCCACTTTCTCCAACAATTGCAACCAGCACATACAACTGATCTTGACTGTTACTGTTATGGTTTCGTAGCTTAAAGTCAAATATGTAACACAAAACTTGTCACTTGCTTGAAACAAATGTTTCACCGTTGGCAGTCTGCTGGCTAAATAATTTCAAATCAGTGCAGTTGTCTATGCAATTTTCAATTTCACTTCTGAACTTTGTTTTTTTCATGGTTAATTGATCCTAAAAAACGGGGTGATGGTTGTATAACATTTTTGCTGCACGCCAATTTTTGCTATATATCATGGGAATTTTTCTTCTTTTATATCTCTTCCATCCCTTATACACCATTGAAAGAGGTCTTGAAATAACAGCATTGGGGCTCAAAGAGTTCAGAAAGTCTGCATTGCCTTCCGCAACTACTGCGAGGAGCGAAATATTGAAGGGTAAGTTTCTTTTCGACTCATATTTCCGATTGCTTCGGTGTAGCTAGTAGCATTACCCTGCAAATTGCTAGTTTCAATCTTAAAAAAGTATTGTTATCCATTGTTTCATGTTTCTGGTGTCAAATTGGGTGTGGTGTAGGTGTCAAAAATGTCTCCAGCAAGTGAAGAATGAGTATTCCCTGGTGAAAACTAAGCTTGAAACTCTGTTCAAGGTAAGATGAAACAATGAGAAGAATTAAGAACGAACATTTTTTTTCACAAGCAACTGATTGCTCTTTGTATGATTGCAGCTTGAGCAACAGGTTTTGGCAGCAGGAGGGTCAATTCCTTGGCCAATGCAATGATGTTAAAATCTTTGCAGAAGATCATAGCTAGAGACAGCTAGTAAAGTGGGATTTTGGATGTGTAGAGAAGCTTTTGCTCTCTTTCTTCATTGCTCTTCTTTTTTTCCACATTTCCCGTTTGAGTGATTAAGCTCTAAACAGTTCAGACTATTTTAGCTTAAGTTTGTCTTGTATCCAACGCCTGAGCAATGATGAAGAAAGTGAATAAACCAGTACTTTGTTGATTATTGCTCTTCTTTCTGTTTAAAAAATGGTTGTTTTTACTAATGGCCAACAATTCTAGCGGTACTCTTCCCACCATGACGATCAGGACTTAAAGTTTAAACCATCCTTGTTAAGGAAAGGAGATGAAGATCAATAATGGAAAAAAAGACTTTAAGATGCATCTAGAGAAGAACATTTTCTTCAATAGTAGAGAAGAACCTCGATGCTCCTCAATTTGTCTCTCTCTTCCATTGAACTTCGAAAGCCTATGGACGAGCTGCAGGTTAAAGGTCGAGGTAAATAGGGATGCGCTGTTGCAAAACTGAGTTGTAATTTGTACACATTATGGATGGATGGAAGAAGGGTAAGGAAGGGTAAGGAAGGTAAGGTTAGCGAGGGAAGTAATGGAAGGAGGGAATGTTTGTATCTCAATCTTTTCTCTGATTTGGATATATAAGAATATGTAACTAAACATCATATTAGTTAATTTTTAATGGTTGGATAATAGTTGGAAATTTCATTTATTTATTTTTTTAATTTCTTGGTGGGGTTAGAACTTTCACACAGACAAAGAAGGTGTGAAGTTCTTGTCATTGTAGTCATCTGATAAAGCAATGCAATCCTCACTCAACCCAACCTCAAAACCACTCCAAATTTAAGGCTTTAGTTCTAAAATATTGTCGGCATCAGGGTCAGTGTGGTAGTGTCGCAAAGAGGTGGTTAAAATTGTGTTCTATTCCGTTTATAATTTTAAAAATATTTGATTAATCAACACGTTATGAATTTACATATATTTCATTAAAGAAAAACTATAATTTATATTTTTTAAAAAAGCTTCATTTTCAAACCCCAAAACTCTCGAAGTGAGACACGCACTAGCTGCTAAACAATCCTCTTTTATGGACACAAGAAACTGAACTGCTCTATTATTGACAACGACTGATTTGATGGCTATGCTTCCATCTGGATTTATAAGATTGGCTGACATGTTACATCAAGGACAGACACTCACATTGGCTTAATAAAAATGGTAGCCACCGACCAGTTGCCCTTATCAAGAAGATTCATACTATTTTTTTATGAGGACAGATGGCTGGTGATGTACTTTGATATTAATTATCAAAAATAAAGAGAAAATCCCATGTTGATGGGGTGATTCGGTTTTCTCCTGCAATATATTTTAATCAGCCCATTCCGTAATCCCTGTACTGCGTTCAGTGAATGGATGTGTTTTTTTATAAGGTCAACTGTTTTCATATGAGTTATGTTGAAGCAAAAGCCAAGATACATGCTGTCATGGCAGAGTGCTGTATTTATTAGCCAAGATTCTTGTTTAAAGCATTACTAACCAACCATTTGACTTCAATTTTTTCTCTTCCAGTTCATGACAGATCATAGTTGTGAATTGGCTTGATATGTTTCATGGATTTTAGGCTGAACGAAAAGTTCACAGGGCATGTGTATACGACTTTATTGAAGTTTTGAGGATGAGTAGGACTTGCATCTGAATCTTATCAATTTCCGTACTCTACAAGGAAGACTGTCAATGGACTAAACTCCCATTAGTGACCAATAAGGAGCTCATGGAAAGGCTAGTTTTGCTCAAAAAAAGGGAGTGGAAGAAAGTGGGTTTATCTGATTTAAAAACTCTAAGCAGATTTGGCAGAGTGAGTTTCCAGATGGCCAGATTCTAACACGTGATTCGATATAATATTTTGTGTTGAATGCAGAACGCGTGTCTTGTATTCTTCTAGTGTAGTCTCAATCTTGTTCATATGATATGATACTAATTTTGTCAGCAGGCAAGCAGGTGCATGCATGTAGAAACTATAAGCTTTAACTCCCACATTTTATTGTTTAACAAAAAGCAACAGCCAAAATGTTTTCAGGGACTGGTACTGTGCCAACTTGGAACAATCTGTTACACCAGTAATTTTATAGTGAGACAAGACCATGTGCTTTCACAGACGAGCATTTTCAGGCTTCCCAGCTGATAATACTTCCTGTGGTTAAAGTTTGCCCAGGCAGGTTCCATCTTATCAGGGGGTGTACCAAACTTTCAAGGCCATTATTGACAACAGGGATTCATAGCGTGATCAGATTAGAGAACACCAGGATTTGAAGACATCCAATAGCATTTTTCATTACGGGTAACCGATTTCGCAATTTTATTTTGAAGTACTAATTATTCTGGGATTGGAGAGCACCAGGATTCAATGAAGAAGGGTTTAGAAAATTGAAGGCAAATTGTTAAGCATTGCTAGAGAGTAATATGTAACTATTCTTAGAAACTAATCCAAGAACTTAAACTTTTGAGTTGAGATAGTTTTTTAATATGGTATAGAACCACCTTAATGACCAAATTTGTCTCATCGCCTCCATTTTATCTAATTAAATTATAAAAACTAAGAAGAAAGGTTTGGAGGGGACAAGCAGGGGCTAAAGGGTTAGGAGAAGAGTTTCAGGAGATAGTATAGGTTCGCAGAGTTGCGGCGAGCCACTTTTCTTTGTAGCTCGACAAAGGAGGAGAGGAAAGCTTCTGAAAATATAAAAGAAAAGGTGGTGGATGGGTTGAGATTGTTCTTTGACAAACATATAATGGAAAAATCTAACTCTCCTTCGCATGTTCTGGAATAAGTTTGATTGCCTCGTTTGAACTTCGTGTTCTCAAACCGCCTTCGCAGCGAAAGGATCAAGATGCATGTTTAATTAAACATATACATTTGAAAGAATGGTAAGAAGATTTCCCCTCTCATTGGCATTGCCTAAGTTTCCTCCAACGGAATACACTCCCTGCATCAGAAATTTGTCTGTGAACAGACTAGCTTACGCGTGAAAAGCCTTCTTTAAAATCTGATTCTTTCTCCAGCATTATACGATACGTAGTGTGTTGCTTTGTATTTCTTTTTTGAATATATTAACTTTTCTTTTTGCAACAGTGTGTAATTTGATTGAACAGGTTGTATACAAGCTTCTATCCTGAATCTTTGAGCTTGTGTTGTCTAAATGAATTCTATGCTTTAAGTTAGTCGATGGTCCATTAGCAATACGGTTATGCTAGATCCTCTTCTATAATTGGTTTCCAGATATCTAGAGTTGATGGTAGCCTGGTCTCAGGTTGATCGGCATCTTGGGGACATCCAAACTTTACAAAATTCTCAGTTGAGTATCTGGAAAAAAATTGAGTTGAACGTTTAGATTCAGCATGGTATGTACAGATAACATCAATGCATTGTAAAGATTGATTTTGGTTTCTAGTTGTTTATATCCAACATAAGAAAGAGGATAGAAACCATTGATTGAACACGTATCTTACACCTCAGCGGAACTAATCTTAACATTTCTCCATGTCAAATTGCCATTTACCCTGGAAATATTCAATCATGAATCTCGTACCAAAGAACCCTAAAATGAAAAGATTGGTGATAAGGGTCAGATCTTAGGACTATGTAGCAACTCACAAGCAAGTGCATGTGGAGTATCGGGGTCTAGGAAGAACATTGGCTTGAGGACTGGCGCATACTTGGAGTCCCCAAAAGCAAGGAAGCTGACTCTTCTTGGCTTTAGAGCAACCATCTCGAATCATATGAAGTCCATCATAAAGAACGTCTAGTGTTGCAGAAGTTGCTCAGCCATTGAGACTGGCTAGCTTCCCCTGGTTAATCACATAAAAACTAAGCACAACAGATTTAAATTCATGTAATGTGTAAACTACGCGACTCAGAATTCATCTCACAAACAGCTGCAATAATATATATATATATTGCCTTGACTGGTTCAACAGGCAACAATAGAAGATAGAGGAGGGCTAAAAAATTCCATGACATTCATATCCATGTGTTTCTAAATTGAACTTCCAGGTTTGTCAGGCTGGTAAACGGCTTCCATTGCCAGCACTCATCAGTTCCTGGTAACAAAGACTACAGCACGTCTGATGAATGCGTTTGATGTCTGGTTTGTAGACAAGGGTAATGATTTGACATAGATGTAGATCGATTACGTGGATATTCTAGTAAATATTTTTATATATTAATAGAACAAGTTTAGATTCAAAAATAAATTGAAACTGTTTGGATTTATTAGCTCTTTAAAATTATAATATTTCAAAAATATTTTTGAAATGAGGTGAAAAATAAATTTGTCACTCTAGATGCTTTCCTGTTCTCTTTTTCAAGAGACCCTGTAGCCCAACGCTACCGTATTCAATGAGTTTAAATTGGATTATAGGCTTTCTATTTTATTATTTAAAATATTTTTTATTTAAAAAGATAAAAATAAAATATTTTTTATACACACATTAAAATAATTTTAAAAAATATTTTTACACAAAATAAAATAAAATTATATAATACATTTTTTATTGTAAAAACAAACAGCCTCGTAAAATACTTATCTTTAAATAAATTGATTCCCATAAATTGCAGTTGGATAAATTGTGAGCTTGTAATTAATAATTATATTATCTTATGGAAATTAAATTAAATTTCTAATTATGATATTTGTAAATATTAATGAATTGTAGTTTGGTAAATTCTGAAATAAATAATTATGCATCTTGTTTTCAATTGCATTTGCCTCTCTTTTTGGTGCAGGCATCATTTGCATAATAAATGAGCAAGGGTTTTGTTATTTATTTATTTATTGTAATTTCTTTGATCTTCATGCCCTCCTGAACGAAAATACGAATACACCAAACATAACTTATTTTTTGCATCAATTTCTCTTTATAAGGATGAATTCTTCTAGAACGTGGGCCTCAGTTTTTGAACCCTCGACATCTCTTCAGCTTCCCCCCTCCTCCATCCATATATCTGCCTCGTCTCGTGATCACACGTGCTTTATCTCATTTCTCGACCATTAAAACCCTAGCAAAACCCTAACCCTAAAATCCTTTCACCTAAATGGCCAGAAAGAAAGTGACCCATGAAACGCAAGACCCCAAACAACAAAACCCACAAGATAAAAATCAAAACTTGACTACCCAGCACCAGCACCAGCACCAACAACCCTCCATGGAAGACCCTAATGACAAGTTTCAATCTTTGAAAACTGTCAATGATTTGCTTGTTAAGGAGGCAAAACAACGCAGACAACAAGTTGAATCTCTGGTGAAAGCTAAGGAGGCTTTGGAGTTTGAGTTGGCTCTGGATTGTAAGGAAAAGAGTAGGTTGGAGAATGAGTTGGGTGAAATCAGTGATGGGAGACTGAGTTTGGGGATAGAAAGGGAGTTATTTTGTGTTTTTATTGAGAACCTGGTGGTTGAAATGGGTAGTTTTGTTAATGTTTTGGTGAGAGAGAAGATAGAGAAGGAGAATGAAATCGGGGCCTTGAAGAATGAGGTTAAGGGGCTAGTAGTGAATGTTGAGACTGAGAGAGATAGGTTGAGTCGGGTTTGTCGCGAGAGGGATTTGTTGAAGAGTGATGTTGATAATTGGATGAAGGGGGCTAGTGGCCTGAAAGATAGACTGATTGAATTGGAGAAGAGGGAGAGGGAGAGGGAGGAAGAGATTGAGAGGCTTAAGAAACAATATGCATTGTTGGTTAAGGAAATGAAGGATAGAGAGAAAGAAATTGAGGAGCTTCAAGGGCTGAGAGCCTTGGCTGAAAATAATTTGGTGGAGAAATTGAAGGAAATTGAGGATTTGAAAAGAGAAATTGAGGGGATTGTGAAGGAAAGGAATGAAATTGCTGGTGAAAAAAGTGAGCAGAAGGTTAAGATTAGTGAGTTGGAGAGAGAAGCAGGGGAACTTAATCAGATTGTATCAAGTTTGCGAAAGGAGGAGGGAGTTTTGCGTGGAAAATCTATGGAATTGGAGAAGAGTTTGGGGCTGGCATTGGAGAAGGAGAAGGCAATAGCAAGGGAAATTGATGGTTTGTTGGAAGAGAAGAAGGAAAAGGAAAGAACAATTGTGCGGTTAATGGAGGAAAAGGATGATGACTGTAAATATAAGATCACAGTTGATGCTGAAATTGAGAATAAGAAAGGAATAATTGAGAAATTGTTAAGAGAGAAGAATGAGATTGAAGAAATGAAACTTGTTAAGGAGGGTGAAATTGCCAAGCTGCACGAGGAGCTGGGTCTGCTAAGGAGTGATATTTGTTCAATGCAAGAATCGATCAAGGATCAAGAAGATAAGAACAAACAAGCTGTTTCTGAAGCTAGTCATTATAAAGATGCTTTTGAGAAAGTGAGGCTTGAAAGGGACACTGCTCAAAAATGTTTAGATGAGGAGAGAAAGAACGCCGTGAACTTGAGATCTAAAGCCTTGGAAATGGAGAAGAGAGTTGAAGAAGCTGTGAAGGAGCGTGCAAAGATGAAAAGGGAGCATGGGATTCTAGTCTCCCAAAAGAAGGAAATGGAAAGCCAGGTCGCTTCGTTGGAGAAGGAAAAAGATTTGTTACAGAAACATCTCTCAGAAGCAGAAGGGAAAATAGATTGGTTGAGGACCAAAATGGAATCAGCTGACACTAAATCTGATAGAGCACTAACCATGTTAAGGGATACTGTTTCATTGTTATGTGAATCGAACAGTGTTAAAGAAGATATGATTGTCACTGAAAAGATGCTTGATGGTGAAATCGAACCATATGCAAGTAAGCTGGAAGTTATCAAGACCGCATTTAGTAATAAGGAGACAGCGGTGGAGGAGATGAAGCAACAATTGGTATTTCTGCAGAATTCTGTGGCAAAGGCGGATAAGAAGAATAGCCTTTTAAGTCTGTTGTCTTCAGCAGCTACAGTTGTTGCTGCAGCAGTGTCTTTTGCATATGTTGCTAGATTACGTTGATGATCATTTTTCCTTTTTGTTAAAAGGCGCGTTGCTTAAGTTCAAGAATTAATTCATAATTAATCAAGCTCTACCTGACAGCAGAGTTTGCCAGGCTGTGTACCCTGAACTTTGGGTTTAGATGATTTCCGCCAAGACATAAAATTGACATGGCAACAACGGGAGGTTATAAACCGCCGTTTCAAGTATGATTATGAATATATTATCTATTTCTGCGCCTTGTTAATATTCTTTGCTTGATTTTCTTTGGTTTGTGGGATATGTTCAATCACGCACTAGCGTAACAAGCAGGGCATGTTTCAGGGACATCATTGTGCTCTACTGCAACTATAGTGGCCGGATTTCATGGTGTGATTCGGATATCAAGTTGGCACGGTATTGTATCATGAGAAATCCAGTGATTGTATTCCATATAAGCAAGATCCCAAAATGTCTCCCTGGTTCTTTTTCGCAAAAATCATGGGATGGGAGGATGCAACTGCGCTATCAGATGCTCAGTTAGACTCTGATATTTTCTGTCGGTTCTGGTGGATCAGCGTGTTTTGCTCTATTTTATGCTCTGTCAGTCACACTTCTAACTATAAGAATGCATTAGGGCTTCTAGAAATCATAGCAACAACAAACGAGTGCTGAGTGACCTGTATCAACAGTTCATGAAAAGGGATAAGACCATAATCTAAATGGATTTCTAGCACACATTCAAGGTGGTGTCGTAGTAGACATCCTACCTCGTAGCTCACTAGTTAAAGATCCCACTTGAATAGGCTATCCCTGAAAGAAGCTAAAAGCATTATTCTATCCATAATTTGCAAACATAATAAACCAAGGGGTCTGTTTGTTGACAAGATGTGTCTGCATTAAAAACGGCTCACTATGTGCCTGATATTGCGGTGAAATCTGTGGTTGCATTACAATACCACACATAACCTAGCTTGTGTTTCCTTCATGCCCAATGATATCAATGAAAAAAGTAGCACTGTGTTTAGCTTAACTCTGAGCCTCCAAAGACAATCAAACAAGACTTTCATGTCTTCTTCAGGAGCTAGCTGTTCTCTTACCATTGTGCAAACAGGTACTAGCGATCCTTTTTAGTGATGGTAAGTGGTTTTAATATGGTCCCTTCGGAGATGTCCAAATTCCAACGACCATTATATCGGCTTCTATCATTCAAAACAAGCCAGTGTTTGTATTTTCTCTGCCATTCAAGCCCTGAAATAATGCATCTAGAACAGGCTGTCAAGAAATGCCGAGAAGGAATTAAATCAATCTTGTAAGTGCGGCTGACAAAGCATCAGAAATTTACGTCTCCGGATTGGTATGTAGGGATAGATCTCAGGCCAGATAGCAGAATTAGTGGACTCAAAGGCAACACGTTTTGATGCCCTTTTCCACTTGGTTCGCTATTATCTCAAGACAAGCTTAAATTTCTTATGTTTAAGAGTGGAAGGAGTAGTTGTATTTTAAAAGTGTTTTTATTTTAAAATATATTACAATTATTATTTTTATTTAAAATATATTTTTTTTAATATAAACATATTAAAATAATTTTAAAAAAGTAATAAAAAATAGATTCAAGTTCTATTTCAAACACCATTAAATTTAATACACACACACACAAAATGTATTTTAATAGGTTACGTTGGACAACATATTAAATAAATAAATAAATAATAATAATAATAAGTTGCATTGATGAGAACAATGTCACCTATAACGTTAATCTCGTAAGCTTACAAAATTATCTTTTCTAATTATATGTAGATTTTATTAAAAACTATTTTTATTTTTAAATTAAAAAATAATATATTTATTCACCAAAAAGTTTGTAATTAAAAAATAAAAGTATATAAATAGAAAATTTAATTATGTTTTTATTAGAGAAAAAAATTATAATATAAGATAAGTTGCTCCCTTGATTTTTTTTTAATTTTACAAAAAGTATTCTTTATTAGAATTAAAAATAGGGTTTTTTTAATAGAATTTGTATACAAATAAGAATTATTAAAAAAAAATTACTCTGATGGGAACAGAGCATAACCTATTAAGGGGGTGTTTGACTGCATTTTAAAAAATATTTTTGAAAAAAATTATTTTTTTATTTTTATCTTTTATTTTAAACTAAAATATAATTTTTTAAATCATTTTAATATACTTAAAAAAAAATATTTTAATATATTTTTAAACAAAATATATTTCTAAAAACAATCTCAACCTATCGTAAACCACTGCTAAAAAAAATATTCAATAGGTTACATTATTAGAAACAGCGCAACCCATTAATATATGCTATTATCGTTGCCTGATCATAGCCTGACTCTGGATCTATAACGAGACAACACCTCAAAAATGTCTTCAGTAAAGGGCGTCGGGCACTTTTTTATGTACTCTAGCATCTTGTATAGATTCATAACTAGCAGTCCCTGTAAAACACTTTCCAACAAACTGGAATGAGAACTCCAAGAGCATAGAAACAGGACGCCTTCAAACACTGCAGATACAAGTCATCAGAGTTATGGATCACTTGACACTTGCTGATCCCATAAATCTTTACACAACGACCATCAAAGTGAACTCGGTTATTTCATCCTCGAAGGTGGCTAGTATCAGCAGCACACCACGGCCAAGCTCCAACTTTTAAGACGACGTTCATGATCCAGTTGTCACATTTAGGTAAGCTGTCTTCAAGAAATACAGCAGAAGGATCTCCAGGTCTTCAACAAGCTTGAGTCATCTGATCACGTGCATTATCAAGGTAATTATTCATGGGACAACAATTCTGAAACTACTTTCAATCCTTGACAAAAACCCCGTGCTTCTCACAACAAAACAATGTAAGATATAGCATGTGTAAGAGTTTTGCGGTTACAAATTTAAACAAAATGGGGGCACAAATTGTAGTATTTCTTGAAACCAAGTTTCTAGCATGGTTTGAGATGAAAAGCAGATTTAAACAGCGAAAATCAGGCTACTTTTGAAGTTGTGGTCAAGCTCAAAAGCATCCCCATCTGCACCAACCACAATAACAAGCATCGCTTTTGTCTTCAGTTCAAGAGATGGTCACTCTCCAACAAGAAATGACGGGAAGGAAAAGATACGCTCCTCCAAACAGTTATCATACCAAAAATTAAGAGTCTATACTAAGCGCTTGATATCATCAGATTCAGATACAGATTCAGCAATGCTAAGACAATTTTAACTTCGTTAAAATATCATACCTAAAAAACAGGCAGCGGAATTTAAAGACATATAGGAGTGCTTGATATTTTCTGAATTTGCAATAACATAGTAACATTTACAGTTGCAGCAGAGTGTGAGCATAGAGTAATCGAAGAGAACAAAGTGTTAAAAGGAAAAAGGCAAAATTAATTTGAGAAACAGAAGTTACGCAAACACCTTTATATATATATATATATATACACACACACACACACGCACTCACACTAAACCATGTCTAGAAACATTCAGGATCACAGTACCATACGGACTTTTTCATATCCATGTTCTAAAATTAGCCTTATAACATCAGTGAGGCTTCGACACATCCACCACAAAGGATCAGCCACTGAATATAAACCCAGTGTAGTATCATCTTCCTCTCCTTTGGGGCTGGAAGTCAGAAAGGTTGGCCTTAAATGTGGCAGGTCTGCGACATTGAGTGTAACAGCCCCCCCGCTGCGACTAAACTTCAAAAAACTACACCCGAATTCGGGACAATGGATAAATAACAGGTCACGTTCCGAAACAGCTAGAGCTCTGCACCCAATAACATAGCCGGGTTGTTTATGGAAACTTTAAGGACCGAACCCCGGAGCAGCAGTGCATAACAACGTATGATTAATATAACAGTAAGTGGTAACACTACACAATCATATAAACAGCAAACAACACGTAATTAACCAGAGAGGAATGTCAAGCTTCGGTCAAGTATGGCTGCAAATGGTAAAGTTAACCCTATTAACAGTTTGGACTCACGAATTCACTTATCTCGTCCATCACTGCATGGAAGTGATTGTTATTGGGCAGCAGGTAGAACCCTATTGTTGCTTGCTCCAAATATAGAAGTTTCACATCTTGACCAGCCTTTTTGAGACCTTCAGCATATGCCAATTGCCGGTCATGAACGAGGTCTAAACCAGCCACCACAACAAGACTCTTAGGAAATTTCATTCCTTCAAGGCTTTTACCTTTTGGACCAAATGGATTACATGCTGGATGGTCCCTATCCTCTCTTTCAGGAAGAAATGCTCTCCAGTACCAGTCTCGGTCTTGGAGAGTAACAAAATATTTGCCATCTAATCGCTTCTCCGATTCTGTTCTCTCTTGCCCACCAAACATAGGGTTCAGCAGTATGTTTCCCAAAACATCAATTCCCGATTCAACTGCTCTTGAAGCAACATGGTGAACAATGTTGCCACCAGAACTATCCCCAGCCAAGTATATATTGACTTTAGAATCTTTCTTACTCTGGAGCCATGTCCTTGAACTAACCCACTTCAAAGCAGTCCATCCATCATCATAAGCACATGGGTATCGATATTCAGGTGCACGCCTATAGTTCACAGACACTACCACAGCCTTGCAAAGGCCCACCAGGCGGCGACAGAGTGTATCGTATATAGCACTGTTTGAAGAAGAGTGAGCAAAGCTTCCACCATGAAAGAAGATTATGACAGGGACAACCTCCGAGTTGACAGGCTTCTCAAGGTCAACAATATTTGGTTGTGATTCTTGCGCATCAGCTAGTCTATAGATTCGGGTAAGAAGGCCAGTCCCACGGTCAATGATAACATCAAATGAGAAAACCCCATCAACTGGATTCGCGTTGGCAGGAACTTTACGGTCAAGGAACTCTGCCAAGTGGCGGTTGAAAGTCCCATCAGGACGACGAAGAAGATTGTAAGCCAGCTTGAAATTTGATATGAGGACCCATGTATTCAGGGGCACCACCCTCTATGCAAAAAATGAAGGATTAAAATCTTCAGTTTTTTCATTCCGGAGAGCGAAATAGCAGGTCATTAACCATTAATGGTGATAATTTTTCACAAAGGAGCAGGCAAGTGCAGAACCATGAAAAACACATTGACATGTAACACATTTAAACCAAATCCTATTCCCCAAACTAAAATGATGCAGAATTGAAATGAGAAGGAGACAAGTTCGACATTTTGATGACCCGAATAAGACTTCAAAACCAGCAATCACGCGTACAACGAGCAAGAGCAACTTATCAACAAACTACTGTTAAATGATCTCAAAATCCAAAACAACTTCAAAACACAGCAGACCGAGAACCAAATTTTTATTCAACAAGCTTCCATCTTGCCACAAAAAATAAAAAATATATATATAAAACCCCATAATCTCAAACAACACAACCTACAGAATCCAAACTGCTTAATCATGGTTCCCAGACCCAATTGCCCTCGCCAAAACAAACAAAAACCCCACCAAAAAAATATAAGTTCCGCTCCAAACCCAGCTGATTTCCAACTCCAGGTCACTAAACACAAACAGCACAAAAAAAAAAAAACATCAAAAGACACCAACTTTGTTCACCAAAACAGTGCGAAAATGTTTTAAAAAAAAGAAGAAATAAAATAAAAAGTACCTTGCTTTCATTGAGATTCACTCCATTACTTCCAGCCATGAAGCTAGCACTTCTTTTTCAACACAGTATCGAGAAACAATCTAAAGCTTCAATTTAGATCCCTTATAAGAACAACCGCACTGAAAACTCATTTCAGATAATGAAACCAAACACAAAAGATTTGATTTTTTTAGCTCTAATCATCATGGCTTCCACTTATTATCCAAGCTTTCAAAAGGCCAAAATAACAATTGGGCATTCTTCAAAATTGCAAAAATATCAAATCTTGAACAAAGAGAGAGAAATGGTGGTGGTCATAAATGGTAAAAATACAACATGGGGGAGTAGAAAGGTGTGTGGGAGGAGGATGCCGGTTAGGGCGCATGATAGCAAGTGTGTGAAGGTGAGTGGTATAGTGCGCATTGGGTGTGAGGTGGGAATAGAGAGACGACAAAGTAAGCGACCGAAAGATAACTGTTGTTTGGGACCCAGTGATGTAAGAAAACTATTTTGTTTTTCGGGAAATAATTTTGAGCATTTATGACGCAATAAAAAGAAACTAAAGAACAAAAGGAATAATTAAAAAAAGGAAGAAATTAGTAAAATGTGAGAGAGAGAAACAAAACATAAGCTTATGTGCGTGCGGCCGGCGCCAAGTCACGTGAGGACAAACGGGGTCCGTCTAGAACTCTTTTTCGCTGTACTCTGTATCTGTTGCGGCCATTCTAGATTTACGCTTTGTTTGGTACTGTTGTTGGGTTTTGCTTTGCTGCGGTCTCTGTAATTCGTTTCCAGACTCCGTGTATGTCGAGACTTTTTTTTGTTTTTTGCGGGCAGAAATGCTGTTTTAAAAATAATTGTTTTTTTAATTAATTATTATTTATTATTATTATTTAAAAAAAATATTATTATGATTATTATTATTATTATCGAAAGACTTGTTTTTGAGGGCAGAAACGTAGTGCAAAATAGTATGATGCACGCTGACATTTTGATTATAAATCTTATGGTGATGCATTCCATTTTCTTATAGTAAAATGTTTGGTCCGTTTCTATCCATGGAATAAGTAATTTGTCAGTAATAACAAAGGAAGGAAGAATTGAATTCAAGCCGAACTCACTCTTTACTGAATGCCATACCTCAGTATTTATAAATAATAATTCAAACATGTCTATTCCTAGATAAATGGAAGTAAAACAAAATTACAAAGTGTAAAGTAAAATAGAATTATAAAATTAAAATTAATTAAAATTGTTCAGAATTACCATGATATGAAGATATACATGACGTGTGAAGATAACCATGACTTGTTACACCCCCTCAAAATAGAGCTCGACAAGACAGGCCAATCTTGTTAAGCAGTAGCTAAAAACGTAGTATAGGAAGAAGTTAAGTTAGGATATCAGTCAGCTGATCATAAGAGAAAACATGAGCCACGTGAAGAGTTCCGCTTTGTACTTGCTCGTGAATGAAGTGAAAATTAATGGCAATGTGTTTCATTCGAGAATGCAATACAGGATTCAAACACAACTGTGTTGCCCCAACATGGTCACAATAAATAATTGGGCAATTAGGCAGTGGAAGATTTAGCTCAAATAATAAGTTTAACACCCATGATAATTCAATAGTTGTATCAACAACAAATCTAAATTTTGCTTCAGTTGAGGGATGTGCAATGAGTTTTTACTTTTTAGAGCTCCACAAGATAGGGTTCCGCCCTAGATAGATAATATATACATCAGTAGAGTTGAATCAATCCGAATCACCAGCCCAATCAGTACCAGTATAGGTATGTAATGCATCAGTAAAGCCATATAATGCATCAGTAAAGCCATGAAAAGACATGAGAGATTCTATGTATAGTCGAAGGCCAATGTTAGGATTACCACACAAATAACATAATAATTGCTTCATAAGATTCCAGTGGGTTTGTGTATAAATTGAGATAATTTGTTTACAACAAATGCAATATCAAGCCTGGAAAGAAGGAGGTACTGTAGGTTGCCCACAATTGCTCTAAATTATGTAGGATCAAGTAGGTTATCACCTGTGTACAACGACAAATGTGCATTCAACGGGAGAGGAGTTGAAACAAGTTTGGCTTTAGATATAGTTGTGCAAGTGAACAAATCAAGTGGGTATTGACGCTGAGAGAGCAAGACACCTCATTGATTTTTAATGATTTCAACTCCTAAAAATACTAGTTGGCCCAGGTCTTTTAAAGAGAATCTTGTGGATAGTAAGTGAATGAATTGATTAACCATGACAATGTCATCTCTAGTGATGATTAAATCAACAACATACAACAGTCAATATATAAGATGGTCATCAAAAGTAAGCACAAAAAGTGATGAGTCAGTGTGAGAATTTTTGAAACCTGATTGTAGATGAAAATGGTGAAGTTCTTAACACCAAGCATGGGAAGCCTGTTTCAGGCCATAACTGGCCTTCTTCAGTTGACAAATATGAGAAAGGAAGTCTTTATCAACGAACCCAGATGATTGTGACATATAAACAACTTCATGAAGAGTACCCTGGAGGAAAGCATTGTTAATATCAAGTTGATGAAGGATCCAGCCATGATTTTCTGTTATGTTTTAAGACAAGATGAATTGTGGTAGATTACCGAACTGAAAGTGTCAAAATAATCAACTCCAGGATGCTAACGAAATCCTTTGGCAACCAATTTGCCTTAAACCTATCAATAGAGTCATTAGAATTACGTTTAGTCCTATAAATCAACTTACATCCCATGACATTTTGGCTAGGATGAGAAAGGAATAGCTTTCATGTCTCATTCCTAACGAGCGCATCAAACTCTTCAAACATGGCTTGACACCACTGATGGTGTTTGAAGGCTTGGGTTGGTGTGGTGAGTTCAATGCCTTGAGATGGTGATAAATGGGTGTGAAAATTCAATTTTTGAGTTTATTTTCTAATATTATTTTTTACTCGAGTTTGTATGGAGTGAACAGGTAAATGGATTTGTGATGATAGGGCATCCTGAATTGTAGTATTGCTGGTTTGTTCACATAGAGGGGAGAGGGTGGTGGATGATGGGGAACCTGTAGATGGCGATATAAATGACATGGAAGGAATGAAGACCTTGAGAAGGGGTGGTATCCAAGTATCAATTATGGTTGATTTCGGGCGGGGAATTGTGTTGAGAAGAGATTTAAAAAGAAAAATAATTTCAATTAATTTAACATGTCGAGAAATGAAGGTTTTAGAAGATGAAGGATCATAACAAAAATATGCACTTTGAGTAAGAGAGTACCCTAAGAAAATACATGGTGTTGATCGAGATTCGAGTTTATGACTGGTATATGGGCGAAGCCAAGAATAGCATAGACAACATAGGACTTTGAGTTTGGAATAATTAGGTGCAGAACCAAAAACATTTCATATGGAGAGTAGAGTTTTAGAGTTTTTAAGGGCATCCTATTAATTACATAAACTGTTGTGGCAAAGACATGAATTGCTACTACGCAATAGATCCTTTACAAGAAAAAGAAAAGGTAAGAATTCAATAGAGAAATGATTGGAAATGCAAAATTTGAAAACTGAGATTAAGTTTATTTTCATACTAGGTACACACAGAACATCATTTAAGGAAAATTGTACGATGGGAGTGTGAAAAGAGAGGGAATCGGTGTAAGTAATTGGGTGTTTGGTGCCATCACCAATCATAATATCATCATTGTCATTATAAGGTAAATGAAAGGAGAACTTGCTCAAGTCGAAGGTGACATGATGAGAAGCACCACTCTCTAAGAGCCAAGAGAAATTCGTGGAAGTGTTGGCAGCAAAATTTGCTTTGGTTGGCTAGAGAAGTGATGAGGAGAAGGATTGTTGATGGATGGTGTGATGGGTACTAAGTAAAACGAATGACATTGTTTGATAGTATGACAATGAATTCTACAAATTTGGCAATAACCCAAATATGGTTTTAGGGAGTTGCGATTGGATTTGATCTGGTTAGGATTGGGTGTATGGATGAGAAAATTCTATTGGAATAGCTGGGAGATGAGTGCCAACCAGTATTGAGATTAAAAGAAAAATAGGGATAACTCCAAGTAGAAATATTTGCAGAGGATTAAGAAGATGGAAATGGATGATTTCTATCGTAGTTGCGGTTTGTTGGATTGGTAGCGGCTGGGAAGTAGGATGGTTCATTTTTTAGGGAGCTTTGAAGAGACACTTCAAAATTGAGGGGTTTTTTTTTATTAAAGGAGATAGAAGTATCACGGGCTTGCACGACCAATATTAATTCTTTGTAGTCATCATCGAGTTCCTCAAGTATTTTTTCCCCAAATATGATAATGCTGGAATAGTCAGGGATAATTAGGTGTTTTCACATTTTAAATTATATTGATATGACATATTGCATTTTAAAATATATTGAATTGGTAACGGAGGCCTTTTCATATTTTTATTGTGGTTTTTTAGGGATAATTAAATTGATTAATAAGTAATATAGTGTTTTAATAAATTTTAAATATAATATTACACCTAGAAAAATTGGTGGCGGCAATCAAGGTTGTTTAAATCATTATTTTAATACGACATAAAAAATATAATGTTAAATCAGATCTTAAAAGTCAAAGTATATTTTTTTTATTATATATTGATAATTTCAACCAATAAATAAATCTATAACAATGATTTTTTATTTTTTTAAAACATGATCCTTATTTTTTAAATCATTTTAAGAGTTTGATTTTTGTTCTGTTCCTTCATTTTATTGAAGTTCCAGATTTTCTTATTTATTTTTTTTAAATAAATAAATCATTTTTTTAAATTTGTATAAATAATAAAGCTCCATAAAAATATTAAAAAAAATAGGTTTTCTTATTTATTAATTTTTATTATTTTAATAATCCCAAATTATTATTATACCCCCCCTCCCTCCCCTCACACGACACTTCCGTTCAAATAGGACGCCTGCTGACTTCTAAGCCAAAATTTGCTTGATTTTTTATTTTATTATTATTATTACTGAGAGAGGTGAAATTCCTGTGTTCTTATCCATATCCCAACTTTGAAATATCTGACACGCAAGCTTGATTTTCAGATCCAGCGCGGGAATGGATTAGGAAAGAAGTACGGCTCACTGGATTATCTAGTCGACACGTGTCCCGCATGTCCGGATCAATTATCTTAGCCAAATCGGTGTCGTTTTGCTATTGATAAAAACAAATCAACGAGCTTATTTTCAAAAATACACCAGATCAACTTTAGGTTTTTGTAGATCTATCTATGAGATCAATACCACTTATTATATTTAAATTAATTATTTTTTATGTTTTTATATTGTCGTGATTTATTGATATTTAAAATATTAATTTAATATATCTAAAAAAGAAAAACAACCGTTAGACCTGGGTCAAACTTCGTCATCATTAAAAAAAGGTACTGGTATCTACACGTGGTCCCATTCCAGTGGCGAAACCTACAGTGACCCGAACGACCAGATGCATATGAAAATAGCCTCTTCCTGGCTTCTAGCACCAGGAGAGTGGATTCTGGGACCCACAAATGGATATGTTCTGATATTATTTTCTTACCACTTCGGACTAGTCACTGCCACCGTCCATTAATACTTGTACATGTTTGGCAGTCCGTTCTCTTTTATTTTCATTTTTTTTTTAATTTTTCACGAATTAAAAATCAGAAATAATTTTAAAAAATAAAAAAAACTTTAACAGTACCCATACAGCTAATTAATTGGTTGCAAAGCAAGTTTAATTGGTGGGACCCAGGAGTCCATGACCAGTCAAGAAAAGCAAGGCCTGGTGTATCTTCGACAAAGCAGTCCATTAGCTTCGATGTTTCCAGAAGGGAGGAGATTGAGAAGGATGCTTGTGTACTTCGAGAAAGTTACAGCTTGCACCGACCTGTTGTATAAATACACTGTTGCGTCTTACTGTAAGAGTTGCGACTAAAGATTTATAGCTGTCGTTTTAAATTGGAGTATTGTAGTCGTTGATACCATAGTAAATAAAAATTTATATAGTTTTTATTTTTAGAATTTATATAATTAATTAAAATATATATTAAAAAAATATATTTATGTTCGGTCATATGCTGAGTTTAGATAAAACATGAGTTTGTTAAGTTATTAAACTCAATATATATAAATTCAACCACGTGATAGGGCCAAGTGAGCATGTATTTGACAAGTTACTAGATTCAATGCCGCAAATCTCAACAAAATACTAAATTTAAGCAAATATAAATTTGACAAGTTAATTTTAATTACAAGTCTATCAATTTTTTATCTCGTTCATAACATGTGTAATTTTTTAAAATAAAATAAAATAAATAAATCTTCTAATTGTATTTCCTATATGTTTTTTTATTCTAACACAATAACGAAACAACATCTTAACTATTATCTTAACTATTAACTATGTATCTAAAAAAAAAATCATTATAGTTCAATATATTATGCTAAGATAAGTTGATATATTTAGAGAAGAAAACAAAGATGATGAATCAAGAAAGTAAAAGCTGTAACATGATGATAAAAAATTTATGATTTATATATTAGATCTTGAATTTAAATTAGGATATGTATCTCTTATAATAATTTATAATAATCTGGAAATTATTTATTTGGATATATAAATTATATTTTTTAGATGATAGGGTTTTTTTAATAAAAAATCAAGAAAGCAAAATGAAATGAAATACAAGTACACTTCACTAAATTTCGATATCTTGTCACTTGGACGTGGACGCGTCCAGTGAAGGTGGCTAAGCCACTGCCACGCCTTCACACCCAGCTTCTTAGATATCGTTCGGCTCAGCTTGAATGTAAATTTGATATTAAGATATAAGTTTTTATTAAAAAATACTGAAAAAAAACATCACTTTTATATTATGGTCAGCATAAATATATCTGTGCATGCGGGTAAAACGTGCTGCTGCTACCCAGACCAATAAACGGAGCCCTAAGCTAAAATCGACAGCTATGGATGAACGCTGGAGCCTATGATTTTTCACGGACAATTATTAATGGAATCTCAAAGGACAAATGGGGAGAACACACTGTATTTTTCACCCTTCTCTTTTTCGTTGTATCCACTTCTTCTTGCATTGAACGATGAACACTGGAAGGACAAAAGGTTGCACAACCAGACAAGGCGTCTGGCAGGCTACCAATCTAGAAGTCCCCATCCATGGAGTTCACTACAAGTGGGGCAGCTTTGACCATTATTGTGTAGCCCACAGTGCACAATGAGTTTTGGAAGCATTAGGGTTTTGGGTCAACAACCAGGAACAGCCTCTGCATTGCAGTGGCTGGGCTCCTCCTTTCTCCTATCAAGGCGTGCAAAATCTCTCCCTGTAGCCTGTACCTAGCGATCCTTTTTACTAACTGTCCTCTCAATCTTTCTCTGTCTTTTTGTATGGACCAACGCTCGGCACCTCAGCTTTTCCTCTCTCTGCTTTTAATATCTCTTGTCTTGTTGTGTGTGTTTTTGGCTCTCTCTCCGCCAAGGCACTGGCCTTCCCCCTTCGGCATCTTTATGACCCTCTCCTGCCACTGCACGAACAGTGTCAAGACAACACAAAATGGGAGGCTTGACGGGTGAATCTCGAGCCAAAGTAACCCAAAATGGGGCTGCGATAGGCTGGACCTCACATGGTTTTTCTGAACATCGCCCGCCTGGAGACCTGTTTCCAGCCCAGGCATGCACGCTCAGGAAAGCCCGGTTTTAGAGGGGAAAACTGGGATCGATGGCAGAGGACAATTAATGAATCTAAAATGGTGACACTTCATGTGTGATCAGAAGAGCAACAACTGGTTAAATTCAAGTTCAGTTTTTAGAGTTTCTTTCTCGGGCAAGTTCTCATCGTATTCCGGAGTGTGTTCCCTAACCACGGTCCCGGGGTCTACACACTCCAGGAACTCAAGACAGGACCTGTACAGGAGGACATTGGTCCATAGCTGTAGTGGCTATGAAACTCGTCTACAGATGAAGCTCGAATTCTTTCGGGCTCGAACGAATCATGTAACTCGATCGACGCTTTAATGAGCCTGAAATTATCAATTTAAGGACTTGAAATATCAACATCGACAGAGCAAAGCAAAACCATGTTCTCACAGGATCAAAGGGTTTGCTATTTATGTGATTTCATGTTTGAATTTACCATCCATGTTAATAAAAAAAACTATCATATTCTTAATTAAGGCTCGCTAAGACATTATTTTTATTTTATGAAACAATACTTTAATCACTTATGAATCAACTTCATGCGAGAAGAGAAGTATTGATGTGAGTGTATCTCGAGAAATTACTCATGCTTGAGTATATTATTTGCCCATCTTATACATGATATTTAGAATAAATATAATACCTATGAGTTGCAAATAAATGGTTGATCCATGTATTTATACAAACATGCATCAAAATTAGGTTCTGAAAGGTGTTCCTTTAAGAAGATTTGTTTCTGATTGGTAGTCTTATATTTTAACTATGTCCGAAAACATTTTAAAATTGATTTTATCTTGAAATGATATTTAAATAATTTTTTAATATTGTTTTGATAATTTTGATATACTGATATAAAAAATATATTTTAATGTGTTTTAGATTAAAAAATAATGTGCATAATTACACACTTAATGCTTTTGTAGCTTTTTTATTATTTTTATGTTAGTTGCAACAAAAAAAAAACTAGAAGAATAATGGCATGACCACCACTCAGTTTCCTCATGCATTGCAACCAAATTTTGTGGGCCATGCTTTATTATTGCTCAATATATCATGTGCAATAAAACACATAAATGCAAATAATGAACACATTCTAGTTGGAAAAAGGAGAAATTATTTTCTAGTTGGAAAACCTTGTTCATCATCCACTTTAGATAATATTACACAATATCACATGCATGTAAAATGTAAGGAAATGATTATAATTTAAATTTAATAATTCAAAATAGACAATCCTATTTTTTTCTCAACGTGCAAATGTTCATGTTCATGTTCATGTTCATATATTCATTCAAAAGCTTGGATACAAGATAGAAATTCTAAATGAGATTGATCTTGTCTTAAATGTGAAGGTTCTAAAAACAATTCAACATTGCAGGTATAGATATTATAAATAGACATAATAGTACAAGTGATAAATTTATATCTAAAATTTTCATTACCCATATATTTTACAAATGTTACATCTCTGTTTTTTTATTTATTTATCTAAAATCATGAAAAAAATACTTGATAATAACATGTTTCATTGTTAATACTAGTCTCTCTCACCATAAACGAATTAAATATCTCTAACCTGTGTTGATGTCAATGTATCCCATTAATATCATCAATTATTTATAGCTTGAAATAGTCAAATACTTTTTTAAAAAATATCCATGTAATTTATTGATGTTGAAATCCCTTGACATCGTTATGCTTTTTACTCAAGATAGCTAGTCAAGATTTCATGAAAATATCAATATCAATGCACTTTATTGATATCATTGACCATCTCAAATCTTAGGATAATAAATCAATTTAGAACTATCATGTCAATGTTGGTTAACCCCACTAGTATCATTAGTCATCCAAAACTAGGACCGACTAGTCACATTTAGAAGAGATATCGATGTTAGTTATATTTATTAATATCATTAATTATTCTCAATCGAAATATCAACTTTATTTATATATTTATTGTCTTATAACCCCCCCCTTAATGTCAATAATATTCCCTCTCTTTGCTAATAATATAGAAGTGCTTAAACGATATTATTAAAATAAAAAGGTATGTATAAAACACCCACCTATTGTAAGAAATTAGGTTGCGTTTCTTTAATGTTGTTGTATGAATCTTGTTATGCCCTTATATATTCATGAAATACGACATCTTATTTTATTATTCAAATCATTCATCTTATAATAACATTTAAACCAACAAACATTAATTTTACCTTTGAAATTTCTCTCCCCGCTTTTATTTTTCTCATTGCATTTTTATGATCTTTGTTATTTTCTAGATATAAATTATTTCATTTGAATTTTAAAATACATAACTACTCATGTCTTGGAGGAAGGAAAACAAAATTTTACCCATATAAAATCATTTTTTCTCATTTTTAAAACTTGTCAAAATTACCGACCTCCCATAAAATTCTATTAATATACAAAGTTACAGAGCTTCTATTTATGTGAAGTCAATCTCATTGGAAATCTAACATTGTTTTCTATGATTTATATGAGGTAAGCATTCCTAAAATTCATCATTTTCACAGTTTAATTTGCGTTGAAAGTTGATGAGAGGAATCTATTTGGATTCGTCAATGCATTTAAATGATCCTGAAACATCATCAACCCCCACCCCTCTTATAGAATAACCATTTCCACATTGTAATTATTTCATCACAACAATAATTCAAAGAATATCATAAGTTATTCCGTCTCAATTTCTCCTTTTAATAACTAACCTCCACTACCATTTACATAACATTTTTTCATATGATTTCACATTATAAGCAATCCGTGTTACCTTAATTTATCTAAACAATAATCCATTATCCTCAATTTCACCAAGAACCCTAATTGATAAATTTCAAAATTAATGCACTAACCCTTAACCGACTTTAAAGTAACTTTATAGACAAAGATGAAAGTTCTTTATTGAAATATAAAATGAACTTTAATTTGCAACCAATCATTTTTTTTTATTCTTCTCTCTATTGCTTTAGTTGGCCCTCTCCCTCCTTTTCCCCTTTGATTCTTAACTTTTTTTCCTATTTAAACCCTTGCCTAAAGTTGCCCTAATTAATCCAATTATTGCATGAGCTTTGGCAATTTTTGGTATTTTTTTTCTTATTTCTTGGTGAAAAAATCAACTTTTCTTCCTCATGTCTTTAAGTTGTAGACGACAGCGAAGGAGAAAACAATTAGGGGTATTTACAGTAAATACACATATTTTATTACAAAGTTGACCTCATTTTCTTACTCATTATATTTTTTGCCCAACATTTTTCCCCATTAGAATCATACTCTTTTTATCATTTGTAATTTCATCTTTCAACATTCAAATTCATTTTTTTTTTATAAATTCGAATAAATATTTATTTTCAGGGTTTATACTAGAGGTAATGTCATTCGCAATCATGCTTTCATGATTCTAAATAAAAAAAATAAAAAATCAAGATAAGTTTTAACTTGGCTACTCAATTGAGTACATGTTTTAGAGTGTGGTTAAAATTGTTTTTGAAAGTGTTTTTTATTTAAAAATATATTAAAATGATGTTTTTTTTAAATCATTTTTAACATCAAAACATCAAAATGATATAAAAACACTATTTTTTAATACAAAATATAAAATAAAAATATAAAATTTTATTTTTTTTCAAAAGTATTTTCTAATCATAATTTCAAACATAATCTATAGATTATCTATATTTTCACCAAACTACTTTCAAAATTATAGTCTTATATTTATCCTTGTCATTATCATATTTATAACTCTATACAGTCACACATAGTCACTAAACCTCATTCAATTCATCTACGTAGTGCTTGTTTGATATTTTATTTAAAGTTATTTTTAAAAATATTTTTCGTTCAGAAATGTATCAAAATGATATTTTTTAAAATTATTTTTGACATTAGTGTATGAAAATAATATAAAATACCAAAAATATTTAATTTAAAGTAAAAAATAAAAATATTTTTTTTTATTTTTTTTTTCAAAAATATTTTTGAAACACAATTATAAATATACACTATATCTGGAGTTTAACTAAGGCAAGTTTTTAATTAAATCGATTCGGATAGTAATTAAATAATTGATTTTCATTACATGTCATATTTTTTAATATTTAAATCCAATTAAATCAACAATAAAAAACAAAATAAAGCCCGTTTAATCGATATAATTGATACAAATTGTTTTCACATTGGTTTCTAAAAAACACGAGCTCAGAGAAAAAATTCGAACTTTTCAAGCACAAAACAAAAAACATCCATTTCCCGCCGGAAATCGAAATACCACAGCCATGTCATCGATCCTCGTAAACCGAAATCCACCAATCAAATCACACTCCCGCTTCCTATATATATACAAAGGCACCCAAATCCATCTCCCTGTCTCAGAGAAAACCAGCAATTCGTGAAATTTTCCTTGTTTCGTGAGTGAAAATGAGTTCAAACGGAGTAGCATTGACGAAGGGAGGTAGAGGAAGATCCAAGGCCTCCAAGGCGGTGTCAAGGTCCCAGAAGGCAGGGTTACAGTTTCCAGTGGGCAGGGTAGCAAGGTTCTTAAAATCTGGAAAGTACGCTGAACGTCTTGGTGCTGGGTCTCCTGTCTATCTCTCTGCTGTCCTTGAGTACCTCGCTGCCGAGGTTTGAATTCTTCGATTTCTCTAAATGGGTGTCACATGTTGTTGTTATTTATGGGTTTTGATCCTTGGCCTTTTCCTTTCAGGTTCTCGAGCTAGCTGGGAATGCAGCAAGAGATAACAAGAAGAACCGGATCGTGCCGAGGCACATCCAGCTTGCAGTGAGGAACGATGAGGAGTTAGGCAAGTTGCTGGGGTCAGTTACTATTGCAAATGGAGGGGTTTTGCCTAACATTCACCAGACTCTGCTTCCTAAGAAGACTGGCAAAGGGAAGGGTGATATCGGATCAATTTCCCAGGAATTCTAGGGTTTTGATTTGGGATGGGCCATGTAAACCATACTTGCTAGACCTCGTTGAAAGACTGACTTCAAAAACAGTCCCCGGCTGTTAGATTATTGGGTGCGAGGCTGAGCTGAATTTAATGTTCATATATGTTCAGATTTTTTACTAGATTGGATGGTATGAGGATAGAAAAAGTTGCTGAATCTTTCTAGTCCAATGTTAATTGAAACTCTTGGTGCTTATCATTATATCTAATTTTTGCTTCCAATCTTTCTAGTCCTTAATTTTGATTTACGGAAGGCCTTTGTCATCATCTTAGCTAAATAATATATCTTTCCCAGGAAGAAAATACAGAGCCAGATTAGTAAGGGTTAAATTAAAGGGCAGGGAAAATTGACTGAACGGAATGAACCAAACACTATCTGGGACCCGATAACCTAAATAAGATATTAAAAGCTTGATTTATTTTGGAATTTATAAAACTAAGAGCTCAAACCATATAAAAATATATAAATTGAAAGTAAAACATTTTTATTTTTTTCAAAATATTTTTTTAACTGCAAAAACAAATATATTTTGAATTGGTCACAATAATATTTGAGATTTTTATTATTGAAATTAATTTAAAAATCAAGATTTTCTAAATGAAAATAAGATATTAATTTCAGGCGATCATATTTAGAGAGTTAAATAAACATATTATGATGGTTCTATAATGAAATAAAAATAATAACAAAAACAATTCAATTCAATAGTTCTAAATAAAGATTAATTTTGTTCTAAATGGTTTAGTTTGGATGCAATAAATAAATAAAAAACTAGATCGACCGCCTCAGTTGTTCTTACACTTGTTAAAAATAATAAAAAATAATTTTAATTATCAAGCTTTTAATTGGGCTATTTTTTTATTTATAAAATATGATTTAATGAGATTTTTCGTTTACAAACTGATTTATTTTAATTTGGGTGGTATTGCTTTACTTCGTTTCTAAAATCCAAAACCGAAACCTAATAGAATTGGTTTTTATTTCAGATTCTGTAATTAAAATTATTCAAAAAGCTTTATAATTAAGTTAATCAATTTATTTAATATCATTTTATAGAGCACATAATTTATGGCCCTCGTATCAAACAAAGCCCATGGGCTTCCGTTTCGATTATCTCCAAAAATCAATTCAAAACCTCGAAAAAACCAAGCGAAAATTTCCATTTCGCGCCGCGAAAATAAGAAACCTGAGCCACGTCAGCGATCCCAGCAACAAGAAATCCACCAATCAGAACACACCTCTTCTCCCTATATATTCGATCCCCCACCAACCATCAGGAAATCAATCGCCTCCCTCATTTTCCCTCTCAACTTCCTCTGAAAGCTAAGATTAGGGTTAGGGTTTTATAGCTCTTTGTGTAAAATGAGTTCTAAAGAAGGAGGCGCTTCTACCAAGGGAGGGAGAGGGAAGCCAAAGGCATCCAAGTCGGTGTCAAGATCGCATAAAGCAGGGTTGCAGTTCCCAGTCGGGAGAATTGCTAGGTTCCTGAAGGCTGGTAAATATGCTGAACGTGTTGGTGCTGGGGCTCCCGTCTACCTTTCTGCTGTCCTTGAGTATCTCGCTGCTGAGGTCCGATTCCTTTACCTATTGGCCTTCTTTGGAGTCCAGTTTTCTGGGCATTAGTCACCTTTTTTTCCGCCATCGGGTTAAAATATTTAGAAGCCAAGATACTTAGACCTTGAAAGCATAACCCTCCTACAAATATTGATTTTTGGTATCTATTTTCGCTTAAAAATATTGATTTTTGCGGGTTTTACATGTTTTTCTCTCTCTCTCACATGCAATTGATTTGCGAATTGTTTTTGAGTTTTTCCCTTAATGTTAATAATTTTGATGTTCGTTTTACCTTTAAATAGTGCTAGCATTTTAATCACTTTAATTATCATTTCGGTTTCTTAATTGAAGTCCAATTGAAATAGTGTCAGCTGTTGCTCATTGTTTATTGGATGATTTTGAATTTTTGTATAAAATAAATTTACTTACATGTGTTTGATTTTGTTCAGGTACTTGAGCTAGCAGGGAACGCAGCAAGAGATAACAAGAAAAATCGTATAGTGCCAAGGCACATCCAGCTTGCTGTGAGAAACGATGAGGAGTTAAGCAAGCTACTGGGGTCAGTTACAATTGCAAATGGAGGTGTCTTGCCTAACATTCACCAGACACTACTTCCTAAGAAGATTGGCAAAGGAAAAGGCGACATTGGATCTGCTTCTCAAGAGTTCTAGTTCTAGGCTTAGAGCTTTGTGTTAGGGTTTCTACAGCGTGTAATATGTAATATAGTCATTTTGATTTCTTGTTTTTTGGGAACTGGCTACATGGAATATCACTGTTTGTTTTTGATAAAAGCTTAGGCTTTTTGGAATCTCTATCGAATGGAAGTTTTTATCAATCTCAGTTTCGTTGTTTTATTCTGTTTTTCCTTAAACGCTGTTGCTCTGTGTTGATTGATTCTCTATCGGTTGTTGCAATCAAGATGCCTCTGACAATATTTTTTCTTGTAATAAGAGATAGATGGACGTTCTTTTGCTTGTTGAAGAAATGGAAGGAGTAGCTGTTGCTAAAAGAAACGGGAAGAAATGATTCCGCTGGGATTCTGGTTGATGATGTGCTCTGCTTTAATGGTCGAAGTAGAGTACCTGTTGTTTCAGAATTGATGACAGGTTCCTGTGAATCGAGTAAAAATGTTTCTTTTTGACGCAGGTTTGCTAAGGTGACGTTATGTACTTATTGAGTGGTTGATAAGTGTTTTTGATCATCTGATGAACTTGAGCACATCCCATCAGCAAGGGGGTATGGAGATGCTCTGAATCAGGAATGTTGGAACTGGTTACTGTAAACTTAATTAAAGTATCGTACAATAGCTAGGGTGTTTTACTCTTTCGTCAGGCCCCACATTCCACAAAACAATCACATTGACGGAAATGGAGATGGACTGAAACTTGTAGTTTATAGATGTAGTTGGCATTTCTGAAGCAAAGTTCGTTTCTTGCTGTCTCCGATTTCTTTGAATAAACAAACCAACGGATTGCACATTGGTGCCATACAATAATCAATTTTTAGCAAACCGAAGTCTGCACCTCAATGAATCATGTCTGTGAAAGCTGTTCAGTGGGAACCTTTTTTGCACAGCATCTGGAATTCGTAGACCTTGCCAAGTCGAAAATCTTCCTTGATTTTCAAGTATTATACCGCATTTCACTAATCGTCTATTTTTAAAATTAAAAAAAAAAAGGACCAAAAGCACCCAAAAGTGCTTTTGGGTGGCTTCCCAAACACCCCCCTTGCCAAGTCGAAAATCTTCCTTGATTTTCAAGTATTACACCACATTTCAGTATCCTGCTGAATTCCTTTGCCGAATGTTCACCCCAATTTACAAGCAACTTAAAATCCTCGGCCATGACCAATGGCATGTGTAATTCAATTCCTCGAAGCCATTAGAACTGTGAGAAAGCATTATGAATCGGGGATCCTCCGTATCTCTACAGCATGGCTAGGCCGTTCCTTTTAATGGTAGGCTGGGGTTCATTTCGTCCACCCCACTAGTTAGTGAGAACCAGAAGATTAACATTGCCTGTCATATAATCAAGCAAGATCAAAGCTAATTTTGCCATGCCCTTCTCTTCGTAAGAGAATTGCATCCTAGAAGGTGGAAGACATATTTTGATAAAATGCAAGTGCATGGTTAATTGAGTCGAGGTATCTGACCTACATTTCCTTTTCATCTCCGGCTTTCTCTGTTGCATCAATATAGAAGCCATCTGATTGCTTCTGTGCCCTAACTTTTACAAGCCTTGATCTAGGTAGCTAGCTTCAGGAATAAGAAAGCAAGAAAAAATACTAAAGTGCGCAGTGTAGACCATCCCACTTCATAGTCTGCCTCACAGCACAACCATTTCAGTAATACGCAAGTATTCACTTTACCTGTCGATCCTTCGCTTTTGCTTTTTGAACAGTTGGATTGCTGCTAAAGGGGTTAGATTTCACACAAAAAAAGCGGATTCTCGGATCCGATGGTGTGTACTGAATGAACACCATCCTAGTTCTGCGTCGTCATGCAGAGCAAAACTCGCAGAGGCCATGACAAAGAGTAGGATCTTGCATCGGCATGGTAGACGATAGTACAAGTGTTGCAGATATCTAGCTGCAGCTGGGATACAGCCACTGCTGGTTCCTGGAAATTCAATCCCTTCAACAGTTTTTTAAGCAAATTTTTTCATCTCATGTAGCTCGCATAATGCTGGATTTCATAGATAGGACTTTGAGTCCTGTATGTTGTGGTTGATATTTCCCACATCCTGAAATTAAACACTAGCCATTCACTTCACAAGATCAAAGGAACGCTGACCCGATTATTTCATGTCAATATAAGAGGTGTTTAAGACGGTCATATTTTTTTTTTAAATATTTTTTATTTGAAAATGTATTTTTTATTTTTTTAAAAGATTAAAAAAGTTAATTTAAAATAAATATTAACCCTAAACTAATAATTCTATATTTTATAATGATGTGATATTACGGGTTCCTAATAAATTTAAGCCTGTTAAAAACGGCCACATCTGCAACTTAAAGATTTCAGTGTAATCCTATCATTAGTTACTTTAATTATTCAGGGTTAACCTTTTCTTTTCTTTTGCCTAAAACTCTGCGTTTTCCACCACCCGCTCTGCTCTCTAAAACTTAGAACAAGTCAACATTCAAGAAACTTGAAAAATCCTTTAGAGAATCTCTCCACTCTCTCAACAATGGAGGTGAATTGGCTGCTAATATGTCACGGATTAGTCACTTTAACAGTCGTAATCTCATTCCTCTGCGGTCAATGGCCAATCTTCCAAGGCACCCCAATTGAACGCCTTCATTACTTCATCACCTTCGGCGCTTACGATTACTTCCTGTACACCCTACCTCGCGCAAACACTCTCTCTCTGTTTGATTTTGATTTTCTGTGCTGTTGATTTTTGGGTTGCTATTTTGCTGCAGGAGGTTTGTTGGGTTTGTGTTTGGTGATAAAGCGAGGAATTTGGTGCTCTCGATTGAACGTTGTTGTTGTGACCGGCCTAATCCTTTTTTGCAGGTATTTCTAAACCCACAATTTTGTTTCTCTAAACTGTTATTTTCTTTCAACATAAGTTAGATGTTTTTATTTGCGGCCTAATAATCCGTGCTTTGAAGCGAATAAATTCCTTGTTTTAGCACAGTAGTTTGATAGGTGTTTCGAGTGCTGAATTTATAACAAAAATGTAAACTAAGCTTTTAAAGAATGGTCAGGCTGAGTGTGGATTTAAGAGTGCTAGATATGTATGGTAAATGCTTTTAGATGAGAATTGAGATGAAACAAAAGTAGGTGAAAAACAGGGGAATATGGAAATGAGAGAAGAAAAAACGATGTCTAATTTGATGTTTCTATGAGAAAGACCCAGGAAGATTTTTATTCGCGCAATAGTTTGAAGTGTCTTAAACTATTGGTCTAGAGAAAGAGAAGTGATGAGGAATGATATAAAACGAAATCTTTCCATGAATGGTTTACGTTTTATACACTGTTAACATTTTTAAAAGATCAGTGATTTTCTGTTTATTTTTCGTTTTTTATGCTATTGAAGAAAACTGTACCTTATCGTGCTAATTGATGTATATAAAGATTGCTTGTACTGGAAGAGTTTAGATTACACTTAGATTTTTATGTTTTTTTTTATTGCAGGCTTTTTACTTGGCAATAACTGGAGCAACTTATTATTATATTGTGAAGTCATCCTTTCGCTATATTCCTGGATATTACTTAGGTGAAGTTCACAAGTATGTGCCAAGTCATGGTTGTTACTCTTATGCTGCAGAACAATCCCTTTAGCATGATTGCATTCTATATTTGATTGAATATTCTATGTTCTTGCAGATACACAAGCTTGTTGGCTGTTGGTATCGGAATTGTACTCTTTTTATTGACCAGCTTTTCTGATCCTGGAACTGTTAAGGCTGGGAATGTTTCAGAATATCTCTTGGCATATCCCTATGACAATATCATATATACAGAGAAAGAGTGTTCTACTTGTAAAATCCCAAAGTTAGTTCTTTGATTTTTTTGGGAACTCCTGTAAGTTTTTCCATTTTATTTATTAAGAAATCTCAAGAACAGGAATTTTGCTCTTGATGCAGACCAGCTAGGTCCAAGCACTGCAGCATATGTAATCGGTGTGTTGCTCGGTTTGACCATCATTGTGGTTGGATGGTTTGTACTTTTTTAGTTTATTATTTGACTTTGTTATTGCTATATAACTCTTTATAACTGGCCATTCTCTGTATAGACTACTGGACTAAAGTTGCTTGTTATTGCAGAATAATTGTATAGGGGAGAGAAATACCCGATACTTCTTGGCTTTTCTTTTGTGGTGAGTTCCTTAGGATTACTGGCACACAACATTCATAAATCCATATGTGGGTGGCGATGCATTCTTGGAAGATAGACCACAAACTGATTTTTACAGCTGTTATGTTATACATTTCCATAAGCAAAATGTTTTGATCTTTGAATCGGGCTTAGACTTTGACCTCGCATTCTCCATTGGTTGAAAAGAGTACATTTCAAGGTCTATTATTTGGAAAATACAAATATTGTATGCAACACTGAATTTTTTGTAACTGATATGAAGGGGTTGTTTGGTATCACCACCAAAAGTTTGTAATAAAGTAACAGAAATGAGAAACTATTAGTACATTAGCCTGGTTGTGTTCCCGAAACTGAAAAAAAAAGGAAAAATAAAACCTTTCATTGGTGATCTGAAGCTGTGGCTGATAGGCGGAGAACCTATAATTTGTTAGTTGTGGTGTCTGTTTGTGAAGATTGAGCTTGGTCTTAATTTATTTAACAATTCAAATCGTCAAATTTAATTTTAGAGGTTCCTTTGCTATAATCTGTAACAGAAATAGGTGTGCTTCTAGGTTCTGTTGCCAGTATACCTGTAGAAATATGTGCTGCTTTAGTTTTTGTGATTTTTTAGTAATGAATTTCATGAAATGATATTGAAACTTCAAACTCTTGTTTAATTTTTTTTTTGTTGAAAACCTAATTTGATCACTGCTTGAGCAGTGTCAATGTTATCTGGCACTCATTACATGGGGCTATCTGATCTGCTTCTTTGTTTTATCTTTATCCGCTGTTGTTATTTGTCTTGCTTTTGTTGAATGCTTTGCTGTGGTGTTGCAGGCATTGCCTTCTATGTGTATATGGAGCAATTGCACTTGCATTGATTATTGCTGGACGATTCAAAGAATTAAGAGTTGCATATATTCTTACAGGTATAGTAACTTGCAGCTATTGACAATCAGAAAAATATATCTAGTTGCAGTGAGGTCTAATTCATGGCTCATTTCTCTTGAGTGTAATTGTGGCATTTCTTTTTGGTTTTAACAGTTTATTATGGCGTTGAAAATTCATTCCGTAGTTTAACTCCACATGTTGCACAGGTTTTGTCACGAATTCCTTATTTTGTTTGCTGCTATACATTTGTTGCTTTCATTAATAGTTTTCTGGTGTTCACAGTGGCTGTTGAGCTCATACAACACTCAATTTCTTCTGATGGTGTTTCTTGTCATTGTTTCTCTATTGTTGGCTGGATTTTTTGGGTACCATGCCAACCTTTGTCTCTCAAACACTACAACAAACGAGGTCTAGTTCGTTTACATGTACTCTTTCATATAGTTTGTTCTTTTGGATTAATGAGTTGGTACCTCGTTTGTTTGTGCACAATACTGGAATCTCATTTACCAGGCCAATACTGTAATCCTTAAACTTGTGTTCTTTGATTTTTGCTGGAATTACAGACCTTCAAGTGGGAAGACTACATAAGCTGGCAAAAGAAGCTAAATGAAGCAAGGGTCAGTGCTGCAGCACTTAAAGCAAGCATCAGTGGGATGAGCAGTGAATCAAAGCGTCCAGAAAGCAAATGTAAATCCTTTTTCCGGAGATCACCCCTTGAAGATACTCAGGTGGTTGCCAAGGAAAACAAGTACGACAAGGGTTTCTTTCGCAACATGTTTGAGGTCATTTTCCCGCTATCGACAAGATCATCATTTTTGCATACGAAATCAAAGCCTTCCTGAGACATCACCTATCAGCTGTTAACCCAGCTGTATTGTTTCTCCCACTCGCACATCTCGACCACCACATCACTCTGTTCATTGCTATTGACCAGAGCATTGCAGGACTGCCCCATTGCGCAGCTGCATATGGTGGCTAGTAATGCACAGGTTGCTGTAACTATAGATCTACATCTCATTTTGTAAGAACAGCATTTGAAAATTTTACTTGAAAATGAAGAGGGCATAGTTTCTTGCATCCAGCGTGCCAAGTAGTGAAATTATGCAAAAACACTCGTTCTGTGTTAGGTGGCCCGCACTATCTGCCGGTCACAACTATTTTTTTTCTTTGTAAAAAAGATACCAAGATGTCATTGATTCGAAATAAAAATAAAAATAATAAAAATTAATGAAAAAGAAAAATTGGAGCCAGATTTGGTAAAAATATATCAAGATAATTTTATAGAAAAAAAAAAGAATATTATTTTTTCTTAAAAAATAATTAACAAAAAAAAAAAAACCTTTAGGCATTATCTCAAATTAAATATCATTTTAGAGGATGAAATAAATAAATTGAGTTAAATTAAAAAACAAAATTGTTTTTAAAGAAGTGAAATTTAATAAAGACTCTGACTTGTTATTTTTTTTTTAGAAAGACAAGTCGTATAAAAAGAATATTAAAGGATGAAATAATAATAAAAAACTATAAACATAGTAATCTCGAATAATATTTTCATTAAAATCTTGACTTGGGCTTAATCCAAGAGCCGAACATTTACAAAAGTAAATACTGGAGAATAAAATTAATTAATTTAACTCAATTTAAAATTAAAATTCCCTAAAAAAAGATTAAAAAACTAAGGCAACCTGAATTATTTTTAATATAATTTAAAAATATCATAAAAAATGAATTAAAACATATCACAATATTGAAAGATGAAAAACAAATACTCACAAAGCCCAAAGAAACACATTTTAACTTCATACATTGAGGTTAATCTTTTAAGTTCGTAAGATGTTAAATTCTAGATTTGGACTCAATTAAGAAGTTAAACACCTAGCTAATTAAATATTAAATGATGAAATAATAATAAAAATCAATTTTGAAAGTAAAAAATAAAATAAAATAAAATAAAATAAAGGGATTATATTTGATAGGAAATAAACAAAAGAATGATGAAATTGCATTTTTTTTTTAAAAACCATTTAAAATAAAAAATAAAATTAAATCTACTAGATGGAAATATCGATAGGGGTTGACTTTTTTTTAATTCTAATAAGAAAATCAAGAAAAAAACAAAACAAAACAAGAGTCCACGCGCTGCTTATCCATGAAGAGGATACTGGGAAGCTTTGAATGCCGCCATGGAATCACGGTTTTGTCCACGGGACAGGGCTGCACGCTATCTGAGGCGGTACACGGTGTTCACAAATCAAAACTAAAAATCTACTTGATCCAAGTGTTTGTTTTTCTCAAGAACAATTAAGCAATTATACTATGCAAGGAAAATACAGACATACCATCTAACCCCTCCTTTTCAAGTAGTGATCCATGTATACCCTGCAAAAAATCTTTATACACCTTAACTCTGGCATGCTACATTGCCCACCAAAAGTAAACTCGAATCTACAGTGAAAGGCTGATCTGATAATACAATATAGTAATGCTTTTGAAATGCCCCTGCTAGCTGCCTGTTTATTTTTTGTGTTGTTTTTGCTGCATTAATGTTAGTTGATTTGAAACCAAGGAACCCTTTTGCTGTTCATTTCTGATTTGGTGCCAGAAGATCTGAAAAGTTTCCCTTTGATTTAATTTGTTCATTGCATATCCTCGATTGCTTGATTTCAGAGAAGCAGAGGAGTCAAGTTTCATTGGACATGGATATGGTGATTCCTATTGTAGCCAAAGGTGCTTAGCTGTTAGTTGTTCCCATTAAGAAACAGATTGGCTATGTAATTGATTGTAACACCAATATTCAGAACTTAAAAAATGAAGTTGAGAAGCTGGCAGATGCAAAACAAGGGTGCTGCAATCTCTAGAGGAGGCTAGAAGGAAACGGGAAGATATTGAAGATGATGCTGAAAGCTGGCTGGAAAGTGTTCACGGGTTCATTGATGGGGGAGGTGGTTTTTTTGGAGATGAATCATGTAACAGGATGACCTAGGTATGGAAACAAGTTTGAGAGTTGATCTCGTTAAACTCGGATGATCAATCTATGATCTAATCAATCCAGTCAAACCCAAATGAAACTTTCCCCTGTCAATTCTAAGAGTTGTTTTGCACTTATTTTAATTTTTAAAATCTTGAATCCAAAATAACATAGTTTACTGTTTTTTTTTTTAAAGAAAATTAAAATACATTATTTATGAGATAAACATGGATTAATCCATCGATACGTGAGTTGACCCAAGAAACCTCCAATTAGAATTATTTTGTACTGATTCTGGCAACTATGGATGCACCACTGCACCCAACAGAACCCTGATCTCCTTCACTTCCAAGGCTTTTACCGCTATGGACATGGGATCAATTCGTCATATGGGTTCATACATTTGTCCTCGACCATCCTGTTCTTATAATATTTGAAGCCTCGAGGTAATTTTGCAATTGGAGAAAAAGATGCATGTGTATAATACAAAGGCTGAGGAAGAAGAAACACGATGGGATTTCTTTATTTTTTTCTTAAAAAACGTAACCTCAATTTCACCATAAATTCTTACAAAATCCATTTTTCGAAAAGTCCCTTTTTTTCTCCAGCCTCTCTCCGGATTAAAAATCAAGCATCAACCACACGGTTATCGATTTCCAAAGTATATGTTAGGACTTCAGTTCTCCCTTGTCACGACCCTAACATTGATCTTCAGAATTAAACGGAAAGAGAAACATTGCAAACGGGCAATAATGCCTCGATCATATGTAAACAAAACATGACCTTTCCACAGAGAGCAAGTCAATGGTGTTGTATTACTAGCCAGGTAGATCTCCTGTGCCATGGCTCAACCTATCTTCTCAAATCATTTGTCAACTAGGGCAAATGAGCCTGTACGTGCCTGGACACATTATAAGCAGCAGATTTATTTCACATGTACCTGAAGAAGATGACTATGCAACTAACATGAGATCTACACGCAAGGTTAGCAAAAGGGGAGAGATAGAGCAGTGAAGGAGCACCGTGATGAAACTAGTGGACTTGCAGTTTCAGGCTTGGTTCCGAGTCACTAGAGCATCAGGATATAATTTGATAATGCATCAGCAGCATATATGCTGGGGGTATAATTTATCCGCTATATCAGTTTCCCTACGATGCAAGGGATCAGCCTCAAAGAGGTAAGTCTCTCATCGACCATCAACATCATAGGAACATGAAGCAACCTCATTTCTGATGTGGGACAATGGATCGAAGAGAAAAAAGGGAATAAGAGAAGAAAGGTACAAGGACAAAATCAGAGAAGAGGAGAAAGAGACGTCTATTGCAATGATGCGATTTTTTAATAGAAAAATACAGTCTAAAACAAACCCTAATCAAAACATTACCAATAAATGGACTAACAGTAAGTCTAAGTACATGATTAAGAAATCCAAATAAAAGTACAATAAAATAAACCAAATTATGACGGATTGAGCTATCCCCCATCTTCAACCATACACAAGTGTCTCATTTGATGCGGGTCTAGTGTCCTCACCAATCTCTCCTTGGAGGTGGCAGAGATCTGCAATCAAGGTTAGCGATAGGAGACAGATGGACCAGCAAAGGAATACCGAGATGAAACTGATGGAGGTGCAGTTTCAGGCTTGGCTCTGTCATACTGGAGTAACTTGTTATGATTTGACAATGCCTCAGAAGCATGCGCTGAGTATAATCTACCCACTTGATCAGCTTCCCTCCTACGCAAGGGATCTGCCTCATATAGGTAAGTCTCTCTACTACCATCAACATTATAGGAATCCGAAGAAAGTTCATCTCTCATTGGGGGTGGCACACATGCATCAGCAGATGAAGCACCATGATGATAAGTATAATATGGATCCCTTATGTATGGACCCAAACCAGCAAGAGCAGAGCCAGATGCAGTCACAGGTCTCGAAGCAATGCCCGGTGGCAATTCACGTCTACCACTAGAATAATAAGGCTGGTTCAAGTAGAGAGGGCCAGCCCGAACAGCTTCTCTTTGCAAAGGTACAGTGTCACTGTATATAGGGTCTGGCTGTCTAAGAAGGTGCTCTCTTTCCTGGTCTCTCTGGTATGGGTCTAGAGTGGATGGAATATGATGAGAGGGAGTCAAATTTCTTCTCTCTCCTGAAAGTCCATACGTTCTATATTCCTTTTCACTCATGAATAAATCACAAGGAAACTCATCTCTGTGCGTAGAGCCCACCTGCTGGTACTCAGCATGCGGATCCTTTTCATCTGAGAGCATAGAGAATCTCCTAGCACTAGAATAATAAGGCTGGTTCAAGTAGAGAGTGTCAGCCCGAACAGCTTCTCTTTGCAAAGGTACAGTGTCACTGTACATAGGGTCTGGCTGTCTAAGAACGCGATCTCTTTCCTGGTCTCTCTGGTATGGGTCTAGAGTGGAAGGAGTATGATGAGAGGGAGTCAAGTTTCTTCTCTCTCCTGAAAGGCCATATGTTCTATATTCCTTTTCAGTCATGAATAAATCACAAGGAAACTCATCTCTGTGCGTAGTAGAGCCCACCTGCTGGTATTCAGCATGTTGATCCTTTTCATCTGAGAGCATAGAGTATCTCCTAGCATCATGATTGGATCTAGCAAATGCTTCCCTATCCGAACAGACCTGCAAGTCTCTTGCTCCCGCATAAACTGCTCTATCCCGAACATTCACCATTGGTGGCGAGCGTGATGGCCCTATAACAGGGTGGAAAAGTGCACTGAGCTTGAGAACCTAAGAGAAAGTAGATGATTTTTTTTTTTTGTATATATAGGGTAATCAGATAAACAATTCCAACACATGTACGGGAAAGAATTCATACCAAGCTAGCAGATGAACTGACCAAATTTTACCTGTCGAACAGTAAGTTCTGTTTTGAACTTGTTCTTCTCATAATTCTCCTTTATAGCCTTCTTGAAAACACTCTCAGTGATTGGAAAACAGTCCTTGTGTACAACAAACCGCACCTGGTGTTCACTAACATCAGAATGCAGATCATGTAAACTTGATGAGAAAACGGTAATGCTACAAAAGATAAGTCTGTCTCATAAATTGAAATAAACCTGACATGGGAAGGAACCACCAAAAGCCTTGGGCTCCAATTTTACTCCACCAGCAGAGGATGCTTCATAGATACCATACATAAGTTTCAGATCAAAATCATACAGGAAAAGCTTAAGTCCAGGTTTCACACCCAATATAAGTTCCTTTTTATTCACTGTGACACCCATGACCCGATAGAGGAAACAATCTGGCTTGGTTTTGAAACTGCACATAAAGATCATACCACCAAGCTTTTCTTTCCTCTTCTCATCTCGTCCATTCTTTTCTTTCTCATCAAGTTTTCCTTTGTTTTTTTTATCTCTTGATCTCTTGTAAACTAAGACACCATGCCTTTCTCCACTCTTTTGGTTCTTTTGACCCTTATTCGACTCAACAAACCTTTCTTGATTCTTTTGAATCTCTTGGCCTTTCTCAATGCCCTCTTTCTTATAAACATTCTTTTCACTCAAATTAAGGTTAATAGCATCACCATGCTCATTTCTGCTACTCTCTCCTTTGCTTTGTATAATATCTTTATTCTTCTTTCTGTTTCTTCCTTGAAATTTTGGACTGCTTTTAGCTTTCTTGAACTTCAAGGGATTGTTAGCTGAAGGTGTCTCTATGGCTTTAGATTTGGCCATCAATGACTTGGGGGTTCTTTTTCTGGATGATTGACCTTTAGTTAATGCATCTACATAATTTCCATCTCCATTGTTGTTTGTTTCAAACTGTAACTCAGTCGATGCTTCAATAGGATTCTCAGTTTCCGTATTGTTATTCTCAGTTGACTGCAATTTTGTGGAGGCTTAATCCAGCCCAGCTTCTGTATCATCAATCTCCCGTTCCATCCCCTGCCAAGCAATCACATGTCCCAATCCCAATGACCCTGCAGACAAAGTAAAAAAGCCAAAAAAAAATTCTTCTTTAAATCGATTCAATATGATTTTCAATTCTTTACATTGTGAACCTATGCTATTTAGAAATACATCTTGGATCAGAATCTTGATTTTAGGAATTATGACTTATTTTACAAACTAGAATGTTAATCAGAAATCTACATATGCTGTTTAACAGTAAATGCTGCATCACATTCTCATTCAGTGTACTGTAACAAGCCATTTCACTGGTAACGCAGAAACCCACACAAACCTAACTAACCAATAATATGATCAGGTTTCGTATCCTCCTAGTCCTTTACACTCTTTCAGTTCTTTACCATGCATTTGTGTAGAGGTTGCCATACCTGAACCGGACACACCATCCAATTCCCTCTAAAATAAAAATAAGAGCAAACACTGTATATGATTTAACTATTTCCAGTTAAAGAGAACCCATTAAACTACACAAGATTATTTTATAAACTGTTTTTACAATCTCCATAAATGCTTGGTGAAAGAAAGCAATACTAGTGATGTGTACCCTCCTACTCTCGCTCGCATATAGCTATCTATACCTTCAAATAATCAAAGACAAAATAATTTGCACCCAATATTTTCCTCTCCTCCAGGACACACCATTTCAAGATTGCCTCAGTCGCTAAATAATAATAATAATAAAATCATAAGTTTCAACCATTACTACTGTAAAAACCACGTTACTTCTCAAAGTCCATGCCAAACAAAATACTCAAAACCACTGACTGTTAACTCTAAACACTCCTAACAAAAAACGAAAACGGCAATGCATTTAAACAATCCTAAACCCAATAATCACCAATTCCAGATACTTGACAAACACCATGCCAAGCTTCTACTACATGGCTCCTCGCCGACTCAGCAGCTTAAAAAATCAATCCTGATAAAAAAGAGATCACATTTCCTAACAACCCGATCAATCAAAAAAGCCAATACAGTTCAACCAATTCTAGTCAAACGAAAAACTAACTCTAAACAAAACAAAAACAAAAACAAAAACAAAAACAAAAACTTCCCAATCTACCAATTCAAAAGGGCACCAAACGCAAAAAGACCATTGGAAACCAATAAAGAACCTGACCAGAAAATTGAATTGAATGCATAAAACTGAAAAAATTAACAAAACCCAGAATTCTTCTATCTTAAAAAGAAAAACCCAGTTCGATTTTTCAATCAGCACAAACTGAAACCAGAAACCAGAAACAGTCATAATTCAAATAACAATAAGGTTAATTCTTTACCTTGATTTCTTCCAATTTCTCTGCTTTTGATCAACAAACAGAAAGCGGGAATGATAAAATCAGAGTGGATTCCAGACAGGGATTTTTTATTGCAAGCCCGTGAAATAAGTTATAACTACTGTAGAGAGAATAAATAGAAAGAGGAGTCCGAGAGTGTAAAATAATAGGTCATATAAAGTGTTTGTATTTACCAGTTAAGGATTCAGCCATCGATCGGAGACGTTTCATTCCCTAATCCACTCACCAGAGATATTTTAAGGATTAATTAACTCCCTATTTTTAAGAAACAAATATTTTTTTTATATGTTTTTCCCTTCGTTTTTTTCGGTTCTAATATTATGAGTATCGATAATTATAATTTAAATACCATAATTTTGATTATTATTACTATTACTTTTATTATTATTATTATTATTTTGTAAAATTAAACTCAATTTTGATAAATTAATTGTGTTTTCTTTTTTTGGCATTTTAAATTGGCAGCGCAAGCAAATTAAGGTGGACTAAACTTGATATTATTTATGGATTGAAATTTGCCGACGTGATTTGTCTGCACTCATTTTGCAGGTTACAGGTACGGAAACAGAAGTTCTTCTCCTTCACTCCCTCATCGGCAAATCACACGACTCAGCGGCCAGGGTTTTAAAAAACATACCACTGAACGCGGCGTGCATTGCTCGCTCTCCTTTTGCTCCATGCTCTTCCCCTGCTCCACCTCTTGTTCTAAAACAGTATTTTCTTCTTAAACTTGCTGTCTAAGCATCGGAGGGTTTCTTATTGCCTGGCAGGGACTTGTTTTTGCATGAGAATGTGAAGATTGTCCCGTGAATCCATCAGCTCGCGAGCCCTTCATTCCACAATTTCTCAAACAACACTCCTCGTGGGAATTCAACCGTCCGATAATAAAAATAAAAAAAGAATTGAATCAAATGAAATAAAGGAGAACAGTTGAAAAGGGGTTGTTTTGAGAGAGAGGAGATCATATAAACAATGACGAGGGAGAGAGAGGAACCTGGATAGTGAGGTTCAGTGAGGTTCATTTATTAAATTTTTTTAATTTAAAATTTTAATTTTAATACTGTTTTAAAAACACTTCAAGAAACAGAAAACAGCGACAAACAAACCTAAAGAATTCATCAGAAGGGAGACTGAGGGAGGGGCTCACACTTCTCATTAAAAGGAATAATATCTTACTGTGACATGCAATAACATGACGATGGGCATTTGGTCTAGTGGTATGATTCTCGCTTAGGGTGCGAGAGGTCCCGAGTTCAATTCTCGGAATGCCCCTTTTTTGGCCCTGTGCTGACCATTTCCCTTGTTAAATTGTAATTTAGCCCCCACAGCTCACCAATTTGACCACCACTCTCTCTCTAAATTATTGGGAATTGTTTTCCTTTTACAAGTATCGTTCAAATTATTTATTTTATACCCGATTCAATAATAAGAACTTTGAAACTAAAAAAAATATTCTTTCTATTAGGTTCAAATCTTATAATTATTAATATGAAAATTATTGAAGATTTATAAAGTTATTAATATTCATGAGATTAGTCAAAATACGTTCAAACTATATAAACAACTGTTAGATAACAAAATCAACTTCATTAGATAGCTTCTCTCTTAAAAACAATAATTATTTTGATAATCATAATAAAAAGAACTTGAATCTCCACCCTCTCTCGCACCGCTAGAAAAACATCTTAAAGGGGAGTTGTATTATGTATTCTTAATAAACTAATAAGAGAAGTTCATCTAGTATTGACTTAGCTTATAAGCAATTTTTTTTAGAAAAAAAAAATATTTAGGTTATAGAGAATTATTTAGTATTTTCATCACATCCAATCTTAACCTTAATATTTTATAATTTGAATTCTTTAAATTTAAAATTAAAGAATTTTATATAAAAGTTTTCTTGACATGATCCATTCGGCTTGGCTGGTTTAAACACCTCTTTATAGACGATAAAAATTTCAGCAATATATTTAGTAAAAAAATAAAATTGACTTGCAATAAATCTAGATATGAAATAAAAAAATAATTCTCTTAATCTATTTTTTTTTTACTTAATCCAAGTTTTAAATTGAATTGTATAAAAGTTATCCCAAAATACTCTAGCAAACTTGGTTAATCCAATGACAACCCAAACAATTGTTAAAAAAATTAAGGATAAAATTGAGAGAGAGAAAAAATTGAAATAAAAAAAAAAGTAGAAAAAAGGCTCATAACTATTTCCAATCTCTGTATAGAATTAGTTTTTTAATTACTTATTAATTTTTTATTATTTTAGAGTAATAATTTAATATAAATTTTCCAAGAAGAGGGTCTTGAGTGACCCATGGAAGAAATTTAGACACACGCCTCCATGAGGCGGGATTTGGGGGAGAAATGTACGTGCTCAACAGCTATTGGCTGCTGTTAGCTGACGTGCCAACGAAAAGTAAAATAGGGAAATCAAAATACTTGTTAATGAGGGGCATTCCGAGAATCGAACTCGGGACCTCTCGCACCCAAAGCGAGAATCATACCACTAGACCAAATGCCCTCTTTAGTCTTCTTCATACTTATTATTATTCTAATTATAATTAAGAGGTAAATGTGTTCCATCGTACCACGTGGAACAGAGGTATTGTATTGAATTTGGTTTGTTCGTGGTGTTTGATTCTGAACTCGACTGATTCATTCTTACTTTAATCTTTTTGGATACTCATTTTAAGGGTTTTCATGGATATAAATCAAATTATATCCAATTAAATTTCTGATTATTTACAAAATATAAACTTCATTTTTTACCAAACAAGCTTAATATATTGGGATGGACTAATTTTTTTTCAGTGAATATCATAAATATTTATAAGTTGAGATTGTAAACTCTTCTCGGGTTGTACATCAACTTCTTTTAAACGTCTGCCAACCAGTGGACCTTTTCCTTTCTATCCACGAGTTGAAAATCTTGGCTTTTGGTTGCACCTAAATTTGGAGATTGAACAAGTTGACAGCAAAAGCCGCAGGGAAAGGTGGTCAATAACATGTTAGTCCCCCCTCCCGTTCTGATAAAACCTTCATAATCTCAACAACATGATGTTCAATGGCTCTTTTTTTGCGCTGTGGACACTTCAAGATTCGGCAGATGGCTGGAAATCACCACAAAAATGCTAATCCTCCCACAGATTGATTACACTCGAAAGGAAATAAACAAGTTACATGGATCTGAAGTGGCATGTGATGCCAACCAATTCCCAACTGAGAACACGATAAAATGAGGAGGATGTACAGCAAAGGATTTTGCTAGATTGGTCATATAGATTAAAAGGAAAAACCAAGTCAGGATCATTTTGCAGTTGTAAGCAGCAGAATCAAATCAAGAGAATAAATTTCAGCAACCAGTACAAGAGTATGGGCATCGAGGGAGTACCATATGCAATTCTACCGAATAAACACTACTGAATAAACAGTCTTTCGTTTCTAATCAAATTCTTCAATGCTTAAAAAGACAGCAAGAATCTAAAGGAAACGAATTGTATATAACCTGAAATGCAACACCAGTTCATTAGCATTCATCTGAGAGGCTAGGAGCCTATAACATGTCTGGAAACAACAAAAGAGAATGGTTGAGATGTTTGGTTCCAGACCTAAAAGAGCATTGTTCATCAAGTTTCAGCTAGCTTATGTTTCTCACAGGAAACAATTGGGTAGTAGTTCTGTACATTACGGATTAAAAAGGATGCTCAAACATGCACTACCTGCCAATTCAATCTACCAAAATTACAGGATTAGAAATAATTGATGAAGGATCAATCTCCCAATAGCTTCTCGGGCACTTACCTTTTTCTCCAGTATGTTTGAAAGCAGAACACTGATGTGAAAATCTACAAAACTCGGTTCGTGGTATATCCAGAACCCCAGTTTTTGATCTTTGGATTCTTGGAGCCCAGTAAAAATATTTATTTCTACCAGGAGATTCACTTACTCTAGCAGGAATCAAAACTACAGCTTTCACACTGCATTCATTATCTTCCAGCACCTCAACAATGTCAGATCCACCAACGCTCTGGTCTGAACATGTAGACTCGGAATTCCAGTTCTTATATAGTGCCCATATCTCGCCTTTTCTGGGGTGAATTTCATACTTGGAGTTCCCAATGGATTGAACTTTCAACAGATGAGAGAATTTAGCAGTAGAGAGCACCCTGGTTTCATCATTGTTAACTTTAAATATACCACAACAAATTGGCTGCCTTGCATCTCGTGGAGGTGTGCACGCTTCAAGCATTGCCACATGCAATCTGAAATTAGGGGTAGAATCAATCACCTTGATTTGACAATAATTCTTGGGCAGCCCACCATCATTGCTGTAAAGTGCCCATATTTGATCAAGCTGAAATTTATCCTGTGACTTTTCCCTCTCGAAATTATAGCACTCTACTTCTAGCTCTACAACTTTACGACCAGAAGATACAGCACTTATTATGAGACCAACTGAACCACCACCCTTCGCATACATCATATCATCAGGTTGACTCAACAAAGAACTTGATTTCCCACAGCTTACATCATTGTTGGCTGCAGTATTCTTTTGAGTATCCCCCTCAGTCATACCCTGACTAGCATTAACTTCACCATTTCTCTTACTTAAATCCCTTGGGGATCTTCTAGGTGCCAATGCATCTGCAGCAAGTTCACTCTTATACTGTTTCTCAGGGGTCTCAATCCTATCTTTAGCTGAAGATGAAATATTAATTCGTCCAGGATGAGCAATGTTGCCGGGACCTTTGACCTTCCTACCATTCCAGTTTCTTGCACACAGACCTGCAACAATTACAGGTGTGTCTGTTGGAGATTTTCCAGAGATTGAGCTCCCTATTTCTGGTCCACTCTCATGTTTATCGGGCATGCAAATCTTCTTGGAGCCCTTTGTGGGTTTCAGTTCACTTTTGGGAGATTGAGAACACAGATTAGCTGATTGATTATGCACATTTCCCTTTTCCAGCTTAGTATCACTGGGATTGCTGAGGTCATCAAGATTGCTAGGCAGAGAAGCAGGATCAAGTTCAAAAGAACCAGCAGGAACACCATCTCCTTCCTTGCCAGACATTCTAAATGAAGGAATCCGGTGTGAAAACTTGTAAAGCTCAGTTGGTGGAATGCAAAATTGGATGACCCTATCATGAGCAGCTCGCTGAAAAATGCTGACAAATCCTTTCACTTTTTGTAAATAAGCAACTCCAATGCCAAAGTTTTCATCAAAATCTGATAGGACCTCCACAAATTCAAATCTGTAAGGTGGTCTATGCTTTTCTGGTTCGGAACTCCATTTCATTTCCCAATCCTTGAAGAGTGCCCACGTTTCCCCCTTTTGAGGATATATAAAGTAACTGCCTCTGCTATTTCCATTCATAAAGCACATCTGATGAGAGAACAAAGCGCGATCTGCAGTTCTTTGAGAGTCCCCACTTTCAAACTTACCACATGCAACAGGCAAATCCTTGTCTGACCACTCTTTCTCATGTGTGAAATCTGAGCTGGCCTCCAGCCAAGTTATCAGTAGCTTGAAACCAGGTGAGAGAACTTTCTTGATCCGAGCATAGAATCTTGGCATGCCATCTGTATCATCATAAATAGCCCACATTTGATTAACAGCAAAACAGTTTTCAGCCTTGTCATTCTCAAAATTACTGAAATCTGGATCAGGGATTTCTAATGTCTCTGGTATTACCGCTTCATTTGAAACCACGTTTGGCTCGCCATCAACTTTGGGTTTTCCATCTTTATTATCTGATAGTGCATCAGCTTTCTCCACTGTGGATGCTTCCTCCCTCTTCATGAGCACATCAGTTTTGCTTTTCTTATTTGACAAGCTTTCTTCCAGAGACGAACTTGACATTTGCTTGCCCCCCTTCTTATTTCTATCCACTGCAGCAGCATCCACACCAGCTGAAGTATGCTCCTTATGTACCCTGCCATCCCTGACTGCTTCTTTAATCTCCTCTTCAATGACACTGGACAATCCATTGACCCTCTGTCTTTTTGACTGGGATACAACAAAATCATCATCATCAATTAAATTTTCCTTGTACGAAACATTTTGCTTTTGCCTTGAAGATCTCCTACGTTGATTGCCTCCACAGGATCCTGAATTCTGTCCAGAAATACTACTATTTTCTTGAACAACCGCATCCTCATCACTGTCATCACCACTTCCTGTCTCAAAACTCTCACTAGATTCCACTCGAGACTGCTTTCCTCTCTTCCTGCTTGCACCTTTTGAAGTTCCCAATTCTTTCGAAGCACTGCCATTTTTTAAGTTATTTCCTGCTTTCACCTCACTCGGTTTAGAACTCCCACCAATGTTGACTGGTCTAAACTTGTCTGAAAAACTAGCACCAGAAGGCTTTCCACTGTTTCTTGGTGGAACAACTTTAGAGGGCCCCTGATTTGGAACTCCATTCTGATTGCGGAATTGACTCCAGGGTGATCCATTAAGCACTCCATGAATATCCAAATTGATTGCAATGAAAGAATTCTGGCAACTTTGACAGCGCAAAGTTTTGTTTTGAAGTTCTCTGTAGTACTGGTACCTCATATTACAGGAGGTGCAGCATGTCCAGAATGTTGGTCGCTGTGGCTGGTATGGATGCGCACTCATGTACTGCGAACTAGGCGCGCTAGAAAATTTGTTTGCCTCATGCTGCTTCTTGGCAATGGAGTTCTGATTAGACTGATGGGATGTCGGCTTTGGTGCAGCAGGTCTCACTGAACCTCTACATTTCATATCAAACAAAGAACGCTTGGCTGGGTCTGTAAGCACCCTATTTGCTTCACCAATCAGTTTGAAAGCCGCCTCTGCACCACAAAACTTGTTCTTGTCTGGATGAAGTGAGAGCGCAAACTTTCTGTATTGCTTCTTGATAACTGCCTCATCAGAAAAGCGTTCAATTTGGAGAATTCCATACCAATCCATTTCTGACCCATATAGTTTATTTTGTGCAGAACAATGAACCTCACAGACCGCCAACATTTGGGAAATATTCTCAAGATCAGGGTACAGTTGCAGTGCCTTCAATGCAATTTTCTTTGCTCCTTCAAAGTCACCGTTTTGCATCTTCCTCTCTGCAATATTTTTTGCTCTGATGGCCTCATCTTTGTTACAGTCCATGCTTGGTTGAAATCCAAGACCAACAAATCAGATGCACTTTCTAATGCCACACACAGAAAAACTAGGCAACCACTTTTGCCCTGTCTTTCCAACCTCCAACTATCATCCAAAATCTTCAAGCTGCATTTATACAAACCAGGCATATTCAGTCCAAATTTCCCACAAAATCCACGTCCACTAACAGCAAATAACATGTTTACTGACAACAAAGAATGATAAGTGATTTACCATTTGAATAACCACCAAAATGCTCTTCGAAATAGCAATCACGCTTAAACAGAGAGCACTGGTCTTTCACCGCCAAAGCACCAGAACCCCCCCACTAGTAAAAGCAGCAATTTAACTGACCCCAGAAGCTTAGACAGTGGTAACCTGAAACCCACATCCAGGTGTCACAAAATAAATCAGGAAAAAATGCCAAATCCAATAAAAAAAAAGGCAGCAGAATCCATCTCAAGGCCTTCTAAACAGTAAATTTAAACACGCGCGCACGCTCACACAAAGAGAGAAAAACCCATCGCCACATTTCAGATATACCAGACATACATTTCTCTTCGATCTAGACTTAGGAATCTTAAGACTCTATTGCCCACAAACTAGAAATACAAATTCAAAAGTGTTAAAGACTTGATTATCAGCTAAGAAAAAATTTAAATGCAACACAAAAACATAGGCCAACAAGCTTATTTTGCCAAACAAACCCTAAATCTATCATTTAAAACCCTAAAAACAGTCATTTCATGATCAAAAATAATAGTATAGACAGATTTAACGCCAAACCGATAAATATTTAGCTCTCAAAACCATCAAAATCACACCAAAGCAACAAAACTCAGCTTTGTAAAAACAAATGATCCACATGAGCACTTACATCACAATCCAAAACCCAGACATGCAAAAAAACCCAAAAAAACCAAAAAACAGATTTCAAAACCAGCCAAAACCCTAGCAAGATAGCACAAAACACATTTACGTAAGAATTAGATAGATAGATAGATAGATAGATAGAGAGATGTTAGTAAGCAAATAGAAATCCTATAGAAATAATAATTATAAAAGAAACTTACTTAAATGGGTTTGTGTTTTGACTTTTGTTTTTTTACAACTAGAGGGTGGAAACTCTTGGGGGGAGAAGGGAAGAGAGGGAGAGGAATGAGCTAAAGGCCCCTCTCCTTGTGTGAAATTGTTTTTTAATCCCCAATAATGTCCTGTATTTTACAGTCTTAGCACAATTTATTAGGGTCACTTTTGTGCCATTTATTAGGGAATGGAATTATCTAGAATGTGCTTGAAGAGGTAAGATCCTAGGCAGTGGTGTGGACCTAAGGTTTGATTTCCCCATTTTTAAATGGATTTTTGCTCATGATTTTAAAAATTAGTTTATGACTTGATTTAAAAATTGGTAAATTAGTTTATGATCTTGGTTTTATCGTTTTAGGGGAATAAAAGTATTATTTCACCGTGTAAAAAAATATTAAAAAATAAATAAACAAAGTCTCTCAGTCCAAAAATATGCAATTATCATCAAGTCCCTCAGTCCAATGGCTTTATTTTATCTTTTTCGTAGGATAAATTCATTATTTTACTGTGACAAAAAGAAAAAAAATCAGCAAATCGAATGGACTGATCAAAATGAACTGACTCGAAAATTGAGCATAACAGTAACCGTCCATAGTGTTTTCTCTCTTCGTGAACAGTGCATCGGGCCGTGATTTGTTTTAGTTGTATACATAATTATTCAAATAGTCACTCCTAAATCTTATTTTTTTTTTCCAATTCCAATTTTAAGTTATAAAATAGACTTTAATTAGAAATTTTAGCAAAATACATGGTTAATGCTTTTACTAAACAACTATATTTGAAAAAAAACCATATAATATTTGATTAATTGATATTTTTCTTAGGTCCACTACACAAAGTCAATAAATTATAATCAATCGTCTCATCAACAATTCTAATCAATAAAAGTAAAAAAATAGATTCAAAATTAATGTTTATGTTTTCAATTAATGAGAATTAAATAATCAGAATAAATAAAGAAACAAAATATATTAGATGTGTATTCCTTTTCCAAGATATAACCTACCAAATATATTTGACATGTATACCTGATTTAAATAAATACAGAAACAAAATAAATTATTAACTATAGATACTTTTTTTTCCAATTAAATTAAGAAATATATAGTATCTTAATCTCCAATTAAATATTTCCACGTGTTCTGAATATTTAGAATTGGATCATTAATTGAATTTAATTATACATTATTTGAATTTGATTTTTTCTAATTATTATTCTACATAACTTTTCACTTCTTGCTAGTTATATTGCTTCTATAATCGTGTCTAATTTACCAACTTAACCCTCACCTCATCATCCTTCAAGTAGGTTATGCAACTTGAATTTTATATTTGTCTTCCTTTTGAAATGAAATTATAAAAATAAACGAATAAAGCAAGTGGAAAATAAAATGAAATAAATACAGCACCATAAAAAGAGTTATTTTCTAATCCATTTTTCTCCAGTGTAATCCCTGTTAACGCGTCAGAGATGAGTTGCTTTGGCGATGCAGCAGGAAAAATGAAGCAGAAGGAGATTAAACAGCATGCGGGGAGGGGGGAAAGCAAGCAAAACAGGAGTGGGATCTGAGGTATTTGTCAGCCTGATCTTGCTGGGCAAACACCATGTGAACTTTTCGAACAGTACAGATTCTTGGTTGATGAACATCTCTATCCCATAAACAACTGTGCTTCTAGCTTCATATAACGATGGAATATGATAACTTGGGGAGGGGGATATCATCTGTTCTTGGATCCATTCTCTAGATGAAAATCTTTTGTTCTAAGAAGCTGTGTAGGGTTGGAGAAACGAAGACGAAATATAAAATAAATCTATTTATAAGATCTATTTTTCTCCATCTTTTATGTCTCGAGAAAAGAATCACATTCTCTTTTCCGCCATCTTTACTAGCAACTTGCACAAGTGATAAACTTTTCATCTGAACAATGATTCCAAAAGCAAGATCAGAGAAAGGGAAATCTAAGGTCACCAGAAGTAAATTTCCTCGCATACATGAATACAAATTGGACATCAGCAACGCGGAAATTATAGCACAAGCAACTCAAAGATAGACTGTGGTACAGAAAGCGACTGTGCATGGCAGGTATTGGGTTAGGTGTGTGTAACAGGAAGATCGACACGAATTTCCTACATCTCTCTCACTTTCCTCCTCCTCATCCTCCTCACAGGTTACATTGTTTTTCAATGTGTTTCAGGTTTCAGGTTGGTCAATTCCCGGGCCGACCCGCTGATATGGTTGTGTTTTACAGCTATGATTCAATGTCATTTGATATGTTTATATGCTTGCATTATGGCCGTGTTTCCTTTTGTTGATGCGTCTTTTGGTGGATAGATGGCGTCGAAGACTAGGCAATAATGTCTCAAACATGCTGCAAAATGATGGGCCTGGGTCTGCACTCTCGTTTGGATTTGCAGCGAAAACAGAGGTTTTCCAGGAGCTGATACAGTACCTGCCTCAAGTGCTCCATGAGCAAGGCAGCTGCCGATCCTGTATTCTTGTAAAAAGATCGGCAATGGCCTCAACAGATGGAGTATTGTGAAAATTGTGAGATGAAACAATGACTTTGAATTTATCAGGTTTCTTTCCATCTATGGAATCGTTGAACTTCTGAGCCACCTGCAGAACAATTAAAGCTAGGAGGTTCTTGACTTTCAAAAAGCAGTATCAGATGGTATTTTCCAATAATGGAAACATTCTGCTCTGGAAACCGGAGTTTATTTGACAAAATGGATACCTCAAGCTCAACATCAATATAGTTACTTTCCTGCCGCTTGGTTTCATCACCCTCATACTGATCACCTTCCCGAATTGATCTACTTGATTGATCACAAATATCTTTCAAACTGAACGAAACTATCAGGAAAACTAGTCGACCAGTTCAAATAAATTGGTAGAACAATTGATTGGGATTTCTGAATCTGATCCGCTAGTCTTCCAAAACTATAAATCCTCAACATGTTATTCAAAGACTCATAACCTCAGCCCTCGTATCAGTTCATGTTAAAGCCAAACCAACATCCTAAAATATCAATTAAACATCTTAAATAATCTAATTATCAAATCGACATGGTAAAATCCAAAAACATTTCTCGAATCCGTAAACTATCATAATCATCGCCGACAAGCTTATTGTGAATCAATTTAACCCACATGTTATTATCCTGTATTTATCCATTCAAAAGCTACTGAAGATATTATGTTTAATCACCATTTGAAAATAACATAAAAGCAAGTCATAATTCTTTCTTGTTCCTTCAAACCCTATGTAGTTGAATTCTTTGATGTATTTGGGAGAAAAGTTATGGCCAGGGAAAAGAGAAGAAGGAGAAATAAATTCTCTGGCAAAAACTCTCTTTAAGATTTCATAGGTTAGGTTGGTTTAGGCTATACTTGAGTTTGAGTTTGATGGGACAAAACGCCTACAATGCCGCAGATTAAGAACAGGGAATTTAAGAAAAGATCCAAACGCATACTAAGAATATTCGTACAACCTTATTAAACATGACAGAAACCATTTGACAAGCTTGTTCTTGCCATTAGCTACCTTCCATATTCAAGTATTTTTTATGCTCTGAGAATGCCGCAGATTCCATGGACTCGAGTCCTGGGGTATTCATAACGGTTTCCGGTTCAATGAACTCATTCATAAACACAAACCGTGGATCTTTTAAACCTATAATATTCAACCTTTTCTGTTCTCTTAATGGTTTTCCAAAGACAGTTTTATGTCCCAGAACACCAACATTTGGTTTCAGCCTTGAAAATGGAAGCCAGGATTCACTGCAGGGCAGTGGATTGATACTTTTAATGTCATTACATAAGAATCAAGTAACCAGAAGGTGAAGATAAAACTAGTTTTAGAAAATCTGCCAGCTTTTATTTATAAATCGATATTCGCAATTAAATGATAGTCTGAGATTACACATCAGAGAATTCTTCATATGGTGCAACATATCAGAATTTGTCTAAAACAATCTTCCGCATGAAGTCCTTCGGAGCTGTAAGCAGAGAGGGACAAAAATGAGGTCATTTCAATCATAGATGAGAGTACAGAAACTATATTATTATACACTACAAGGTTTTCTATGCAATGAACGAGCTTGGAGGAAGAACGACTCTGACGGGCTTTACATCTATGGTGGATATAAAAATGTACAAGATCATCAAGGATCGAAGTTGGCCACTTCAGTTAATCAGGATTGCAGAGCTTTTTTTGATAGAGAAGTTCTTGCCATTTCAATATTTCAAGTTTGTGAGTAAAGCTTGTCGACTAGAGTATAAATCTGGTTCAAATCCAAGTTTTCATCACAGTAGTAGGATGATATAGAAGGCGTGAAGTTCTTCAAATGCTAGCAAGTATTATCCGCGCTCAGTGCAGTAGCCAGTAGGCCTCGGGAAGGTATATAAATGAGATAAAATGACGAAATACAAGGGATGATTACGAAAGTGATAGCAAGGAGAAATAGATGAGATACCTTCTGTCCCAGTGAAGAGGTTGAACTGTCCGATGGCCTGTCTGAGGAACATCTCAACTCCACTCACTGTAATTGCTCCAGCAGCATCAGCATCTTTTAATAGTCTGGTTTTTCTAGGTGTGTAAACAGCATCGAATACCAGATGATAGTTCCCCAAGGTTTCCTTAAACAAACAAATACAAGGTTTTAATAATGAAAACCAACATGAAATTCTGTTTTCGTAATGAAGTGGAGAGAATATGAAGGAGGAGAGAACCTCGGCAGCAGGAATTCGCTCTGTACTAGGATGCATTCCGATCGGTGTTGCATTTGCAAGGATTGCCCCATTCTCAGGCTGGAAATGTGCTAGACTTTCAAAATGTCGAGCTTCACCAGAAACAGCTCGAGCAAGACACTTTGCTCTCTCTTTATGAAAAAACACGAGAAAGAGATCATGAACGTTTTAGAGGCTCATGAATTTTTTATGTTACCAGTTCATAAGGAATCAATCATCATACTGCTTCAAGGAAAAAGAAGAAAATAATAGTGGATCTACCGAGATCGATGTCGAAAATTATTAAACGGGCTCCTCTACTTCTAGCACCAACAGCAATTGCTCGTCCAGCTCCTCCAGCACCAACCACCACAAACTGTTTCCCAGCCAGTGGAGAATTCAAGGATCTGCCATTGACGTATTTCTGATCTGAAATATCCACATGAACAAAGTGCTTACAGACACTTCCAAAACGTACACAACATTCTAAAGATAGGAAGTAATGTCAGTACCTCTCAAAGCATCCTCAATTGCAGTTATTGAACCCTCACAGTCTGTATTATAACCTATCAGTTTCCCATCACCAGGCCTCCTTATGATGGTGTTAACAGCTCCTATAGACTGACAGGCACAAAATGTTGATCACATAGCAATATAATCAAGAACTGTAACATCAAGTATAAAAAACTACAACTGATCACTGTTGTCATCAGGATGAAAAATTTATAAGATGGTCATAACATACAGCTTCTGTGAAAAAATACCTGTGAAATTACAAAACATCTAAAATGGAAGTTTAAATCACCTTAGCCAATGGATGGACTTCATCACAGAACTGCACGACAGCTTCCTTGTATGGAAAACCAACACTGCAGCTCAAAAAATGAGCGAAATGAGAAACTAAAATCATTATGTGATTCCCAAATTTAAACAACATTGAACTCAAAAGCTTAAATGAACTCAGATAATAAGATCTGAGATTTGAACTAGTAATTATATTAAAATTTTAATATCATGTCAAATAATCATCTCAATTCAAAAATTTAAGCTGTTTGATAAAACTTTATAATACGAAACCAAATGTAGCATAGACGGCATTTCGAAATTTCTAGCAACCCTCCTTCCAATTTTATGCAAAATGAATTGAACCGAGAAAAAAATAAGTTCTTCACATGCATGTGATGTCAAATTAAGCATGGGGACATGGATCCTTTATTAAAATATTAAGATTGCTGATTTTTAACTTCAAAATGGACTACAAAATTGTATGTGCCATACCTATAACCAGCAAAGTCAGGGCTTGCGTAGACATCAAAGAACTTCTTCAGATCATCGACAAACATGGGGACATAGATCCCATTAAAGTTCGCATGTCTCAAGGTAGGGTTATGCAACATAGGGCCTTTGCTGTGGCTAACTGGTTTTGAAACAAGACCGAAAACTTTAGTATCTGAGTTAATACAGTCAACCTTGTAGACTTCTTTAAGGCTGTCTAATGTAGGTAAACCAGGAATTGAATTTCCTTCCATGGATCCATAGACTAAAGCACCACCGAATTTGGGGCACAATAACTGGCTCATGAGGCCTCTCTCCCCAACAGAGTATGCAACTGCTGGCACCTGCAGGTTACAGAAAAAGCTGAAACTGTATCACGCAAGAAAGTCCGATTCAAAGAATCTATCTTGATCCCAAAGTCACGACCAAAACCTTATGTTATGAAGATTTCATCTCATTTCTAGTCTCCACCAACTTTATTTTCTATTTTGGATTCTCTTTTCCAACCCAATTTCAAATTATAACTTGTTCTTTCCCAAGAAATCTGATCTCTGTGTGCATGCATACAAATTAAACATGCTGTAATTTGATTCACACCACATCTAACTGGTTTATTTTCATCCACTCTGATATTTTGTCATTTCTGTACACCTTAAAGGCATTAAAGTTTTTAGCATGATGTCTCATACCTCGCATTGCGAAAGCAAATAAAAAATCCTTTCCATTTCTGTAATATCATCTGCATTGGAAACAACTTTAATGATATCTGCTCCAGTAGCTTGCATGCTTGCAACAAGATGCCTGAGCTTTTCTTTCGATGGGGTCGCACCATTCAAGTAAGATGATACAATGACTTTCCCGCCATTCCGATGCTTGTTTTTCAGTTCCCCTATCAGCTCAGAGGCAACCTGGGTGACATGGGATGCAAGTCAAATACGTGCCAGAACTCCACAGAATGCTAACTGTGATATTACTACTCATGCAAGACACAGGCATAAACAATCAACACACAATTCACAAACTTCTACTTTTCTGATAGAACTTCACACACTTTTTGCAGTTTTCTACCCTATTCAATCCCCAAAAAGAACTTCATAAACTACCTTGAGCTCAAAATCAACATAATCAGCTCCCAGATCATGTGCCAAACGAAGTGCTTCCAACCTTTGGTGCTCATCCCCTTCGTACTGCCCACCTTCCCACTTTGGCCTGGTACAATTATGCTATAATTAACATAAAAGAAATTGATTTTTTTTTTTTAATATTTCATTAAAGCCTGCGTCTAGTACGATATAAACATATAATTCATGCACGCATATCAGGCTTCTAAATTCCGAAGTTATAAGACTTTTCTATGATCTAACCCTATCGTGGGTTGGTTCGAAAGTGAAGGAATCTAAGGCTGTCACCAACCCACCAGGCACAAGCACCGGAGTATCAGCTCCACTTGCGAGCCTTGCATTTGGGTCCCCATTGTAGACCACAGTACTAATATGGGTGGCCACGATGCAGTGAAGGATTCGCATAGATTTAGAAGGTAGTGTTTCTTATTCCAAGAACAGTTTTTTTTCCAAGTATTTTTATCCATGAATATATTAAAATAATATTTTATTTTTAATAATAGTATATTAAAAAAATCATAATTATAAAAACAATTAGTAAAAAAAATAAAATTTTATAAAACACATGTCCGGTTGTATTGTCAAACACGTAAATATGAGCACTCATAACTATCTTTGTTTTCTCCACTTGTCATGTATTTTCAATATTTTTTATTTTTTTATTTAAAGTTATTTTTTATATATAATTTTTAATTATATTTTTTTAAAAAATAAAAAAATACTCCTAAAATAGAGGAAGACTAGAAAATTAAAAAAGAGAACTAAATTACATTTTTGCCATTATCAAATGTTTCACTCCTACTTGTATAGTATAGGATTTTCCCAACCTTATTTTATTTTATTTTTTCTTACTCCCCCCTCTATAATCAAAAAACAAATTTTAAAAATAAAATTGGGTCTTTTTGAAATCTAGAAGGATACAATTAGAAAATGTTAAAAATACAAGGATAGAAGTGGAACATTCATTGTCTACTTTCACCCCAAAATATGGGAAGAGGGGAACTCCATAAAGCAAACTGGGTCAAGCAGACCCCACATATGGGATTTTTCTCCCAGTCTCGAGGATTAAATGTTTAGTTTCGATGAAATTATTTTTAAAAATATTTTTATTTAGAAATATATTAAAATTATATTTTTTTATTTTTAAAAAAATTATTTTGAAATTAACATATAAAAATATTTAAAAAGATTATTTTTTTTTAATTTAAAATAAAAAATAAAAATATTTTTTTAAATACTTTTAAAATAGAATACCAAACAAAACTTAAGTTTCAGTCCTTGCCCACGTACAGTCAGACGAACTTTTTGTGGGAGACGTATTCCATTCAAACCCTTCCCCCTCTCTTCTATCACTCTATCGAGCTCTCTTCGAACCTTGAGAATTCCAGAACTGATCATATGGGATTGGAAAAAGAAAAAGTTACCTGTAGACAATGATCACCGGCAACGGCTTGTTTCTGATGATGGTTTCCAGGTCTTGGCCGGGCTGGAACTTGTCAATGCAGTCCAGCCTGACCTCCACAACATCAGCACCTTGAGCCTTCGCACTCTGCATGTCGATCACCATTTGCTCAACAGATTGATCCATTAATGGAGCACAAACCATCGCAGAATTTTTAAAGGCTCCAGCAGCACTCCCCATTTCACCAAAAAGATGAAGAATTGCTGTGTGTGTTGCAGGGTATGATATAAAAGGCAGGATCGACACTTTCGTGGATTCTAAGTTTCAGAAAATCCAAACAAAAAAGGAGTAAATTAAGATCATACACAAGAACCCAGATAGAAAAGAAGAACTGATTAAAGAAGATGATCAAAATGAAGAGAAGATAATAAAGACCCAGCAATCCAAATAGAACAAGCAATGCTTTGTTTCTCTCTCTAGGGCATATACATATAGCCAAGAGATTAGCAGATAAGGTTTGGTGAGGTTTGCCACGGCCTCCACTTGAAGCAAGCTCTAAAACATGGCAGCCTGGATAGAATAAAATGAAATAATGGAAGTCCTTTTTTATTAAATTATGATTGTCGGGTCTTTCTTAGATTAATTGCTTTAATGGTGAGAGCTTGGTTAGGTGTAGTTTGAGCGTGTCAATCAAAATAGACACAAAAGTCCAAGGAAGACGATGGTTGTATGTCTTTTGCTTCTTGCTAGCCACCAACAGATTCTGCCTCCATGTAAGCCTGGCCAGTTAGGTTTTTTCTTTCTCTCGACAAAACCAAAAAAAATTAGGTTTGGTTCTCAGTGGGTTTGTGGTAGGTGAGGGAGGGGTGGTTCGATGCTCATCATAACATTCTTTTACTTATTTAATACTTTATTTTAAAAATATCTTTAAAATAATAAATAATATGCTGTGCTGATGGTAAAAAATCATTTTAATATAATTTTAAATAAAAAATATTCTTAAAAATAATATCAATTACACAGTGTGTATTGGTGATGATCGTGCAGAAGTTATATATATATATGGAAGACCAAGTCTTGCCAATTTGTAGTTCTTTTTTACTGCGTCTTACTTCCTAAAAAGATGATGGTGTTTTATGGATTCATGTATGGTTATGATTTTGCGTCAGAGGAGGTGGTTTTTTTTAATTCAATATTATAAAAATACAGAAAATATATGAGCTATCATAGCATAATTTTAAAGTAGAACAATTCGTTATTTCGTAGGTATTTTTTTAATTAATTGTTCGTATTTTATTAATATTATCAAGAGTAGAAAATAGATAATTAATTTCCAAGTGTGCGTGTGTGTCTATACATACATACATACATACATACATACATACATACATACATACATACATATACATATATATATATATATATATATATATATATATATATATATATCATGAAATAAATGCTATAAAATTAAGAATTTTGACTTATTAGTGTCTTGAGTTTTGATATTTCTTTTGGGGAACAAATCAATTTCGTATAAAAATAGCTGCAATTGATTTAGAAAATATTTTTTATTTATAAATATATTAAAATAATGATTTTTTTATTGCATGAAGGAGGTGTATCCACGTCATGCTTAGTTGGGTCCATGTGTGAGAATTTTTTAGGGTAATTTAGCCCACCATCTAATATTATTAAAAGATATCACTTGATTGTGATTTAATAATTTTACTTTATAACAATCAAAATAAAATCTCATTCCATAATTATCATTTTGATATTAAATGTGAAAAAATTAACATATAAATATAATTTATTAACTTAATTATTTGAATAAATCAAATGGTTTTTGAAAAACACATTGGCTGGTCAATAATTTAAAATAATGAATCAATTTCATGTAATAAATTGTGTATGTATTTGTGGTGGAATGAACTGTGGGGGTTGGTGGCAGAGAGATTGAGGTTGCTGACATATCAAATCGGCTGGGCTTGTTTTTCGGTTGAGTCAGCCAGGTAGTGGAGCAGCCGTTCTCGCGCTGTGATGAATGATATGCTGCCATCGTTTTCATGCTGGTCAAGAAGTCAGCGGCTTCGTACCAGGGTGTTTTTTCCTAGTCAACTCGCATGCTAATTTTGTAATTCTCAATTTGTTTATTCAATGCAAGATTTTTGTATAAACAGAAGCTCATCCAAGAACATTATAAGCTCATAAAATTATACAATTTCTCTTAAAAATAAAAAAAATATTTTTAAAAATAACCTCGTCTACCAATGCAAACATGAGCTGAATTCTATGAGCTCGTCCTAGAAGACGAGCTCAACTTCTAGCTCGTCTACAGAAGGTATGAGTTTACTCAGAAACTCTCAGTCATCATCCATGACTTTTACTGTTTCTCCTAAAAAATTAACATGAAAAGGGTGATTTTTCTGGGCCTTTCCACCTCTGTTCTTCCTTTTTGATCACGTTCAGGATTCTTTGCTCAGTATTTCGCTTTTCCCCCGTCGACAATCGATGGTTCTGTCAATCTGTTAAGAAAATTGATTACATAAAACAGTTAGTTGTCTGACCTCTATGTGTGTGAAAGAGATGGCTCTTGATGTGAGAATAATTTGGAAGCGACTCAGAGGCTTTTAGAGGCTGAAGATCTTTACTTTCTAGCAGCCCAGAATCCATACTCCAAGTGACTTGGTTTTTTCAATGTTCCAAGGAAAAAAAAAAGATGGATTCCCGTATCATGTGTTTGTCGATTCACTCGACTGTTACCTCATATTCCTACTCGTAATCTTAATTTTTCTGGGAATATTAACAGGATGAAGCAGTTGAGTTGAGACGAAGCCATCTTTTGGCATGAAAACAGGGATTGCTTGTTATGGCCACTGCCAAGTTTAACATTCTGACAACTTCTTTTAGTCTGAAACAATATTTTAATCTAGTTGGCTACGACCAACATTTTAGTTTAGTCACATTTAATAGCAAAACCCTTCTTGTCAGTCACAATGTTGAAAAGCTATAAGAAAAAAAAAAAAAAAATTCTGTGAAATCGCCCTTTAATGTGGTTCAAACTTGGAGCAGATATACTGCTCTTTCAACGTCTGAAGGCTTCAATTGGACAGGTGGTATTTAGCCATGCACCTCCCTGATTCCTTCATTTCAAAATTCCCAATTCCCCAAGCTTGATCATTTCCTCCATGAAATCCATTTTCTTCCATGTCTGACTCCCTACACAACTGTGATTCTAACCAGTCTTGCATTGTCAATGCAATGGCCTCCTGTTAAGACTCAAGACAACACTCTTTTTAAGCAAGAAATGAAATGAGCACTAACAGCATAAATCAGAGTCTCAGACTATACCAGTAGTTCTGTAGATCAAAACAAACTAAAGTACTTCAACTGATGGAGCTTGACTTCTGCAAAGAAGAACTGGAATCTCAATGCATTCAGACGATTACGACTAAGCTGGTTGATGGATGAATTACTGACACTACAACTGCTGTGCTCAAACATGAATTAGTGTCTTAAAGTATTCATAAGCATGAAACTTTAAATAACCACTATTTTTCTGCAGCAAATCACAGAGCATTTTTGATCTTCCGTCATGTAGATTATAGGAAATTGCTCTACCATCCGCAACAAACACAATCGTCGACTCATCTTCCTTTTCAGCCCGGATAAGGCTCAAGACTGACAACGGCCATCGATTGGCTAACTTTCTTCTCATAGAATGAAGATCCAGGTGATACTTTATAAACCATCCTGAATAATCCGCTTTCAGCTCCCAAATATCAAATCCTAAGGCTAAACAGTTGATGCCAACGCCCATATGCAAATGGCCTCGAGAACCACCAAAGTACGTGATGTCTAGTTGACCTCTCGGAGGCATTGGCAACATATTCACGCTCTCACTAGAAACATCAAAATATCGCGAGTTCTCTTCAAGACTGCACCAGTGAATAGCATCATTACAAAAAACCCATTCATGAATCTTCAAAGAAGGTGGATTTACAAAAGGAATTTGATTTAAACCCCAGGACTCGGTCTCCGACGAATATACATCAATTTCATATCCACCTGAAATAACATGGTAGAAACAAACAACCTTGTAGTTGAATGATTTTAGAGGATCAAAAGCCAAACAAAGAACAGGAGGAAGAAGAAGCTCGTCAAACTTGTGAACAGGGTGAGAAATCCTTTTGAAATGATTAGTGGTGGGATTACAAATAAAAAACCAGTACCCCAAATCAGTCGAGTCTAAACAGGTGGAAGAGCAGAGAAGCAACCCATTACAAGACTGATCAATACAGAATCCAGGAATATTTAGATAGTCCAAGAAGGGCATCGTGACTGGCAAAGGCTCATTTTTTAAAGGGACAATTAGCTGGGGACTAGAAGCCAAGTAATTGACCAGGAAGAGAGCGGAGGGTGCTGTTGGTGGTTGGTGGTTAGTATGAGAGGCACAAAATTTAGGGTCTGAAATTAATGAAAGCCATTGCTTTGACACGCATTTGAACTTAAGGAGTGGTTTTGCAGGTACACGGATCAAGATCTGAGTAACGAGGTCTAGGTTATTCCCTATCACTTCTGCTGCTGAAGAAGGCACAGAGCGAGATTGCTTAACCTTGCTGTCACGCATCATGATGGATGGATAGCTAAATCCAGATAACAAAACTAAACGCTGATTGATTGATGGGTTTTGATTTTCAAAGAAAGTTACGGTTCTACACAATCTAAAGCATCACAATCAGCATTGAAATTTACTGACAGCTACAGAAATGAGAAACCAAACAAGTTATACTTAGCCATGAACAGTGAAGATTTGAAGATGCCAGCTCAAGCAGCTGCTTCAATTCCTCCATGGAAGAATGGTGTGCTCTGCTCCTTTTCACTGTCGTATCGTTGTTCTCTTTGGGCGTTGACTTAAACAAGGACTACTTCATCGTCTTGTCTTTTCTACACGTACCTTTTTTTCGTCGGTGCATGTCGTTTTGTCATGTTTCAGCCCTTTAACAAGGAGGCGGAGAATCAGGATGGGCTAGAAGCCTAGAGCCCAGAACAAATCTAGGCTTCATCTGGCCCAATAACAATGAATTTAGGGACAGCAGGCTTGGACTAGCCTGCTTTGAAAGATAAGCCCCGGAAACCGGTAATAATAGCCATGTATCCAAGAATCCTTCACCATTTACTCCTCCTATTGTCCTTGTCCGAAGATCGGATTTAGGAATTAATCTGAACAAAAAGCTTGGAAAATTAGATTATTTTATGCGTTATTGAATCAGCTTGATTCAATAATTTATATTCGAACTTTTTTTTTAATTATTTTTGAAGTTAATCATCAATCGGTCAACAAAATCACTAAAAACTTGACCGAATCAAATGAATTTTACTAGTAAATATCATTTATTTCCAACTTAAAAACCATTTTAGATCAAACTCCGAATCAATTTGCCAGACCGAGACACATTGAATAACTCTGGAACAGATTCTCTGGATCGATTTGCCAAACCTAAACATACTGAATAACTATGTATCTAGTTTCTTATCCTCGGAATTTTCCTCTCCGCCATAGAACATAATGTTTTTTTTTTTAATGCAAGTGTTTTTGTCTGTAAAATGGGATTACGAGGTCAAACTAAATTTGGAGGGAGAAGAGTCAAAAGATGACACAGGAATAAATGCTGTCTGAAAACTATCAGAAAACCTTAATTGCTGCTTTGGGTTTTGTTTGTTTCCTAATAAATTATAAATGTCGTGGTAGCGATTCGGACTCCTACCCTACTTTCTTTTCTTTAAATGACCAGCTAATTTTATGTTTACTATAATTAATTTTTGAGTCCACTAAATATCTTGAAAATTCAATAAATAAATAAGATATTGCAGGGATTATAAATACACAAAGAGAACTTGAACCCTAGCGAGTCCCTTCCTCCTCCGCTGGGCCAAGTCCTCGGGTGCACTCCTACCCTACTTTGATTTCCCACTCTCTAGGCAGGAGTTCCACAGCTTTATTAACTGAGGCATAATCGACTGTCAACTTTGAGAGTTTGCTTCGTCAGATTTACAACCAGGGCTGAGTCGGATTCCAGTACTGTCCGATGTAAATTTTATCATGTTAAAGAATCTTCTGATACAAAAATTTAAATTATCATATTGCAGATTATAAATTTTTTTTTATAAAAAAACAAATACTTGTTATGTTGTCAAAGTTTATCATATTACATATTATATTCTGCTTGCTACCATGTAGTTATTGTCAAAGAATCAACTTGTATAAAAGTTTAAATTGTTAAGTAAGATTTCAGCAAATAATTTATATTATTTTGGGGTCTTACCCAACAACTTAAACTTTTAGATGAGATAATTCTTTAACATGATATCAGAGTTCTGTTAACCTAGCGGTCATGAGTTTGAATCTCATCAACCCATTCTATTTCATAAAAATCAAGTACATTGTAGTGTAAGTCTATACAAGTTTTAAATTAAAAAAAATTTCACTTGAAAGGGTATATTAAAAAATAATATAAATCATATTATAAAATTTTATCTAATAACTTAAATTTTAAAATAAAATAATTCTTTTATCAATTATTGCGGCTGCTATGTTTCTCATGTGATGCACCGCAAATCCCACAATAGCCCAGAAAAAAGTAGAAATTTGGAATGAATACATTAATTCTTGAAGGCCGTGAATCTATCAGAATCCTTTTCATTTTGCAATGTTGACATTGACTTCACTGCCCACTTGATATATAATAAGCAAATCAACGAGTTTGACAATGAATAGGAGATTAAGCAAATTATTTAATGTAAATTATAACTCAGTGCTTGTAGTTTAATTAATTAATTGTTTGATTCTTATAGTTTTAATAAACTACAAGGGCTAATTAAAAATGATTGATACATGCCTTTCTTTATTAGGTAGCCAGTATACAATATCAATGCAAATGGCGACATCATAATCCAAAAAATAAATAAATGATCTTGGTGACAAAGGTCAAACTAAATATAAAAAGTCAACACTGCATGCATAATTAAAATGTACAACACAAGTTGTTAATTGAATGACGGCTAAATGATAAGATTCATCATTTGTATTATGTATTTGTGGTGTAAACTCAATCTATAAATGTCAAGAAAGGCAATCACCGACAACCATCAACTAAAAAATAAAATCATCGACAATTATCGACTGTAGCCGCCAACCGATTTCACACATGCATATTATTTATATTCACATTTAAAAATCTGTTTTTTCAATCTTTTTATGTTGTGTATAAATAGAAAGCATAGTTAATGTGAATTAAGCGAGAAACAATAAAGAGGAACACTAGAGAGATAGGAGGGGGAAGTTTAACAATGTTTAAACTTAGATTGTTGTTGAAATAAAACAGTGTGTTTTATCATCTTTAAATATTTCAAAGCCACCACCAATAGCCTCTCCAACCAACAATTTTTTCATCGTCAGGATAAAAAAAAACTATACATGAAACTATAATCGAGAAATTTCGAAACTCTTAATCTAAAGAATGGCTTGTGAGGAAAAATAACTATACAAACTTAGTAGATATTCATTTTTGTATCATGGGGATTAATTTATTTTTATAACAAACTTTAAGTTAAGTTAAAGCATTAATTTTAGCAATGGACTCGTTGTATCTCATAGGGATTATAGCATAATCAATCCTTCTACTCGTTCCATTTAATCTTCTGCTCGAACAGTACCAGAACCAAGATTCAAGAGCTGCAGGATTGTGATAAGCAACCATCCATGGATGAAGGTTAATTACTTCTCCTTCCAAGCTATAATGTTTCATTTTGAATTAGATTTTTGTTTTTATCAAAATAATATTATTTAAGAAAAAAAAAGCTGACAAACTCAACACCGCTACCCACCATACCAAGTCTAAATGATTAGAACTTCAAGTTGATTTTTTATTTTCTTAAAAAAATGCTATATTTTTATTTTGTAATACATCGTCCACGCAAAATAATTATTCCAGAACACAATAAATGTGTTTTAAGTAATGTCCTGGGGACATTTCTTGGCATCACGCACCTGATGATGCCCTTAGGTTCCTAATATCTGACCTTCATTGGGGAAACTTAGAGGCTACATCAACTGGGGAATAAAATTATTTTATTATTAAGTTGAATAAAGTAATAATTGTTTCTTTTGCTTGCCTTATTTATTTTGTCAAGCAATCAATCAATTATTTTCTTTTACAACAAAAATACCCCATAATCGACAAAATAATCATGAAGAATGCAATTATGGCTCCCAGTATCACTTTAAACATCTTTCCCGTTTTTCTGCCTTGTGATCGAGTTGATTTAACGATAGTACCGTCTGTAGTAGTTGGTTGACATGACTTGCCGGAGACACACAGGTTTGGATTGCCTGATGCCCTGTAATTTTCGAGCACATTATATGAGTTAATCGTCAAAGTTAAAACAATATCCTCAAGATTACTGAGTCATAAGAGATTAATTTCAATATAAACTGCGGTTGCATAGGTACTTACACTAATTTCAACCTCTTATTGCTTGATAATGAAGGAGGTAATGGTCCTCTGAAGGAATTGTCTGCCAAATTTCTAGATTGAGGAAAAAAGAAAAGGAAGAATGTTTTGTTATTTTTTCGAAAATATAAAACCCTTTTGAAATTTGGTTGTCAGGGAAAGCACGCCAGGAATTCTGATGAGAGCACTTATAAAAACTAAGAGCTTATGTGGGAAGATCTTACAGATCCTCGAGGTTGGCTAAGGCGCCAAGAAAATCCGGAATCGGTCCGGTTATGCTGTTATTATGCAAATCACTGAAATGCGATCGGAAAATAAAAGGCTAGCAATGTGTTAGAAACCAGGAAAATATCTGAAATTAGTTCATATCATTTACAGTTTACTTGATGATTGATATTTTACTCACATTATCACAAGGGCATCCATGGAACTAAAATCTGGAAGTGCCCGCAAAGATCCAAGCTACCGAGGTCCCTGAAAGACCAAAAACATCAGGAACACAAATAAGTTTCAGCTGAACAAAGAAAATATTCAAGAAGAAACAGAACATTTTCCTGATGAGAGCAGGAAAAGATGATTTACAATGCTGTTACTCGATGGATGACATCGTTGCTACAACTAATCCTGTCCCATGTGTATGCAGAAGGGAGACATGGGTCACCAGACCAAATTTCTTGTAATACACTAAATGATTTTTGGAGTTCACCTAAACCTTCCACTGGTAAATTAAGCATTGAAGTTATCTGTCAGTGTATATTTGCAGAAATTCCAAAATTTTTTTTTTGATCAAAGATAAGTTTATTAAGATCAAGAAGAAACAATACAAAACAGGAACAAATGACAGCTGAAATAGGAACATGTTCCCAAACAGCAAACTAAAGGTAAGAAATCAAACAAACTAACTCATACAGAAAGATAAATATAACAACATTTAAGCTAACTGCAGAGACCAAACTCGAAGGCAATAGAAGCCTACAACAACCCATCACCCGTAAACCCGTCATCCCACATCAATGGAGAAGTGATCCCGTTTATGGAAGTGAAAAACAGGATTTGGAATCTCCTAAACACCTTCTTAACCTAGGCATAAGAGTTATTAAAAAGCCTTTTGTTTCTCTCTTCCCATATGAAGTAAACAGAAATGTCAAGAGAGGCTCTTCGCATTCTGTGTTCCATTTTGTTCCTTTTAGAGATAAGGCCTCGAATAGCACTAGTTAGGGAACTCATATAACGATGGATATGTAGCCAACGGATAATGTCACCCCATAAAAACAATGTCCAAGGACATTTGAAGAACAAATGGTCATGGGATTCCGGCTCCTGACTACAAAAAACACATTTGGTATCTAAGGGAAATTCCAGAATTAATTGTATTCTAATCAGCAGGTGAGCTTAGCTATTAGAGATCGAAAAGAACGTGCATACCGTCTAATGAAAAAAAGAAACTAAGCTGGAGAGAAAGTTTTCTCTTTAGAATATATTAATATTTGTTGTAATCAAGATTACCAGACCGTGAGCACTAGACTTACATGTAGAGCATTTATACAGATATAATGCTACCGTTTGAATTTTTACAAGTAAGGAAACTTTTAATGTTCCTCTTGAATTGACAGGGAAGGAAACAGAGGAGAAAGGAATGCTACCGTTGGGTTTACAAGAAAGGAAACTTAATGTTTCCGTTGAATTAATAAGGGAGAAATCAGAGGATTGAAAACAGAGGAGGATCTGCATGTTTTGAATTCATATTTCTGCTGCTGATTTACGAGATCTTCCTTTCTTTAATTGTGAATAATCTGCCGTTGATTAGAGATCAGATTATTCACTTATTTGCTGCATCACATGATTGTTATTTCCATCGATTGACTTGCTGCATTTGATTGTGTTGATTTGTTGCCATTTCTAGAACTGTTACTGTTTGTAGATGAGCTGTTATTGTTTCTGGGCGCTGCATGTTCTAATTTGTTTTGCTAACACCTTCCCGCAAACTTTGTCGGGGCTGGAGACAAAGTTTGGAGCAAAAATACTGAAGAGCTGCTTTCGGTAATGGCTTGGTGAAGAGATCGGCAAGTTGTTTTTCGGAGGGGACGTGGTGAGTGACAAGTAGTCCTTGCGCGACCCGTTCATGTACAAAGTAATAATCCAACTCGATGTGTTTGCTTCGGGCATGGAATACTGGATTTATTGTCATATGGAGTGCACTTAAATTGTCGCAATAAAGTGTGGGTGGAGATGATAAGGGGACGCGCAAATCGTTGAGAAGATAAACTAGCCATGTGAGTTCGGCGGTTGCGTGAGCCATTGCACGATATTCAGCCTCTGTGCTTGACCGTGAAATTGTATTTTGTTTTTTTGCACACCAAGAAATAAGATTCCCTCCAAGAAATGTACAATATCCAGTAGTGGATCTTCTTGTTGTAGGACATCCAGCCCAATCTGCATTTGAAAAAGCACAAAGATCAAGTGTAGTGTGGGAAGAAAAATGTAAACCTATATTAATTGTTCCTTTGACATAGCGTAAAATACGTCGAACCATTTTTAGGTGTGTGTTTCTGGGAGCATGCATGAATTGTGATACATAATTGACACTAAATGAGAGGTCAGGACGCGTGAGTGTTAAATATTGTAAAGCACCAACGATACCGCGATAGTAACTTGGATCTTCCATGAGAGAATCATTGGAGGAAGTTTTTATTTTTGACTCAAGAGGGGTACCCATAGGCTTGCAATCAACCATGTTTGATCGTTCTAATATTGTGACGGCATAGTGAGACTGGGATAGATGTAAGCCATTTGCTGTTGGTGTAACCTCCATTCCAAGAAAGTGATGTATTGGTCCTAAATCTTTCATCGCGAATTCTTTGCCGAGTACCAAAATAAACTTGGAGACAATTGTTGAAGTAGACCCGGTGATCAGCATGTCATCCACATAAAGGAGCAAGATTAATGAGCCGTAATCTGAATGAAAAATAAACAACGAGGGGTCAGATAAACTACAAAAGAAACCATATTTAAGAAGGAAAGTGCTGAACCGATCAAACCAAGCTCGTGGAGCTTGTTTTAGGCCATAAATAGCCTTCTGTAATTTGCAGACATGTGACGAACGTTGAGAGTCTGCCATTCCTGGTGGTTGCTGCATGCAGAGGTCTTCTGAAATGGTGCCATGTAAAAAGGCATTTTTAACATCTAATTGCCGAAGGGGCCAGTTTTTAATGAGGGCTATGGTAAGTATCATGCGAATTGTTCCTGGTTTGATAACTGGAGAATAGGTTTCAACATAGTCCACTCCATCAATTTGATGATAGCCTTTTGCAACCAAGCGTGCTTTGAGACGATCTAAAGAACCATCGGGTTTGAGCTTGGTTTTAAATACCCATTTAGAACCAATGACATTCATTTGTGATGTTCGAGGGACTAATTTCCATGTCTGATTTTGGTGTAGTGCCGCTAGTTCCTCTTCCATTGCTGTTTTCCATCCAGTGTGTGCTATTGCAGCTTTAATGTTTTGAGGCTCACGAGGTATTTTTTCTGAGATGCTGGTGGTCAATGCATACTTAGTGTTTGGCTTTACTATACCGTGCCTTGATCGAGTGAGCATAGAATGAACAGAGGGACCTGGAGGATTTGAAATTGACGTTTCTGGGCGCTGCAGGTTGGATTCTGCTGTTTCTGTAATTAATGGTGGAGTTTCTTGTGCTGTCCCGTGGGTTTCCAATCTTTGTGACAGCGATGTGTCTGATGAGATTGTTATTGGATCAATCGGATTCTCTGCTTCTGAACCTGTTAATGACTGTGGTGTAATTTGTGATGGCACTATCTCGTGAGGTTCTGCTCTTTGTGACCGGGATATCTCTAATGAAGATGTGATGAGATCATTCTCAGTATTTTCAAGCATATTCTCATTACTGCTTTCAGGGCTTGTCACACCAGGGAGTTGCTGTTGTTGTCTACTGATTTCGAGTGATGGGAGATCAATCTCATTCTCAGCAATAACAATTTCTTCCTCATTCTCGTTGTTACTTTCTGAGTTCATCTGAATGCTAACAGCAGGGTGGTGTGAGTCATTGAGGTTGTGAGATTCTGTCACTGGCAATGGATCAAGAGTATTGAGGTGTTGTGGCAGCAATGGGATCTGACATGAGTTTGTGTCAACAGGTTGTTCTGTTCCTGCAGGAGAAGAGGCATTAATAGATGATAGCCATGAATCGAAAATATTCATTACCTGGGAGTGTTCGGCTGTTGCGCAAGAATTCTTCTTTATCTGGTATGGAAAAACTGATTCATCAAAGACAACATGTCGTGAGATGAAGATTTTTTTACTTGTGGGGTGAAAACACTTATAAGCTTTATGTTTTTCACTATAGCCTACAAATACGCATAGTAGTGATTTTGGATCAAATTTATTTTTTCGTGTGTCCCAAGTGTAGGGAAAACACTTAGATCCGAATGCTCTAAGTGATGAATAATTGGGGTGTGTCCCATGTAGCGCAAAATATGGTGTATCAAAATTTATAGATGAGGAGGGGAGGCAATTCATGAGATAGACTGCTGTTGTGAAAGCCTCTATCCATAAAAATAGGGGTGCTCCGCTGTGAAATAACATAGTCATTCCTAGCTCTCTTATGGTCCTATGGCGTCTTTCAACTATACCAGTTTGTTCTGGAGTATATGGTGATGATATTTGATGAACTATACTTGTAGACAAAAAATGGGTTAGTAGTTTTGAATTGATGAATTCACCACCCCCATCGGAATGAAAGATTTTAATTTGTTTGTCAAATTGTCTTGCGACATATTTTTCAAACGCTAAATATGCTTCGTAAAAATCTGATTTTTTGTGCAGGGGAATAATCCAGGTATATTTTGAGAAATCATCTACTAAACATGCATAATACTTAAATTTTGTAATTGATAAAACAGGTGCAGGGCCCCATAAATCACAATGGATTTTTTCAAAGATACTAGTACTTGAATTTTCTGATTTAGTGAAAGGTAAACGACTAAGTTTTCCTAGTTGACAACTGTCACAAATATGCTGTGATTTTATTGTTCCTACAATATTAATGAGCCCTTTATTTTTTAGTAATTGAAGTGCTGAAGACTGCGGATGGCCTAGACGTTGGTGCCAAACTTCTGCTGAGGTTGATTTGTAGCGATGAGAGAAATATAATTCTGGAGAGGTAGGTAACACGTCTGGAGAGGTAGGTAACACGTAGAGATCACCCTTGCGTCTCCCTCTCATCACTGGCTGACCTGTTTCCCGTTCCTTAACATAAAAATCACGGTTAGAAAATTCACAATTAACAGGATATTGATCGGTTAGATGGCTTACAGAAAGTAAATTTTTTGTTAATTTTGGAACTAGCAGTACATCATTAAGAGGTAAAGCAGCTGTCTCTTGTTTTATGCAAGAGTCACCAATCGCAATTATTGGCATAGAAGACCCATCTCCGATTAGCACAGAATCAGAACCACAATATTGACGAATGTTTGTTAACATACCTGGCTTACCTGTCATGTGGTTGGATGCTCCAGTGTCTGTTGTCCATTCATTATCAGCAATGGTGTTATCCAACGTGAGTGCTGCAAGTGCTTGTGGTATGTCTTCCTGTTGGTTGGATTTTTTTGGCAGCCACCAACATATTTTAGCAATATGTCCTGCCATCCCACAATATTGACAATGGTGATCTCGGTATTTTTCTCTTTCTGCTGCTGTCATACGTCTCTCACCAGGTGGTGGAGGTCTACGGTTTGAGTTTGTTGGTGTAATATCCCTTCTTTGTTGAGCTTGAAACCCACGTCCATTGGAAGTGAATCTTTGTGAGGCCCCACGATACCCTGTGAAACCTGGTTGTGTTCCACGATATCCTGTGAAATTTCGTTGCTGATGTTGTCCATAGAAGGCTAATTGATGAGTAGGAGCAGAGGCTGTGACATCTGTGTGACTGGAAAACCAGTTGCGTCTTTGATCAAGGCTTTGGAGTTGTGAAACCAACTCAGTGTATGAAGGTCTAGGTGGCTTCAACATGGTTGTTGTGAATGTCTCATAGTGAGGACCGAGACTTGTGAGAAGGCAAAAAACTTTTTCTTGGTCTGGTATGGTCTTCCCAATGGCTGATAAGTTGTCACATAGACTTTTGAAGGTGCGAATGTGTTCTGTGATTGTTGTGTTGTCTTCTTTTCGAAGGTAGGTTACTTGTTGTCGTAGAGTGAACTCACGTTCTTGTGAGTCTTGTGCATATGCATTTTTGAGAGCCTCCCAAACAGCATAAGATGTGTCTAGACCAACGATGATCCCAAGGGCTTCTTCTGAGAGTGTCCCAATAATCCACCCTCGTAGGAGACGATCTACCTTTCGCCATGCTTTAAAGGTTTCTGTGAGTTGCTGTGTTTCAGCATCTGCAAATTTTGTTGGAGGGGGATCTTCATTTGTGAGATGCCCAACCATTTCTTGGCTTTCAGCAAGAGCCAGTGCTTGTTCACGCCACAAGGGGTAGTTATTTGGTGTAAGGCGGAGAGTGACAAAATTACCAACATTGAGAGACAGTGTAGTCATCTTTAAAGGTGATCTGTGATCTGTGATCTGTGATTTGGGCAGTAGTATTTGTAGGTGATCTGTGATTTGTTGGGTAGCAGTGTTTTTGTTTAAGCCTAGTGTTCACAAAGGCTCTGATACCATAATGAAAAAAAGAAACTAAGCTGGAGAGAAAGTTTTCTCTTTAGAATATATTAATATTTGTTGTAATCAAGATTACCAGACCGTGAGCACTAGACTTACATGTAGAGCATTTATACAGACATAATGCTACCGTTTGAATTTTTACAAGTAAGGAAACTTTTAATGTTCCTCTTGAATTGACAGGGAAGGAAACAGAGGAGAAAGGAATGCTACCGTTGGGTTTACAAGAAAGGAAACTTAATGTTTCCGTTGAATTAATAAGGGAGAAATCAGAGGATTGAAAACAGAGGAGGATCTGCATGTTTTGAATTCATATTTCTGCTGCTGATTTACGAGATCTTCCTTTCTTTAATTGTGAATAATCTGCCGTTGATTAGAGATAAGATTATTCACTTATTTGCTGCATCACATGATTGTTATTTCCATCGATTGACTTGCTGCATTTGATTGTGTTGATTTGTTGTCATTTCTAGAACTGTTACTGTTTGTAGATGAGCTGTTATTGTTTCTGGGCACTGCATGTTCTGATTTGTTTTGCTAACACCGTCTTTACTATCGGTTCCATACCACTAACATAAAAGATTTCCACGGCATTGATAAGTGGAGGAAGTGTAGAATCATTGGTGGAAACCAAAGAAATTGAGGTGTTTGCAGAAGCAGTGAAGTTGGCAACCAGTTCCGTCGCTTCTCCATAAGGTGGGATTATGGGCTCTGATGCTTTAATGCAATCGATGTAAGCGTTGAAGGATCTTTTTTGAGTGCTATCCAGCACAGTCACTTCGGAGAAATACAAGTTCATGCAGACTGAAACATCTTGATCTCGAAAACCAGGGTTTAAAGTGATAAAACCGGGCGAGAAAGAAGTCGTAATAGCATTCTTCAGGACTTCTCGTGGAGGATTATCCGGTGCATTAGCAACATCGATGAGTATGGCGTCGCTTGCAACCGAAATTAGCCCGCTACCAATTCTTGCTGGAACCCAAATGCGATCATAACGATCATCTGGGAAACTGAGAAATTATCCACAACTTGTAAACAGTTAACAAAAAAATTAGAAACTGTACTCATAAAGATTGACAGTGATTGACCATACCTTACAGTTTTGTTAGCACCATAAGCAACCCTTGACCTTACAAAAAGTGCATAATCTGGATCGACATGGCCATACATTTTGGAATCCAAGCTCCTAACCTCAAGTGCTGATATAAACGGGAGCTGATTAGGTTGTGTTTGGGCAAGACAGATGCTTGTTGTATCGCTTTTGATCAAGTGTGGTCTTGACATTGGCCCAATAGTTCCCATCAAAAAGCAGATGAAAAGATGGAGGAGATGATTTTTTGTCATAATTCCCATAGAAGAAGCTGGCTCGAACAAGAACTAGACTGCCCTTGTAAACTGTGATGGAGAAACAATTCTTCTTTAGAGATGTGAAAACCCTTAGAATGCTCATCACATGCGATACTGTATTGCTAGATCGCACCACTCCAGACTGGCTGTTTTTTGAAGATTCCATCATGTCCTATCCATACTATAGAATTCTCGTCCGTGTAAGTACGGGATGCTCCACAATCAATGCTAACTGGAAAAACATATATTTTGAAATATACAGGCAGACATTTTTTAGAAAATTAGAAAGGAAAGCTAGGAAGACAGGTACCATGTGCGTTTCCTGAGATAGAAAGGAAAGCTAGGAAGAGTAACACAAGACAACCAGCCATGATCAGCACTGAGAGGGGTTGGAAACAAGGCAAGAAGAGGCTTAGGTTATGCCAATATATATATGGACATTATTTGATTTTGAATTCAAACTAGATGGTCCGATTATAATTTCCTTATAATTAATTTATATAATGTATGTATTATTAATATATACTTTTTAGTTTTGTCCTTAGAGGAATGCTAAGTGGTATGGTCTTCATCCTCCTGGAGGCTGTTTACAACCTTAATAATTTAGAATTAAAGTGGTCTGTGAAGGTGAGGCGTTTGGTAGTAATATCGGTTTATTATTACAAAATGTTTTATTATTTATTATTGTATCAAAATAATATATGTTTTTATATTTATTTTTAACATTAACCTATCAAAATAATAAAAATACTAAGACAATTTGAAATTATTTTTTACTAAAAAACAAGTTAAAACTCAATATTAAACACCAAATAAAACAATAGTTCTTGGTGTTTCATTTGCTTACCCTTTCATTTTGTCTCATACTCATCCTATTACAAGGCATGTGCCTCAATATATTTATTCCCAAAAATATCATCATCAAGTGCTCATATATTTTTTTTTTTTATGGAGAGCATTTACTATTTTTTCTAACTCACACTTCTCCTTTACACCATTTTCTATACATCGAGATATCTGCAACACTGCTCTTTACACTTCATGAGGTAAACTTTTGTGATCAAGGTTTGTAAATACTTTGATTATCAAGTAAACATTCAGGTAGTTGGGAACAAATACAAGTCATTTTAAGTTAATTAAATCTATTCATTGTTAGATTTTGTATAAATATAAGCTCATCCAAGAAGTTCATAGATAGAATATACAATTTCTCTCACACTCTCTTGCTATTTTCTCTTCGCTATACATTATTTTTTGTCCTACAATTATTGGCTTAAGCATTAAAAGATTCCTTGTTTCGACATGAGACTTGTTTTCTAAAGATGTTTTTTTTTAAGTATGAGCATCGATATGAGTTTGTTCCCATATCGATGAAGAAAACTTGATAAAGCTCATGATACCAAATATTTTTACAAGTCTTTAAGTATTAATATCACTAATTTAAACGGCTACTTATAACCCCAAATTTAATAGGCCGCAAAACCCTCCTAAAAGGCCTAATGTATGAGCTTGCCCTAGATGAGGAGTTCCACTCTATGGGTCACTCTAGAAGAGAGGTCTTATTCTATTGTCTCTTCATGAGAGACGAGCCTGACTGCATGACCTCATCTTAGAAGAGGAGCTCACCTTCATGGTTTCGTTCTAGAGAAGGAGCCCCATTTTATGAGCTTGCCGTAGGGGATAACGTTGACTCCATGGTCTTCCTCCAAGGAAAGAGTCTCACTCTATCAGCTCATCTTAGGAAAGGAGCCTGACTCCATGGACATGCACTGGGAAGTGCATTTGAACCCATCTTTGATTTATAGTAGGCTCAAACAACTTGCCCGAGCCCAACTTTCCCTTGAGAATTTTCCAGGACTCCACGTGGGCACTTTGTTATTTTAAATTGATCTAATACATATTATTTTGATTAGAATACAACTAAAATATTATAAGAATAAAATTACACTTAAGCCCCTCTTTTTCATAAAAAAGCATGACTCCCGAGCTATACAGACCTACTGAATCTTTCAAACTCGATGTTCATAATCTCTTCATTCTTAACATTTTCCACAGTTATTGAATTTATTATCAAAGAATTTTCATTTTCATCGAATGGAACTTTTTGCAGGTAATGGCAACAAGTCACTATTTTCTACCAGCTACCAATCTCAGTTTTTCATCATAGAATCTCCATATTCATCAAAAACCTTGCTTTTTTCTTTTTAAAGAAAAGTGTTTGGTTTAGTTGATCCATCCATAGCAAACCTTGATTCTTGGACTTTCAAAAGAGCATTATGTGCTGCGAATATTACAAAAAAGCAAATTGACATTGAATTACTTCCCGAACCAAGGGTTTTGTTCATATGTAAAGGAAGGTTTCAAAATATTCATGGGAATCTCAGCTGTTTCATAATCCAAGTAGGATTTAAGAGAGCAGCTGGAACTGTTGGTTTCGGTTCTTATTCAACGTCCCTTCATAAAGATTACAGGATATATGGCCGATCCATCCACAAAAACACAATTAACCAAGCTGCAATTTTTAGAACCAGCTTATATATTGGTAGGTACAAATCATGTCAATGACGACCAGTCCTCAACATATGAGCAGCGACTTTGTAAAACTTGAATACAATATTTCCAAGAAGAAATAATATTTGAGCAAAGAAAGTTAGGTGTTTCTCATCTCAGGCATGGTAGCTTTCCTGTTGCTGCTGTGGATATTGATTACCAATCCCTTGAATTGTTTGGTCGTGGATATTGATCTTGATCCCATCGGTGCACAGTGATCCCTGATCAGTAGGCTTAGTGGCACCTTCAACTTGTCCTTAACGATCCAATAAAATTAAACGAGTTGTAACTCAAATGCTATTAATTAATGTTAAAGAGAAACATTTTGATTCAAAATACTTGCAATGCTGTCAAAGTTTATCATATTATAGATTAGATTCTGCTTGCTAACCTGCAGTTATTGCAGCTATGGCTGCTGTTTTTCTCCTGTGATGGAATACGAATCCCACAATAGCCCAGAAAAGGAAGAAAATTGGAATCACGGTCCCAAGTATAATGGGAAGCTTGTTGCTCTTTCTTTTTCTAGTTGGCTGACAGGGCAAGTTGTTGTCATATATCCACTGTAGAACATTTTCATCCACGTAAAATATGGATCCTTCACAATCAACTTCAGCTAGAAAATTTAAGTATACAGATTGAAATAATTAGACATAAATTTGAAGCATAAAAGAAAGAAAAAGGTAAAATGTTGGTGCTCAAAGCTTACTCATTTTGCTGCTAGTTGAAGGAGTTGTGGTGCCAGTAATCGGCAGACAGGATATGCCGTTGTCATACATCCATTGCATCAATGCTTCATTGGTGTAATCGGATGGTTGACAGTAAACGGTAACTAGAAATTTCAAGCATAGAATTGGTTTGAAATAGTTTGATGTAAAATTTTGCAAGCGGGAGCAGGAAAAAATGAAATAAATAAATAAATAAAATAAATATCACCTTGTGCATCTACAATTGCTGAGAAAACAAAGAAAGCTAGGACGAGCAGCACATGGGAAGCACTGGCCATGATCAAAACTAATTAATGGAGGCAATGGCTCAGCCTGTTCTCTATTATATACTGGTTGCAGGCAGTGCTTGCGGGGCTTGAAGATTAATATTTTCATGCATTCTTAACTATTTACGAAGTTGAAAAATTATTACTTAACTGTAAAAACCTTCAGCCGGTCGTTTTGATTAGTATATATATATATATATATATATATAAAGCTACTGTTTGTTGGTGAATGTATATTTGCTTTAAAAATATTTTTCATTCAGAAATATATTAAAATAATAATTTTTTTATTTTTAAAATCAATTTTAATGTTAACACATAATTATCTAAAAACACTAATTTTTTTAAATTTAAAGTAATTTTTTTATTTTTTAAAAATACTTTTAAAATGAAATTTCAAACAGATCAAATTAATTCTTAAATTTTAAATTTTATGAGTACCGAATTGCGGTTAAAGGTTGTTTTTGAAATGAAATCTTAAACCGATTAAATTGATTATCAAATTGGAATGCATACATTAATTCTTAAAGGCCGTGAATTTATCAGAAAGCTTTTCAATTTGCATTTCTGACATTGACTTCACTGCCCACTTGATCTTGGTTAATTTTCTCGAATCTTTACAACTGAAAGTTGGGATTAAGTGCTAGACATGTACTATATATAATATAGAAGTCAAAGAGTTGACAATGAATAGGGGATTAGAGAAATTATTTAATGTAAATTATAACTCAGAGCTTGTTGTTTAATTAAATTAATTATTGATCGACTCTTATAGTACTTTTATAAACTAAAAGGGCTAATTAAAAATGATTGATACATTCCTTTATTTGCCAGGTAGCCAGCCGTATACAATATCAACGTAAATGGCGACATTATAATCCAATAAATAAATAAATCATCTTGGTGACAAGGTCAAAATAAATTAAAAAAGTCAACACTGCATCCTTAATTAAAAAGTAAAACACAGGTTGTTAATTGAATGATGGCTAAATGATTAGATTCATCATTTGTATCTCGTATTTAAATCAAGTAATATTTGTTTCATTTGTTTGCCTTATTTATTTTTTCTAGTCACCAATCAATTAATTCTTTTACAAAAATCTTTTAATTCCCTTGGTTTTTTATTTTATTTTTTATTTTTTCCATGAACATTATAAATTTCTTATCTAGCAAATCTTGAAAGAAAAACATATTATATTTGAAGTATTTTTAGTAGAGATAGTGTTTTCTTTCTAGAAATAGCACTACCAAGTGCTAGAATCGCAAGCTTCATCTAAACCCTTACTCTTCTCATATTTATCTTTAGTTAAAATTATCACTATTATCAAGTTAAAACAACTAATAATTGTTTCATTTGTTTGCCTTATTTTATTTCTCAAGCAACCAATCAACTATTTTTACAACAAAAATACCCAACAATCGACAAAATAACCATGAAGGATGAAATTGTGGTTCCTAGTAGCACTTTAAACATCTTTCCCCTTATTCTGCCTTTTGACGGAGTTGATTTTTTGATAGTACCGTCAGTATTAGGTGGCTGGCATGACTTGCCGGAGACACACAAGTTTGGATTGCCGGATACCCTGTAATTTTCGAGCACTTTATATGAGTTCATCGTCAAAGTTAAAACAATATCCTAAAGATTACTGAGTCATAAGAGATTAATTTCAATATAAACTGCGGTTGCATAGGTACTTACACTAATTTCAACCACTTATTGCTTGATATTGAAGGAGGTAATGGTCCTCTGAAGGAATTGTCTGCCAAATTTCTAGATTGAGGAAAAATGAAAAGGAAGAATGTTGTGTTAATTTTTCGAAAATGTAAAACCCTTCTGAAATTTGGTTGTCAGGGAAAGCACGCCAGGAATTCTGATGAGAGCATTTATAAAAACAAAGAGCTTATGTGGGAAAATCTTACAGATACTCGAGGTTGGCTAAGGCGCCAAGAAAATCCGGAATCGGTCCGGTTATGCTGTTATTATGCAAATCACTGAAATCCGGTCGGAAAACAAAAGGCTAGCAATGTGTTAGAAACCATGAAAATATCTGAAATTAGTTCAAATCATTTACAGTTTACTTGATGATTGATAGTTCACTCACATTGTCACAAGGGCATCCATGGAACTAAAATCTGGAAGTGGCCCGGAAAGATCCAAGCTACTAAGGTCCCTGAAAGACCAAAAACATCAGGAACACAAATAAGTTTCATCCGATCAAAGAAAATACAGAAGAAACAGAACATTTTCCTGTTGAGAGAAGGACAAGATGATTTACAATGCTGTTACTCGAGGGATGACATCGTTGCTACAACTAACCCTGTCCCATGTGTATGCAGAAGGGAGACATGGATCACCAGACCAATATTCTTGTAATATACTAAATGAGTTTCGGAGTTCACCTAAACCTTGCACTGGCAAATTAAGAATTGAAATTATCTGTCAGTGTATCTCTGCAGAAATTCCAGAATTAACTGTATGCTAATTAGCAAGTGAGTTAGCTATTAGGGATCGAAAAGAGCGTGCATGCATACCGTCTTTACTATCGGTTCCATCTGTCAGGCGGCCGCTAACATAAAAGACTTCCACGGCATTGATAAGTGGAGGAAGTGTAGAATCAAAGGTGGAAACCAAAGAAATTGAGGTCTTTGCAGAAGCAGTGAAGGTGGCAGGTATTTCCATCGCTTCTCCATAAGGTGGGATAATGGGCTCTGATGGTGTGTAGTTATCGATATAAGATTTGAAGGATCTTTTTTGAGTGGTATCCAGCTCGGTCACTTCAGAGAAATAAAAGTTCATGCAGACTGAAACATCTTGATCTGGAAAAGCAAGGTTTAAAGTGATAGAACCGGACGAGGAAGAGGTCGTAATAGCATTATGCAGGACTTGTGGTGGAGGATTATCCGGGGCATTAGCAACATCGATGAGTATGGCGTCGCTTGCAACCGAAACTATCCCGCTACCAATTCTTGCTGGAACCCAAATGCGATCATAGACATCATCTGGGAACCTGAAAAATTATCCACAACTTGTAAACACTTAACTAAAAATAGAAATAGTACTAATAAAGATTACCAGTGATTGACCATACCTTACAGTTGAATTGGCACCATAAGCAACCCTTGACCTTAAAAACAGTGCATAATCTGTATCGACGTGGCCATACATTTTCGAATCCAAGATCCTAACCTCAAGTGCTGATATAAATGGGAGCTGATAAGGTTGTGTTTGGGCAAGACAGATGCTTGATGTATCGCTTTTGACGACATACATTACTTCATATGATACAAGTTCATCAAGTGTGGTCTTGACATTGGCCCAATAGTTGCCATCAAAAAGCAGATGAAAAGATGGAGGCGATGATTTTTTGTCATAATTCCCATAAAAGAAGCTGGCTCGAACAAGAACTAGAGTGCCCTTGTCAGCTGTGAAGGAGTAACAATTCTTCTTCAGAGATGTGAACACCCTTAGAGTGCTCATTACATGCGACACTGTATTGCTAGATTGCACCACTGCAGACTGGCTGTTTTTGAAGAAGCCATCATCTCCTATCCATACTAAAGAATTCTCGTCCGTGTAAGTTTCGGATGCTCCACAATCAATGCTAACTGGAAAAGCATACATTTTGAAATATGCAGGCAGACATTTTTTCGAAAATTAGAAGAGGGTTTACATTGAAATAGGAAGACAGAAAAAAAACAATAGAATCTCACCATGTGCGTTTCCTGAGATAGAAAGGAAAGCTAGGAAGAGTATCACAAGACAACCAGCCATAATCATCAGTACTGAGAGGGGTTAGACGCAAGAAGAGGCTGAGGTTATGTACATCACTTGATTTTGAATTTAAACTAGATGGTCTGATTGTAATTTCTTTTTAATTGATTTCTATAATATATGTATTATTAATATGTACTCTTTAGCTTTTCCTTGGGGGAATGCTAAGTGGTATGGTCTTCATCCTCGTGGAGGCTGTTTCGGCCTTATTAATTCAGGCTGTAAGTGGTTTGCGGCTGTGAGGCGTTTGGGAGTAATATCGGTATATTTTTACAAAGTGTTTTTATTTATAATTGTATAAAAATAATATATATTTTATATTTTTAGAAAAATAATTTTAATATTAACATATAAAAATAATAACAAAAATAAAAAAATAATTTGAAACAGTTTGCTTTAATAAAAAAAACAAGTTAAAACTCAACACTAAACACCCTGCTAAGCCTATGATCCTGTATCTGCACGAAGCCTTATGCATGGATTTGTAAAGTACATAGTTATCTCACAGCTCAGGCACATTGTATCATCAAGTTAACTTCTAAATTACTATATTAATATAATTTAATTATTTTAAACAAAATATTACCATTTCGTTTATTTTCTTAAACAATTTCCCTGCACTTAACCCAACCATCAATATTAAAATGATCAAATCAATTACATTATTAAAAACTAATTTAAACCAGCAAACTTCGCTAAATCAAATATCATTTTCTTAAACTTATCGAAACTCGGTCAGGCAAAAACACTTTGCTGCATCGAATTTAATAATTTCTTCTTGTCATCATTTCGTTTTTTAAAGTAGACATTGACATAGCTGCCCACTGTTACCTTATTTAATAGTTTTTTTTTTTTTTTTGGATATTCCAGAAACTTGTTTTCTTCCTTTTCTTATTTGCCTCCCATCGTTTCGTTTTGTAGGTTGACATTGACATGGCTGCCCTCTTGTACCTAAGCTTTATGAATTTTACAGAGTGACTTTTCTCCATGCATGCTGCCTTGTTATGGTGAGGTAAAAACTATAGTTCCTGGTGGTTCATTTGCTTACCTGAGTTTAGAGTTAAGTGAATTTGGTATTTTGATAAATGTGTTTATGTGTTAGAGAGAGATTGAGAAAGATGAAGAAGATAATGATGAAATGGTCATGTGTGTTGGTCTTTTAAACTATATTTATCAATGGAATCATCATCATGATAATATTTTACTATCCAGCAGTGGTTTTGTTATATTTTATTACATGTTAGTGATTTAAATTAAAATTTTATAATTATGTGAAAAAAATTAAAAACTCCTCCAAATATTACCAATGACATTTCATTTTGTCAATAATTCTGTTCGTAAAAAAACACTGATGATATATTCCGTTAGTAAATCCATGTGCAAAGTTTTAGTTGAACAGTCAATGAGAACGGAATGGTTCGTGCACACTAAAAAAAATTGACTGAATTACCAACTGAACATGTATGTTTTTCATCTGTAAAACATGTCACGTCATCATACTAGAATATTTTTTAATCTTACTGTAATTTCACTTGAAAATTCATTGGTATTTACTACCATCGTTTATTAACAAACTAATTCTCATTGTATTTCCTGTCGATAAAGACCAACCAAAACACCAACACAATATTTCTATTGGTACTGTTCACAACAAATACCAACATAAAATTTCTATATCTCCATATGAATTAGTTGATTTTCTGAAGGTGAATGTACCAATAATATTTAGGTTATGGACTAAAATTGAGGTTTCCTCTCAAAATGGAGGACAACTTGGATATTTGTAGAATGAGAAATATCAAAACTCTTAATCTAAAGAATGGCTCGCTAAGAAAATAACTACACAAACACAGTAGAGTTCATTTTTGTTTACCAACAATGGCCGAGTAAAAATAAGGCCACACTATCAGCTTCCTAAGGTGATCTGAATCAGCATGGAGAATGATATATATGCCGAAAGAACATTTGAGGAAGAAAACGTTAGATGTTTTGCCCTATCAATCATGGTTGTTTTTGATGTTTGTGCATCCGGTTGATCGCTTTTCCCTGTAGTTTTTTGGTTATATATGTTGGCGCCACTAGATTGTCCTGAATAATCCAAGAAAGAATGTTTGAAAATGTAATATAAAGTTTAAATTAGCGACCATATTGAGAATTTTTAATTGAGAAACATGTTCCTGCTTCCTTTTGTTTTTAAGTTAAAGAATTATGATTAGTTTTGAGCATATATATATATATATATATATATATATATATATATGATTTTATTTTTTAGATGACCATGTGTAAGAATTATATATATATATATATATATATATATATATATATATATATATATATATATATATATATATATATATATATATATAAAAACATATAAATAAATATATATATATATATATATATATATATATATATATATATATATATATATATATATATATATATATGATTTTATTTTTTAGATGACCATGTGTAAGAATTATATATATATATATATATATATATAATAAAAACATAGTGGACCGAATCAATAGAATAGGAAAAACATATATAAAGAGAATAAATAATAGGTCCAGATATTAGATCAAGTTGCACATTCTATGACAGGTCCACTTGCCCTCCTTTCGTGAGCTTATAAGTATTTTGCATCATTGCAATGGCTATTTAAAAGTATTTTTATGTTTTAAAAAGAAGATGGTTTTAGATGTGATGAAGGGGAATTTCAATAAGTAGACTCAGTTTACAATGCTTAAATCCATGGGCCCTGAATCTTGATTTCATATATACAAAGTTAGAGTTCAGGTTTACGATTCTCTAAATAGTTAAGATCAATATGCCAGGTTGCGATTCAAGGACGTGGTTTCTCCTGAATCCTCTTCGTTTTTGCGTGCTTTGTCGACAATGACTGTTCAAGAAGGAAGTCGACGAGTTGACAGTGACAAATTAAGGAAGAGAATATGCAAATTCTATTAGTTATTTGTTAGACAGAATGTGTGCCCTTATGAATATGCAACGTCAATGCTGTCAGTGTAATAGAGAGAGAGGGATGACCTAGTGAGAGAGGGAGAGAGATGACCTAGTGAGAGAGAGGGAGAGATGACCTAGTGAGAGAGAGGGAGAGATGACCTAGTGAGAGAGAGGGAGAGATGACCCAGTCTAAAAGGCACATCAGCTAACATTACAATATTGAAATAATTTTCCAAGAATTTTCAGTCTTTGTAAGAGCAACCTCCGAATGGAAATCAAATCAGACTAGATAATTAAAAAGATAAACTGGGGCAGCAAGGAACTAAGCTAGAGTGCCGCAAGACAAGTCTTCTGCGAAAGAAGAAAGCTATACCTGGAATACGTGCTCTGTATCATGCACTGCTCTTAGCTCGTAGTAACGAGGACTTGAAGGTTTAAGAGCTTAAATTATTAGAAAACAAAACCAAAATAAGTCGATCAAGTCCTAGTCAATGCAACACTTAATCTCGTGCTTTCACAAAACGCAATGGACTCGTTGTATCTCATAGGGATCGATTATAGCAGAATCAATCCTTCTGCTCAGTTTGAGCTGGAGCAGTTGGCTGGAGGTGTGCACGAAGATGAGTAGACAAAGTGAACGTAAAGATATCTGCAATTCATATTTTCAATCATTGGTGATCCTTTCTTTCACATATCTAAGTTAAAAGTGAACGTGTATATATATATATATATATATATATATATATATATAAAACAACGAATATAAGTAGACAAAGTCAAACATGATTATCCGTAAAGTCTAATAACGACGAATTACAACTTGAACTTGTTTTCTTTACAAACAGTAATATTTTTTTATATTTATATTGTAAACATTTTTTATATATAATTTACCATATAATTCATTATTAGAATCAGTGATATATAGGAAATTAATTATTTATTATTATTTTTTTAAATACTGCTGGCATGTCTTTACGATGCGTCATTAATGTTTCATGCATGCTAACCAGTCAAGTGGCGCATGCGAAGTCTCTGTGCGGTGGAAATTGCCCATCTATTATCTCACCTGGTGCTCTATCATGTCCTCTACCTTAAGGCACGATATGTTTCATGTTCAAGTGATTGTTGAATCGCCGGTCGATGGTTTTCCCTCCTCTCTTCTCTATCCTATTGCCACAAAGTATGGTATGGTCCTTCATAGTTGTAGTTATTTCATTTTAGTCCCAAGTCTTTTAATTTCATTTTGCTTATTGATTTCTTCAATGGAATTTTTTATTATTTTCAATTATACTCTTCAATTGCAATTGATTATATATGATATGTTTCATTTTAGTCCTTAAGCTTTTGACTTTTGTTTTGTTTTTTGTTCCTTTAATTATTTTGGTATGCAAGTTTTAATTTGTTCAATTTTGTCCTCCAATTGAAATTGGTCATATATGCTACTTTCCATTTTAGTCCTTATGCTTTTAATTTTTTCAACAATTAAAATTCATATATTTTATAGAAATCTTGCACTTCACAGGATTTCTACACAGATTTATTATTTTGCCCAAATTTATATTATAATAAAAACATCTCACATAATTAATATTTTTTTGCATTGAAAAAAATATGATTCCGGCCACGATGAGGTGTGAGTGCAATAGCTATATGTGTATGTGTGTGTGTGTGTTCTTTAAGCTTTGTTTCACGTATGCACCTCATGATGCCCTTAGGTTTCTTCGGGTTTCCCCCCCTCTGAAAATGCGACTAAAATTGTTTTTAAAAATTGTTTTTGTTTATAAAAATATTAAAATGATCTAAAAATACTATAAAAATTATATTAAAGTAAAAAATAAAAATAAAAGTTTCATTTTTTTTTTCCAAAAACATTTTGGAAATGCAATGACAAACAGGTAACTAATATCTGACCGTTTACTTGGCGAAACTTAGAGGCTACATCGACCGGGGAATTTAACATGCCGGAAGTTTCGAGGAGAAACTTCATTGTTTTTCTCATCCGGCCGGTTGCTTTTTCACTGCTGTCGAACCAATTGAACAGCATTCTCTGACGTTGTTGCATGGTGTTGGATATTGTTGACCCTGATCTCATTTATCACAGCTTCATCGACTTTACCCAGCTTTGTGTTGGCACCGCCAGTTTGTCCTTGACGAACCAAGAGAAGAAGAAATTAAAATAAATCTGTTCAGGTTATATCATATTATAAATTGTTTTCTGCTTCCTAACCTGCTGCGATTACGGCTATGGCTGCTGTTTTTCTATTTTGATGCACTAAAAATGGTACAACTTCAATATAAATTTTACCTTTAATGATAATCACTATTAATAATTAATATAGCAATTACTTTTGGTTACTGCAATAAAACTTTAATGAATATTGTTATTTGTCTAATAATTTATGGGGTGAAGCTTTATATTCTGCTTCTTATATTATTAATAGAATTCCTTATAAAAATTTAGATAAAACTCCATGTGAATTTTGGAAATATATATAGAAAATCTTCTTTATCAATCCATCTGTGTATGACAGGTGCAATTCAAATGCTATGCAGATTCCAAAGAACAAAAATAGGAGCATTAAGGGTGATTAAAGATTTGGGAAATTTCTGTTGCAACCAACAATTTCAATGGATTGTTATGTCTTGGGAGAGAAGTGTATTATATTGGAAGTGTTCTTGAACAGAGTGAGTGTTTTGTTTTTAAGGATAGCGCCACCGCATGCCACAATCATAAGCTTCATCTAAACTCTTACGCTTCTTCTATTTTCATTTGTTTGCTTTATTCATTTCTCTTGCAATCAATCAATTATTCTTTTTACAACAAAGACATCCCAAAATCGCCAAAATAATTAAGAAGATTGGAATTGTGGTTCCGAGTATCACTGAAAGCTTATTGCGCTTTTTTCCCTTAACGGCCTTATTCCCTCCTCCTGATGGAGATGATTTAGTGATGGTACCATCAGTACTCGTTGGCTGACATGACTTGCCGGAGACACACAAGTTTGGATTGCCTGATGCCCTGTAATTTTAGAGCACATTATGTGAGTTAATCATCAAAGTTCAAACTATATCCTAAAAATTAATGAGGCATAAGAGATTAATTTCAGTATAAACTGCAGTTGCAGCGGTACTCACACTAATTTCAACTTCTTATTGCTTGATATTGATGGAGGTATTGGTCCGCTGAAGGAATTGTCTGCCAAATTCCTAGATTGAGGAAAAAGGAACAGAAAAAATGTTGTGGTATATGTTGAAAACGTAAAACCTTTCTAATTTGATTGTCTGAGGACGCTGTATCCCCAGGACAGATTATGTTGTAAATGTTAGAGAATAATATAAATCATATTATGGGGTCTCACTTCCAAGCTTAAATTTTTAGGTGAGATGGTTCCTTAATATGGTATCAGAGCCTTGTTAACCCAGCGGTCACGAGTTCAAATTTCACCACCCCTATTCTATTTGATAAAAATCAAGCACAAGGTAATGTAGACCTGTGTAAGTTTCATGCCCAAAGGGATTTCATTTGAGGGGGTATGTTAGAGAATAATATAAATTATATTATGAGACCTCACTTACAAGCTTAAGTTTTTAGGTGAGATGGTTCCTTAACAGTAAATACTTCTGTCTCAGGGAAAGCATGCCAGGAATTCTGATTAGAGCATTTATAAAAAATAAGAGCTTAAGTGGGAAAATCTTACAGATCCTCGAGGTTGGCTAAGGCACCAAGAAAATCCGGAATCGGTCCAGTTATGCTGTTATTATGCAAATCACTGAAATCCGGTCGGAAAATAAAAGGCTAGCAACGTGTTAGAAAGCAGGAACATATCTGAAATTAGTTCAAATCATTTACAGTTTACTTCATGATTGATATTTCACTCACATTGTCACAAGGGCATCCATGGAGCTAAAATCTGGAAGTGGCCCGGAAAGATCCAAGCTACTGAGGTCCCTGAAATACCAAAAACATTAGGAACACAAATAAGTTTCAACCGAACAAAGAAATATAGAAGAAGAAACAGAACATTTTCCTGTGGAGAGAAGGACAAGATGATTACAATGCTGTTACTCGAGGGATGACATCGTTGCTGCAACTAATCCTGTCCCATGTGTATGGAGAAGGGAGACATGGGTCACCAGACCAAATTTCTTGTAATACACTAAATGAGTTTCGGAGTTCACCTAAACCTTCCACTGGCAAATTAAACATTGAAGTTATCTGTCAGTGTCTATTTTCAGAAATTCCAGAATTAATTGTATGCTAACTAGCAAGTGAGCTTAGCTATTACGGAACGAAAAGAACATGCATACCGTCTTTACTATCTGTTCCATCTGTCAGGCGACCACTAACATAAAAGACTTCCACGGCATTGATAAGTGGAGGAAGTGTAGAATCAGTGGTGGCAACCAAAGAAATTGAGGTGTTTGCAGAAGCAGTGAAGTTGGCAATCAGTTCCCTCGCTTCTCCATAAGGTGGGATTATGGGCTCTGATGCTTTAATGTTATCGATGTAAGCGTTGAAGGATCTTTTTTGAGTGGTACCCAGCACGGTCACTTCAGAGAAATAAAAGTTCATGTAGACTGAAACATCTTGATCTGGAAAACCAGGGTTTAAAGTGATAGAACCGGACGAGGAAGAGGTCGTAACAGCATTCTGCAGGACTTCTGGTGGAGGATTATCCGGTGCATTAGCAACATCAATGAGTTTGGCGTCGCTTGCAACCGAAACTAGCCCGCTACCAATTCTTGCTAGACGCCAAATGCGATCATAACGATCATCTGGGAACCTGAAAATTTATCCACAACTTGTAAACACTTAACTAAAAATAGTAATAGTACTAACAAAGATTGCCAGTGATTGACCGTACCTTACTGTTGAATTAGCACCATAAGCAACCCTTGACCTTAAAAACAGTGCGTAATTCGGATCGACAATGGCATACATTTTCGAATCCAAGTTCCTAACCTCAAGTGCTGATATAAACGGGAGCTGATTAGGATGTGTTTGGGCAAGACAGATGCTTGTTGTATCGCTTTTCACGACATACATTACTTCATAATACACAAGTTGATCAAGTGTGGTATTGACAGTGGCCCAATAGTTGCCATGAAAAAGCAAATGAAAAGATGGAGGAGATGATTTTTTGTCATAATTCCCATAGAAGAAGCTGGCTCGAACAAGAACTAGAGTGCCGTTGTCAGCTGTGATGGTGTAACAATTCTTCTTCAGAGATGTGAACACCCTTAGAGTGCTCATTACATGCGATACTGTATTGCTAGATTGCACCACTTCAGACTGGCTGTTTTTGAAGATGTCATCATCTCCTATCCATACTATCGAATTCTCGTCCGTGTAAGTATCTGATGCTCCACAATCAATGCTAACTGGGAAAGCTTATATTTTGAAATATACAGTTAGACATTTTTTCGAAAATTAGAAGAGGGTTTACCTTGAATTAGGAATACAGAAAAAAAGAAAAAGAAAAAAAAAGAATCTCACCATCATCTGCGTTTCCCGAGATAGAAAGGAAAGCTAGGAAGAATATCACAAGACAACCAGCCATGATCAGCACTGAGAGGGGTTGGAAACAAGGCAAGAAGAGGTCTAGGTTATGCCAATATATATATGGACATCACTTGATTTTGAATTTATACTAGATGGTCCGATTATAATTTCTCTTTAATTAATTTCTATAATGTATGTATTATTAATATATACTTTTTTTAGTTTTGTCCGTAGGGGAATGCTAAGCGCCTCGCGGAGGCTGTTTACGGCCTTATTAATTCATGCTTAATTTGGTTTGCGGCGGTGAGGCTTTCGGTAGTAATAATTGTATCAAAATAATATGTATTTTATATTTTTAAAAATATTTTTTTAATATTAACATATCAAAATTATAACAAAAATAAAAAAATCTGAAACAATTTGTTTTAATAAAAAACAAGTTCAAACTCAACACCAAAAACCCAGCTAAGCCTATCCTGTATTTGCACGAACCCTTATGTGCATGGACTTGTAAAGTACATAGTTATCTCGCTGCTGATGTACATTGTTTCATCAAGTTAACTTATAAACTACTAGATTAATATATTTGAATTATTTCTAACAAAATAATACCATTTTGTTTATTTTTTAAAACAATTTCTCTGCACTGAACCCGACCATCAATATCAAAATGATCAAATCAATTAAATGATTAAAAACTAAGTTAAATCAACGAATATCATTTTCTTAAACATATCGAAACTCGGTCAAGCAAAAAAGCTTTGCTGCTTCGAATTTAATAATTTGTTCTTGTCATCATTTCGTTTTTTAAAGTAGACATTGACATAGCTGCCCACTGTTACCTAATTTAATAGCTTTTTTTGCTTTTTGGATATTCAAGAAACTGGTTTTCTTCCTTTTCTTTTTTGCCTCCCATCATTATCATTTCGTTTTCTAAGTTGACATTGACATGGCTGCCCACTTGTACCTAAGTTCTACGAATTTTGCAGAGCAAACGTTAGGAGAGAGTGAGTTATCTCCTTGCTTGCTGCCTTGTTATGGTGAGGTTAAAACCATACTTCCTGGTGGTTCATTTGCTTACCTGAGTTTAGAGTTGAGTGAATTTGGTATTTGATAGATGTATGTGTGTTAGAGAGGGAATGAAATAGAATGAGAAAGATAAAGAGGATAACGGTTAAATGGTCGTGTGTGTTGGCCTTTTAAACTATATTTATCAACTGAATCACGTATTATTATTTTATTATTCGTCAATGATTTCGTTATATTTTATTATCTATCGGTGATTTAAATTAAAATCTTATAATTCTGTCAAAACAATAAAAAAACCCTTCTAAAGTAATACCATTGACATTCCATTCCATCGGTAATTCTGTAGGTAAAAAAACATCGATAACATATTCCATAAGAAAATCTGTGTGCAATGATTCAGTTGAACAGTAGATGGGAACAGAAAGGTTCGTGCACACTGGAAAATACCAATGGAATATTTTTGTAGGGAAATTCATGTGCAATGTTTTAGCAGAATAGTTGATGGGAGCAAGACAGTTATGGTGCACACTGGAAAAATTGACAGAATTACCAATTGAATATGTATGTTCTTCATCGATAAAATATGTCAAGTCTGTTAGAATAGGAAGAGTTAACAGAGGATTGAAGGATTTAAAAGGAGGAAGAAGAAGTTTTAGAGACGAAGGAGAGAGGAGAGAGAGAGAGAGGGAAAATGAAATTTTGAACTTATCAACAGTAAAGTAATTCTGTTTTTCACTGCATTCCTTTCTCGTGTGTAACTGTTTCTTATATACACACAGTACATGCTTCTACTTATATTCTGGACTATTAATTTAATACTTCTAGAATACACATTCCTCATTCTAGAATACACATTCCATATTCTTCTATATTCTATCATCCCCCCACAATCTCATGCTGCGATGAACCAAGCATGAGATTGCTGCAATGGCCATGAAACAGAGGAGCACTGAGACCCTTTGTCAAAATATCGGCAAATTGTTCTGATGATGAAACAAATTGCACACAAAGTTGATTGCTAGCCACCCTTTCACGCACAAAGTGGACGTCAATCTCGATATGCTTAGTCCGTTGGTGTTGGACAGGATTAAAAGACAAAGCTATAGCAGAAAGATTGTCACAGAAAATGACTGGGGTCTGAGAAATTGGAACATGCAGGAATGCCATCAATTGCTTAAGCCAATCTAGTTCAGCTGCTGTAGAAGACAATGCTCTGTATTCAGCTTCAGTTGAAGATCGAGAGACTGTTTGTTGTTTCTTGGAAGACCATGAAATTGGATTGGAACCAAGAAAAACAACTAGACCAGTGGTGGAGCGTCGATCATTGGGATCCCCTGCCCAATCTGCATCACTAAAAGCTTTTAGAGCTAAAGAATCATGACAGTAAGTCAAGCCATAGGTAACAGTACCCTTGAGATAGCGTAAAATTCTTTTAACTGCAAGAAAATGGACCACCATGGGATGTTGCATGAACTGGTAGACTTGATGAACTGCAAAGGCAATGTCCGGACGGGTGAAGGTCAAGTACTGCAATGCTCCTACAATGCTGCGATATAGTGTGGGATTCTCAAAAGGAACACCATCATCTTTAGACAATCGTTGATACGGGAGGCAGGGCGTATGACAAGCTTTAGCATCATTCATCTCAGTCTTACACATTAAATCTTGAATATATTTTGACTGGGAGAGAAACAGACCACTGCTGGTGTGAACAATTTGAACCCCCAGAAAGTAATGGAGATCCCCCAAATCTGTGATCTCAAATTCAGCAGTGAGAGAGGCAATAATCTTGTGTATTTCACAAGGAGCAGAACCAGTTATCACAATGTCATCCACATATACAAGCAAGATTATGATCTCATCATCAAAACTCTTAACAAATAAAGAAGAGTCAGCATATGTAGTTTTAAATCCCAAGGAAGGTAAGAAAGTGGTAAACCTGTCGTTCCATGCTCAAGGAATTTGTTTAAGACCATATAAAGTCTTATGAAGTTTGCATACCAATTGAGGATGAAGAGAGTCTGCAAATCCAGGAGGTTGAGCCATGTATACCTCCTCATGAAGAATGCCATGAAGGAAGGCATTCTTAACATCGAGCTGCCGTAATAACCAGTTATGATGAGCTGCAAGGGCCAACACAAGCCGAACAGTGGTTGGCTTAACAACGGGACTAAATGTTTCCCCATAATCCAATCCTGCTTCTTGACTGAAGCCTTGAGCCACCAAACGTGCTTTATGTCGAGCAACAGACCCATCTGCATGTTTTTTGAGTTTGAAAATCCATTTGCATCCTACTAGGTTCTTGTTAGGAGGCAATGGAACTAAAGTCCAAGTATGTTGAGAATGAAGAGCAGTAATCTCATCTTCCATAGCCTTGAACCAAACTGGGATTCGCACAGCAGACTTGTAACTTGGAGGTTCCAGTAAAGTGGGATCAGTTTCACTAGGGGACTTGATGATAGTTAAGCAGGATTTCCTTTTGACTATGCCATTTTTGCTGCGAGTCTGCATTGAATGTAAGTTCATGGCAGGAATATGAAGAACAACTGATAGATTTTCAAGTTTAAAAACATCCCCTGAGGAAGCAATATTCATACCTTCAGCAGTAGACACAGGAGCCACAGGTATAGAAGATACAGTCAAAAGAGAAAGCATGGAGGATATGGAAGATGATGAAACACCATTAGACACTGATGAAGATAAAACACCACCAGCAGGTAAGGAACTAGAAGAGGGAGGCATTGAAATGACATTATCAGGTGTAACAACAGGCAGAATTGATGGCGAAGGAAGAGTGACAGACAGAGGAGATGGTGCAGGTTTGGTGACCAAGTCTTTGTAAGGAAATATATTCTCATTAAACACCACATGCCGAGAGATATAAATACGTTTGTTAGAGACATTGTAACAAAGGTATCCTTTATACTGAGAGGCATACCCTAAAAACACACACATTGTAGTCTTTGGTTGTAGTTTATTGTGAAGATAAGGTCTTAATAAAGGAAAACATGCACAACCAAAGATTCGTAAATGTGTAAGCGAAGGGATTGTCCGAAATACTACTTCAAAGGGAGATTTGTAATCCAAGACTGCAGATGGCATTCTGTTAATTAGAAAGCAGGCAGTATGGACAGCGTATGACCAAAAAACAGAAGGTAGGCTAGCATTTTGAAGTAGGGTGATGGTAGTTTCAATAAGATGTCTATGCTTTCTTTCAGCTAACCCATTTTGTTCAGGTGTATATGGACAAGATTTATGATGTGCAATCCCTTTAGAGTTAAGAAATTGGGTCATAGGCTTGTTAACATACTCTCCCCCCCATCACTTTGCAAAATTTGTATAGAATGAGAGAACTGAGTGGAAATATGGTTGTAAAAGGTAATAAAAACAGAGCATAAATCACTCTTGTTAATGAGATGATATAACCAACAATAGCGAGAAAAATCATCAACAAAAAGGACATAATACTTATAGCCATCAACAGAAATGGTAGGGGCAGGACCCCAAAGATCACTATGTATTATTTGAAAAGGTGTTACAGACGCATGATCACGAGGCTGAAAAGGAAGCCTGGTAAATTTTCCTTGAAGACAACTAACACATACATCATTAACTGAATCTAAGGAACACTGAACATTAGCTTTCTGTAACATCATACGAACAATTTTATTGGCAGGATGGCCTAATCTACGATGCCAGATAGAGGACAAAACTAACTGACCAAGATAAGCTTGAGGAGAAAAACGAAAAGATTGTTGAGTAGATGAAGGCATAAAGGAAAGCGGATAGAGTCCATTATGGCAGTCCCCTTTGTACAATATCCTCCCCGTGGCTTTGTCCTGAATCCAAAAGCAAAAAGCATCAAATATTAAATAGCAGTTGTTATCCAAGCAGATGCGATGAACTGACAGTAAATTCTGCGACAATTTAGGAACACATAATACTGAGTTTAATATGAGAGGTGTTGGTTGAGTAGGGATGATAGCAGAACCAGTATGAGTTACCAACAGACCTTCCCCATTTGCAGTTTGTACTGTGTCAGATACAGGGTAGGTAGTGCTCAATGACAAGTTGGATAGATCGGCTGTCATGTGATTAGTGGCCCTAGAGTCAGTGAGCCACACCTGAGGCTGAGCTGATAGTTGCTGAGAAGATTGACCAACCTGATGCATAACATGCATAACATGATGCTGTGGAGGTGGAGCAGAGGACTCATTGGCAGTGCCTATGAAATTAGGTCCATGCTCATTGTAAAAACAATGCCAGGCTATGTGATTAGATTTCCCACAGATATTACATGTGAATCTGTCATACCCACGAAATCCACACATAGGAGCACTATGGCCTGCATTGTTACACAATTGACATATAGTACCTCCTGGCATAGGTGAAGATGTGTATGAAGGAGGGTAAGACCCAAGCACTCCTGGAGTAGGGGTTAATGGAGGTAGTGATTTAGTATGAACAGAGGTTCTTGGTAAAAAATTCCTATGACCTTGAGCAAATCTACCCCTGCCTCTACCCTTATTAAACTGTCTATATCCACCATTGTCATATGATGTATAACTATGTTGATTACGAGAGGGTCTAAAATATTGTGTAGTTGACAGAGGTGACATGGGTGACATAGAGGGTTTAGACACAGTGTTCATAGCAGTAATGAATGATGAACTAGCAGGGATGCCATTGTCAACAATCAATTCCTTAGCCAATAATTGTGATCGAAATTCTTTCAAAGAAATAACACTCTCTCGCCCCCGTACTACACATCTAAATGTATTATACTCAGATGGAAGCCCATTCAAAGCCAATATCACAATATCCTCATCAGCAAAATAAACCCCAACAGCAGATAAATAGTCCCGAGCCTCCTTGATTTTAAGAAGATATTGGCTTATACTATCAGTTCCCTTTTTAATATTCTGTAAATTAGACTTCATCTGAAAAATACTAGTCTTAGAAACAGTCAAAAATTGTTCTTTCAAACGCATCCATAAATCCCTAGAACTAATACTACCAATAGCACAAGACAAAGCTATCGTAGACAGGGTGGCAGTAATCAACTGCATTACAGCTCTATCATGCATTTTCCATACTGTGATATCATCACAGTTCTCAACAGAAGAAGAAGAGTTAGAAGCATGTGTACCACTTTCTTCAGTAGTGGCAGAGGGAGGACACGGGTGGGTGCCATCAACAAATCCAAAGATGTCATTGCTCTCCAGTAGTAATTGCATTTGAAAATATCAATTCAAGTAATTAGAATCGTCTAACTTGACATTCACAGAAGTAGAGATTGTAGAAATAAGGTTTGTGATTGGGGATTGAAGAATTTGCAATTGGGTAGCTGTCACCATTGCAGAAATTTTGAGAAGAGTTTTTGAGAAGAATTTGGCGTAGAACAGAGTGCAGTAAGCTGTAAGCTCTCTTTGAGAAGTGAATACAGAGATAGATTCAGTAGTGGAATAATGAGAAAAATATTCCCGAGATTATTTGTGGAAGAAATTGAAAGAAGAGTGAGATGAAGATTGTGAGAGCATAGGATTGGATCGATTAATTGATCAGTGTGATCATTTCGAGCTTTGATACCATGTTAGAATAGGAAGAGTTAACAGAGGATTGAAGGATTTAGAAGGAGGAAGAAGAAGTTTTAGAGACGAAGGAGAGAGGAGAGAGAGAGAGAGGGAAAATGAAATTTTGAATTTATCAACAGTAAAGTAATTCTGTTTTTCACTGCATTCCTTTCTCGTGTGTAACTGTTTCTTATATACACACAGGACATGCTTCTACTTATATTCTGGACTATTAATTTAATACTTCTAGAATACACATTACTCATTCTAGAATACACATTTCATATTCTTCTATATTCTATCAAAGTCATCATACCAGAATATTTTTGAATCTCACTGTAATTTCCATCGGTGTTTATCATGGATATTTACCGATAGAATAATTCTCATTGTATTTCCTATTGGTAAAGACCGATCAAAACGGCAACAAAATATTTATGCTGGTAGCGCTCACAACAATGTATCAATGGAAAATTTATGTTAGTATCTCCATGTGAATTAGATGATTTTCTGGCAGTGAATATACCAATAATGTTTAGGTTACGGACTAAAATTGAGGCTTCCTTTCAAAATGGATGGGGGACAACTTGAAAATTTGTAGAATGAGAGGTTTGAAAACTCTTAATCTAAAGAATGGCTTGCGAAGAAAATAACTATACATAGACAGTTGATGTTCATTCTTGTGTAGCAACAATTGCAGCGTAAAAATAAGACCACGCTATCAGCTTCCTAAGGTGATACAGAATCTGCATGGAGAGTGTTATGCCGAAAGAATATCTGAGGAAGAAAACGTTAGATGTTTTGCCCTTCAATCATGGTTGTTTTTGATGTTTGTCATCAGATTTGAAGGGCTGGATATGAACATGAACTTTTAAATCATCTGACTTTAATATTTTAAGCTTATGATATGATCACTTGAATACATAATGTGAAAATTAAAAATTCTGCAGCATGATTTTGCAGGTATAATTAGAGTTCAGAAAAAGTGGAATCTCTTCCCACCCAACGTTCCTAAAAAATTCTGAATTCACGACGAGGGACTTCAGACAAGAGACCCACCAAGGCTTAAAGGCTATAGTTCATAGTATACACCACGTGTCAAGTCAAGAGGTCGTCACTTCAATGTCAGGACGTCACTTTCCTTTTAACGTTGGAGTCTCTGGGCCATGATTTCCGGCAAGCTGAAGCATCCCAGCCAGCAAGTGTGGACAGGGTGAATCAAAGTCGCGCCGCCCAGAATTACGAAACAAACAATCTCCTTCCTTTGCTCCGAAATAACTTTTAAAAAGGCATGCAGAAAAAAGATAAAATAATATTTTAAATAGGAGCAATCTAAATCTGATTTGTAATTAAAAATTAAAAATAGCATGAAAATCAATTTTCAGAGTTAATTTTGATATTAAAAATAATATTTGATGCCGTTTGCATCATCATCTTAGCCTTTCGTGAGCTTGTAAGTATTTTGCATCATTGCAATGGCTATTTCTTTCATCTTTTTTTTAAATATTTTAATGTTTAAAAAAGAAGATTGCTTTAGATGTGATGAAGGGAAATCTCATTTTCTTTTTCAATATGTGGACTCAGTTTACAAAGCTTAAATCTATGGGCCCTGAATCTGATTTCATATATACAAAGTTAGAGGTCAGGTTTATGATTTCTCTTTAAATAGTTAAGATCAATATGCCAGCTTGGGATTGAATAGACGCTTTAAGGACGTGGTTTTCCTGAATCCTCTTCGTTGTTGCGTGCTTTTTGGACAATGACTTCGCTCTCCATTGCCTTATTTCCTCGCAGTATCTATCTGGAATTTGTTCGAGAAGGAAGTCGACGAGTTGACAGTGGCAAATTCTATTAGTTATTTGTTAGAGAGACAAAACGTGCCCTTATGAATAAGCAACGTCAATGCTGTCAGTGTAAGGGAGAGAGGGAGAGAGAGAGATGACCTAGACTAAAAGGCACGTCAGCTAACATTACACTGACAGCATCAATATTGAAATCATTTTCCAAGAATTTTCAGTCTTTGTAAGTGCAACCTACTAATAAAAAGATTCGGGACACATTTGAAAAAATTTCTAGCTTTGAATAATAATTCATAAATTCTATTTCGTTTATGATAATAATGAGTTAGATAGAAATTTTCTATAAGTAACTTTCATGGTGAGAGATATAGGGTGTGTTTGGTATTGCTTTTTTTTTGTGGTTGAGATTGAAAAAAGGCATTTAAAAAAAAAACATTTTTACTGTGGTTCAAAATAAGCAATGAAGTGTTTGATTAAAATTATGGTTGAGTTGGAGGTTGAAAAAAACAGATTTGTTTATTTGGTTATTATGCTTTTCATATTGGTATTAACGTGTGAAATTACTTTAAAGGACACACACACATAAATTGTTTTTTAAATTTTATAGATTAATAATCATAACAATAAAATATAATTAATAATTCATGAAAAAAATAGATATTTGGTATTATTCTTTCATCATACTACTTGCAATTTCATCACGAACTAAATCAATACGTGAATGCCTCTGCGATCCTTTACTATTTGATCGAGGAACAACATATGGTAACTATATTATTACTAACAACATCTGCGATCTAGTTGTAATGATATAATTCCAATATCAAATCCAGTTGTAAGTTTTTAATTCATAATCAATAAAAAAAATAACAGGGTTATGGAGTGCAAGGAAGTCACGCGTCATTGTTTTTATCAGAACAGATCCTTATTTATATTTTTTTATTATTATTATTTTTAAAATATTTTTAAGAAAATCTGGTCTGGGCCTCACCCAACTAAATGGGTCGGCCCAACCAAGGTAGGCCAAAAGGCCCACCTCAGCTGGACTTGGGCTGGGTAGAGAGCAGCCCAACCCAGTCCAATTAACACGGAGAAGAAGATTGAAACGATGCGCTGCACTGTTCACTTCTTCTTCATGTGAGCAATGCGCGTTACTGTTCACCGACCACGACGACAGCTTCAACGGCCGATGCCGATGGGTAGAGGAGACAGAGGTGGTTCTTCTTGTAGTGGTAGCGTCAAAGATGGTGGTCTGTGGTGGCTGGGAGGAGCGTCGAAAGTTGCTATTATGGAGAGAGAGAGAGAGAGAGAGTTACGGCTGTTGAGAGAGCTTGGTGTCGTTGTGGCAGTCGTTGTGGAGAGGAGAGAGAGTTGCCACATTAGCAGTTGTGGTCGTTGTTGTTCCATTAGCAATGGTGTCTGCCTGGCGTTTCGAAGGAGAGCTGCATGCATCAACGTTGGGTCAACTGGTTTCTTCGACGAAGGATTTTGTGCATGGCAAAAAAAAGGCAATCGCAGGAAAAGCAGGCAAAAAAAATTGTTGGCAATAGTAGGAAAAAACATGAATTTGCAGCTTATCGTCGATCGTGGTCTGCATCGTTTTTTTTGTGGGTCCCATGTGAATTAATCTGCGTTTTGTACATTACCAAACACTACAAATCTGCTTCTTATTTGAAACACCGGTGGGAACACATTACCAAACGGGCACATATTACGTATAAGTTAGAATCAGCAAGTTAAAATCTGATTGTACCATAGAAGCTAAGTCGAAAACAATCAATAAGGATAAAAGCAAAAACAAAATCAAATCAGGCTAGGTAATTAAAAAGATAAACTGGGGCAGCAAGAACTAAGCTAGAGTGCCGCAAGACAAGTCTTCTGCGACAGAAAGCTATACCTGGAATACGTGCTCTGTATCATTGCACTGCTCTTACTTAGAATGTAGTAAAGAGGACTTGAAGGTTTAAGAGCATAAATTATTAGAAAACAAAAAGAAAATACGTTGATCAGGTCCTAGTCAATGCAAGACTGTTCCATTTGATCTTGTGCTTTCACAAAACGCAATGGACTCGTTGTATCTCAAAGGGATTATAGCAGAATCAATCCTTCTGCGCTCAGTTTGAGCTGGAGCAGTTGGCTGAACATGTGCGCGAACAGTGCAGGATTGTGATGAGCAAGCATCAATTGAAGAAGGGTAATTACTTCTTCTTGCAAACCATAGGACCGATGAATGAGAAGCTCGGTTGCAGCAACCTGTCCAAGCAAGGCTTTGCTGATGAGGGTTTCCATAGGGTGCACTTATTATGATAGTTGGTAATTAATTCATCATTGTAATTCATATTTTCAATCATTGCAGATCCTTTCTTTCACATATCTAAGTTGAAAAGTGAATGTAAGGATATATATATATATATATATATATATATAAAACAACGAATATGAGTAGAAAAGGTCAAACATGATTATCCGTGTAAAGTCTAATAACTACGATTAGAACTTGAACTTGTTTTTTTCTTTACAAACACTATATTTTTATTTTGTAGTACATTATAAATGAAATATTATAATTCCAAAACCCAAATAAATGTTCTTTAGGCTAGTAATGTCCTGGGGACATTTCTTGGCATCACTCACTTGATGCTGCCCCTAGGTTCCTATTATCTGACCTTTTACGAAGGGAAACTTAAACGCTACATCGACCGGGGAATTTAATATGCCGGAAGTCTTGAGGAGAAAATTCATTGTTTTTCTCATCCGGCTGGTTGCTTTTTCATTGCTGTGGAAACGATTGAACACCATTCTCTGACGTTGTTTGGTCTTGGATGTTTACCGTGATCTCATTTATCACGGCTTCATCGACTTCACCCATCATTGTGTTGGCACCACTAGGCTTATTGGCACCGCCAGTTTGTCCTGAACGAACCAAGAAAATAAGAAATTAAAATCAATTTGTTCAGGTTATATCTTATTATAAATTGTTTTCTGCTTGCGCACCTCCTATGATTGCGGCTATGGCTGTTGTTTTTCTCCTGTGATGCACTAGAAATCCCACAATCGCCCAGAAAATTATGGAGATTGGGATTGTGCTTCCGAGTATCACTGGAAGCTTATTACTCTTTTTTCTGCGTCCTGATGGAGTTGATTTAATGATAGTACCATCAGTACTCGTTGGCTGACATGACTTGCCGGAGACACACAAGTTCGGATTGCCTGATGCCCTGTAATTTTCGAGCACATTATGTGAGTTAATCATCAAAGTTCAAACCATATCCTAAAAATTAATGAGGCATAAGAGATTAATTTCACTATAAACTGCAGTTGCAGAGGTACTTACACTAATTTCAACTTCTTATTGCTTGATATTGATGAAGGTATTGGTCCACTGAAAGAATTGTCTGCCAAATTCCTAGATTGAGGAAAAAATAAGAGAAAAAATGTAGAGTTATTTTGTCGAAACGTAAAACCCTTGTGAAATTTGCTTGTCAGGGGCAAGCTGTATCCCCAGGACAGAGTATTTTGTAAGCGCTTCTGTCTCAGGGAAAGCACGCCAGGAATTCTGGTGATAACATTTATAAAAACTAAGAGCTTATGTGGGAAAATCTTACAGATCCTCGAGGTTGGCTAAGGCGCCTAGAAAATCCGGAATCGGTCCAGTTATGCTGTTATTATGCAAATCACTGAAATCCGATAGGAAAATAAAAGGCTAGCAACGTGTTAGAAACCAGGAAAGTATCTGAAATTAGTTCAAATCATTTACAGTTTACTTCATGATTGATATTTCACTCACATTGTCACTAGGGCATCCATGGAGCTAAAATCTGGAAGTGGCCCTGAAAGATCCAAGCTACTGAGGTCCCTGAAATACCAAAAACATTAGGAACACAAATAAGTTTCAACCGAACAAAGAAAATATAGAAGAAGAAACAGAACATTTTCCTGTGGAGAGAAGGACAAGATGATTTACAATGCTGTTACTCGAGGAATGACATCGTTGCTGCAACTAATCCTGTCCCATGTGTATGGAGAAGGGAGACATGGGTCACCAGACCAAATTTCTTGTAATACACTAAATGAGATCTGGAGTTCACCTAAACCTTTGACTGGCAAATTAAACAATGAAGTTATCTGTCAGTGTCTATTTCCAGCAATTCCAGAATTAAGTGTATGCTAACTAGCAAGTGAGCTTAGCTATAAAGTAACAAAAACAGCGTTCATACCATCTTTACTATCGGTTCCATCTGTCAGGCGATCACTAACAAAAAACATTTCCATGGCATTGATAAGAGGAGGAAGTGTAGAATTAGTGGTGGAAACCAAAGAAATTGAGGTGTTTGCAGAAGCAGTGAAGTTGCCATTCATTTCCAACGCTTCTCCGTAAGGTGGGATTATGGGCTCTGATTCCTTAATGTTATCGATATAGAAGTTGAAGGATCTTTTTTGAGTGGTATCCAGCGCGGTCACTTCAGAGAAATACAAGTTCATGTAGACTGAAACATCTTGATCTGGAAAACCACGGTATAAAGTGATAGAACCGGACGAGGAAGATGTCGTAATAGCATTTTGCAGGACTTTTTGTGGAGGATTATCCGGTGCATTAGCGACATCGATGAGTGTGGCGTCGCTTGCAACCGAAACTAGCCCGCTACCAATTCTTGCTGGAACCCAGATGCGATCATAGGCATCATCTGGGAACCTGAGAAATTATCCACAGCTTGTAAACAGTCAACAAAAAATTAGTAATAGCACTAATAAAGATTGCTAGTGATTGACCGTACCTTACAGTTGAGTTCGCGCCATAAGCAACCCTTGACCTTAAAAACAGTGCATGATTCTGATCGACATTGCCATACATTTTCGAATCCAAGATCCTAACCTCAAGTGCTGATATAAATGGGAACTGATTAGGGTGTGTTTGGGCAAGACAGATGCTTGTTGTATCGCTTTTTACGAAATACATTACTTCACAATACACAAGTTGATCAAGTGTGGTGTTGACATTGGCCCAATAGTTGCCATCAAAAAGCAGATGAAAAGATGGAGGAGATGATTTTTTGTCATAATTCCCATAGAAGAAGCTGGCTCGAACAAGAACTAGACTGCCCTTGTCAACTGTGATGGGGTAACAATTCTTCTTCAGAGATGTGAACACCCTTAGAGTGCTCATTACATGCGATACTGTATTGCTAGATTGCACCACTTCAGACTGGCTGTTTTTGAAGATGTCATCATCTCCTATCCATACTATCGAATTCTCGTCCGTGTAAATATCTGATGCTCCACAATCAATGCTAACTGGGAAAGCATGTATTTTGAAATATACAGTTAGACATATTTTCGAAAATTAGAAGAGGGTTTACCTTGAAATAGGAATACAGAAAAAAATAATAAAATAAATCTCACCATCATCTGCGTTTCCTGAGATAGAAAGGAAAGCTAGGAAGAGTATCACAAGACAACCAGCCATGATCAGCAGTACTGAGAGGGGTTAGACACAAGGCAAGAAGAGGCTTAGGTTATGCCAAAATATATAAGCACTCAACTGTATCTTGTATTTGCATGAACTGTCATGCATTGACTTCTACAGTACATAGTAATCTCACCAGTCAATTACCTTGGATCATCTAACTTAACTTATAAAACTACTATATTTATATAATATAATTATTTTTAATAAAATATTATCATTTTGTTTAATTTAAAAATCAATAATCAATTCAACCATCATTATTCAAATGATAAAATCAATTAAATACCTAAAAACTGAGCTAAATCAGCAAATTTCACCATATCAGTATCAATTTCATAAAACTTAAGCAAACTCGGTCAAAGATCGATTTTAGTATTTTATCCTTGTCATCATTTCGTTTTGTAAGTTGACATTGACTATGCTGCCCACTTGTTCTGAGTTCTACGAATTTTACAGACAACATGGAGAACGGATTCTCAAAGTCAATACGCGCTTTGAAAGTTGAATCAGGACAAGGTATTAGGGAAGGAGAAAATGGGAGGCAAAAAAGAAAAGCTTTGAGTTCCGTATGATAGCCCACACCCATGCCGATGACCACGGCCACCGAAGACTGGGTCACCGGAAAATGCCCCTGTTATTATGCTTGGTGAACCGGCTATAGTTCCCTTTTTCACAGGCTGGATATTTTGTCGATCATGCTCCACATTATTTGTACACCAGCCATTCATATCAAGATTATATTTTTAATTTTCAATATTAATATATGATAACCATAAAACAGGTTAATGTTTTTTGACACCAAGAAAAATATGACTTGAACTCGGATGGTAAAATTATAAGTAATTTTTTTTTTTATTAATTACATATTGATAATTCTAGCTAATAAATTAAATTAAAGCAAAATTAAAATTTAATAAAAAAAATCAATAATATTATCATCAGTGAGTGGTATAAATGAAATGAGAAAGCTAAATAGCATGAATCAAGAAATTAATGACATGAAAAAATAAAATATCTCAAAAAGAAACTCTCTCAATACAGAGAAATCTTCTCTGAATGGTAGGAAGTAGATAAAACTTGGCAATAACTTAGTTGTTCCCATGACAACAAGTTCTAATAAACTTCTTTTGAGTTGCAAGTTAATGAATTTAAATTAATAATTAACATAAATCGAATAATAAGATAAACTCTTAAATAAAAGGTGGTGTTGTGCCATCGTAAGGTGCCTCAGAGGATGTAAATGCTAACAACGCCGGTTAGAAGTTAAAAGGTGCTTCTCTACATGCATTGAGCCCGCAAAATTAATCCCATGGGTCTGTTTCTCTTGTCCATTCCAGTTCTCTTCTCTTAATGTTCACTTTGTGGAACTATGCTTATCTGGATTTTTGTTTGAGGAATTATGCAAAAATATGTAAACGCAGAAGAATAATTTAACATGGCAGGTGGTGGGAAGAGATCTGTATACCCACAGTTGAAGCCTTATTGCACCTGCAATCCTCATTGCTTCCCCTTCACCCGCAAAACTATTAAGCAAGTACAAACAGACAATCATCAATTCAACACAGTCCATTTTGCTGTATCCAGAGGCAAGTACAAACAGACAATCATCAATTCAACACAGTCCATTTTATCATTTTAAGCCAAAAGACCATTTCCATAATATTGATAGCATCGAAATATGAAATAACCTCGTTGTTGAGGAAAAAACAGAGAGCAACAGAGGCAGCTGTTCATGCAACAGTCAGAACACATTGAATAACAACACAACACAAGACAGCAGAACACAATACCCCAGCAATAGAGATAGCCGAATGCTCTGAAGAGTGACTTCAAAACTCCAGCACATCATCACCATTCATACGATTGTTAACATCTCAAGCCCAGAAATCAGAGAAGTACAGATCAATAAAATCCAGTTTTAAATGTAATACAGTCTCATAAGATCAAATTCACTAAAATTTGAACCGGAAACAAACAAAATGCTTGAGGTGCAAAACCAATTCCAGATGCATTGCTACGGACGACAGAGAATTGGAAACCAAAAGGTAATGGGAAAACAAAAGGTGGTTAGCGAATTTGTTATCCTCAAGCTCCTTAGTAAGGTAACTAGAGTATCAAATTGATTATATGTACCTTACATCACAAGCTGATAGAATATTATGCGAAACAGACACTATCAACATCTTGTGAAGCAACACCAACATAAAGTACCATCTTCTAGATGTGCTGCACTCTTCGTGAAGGTATCAGAGTCTCTGAATAACACTAGCTAGCTATAAGATTATCAAAGATAAACACTAAATTAAGCTGCTGCCTCAGTTCAAAATCTCAAGCTCAATTTTCAACCTGTTATCTATTCTTTCAAGCTAATTCCCATCACATCCTTCAAATATTTCACTTTAGCACTGCAGATTTTTGCATCCACTGTTATTTGAAGTTTCAAAGTTTTTCAACAGGTAGTTTACTGACAATGGTGCTTTAAAGAAATTCTTTTCTCCGACTTCAATCTCCTCAAACCTGCCGCTATGATGCCATAAGTTTCACAAATCATTCCACTGATTTCATGGTTCATCAAAGTAATCTGAAGGGAGAAGCTTCTAGCGTCTCTGAAAGGGTGTGGCATTGTCATGGTCAGGTGCTCCCAATGTGTTTGAATGATAATAAGGATTTACTTTGTTGTAATTGTAGTTCATCTGCAGGTTTATGGGCTGGTACCAAGTCGAGGAATAATGTCCAGCTGAGGGGTTCATATATGATGATGCACCTTGATTCATGAAAAAGTGGTCTGGTTGTTGATGAGGGGGTTGCAAGTGCACAACGTTAGGGTTTGCAGATGACGATGCTTGTAGAGGCACCTCGGATGAGAAAGCCATTCGAGGGCGCTTATATCCACCCCGGTGTTGTGGTTGAGGGTGCTCGTTTCCACGATGTTGTTGTGCTAGACTCTCGGAGATTGTAGCTGAAGGCAGTACAATGGTTTGGGAGGGGGGGACAAATCTCACTGATGAAGTTGGGAAAGGAATGGGAGAGGTGTTTAGGATTGAAGTAGAGGTGGAGGCAGAGGCTGAAGAAGGGGAGGCGATTGTGGTGGTGGCAGCTGGGGTAGCTGTGGATGCAGTGGTTGGTGATGAGGAGGTGACAGTGATGGGAGCAGTAGGGGCTGGTGGGGTGGTGGTGGAGGCAGCTATCAGGGTGTTGAGGGCAGTGCTTGCAGTGGAGGCAGATTTGGGCTCTGAACATTTATTCTCATTCAAAATTGGGATCTTAGAACTGTAGCCTACAGCTAGCAACATTGCTTTCTTCTTCGTAATTTCCATTTCCAAGTTTGCTATTTGTCCCTTGAGGAGCTTAAGTGAGAGTTCAGACTCAAGTTTGTGATCTTCAACGCATTTAATTACAGCCCTCAAATCAGCAACTCTTTTTTCTTTGGATATAATCTGTTAGCAAGTTGTTTCTGCACATCTTAACAGCTGATCTTAAAACTGAAATAGTGATTGATAAATTAATAGAAAATGCTAAATCATACCAGTGCTTCAACTGATTTTTCTCTCCTCCTACTTTTTTTTGCAGCAATCTTGGAATCGTGCAAGTGATCTTTCAAGAGAAGTACAGGATGGAACTCCTTAACCAGCTCAAATGCATAAATGAAATTAATAGCATCAATATATTGTTTCTTGTTGATGAGAATTTGAATAAAACCTGTTACATAGACAACATAAGTCACAAGTGACCACCAATAGAAAGCTCAAAGAAAAAATAATTGAAATTAAAAATGCTGAGGCATAAACTTTCATCAGGCATTTCAAAGATTAACGAGTTCTCGTGTCACGTGGCATTTAGAAAACAAGATATGGAAACGTCAAGTCAAGTTTTCAAGTGGATCTCCAAGGCTCTGTGGAATGGCAAGTTATAATCCCAAAGTAAAGCTAAAGATATGCTGATATTGCCAGAAGATTGATCCTATAGCATTACAACTCCTGGAGATTTTTTTAAAAAAAGAATGGGAACAGATAGGCTTTAGTCAAGGCTATAATTCCTTTCTGTTTGTATACATGTTTGAAGGACAAAGTAAACAAAACTCCAGCTCAGTATCAGGGTTCATATAGAGCACAAAACCCTAGCAGTTAGATTTATATGAATGTCGATCTACATTTTAGACGCAAAAAGAGAAGAACAAAAGATCATTTCTCTCCTAAAGGAAACAGGCATATGCCTAACTTTCAAATGTTCCCTTGCATTTTCACTACTTTGTATATTCACAACAAATTCTAATGATTATGATGAAATACAGAGAAACCACGGGAGACACAACAGCGATTTGCATGATCCATTCCCTTTCTTCCAACAACACCAACTTTACCACAGGATTTTTAGCAAGTGGCTTCTCAAATATGCATCTTATGAATATTTGATCTGAAAGAGAAATTGTATGATTATATGAATATCCTCTACCAATCCTAGCATAATGTTAGCTGTGCAACATCATAAACTAGCATAGTACCACCTAAAAACAAACATACCAAATATACAAATAGATAAAAAGTAAAATCATAGCAAGCTTCAGAATTAGAAACTTACGGGAGGCCTCATCTACTAAACCAAGGACACGTAAGAGTTCAGGGGTCTGCCTCTGTTGAGCAACAGTCACCAAATCATTGAATAGTTCGCAAGCATCAAAAACAGAGGCCAGTCCATAACAGGCCAAGAGCCTAAAAAATCCTAAAACCTCTAAATAACGATCCTTTTTCATTTTGGTCCTCCAATCAAACGCAAGCTCTCTTGCTGCTTCTCTCACATGTGGCTTGATTGGTGGTGACAATGCCATTAATTGCTCCAGCAAAAGGTTGCAACTCTTTTTTACCACAATCCCATTGTAAGCCACATCGCTATTCGAGATAGGAGGTGGGTAAAACCCTTCCAATGCACCCAAAACAAGCTCTGCCGGGTCCGATGATAGTCCCAGAGCGGTAAGCACTTCATTTTTTGTCTTCTCGTCATATTTACGACACTTATTTAAGAATATTTGTAAGGCCTTTCCATCCATGGTCAGCAAAAGACGGAGATCAGCATCTGTAGCATTCTTAACCACAAAATCATCTGGTGTCTCAAACTTCACACGGGTACTACCAGCATCAACAAATCGTTTTCGTTTCTGGTCTAGTTGCTTACACTGTTCTTCAAGTTGCCTCTTCTTTAATTCAAGTTCTCTAGTTTTATCCATAAAATTCTTAATTTCAATTTCAAGATCCTTAAACCGCTGCAGAAGCTGTTTCTCCTTCAACTGAAGCCCTTCAGCTTGTTCCGAAACCATCTTGTTTCCCAATTCAACTTCTTCCAACTGCTCTTCAAGATGCTTCTCCTTCAATTCAATCTCCTTGAACCGTTCTTCAAATTTCTTATTTTCCAATTCAACTATCTTACAACGCTCTTCAAGTTGCTTTTCCTTCGATTCAACCTCTTCAAAGAGCTTTTTATTCCCCGATTCAACTACCAGGCGCCTTTCTTCAACTTGCTTCTCCTTCAACTCAAGCTCTTCAAAAAATTTCTTAATTTTGAAATTTTCCAATTCAACTTCTTTCTGCTGCTCTACAAGTTGCTTCTCCTTAAATTCAAGCTTTTCAAGTAACTTCTTTCTCTCTAATTCAACTTCCTTCCACCTTTCATCAAATCGTTTCTCTTTCAATTCAAACTCCTCTATAAACTTCTTGTATTTCATGCCCTCCAGTTCAACTTCCCTTTGCTTCAATTTAAGCTCTTCAATACATTCCACATTTCTCTTCCTCTCCAATTCAATCTCCAAAGCTCTATCCTCAAGCTGCCGCTCCATCAATTCACACTCTTTAAGCTGTTCCCCAACCTTCAACTTCACGCGTGCAACTTCCATGTACCCTTCATTGAGTTGCTTCCTCCTTTCCACTTCAATCTCCTTTCGCCTTTCCTCGATTTTCTTCTCCTTCAACTCAACCTCTTCATCAAGCTTCTTCCTTTCCACTTCAATTTCCTTTTGCCTTTCCTCGATTTTCTTCTCCTTGGACTCAATCCCTTCAACAAGATTCTTCCTTTCCACTTCAATTTCCTTTCGCCTTTCCTCGAACCTCTTCTCCTTCAGCATAATCCCTTCAACAAGATTCTTCCTTTCCACTTCAATCTCCTTTCGCCTTTCCTCGAACCTCTTCTCCTTCAACATAATCCCTTCAACAAGATTCTTCCTTTCCACTTCAATTTCCTTTCGCCTTTCCTCGAACCTCTTCTCCTTCAACATAATCCCTTCAACAAGATTCTTCCTTTCCACTTCAATTTCCTTTCGCCTCTCCTCGATTTTCTTCTCCTTCAACATAATCCCTTCAACTAGCTTCTTCCTTTCCACTTCAAGTTCCCCTCGCCTTTCCTCGATTTTCTTCTCCTTCAACATAATCCCTTCAACTAGCTTCTTCCTTTCCACTTCAAGTTCCCTTCGCCTTTCCTCAATTTCCTTCTCCTTCAACTCAATCTCATCAGCAAACTTCTTTCTCACCAGCTCCTCCTCCTCTTCAACTTCCTTCCGCCTCCCCTCCAACTTCTTCCTCTCCAACTCAACCTCTCTATGCCGTTCCTCAAAATCCTTCTCCTTCAATTCAATCTCTTTATAATGCTCCTCAACCTCCGCATCTCTCAGCTTTATAAACTCTTCGCACCGTTCCACAAACTCCTTCTCCTTCGAGTCAGCTTCCTTCTCTCTCCCCTCAAGTTGCCGTTCCTTCGTTTGAAGCTCTCTGGCGCAGTCTTCAATGGAAGTGAAAGTGGAATCAAAGTGAGTTTCGAGTTCTCTCCATTGAAGAGCGAGTAAGAGAAAGGAAGAGGCTTGCTCGTGGATTTCATTGAAACTTCGGCTGAAGCTTTGTTGCCTTAACTTAGTGAGCTTCACCTCGCTGCAAATCTTCTCCTCCATAGAAGTAGGAGACGAAACTCTAGCACCACTCACTGGAGTGGCGACTGCTAAGAAGCTGGAGAGGGTAAAACGACAGGTCGTCGTCAATTGGAATGATTAAGAAAATGAAGGGGTGCCATACTGCCATTGCCAAATCATAATCAAAAAACACAAAACGACTCGTTGAAAGGGATAAGTTGTCAAGCACACTGATCAACTGACAGTATTTAAAAGTCTTTGTGACGGTGAACTAGTTGATGCGATGCCTATAATAAACACAACTCTATTTCCACACCTGTATTCTATTTCCACACCTTTTAAATGTCTTCTCAATTTATTTGTCATTATAATTTATGAAAGGCATGGTTGTGTTTAACCATAATAAAATAAATAATTATATTTTCTTCTTGATTTAGTCCTTCGATTCTCATTTTTTATTTTTTATTTTCAGTTATTTTTCTTTTCAATTAAACCCACAAATCAAAAAAAAATAGATGTTGTCTGTTTTATTTTGTATTTTGATTTTCAACCTAATTATAATAATTAATATTTTTAATTTTAGATCTTTTTATGTAGTTTTTTTTTCCATTTTACTCTTCACCCTATCCAGTTTTCTTTATTATTATTTTTATGTAATTTCGTGCTCCCTTTGAAATCTTTTTCAAGATATTATGATATTTTGTTAAAAAAAAAAAAAGGATTTTTCAATTAATATCATTGTTTTTTTTTTACTATCTAATCAAAATAAAACAGACTTATTAATCACAGTCAATGTTATAACTCGAATAATTAGTTTCTCTTATTTCTTTAAAATATGTTTGCATCATCTAAATATTATTTTTTACAGGAAGAATATGGACTTGTAATATATGGAGCGCCATAAATTATCATCTTCTTGGCTTGCTGCACTCTCAAATGAACTTGATTATGATTAACTAGCTCCCAGATCACCAAAGAAATTGTCACTAAACTAAGCTTATACTTTCAGTTCACAATCTTGGGATCAATTTTCGAACCTGTCATGTATCAGCTCAAGCTCTTCTTCTCATCCCACTGTTAAAAAACTCAAGTCTTCACTGCAAATCTGTGCTGCCATGAGTTCTTCGAAGCAGCCAGAAGGAAGAAGCCTTTGTGGTCTCTGAACTGATATCGCATTATCATAGTCAGATTGTCCATGCATGCTCCAATGATTATAACAAGGATTTACAACATTATAAAGGAGTTCATCGGTGGGTTTATAGGCTGATATGCAGTGATACTATATTGTCCAGCTGATTAGTTCAGACTAAATAAAATTCTGATCCACCTAGATCATCGGATAAAATTGTCAGGGGAAGGAGATCTATTGCATCAACAAGGTTCATTAGATTTTTAAGGTCACCGACCCACTTAAGGTTCATTAATTTTTTTCCTAAGAATTAATTAATATAAAACATACAGCTGCTTCCAATCACGTGCAAGGCAAAAACAAAAATATTAACATTATGTGGAACCACACTACAAAAAAGTTTAATCTTCTTGGCATGTCGGAATCTTTGAGCAAAGGCATCAAAGTCTTAGAATAAGGTTAAAGGAATTTGCTTCATGCTTCGACAGTTTCTCAGCTGGTTGTTGACCACTGTGATGATTTTAAGAAATTATTCTCCCGCTTTAACCTGCCCCATGTCATCGAGTGTTTCATGAAACATTCTATGGCCGCTGAAAGGGTGCAACCCTGTCACAGCCAGGTTTCACAACCGTGTTGTAATGATAATAAGGATATCCATAATTACAACGGGAGCTCATCTGTGGGTTTGGTGGGGGATAACCATCACAGTTGCATGTCTACCAGATGTGTTCAAATATGGTGCACTTTGATTTATAGAAGGACCTTCTTCTCACCAATGAGGGACGGACACGTACGCGCATTGCCAGTGCTTTGAAGTGATGGTGCTCTTAGAGGAGCCTCTGAAGATTTAGCAATCCGAGGGCGCTTATTTCCACCCAGATGTTGTTCTTGGGGGGGCTTATCACTGCCACGGTACCGTGCTTGACAGCGCTTATTTCCACCCTGGTATGGTGATTCAGTCATGGGGACTGAGGCAGAAGGTGATGCACTGGTGGATGAGAGAGGGGCAACTCTGCTTCGGGTAGTGGAGGCAGTAATGGATGCAGCAGTTGAGCAAGAGGCTACTGCTATTGGGCTAGTAGTGGCTGCAGCAATTGTGGATGGAGAAGTGACACCAATGGGAGTGGTTGAGGTAGCAGTACTGGCAACCATCGTGGAATTGAGAGCAGGTTTAGTGGCAGAGACAGAATTGGATGGAAGGACAAGGGCAGAAGTAGCAGTTTTCGGAGCCAAGCGATTCTTCTCCCTCAGATTAGGCTGGGGAGACTTGCTGTCCAGGTCTGGTAACTTTGTTTTCCTAATTGACAGTTGTCTTTCGACATCTTTTATTTGTTGCTTGAGGGTAATTGGTGAGAATATAGATTCAAGCTTGTAATCTTCAACGCATTTCAGTACAGCCACCAGGTCACTTACTCTTCTGTTTAAAGACTCAACCTGTCAGCAAGTTTTCAGTGTGAGCATATAATACAGTTGGATCATACACAAGAGAAGAGGTTGACATCTTGAAGGAGAAAGCAAGGGAAACACACCATTCCTTCAATTGAATTGCTGCTCCACCTAATTTTTCTGGCAGCAATCTTGGAACAAGTTAAGTAATCCCTCAACATGGTTTCGGGTGGGAACTGATTAAACATCTGAAATGCAAAACTGAATCTGATAGCTTCCATGGGCTGTTTCTTTAAAATAAGATTTTGAATAAAACCTGTTATATGCATGCAAAGGAATAGTTACAACTTACAAGTTATATCACGCTCCAGTAGATATTTCAAATGAAAAAAAATAATTCAAAGAGAATCGAATCAATTAATTTTCAACAGGCATTAAAGAAATCAAGGGCTGAGTGGGAAGGAAAAACTGGTGTGCTTCGAGCCGTGGATTTAAGTGGATTTCCCGAAGCTATAAATTTAATTACATACAAGTTTCTGTCAAAACCAAAAATAGAATAGTTCTAATTCATTAATAACATAGTACTGTCTAAAAAGATTACAGGATTATAGACACAAAGCAAAAGGTCATACTGAGCACAAGGATTAGAAACTTACCAGGAATTTTATCTCCTAGTTCAAGGACACGCAAGAATTCAGGAGTCTGCCTGTTTCGAGCAATAATTACCAAACGGCTTATGAGCTCATCTGAATCAAAGGCAGAGGCCAGTCCATAAGCAGCCAAGAGATTAAAAAATCCCAGAACATCTAAACAGTGTTGGTTATCCACAGTCATCTTTGTCATCCAAAGAAAGGCAAGTTTCGTTGCTTCTTTCCTCACATGGGGTTTGATTGGTGGGGATATTTTCATTACTTGCTCAAGCAAAAGATTGCAGCTTCTTTTCACAACAACCTCTTTGAACTCCACATCGCCCTCCCTCAAATGGGGTGGGTAAAACCCTTCCATTGCATCCAAAACCAGCTTTGCAGGATCCGAGGAAAGTCTCAAAGCAATGGACACCTCATTCTTCATCTTCTCGTCATGTTTACATCCCTTATTTAAGAAAATTTGCAATGCCTTTCCATCCATTTTCACTGAAAAATGTAGATTAGCATCCAAAGAACAATCTGCTGTCTCCGACTTCACACGGGCATTAGAAGCATCAACAGGTTGTTTCTCCTTCGACTCGAATTCCTTAATTCGCTCCAAGCACTTCTTATTTTCCAATTCAACTTCCCTTAACCTCTCTTCTGGTTTCTTCTCCCTCAACTGAACCTCTTCAATTTGCTTCCCTTTCAGATCAACCCCCCTACACCGTTCCTCCAATTCCTTCTCCTTCAACTCAACCCCTATAATTATCTCTTCAACCTCCCTTCTTTTCAGCTCAAGTTCTCTGAATCCTTCCTCTAATTTACTCCCATTCAATTCAACTTCCTCGCTCCTTTTGCCAACATTCTTCTCCATCAATTTAACCTCTTTAAGCCTCTCCTTAACCTTCGTATCTTTCAATCCGACCTCTTTAAGCCTCTCCTCAACCTCCCAACCTTTCAACTCAAGTTCCTTCTCCTTCAATTCAACCCCTTTTCTCCATTCCCTAAACTTGTCTTCTTTCACCTTAACTTTCTTAAACAACTCTCCAGCCCGCCTCTCCTTCTCTTCAACCTCTCTAAATCTCTTCTCCACCCTCTCTTCTCTCAATGCAACTTCTCTAAATCTCTTCTCCGCCCTCGCTTCTCTCAATGCAACTTCTCTAAACTCTTCCTCAAATTTCTTCTCCTTCAACTCAAATTCATCATACCTTTCTCTCACTTTCTGCCCAAAATTTATTTCTTTTAACCCAAGCTCTCTTCTCCACTCCTTAGATTCCTCTTCTTTCAACTTCACCAAAATTCCCATTTCAAGCTCCTTAAACCCCTCCAGGAGTTGCTTCTCCTTCAATTCAAGCTCTTTATCATGTTTGAAAAACCTCTTGTTTGCCAACACAACTTCTTTCAATTGCTCTTCAGGATGCTTCTCCTTCAATTCAATCTCCCTGGATTGTTCCTCAAATTTCTTCTTTTCCAGTTCAACAACCTTGCACCGCTCTTCAAGTTGCTTTTCCTTCGATTGAACCCCATCAACAAACTTCTTATTCCCCAATTCAACTACCAGACGCCTTTCTTCAACTTGCTTCTCCTTCAACTCAAGCACTTTAAAAAACTTCTTATTTTTGGTGTTCTCAAATTCAACTTCTTTCTGCTGCTCTACAAGTTGCTTCTCCTTAAGTTCAAGCTTTTCAGCTAACTTCTTTCTCTCCGATTCAACTTCCTTGCACCTTTCATCAAATCGTTTCTCTTTCAATTCAGACTCCTCGATAAACTTCTTGTATTTCATGCCCTCCAATTCAACTTCCTTTTGCTTCAATTTAAGCTCTTCCAAACACTCCACATTTCTCTTCCTCTCCAATTCAATCTCCAAAGCCCTATCCTCAATCCGTCTCTCCTTCAATTCACACTCTTTAAGTTGTTCCTCAACCTTCAACTTCAACCATGAAATTTCCATGTGCCCTTCCTTGATTTGCTTCTCCTTCAACTCAACCTCTTCATCAAGCTTCTTCCTTTCCACTTCAATTTCCTTTTGCCTTTCCTCGATTTTCTTCTCCCTCGACTCAATCCCTTCAACAAGCTTCTTCCTTTCCACTTCATTTTCCTTTCTCCTTTCCTCAAGTTTCTCCTCCTTCAACTTAATCTTTTCAACAAGCTTCTTCCTCTCCACTTCAAGTTCCCTTCGCCTTTCCTCAATTTCCTTCTCCTTCAACTCAATCTCATCAGCAAACTTCTTTCTCACCAGCTCCTCCTCCTCTTCAACTTCCTTCCGCCTCCCCTCCAACCTCTTCCTCTCCAACTCAACCTCTCTAAGCCGTTCCTCAAAAGCCTTCTCCTTCAATTCAATCTCTTTATAATGCTCCTCAACCTCCGCATCTCTCAACTTTATAAACTCTTCGCACCGTTCCTCAAACTCCTTCTCCTTTGAGTCAATTTCCTTCTCTCTCTCCTCCAGTCTCCGTTCCTTCGCGTGAAGGTCTTTGGCGGAGTCTTCGATGGAAATGAAAGTGGAATCGAAGTGCGTTTCGATATTTTTCCGTTGAAGAGTGAGGATGGAAGAGGCTTGATCGTGAATTTCATCGAGACTTCGGCTGAAGCTTTGTTGCCTTAACTTTATGAGTTTCAACGCGCTGCAAATCTTCTCCTCCATTGAAATAGGAGACGATGGGAGACTACTAAGAAGCTGGAGAGGGTAAAACGACAGGTCGTCGTCAGCTGGTTAATTAATTTTTTGAGCAAATCATAATCAATATTAATGTCTAGGGAAAACCTCAATTAATACTCCGTCTATATTAGATGAGATAATAATTATATTTATTAAAATTATGATTTAACCCGTATAAAATTTTGTTTATTTTTATTTTTATTTTTATTTTTTATATTGTTATTTATTATTTTGTTTATTTTTATTTTTATTTTTTATATTGTTATTTATTATTTGATTGAAACTGTGTTAAAATTTTATTTATAATTTGAATTTATGTTATATTTTTCATATCATATAAAAAAGTTTTTTCACAACCTTACTACTGAGAATAAGCTAAAATATCTTTCAAGTGTTTGTACATTAAATCACATTTTGGTAACTAATCAAGCTATTTGAAAAATACAGGTTGAAAGATATTTGTTACTGTTTACAAGTTTGGTTGAGGTTGAATTTTTAAGGAGATTTTCATTCAGAAATTTATTAAAATAATATTTTTTATTTTTTAAAATTATTTTTGATATTATCAAATGAAAATAATCTAAAAACACCTAAAAATTTAATTTTTTTTTAAGAATATTTTTAAAATATAATATCAAACACCACTAAAATTCATGCTGAAGCATTAACATGGGATTCATGTTTTATTTGGTAGCCAATTTTGACCCTCTTTCTAACATATTTTTCAAAAATCAAAAACAAATCTCAAAAAAAATGTGTTTATTAAGCCTTCGTACTCTTTTCATCACTTTAAATATATTTTAAAATTAAAATCTAAAAAATTATTTTTGATATATTTGTGTTATTTCCTTGATTTTCAAATTCTTTTTAAAAAAAATCTAAAAGTTGATTTGTAAGCATGAATAGTTAGGATTTAGGAAACTTTTTGGAACCATAGACAGTATTTAGGTACTTAGAGCAACTTTAATTGTAAAAGCTATTTTGAAAAGTCAAATCTTTAAAATAGTTTTTTGAATAATATATATATATGATTTTTGTTGTTGTTTTGTGCTTCAATGGTAAAATTCATTTTGAAGAATTATTTTTTTATATTATTTTACATATAGTGGAATTATTTTGTATGTAATTTAATTATAGCATTGATTATACAATTAATAGGAGTAGATTATATAATTAAATAATTGCTTTTAAAAAACCCTTCAATAATATAATTATTAATTTATATATGATTTTTTACTCTCTTGTTAAGATATTTTTAAATAAAAATAAATATTTTTGATATAGTTATATTATTTTCTAATATATATATATATAAAAGGTGACCATAAGGTGAGGCCAAAATTTTTGTTTTCTATCCTGAACTGCTACAAATAACAGTTCAAAAAGGGAGTGTTATTTTTAGCTCTGTAAATAACACCCCATTGCAGTATAAAAAAACAATTAAAACAACTAAATAAGTATTTTTTTTTTATTTTTGCTGCAGTATAAAAAAACAATTAAAACAACTAAATAAGTATTTTTTTTTATTTTTGCATGCAAAGATAATAATAAGTATAATATCCCGCTGCAGTTGCTCTTATAGCGTAGCTTCCCACAATGTTAAAATATAATAATAAGTATCATTTGGATCTTCACGTCCATATGTCAAATATTTTTGTAATTAAATTTTACACTTCTCAAGTTCTCATTACTTTTTTCCATTAGATCCTAAAAGGACTAGGGCACCTAACTGTTACATGTACCTTTTGAGTCCAGAGAAGTTGCAACCATGCTAGCTGCAGACCCAAAGGCTCTGACTCTGCATGCACCAAAAGAAAAATCCAGACTAATAGTATATTTTTATGGCTGCTATAATTTTTTTTTTTTTAAATTCGAGTAATTTTGAAACATGTATTTGATAAGTCTAGATAATCAAATAAAATTCTAGTTATTTTAGATTTTTATAAAATACTATTAAAAAAAATTGAGTCTTAGGAAACTTTTTATTGATAAGAAGAAATTCTATCTTCTAGAAAGTATAATTTATAAATTCAAGTGAACGAGTAAAATTTTAATTATTTTAAACTCTTATAAAAAAGTAAACCCGACATTGTTCTATATTTATATAAAAAATACACGTACCACTCTTGCGGGAGTCTTTAAATAGTTTAGGTGATGTTATTTTCCACATTTTTTTTATAATCCTGCAGTAATCTGTGAGCATCGTAATACCTCCTGACTTGCGAAAGGAGAAGCTATCTATGCAAAACATATTCCCGGTTCACCTGAGAGCCAAAGGAGAAAAAACATAAAAAAAAAAAAAATTGAAAACCAAAGAACAATACACAAGAAAAGAAACAGGGCCATGCATTTGTTATCCTGAATCTTCAAGGTAACAGACCATCAAAAATATTATATACACCTATTTGTATAGCTGCTACCAATAACATGCAAGGCAAAAAACAATAATTAACATTATGTGGAACCACACTAGCAAAAAGTTTAGTCTTCTTGGCACGTTGGAATAACCACACTTGCAAAACGTTTAATCTTCTTGGCGTGCTGGAATCTTTGAGGAAACGCATCAAAGCCCTAGAATAAGGTTAACTAGCTACAAGCTACTAGAGAACCAAAAGGAATTGTCACTCAATTAAGCTTTTCTCTGAGTTCGAAATCTTGGGGCAATATTCCAACCTCTTGTCTTTCTGTTCAAGCTCTTTTCATCCCACTTTTCAACCAAACTATGATCAAACTCTACGCTGCAAATGGCTAGTTCGCTTCAAGCTTCGACTGTTTCTCTGCTGGTTGTTGACCACCGTGAGAGTTTCATGTAACAGTTTATGCCCACTGAGAGGGTGCAGCACTGTCACAGCCAGGTTTCCCAACAGCGTTCTAATGATAATATGGATATCCATAATTATAACAGGAGCTCATCTGTGGGTTTGGTGGGCGATAACCAGCACCATTGTAGTGCCCACCAAATAAGTTCAAATATGGTGCACTTGGGTCTATAAAAGGACCTTCTGCTCGCTGAAGAGGGACAAACACCAAGGGTGCAATGCCAGTGCTTTGAAGTGACGGTGCTCTTAAAGGAGCCTCTGAAGATTTAACAACGCGAGGGCGCTTATTACCACCCTGGTGTTGTTCTCGAGGGCGCTTATCACTGCCCTGGTACTGTGCTTGACAGTGCTTATTTCCACCCTGGTTTAGTGGTTCAGTCTTGGGGACTGGGCCAGAAGGTGATGTGCTGGTTGATGAGGGGGGGGCAACTCTGCTTCTAGTAGTGGAGGCAGTAATGGGTGCACTAATTGAGGGAGAGGTGACTGCTATAGTGCTAGTGGCAGCTGCAGCAGTTGTGGAGGGAGAAGTGACATTGATGGGGGCAACTGGATTAGCAATAGAGGCAGTGATTGGGCCAAGAGAGGTGACTGTGACTGGGGAAGCAATGGAAGCAGCAGTTGGAGGGGGGGAGGAGACTGTGATGGGAGCAGTTGAGGTAGCAGTACAGGCAACAATCGTGGAATTGAGAGCAGGTTTAGTGGCAGAGACAGATTTGGATGCAAGGACAGGGGCAGAAGATGCGGCTTTAGGTGCAATACGTTTCTTCTCCTTCAGATTAGGCTGGGGAGACTTGCTGTCCAGGTCTGGTAGCTTTGTTTTCCTAATTGAAAGCTGTCTTTCGACATCTTTTATTTGTTGCTTGAGGGAATTTGGTGAGAATCCAGTTTCAAGCTTGTACTCTTCAACGCATTTCAGTACAACCATAAGATCAGCTACTCTTCTGTTTACAGACTCAACCTGTTAGCAAGTTTTCAGTGTGAGCATATAATAAAAGTTGGATCATACGCGAGATAAGATTGACATCTCAAAGGAGAAAGCAAGGGAAACATACCAATCCTTCAACTGAATTGCTCCTCCTCCTAATTTTTCTGGCTGCATTCTTGGAACCAGTTAAGTAATCCTTCAAGATAGTTTCAGGTGGGAACTGATTAACCATCTCAAATGCAAAACTGAATCTGATAGCTTCCGTGGGCTGTTTCTTTAAAATAAGATTTTGAATAAAACCTGTTATATGCATGCAAAGGAATAGTTAAAAGTTATATCACGCTCCAGTAGATATTTCAAATGAAAAAAAAAATCAAGGAGTATTGAATCAATTACTTTTCAACAGGCATTAAAGAAATCCAGGGCTAAGAGGGAAGGAAAAACTGGTGTGCTTCAAGCCGTGGATTTCCCGAGGCTAATTTGGCTATATGGTGCTTAAAAATTGACAAGTGATGCTAGAACTAGTAGAAGATTATCCTTGTCCATTACCACTCTTGACAACAGCGTAACAAATGACTATAAGCTGAACATTCAAATAGGCCTTTCATTGCAGTTACATATGCATTTCTGCTCCAAACACAGGGCACACAGTGCATTATCTATGCAAAACAGGGCTCATTGACTTCTCACCAAAGAAAGCTTAAGAATTCGCCCAACTTTTTTAAGCATTTCCATATTTTCCAGTATCTTGTATTTACGTAACACCATCTTTATGATGTGAACAAAGCTATAAATTTAATTACATACAAGTTTCTGTCAAAACCAACTATAGAATAGTTCCAATTCATTAATAACATCGTACTGTCTAAAAAGGTTACAGGATTATAGACACAAAGCAAAAAGTCATACTGAGCACAAGGATTAGAAACTTACCAGGTACTTTATCTCCTAGTTCAAGGACACGCAATAATTCAGGAGTCTGCCTGTTTCGAGCAATAATCACCAAACGGCTTATGAGCTCATCTGAATCAAAGGCAGAGGCCAGTCCATAAGCAGCCAAGAGATTAAAAAATCCCAGAACATCTAAACAGTGTTGGTTATCCACAGTCATCTTTGTCATCCAAAGAAAGGCGAGTTTCGTTGCTTCTTTTCTCACATGGGGTTTGATTGGTGGGGATATTTTCATTACTTGCTCAAGCAAAAGATTGCAGCTTCTTTTCACATCAACCTCTTTGAACTCCACATCACCCTCCCTCAAATGGGGTGGGTAAAACCCTTCCATTGCATCCAAAACCAGCTTTGCAGGATCCGAGGAAAGTCTCAATGCAATGGACACCTCATTCTTCATCTTCTCGTCATGTTTACATCCCTTATTTAAGAAAATTTGCAATGCCTTTCCATCCATTTTCACTGAAAAATGTAGATTAGCATCCACAGAACAATCTACTGTCTCCGACTTCACACGGGCATTAGAAGCATCAACAAGTTGTTTCTCCTTCGACTCGAACTCCTTAATTCGCTCCAAGCACTTCTTATTTTCCATTTCAACTTCCCTTAACCTCTCTTCTAGTTTCTTCTCCCTCAACTGAACCTCTTCAATTTGCTTCCCTTTCAGATCAACTCCCCTACACCGTTCCTCCAATTCCTTCTCCTTCAACTCAACCCCTTTAATTATCTCTACAACCTCCCTACTTTTCAGCTCAAGTTCTCTGAATCCTTCCTCTAATTTCCTCCGATTCAATTCAACTTCATCGTTCTTTTTGCCAACATTCTTCTCCATCAATTCAACCTCTTTGAGCCTCTCCTCAACCTCCCTATCTTTCAATCCGACCTCTTTGAGCCTCTCCTCGGCCTTCCTATCTTTCAATCCAACCTCTTTGAGCCTCTCCTCAACCTCCCTATCTTTCAACTCAAGTTCCTTCTCCTTCAATTCAACCCCTTTTCTCCATTCCCTAAACTCGTCATCTTTCACCTTAACTTCCTTAAACAAGTCTCCAAACCTCCTCCCCTCTTCAACCTCTTTAAATCGCTTCTCAGCCCTCTCTTTTCTCAATGCAACTTCTCTAAACTCTTCCTCGACTTTCTTCTCCTTCAACTCAATTTCATCGTACCTTTCTCTGACTTTCTGCCCAAAATTTATTTCTTTCAACTCAAGCTCTCTTCTCCACTCCTTAAAGTCCTGATCTTTCAACTTTACTTCATTAACCAACTCCTCCACTCTCTTCTCTTTCACTCCGACTCCCCTCTCCCTCTCCCTAAGCACTTTCTCTTTCCTCTCAACCTCTTCCTTCTCCGCCTGGATCGAACCCCTGATGGAGTCAAAGTGATCCTCTAATTCCTTCCATTGTAAACAAAGCAAAAGAACAGAAGAAGCTTTCTCATGAAGTTCGTTCATAGTTTTGCGGGCTATTTCTTGCTTTAACTCACTGTTTTTCAACTCGGTCGAAACTTTCTCCTCCATTGTTGGAAGAAAGAAAAAAACCCTAATTCCTGGGTGTTTTGAAGAGATGTTTTCTTTAATTTAGGGGGTTTTTATAAAGAAAAACTTTCCGCTTTGGATTCGGTTTCCAGGAGCCACAAAGGAGACGGAAACCTGTACAGAGGGAGTCCATGAGGGGAAGGGCAAAGCGACAGGGTTTTATTCATGGATTATAATTGGACTGGGCTAATAAAACATGGGCCCATTTTGACCCAAATCAATAAGTAAGGTCCATATGGTCCCCAAAACGTCAATAAAGACTGTAATAATGTATTTTAAGAGGAGAATATCTGCGTGAAAATTATAATATTTTATAAAATGAAACAAATTTACTACTTTAACGAGAAAAAACCCCATGATATATTTTATGAAATTTATGTAAAATATAAATAAAAAAACAACAAATAAATTATTATTTTTTCGTTTAATAAATAAATTCGTGAAGCAGTCTAGCCCCTTACTAGACTAAGTTTTTTATTTATTTTTCACTCGTGTTTACTTATACAATTAAGTATTCTTGTCATTCAAAAAGTGTTTCACACTTTTCCTTGTTATAAGATAAGCGAAATACACAAGTATAATAAGTAATCAAAGTACACAATAAGCTTTACATGAATTCTTTCTCAACCTTTATTAGGGGGTGTTTGGGAGTGTGGTTGTTTTTGCTTTTCAAAATGCTTTTCGTGCCGAAATGCATCAAAATGATGTTTTTTTATTTTTTTAAAAATTATTTTTGACATCAGCACATCAAAATGATTTAAAAACACTAAACCGCCGGTTTTAAAAATAAAAAAAAAAACGACGAAAAGCAGCAAAAAACAGATTGAATCGCAATGCCAAACGGGGCCTTAATCTCATAATCAAAGAAAACTGCACACAAATCTGTAAATACATTATAGATAAAGATTGCATACCACACATAGCTTAGATTTCTATCTTAAGCTCTATATGCCTTACATTTACACAAGGTGCCACAATAATTTATAGATAAGCATTTACAAGGCACAACTCTCATTTCTACTTTTAAGAAAGTAGTGGGACACTATCTCACTCATGTTCATCCATGAATATAGTGACCCCATTATCTATAAAGTAATGAATAGTTTTCCCTCGTAATCTCCCATGAACTCAGTGGGTTAAGGGCATCTCCAGTCATGCTCCCATATTCTTCAGCACACACCTCATGATCTTATGATATAAGAAGCTCATTGTTGTCTCTTACTCACTTCTGCATGTCTTTCTAGCAGCCCCAACTGCGAGCTTCTGTTGTGACAATTGATGGGTCTCTTGCATGTCTTAGGCAATCATTCGTCCAAGTTTCAAATTGTGTTAAATCAAATCCCTGACTTCCACACATTGTTGTGTGTTATCGCATTCATATCTACATTGCTGAATATTTGCGACATCCTCTGTTCTCGTTAGTCTATCTCCTAATGAATTTTCCTACCTAACCTAGATAATTTATTGTCCAGCCTATGTTCATCAACAATTCACACCCTCCATTTTTTTTTGACAAACCTAAAGTTGTACAAATTTGCACTGGTTATTTGTTGGCATGGTTAACAGTACTTTTAGGTATTGTTTTGAGTCAAAGTGTGCGCATTAAACATTGTTACACCTAGAGTCTTTTAATCGTAGTTAAGATACCTATTTAAAGAGTGATATGCTTAATATTTTATATATTTACACAAACTTGGAGCTTTGTTCTTTTCTTCCGGGTGTTCATAAATTTTATAAGAAAAGTCAAATGCATGTCGATATAATTATGATTTTTAGGTCATTTTTAAAATAATATTTTTTACTTGAAAATATATATAAACAATTCATTTATTTTTAATATCAGCATATTAAAATCATCACAAAATAATAAAAAAAACACCAATTTAATATTTTTTTTTAAAAGTAAAAGTACTTTTAAAAATCACCTAAAAATATTAGCATAAGCTGTGTTAAACTCGTAGTTTTGAATTTGACTCGAATCAAATTTGAAATTAAACAAAAGAGATATAATTGATTTGGCTGAGTGCACCAGTAACTCGATCCACTTAACACAATTCAATTTGACAAAATCAACTCCAATTATTTTGTTATTTTTGTTTATGACAAAACATTGTTTTAATAAAATAATTAATTTATCTCATTAAAATGGACTTAATGAAGTTGGAATAATACCATGATCATCAACACGTACTTAGATACTATTTGATATTTGTGGTAGTTTATTTATTTTATCAAATCTGAAAACATTTATGTCATCATTAAAGAGGATGTATTTGACAAAATAAAATAAAATAATAATAATAGCACTTAATGCACAGCAGGTTTAATGAAACAATTATATCATCAACATAACCTTCTGCAAGTAAAAAATACTGGTGCAGGAAATCCTTTGAAAATATTCCACTGCTGCGACTTTGGACACATTTTGTGGGATGCTTAGAACTTCTCAATCAAGTGCATTTCCATGGAGAAAAGGTGGGGAGCCAAATATCTAATGTGATGGCAAGCACATTCTTTGACACGCATTTGTTGTAAGATGCCAATCAAGCCTTGATACGGATCACAAATGAACCTGTTCATGTGATTAACCAGAGATATGGTGAGATATTGTTATTCAAAATGCAGTGTTTCATCAAGAAAAGTGGTAGAGGCAGTCACTTCAACACTCTCAGTGACACATGCTATATAACAAATTGAAGCTAACCTAGAATTTGGTTCTGGTTATATTTCTCTTTTCTCTTACTTTCTCAGAGCAATGCAACTATGTAATGATGGATCATCTCTATCTCCAACCAGCTCATCACAGCAGAGCAACAAAAACCACCCTTCAAATGCAGCTTGTCTGGATTCCTATTTTCTAAATTTCCACCATTATGTATTCCTGACAGAGGAATAATTTTTACACATTTGCATATGAGAACTCAAAAAAATGGTTTTTTTTCTTTCTACAGCCACTATCACCCAGTCTCTACCTTCCAAACAGAAAACTCAAATCTGAAACTCTCGAAACTTAAACAGCTACCAATCTGCAGGTCTTCTTGTTTGCTGGTCTCAAGCCAATGAATCAAAGTCGACACAGTTCATGCATTTCAAAATTGACATGAACTGAGGCTTTGGTTTGTGGTTAAAATCTTGAAAACAAAATTTCTATTCATAATCCTTTCTTAATTTCCTAATAAGAGATTAAAATCAAATTTTCATTGTCTGATAAAAATTCTAAAACAAGAGTGTTCAATTTTTTCTCATTTTCTTAAAATCAATCTATACATGATGGTAACATAGTATCAACACGAGGGTGAAGGTGAGAAGATGTGTTTAATGTATATATTTTGGCTGTGTTTGGTTCCAGTTCAAGAAACGAGGGGCTTTAACAGTCATGGAGAGGGGGGGAAAGGTGTCTTTGTCTGTTCAGTTTAACCAGCGACAGAGGTTTTATCTTGTCTTTACTCTTTCATTCAAACATGGAAAAGTAGCAGAGCAAACATTTGCTGCTAGCAGTCCTCATGCAAACAATAATAAACAAGTGATATGTTGTGTTGCGAACAAAAGGATTTGGAAAATTCAGTTGATCGCATTAAGAAGGCTAGACAAATGACCATCTTCGGTAAAAATATTCCAAAAAAAAGAAATATAATCTAAAAGCCAAGGTACCACTTGAATTCATCCCATCACTGATGCAACATGGACTCAAAATTCCACGGTTTAATAATTCAGCAACAAAAAACAAGGTTTGCTAAAAGCAAATTTCGCTTTATAAATAAAACACCTGGCAGATAAAATTCCTATAAGCTAACCAATTGAATGCATCCCATCACAAATGCAACATGGACTCAAATTTTCATGGTTTAATAATTCAGCAACAACAAAGTTTGTTAAAAAGGAATTCAACAATCAAGTTTCGCTTTGTAATTAAAACACCTAGCAGCTAAAATTCCTATAAGCTATTATATTTGAATGCACTCACCAAATCTTAATATTCCCTCACGGATGAAAAAAATGAGAAACAAGTAGTCAAGATCTAGCATACTCACAAGCGGGATGACTGGAAATATCAGCAGAAACAGCACAAGGAATCCCCAAAGTCGAAAGCGCGCCCCTTATAATCCCACAAGGGAAATACAAATACATGGTCATTGCTTGTGCAGCTTTACTTTCAGGATCTTGCATTCCATTCTCAACCGACTGATCATCCCCCGACATTCGTGATAGCCATGGAAACTTATTGTCTTGCAGCACAAACGTACCCTAAGCAAAAAATAAAAACATATTAAAAGTCAAAAACCCAAAAATAACAACAATAAACACACAAAAAAATCAATTAACAGAACTTACTCTATGATTAGTCTTCAGGTTATCAATCGGTTTCTTGAACAACTCAGTCCAGAAATCTTTGCATATGAACTTAATTGCCTCTAAATGATCCGTAAAACGAGGCCGCTCTACTGTGTACCTAATCAAACCCAAAATTGGATCAGCAAGAATAAAACGAAACAAATAAGATGTGGTGTGAAAGAGGGAATAGCGTACCGTTCCGAGAGCTGATGGCCCACTTGATAACCAATGGCTTCGATTCGGCGGGCAGCGATTTCTGGTTTGTTAGAGTAAAATCGAGTGCTGTATAATGACACCATTTCAGTCACTAGACCGTCCATGCAACTCTCTGATACTTCTCTTCCCATTTTCTTCTCTTTTTTTGCTCTGCTCTCACTAAAATGAAAAAATATTTACAGTTCGATCTGTTTTCTTCCTTCTATTTTTTGTCGGAAGAGTAGGGATAGATGGGCCTGGGGGTCCAATTACTGGATTTGGGCTTTTGTACTGGGTATGAACTCCAAATTCTCTTTTACTCAACTTATTATTATTATTATTATTATTATTATTATTGATCTTTAAACTTCCTCTTTTTTTATTTAAACATTTTAAGAGAAAATTAGTGCTTAATTACTTGAACATATTTTTTAGGTAATGAAAATAGTTTAAAAATAAATTTTTAACTCTAAACCACTATGTATCCACACTTATTTTAAAAAATAAAAAATAAAAAATGAGTAACTAAGAGGGAGATAGAGAGGAGGGTCCTCTTTCATGCATTTTTTTTACGTAAGTATTACAATCTAATGATTAGGGTTGTAAAATTTACAAGATGGCTCAAGCTTTTTATATATATATATATATATATATATATATATATATATATATATATATATATATTATTTTATTTTTAGTCTCAATATATGATCCATTTTGTTTTTTATAGTGGTGTTTTATTCTCATAATTATAATAGTGGATTCGATGAGTTGAATCGAGCTAGGTTTATTTTAATTTTATCACTTAACACTTACTTGATTAAAAATTGAATTTTATAACTTGTTTCGATTTATTTTGCTACGAGAATATAAGAATCTTATAGCTCAAGTCATGGACTTGAAAATTTTATCCATATTAATATAATGTCCTCTCAATTTATTTTTAAATTTTATCAAATTATATTTTTACAAATCATATGAGTTATTTTTAAAAATTTTGAGTATTACGATATTAACCCTTATTTAAAAGAAGTGATGATAAAATTGGAATATAAAAAGATTAATTAGAAAGATTCAGAATACAAATAAGACTGGATCATCATCATAAAATAAAAAAAAAAAAGGAAACATTTATTATTTCAGGAAAAAAGATTTAAATTTGGTTTAAAATATATGGCAGGGTATTGTCAATTGATTTTTCCTCCTGCACATGCACCTGGACTGGTTCTCACAGTTGACGCTATCGCAATGCAAATCAGGAGGGCAGGCATCGTCGAACTCGCAGTCTTCTTTGGTACCGTTTGGTATTGCAATCCAATTTGTTTATTGTTGTTTTTTAATTTTTTTTTTTCAGTCTTCTTTATACAGACACTCCACCAGCGCATCCTCTCTCTCCCCTCCCATCATCTCTATCGATTCAACACCAAGACCTGCAAAACATCTCTTCTTCTCATTCCTCTGTGATCTGTTTCGATATTCTCATTGATTAAAGTTTTTTTTCTCAATAATTTATTAATTAATTAGAGAGAGGGAGGGACTTACTGCATGTGATGACTAAAAGAAGCACGCAGAGCATCAGCTTCAATGGTGTTTTCTCCATTTTTCATTAGAACAGTGCGCGCCTGCTCCTTTTTTCTTTCCTCTTTGCGAAGACTTTTGGGTTAATTTGTAGGGGGAGGGGGGGTTTGTTTTGGTAAATTACATTTATTTTCCATACACATAAATTTACTTTCTACAATATACATTAATATTTATGGGAGAATATTTAAGCTCTACTTTTTAATTTCTGCTAATTTGGACATCCAATCTTATCGGATTTAGGGTGTATTTGGGAGTTTCGATTTAAAATATTTTTGAAAAAAAATAAAAAAAATTATTTTTATTTTTTATTTTAAATTAAAAAATAAATTTTTTAGTTCATTTTGATAAGCTGATATCAAAAATAATTTTTAAAAATAAAAAAGATATTATTTTTATATATTTTTAAACAAAAAACACTTTAAAAAATAACTTCAACCACACTCCTAAACAAACAAAAATATGAAGTTATTTTATCAGGAAAGTGTGTTTTCTATTCTCTAGATTTTTAAAAAACTTTAGAACATCAAAATATTTGTTTTTCAAGTTTTAGATTGTAAAAAGTACTGATCTATCTTGATTCACCTAATATTTTATTCGTATTTGGTTGTTCTCGCAAGATAAATTGTTTGAGATTTGTCTTGCAAGTATCTAGTTTAAGTTAGGACGTTCTCATTTTATAAGAACCTTGAATAGTCGAGGTTTTACTCACTTAACCATGACACGCAAAAAATATCTAAAAAAAAGTGAAGTTTCCTCAAATTCAAAATAAATTTTAAAAACTGTTTCAAAATTATAAAATCCTTTGTAGGCAAAGACAATAGAGTATAATTTTGATCAATTAATAACTGTGATAAAATAATATGTTTGTGATATAGTATGCTGAGATTATATTTGCAAAGATAACCATATCCGTTATTGTTAATTATTCTGATAGTGTCATATATAGGTTTTCTATTAATAACTATCCGATATATAGTTTATTTACAGGAATATATAATTTGTTTATAATATCATATATGGTTTGTCTATTAATAATATTGTTTTCAATAAAGGAACGGTAAAGACACTTCATTTAAAAAAACAAGGGTTGAACCATTGAACTCGTCGGGTCAACCGTCGATTTAACAAAACAAGAAGATTAGCAACATCATTTTAACCTTATTTTTAGAAAAAATAAAATAGATTAACATTATTCTACCCATTCATTCATGATTCTAAACCTTGGTTTGACTGAAACTTTACGAGATGCAAAGAGAATATGTTGACTTCTCTAACATTTAGCAAGTGATAGGAAATCGAGAATGTTCTGGAAACGCATGTGAATTCTTTTATTGCGACGAGTTTTGATAAAAATACATGGGCTCTAGCTCTAGTGTATATGGCATGGTACTGGTAACTGTTTTAGCCTCACGCACATGCACCTCGACTGGTTCTCACAGTAGACGCTATCGCAGAGCAAACCAGGAGGACAAGCATCGTCGTACTCACAGTCTTCATCAGCCAGACACTCCACCAGCGCATTCCCTCTCTTCCCTCCCATCACCCCTCTCGATTCAACTCCAATACCTGCAGAACATTTCTTCTGTGATTTGCTTCGAAATTCTCATTAATTAAAGTTTTTCTCTCATTAATTTACTAATTAATCAGAGAGAGAGAGAGGGAGAGAGAGAGAGACTTACTGCATATGATGACTAAAAGAAGCACGCAAAGCATCAGCTTCAATGGTGTTTTCTCCATTTTTGATGACAACAGTGCGCGCCTGCTCCCTTTTTTGTTTCCTCTTTGCGAAGAATTCTGGGTTCATTTGTAGGGGGGAGGGGGGGCTTAAATGATAGAAGAGATCCCTGTATACGTTTATTTTCCATATACATTAATTTACTTTCTAAAATATACATTAATAATTATGGAAGAATATTTAAGCTCTACTTTTTAATTTCTGCTAATTTGGACATAAAATCTACCCGAATCCGATATTGCTTAACTATTCTGATAGTATAATATATAGTTTTTCTATTAATAATTATCCTATATATAGTTTATTTGCAGGAATATATAATTTGTTGATAATATCATATATATATACTAATAATATTCTTTTTAATATATAGTTACCAAAATTCATAAAATTATTTACAGCTAGATGTTTTTAAAAACAAAATGGCTGGACCAATATTGTCCATTAATTTGGTCATGTCTATTCACTTTCTTCAACAGTAAGGTGACGGTTACTATTAATTAATGGTTTTGTCTATATTAATGGATTTTGCACATACATACATACATACATACATACATGAGGATGTAATTTAAGCACTATTTTTTTTCTCGATATGGAATGCTTGAACAACAAATTTAATGATCATTATAATAAAAAGATTAATAATTCGAGAGTTTTGCTTGTTTTAGTAATGAATATATGTATCTATAAATATTTATTCCCATTGAAAATACCAACTTATAATTAAAACTCTAATTGCTCTTTTTTGTTATAATTCAATATTAATCAAGAGTGTCTTCATCTTAGTTTATGCTTTTTTAAATAATCATATAATCTCTCAACATAGTTTGTGATAAATCTAATATGAAAAAAAAAAAAATTTATGTTTGTCATTGCGTTTCAAAAGTATTTTTGAAAAAATAAAATAAAAAATTTATTTTTTATTTTAATTTTCTTGATGTTTTTAGATTATTTTCATATGTTGGTATTAAAAAATAATAATATTTTGATATATTTCTAAATAAAAAATATTTTCAAAAATTATTTTAACCACATTTTCAAACAAACACTTAGGGTTTGGCAGCATCCAAATCATTAAAATTAAAACATTACAAGAATGTCCCAATCCAATTATCAAAATATTGAATTGCGAACCTAAACATCTGATGTTAGAAAATTATAATATTAGAATTTATGGACGTTCCTTTAATAGATTTTGGCTAGAACATGACCATATCCAACTAATTATGTTCAATAGACTCTTTTTTTTTTCATTTATCATTAAAAAATAAAACCAACTTATAAAAATGTTATCCCTTGTCCCTCTGTGCTGCTAGTGCTGGCACTCCCCAAAAACTAGTCCTCAAAGTTAATCTTTTTTTCACAAAATAATTAATCTATACAATGTATATTTTCAGAAAATACCCTAATAATTATGATTTATAATGGGTTTGTATAGCTCGAATCCTTGCACCACATGTAAGAGTTAATCCCATTTTTCACCCATTAAATCTTGTCGATTAATGGTATACTTGCAAAATCAGATTCATCTATCTATCTATCTATTTATAAAATATAAAAGTTGTGTCCTTGCATTTCTCAATGTATACATATACACCAAATATTATGGATTGCGAGAGTACAATTATCATTTTATCTATGAGATAAAAAATTTTAATCTCTATAACTGGGATATTTTGAATATTTTTAAGGGGATATGTATGGTATTTTTAAATTTTTTGAATAATAAAATTATTATTTTACCCTTAAAAGCTGGCAAAATGACGAGGAATTGAAAATTTTTATAAAAACATTAGTATAAAAATCTTTGGCATAAATACTTGTAAAATAAGATTCATCCAAATTTTTTTTATATATATATAATATGTATCTTGTGGAGGATGTACGTAATTATTCTCTTTTCTATAGCTTAAGTTCCTGAGATAAAAATAAATAAATAAATAAATAACACAACAAAGCCACTTTATTATTATTTTTAATTGAGAGCACGGTCCAAATCAATGAAGAACAGATAAATTTGCTGGGAAATTCCCTATTCCTAAATGAAAAAGGGGGTCATAGAGAGTAATCAGCTTGTTGAATGAATTGTGGCAGCACAATTGCACACACAGCGACCAGCAGTGCACTGTGTTACAGTGCACCCACGGCACAAGCTAATGCAATCAGAGGGAACTCTACATTGCCTTTGCTGCTGCTTTATCGAGAACTCTGATCTTGCGATAGCTTCATCGGGCAAGCCTGCGATCATTTGATTAAGTATTATCAATATGAAGAGAGAGAGAGAGAGAGAAACCCTAAGATCAAAAAACACAGATAATAAAAATAAATGAACATCAACGAGAGATATTGCATGGTAAGAACTTACATGATGCGATGAGTAGGAGGACGACCATGAAGGCAAGCTTGACTGAAGCCTTTTCCATTTCTTTTTCTAGCAGAATGGGGCTTGAGATGTGTTTTTGGTGCTTGCTGGGTCTGAAGTCTGCTCTCTCTTTTTTCACTTGATGTTGTGTATTGTTGTTGAAACTTCATGCCATTTTTATAGAGAATGCGCATGGGCTATTTTCCAATGTTCTTACCATGAATGGCTCCAATTTTAGGGAAATAGATATGATTTACCTATATGGCAAGATTATAAAGAATATGAACCATAAAATTTGTTGTTTGCAGATGGGGAAATGGCAGATAAGACAAGTTTTGTTTTTTCTTTTAATAAAGATTCGTGTGATTTTCCAGTCAAACTGGTTTTAATTATCTGAATTTATTTTTAGATTATAGTTTTTGATCTGGGATAAAAAATAATCTCTAAATCTACATTAATTTTAAATCTAGCATCTATGAAAAGAAAATTAGAAGTAGTAAAAGATGTTTGAGGGATAACTTCTTCTTTGTTTCTTAGGACGTGAACTACATCAATACATTTTAGCACAGAGGTTGCTTGTATTTAAGCGTAATTAACAACATGGTAACAAATTGCATGAAATCTGAGTGATATGATCCAGAAGATAGAGTCTCCATCTTGGATGATTTGAACACTATCTGGGGTGATCTGATCTGATTAGAATCCATGATATGCTCATCCATAACTGAAGTTTCCCTCGTCATGAATATTTACCATCTTGAGATGAATCATCAGTTGTTATTGGATCTACTTCATCTTCCAACGTGTCTCTCCAAGGATGTAGCTAGGCTGATTTGCAGGAGTTTCCATCGTTGTTTCTCCAAAAAACTTCAGTCACCTTATCACTCCAGTTGCTCCTGATCTGTAGTTTCTGCTACTGATATAATCCTCTACCTCAAACTGTGTCAGGGTCGGGCGGTGCTTGTTTTTGACCATAAAGAATCTTATAAGGCTTGCAGTCATGTGATTGATATTGAGGGTCTTTTTTATATTGTTTGTTGCCATGTATATATCTTCTAAGATTAAATCATGCAAGGAGGAATTTCTTACATCAAGTTGATGATGTATTGACCATTTATGAACAAGTGTTATCATGCAAATAGTTTCAGACCTGATAGTTGAAGGGAAAGTCTTGGTATAGTTTACTACCTTGAGATGATCTAGTGACCCATCAGGTTTGAGTTTTGGCTTAAGCACCCATTTAATTAAATGTTTTGATCAGAAATTTTGTGGGGGTGGAACCTCTTTAAATTTCTCAAACCCGAAATAAACACGAAACATTTCATGGGAAATTCGAACTGGCCAACAAGGTACCAAGCTGTAGAAAACTTCAGTTTAGAAAAGATCAAACAGAAAACCACCATTTTAGGTAACAATACCAATCCACCAAACAAGCATATTAGGGTTTGATCTTTTATTCAGACTGATTACTGGTCATCAAACTCTCCTGAAGCTAGAGGGTTGATATATATGGTGGTGCCGTGGACGAGTGAAGCAGCTCAACCTTGCAAACCAATAATACCTGCACAAGGAATGACGGAAACAATATGATTTGCTGTTTGGCTATATTCTAAACCTTTACAATTTTGAGACAATAATGACAAATTGATGAAATCATGAACGAACAGCCGAGTGAGTGAAGATTTATAGACACTTTGAACACCGTTTAATGATAATTCTTCTAACTCAAAACAATGTTATAAATAGTTTACAAACATGACAAGATATTTTGTTTAATATAGACTATAAGCTTGCTACTTACCGCATGCTACCCTTCCTCCAGCATTACCAGTGGATTTGCTGAGTTCATGTCCTCCTGGAAATAAAAAGCCAACAATCAATTAACATAACTTGCTTAGATTGATGCAACAGATTAGTAAATGTGGAAATCATTAAGTAAACAGCTCGTGCTTGGCCTATCCTGGGAACAGTCATGAAGAAACATTATCCTCGCATCCTTATTAAATAGCCTAAGGTGGAAAGCATAAAGAAACAATCAATCACCACAGTAACAAAAGACATAATGCCGCTTGAGTACAATTGAAGCTCCACTTGGGAAAGGATAATAATCATAAGCAAGAGTGCCGATGAGGCTGAGCTGTGAGAATCACTGAACCCTAAAAACCAAATTATGTTCAGTTTATATTCAACAAATTGAAACTCCCATTATGAATGAGCAAAATAGAGCCCTCCAAAATTGTTTCCTTTGAGGAATACAGAATCATAAAACTGGAAATTCAATTTTCAAGTGTCACGCCACCTACTCATCATTCATCAACACATACAGCAATGTCATCAATGAGTACATAATCCTTGAAAGAAGATATTTGATAAATTACCCTTGCCGAGATCATCAGGATCTCCATGAACAACAACAGCCCTTCCAATAATGGAATGTGGTCCAGTAAGAGGAATCTGTTTGTCGCTGATTGTGAAACTAGCAGTGCCTGAACATACAAAAATGTAAAGTGTCACACACCCAACAAGTGTGAAACCAGATTTACTAACAAGGCACCTGTCTACCTCAAGCAAAATTTGGTCAAAAAGACTAATTTATAACGTGCACAAAGATTCAGGAAAATGAAACCACTCAACAAAATAAAATTGTTATGAAAGCTCATGTTGTAAAAGTAATCCTGGTTCTTTAGAAACTATTTACAGAAACATGAATAGTAACTCGTACCATCATCACCAACAGTGATGTTTCCCAGATCACCAGCATGACGATTCTCATCCTCAGGGGCACCATGCTCCTTGCCTGCAGGATTAAAATGCGGCCCTGCAAACAGAACTCCAAATAACTGAGCATAAAGGATGTTATGGAAACAGAAGAAGATTCTTTAATTTTTCATTTTACATTGGTTGCTTGAGCATTTGGGGAAAAAGAAATCCAGTTATTCAGCAATACCAGTTGACATGCAGCCATTTGTGGTGTCTCCAAGGGCATGGACATGGAAGCCATGAAGGCCTGGCTTAAGACCAGAAACGTTTCCAGTTACGGTGGTCGGGGCTGAAGAAAAAAAGGCTCGGATATCATTAACTATCCAGAAAAATGCACAAAAAAAATTGCAGGACCAATTGATTGGAGCTTTCACTTACCATCTCCTTCTTGGGTAAAGAAGATGGTGCCACTGACACCTTCACTGCTATTAAGAACAGCAACAGCCTTCACCATTGTTCTATGTGATCTAAAAGAGACAAGAGTTACGACTGCACATCTACAATCACCTAAATTCTTACAAAAACAAAAACACACACAAACACTACATCCTAACCGAATATAACAAGGGAACAAAAAAAATAAAAGGCACATTGCACATGAACGCCCATCAAAAGATTCACAGCTCAATACAGCCAGTTTAAAACTAAAACTTCCATGAGCAAGAGTACACATCAATTATACCTGCGACATCACTCTAATAGAAGCTAAAGAACCCACAAAACTACTCAAAGCAAAGCTACAAGTGCACAAAGTTGATGGTTCCAAAACAAGTTTGCACATCTTCAGTATCATTAAGTAGGTCTAATTTATACAGAATACCCATTTACCGACCCAATTCCAATTTTAAAAAACTTTAATTTTCTCCCCTGCCCTTCTGTATATTCTATGTACAAAACCCGAACAAGGTACAGATAATTTTATATATGAAAAAAATATGTTCTGACAATACCCAGTAGCTTACCTTTACTAAAATAACAAAAATTGATAGCGACCTGAGGGGAAAAAATACAGCCTACCAGCAGTAACAACAAAAAAACATCAAATCTAAGTAAAGGCTCAGCCCTTTGTGATTTAAAAGAACACAGACAATAAAAAACGAGATAACACTCATATGATCATCAAGCTACTACTAGTTAATCACATCAAACAAAACATAAAAGGCTGATCTTTAAAAAGTCAAAGCATAATAAAGCCAAAACAAAAACACAAAATTCTGATCAAAGATCAAAGATCATGAAAAAATAACTAAGACCCTTGATTTTGATCAAAGAAGAGAGTAGAAAGGTTGAAGCTTTACCTCAGAGCACCCCTTAGAAGGAGAAAGAGAGAGCGCGTGTTAGTTTGTTGTGTTTGGGAGTGAAGAAGAGTGAGGAGGCAGATGCTTTCTGACCTTTTTTATAGAAGGGTGTGGCTCATTACTGGACAAGTGAGAGTCTGGTAAGACTTCCTTTCATATAGTTTTTACCCCAACTACCCCCTCTAGGTAATTTTCAAAGGTGGTGAAGATGAACGCATTGCTGCCAGTAAAATCACTGGATTTATTTACAGTTTAGATTGAGGTGACACCTGGGATGGGACAGGACTACTGGGTTTGAGTCGACTCCATTGAGTTGGGCATCCTTGCCCAATGGCTTCTTTTTTCTATTTGTTGACTTTGTACATCAACATAATAACTAATGGCACTGGTCCGAGTTATGGTTTGGATGGGTTGAGTTGACCCAAATCTTGATTTAAATATAAAAAAAGTACCAAAACAACATTATATATATATATATACTAGCTAAGTGCCCCCGCGCGTTGCCGCGGAGTACACAATATTTTTTTAAATGTAAAAAATATTAATTATATGTATTTTTAAATTGTATTATAAATTTAATTAAAATAAATTTGTCCAGAAATTCATCCTCACATTATTGTCATTATTATTGTTATAAGAGTTAAAATTATTATCAACATTACTGTCAAAATAATAATAAAAATTAAATTGACTTGAAAAATCATTAGAAAAAACAAAATATTTTTATAAGTAAACAATAAAAAATTTAATAATTAAAATTATCATTATTATTGTGTAAATAAAATTATCTAATCCAAAGAGCAAATTAAAATAATAAAAAATAAAAAAGAAATAAAGGAAAAAAGCGAATAATATTTATTATTCATATTATTATAAAGACAGTAAAAATCAGTAAATTATATTGAGAGAAAGAAATATAAAAAAAATAGGAAGCACGAAAAAGCATAAAAATATTGTTATTATTATAATTCATAATAATAATAATAATAATAATAATAATAATAATAATAATAATAATAATATGAAAGAGTAAATAAACAATAAAAGATTAATAAAAAAATAAAAATCAAAATCAAAATCAACATTGTTATTACTACGAAAAGAATAGATATTATAAAATTACCTCGATGGAAAAAAACTTAAAAAACATTAACAAAAAAGTAAGCAAGAGAAATAATTAAATTATTATTATTATTAAATAATAATTAATTAAATTACCACTACTATATTATTATTATTATTATTATTATTATTATTATTATTATTGTAGAATTAAAGAATTCATTGAATAATAATAGGGATCATTATAGAAATAATAAGAAATCAAGGGATGAAAACAAAAAATTAAAAGTATAAGGGCCAAATATTAATTATGTTAGATTTTTTTATTATAACATAATGTTAAACAAAATAATAAATTTCTATAGAATTTTTTAATTATAAATTTGTATAAAATAATAAATAGTTTTATCCATAAAAAGATGAATCTATAAATTGAAAATATATCCTTATGTTATTATCATTATCATTATTATAACAGTTAAAATTATTATCAATATTACTGTCAAAATAATCTCAATAATTAAATTATCCTGGAAAATAATACAAAAAAAGCAAAATATTTAAGTATAAATAAGAAAAAAAAACATAAACACTAAAATTATCATCATCATTGCATAAATAGTCAAATAATAAAAATTATCTAAAAGTAATAAAAAACCAATAACTGAAATTATTATTACTATTGCGTAAATATTAAAATTATAAAAATCATTTAATCCAAAAAACAAATAAAAATAACAGGGAAAAAAATAAATAAAGGAAAAAAAAGAAGTAATATTAATTTCAAATGACTATCAATTTAAATTCAAATTTCAGGATTCAACCGATTTAAATAAAATCAAAAGAAAAAAAAACTATAAAAAAACTAAAAGTATAGATGTATAAATATGAATAAAAAAATATACATTGTCTAAGAATTTATAAAAACAAACTAAATGAATTAATATAAAAAAAACCATGTAATAATCAAATTAAAAAAAATAGTTCTATCAACAAAAAGATTAATACATAAATTGAAAATCTATCCTCGTGTTAATATCACAATCACTACTATAACAGTTAAAATTATTGTCCACATTACTGTCAGAACAATTTAAATAATTAAATTGTATTGAAAAATCATTAAAAAAAAGAAAAGATTTTTGTATGAAAAAGCAAAAAAAAAAAACAACTACTAAAATTATCATGATTACCGCATAAATAGTCAAATCATAAAAATCATATAATCCAAAGAAAAAAAAGAAGCAAAAAAAAAAAAAAAAAAGAGAAAAAAAGAAAAAAAATAAAATAAAGGAAAAAAAAAGCAATATTAATTTTAAAATGATTATCAATTTAAATTCAATTTTCAGGATTTAACTGATTTAAATAAAATCAAAAGAAAAAAAACTCTAAAAAAACTAAAAGTATAGATGTATAAATATGAATAAAAAAATATACATTGTCTAAGAATTTATAAAAACAAACTAAATGAATTAATATAAAAAAACCATGCAATAATCAAATAAAAAAATAGTTCTATAACAGTTAAAATTATTGTCCACATTACTGTCAGAATAATTTAGATAATTAAATTGTCTTGAAAAATCATTAAAAAAAGGAAAAGATTTTTGTATGAAAAAGAAGAAAAAAAAACAACAACTAAAATTATCATGATCACTGCACAAATAGTCACTACAAAAAATTATCTAATCCAAAGAAAAAAAAGAAGAAGCAAAAAAAAAAAAAATTAAACAAAGAGAAAAAAAGAATAATATTAATAGTAAAATGATTATTATAATAGTTAAAATTATTATTAATATTATTGTCAGAACAATTCAAATAATTAAATTGATTTGGAAAATCATTAAAAACAATCAAGAAATTTGTATAAAAAACAATTAAAAAATAACAAATGAATTAATATCAAATATTAATAAAAAAAAATTACAATAAAAAATAAATTAAAATGAAAAATAATATATATAGAATTAATTCTAATTAAAGGATAAAATTAAAACAAAAAAGAATTGGAGGACCAAAAATAAATAATGGTGATTGGTTTCATTTTATAAAAATCAAAAGAAAAGGGACTGAAATCAAACTTTGTATATATTACCATTTTAATTGGAGGGCTAAATTGAAGAGATGAAAACATCCGTACCGGAAAAATTGAAGGAATAAAAAATCAATCAAAAATCAAAAGTATAAGGACTGAAATAAAACTTTCTTATATAATCAGTTTTAATTGAAGGACACAATTGAAAATAAAAAAACTTTAATTTCAATAAATCAGTAAGAAAAATGAAATAAAAACCTCAGGGACCAAAATGAACTTGTCTTCAACATCGGGGACCCGAGCAGAATTTGCGGCGGCAGGAGAGAGAAAAGCGACCGCCGGCCAAAACACGTCCACCATCGCTCAACCGGACATATATTACGGGAACGCGCCGCGACGGAGAAGAGAGGGCGTCCCGGCGCATCTCCTGGTGTGGCGGAAGCGAATTTTTGACGGCGGGAAGAGGTGGCACGCGCCTCCCAAAAGGCGCGTTGGGAACGAACGCTGCTGGCGCGTTCGCACGACGCGCCAACAGTTAAAACGAAAATAATAATTAAATAATAGCTAATGACTGGCTTGCCCCTGGACCTATGAATATTTACGAAAAAACCTGGTTTGAAAAGATGGAGGTAGCCCTGGTTACTGTGCGCTATTTTGTCTTTATCGGGGGCTTTTTTTGTTTGTGCACTGTGCATATAAAGTGGAAAATCCGGTGATGCCCCTGGTTACTGTGCACTATTTTGTCTTTTTCGGGGGTTTTTTCGTTAATACACTGTTCAAACCGGGAAAATAAATAAAAAAAGGCGGATGTACTCGCGCGACGCACGGACGAAAAATGTCCAGTCCACAGTGCAATGTGTCTTGGTGTACAGTGCCAAAAGCCACAGTAAAACACGCACGGCGTTTATTTTTTAGTTAATATATATATATATATATAAAAAAAAGAATGGATTTTTTTGTTAATTAGGTTTTGGATCAGTGAGTCATCAAATTGATCTACTAAATCAAGACAGTTTGATTGGCGAGTCATCAAATTGAGACATGAACCCTGAAATCTAAAAAGACAGTGCGTTTTGCTTAACAACTGGTCCAAGCGTCCCTGGTTTATGGTTGCATTTTGAATGGTGGCGAAATTTGTTCAGGGAAATTGAATTTGTGTGGCTGCCATGGAATACATTATGCGAACCGAATTAAATGTATTTGGCTATAGTTATGTCTCGTTGCCACACAAAAATTTACATAAATTGAAGTGTGGAGCCAAGAATAAGGTAGTTGGAGATAAATAACTCCCAGTATGAAGCATTAAGGAAAATCATCAGCAAGCTGATATGAACATGTAGAGGAGACTTCCCAATTGCAATGAGTTTTGTGTCAGACAACAGTTTGAACGCTACATCAGAAGTCGGACTCGAGATTGGCCTTAGAGTTGGAGTCAACCTCGAGCCATCTTCGAGAGGCTTGCCATAGTTGGTTCTCGATGCCTAGTTTCCTGAGCTCCACAAGTCCGCGCTCAACTGTGCATTTGAGTGGATCGTAACCAAATAAGTTAAACGAAAGATTGCGAGAAAGAAATTTTTCATGAGTGTCACCAAAATGAGAACACACACATTTGTGTTCAGGATTGAAACTAGCAGACCACTTAATGTGGGGACGGAAGATGATTGTGTTTAACATGTGCGCGCGCGCGTGCCTGTGTGTCGGATAAGGAGAGAGGGAGGAAGGTTACCATCGACTGCATCGTGCGACGAGGAAGACCGGCTGCTGTGATTGATCCAGAATTGCAAGCGTTCTTCTGCTATGTCGGGTTCCAGACCATGGTTTTTGGCTCTTCTCCAGAAATATGTAAGCCAGGCCTGCATGTGGATACCGAGTGAGTAATTGAGAGAGGACTCGTGAGCATAAGCTCTTCCCTAAACCGGAAGGGTGAAGGGCTAATGAACATACAATTGAAGCATGAATTTGATGAGGTTACATTCATTTCACATGTTTTGGAGTAGAATTATGTTTGTATTATCTTTATTAGATTGTCTCAAGATCATTAGAGTGCGTTCGGTTAATTTCCCAAGTTAGTATCCCACAAAAAACGAGAAAAAAACATGAAATAAATTTGTCTCTGAAATAGTTTTGGTAAGAATATATCCTTTCAAAACAGAAGGTTTGACCGATGACTAAGCCCTCACCAGTTACTTCTAAAGCAACTATTTTATCTAAAAATTTAAATGATTAGATGAGGTTTTAAAATATGATTTATATTATTTTCTAACACACATCCTCAAATAAAAATTCTTTGAGCTTGAAACTTACGAAGGCTCACACTACCATGTGTTTGATTTTTATAAAATAGAATAGAATGGTGAGATTCGAGTTTATGATCGCTAAGTCAATAAGATTTTGATAACATGTCAAAAAATCATATCTAAAAACTTAAGTTGTTTGGTGAGGCTCCATAATATGATTTATATTATTTTCTAACATTATTATCATTATTTCAGAGATCTAAACGTTTTGCAGATCAACTAACAACTTCTGCTCCAACTTAACTTTCTCTGATATTTTAACAATCGAAACATGCTAATTTGAATGCAGATGCTATCATACCTGCTTGAATCGCACGTCTTCGGACTCCTCCTGGCTCAAATCTGAAAGAATTTATTCTTATGATTAATTTTAGCCAACAGTATAATACAATATATGACTCAATAGCAGTGCCAAGACTACTAGCCTTTGTAAGAGAAAAACTCATTTCATGCTCATGTTCTCAGCGATGGACTTACCAAATGCTTCAAGATTTCCATCGCCGGCTAGTTTAATTTCATCTTCGACCATTATAATGAGAAATCAAGGAAACCAAGTAAACGTTAAGCAATCAGATTGAGAGTTTATCAGCAATGAGAGATGAATTAATCTTAAAATATAAAAAACAAGAGCTCAAAAAACCAGAAATAATCTGAAATAATATAATTTTTCATGCAGAAGTTCATTCAATTTGCAAGCCATTGTTAATTCTTACCTGATTTCATAAAATTCGTTCGACGTTTCTGAGCCATGGCAAGAGCTACTGCTTCCCCTACCTTGAAAGGAAAGGAAAGGGAAGATTCAAAAGCTGCTAAGAAACCAGTACTTTGAATATCCACTTGTCCAGAGAAGAGCCAGATTATTTCCTTGATTAATTCAGAAATGTTTTCTTAAACATGTTTTCCTACTGTATACTATGTAGAGCAACAGGAGATTCTGAAAAATAACCTCGATGAATGCAAACTCTTTTTCATGAACTGATACTCGATGCACAAATGACAGTAAAAGTTAACTATCCAAAGCAATCTTTGAATAAGCAATGCTGCATTTAGTGTCATTTTACAACCTTGGGATATATGGATGATCACTTTGACATGAAGGATTGCAGAACCTGATGGGAAATTGATGAGTGATAGCTTCAGTTATTGAACCACATGCAATCATTATTTTAGCGTGATTTTGCTTTGTTAAGACCAGAGCTTATAGCAAAAGCAACAGAGATAACAGCCGCTATTCGACAACAAATGGCGAGGAAATTTCCAAGGGTGCTTTAGAAACCTTTAGTGAAGCCAGTTCGCGCAGGCCTTTCTCAACTAGAAGCATGCTCTCGATATTTCCATCTCCAGATAGTTCACTTCCTTCATTTAGAACTCTCTCTCTCTCTTCTGCGTCATCATTTACTGCTCCAGAAGCAGGAGCAAGCAGAACTTATTTAGTAAACTGACAGATTGAAACAAATATAAAGATACATTTGAACAAATCCTCACCGGATGAATTCTCATCTTTAGCTTTCTGTCCAGCGGATAATACAACTTCATCAGGAAGAGGAGCAAAGGATGTCCAGTGCTCATATCTTGCTCCAGCAATCTCTGCGAGAATACCTGCAAAAAATTGCAATGCACAAGTTGGTTTCTTACTTTAAGTCTGCAGAATCAAAACTTAAGATTTAGATAAACAATCAAAAGCATGGGAATTGCAGCTTCAAAAGGCCAACAGCTCAAATGATTTTACCATGTTTAACACACAAGATCCAATATCGTGCAAGCCAACACCTCTTTAGAACAACTTCTTCCTAAGATTAAAACTGCAAATCACATTACTAGAACATAAAGGAGTACAGAAGAATAAACAATGAGATGCTAAGAAACAAAGGTTGAAGAGAAACCATTTCTTCCTGGGTCAGTATCATTCGCTGTGTCATATTTCGGAGTGACTTGGCTTCAGACTCAACTTCACGGAGTTGCTCAATCGCAGATGCGGCCTCATCCTTGGCAACCTAAATCATGATCTTGGAAACGTAAACTATACTGACAGCACCTTGTCATGAATCATTCAAGAATGTTTAAAAAGGAAAGGGGCAAACATACTACATAAAATTTGTCGATACCTCAGCTTCCAGCCGAAGGGTCTCTTCAGGTTTACTAGTTTGTTCTGCTACTTTCAAAGCAGCCTGCAGTAAATTCGTGCTCATGCTTCATAATTCTTCACAATTATCAATAATAGCAGCAGACATCTGTACTAGTAATGAATACATGCAAGAAAACATGCTAGCTAGTTTTTTCTCTAGGAGGTTTTCCTATCTACCTTCTGGCATTTATTGCATTGTGGTAACTACAAAAAACACAAGCATACTGTAGTTCCAAACTAACATGAAATGCTGGCTAAAGATACGAACCTCCCTTTGTAGCAGAGCTGCTTCCTTTCTGGTGAGATGAAACAAATAATGATAATTAGAAACTTAAAATATAATGAGGCGTGATGGATAAAAATCTGAATATCGATGCTTGCCTGCTTAGAAGTTTGGCTTCTAAGGTTACACCTTCACCTAGAGTAGCAACCTGAAGAAAAACATACCATGAGACTGGATTGGAGGGGTTGTGTAATATGTCAAAATGATCTTGCCAATATATATATTTAAATGCTAGCAACCAAGAATAGGAGGAGAAAGCAAAGTAAACAGGCAGCGAAAAAACTAAGGATATTAAGTTACAAAAAATCTTGAATCAAAGATGGACAGAACGCTGAAATCCAAGTACATATTGAGGCAAAAATCTGCACCATTGAACTACACCAACATGAATTTAATATGCTTTCATTTGTCTAATAACTAGAATGGAACAGATTCCATCATAATGTGCAGACGCATTCACGCATTTGTTTTCTTGTCAACTGCAAGAAAAGTACCTGTTTCTCGAGCTGCCGAGCTCTTGCCTCTGCCTCTTCATACTTCTCCGCCGCAAGCCGAAGCTGAATTGGGGGGAGGACATAAATTATGACGGGGAACCAAAAGAAAAATATGTGATAACGGAATCAATATGAACCATTCATTATCAGTTTTTCTCCAAAATTCATAGACACCCTTTATTGAGTGAAGATGTTGTATAATAGCCAGTTGAATAAGGCAACTGCTGGACCTTCTATAAGTCAACTTGGTGGATCAAGAGCTGGGAAAACCAGATTAACATGTACAAGAAACACATTTATTTTCTTTAAATTGGAACATTCACAATTTGAGGAGTGTCAACTGCAAAGATACATGCAAAAGAAGTCCATAAATGTTGGCCCACCTTGTCAAGTAAACTTTCATTTTCTTCCTGTAGCATATCAATCTGCAATAAAATTCAGAGACAATTAATAGAATCTTCAAAACAGCGAAGTCTTCCATGTTTTCCCATTTACATCTACCTAAAATAATGGTTATATTCTCTCACATTAAGTTGAAATTTGGATAAAGTTGAGCATATTCATAGCATATTATTATAGTCGGTTATGAAATATTCCATACCTCATCTTGTAAAGCAGAAGTTGAATGCTGAATGCCAGAATCTCTTAACTTCATACTTCCCCAGTCTAATGACAACCTGAAACCATAAACTCAAATGAATTAGCTGCATTTAACTCGTAGAACACATCTGCCTTTACCTTAAAGATCTTGAAATGAAAAATAATTACAGTTGCAGACTGGAATTTCAATGTTTTAATGTCACCAAGAAATCCATGCCTATTTCTCCGCAATTGAAATCTCATTACATTGATGGCTCTATTTCTCCTCTCTCTGAATACGAAAGTCGTATCAAACAGAAAATTACTCATAACGTTTACAACTGCCGATCAAAGATAGTCATCCTTTTTTTTATTTTTTGGGGTCATGAATGCTCAAGTCTTATGCCAGATAAAAGGTACAGGAGAAGTGAGTAATGTATATAAATCTTCTAAGTGAAAATGTGCAGGTTTAGAGCCTCATGATACCTTTTATCCTTCGGCTGATCTGATGAAGCCATAGGAGAGACAGGCCTTAGTGATATAGGTACACTGGAGGGTATGGGAACTGTCTTGACGCCGAGGCTGGTAGCCGTGGTAGAACGAGCAGATGGAGGTTGTTCTACAGAGCTAGTAGATGATCGACCAGAACGAAGAGATAGAGGTTGGTCCACGGAATTGAAGGATGGTCGCCCCACCATTCTGGAACGGGCAGATACCGGTTGTTCTACAGAGTTTGTGGGCTGGGATGGCGAGGCTGCTACAGCCATTTGTGCCGATGGGGGCTGCTCCACTGTACTGACAGATAAAGGCGATCGACTACTGGTTGCTGACTGCGTGGATGAAGGTTGTCCGGTTCGGCCGGTACGAACTACCTAATAGAAGTTCACATTTAGAATAACACTGAGAGGGAAAATCAGTATCAAACCTAGCTGTCTAATTAGATCTTAGCTCCATAACTCATCTATAAAAACTAGTTCTACAAACAAAAATCGATCAGTATCATAAGCATGAAATAGTTAAATAGCTAAACACCGCAGGAGACTGTGATCGCATAGATTTTCCACCAGCACGTCCGATGGTTAACCCACTAGCTCTGGAGCCATAATCATGTATAAACTCATCATTATCACTATCCTCATCCACTGGTTGATATGTCTTTCCCGGCGCACGAACTTGAGCTGCAGGTTTGGTCTGCAGGACCTCGTCAACTGGTCTGTATGTCTTTGCCAGAACACGAACTTGAGCTGTAGGTTTGGTCTGCAAGTCCTCGTCAACTGGTCGGTATGTCTTTGCCGGCACACGAACTTGAGCTGCAGCTTTGGTCTGCATTTTGTAAAGTAGATCAATACCAGAACATACACATTTCTATCAACTATCTGATTACAACAAGTTTCATATTCTTCGATTCCAAGTATTCAGTAGTTCAATAAAGAACCTCCCATTTGAGGCCAAGTTCCAAGCAAACAATCAATCAATCATGCTTCATGTTCGTATTTTGTAACATTAGCTTGACAAAAATAATTATGTCCGAGAAATGAAAAACCTTCAACTAACCATTGGCGACCGAGGCTGCATTCTTCTACCACCAGCAAGTCCAATGCTTCCAATGCCGCTTGCTTGATAATCATACGAAAGATCATCGTCTTCATCATCATCATCGTCATCAGTTGTCTGGTATGACATCACCTGCGCAAGCCTCTGCGCCGCAGCCTTAGTCTGTGCTTTCTTCATATTGTTACCCACCCCAACTGATCCTGACCGTGCATGGTGCGTACGCAGTGGGGACATGGATGGTGATGATGGTGTCCTCGGCGTTCCTTCAATGCTACTTTGCCTAAGATACACTGGCTTCATCCTACGATCCATGCCAACTACACCGAAATATTACGAGATTGAAACGTAGTAAAAAACAAACAAAGATATAACCAACCAGATTGGTTAGACAAGAAGATAAACCTGACTGATTTAGAAAATGATGATCATTGACTTCTCGTTTCTGGAATTATATACATTTTTTTCTTTACGTGAAAAAAAAGGAGATCAAATCGACCACATAGAACTGGTCAGTTTGAAAATTCAAGTCAATTATGGCGATGATAATGGTCGAAGGAAAGAAGAATATGGCAAGAACCCTTGAATCTGTTTGATGTTTAAGAGTAAATGTTATTGTTTTTGGAAATGAAAAATGGATTAATTTTAGTGAATTGGAGAGGTATGATCCGATTGATAAGGCAAAGAAGGAGGGAGGGAATGAAACCGAAAGTGGAGGTAATTTCAACGGTTAAGTTCGGGAAATTCCTTGTTGTATGCCAAAACAAAATATTAAAAAATATTAAGCAAAATATTTTATTTTTAAATAAAATTCATAAAATTCTCTTCAAAAATTAAAAGCATAACAAAAAAAATCATCATTTAAAAGAGACTCTTTAAATAAAATAAAATAAAAATCTCTAAATAAGATGGGGGAGGGGGAGTGATAGGAATTGACAGGAATTATCAGTTGGCGGGATATTTGAAAGAAAAGTAATCAGTTAAATTCCACGTGTCAATTTGTTGAGAGTGCTGTGATATTTGTTACACTCCCACCTTTCTGTTTTTACACCATTTTATGCATGGCTTTATAAATAGCCAGAGAAGCCTTTTGTGAGATTACGATTGAATAATACACAGAATTCATTTCTTGATTCTCCTGTTCTTGGTCGCATTACTGAGGTTGAAAGATAGAGTCTTATCATTGGTATAAGAGCCTTTGATCCTCTAAGTTGTTCCTTTGGTGTATGACCCGTGCTCGTGTCCGTACTCGCTTGACATCCATGGAAGCTCGTGTTGTTGCACTTGAGGCTTCTGGTTCCAGGAACCAGCTCCTTCTGGAATCTATTCAGCGACTCCTTGAGGATAAATTCGCATCCATCGACAAACGCCTTGATTCAATTGATTCTTGGCGAGAGGGGGCTGATCAAACATTCCCCCCTCTAAATAATGAAGACGACGGTGAAAGCAGTCGTGGGCGAGGAGGGATGGATCAGAGAGAGAGAGAGAGGTTGTCCTTCTAAGAATCGTATGCCATTCATTAAGATGGACTTCCCTCGGTTCAGTGATGGGGATGATCCAATTGAATGGGTCTATAAAGCAGAGCAGTATTTTGATTATTTCTCGGTGCCACCTAAGAAAAAAGTTAAAATGGTCTCCTTCCATTTCGATAGGGAGGTCCTGCAGTGGTTTCAATGGGAGGAGTATGCATCTTCCTTCTCCAACTAGGAAGATTTCACAAAGGCATTCTACAAGGAATTTGGCCCGCATGGATTTGAGGATTTTGCAAAAGCACTTTTTAAGCTTCGACAGACGGGGACCTTGAAGTATTACATTGCTGAATTCAGAAGATTGGCAACTCGAATTCGTGACCTTAGCCCAACCCTTCGGCTAAGCTGCTTCATTGGAGGGTTACGGGAAGTAATCAGGCACGATGTCAAGCTGCTGCGACCTGCCACAGTTCATGAAACCATAAGTTTTGCTCATGAAGTGAATGCTAAATTCCAGAAATTGAGGTTTGTATATTCTTCTGGTAATTCTAGCTCAAGACTACCTCAATCACCATTCCAGCATGATGTAATACCTGCTAGAACTAGAACTGAGATCACTTCTGGCAAGGATATGCCCTTCAAGAAGCTAACACCTGAGGAGATCCAACATAAGAGGCAAAATAACCTCTGCTTTTATTGTGATGAGAAATTTATGAGAGGACATAAATGTGCTAGAAAACAAGTATTGTTGTTGGATATGGGTTATAACAGTTATGAAGAGGAGGAAATAGCCCAGGAATTGCAATAAAGCGAGTAGATAGCAGAGATAAATGGATGATGCCACATAGGAGGACTATAAGAGCCTTAAGGCCAGATTCCCTGAGTTCATTGCGCAGGGGGAAGCTAATTTTAATTCCAGAATTATCTCCCTTTGAATCAAGCAATGTTCTTTTGGGGTTGTTAGAAGTCTGCGCTGTTGTTGTGTAATAAGTTTCCAATTCTTGTAAACTTAGTTTCAAAAGGGGTGGGTAATGATAGGAATTGACAGGAATTATCAGTTGGCGGGATATTTGAAAGAAGAGTTATCAATTGGAGGGAAATTTGAAAGAAAAGTAATCGGTTAGATTCCACATGTCAATTAGTTGAGAGTTTGTTGTAATATCTAGTACACTCCCACCTTTCTGTTTTTACACCATTTTGTGCATGGCTTTATAAATAGCCAAAGAAGCCTTTTATGGGATTACGAATGAATAATACACAGAATTCATTTCTTGATTCTCCTGTTCTTAGTCACATTACTGAGGTTGAAAGATAGAGTCTTATCAGGGAGAAAATATTAATCTAAATATAAATAATTTACATAAAACATATAAAATAAAGCATTAATTGAAAAGAGAGATGGAGAGGAGAATTGAAAAAAGTTACGACCCACTCATGGGTTGCCCTAGCAAGCTCGTGTGATCATATTGTTTTTTTGCCGCCAAGATGAATGACATGTCTTCCGGTCTAATATTTTGTTATACCTGTTTATCCAAAATATTTATAAAACACTTTTAAAATTATGATAAATCTATTCATGACCTAAAAAACAAAAATTCATTCTAGAAATTGAAAGCAACTTGAAATAATAATAATAAAAAAAACTTGAGCATAGAACTATTTTTTTATGAACTTTAACTATTAAAAACATCTAATATGAACCATTTTCGTTAAAATTAACAACTTCACACGATGTCATATGTTTTGAAAATTTAAATAAATTTTAACGATATGTTTCTTTCTCAACCTTCAAATTTTGATGACCTTTCTCTCTTTTCTCTCAAGTATAGACTATAAAATAACAAAAATAAATTTATGTAAAAATTAAATTTAAAAAAATATATGAAGTCTTTTTCAAAATTAATAGCATGTTGTTCATATTTGAAGTCCTTTTTATTTAGGTCAATCTTCTTTTAATCTTCTTTAAATCTCATATTTTCATAAAAAAAAAAATCAAAATCAACTAGTTTTAAATTATCACTCATCACTAAAAACAATTGAGAACCAAATTAAAAAATCTCATGGAATTCATTCAGAATAATATGTGACATTTAAATAGTAAAATGACGGAGAGTAAAACACACTCCTCCCTTGTAATTGTATACTTAATTATTATAACAATAGTATCCATAACTATTCATGGGTCATTTGTAAAGTCAACGGTATAATAAACAGATTTTGAGACTTTGAGACATGAAGATAATCTCTGAAGTGTTAACTGTCTCGAACCTCAAACTCAACCATAGTTTTAACCAAACACTTCACTGCTTATTTTGAACCACAGTAAAAGTACTTTTTTTAAAACTGTTTTTTTTCAACCTCAACCACAAAAGCAAAAGCAATTCCAAACAGAACCTTAATTATTATAACAATAGTATCCATAACTATTCATGGGTCCTTTGTAAAGTCAACGGTATAATAAGCAGATTTTGAGACTTTGAGACATGAAGATAATCTCTGAAGTGTTAATTGTCTCGTTGCAGTTTTTGCAGGGTTAAAGCGATATGAACACGGCAAAATCTTAAAACTTGTAGACGACAACTTCTATAAATTTATTCAGAAATTATATTTTGTTTTTGATTAACGTAAACAGGGAGTTTGTAGAAAAACTCTAGAGAGAGAAAACTGAAAACACAACATCACCACACCATCAAAGTTTCCAATTTTCTCAAGACCCAACAACATAATTCTCTACAAAGAAAATCAAGACTAGGCCTTTTCTTTAACCCCCGCGTAGATATTTTTTAAAAAAAATGCCCAGTATTCATAGAAAGGGGCTTGTGTTAGAAATCCCTATCTCACAAAACCCTAATTCAACTCTCAAAGAAGGGACCTTTGCTGGGCCTAGTCTCTTCAATTGGCTCTTGGGATGTCATGGGTTTTTTCATAATTCGATTTTGATCTTGACTTCTCTTGTTTTTGTAATCTATTTGGCTTTTCAAGCTAAAAAGAGCTTTAGGAAGCTTTCAAATGGGAGATCTTCTATTATGATTGCCTACTATGGAAGTCTTTGGCTTGTTAGCTTGCTTAATTTTGCTTGGTCTTGCTTTCAGGTTTGTTGGTTTCTTCAATTTAGAGTCAAAATGGGTGGGGTTTTTGTGGGTTATTAATTTGTTTTCTGATTTTTTGTTTCTTTAATGATTATTGCATCTTTGACTCTGATTTTGGATACCCATCTCGCTGCTTTACTCTAAATTAACTGAGTCTCTGAAAAGTTCTCAGCTTTATCGGTTTGTTGTTGAATTAGCAGTTTGTTTGTGTATTTCTTGATTGTGTTGATATTTTCATTCATTTAGATTTTGAATGGTTGTTTACTTTGTGGGTTTTCCGAATTAGTGGAAAGGCCAGTGTTGCTTGATGCTGTTTTTAGGTTTCTGGTCAAATTGTTTTGGATACCAGTTCAAATGATGTTAAGATTAACAAAGCAATTTAAAATGTGTTTGATTCTATGCATGTTACCCTTTTCTACCATCCCCATCCATCAAGGTAGTCAATTTGGAACTTCGATTATTCTTGCATAAAGCTGGTGTTAATCAGGCAGAATCTAGGGATAACCTGAGTGGTAGCTTTTGTTCACTTCATGATTGGTAGCAGTTTGATCGTATCTCATTTGGATGTTTTTGGAGTACTGATGTGTGATTACCATATAGTCATACTGATGAATGAAGAATATTGATTTCTTAAGGTTTACGTCTACTGTGATATGTTTAATATTTTGTGATATGAGTTATCTTTTGTGGTTCATTAACACATTAACTGGTTAAATTATGTTTCATTCTGAATTTAATCTGGTAAGAGATCATTGAGCTTTATTCTTTTTATCATGGGTCAATATGTGTGTGTCTCCAGTGTACATTGCCCCTTTCTCTTCCCAACAGAAGCACAAATGTTAATTCAAAATGTTAGGGATTCAAAGGATGGTATATTGAAAGACGACGCAACATGTTTGCTGGCACCCACAATAGTGACCTTTCTGTGGAGTGCCAAACAATATTCCAGTGTTAATGACTAGTCATTTGTACAAAATTATTTTGTTGTGTGGAAAAACTTATTTAAAATGCAGCTCCTTTAGCACCTCATACAAATTAACTGAACATGTGTCTTCATAAAAATGCACAAGAGTGCATACTATTTTATGCCAGCCTTTGCAATAATTAACCAAGTAATATTCATCTCTCCCTCTCTAATTCTCCTAGATAATTTTCCATCTTTGCCATTTGCAGATATATGTCTGTTAAGCCTTATAGCTGCTATCAATTAAGTTAATGAAAAAGTGATTGCATCAGTTGAAGATAGTGTAAATCCAGTCATGCCAACATAAGGCTTTAATCTTTGGAGCTTCTTCCTGCATGTCCTGCTAGGCCCTTTGGCTAATACAGTCACATTACTTTTTCTTGTATTGATTCAGGCATGGGAATGCACTCCTGGAAAGGAATTATCGTGGAATATTTTATCGTTGCTTACAACATCAGGAATGCTGTTTCTGGAAGTAAGCTTGATTGCCTTTTTACTGCAAGGAAATTATGCAAGTGGATTGGAAGATTTGACACGACCTTTCGGTGTCTCGGCCCTTGTTGTTGGTTTGGATATACTCCTCAAGGTATTTCCTTTTTTCCCTATAAACACCTTTGTTATTCTCCTAGTAGCATTTCTCTGGCATTGACAAAGAATGCTACCTTCAGATAGAAAAGAGATCTTATGTCTTCTATTTTAGTGGGTCGAATTGACAGTGAAGTCAGGAACTCATGTGCCCTATTTTAGAATGGTCAAGCAAATGCAAACCCCTAAAGCACTCTTGAGTTTGAAATGCCTGTTGAATTACTTGTCTAAGCTACGCTGCACATATAGAAAGGGAATGAATGATACTGGTATCCAATCTGCTAAAACCTTTGGCCCTCGTACGTAATTGCAGCGAGTCTTACATTGTGATTTTTTTCCTTCCAGGCTGTATACCTTTTTGGATTTGGAATTCCTCTGTTCATTGATAGTAATGACCATTCCCATCGCATGAAGTGGAGCTTGTGGGTTATCCACAGACTTGTGCTGACTGCTGTTTATGGTTTGATACTGTTCATGTATCATTCGGAGCGGAGGGAGAGGCTACCTGGTAAATTGGTCTAAAATCTGCATATTGACACAATCAATTTCTTGTCAATTTCAGAGCTGTTTTCATAACTTTTTATCTCTACCCTTTTCACAGCAAGACCTGCATTCTACAATTATATTGCCATTATGTTCATCTTGAATGCACTGGCACTGTTTGCTTGTGCGCTTACTAGACATGGGGCTGGTTTTGGTTACTGGTAATTATGGATCCTTGTCACAATATTCCATTTAAACCTTTCAGTAACTGTTTGGAGTTTGTTCTCTAAGTGCTTTGTTCCCCCCATGTTAAATCTTTCTTGTACAGGCTGTATGGGATCACAATTGTATGCTACCATGCCTTATACCTTCCTCTTCTGTATGTAACCTTTTTAGCAGACTTTTTCCAGGTAATCATAATCATTGGTTCATTTTTCCAAATTCTATTTGAACTGTTTGTGCTCTTCTGTTTTTAACATGTATGTTGTAAGATGCTAGAAACACTGATTAATTAGTGGTTGCGCCTTTGATGATCATAGGAGGAAGGTTTGCATATGGAGAATGTATACTATTCAGAGATGAAAGATGCTGGTTTCTTTGATGATGACTGGGATTGAAAATTGAAAATCACTACTGTTTCATCCGGATGTAAATATTTTATGCTATGTAAATAGAACGCTTCTGGAATGTAAGAGAGATTTGATCAATTTTGTAAAACTTGATCTTTCATGATAGATGTATTTGATATCAACGGTGTATAATAAGAACAATTGAACCGTGAAGGTCTGTTCTGCCCCAAGTATCTTTTTGACGTACTAGTTTCTTCTTGGTTGGATGATACAAGAGGATGGTCTACGTTTGGCTTGGCTAGATGGTGATTCTTTTTTTCCGGTTTACCCCCTTGGTTCAACTCCAACCGTGCATGGCAAAGTTGTGAAACCTTACATAGGGTGTGAACGTTATATCAACTTGCACCATTCAGGCATTAACCCCCGTTGACCTCTTTGACTTCTATGGTCTTTTTTCAGCTTATTTTCGACTAGATTAATCCCAGTCTTTCTTTTAAGTTGGGTAAATTAGTTTTGGAACAGATCAGGGAAATTCGCTGACTGTCAGGTTGGTTAACGCATCAGAGGGCGCTGGCCTCACTGGTGGCTAAACCAAACCTGGCCAGATCTTGAATAGCAAATGTAGGCCTACTCAAGTATCAGGGGCACATCTTATTCTCCGAGGATTCACCCTCAAGTGAAAAATGAAACAGAAAATTAGTAGTGGTAATGTGATGTAAAACACATCATGTTAAAAACTTAAAAAGGCTATCAATATTGGGCAAGAAATGCCAAGTTCGTTTATGAAAACACAACTTAAGTTCACAACTTTGCGATTTATGAGTTTTTCTAGCAGAAACCAGCAAAACGTAACCACGAGAAGATTGCCTAGCACTCCATCTATTGCAGACTAACAAGAGCCACAAGCGCAGGTGAAAAATGATCTCCAAGTCTGATCATTGTTTCTTCTAATCTTTCTTCTCAACGAGTTTCTCAATAAGATCAGCAGCATCCTGAACTGTTGCAATGCTTTGGGCACTCTCCTCTTCAACACTGATACCAAATGCCTCCTCAAGTCCCATCACAATCTCAACCTGAAAGGAGTGGCGAATAAATACAAGTCACCATAAACAACTGATTAAGCACTAAGATGATATGTTCAAGTTATATTCTTATGATATGTTCAAGTTATATTCTTACGCACAAAAATCCCACCTAAAGAATACAGATGGAGAAATTTCAACTCAAAAACATTGCGGTAAGGAATACAACCGTTCCTTTCACTCCTCAAGTTATCGAACAAACAGTGTTTTATTTTCATCCCTTCAACTGAACATCTCCCTCCATTCCATTTAAGCAGGCAGATAAAGAAATAAAATTGAGCGCTAATTTCCATTGGTACTTATTTTTTAGGAAACTAAATAGATCTATTGATCAAGCAATAGTTAAATGCACAAGATGAGCAATTCATGCGCATCCACAACAGTCAAGGGGAAAACTTCAGATGTCAGAAGAGGAAAATGATGTCCTTGAAATGCTTCAAAAGAAAACATTACGAGGTAAATGTAAGATACCGTATCAAGAGAATCAGCACCAAGTGCTGAGAATTTGGATTCCCCGGTAACAGGAGTTCCTTCAGCTAATGCCAGCTGCTTCTTCACTATCTCGCACACCTTTTCAACTGTTTCTGGTTTGGCCTGCACAAAGACAATTAAAGTATATATCATCAAATGAATATGAGTGAAGAAATGATACAAGCACAATTGCAAACAGTTCTGCATTTGATCAGATTGACAAATCACACTATAAGTAAAACTTGTAAAAAACATTTGTGGAAGACCTTACAAGGTTATAGAAATCAGAGCACAACATATTATTTTCCAAGGCTAAGAAGATGAAAGACAGGTAAATATCACATACATGTAGCATTTCTTCCAGGCCAGCTCATGTTTTAACCAAGGAACAGATAAATAAAAGGCACATTCATGTTTTAATCAGGCATCTAGCTTTAGGCAGTTCTGCACCCCCGCTAATTTACATGATGCATATGCTGAATAAAATCCATATCTATAAGGCATAAAAAAACAGAAACCAATATGCTCGCCTTTATTTTTTTAGAATTCCTTAAACAGTAAACAAACAGAAAAAAACCATGAAGAGCATCCGAACTACAGCATGTGATTCCAGTTTGATTTTCCAGAAAAAATCTAAAAAAGCAATAATTTCCAAGGAACAATACACCACAATAGAAAACCATAAAATGTACAAGCAGTCTCGACAAAGAAACATACAGCACATGAAACCCGAAGGCGGTGAGCTGGCATAGACCGCAACCCAAAAGAAAGGAAACTTCTTCCTTGATTTGAAAGTGAAACTGGCTTCAAACTACAGATCCTGGATGCAGCCTGGTAATACGGATCCAAACATAAGCTTCGGAGAATCATCAATAACAAAAACAAGGGGCATGATAAAACAACAACCAGTATAGAATCTTTCAAAAGAAGAATAACAGGGATCACCCTCAGCTCCCAAGAGATTTCAACTTGAGGTACAAAGCAATTGCAGTGTATCCTACCATATATCCCAACACAGAATGACAAGGGACATCGTACCCATTATTAAAAGGGTATCTCAATGAATAGCTATATTACCAAACGCATGTCACTCTGGTTAAGAAGATCTTAACTTCGCATCTAAACTAAAATTTCACTAGATTACAAATTGATCAAGATAATCATGAAAACGACACTTTGAAACCACAGTGAAAACTACACCAAGGCCAAAGAGCAGCAGTGTTTATCATTACCTAAGGATATCTAATAACATGCAAAGTAAACATCAATCAAAAGCTTCCTGGATCATATCAAGAGTTTAAATTTAACAACAGATCTAACAAAACAAACCAAAAATGAAAACAACTATATGCCCATAAAGCAAAAAAAAAAATTAAGAAGTGAACTTTATACCATGCCAGGACGAGATTGCATGGAGATCAAAGAATTTGTGGAAGCCGCCATTAGAGATTCTAGAGAGAAAACAAGCTCAGGCCTTTAGAGAGAATGAGAGAGACGGGGAAAACTAAGGGAGTGACTGTGAAATGATTTTGAAGGTTCATTTATAGGTGATCTGATTTCGATATTGTCAAGGGCGTGTGCGTCTATGTTTGGTAAACTACACTCTCACCCCTACTAATTCAAAACTAATTCATCTCAGTCCTTAATTTTGAAATTTTGTACTGTAAAATTATGATGTATCCACATTTCCAATTTGGTCGTTTTTGTATAATATAGTTGTTAAGGCAATTACTTGGTGGTTGTGCTGTAATTGTGTTTTTAGTTTTTTTTTGTATTGATATATCGAATTGTTTTTAATTTTTTATTTTGAAAATTAATTTAATAATATTTTTATGTTTGAAAATTTATTTTAAATATCAGCACATCAAAACAATTAAAAAAATATTAAAAAAAAACTAATTTCAAGAAAAAACAAATCTAAATTAAAAAATATAATATAGGAAGACATGTCCTCTTTATTTTATTTTTTTTATATTTTTTTTGTATTGATATAGCGAATTGTTTTTAATTTTTTATTTTAAAAATTAATTTAATAATATTTTTATGTTTGAAAATTTATTTTAAATATCAGCACATCAAAACAATTAAAAAAATATTAAAAAAAACTAATTTCAAGAAAAAACAAATCTAAATTAAAAAATATAATATAGGAAGACATGTCCTCTTTATTTTATTTTTTTTATTTTTTTATTTTAAAATAGCAATAATATATGGGTGGGGAATCGACATTATGTTGGGTGTTGAGGTACCGAAATCGCATTAAAGTATTTTCAGAGCATGAAGGTAGAGAGAAAGTTTAAATAGAGGGACTAGAGTGAAACATTACTACATTTATAAGGGCTATAATAAATGGTTTTCTCGTTTTTTTTTTTAATGTGTTCACCGACGGCAGTGTTTGGTTGGAGAAAGAGAGTTGTTTAGGAGTGGCTGGAGAAGGAAAAAGGACGGTAGCTAGCAGTTTGGTGACCTAAGTGGTGTCAGATTTGGTGGCGGTAGCAAGTGAGTGCTATATTTAGGTGGTGTTGAGAGCTCTAATGGCCTTTTGATTTGAGACTTCATTAGTTCATTGTGGTTCGTGAGGATGGCAAGTGGCGAAAGATAGCTTGTTTATCATTTTATTTTAAAAATAATTTTTAAAAAAAAAATTATTTTTATTCTTTCTTAAAATTGAAAAACGTATATGTTTTTAGATAATTATAACGTATTAATATCAAAAATAACATTTTTTATGATTTTAAATGAAAAATATTTTAAAAAATAATTTCAATCATATTTTCAAATAGGTTCTTTTTTTATTTACATGATTCTCCGTATTAGCTTATGCATACCTCGACTAATCTTACTGGTCATAAAATCAATGACTATATAAATCTTTTGTGCCCGTCATATTTGTAACTACATGGCTACCATGGGAGAAACAATCCTCGTTAGCTCTTAGTGGCTTTGATCTAATGGTACACGTGTAGTTAATCTAACTACAAAAAATGAATTAAATTAGAATTTTTATTTTTATTTTTAATTTAGAATTGCATGATATGCTTTTTTAGTGAGTAATTTATTTGTATATAAAAAAGTGCCATTGAATTTTGCTAGATTATATTTCTTGTTTGTTTTTGAGAAGATTGAAAGGTTACTTCTTTATAATATGAATTAATCCTTGAAAAAAATAGTTTGCAATCCTGATACAAATAAACATACATAAATATTAATCCTTAAAAGCAACTCATATACATAAAAATTATTTCAATACATCTCTAATAAAAAAAATACTTTAAAAAATAACTTTCAATCCTGCCCTAAATCAATCCACACAAAATACTATGGCATGTCTTATGGGTATATGGCAACTAGACATAAGAAATAGATGTCAAGATAGAATTCAAGTAAGCATAACAATAAATCTAGTTGATATACGAGGTGTTTGACGTCGTGTTTCAAAAATATTTTTGAAAAAATTTAAAATTTTGTTTTTTATTTAAAATTTAAAAAATTTAGTGTTTTTGGATCATTTTAATATACTAATATAAAAAATAATTGCTAAAAAAATATTTTAATATATTTTTAAATAAACGATATTTTAAAAAATAACCTCAATTACATTCTTAAATAATCTCGAAATAGTTTACAGATTGAACCAAATATCCCATGCATGGATTGACAAGCACGACTCTGATCGGATATTAGAGGGTAGTAAGTTTTTTGCCAATGGGATAATTTTTTTATTTCTTTTTCAAACCGAATACTAGTGTATTTAGGTAAAACAATTAGAGCAACTGTAGCTGAGAAGATACATGCAAAGGCAAAATCAAAATAGTGTACTTTTTGGTTTTTTATTGTTACTATATCTACTGCAACGGAATAGCTATACACGTAGCTAAAAATACCTATTTCTGATCGAGCTGCTATATACAGTAGGAGATGAAAGAGAAGGCATGAAGTTCGTAACACTGTTCATCGTTAATAAATCATATTTAATTTCCATACAAAAATACGCAACCAACAGCTTCATACGTTAGCGTACAACCAACCTTATGGCTCCCTCTCCTAGCACCAAGCCTCCAAAGGACAAACCCCACTTGGCGACTATCCTCTTACTCCCTACGACAACAACCTATTTGCTGCCCTCTTGGATCTCAACATAGTCGCCTACTTTCAAGTCGCTGATCAGGACTGGAGGAGTTGATCTAGAGTGCACTTGGGGCTGGGGCTCTGTGGGGGGGGGGGAGTGGGCTCTGTGTGTGTGTTGTGTGGGTGGGTTGGGGCCAATGTTATCAAAAACGCGAGTTGACTCGCAAAATCGTATGATTTTGCGAGTCAATTCAAGAAAACTGGTTAACTCGGGAAGAAAACTCGAAACCGGTCAAACTCGGTCAAACCCGTTTAAAATCAAGCCAGATCGTAAAATCAGACCGGATCGGTCCGATTTTACGAGTTTAAGGTGTTCAGAGGGCTTTCATTTTCAATTTTTCATTCTTTCATTTATAAATTACATTTGGAGCAGCTCAAATCAAAATCTTCTCTTTTCTTCTCAGCAAAAAAACTCAAATCATCAGCTCTTACCCCCAAAATCTTACCCAAAAATACACTTACCCACCACTTGCACACCTAGCCCTTGTTGTCCTCCACATCATCTGGATGAGGAGACGAGGAGGAAGAGAGTAAAGGAGAAGAGGATGAAGAGGAAATAAAAAAAATGGAGAAGAGGATGAGGAGATAAGGGTGGGCAGCAGTGTGGGAGAAGGGAATCGGGGATTTAGGGTTATGGGGGCCTTTTATACTAGTTATAATAATAATAATAATAATAATAATAATAATAATAATAAACAAAAAGTAGGTTTATAGGGGGGAGGGGTTATGATAATAATAATAATAATAATAATAATAATAATAATAATATGGGGGATTATAATAATAATAATAATAATAATAATAATAATAGTTAGCATAAAAAATAATTTTAAAAAAATTCTATTAATTTAAGATAATAAATAAAATTAATTAATTTAAAATACAACAACCATAAAAAAAATATACGATTACTTGAAAAGCATAAAATAAGTAGTTTAAATTTCAAATCTCAAATATTGTGGGTCTTTTAATTATATTTAAATTTATTTTTTTAATTTAAATATAATTAAAAATAATAATTTTATTATTGGAGGGTTTTTCAAAAGCAATTATTCAATTATATAACTTACTCCTATTAATTATATAATTAATTGTATAATTAAACTATATATAAAATAATTGAATTTTATTTAAAATAAGATAAAAAAATGGTTTTATGGACATAATTATGTTATATTATATTCGGAAATATTTTACTTACGATTTTATGATTTTTCTACCTACACGATTTTAGTTGTGATTTTACGATTTTTGTACGGAAAAATTCAGGTACGATTTTACGATCTTACGATCTGAGTTTTCGAAGCCCCTTTCGTGTCGTGTCAAAATCGCGATTTTGACAACCATGGTTGGAGCTATATATATATATATTACACACACACGCACAAAAAAAAATGAATATAAAATATTAATAATAGAAAATAATGTAACTATATTAAAAATATTTATTTTTGTTTTTATTCAAAAATATCTCAACAAAAGAGTAAAAAATTATATATAAAATTAATAGTTATATTGTTAGAGGGTTTATTAAAAAAAATTATTCAATCTAACTTATTCCTATTAGTTGTATAATTAATTGTATAATTAAATTACATACAAAATAATTACACTATATTTAAAATAATATTAAAAAAATATTTCTCCAAAATAACTTTTATCATTAGAGCACACATCAACAAAAAAATAATATATACACTATTTAAAGAGCTATTATAGAGATTTAGCTATCCAAAATAGTTTTTTTTATTGGAGTTGCTCTTACTATTTCAGTAAAATATCGATTAATTAAGCAATAATAAATGTGGATGGAGTTGACATTATTATTATTTTAACAAAGTTTCGAATTCAAAATTAAAAGTAAAAATAACACTACATGCGTGGATCTTTTCCTTTCCCCGCTGGAGAGAAGTGGATTTTATTTTAATGTGGTATAAAACAATAATAATCTGTTAATTAGGGTCCTTAACGCTAAAAAATATCATATATATATATATATATTTAAATTATGTATTGATGTTAAAACTAAATTTGAAAAATAAAATATATATTTTAAAAGAATCAAAAAGAGGAAAGGGAGTTTGTGTTTACCATGATTAAAAATAAAGAAAAAAGGAATATTTTAATCTTGCCCGGGTCACCATAGGGAGATCCAAAGTTTTGTCAATAATATAAAGGGGTGTAAAGCGTTTTTGAAAAATTTTATATTTTTTTTTATTTTAATATTTTTAAATTATTTTTTATTAAAAATAATCTTTTAAAAATAAAAAATATTATTTTAATATATTTTAAAATAAAAAATATTTTTAAAAATAATTTCAAAAAAAAAAGATAAAAAATAAGGTGGGACAGGCAGATCATCCCTTTCTCTCAAGAGCCGATGCTCGCTGCACGGTGACTAAAATTTATTTCAAAATGTGTGTTTAAGACTGTGTTTTTTTTTTAAAAAATATATTTTTATATTTTATTTTAAATTAAAATTTTAATATTTTTAAAAAATAAAATAAAATAATATTTTAAAATAAAAAATAACATAAAAAACAAACTAAACCACGTAATCAAACAATTATCGTGAGTGGATACGCACAACAAAAGCATACCGAATCCTACTTGTACACATTCCATGCAGAGGAATAAACAGCAAATTTAATTTAATTATTTCCATCGTGGTTGGTTGTGTTTGAAAAAGTAACTTTTTTTAATAAAGATTCCGAAAAGGTTTTTTAGTACGACTCATATAGAATTATTCGGGCACGTGTCGATTAACCAGACATTTTTAAAACCCAATCCTGTAATCGATAAAAAGAGAATTTTAATAACTAGAATATTGAGTTAATTATTATTGAATAAAAGATACTTTTTTTTTTCATTATGTTCACAGGATCATTTTTGGATCAACAATATGGCTAAAAACTTGAAAAAATCAACTAAATTTAGAGAGTGTTTAGCAGTACATTCGGAAAGTAAGCGCTTTAAAAAAATAATTTTTTTTATTTTTTAATAATTTTTATGTGCTGATATCAAAAATAGTTTTAAAAAATAAAAAAAATATATATTATTTAATGTATTTCTAAACAAAAAACACTTTTAAAAATAACTTCAAACTCCCAAACAAGCACTGAATCATATGAAAGTTTTATTTATGTTAACCAGGAGAGAATTTTACAATAAAAAACTTATAAAATTAATTAAAATACACACAAGAACATACTTGTTTGGATGATTAGGAACTCAATGAAAAGAAGACATTTCAATAGAATTGATCTTGAGGGTATCACGAGGGATAAATTTATTTATGTGAAGAAAAATAAGACATGTGTGTCTTTTATAGTATGAAGTATAAAAAGACACTAGGGAATGACTTGTGATCAAATTGTTAGTTTGATTTTGTTTGGCTTAGAATGAATAATATTTCCTGTTTTATTTTAAAAAATATAACAAGCTAAAATAAAATTTATATTGTTTAAAATCCCGACTCGTTTTTTTTATTTTTTATCCAGATTGTAGCTTGAGAGTTTTAGTTTTGTTCCAGTAAGATAATATTTTTTTTCTTTTTTCTTTTTTTAAAAAACCTATGTAATTTTATAATATTAATTATGTCTTTTAATTTGATTATTGGATTAAAATAAAATTTTACGATGAGTATTCTAGTATAATTCTACATCTCAGGTTGAAATTACAGAGTAATAAGAGTTAGATAGACTTTAAGAGATTAGAAAAAATATTTTTCATAATTTTGTTTAAGTTCATAATCTTATTCATAAATATTATTTTATTGTATTTTTTTTAGATTTATATTTTTTAAGTATCATCATTCAGTAATATATTTATTGAAAAATCATATTCATAATCTATTTTAACTTGCTTTTATTTGGGTTTATCGTGAATTTAAAAAGTTAATGCAAGACGATTCAATATATTTTTCTCTCAATATCTTTTTATAAAGATATATTTTTGATTTTTTTAATTAGACTATATTTTTATTAGTTGTATAGATTATTTCTGGACATGTAGATTAGATCAAGTCATGTCTTTTTAGCTTTTATTTTTTTATATATGTTTGAAATTTAAATTACATAATATGTCTTTTTAGTTCGGAAATAGTTTTTAAAAATACTTCTTATCTATCACCTTGCCACGTAATAAAAAATAAAATTATTAGTTTCTTTTAAAAAAATTATAATTTATACAATCGACGAGTTCAAATCTATGATATTGAAAATATCACCTTATAATAATAATAATAAATTAAAAAAATTAATTTTTTTTAAATACATCTCTTTTATTATATACGATGTAAATATTAATATTAATAATTAAATCTTAAGCAACATATAATATTTTTTTATGAAAATAAATAAATTAAATTAGAGTTAAAACTAAACAAAATAATCAAGTACACAATCGCCCCACCCCACTTCCTTAACATCTTCCCATAAAATTAAAAAGAAAGGAAACGAAACGGCCGGTACAGTCTCCATCAGCGACAAAACCACCGACCAAACAACCGTACTCCTCTCCTCCCCCTCCCGCTTCACTCTTCCTTACCTGCTTCACAAAGAAATCTCTCTCTATATATATAGATAAATATATATAAGCACAACCAACTCTCTCTCTCTCTCTCTATTTCCAGAAACAAAAACTTAACTTTCACTCCCAATAATCTGTTTCTGCAACAAGCAAGCTCAACTGCAATACGCCGTCATCTACTACCCGTTTCGCATCACCTAACAAAAAATCTCTCTCTCTCTCTCACTCACCGTTTCAAAGAATTTCTAGGGTTCATCTCCCTCCGATAAGGTGTGGAAATTTATCTGTTTTTTTTTTGTTAATCAGTTTTAAAGCAGTACATCAAACTAATTAATGAATAAACGTCTAAGACACGCATTTCAATAAATGCTCTCCTCGTTTCCTCCTCCTTTTTCTGCGCCTACAGTCCTTAATTTTTCTGTGAGTAATCTCTCTCTGATTGTATTCTACGTCGTTTTTGGACTCGTTTCGGAGAAGATCACAGTCTCTTTGACTCAGTGGATGTCATCGACTCTGTCAGTCGGAGAAAAAATGATTTTATTTCGTTTTTTTTTTTGCTGATGATATAGAGTATTCAGAGAATCTAAACGGTGTAGTTTCTCTTGCCACGCTCTGAATCCCGTCTTTTGTTTTCTTGTACTGCGATTACTAATATTGACTCGGTTGTCTGAGTATTTGAACTGGTCTCATTTTTCTTCTCGCTGTTTCCGCTTTTAGAGTAACCGTCTCTCTCCGATTCAATACCTTGTCGTGTGTGACTGAGTTAAATTCAAACCGAGTTTGATGCAAGTCGAATCAATTTCAATGCTTGCAGTGATTTGATTTTACTACGATCTGGTTAATATTAATTAAAAACTGGAAAGGAAAATAATTTATTGGAGTCGTTATTGATTTCACCGACTGAGATTTTTGCGTTTTTATGTTTTTGCTATTAGTTTATACGTCCCTTTTTTTTTTTTAAATGGTGATAGAATAAGCCATTGATTTTTTTTATCATGTGAAAATGAATCAATATATAGCATAAAAATTATAAAAACTTTTATTTATGTTGTGTTTTAAATGGTGTGGATGTATGGATTGGGGATTTTCTGTTTGAGGGTTGGGTCTGATCTATATGAATTTTTTTTCCATTGATCATGATGCAGAAAAAAAGAAAGAAGTCAACAGAGCTTTGGATGCTATGAGGATTGCCTTTTGATTTTGATACATAGAAGAAATCATGGCACAACTTTTGGAAATCCAGCCTCAGGAACTTAAGTTTGTTTGTAAGTCATAAAATCTTTATTAGTACATACATAACACATGGTCCCATGCTCAATTTTGATCTTTTCATACTTTTTCTTGAACCATTGATTTATGCTTTACCCATCTATTTATATATATTTTGATTTTTTTTTTCTTGTTGCTGAAAGTTTTTTTATGCTTTGTTTACTGAGCGAGGATAGTGAGAAGGGCTATGATTGTGAATATTATTTTTCGTCTTTTTATTACCTTATCTGTTTCGGATTCTGTTTTTGGATGGAGAAAAGGGTTTGCTTGCGGTATTTTTGAAGATATAAAAACCGCATTTGTAATGTTCATTTTACAAAAATCATTTTTGGGTTTTCACTTAATAATTAAAAGAATTTAATGGTTTGGGACAGAGTAGCAAAAATTGTTTATATGATCTGGAAATTGGATGTGTAATTGATGTGTTGGTTTGATTGGATTTTAAAGCTTATCACATGTGTGAATGTTGCCTGTAGCTGAAGTGAAGAAGCAAAGCTCATGCTCAATATTTCTTACCAACACCACCTCCCACAATGTTGCTTTCAAGGTCCAACTTGAATTTCACCTGATTTTGTTTGACAGTCTGAATTGTGTTTCAAGTGATATGATGCAGGGTGGTAATAGCATTTAGGCTTGGTGCTGCAGGTTAAAACAACTACACCGAAGAAGTACTGTGTGCGACCAAATGTTGGCGTTATCGATCCAAAATCAACTTGTGAATTTATTGGTATCTGTTTCTTCTTTTTTCCCTATTTTTTTAACAAGTTAATTGAACATGCATCCTTGTGAAATAGTGGAAACATGAGTTGTGCATGCTCGCATACTAGGCACTATATTGCATTGAGTGTCCTTGAGTTGAAAATACAAGTGCCATGTAATTTTTACTGGCTACCTTCAGGACTCTTGTGGTTATTACCTGACTTCTGCTGTTGTGTGTTGTGTGTTTTGTTTTCTTATTAATTTCTACTTTGATGAAATTCATTAAGGGACATTATTTTACTGAATTTTCTTTTAGAGAGAATGAAGTTTGTGTGTATGTGTGTGGAAGTGGGGGATAAGGGAACTAAATTGGACATTTTATTGGATATATTTTGATTTCGATCTGGTTTATATGACATGGAACTTACATAAGAATTTACATCCTTGTACACTGCTCTAGCCTGGATTTAAATTTTTTATTTCAAAAGATGAGTTTCGGGGGTAATATGACTTGGAAACTATGAGACCAAGGACAGTAATTAAGCTTTTATAATGCTCGAGTTGCAAAACATATGAAAGGAGGTTAATGAAACTACCTTGGTTATAGCATTTGCCATTACTGTTGCTATCTCATTGCCGTCCTCCTTCAGCTTCCATTCCATATGTCATGTGTTCCTTCCTCTTTCTGAACCGTGTGCAATTTTTTTGAAGTAGATGCTATTTTATTTTATTTATTTTATCTGTTATAGTCTTTCAAATCCCCTTAGATATGGTGCTGAATGCCATGCAGTCACAATGCAAGCTCAGAAGGTGGCTCCTCCTGTTATGGTGTGCAAAGACAAGTTTTTAATCCAAAGCACAGTTGTTCCTGTTGGGACAACTGAGAAGGACATCACATCTAGTACGGTAAGTGTCTTTGAAGTCTTACTTTTTACTTTGAATCTCTGGCTTAGTTTATATGATTTTTTTTTATATTTTTTTTGCAGTTTGCCAAAAATGAAAACAAGCATATTGAAGAGGTCAAGATGAAAGTGGCTCTCATCAGCTCACCCGAATCAACTGTACTGTCACCAACTAATGAAGTGCTTAAGCAAGGGCCTTGTTTTGAACCTTCTGTACTGAAAGGTTCAGTGCTGAATAGAGTTGAAATTCTCAACCCACCGCAAATGGTAAGGAAAGTTTCTTTAAATACCGGTAATGCTTAGTTTTGGAAGATTAAACTTTAATGTCCACTGCTTTCATTTTAATGTTCATTCCAAAAGCATTATTCTTCCTCTTTTTTTTTTTTGGACCTTCGGTACTGAAAGATCCTGTGCTAAATGGAGCTGAAATTCTCACCCCACCACAAGCAGTAAGAAAGTTTCTTCTGATTTTATAATATTGGTAATGCTTAGTTTTGTAGGACTAAACTTCCTTGTCCACAGTTTCGATATGATGCTCTGCAAGTAGTATTCTACCATTTTTTTCTCAAGTTTTGTTTATGAGTTCCTGATAGCGGCTCTTCTCTATATTAGTATCAGGTTGCCAAGGATGCTGAATTCAAAATGACCAACGGCCATGAGTCCAATACAGATGAGGATGTAGAGTTGAAGCCAGAGAAGAATGTGATTCATGATCAGGAGTCTAAGCTGTCAAATGACACGGATCGGGTACCAGTTACTGACATTTTCAGTGAGAAGGAGTTAAAGCCAGCACAGGACGAAGAGTTGAAGCAAGATAAGGATGCCGTTATCAATGAGCACTCAAAGCCAGCACAGGATATGGAGTCCCATTCACTGAATGAGGAAATCATAACAGCGAATGCAGTGGAGCCGAAGTTGGCCAGTGATATTGATGAGATGAAATCAAAATTGCACGTGCTTGAATCAAAGCTAAACGAGGTTAGCCTTTCTCAGAATCTTTGTGGTCCGAGACATCGGGCTTTGTTTTTAATGATAACAATTCTACATACTCATGACCTAGTAATACATTAGTGTCTGGCTTTGACTAGTGGTCCCATTCTCCATCATGGCAAGGGCCCATTTTAAAGGATAGGTGGCCCACATTTATCCTGTGGAGAAAAGGTGGCAAAAATTTAATGGGTCATCCTGATTCCGTGTTACTAGACATTCATAACGATTTAATTAAATATAACATTTAATAGGGCCACCTGAACTTCCTGTGCAGACTGAGTCTACAATTTCAAAGTTAACAGAGGAGAAGAGACAAAGCTGTCAAGAAACGAAAATCTTGCAAGAAGAACTCGTAAGCTCTCAAAATTATCGTCTCTATTTAATGCAAACGTGCAAGCCATTCATTTGTCCTTTTTGTAAATATCCAATACCATGCCTCTATTCTTCAATGAACTTGATATTTTTGACCGACTGTCTCCTTTCATCGGCAGGATTTTTTGAGAAGCAGGACAAGTGTAAAAAGAGTGTACGTGGGGTTCCCTCTTCTATTTGTTGTTATGATTGCACTCATCAGCATCAAGCTTGGATATCTTCTACACAGTTGAAGGTTTGTTCATAGTTAGAACTTAAAAAGGACAAAAGCACCGATTTCATATCTGCCCTTTTCGGGAGGGATTGACTTGAGGATTGTCAGTGTGTTGCGTGTATACACAGAATGAACACAACGATGGAATATAGAAAGAGAGAGATATCTTGTATGTATGAGTATGGCCAATAAGAAAGAACACAAGCATCGTATTTTGCTCATAGGTTACTTCCAAGAAATAGCCGTTTGATGTGAAGAACTCGCGCCTGCTGTTATCACCTTCATTGCTTTGTTTAGGGCATGAATTTAGAACCCGTATGATATTGTCTGAGAAGATTGTTTTTCAGAATGTTTTTTACGTGTAGATGCTTAGAAATAATATTTTATTTTTAGAAATTATTTTTAACATCATCAACACATCTAAATATCTGAAAACGTCAAAAAAAATATTAATTTGAAATATTTTTATTTTTATTTTCAAAAACATCATTTTAAAATGTAAAAACAATATCCGCTTTGCTTGGCAGTAGTCTACTGAATACACTCTAATTATTTCGATCCTGAAGACAGGCACTTCGTATTTCACAGATTCAGGAATCGGGTATCCATAAGCTTGGCGACTGGGCATTCGGGGGTGCTGAAGGGCAACATGCCATCATTTACCGGCACTTCAAAATCACAGGGAGGTAATGGCAACTCCGCCGCCTCTCCGTGCATACCATCTTGAGAGCCACCGCTTGAGTCTTCAAGCACATCACCCCTCGCTGCAGCGGTTGGAAGTTGAGGATAGACATGAAAGAGTTTTTCCTTCGTTTTTTCATCCATGTCGCTAACTACAGTGCTCTAGCTAATTACATTCCGTACCATCTCACCAACACAACCCTACTACTGCCTCTTTAACCTTCTCATCACAGCAGAGCCCATTTAATTACGAGTGTATCTTGGCCAAGACAGAGACAGCAGAATCCACATGACTCGCGCGACAGAGAATAAACATTGTGGGTTGCCCCAAACATATCCGAGAAGAGACAACAGAGGAATACTGTTTCTTTTTGGCGACGGACCCTAATATTTTGCTAAATTCCACAACCTGATATTGACATATTTGTTTGAGATTGAAATATTTGCATGGAAGAAAAAACTAAAATAAATTTACTGAATTAATGAAATATTAGAGGATGAAATTGATTAATTTAAAAAAAAAAGTTTGAATTTTTTTAGAGATAGGTTAATTTGTAAGGTTATCTCCCAATTTGCTGAATAAATTTGCTAAATTTAAAACTATTCCTTTGTTTTTAGAGATAGGATAATAAAGATTTAAAATTATTAATTTTTAAACATATTTAAAAAATCAGAGTATAGATTAAAAACAAGAATTTAGAAATGTCTTTTAATGATGAAAACAACACTATGTCTTTTAACAAGTAAATCCCAAGACAAATGTGAAAGCTCGAAAGCGATCATAAAAATGCTGGTATGTACAAGTATTCAAGACTTTTTTAAAATTTCTTCCAGGGCCTTCGTCATTACAGAAGCTTCGATGCTTGCTGGACTGAGACAGCGACAGAGACAGAGACAGAGACAGCGTGGTTCCAAAATACGAGGGTTTCCAGCACATATATGTATTCAGGATGTCTGAGATGGGGGAGATTCTTCTCTGTTTTGCTGTCTCTGTGAGTCTGGTATAGGGACTTCAATCCCCAGAACTAAATTAGTCCCTGGTTTTGAACCACAGTACAACTTAGTCCTTCCTGTTTGACAATCTATAATTTAGCTGCAGCTTAGTATCATCATGGTTTGTTTTCATTTTTATTAGAAAATCTGTTTGATTATATTGCTGTATTGCTTTTTCTTTGATCAATTTCCAAATTAAAGCCAGTTATTGAATTTGATATAAATTGTATGGTCATTTTACATATAGTTTTTTTGTACTATAACGACATTAGAAATGATGAACAAAAATATAATAATTAATTTGGATATAATATAGGTGAAGCTTTTTTTATTTTTTTTTATGGGCTCCCAGTTCACAATCTTTTTATTTTAAATTAAAAAAATAATATTTTTAAATCATTTTCATATATTAATATTAAAAATATTTTTTTAAAAATAAAAAAATATATTAAAAAATAATCTCAGTCACATTTTCAAATGTAAATCCAAATTAAAATTGAAGATTATATTGGCAATACCATAGCTTCAAATTAGGATTCTACAGTTCAGTTATAGATGTGAAATAAGAAAAATATTATATGATCAAACCTGAATCACTAGGTCAAAACCCGTTTAAGTTTTTTAAAAATAAATCTTAAAACAATGAATTTACTTGTGTTAACTTAAAAATACACCTTAATACAATGGATTTACTCATATTAATATGGCCATTGCTAATTGAAAGTATGTTTAAGAATGATTTTTAAAATGTTTTTTCGTTTAGAAATGTACTAAAATAATATATTTTATTTTAAAAAAAATAATTTTAAAACACGATAACATCCCAGCAAGTCTTGGATCAAGTCATGAATTAAAGTCTAAGCCAGGGTTTTAATAAGTTTGGACAAGCTTGAATACAAATAGGTTAATAATTTCAATATAAATTAGCCAGGGTTTTAATAAGTTTGGACAAGCTTGAATACAAATAGGTTAATAATTTCAATATAAATTCCTCAGTTCCTGCTAAAAGTAAAGAGATTCGGAGAGATTAAATTCCAACTTGAGTCAAAACATGAGAAATACAAGTAGATCATTCTCGAGATTTGCAAGAAAAAAAGAGCAATGATACAATACAAAAAACCAAAAATAAATAAATTATAGAGGCAATAGAAATTCAGGTAATTTTGAGCTCTCAGTATCACAAAAAAGAAGATGTTAATAAGAAAAATGAACAGACAAACCTAATCTGACAGCTAACGTATAATAGCTAATTACAAAATAAGATACACCGCTTCTGAACAGGAATGCCTAAATCTTGTCAAAACTTTCAGCAGTAGGTTCAAAGACGTGTTGTGCTTCAGTGTCTTTGTAATGCTTACAACTTTACATATTCTGTACAACATCTTGAACGGCTTTCTTTTCACTGCCATTGATTCTGAGGATTGCGCTCTGTTGGCGAGCCAGGAACGAAGGGAACAAAACCCCGGCCACCAAACAGAGGACGCATGAAGGCGTTATCGAATTTGCGCCAGTAGCGATGAACAGTGTGTGTTGGGGTGGTCAAGAGCGCGCGTATGCTGCTTGGACGGCCAGTGTCTTGGCCACCCAGATCATCTAACGAGTCCTGTGCCTCTCCGAGAAGTGGTACTGTAAATGATTTTGGAGTGGTTGGATCTGATGAAATCGTCATGCTTCTTGATTGGTGTTTTGGTTGAGGCAGCAAAATTTTTATAAAAGGTTTAGTCATCAGACCAAACAACTGTGCAGGGCCAAGCATGGAGAAGAATTGTTATCAAAGAATTTTCAGAGAACGCAAACAATTTATTGCATATGCATGCTAAAACAAACTAATATTGCCAGTCGCAGATATTTCAATTCAACCAAAGACCGTATTTTCTTAGAAGGAAAAGAGATATCACAGATGATATAGTCATTCAAGCAGCAATCATTAAGCAACCACTTTGACGACAGCAGTCTGCTGACAATTAGAAATGGTAATGCATTATAATTCATATTCCTTGTTTTTCTTTGCGCTGTAGTCAACAACTAGCATAACTAGTTCCAATTCTAGATCTATGGTAAAATTAAGATTGCAAAAGAAGCTGCAAGAGATAGAGAAAATTAAGGTGGTGAAAGAAATTTCAAAGGTTTTCTGAAGATCATTGCATCAAGCCTACATAATTTGCTCTGCTATTCACAACTCAAAACTAGCTGGGGGAAAATCACTTACCACTGTGCTGAAAAGAACAACAGTAATGGTGCTGGTGATCATTATCGCATTTCCTCGTAGATGGGTGTGCCCCGCACTTGTGAACTGCATTTATTTAGGATAAAAAAAGTTCAGGAATGCAGCGATGTATACGATCAATCTATATAGAACTATAAATATTATCAGCTGTGACACATTACCCTATTGTATGCAAGTGCCATTGACACGGCACCTCTCATCAAACCAGCCCACCATATGATAAACTGAAAAAGAAAAATGTTTTATGTTACCAGACAATTCAACCAATTAATAGGGCAAGGAACTAATAATATTACAGAACAAAAAATAATAACAATGAGAATAATTAAGTACTTGCTGCTTGAAGCTTATCTTCTCATTAGGTGATTTCTTAGCTAAGTTGGACAGAAAGGACAAGGGGAAAACAAATGCTGCTCTTCCAACCATGACGAGACCTAGTAGTATCGAACTCACAGCAACCGACGTCCCAGGGCTGTAAGAAAGTGAAAACAAGTCAAATGCTAGACATAAGAGCCAATAAAGAGAAGAGGGTTTCAAAACAGCATTTACACAGCCCAATTTAAGTTCTGTACTAAAAGAATTTCCAAAAGGAGGGGTGAGGTTGAGCACATCAATGAGACACAAAAATAAATGAAAACATACCTATCACTTACGAATCTCCACTTCTCAATATCCAGGGCATCCATACCAACATAAAGGAAGATAAAAGTCTCAGCAACAAATGACAAGGTTGCAAAAGCATGCCTACAATAATTTGGATTGAATTTAGAGCATTACGAAAATGACTGATTCCTAATACATCGTATCGTAAGACAAGAATTTGGATGAGACATACTTGGCAGTGATTCTTGAACTCTCAGTCACATTATGCCAGGTGTAATGGGACATCACAATCCCACAGAAAAATACTGTGAGAATGCCACTCAAATAGAACAGCTGCATGGAACCAAACATGATTGACAAAAAAAAAAAATGAAAGGCACAGAGCATTACAATAGAACTAAAGACGGGCTTCCAGGACAGTTAGGAATCTTACTTCAGCCAGCATATATGAAAGGTATGCCATGAGCATCATAAGAGCAACCTCACGATCTGTTGAGTGCCTGAATCATATAAGGTTTTCAGACCACCATTCACAAAATTTTCAGAATGCATATTCTAGCCTTTTCTCGATACACTTTTTTTTTTCTTTTCCCTCACTCGGCTGCTGAAATAGCAAAACGGTTCAATTTAGGGTTCTACGAGGTATCTCGCAACCGCATTGCGTTATATATTTTTCTTTATAGAAAATTGATTGTTTTTTTTTATATATTATAATTTTTTATTTTAATATTTAATTAATAAAATTATAATAAATATAATCCGTTAAAAATAAGTTTTTTTTTTTTTGTTTAAAAAGAACATTATAATAGAAACACAATGGAACACAATGAAAGTGGTTCATATATTTTTTAATTATAAATAACTTTAGTAAATTTGTCTATCTACATAACAATTATGTTTAATCAAAACTAAGACAATGGTAATAACATGTTTAATCAAATTAACACATGAGCAGTTTTTATGTTGAAATTGAATAGTGGTGCTCGTGAGCAGGAAAAAAAACTGTAATTACAGGGAATTCCGATTCAAGACATTTACCAAATAGGAGGAGGAGAAGGAGCAACTAGTTATATCAACTATATAATAGTGCAAAAAACCACAAAATAAAATGTTCAGGAAATGAACCCAAAAAGAGATGATAAAAATTGTGTTACTCAAAAGTAGTTAGATCACTGGCGCAGGAACTAGAAGCAATGGAGGAAATGAGAAGTATCTCACACTTAGAAAGCCATAACGAGCATAACTTCACAGAAACAAGTGGTTCAATCCTAAAGAACATACACACATGGGAGAATTTATGCATACCAACACATATATACATCCATGATAGCCCTTAAATTTGCAAAGATTGTATGGGTTGGCGTCAATGTCTTACTTGGTTACTTGGTTTACTAAATCAATCCTATCTAATTGATATATAGTCATAACAAGGAAATCTTCCAGTCAGAGAATCCATCTGGTCATGAAGAATTTTTTTTTACTATTGTAATGATAGAGTACAGTTATGCAAGAAATAAATAAAAAAAACTTGAAAAACTTTTGGACCATGTTATACCTGCCAAAATAGAGCTTTCTGATGATGTAAGCACTAATTAGCCCAGTCTGCAAGAAACAAACCATGCATATTTCATAATATTGCTCAAATCTATACAGATTTGTGACAGTCCGTGTGCTTGTGTATGAGAGAATGAGGGGAAGCAGTAAGGAAAATGAGGGAGAGGAGACTTACTAACACCCCCAACATAGTGCTTGCAACAAATAAATAAATGAAGTTCCGAAAAAAATCCCAAGCAATTGTGGCATTGATATTAGTAATATCAAAGTTCTGGATTGCATTGAAAAGCACCACTGATGTGGCATCATTTACCACGCCCTCCCCGAAAACCAGACTATAAAGTAAAGGTGTCTCATCCTGATTAAGCACCTGCATCATCAAACAAAACAATTTCAGTATAGAAGTATATATGTATCATTTGTTTCAAAATTGAGATATCTCTATTACTTTGATATGCACCACACCTGCAATGTGCAAACAGAATCTGTTGCGGCAAATATAGCACCGATTGCTGAAAAGGGTAAAACAACAGAGTAAGATCTCCAAAAAAACTTCGAGGAAAAGTGATGAAATAAATGGGATCCATAAAGGTGTTACCTAGATAATCCCCTATATCCAGTGGACCGATGTCCATTTTCTTAAAGAATTGCATAGCACCTGCCAGATTAAAATAACAATAAGTACCAAATTCATTTATAGTTATCACAAACAACCTGAAATGTATCTGTTTCAATGTCAGCAAGGAGCATGCCCGACAAGGCATAGATTATAATTTCCTTTTACTACTGCGATTTCAATGGAAAAAAGTAGGAATGTTTTCCATCTTTTAGTTATACCTTTAGACTGAAACCCATAAAAAAAATCTCTGGATGAACACTGGGCAGTTTGAGTGCCAATGGCATTCTTATAATACAAGTACTTGCAATGTACTTTCCTATTTTTTGAAAGATCATGGGTTGGTGGCAAAGGTTAAGATTGACTGGTGGAGCAAAGGAATGATTTAGCACCATCAACGAGGAAACAAGCAAACATAGGAAAGCAAATCTCGCCCAACCATCCATGCATTTTCCATTATAAAAGAAGCACTATGGCAACCTTCGCACACAAAATCCTCTAAATCTAGGTCCTGGTGTTTTACCTCCATAAAATAAGAGAGCTTTACAAATAAATAAATAACTGCAGGTCTGGAGTTCCTGCCCGTACCTAGTGATATGATAAAACAGCTTATTAATGTACCAACTGCACCAAAAAGCATTATAGTAATGAAATTACGGAAGAACTGCTTCTTTTTAACCTGAAACCTGGTAATCGGGAAGATGAGAAAAAAAATATAAAACGTTAAATCTAGGCAAGAAGAAGACAAGCCAGTAGAAATCCAAACATATCAATAAACAAAAGTCAAATAAAGAACAAATTTACAATCAAGAGATAAGATGAACGGTGCCCATTTCGTTACCAGAAAAGCATGATATAAACTAACAGAGCAAGCAAAGAACATTAGCTTTGGTCTGCTAAAAGAGTAATGATTTTTAAAGGCAAATCCATTGAGATTTAATGTAACATAAGCATACCCCGCATTAAATATGATAGGTGGGAGAAGATATATAAAGAAAAGATCCTCGCTAAAGACTAAAAGATGTGAACTTCTTCCTCCACTAATCAGCAAGATAACAACCCCGGTACAGAGACCCTGTCACCAATCCAAAAAACATCAAACACCCAATATCAGGCATGCATACTTCAAGTTATAGATAAAAAGCACACACAAAAAATATAACTTGCATCAAAACTTCTTTTCTTTTCGCTATAAACAACCTGTCACCACCCCGCAACGAATCATATATGACTCATATCCCAAATCATGGAAACCAGTAACAGCACACAAAAAAGTAAAACGAAAACAATAAAACTAATGTGTCAGTCTCATCTCCAGTGTAAGCAACAACACAAGAATGGATTCAAGAATTCTAACAGGGAGAAACTCACAATTATAAGGGCAGTGATTGACTCGTTCATCCACCGATTCTCCTCTAGAAGATGACCGATTACAATACAAGCGCAAAGAAGCGCCACAAACAAGTTCATAGAGACCACAGAAGCATGATCAGATGTGGTCAACATTTGCAATTTCGAACCCATTGAACTCATATAAGCTTCCATTGTAAACAAACACCCGCGGTTCTTATTTCACCCAATCAAACAAATCAATATGAGAATTTATATATTCCCTTTCGAAAACACAGAATCCAACAAAAACACTATTTACAAAAGCCGGGTCGATTTCTATATGCTATATGATCCCTGCAAAGCAGCAAAAACAAACATCAGATTTGATCAAGAAAGCATTAGATTAAACTGATTTAATTACAAAAGCAACAGCACAACAAGAATACTAATGTCAATAATGATACGTTAAGTATTTGAGAAAATGAATAAAAAAATAAACCCTTTTATGCAAACCAAATTTAAGCTTCCAACCATTCAAATGAAGCAAAAAAGATCAAACTCCAATCCATTAAAACATTTTAGTAAGCTCATTTCATTACCGTTCCAAATCCCTCAAATCTAACCTTCTTAACATCAATATTTTATCTTCTAAACAATGAAACCAATATCATTTCATCACCAACCCCCCTCACTTCACAAAAAAAAACTTGTAAAAAACTCTCAAAGTAAAAAAAAAAGAGAGAGAGAGAGAGGGGGCGGGTTCGAAAATAAAGCAAAATTAAACTATAACAAAAATGCTATGAAATTTCTTGTTAAAAAAACTCAATAAAAAAGGGAAGTAATTTAACAATTGGATACCGTCAAATTCAAAGCATAGAGAGAGAACTCGAAGAGAGAAATGAAAAGAAATCAATCTCTCCTTCGAATTCTCAAAATGGAACCCATACAAGCTCCTCCTGTAGCTAAAAATAACCTCGGCACAGCAGATAATGAAAAACCAAAAATCTAAATAAAGAGAAATGACGGAGCGAGAGAGAATATAGACAGCTCTGTAAAGGAGGAGAAAAATGGAGTTTGAAACAGAGAGAGAGGGAGAGACGGATGGTGGGGGACGACAGAGAAACACCAACGGACTAAACTGTTGGAAACTGATTTTATTTTCTTAGCGCCTTCTATTTATATTACTTTTTTACGGTAATATTTATTTTATTTTCCCCCGTATTTAATGCCAAAATCATTTCCGTTATGAACTTTCATCATATTTCATTATTTAGCGACACAGTCCCACTGCTGATCTGAGCATGTTTTTTTTTAAAAAAAAAATAAGAATTTTTTTTTGTATATTTTAATTATTTAATATGCTCATATTAAAAATATTTTAAAAAATATTATTTTTAAAAAAAAATTTTCATATCAGCATATAAAAATAATTTAAAAATAATAAAAAAATAATTTAAATATAAAATAAAATAAAATAAAAAAACTTTTTATATTTTTTTAAATATTTTTATAACAGTGATAAACTAGAGTGGATGTAGTGAAGGGCGGGAAGCCGGGAAGGGTGAGGGTAAGGCAGGCAGGCAAGCACCTCTTGAGCTCGTGCCGGCACCGATTAAGGTTGTCGATTGCTTTCTTCTTAATCATATATCCGGCATAATTATTAGTTCTCAATTAATGCATCTTTAATGTGTTTTCGGCTTGTTATTATTATTATTATTATTATTATTATTATTAATGGATATAATGAAAGGGGTGGAAATGAGAAGATGCACGGGTATTTAGGAATATGTTTAGAAAATATTTTTGAAAAAAAATAAAAAAGATTATTTTTTATTTAAAATTAAAAAATATATTTTTATATATTTATAAATAAAAATAATTTTAATCACATTCTCAGTTCCAAAATAGACACATCAGATCTAATTTCTTTTATTTGATTGCTTAAATTAAGGAAAGGAAAAGATGTCTTATATTTGGATGCTTATATATGTTTTTTAATGTATTTTTATAGAAAAAATATATATACACAAATAAATCTAGAGCTATGTACTTTAATAAATAAGGGGAAAAACATTTTAATGATAAAAAATAAAATAAAAAAATGTAAGGTCACGTTCACGGGCCACACCACAACCAGTAACAATCATTAACTCAAAGGAGCAGCATGTGGTTCAGATCCGTGGGGCTGGGAAAAACTCAATGGAAGTCTCATGAAGAACAGCCTCTCCTCGGAGCAGATGGGCTGTCACGGATCCATCGATAAAGTTAAACTCAAGTTTTCTTTTCTTACACGTGCATGATTGTAATTTAGTTTTTACTTGTAATTCTTCTTTTCCCCCCGTGACTAGCTATGTTGAAGTATAACTGCAAAATATAAAGTTATTTATAAATATATTAAATAAAATTATTTTATTTTAAAAAAAATTTATTTTTATATAAAAACATGAAAAATAAAAAAATATTTTTTAAAAAGCTGGACCAGAACACCAAACACGTGCGCGTCCTTTTATAGAAAATAGAAAAATACCATAATCTATTAAATAATATTAATCTCAGCTTATAAAACAAAAACAGCTATTAGTGAAACTTTTACTGTTCCTATGTGATTCATGATTTTAAATTAAATTTAAAAAATATTGACTCGGTGAGATTCAATTAACTTAATTTTAATTTAGATTAACATAGCTAAATCCAGTTCAATTCATTCCAGTTAAACTCTCAATAAAAAAATGATTTTGATATTAATTTTTTTTTAATATTTTAAAATAATTTTGTAATTCTAATATTAAAAATTAAATTAGAATATTATTTTAAACAAAAAATAATTTTTAAAAACAGCTGTCGCCTACCGTTCTAACTTCCAAGCTACTTTTCCAACCAGTCTACTGCTAATCATATGTCTAGAGCTCGGTGCCTAACTTGCAATCATGTATTCAAATATAACTCCAATTAACCATATTTTTTATGAATATAATATTGCCTATTCATTATTGAATTTTGACATTGATTTTTTGTTATTAAATTAATATTTAGATCAGCTTATATTTATATTAATAATTTTATGAGCTTTAAAATTAACGATTATATAAATCTCAATTGATTATCATATTAATATCATATGGCTCGAATCTGACATCACATGAAAAGAAACTTTATAATTCTAAATTTTTATCATTGAGTCTTCTACTAAATAATTTTTAGCGATAATTTTTGTCAAGTGTGATTAGGGATGAGAGGGGTCCAACTCACTCCACGCTGTGGAATCTTAAGTAAACAATGGGCTCAAGTCTTATGAGGTATTTTGACACTACGTTTCAAAAATATTTTTGAAAAAGTTTAAATTTTATTTTTATTTTTATTTTAAATTGATTTTTTTAATATATTGATATTAAAAATAATTTTTTAAAAATAAAAAATTATATTTTAATATATTTATATAAAAATATATTTTTAAAAATAACTTTATCGTATTTTCAATCCGAGACTCGGTAAAGAATTGGGCGAGTTCTGGAAACTTCACTTCCAAGGAAGGGCTTGTGATAGCAAAGTTGCCCTTCTCCTCCGTTGCCATGAAAAAGTAAAACACAAGGACATTGACAGGGATGGATGCGCCATGTTTCTTGCATTTCAATGCCACCTAGAGAAATTGATTGACAAATACTATTTTGTTATTATAATTCATAAAATTTAATTGATTATGATATCATCCATACATCAAGGATAGCAACTTTAAGAAAAAAAGCTTTAATTCTAGTAAATATATGTAGAATTTTATAATTATTTCAATCTCGATGTACATACTCAATGTACATAAGCTATGCATAGAAATAATTTTACTATTATATATTTTTTTAAATTCAAGAAAACCAGACCATCTAGAAAACATATTTTATAAGTTTAGATGAATGAATAAAATTTCGGCTGTCTCAAGTTGTTACAAAAAATACATATTCTGATTCAAACAAAAGACTTGCTATGCAGGTCTTAAAATCTTTATTATTACATCATGTCCATTGGAGATAATTATATCTCCAAAACAAGAGTGTAAAACAAGCTATAATCAAAACTTTTCGTGTTAGTCCAGGTGAATGTTTAAAAACATAGTAGTTTTTGTTTTAAAATGCATTTTAAAAATATATTTAAATAAATAAAATATAAAATTCACGTTTCTTTTTAAGAATTTGATATGTTGATGTAAAAAGAAGGGATCTTTTTTAAAACATGTTTTAAAGCAAAAAAACATAATGCACCACATATTGCCTTTGTCAATAATGCAATTGAATTGTTTTTTAAAATGTTTTAATTTATAAATGTATTAAAATAATCTTTTATATTATTTTTTAAAAAACATTTTTGATACAGCATATAAAATTAATCTAAACACATCAATTTTTTTTTAAAATAATTTTCTTAAAAAATACTTTTAAAATGCTAAACAGGGCCATAAACAGCGAAGATTAATTAATTAATCAATCAGTTTCTATCAGGCAGCGTGAAGACAAGAAGCTCGTGTTCTTATGACACACTTGACTGTACAATGACAGATGATAGTCTACCCTGGTTATTGATGGCTGGTAAGCTGACGAGGTAGCTGCGACGGGGAAATGAGAAATGAAAATGCGGGTCGGGTCGGGTCGGGTCTAGCTCGATGGGAAATGTTTTTGGCAGATTCTATGATTATTAAATTAGCACTGCTAGCTGACCATGTGCTCTTTGCACCGACCTGTTGATCAGATCTCACCAGCAATTATCGCATCATCTGATTTTGGACATGGTTAACTAACCCGGATTGTTTTTATAGCTCAATCAAACAAAATATTTACTCGATAAACTTGAATTGATTCTGTCTGGTTTAATTTTAGTGATTTTTTTTATGCCTTTAACAAGTTTATTCCTTGCACAATAATAAAAATAAAAATACAATTTATGTATTTTTATGCGTGACATGGTTAACTTAAGTTTATGCCTGTCAAGTTAACTTGATATCCACGTCAATAATAAAAATACAATTTATAAAACAAAAATAAATAATAAATCGGTTCATTGCACAATGTCTTAATTATTTCATTTCATCGCTCAGGATTTAACGATAATAACAATTTCCAATATGACTTGTTCTTTTTTTGAAAATTTTTACAATGGTCAAGAAATAACTACCGAATATTTGCTTCAGTAAAAATAATATTCTCACACACCAAAATAAATGTTATTTTCAAGTGTTTTTTTCTATTATTTTCTTCAGAGTGAGAAATTAAATTTATGCTTAACACTCTGTTTTAAAAATATTTAAAAAAAAAATAAAAAGATTTTAATTTTAATTTTACTTTTCACTTAAATTTAAAATTTTTAATATTTTTAGATAATTTTTATATATTGCTATTAAAAATGTTTTTTAAAAGATAAAAAATATTATTTAAATATATATTTTAAAAAAAATAGTTTCAAAATTAAACTAACTGTCTTGTGCTTTTCTCTCACACATGTTCTATGTTTCAGCAAAATAATTGCAGACGTTGTCAACAAATTAATAAAAAAAAACAGGAAGTCTTTTCTTTTCTTTTCCTTTTCTCTGTTCTGGCGGTCTCATGGGTGCTACAGCATCTCCGAACGTTGACTGCTGGCTTGCTTGGAAATATTGACTAGCCAGGTGTCTTTGACCAGCTGTTGCTATTCTAAAACTTTGAGCCTCAACATGCATCATTTATCTGTGGACGAGTCTTCTAATATACATTTTGAATTTCAGGTATTGATCTCTGCCATGAACGAGTCCTCAGAGATGATGATAATAATAACATCAAAGTATCTTGTGATTTGATCTTTAAATGTCAACCCTCCAATGATACACGTGTTTTTATCAATTTGCTTGTAGAATTCATTTGCGCACGTCAAATTCGAACAAAGCTTGTCTTGTGCTACAAGTTTTTTTGTGTTATTGTTTTTGAAAATATTTTTTATTTAAAAATATATTAAAATAATATTTTTATTTTTTAATTTTTATGATATTAGTATATAAAAATAATGTTAAGAAATTATTTTATTTAGAAATTTAAATTGTTAAGTAAGATTCTAGAATATGATTTATATTATTCTTTAACGTACCCTTTTAAGTCAAAAAAATTTTAGTTTAAAATTTATATACACATTCACACTATCTTGTATTTGATTTTTTTATCAAATAAAATAAGAACGGTGAGATTCGAATTCGTAACTATTAAATTAATAAGACTCTGATATTATATCAAGTAATCAAATGACATAAAAACATAAGCTTTTATATAATTATCAGGTCACATGGTTTCTTTACTAATGATATAAAATATTAAAAAATATATATTTTATTTTATTTTATTTTATTTTAAAAAATATTTTTAAAATATAATATATAAAACATACAGTGAGCTCAGATCGAACATGATTGATCTCGAGTGGTTTGGTCCAATACGTGACGTTACGGGAAAATAGATGTTGCTTGTGAAAATGAGACACGTTTGTGGAGACACGTTTATATATATACCTGAGAAAAAATAAAATAGTTATTTTCTATTAATAGTTGTTAAAATAAAATGATGGATGTAATTGTTATGATGACTTTGACGGTGGAGATAATAAGAATAGTACTGATGATGTTATGTTTTGTCCTATATATATTGTGTAAGAAAATATTTTGTTAATTAATATATATTATGATTTTGTACAGGTCTCGTTATTTTTTAATTGAAATATTAACTAAAAATGATTTTTTTATTTTAAATATATATTTTTTTATTAATATATATCACAATTTTGTATGTGTATCATCATTTAAAAAAAATATTAATTGCAATAACTTATTATTTATATATTTGTTAAATTATAACCACAAAAACTAGATGTTATTGCAATACTTGTATATTTGCAATTAGAAATAATAGGATGAAGGTAATGGAAAAAAAATAGTATCAGGTTGGTTAGCTAATAAAGTTAATCATAATTAAATAATGGTTAAAAAATAAGAAAAATATAATTTTAATATATTTATGAACAATTATTTTTATTAATAATTGATTATGGTTGTAATAACAGCTAATGATATTAATAATGATTGATGATAGTATTAAAAAACATTAATCAATTTTTAAAGGATAAAATTCTTTTCTATAAGCTAGCAATACTTGGAAGGTATTTAAAAAACGTTTTACAATTCAATTTTCGACCAATAATAATTTTTCCTCCCCCCAAGACGACCTGGGCAACTCAAATCTAAAGCCCAAATACATGTTTAAGAAAGCCCAGATACTCATAAGCCCAAATATTAAACCTCACGTCCATAAATCTCGAACCTGAAGTCCTGCACCAAAACACAACCTCTGATCCTATTCTTCAAATTCAAACTAAATACACCACACAAATAGCGTCCGCGTTTCAACCGTCTATTAGCTTTCACAAAAACATCTCTAAGCTAAGCCACAGAGAAGCAAACCCCCAAAACTACAACCCCTCCTCTGCAATCTCCTCCGAAAACACCACAGGGGTTTTTGATCAACTCAGAGTGACAGTACAGTAGCAGGGTTTTTGCAAAAAAAACTCTAATTGATTAAATATTTACCTTCCTTAATCACTTCCCCTTCGCAATCAAAACCAAAAGCAGGGAAGAAAAGAGAGAGCAAAAAAAAATAAAAATGCCTCCACAGAGAAAAGGTGCGGCAGCTAGGGTTTCGGAGGATACAGAGGACCTCACTCGTCACCCGCTCCAAGCCATCCTCTTAGCGGATAGCTTTGCCACCAAATTCCGTCCAATCACACTCGAACGCCCTAAAGTACGTGCACATCCGTATGAAAATACGCGTATAGGTACATATATTTGCTCTTTTTTTTCTTGAAACGACTGATTCGGTTTTGTTGAAGGTGTTGCTGCCGTTGGTGAATGTGCCGATGATAGATTATACATTGGCGTGGCTAGAATCTGCTGGAGTCGAGGAGGTGTTTGTTTTCTGCTGCGCGCATTCTAAACAAGTTATCGAGTATTTGGAGAAATCCGAGTGGTTTTCGCAGCCGAATTTCTCCGTTGTAACTATCGAGTCTCATAATTCTGTTAGTGCTGGCGACGCTCTGCGATTGATCTATGAGCGCAATGTGGTATGTTTTTTTGATTAGTTTTTTATTCAGTGAATTAAAATGTTTAAGTCTTGAATTGAATCGTTGGCTTTATAGTTTATTTTTTAGTCAGTTGAGGAAGTAGTATTGAAAAGTTTCTGTTGATTATCGTTGCGGCTATGAATGATAGTGGCGTGTTGTATATTTTATGTTTTCAGAAGTTTTATGATACCAGCTTTGGTTTGTTATTGATTTGTGTAATGTGATTGCCTGTTTGTTAATATGTGAATTGGTGTATTTTTGATTTCGTGATTTTGAAGCTAGAATACTAACCTTTTGTGTTAGAGTTTTCTTTGTATGATCGTTGTGTTTATGCTCGCAGTCAAATTCTTGAGTAGGTTTGGTCTATGGAGACAAGACTGACTGTAGCAGCGGGGTACCAATTGACTGTTTTGTCTTGCTTTACTCTTCAAGGCGCTGACTGCTTTTAATTTTTATTTTTGGTGCTTGAAGATAAATGGAGATTTTGTACTTATTAGTGGGGATACAGTGAGCAACATGTCTCTCACACAAGTGATCCAAGAGCACAAAGAGAGAAGGAAGAAAGACAGTAATGCTGTGATGACTATGGTTATTAAACAGTCGAAACTATCTCCAATTACCCACCAGTCACGGCTTGGTACTGATGAACTTTTTCTGGCAATAGATCCTCAGACAAAACAGCTTCTTTTTTACGAGGAAAACACCGACAACTATAGGGGGATTATACCTCTTGATAATGCGTTGCTTGGTGATAATCCTTCCATTTGCCTGCACAATGACAAGCAGGTGTGTCCCCTGGATTTGTGTTCTCAATTCCTGTTCTACATCTTGTTCATGCAATGAACATTGTGGTTTATTTTTCACTTGATTGATTGTGATTTATATTTTATTTTATTTATTTTAATTTCCAGGATTATGATCCATGGTGTGGATTAATTTGTTTATCACTACTCACCAAAATATTAATTATTCTTTCACAGGATTGTTATATAGATATCTGCTCTCAGGAAGTTCTCAGTCTTTTCACGGACAACTTTGACTATCAACACTTACGCCGTCATTTTGTAAAGGGATTGCTGGTTGATGATGTATACTGTTTTTTTGCATGTCTTTTTGTAGGACTTAAAATTCACTCCCACTATAGATAATATTCTTGATTATATGCATTTAGACATCCTATCTATGAGAATATCAGTTCGAATTATGTATTTCACCACACAATGGGCAATAACACACACATGTACACTTCGAGTTAAACAGGTGAGAAGCATGTGTACATAATCTTCAACCTTGCAGCTTAAGTACAACACCTCTCAAACAAAAAGCTTAGCTCAATCCTGGGCTTATATTGTAACCTTTTCAACCTTAATAAATCTGGTTTAAGTTAATCAATGAGGTTCGAGTCTTAATTTTAGCTATCCCCTAATTTCCTTCTCTTGCTTGTCAAAAATAATTACATAATTTTTTATATGGATGCCTTTGGATGTTACTAATCCTAAAAGAGTAAAAATTGCTCTCTCTGTTAGCTGCAAGAAGAGAGTTGATGATAGACTATAATCTTCACTTTTATTCACTCTTGTTCTTGGTATGATTTGATGCACTCAAGTCATTTCTCATCATTTATTTATTCATGGACGCCTGTTTCTTTTTACAATATCACATCTCACTTTTCTGTTTATGTTGGAGTTTTTATGATAATTCTCATTCTATTTTATGACCTGTATTTATGTGTTTCAGATTATGGGCTACAAAATATTCACTCATGAAATTCACTCAAGTTATGCGGCTAGGATCGATAACTATCGAAGCTATGACACTATCAGTAAGGACATAATTCAAAGGTGGACGTACCCATTTGTACCTGATGTGATGTTTTCAGGAAATTCTGCTACTCATCTTGAAAGAGAAGGGATGTACCGAGCATCAGGTATGGGTTAAATACATATTTTCTAGTAACTAACTTTCCCTGCCCTTTTATTCGAAAATGAATGTTAGTAATAGCAATCCATGTGCTGTATTTTATGTGTTAATTATTTTTCACCAAGATCTATGTTTTTGCTGGCACACCTATACTGGATGAATAGAATTATGTTTTAGTTGATCCATCTTTGTTAAAATAATTTGTTTTTGGGATCCTGTTTTCTCCTATGTATTGGGTTATTCTGGGCAGGGGAAGGAGTTGTTATTGATGCATTGGAGGATTTGCATGAGAAAGAATGGGAATAAATAAATAAATACAGAAAGGAGATATTTAGACTGGAATAAGATGTGAGAATCAATCTTTATCTAAATTCTGAACTATATTTTCGTCTTCCTGGGTGGGATGTTCTTAGCTTCTTGATGGTCTTCTGCTTGGGGTTGTTTTCATGGTGTTTTTGGTCTTATTTTTCTCCAGTAAAAGGATTTTTTCTTGCTCTCCATTTGTAACTTGCTAATTTTCATCATAATAATTGTCCTTTTTTTCTGCTTATGTAAGAAATCCTAGTGCTTTGACTAGGATTAGGCAGTAGAACTAGTGTATTTTTTCGGTGTTGGAAACGTCAAGCATATTTTATGGCTCTGATGGGTCATTTATTCATTTCTTATAGACTGTCTATTTATTTGTACTGTGAAGTGGTTTTGCACAATGAGAAGATGGCGTGGTATTTTTCCTACTTGCTATTATTTATTGTGATGGTTTCAGTATTTACATGTTATCTTTCCCACCTCACCATCTCCCTATCAACATTCATTATCTCATTGAGAGGAGCAACTAGTTATGATTTCTATTTGGCTCATGTTTTTGTGATCATTTTGTTGACAGCTATTTCATGACTTTGATTTTTGGCAGAAATTGAGCAATCACGTTCTGCACATATTGGTCCTTTTACTGTTATTGGAAAAGGCACTAAAATTGGGAACAACTCCAATATTTCAAATTCTGTCATTGGGAAAGGGTGTTCAATTGGATCAAATGTTTCAATAATAGGTTCCTATATATGGGATAGCGTCACTATCGAAGATGGCTGTGACATAAGGCATGCAATAATATGTGATGGAGTGGTGATAAAATCAGGAGCAGCGCTGGAACCTGGCGTGGTATTGTCTTTCAAGGTAATATCTAAAATTCCACCTTTTTTGCTTAAGTCTAGCTGGATTCCCTTGCAAGACTTTTGTTGCATTTGAACCTTGCATGTTACCTAGGTTTGTGGATGCACATGCTGTTAAACATGCTGGGCAAGGAACTTGAACAAAAAGATTTTATTTTAGGAATGCTTCTGCTAAGGATTGAAATGTTGTTGACTTTTGGGCAGATATGGTCCTATGTTATAATTTTGAAGTTTCAATGTTTCCTTTTAACTTGGCTTTATACGGGCATGCAACTGTGAATGTTAATCATTAGGAAATTCTCTGGAAATACAAATCACAAGAATAAGTGTAAATAGTTGACATTTGATTTACCCATCCTTCTTCTCTTAGAGAGTGCTGCCTGCCTGCCAGGTTTTGCTGCTACAGCATGTGGAAAAAAAAGGTTTTGTAATCTCATAATTCAAATTTTCAATTTATAATTGAATCTTGAACACAAATCATGAGAATAAGTGTAAAGAGTGGATGACTTCAGCACTAAAGTTATGGCTGCTTAAGTTAATGGTCTTTTATATTTCTTGATTTCTTCAACTAAATTTCAAAGATGGATCGGAAAAAACACTTCATGTTAGCCCCTGATTATAAAAGAAGGTACATCATAGGCTTGCTAAAATAAGATGGGGCATGGCTTGGTCATTTCACTTGTGTGTTCTATAAGAACAGATAAAATGGTTTTATTTTACTGTAAATAACTCAAGGGATTCTGTACAAGAAATGATTTTTTATTAAATTACTGTTTATTAATTAATAAAGTGTCTCAACTTTATCAGGTAAAAAAACTGTTTTATGATCTAAATATCTTTTTCTCTATAGTTTGTATCCTGTTTTAAGCTGGTATGGCCATATATTCCTCACCTTCTTTGTCAAAATTTTAAACTTTCTTTTTAACTAGGAGTTATTTCACTTCATAAAATTTAGGCTATCTCCTTTGGAAGTTTTCACTTATAACCCTTTTCCCTGAAACATATGCCCGTAGAGAAGGGGGGGTTGCGTAGGCATAATCTCCTATGAGAATCATTTAGTTTTAATGATTCGTGCAAAACTAGCACTTGTATATGCAATAGAAAAATACCATTTCTATGTTATCTTTGCTATATGTGTCTATTGAATATTATCATGGTGTCTTTATAAACTATGATTCATAGACCATGCATGCAATCTTTTGTCAAGGTGTCTCTATTAATAATTTTTGGTCTCCAGGTTGTGATTGGACAGCAGTGTATTGTTCCTTCCTATTCAAAGGTGTCTTTGTATCAGCAGCCAACCGTGGAAGATAGTGATGAAGAATTGGAGTATGCTGATAATAGCAGTGGAACCGTAGATTCTTGTAAGCTCTGGTTCTTTACCTGCTATAACTTGTATTCTTAGCTTTGCTAATTTGTTCTGTTTCTTTTCTTGTTTGGCATTACATCAGCACAAAACAAGCTTTACACTTTTGTCTTTACTATTTACATTGTAGTCTTGCATTTCTTATGGTAGATGTTATTCATCTTGTTGTCATTAATGTTCTTTCTGCAGCGTTTGATTGGGATGCACTCTATTATTTGAGGATCTGTTATACACAAACATTGCTTTTTATCAGGATGAAATTTTTGAATATATTGAAGAAGATACACTTGTTCTACTCCTTAATGTATAAATGGATTTGTGTAATATGCAGCAATTACATGTACTGTGGATACATTGAATAGGGAGATGATGTCTGAGACGGCTGCATCACAGGTGAGCTTTTGAATCTGGTTTCTGTATGCTCCTAAGACTGCTATCTCTTAGTTGTGTTTTATATGCCTGATTGTAGATTTATCATTCCTCTCATCTTTCCCTTTCTTTGAAAGTATTTTATGTGAAATAAATTGTAATGAGAGCAGGGAAAAGATCTCTTCAAGGGAAAAATGTGCCAAAAATAGATAGAGTTCTCACTTCAACCTTGCATAACAAGGTTTCTCCATTGTATCAAAGACTTGGGAGGGGTGTGATGGTTATTAAAGTTTCATATGCCATTGCTATTTGAATTTTGGCTCCAGCACTTATTTTGCCTACTGTTTTACTACTGACAAACAGTAGTTCAGGAGAGTCCAAATTGTAATAATCCTTAAACACTTAGTTCACACGGCCATTTGGTCTTGTGACAGCATAGCATCTTGGTGGAAGGCAAATGGAGTTTTGTGGGATGATTTATTATAATGTCTAGTTTAGCTGTATGATTTCCATTATCAGCGAGTTTATGTGCAGAGGATGCAAGATGCTGATAAGAGCTATTGTATTGATTTGGGCAATAGAATTGACTGAATCTTAATAATTTCCTACAACAGAGACAATACAAATCTGTTTCTTATCAGTAAAAAGAGTGTTACTTATTAGTCGCTTCTCCTTTTCCCTGGCAAGCAAAATGGGATGTTGGTCGGATTATGTTATGAATTCAATTTTTCTCTTAGTGCACTTCACAACCCTCTGTCACAGATGTTGTCCTTGCACTTTTCATCTGGGGTTGAGGCTGAGGTTCACATGGAGAAATGTGCATAGTGTTCCTAGTAATAACAGATATGAAAGTTTGTAGAAAAACTTGAGCTGGGTCGTTCACATTATGTTGTTTCAGATTTTTCATTTCTGCCTTGGTGGAATTTTAATCCTTCATCTCTATGCATTTACTGCTCTTATCTAAATAGCATATCGTTTCTATCCTCAAAAAGAAATAAACCACTGCATTGAGCCTTGCTATTTCGATCTGATAATCATTATATGTTATTGTTAATCTGAATACACTTCTGATCTTTCTTGATGTCTTTTATGGGTTTTCAGCTTGGGCCTGGTGGTGTTGGCCATGTTTGGTCAATATGTGAGGGGGGTCATGAGGAGGAATGGAGACATTCAGTTGCGCCCATTCCTGCCGATAAACTTGCTGAGGCCATTCAATCTTTGGAGGATGATTTGGAATTGTTAAATCTAGATGGAAACGCTCTTTCAGTTTCTGGGGAGTTGAAGTCTGGTCATAACGGTACTGATTCTGAAGATGATGATGTTGAAGATTCTAGAGATGATTCCATTTACTACGAGAAAGAGGTGAAAATCATGTCAGCATATGGATGATAGCACAAATTTCACTTATAGCTCCCACAAAACCTTGACTATACCCCTATGTTTTGCAGGTTGAAGCAACTTTTTTGAGGGCTGTTAATGAGAATATCAAAGTACCTGATGTAATTCTTGAAATGAACTCTCTGCGGTATGTTAGATTATTTTTGTTTTCTTTATTGGATCCATAGCATAGACCTCATATTGATGCTCATAATACAGATGTCTGTTTATCAATACTTGACAGGGTTAATAAGTTTATTAATTTCAATTTAATACATAATAATCTACATGTATAGTGAAGACTCATCTTCAAAAGTTGATAACTTTCTACTTTTTATCCTGTTCACCTTTATATGGTGACGTCTTTCAGCTTACTAATAATACCTTATTCTGATTTTTAGTTTCTTTTAAATAATTTATTTAATAAGGGCTTATTATCATTTTTCTATTGAAACATATAAAAGATCTCAGGTTCATGTTTCCCGGCTGAAAGCCTGCACTGAACTTTTTGATTTAGTGTTTTTGCTCTTTTTTATGCACAAAACTGCACGTCTCACGATGCCTAGCCTTTTCTGAGTCAATAAAAGAAATAATGTTTTGAATTTTGAACCTTTGAGTGGCTTTCATACCACCATCTGCTAGGGATGAAATAGTAGTCAGTTATGTGAGAGGTTCAATATGGATGATGTGTTTTTTACTCCTTTCCTCTTGATTGCTTAACAGTTTTAATTCTTATCCTTTTCTTTTTAATATTATAACAACATATAATTGTTCAAAGCTATTAATTCTACCTTTTAACATTTCATTTTTTAGGTTGTCATACAACATGACATCTGCAGACTGTGCTGGGGCAATATTTTATGCAATGATGAAACAGGCATTAGAGATTCCACATGCCACTGCTGGTAACTCGTTCTGTACTTCTGCCATATTGGACTGCACATACATGCAAGTGAATTATTTTTTTCTACGAAGGATCTCTGACATAAGAATTTGTTCTTGATTAGTGAAAGTATGTCGGGAATTTTTTGAAGATGTCTAGATAATGGGTACTATTTGATGGGCATAACAATTAACTTATTTTAGGCAAGGTAGGATGGAACACATTAAATGATGCTTTGAATCTTTCATGATTTGAAAACTAATTCCTTCCATAAACCCCCTCACAATTTTGATTGCTTTTATATATTTTGATAATAACTTTGTGCATTTAGTTTGAATGGCTTTGTCATTTTCAATGCCCTAATGGTCCTTTTCTTTCTTTCCTTTTTCTTATTATTGGGTTGGATGGATAAATTAAACTCTGTGGCTTCAATTAATATCACCTCACCTTTCAGGTGAATTGCGCAAAAATGCGGCAAGCATTATAGATGCATGGAACAACCTTCTAAAGTTCTACTCAAAGGAAATAGATGACCAGGTTTGCATTATTGATCCTCTTGACATTCTACACATCTTTCATCATCACATTTTACCAGTCTTACCTCCCCTTTTCAGAGAGACACCACATTCAAATTTTTATGTAATATGTTAGAGTTTTATGTCTATTTATTAATTTATATGGAAAACATATGTTTTTCCAATAAATCACTGATTCTGTTTCTTCCTGCCATACACTCTGACTGCCAAGGTGATTTCTCACTTGAAGAATCTATAAAATAGTTCTGATAGTTGCTTTCATGAAGAGTTTGGACGGATAAGATGGTTTGTTTCATAAACAGTTCCATCAGTTGTCCATGGGTGTTAACTTGATATCATTTGTTGCAAACAGATTGAAGTGATAATGAAATTTGAAGAAATGTGTCTGGAATCTGTTAAGGAGTTCTCACCACATTTTTCCCAGGTATTTTAATTGTCTTGGATTATGTTTGTTGCTCTCTATGCATATATAACTTCTGATATCCTGGCCTCGACCCAAAAAACAAATCTTTGTTGATGCTTAAATAGGTGAGTGTAAACTGTTGTTTTTCGTGTTGCTGATTGGATCATATGATTTTCTCTCAGATTTTGCATATTTTATATGATAAAGACATTTTAGAAGAGGATGCCATATTGAGGTGGGCTGATGAGAAAAAAGATGCTGAAGAATCGGATAAAGTTTTTGTCAAGCAGTCAGAAAAACTCATTCAAGTAAGATTTAATACTCTTATCGTACTGTTTAATGAATTAGTTACACATGCAATTGCACTGAATCTTCCATTCTTGGATATCATCTGTTTGTGCTGTCTGCCACGAGTTCTATCTTGTTTCTAACACGTTAATAGGAGCCTGGTAAATAAATTCAGAGAAGCTCTAGGCCTTCATAACTCTCTCTCTCTGACATGTTCCATCAACCATGCATGATTGTTTGCCCATGCAAATATGAGAGTTAGAAGGAATGAGGAGGTGCAAATATAGAGTTGAATGAGCACTGGGTTGCAGCCTATGTAATACTCAAGTCATTGAAGTCTTTGCCAAACATGATCTTCTTCTTCTTCTTATACTATTTTCTTTTATTGGATAGCTCTCGTAAACTTGACGCATGATGCTATCATTGCACCGTATAACGCATGAGTTCACATTTTATATGCACATCTTTGTTGTAGTGGTTGAGAGAAGCATCTGAAGAAGAAGATTGAGATTGGAAAGGATTTGGTTTTGGTTTTGTGCTCGAAGCTGTAGCTTTGAAATTCAGACAGCCATGGAGGTCAAATGGATGTACTCTCTTTATGCTGTATTGAGATTGTAAAGTAGGGCTACATCCATGGACTTTTGAACTGATTAATTGCCCGCGCTTAGGAAATTAAATTCATCTCATTGAGTATTTGATTACTTTCTTCTTCACAAATTCACAGTTTTTTTTACCCGTTGTTTCGGTAAAACTTGAACAGTGCAAGGATATGTAGATATTGGTGGGGGGGGGGGTACTCCGGATCCTAAAATTTCTGAAAATAAAAGTTGAATATACACATTTCGTAAAGCAGCTTGGGTGTTTTTCTTTCTTAAATCTCACCACTTCTGGAATTGCCCAATATTCGGTGGTGCGTCAGGATATCGTCTATTGACTGCAAGCCCACCTCATAGGTGACCTGTGGACGGGATAAGAAAAAATTAGGTTTTGTGCAGCAGAGCACTTCTTGATGCTCTCCAAACGAATGCTTCTGCTCTTCAATTTTAACCTTTTCATGTTATAGATTTTCTTCACCAACTTTGCCCTCGGACTAGCAGTGAAGACTTGACTCTGATATTCTTGAAGTTCAAATGTCACCCTTTGCTTCATTTAGTTTTACCCCCATTTTATAATAGTATAGTTGTGATTAAATTCATTCTGGTATAGCTATTAAACCCGATGGAATACGGCTCGACAGGGATTGTTTTATGATTCTTTTTTTTTTTTGTTATTATTTTTGTATTAAAAATGATGACATAATAATATCGTGTTTCGGGTAGATACGGGGTCAACTGGTTTACATTTTAGATTGTCGGTCAACTGGTTTCCCTTTCCTAGATTCTCGGTCAACTGGTTGCCTTGATTCAACCCGCAGGCTTCCCATTGAAAATGAGGGAGAACCCTTGTTATGTAACGGGGGTAACCCATTGCTGCTCTGGCAAAGGTTTTCTCAATCACCATCATTGCCTGGGTTAAAATATCAACTTCACATTGCAAGAGATAATTTGGAATTAAACAAGACTGGCAAATGCTTTATCATGAGAAGAGGAAAGAAAAGCAGCGCTCCTATATCATGATATTATTACAAAACGTACAAACGTCTGGAAACTTCCTCTGGTTGTGATATCTCATAACCCTAGTAATCAACGACAATACAAGGTACTTGAAGAAGAAAGCTAAGAGGGTGGCGGGATTAAAAACATGGGGTGATCAGAAACCGCCCGGACCACCTGGACCGCCCGGACCGCCTGGTCCGCCACGTCCTCCAAACATTGGTCCACAGCAGCTTTCAAAGATGCAGCAGCAGCACAGAACATAGAAACTGTCAACAGAAAGGGCAAAACCATGTCACTGCTCGGAACCTTGTCATTAATTAAATCTATTCTGGGTAAACAAAAAAGAAAGCTTTTTGTTTTTGCACACAGCATGTAGCAGAAAAGATGGAAATCTCATAAGAAAATCACTGACAACACAAATATGGGCTAATAGATATATATATCATCAAGCATCGCAACCTATAATTAACAAGAACAGTAAAAGGAGAAGAAAAGCTCACCATGAACTCACAAGCCTGCAGATACCATCACATAAGAAGCCGAAGCAGCCACAAATCCCCGGCCCTCCGGGTGGTCCTCCCGGTGGCGGTCCCCAACCTGGTGGCGGCATCTTCTCTCTTTCAAATAAATAGCCCTAATGAACTGTATCTCGAGATGCAAGTAAGCTGGGTGAAATGGTGAGATAGAAGAGTGCTGTACCATTATTTATATAGACTATCATTGAAGAAAGCTTAAGAGATAAGGAATGTTGAAATCTCAAGAACAACCCTTGACTAGTAAGTAGAAAATGCCATGCATAGCATACCGCATTTCAAAAACATTTTTGAAAAAAAAAAGTTATGTTTTTTTTTTAATTTTTTAATTTTTTTAATATTTTTTAGATTATTTTAAAATAATTTCAAATTGAATTTTAAAAGAATTAAAAAATATATTATTTTAATATATTTTTAAATAAAAAACAGTTTAAATCTCAAACATTACACTTTCCTTGCAAACCTAACGTTCAAACCTCCGAAGTGTCAAACACATGCATGATTGCTTTCTCATCAACTCCACTCTTCACATGGTTACATGGAAGGAGCTCTCTTCTTCTTTTTTTATCCACAAATTTCATCAGCTTCACCACCATTCACATGGCTGATGTCCTACTAGCCACTTTCCTGGGTTTATGGCTGGCCGGGATTGGGTGACAAGAAGGCAGCATTCTAATAAGTTCAAAGACAATTAACTTGTAAAATCTATTCCTGTCCGAACTTAGCCTTCTAATGATGTTTGTTAGGGTTTAAAACTTTTGCTTCCGACAGCAATCTATCCACTTAGAAACACCGCCAACATACAAGGATCCCCCTCCCCTGTTTCATTGACACAAGCAGCAACAGCAATATATATATAATTTTGAAAGACGTATATACAAGCTTGAGATTTATTGTTTTTTTTATAATTAATTTTGAAATTTATGGTTGTTATAATTATTTCAATCAAAATAATTCATTTTTATATAAACCTGTTGTTTCAAGACAAAAACATAAAAAATACAAAAAAAAAATATTTGCTTTCCTCCATCTTTTCTCTTAAAGGTTTAGAGGGTTTAATTGTATTTGTTAGAAATTGTCATTATGCCTCTCATGACACATCTATGTTCTTGTTTATTCAAGCTCATGATTATGGAGTGTTCTTGTTTATTCAAGCTCATGATTATGAGAGTGTTCTTGTTTATTCAAGCTCATGATTATGGAGATAGATCATAAGATTTGATCATGGGGATCAATTGTCTAATTATCTATTTGATGAGAGGAGAAAATTGGTTAATAAATTAAAGAGAGGAATCCCTGATTTACCTATAAATAATAATTTCTGTACTTCATATACGGTTACTGATAGGTATAGATTAAAAGGTTACTCTAGTAAAAATTTTATTTTAAAGCTGTGTTGTTCTGTTGTATTGAGAAAAGTTGTGTTGTTGCTACCTGTCATTAAGAATTTATTTTTAAAACTTGAGTAAAAATAACTGGAAGTATTTATAATTTAAATTTTCATTACTATATGAATTTAGCATTCAATTATATAAAATATGTGTAATAGTATTATGAAAGTTAAATAATGTTTTCAGCTCTAATCCAACTCTTTATTTGTTCCATTTCCAAAAATATTTAACATATTTCAGTCACTTTTTCTTTTCTTTTTTATTTATTTTTCTTCTTCTTATTACTACTCTTCTGATCAGCAGGACTGAAGCTCCCTGTGGTTGATTGATCAATGAAACATCGGTGAATCTTTCTTTTCTCTATCCTTCTCTTGTCTCTCGAGAAGGATGAAACAGAAACATTTGAAAATCTGCTCGATCAATTGCTTACATAAGTGCACTAACGACTGAACTTTCAACAGTACAGCAAGCTCATAACTTTTTGAGAAGTTTGTAGATGGGGATATCAGAAAGATGATAAACAAGATCGAAATATGACAAACCCTTGATGTGTAAACCGGAACTTTCCCTATCTGGTTTAAAAACCATGATTTTAGAGCGGTTAACGCAGCCTGGCATTTCCTAGAGAAAAAAAAGTGCTTCACAACATACCAAGAAGCTATAACGTCGCAAAAACCACCGCAAAAACCCGGTGGTGCCGAACTCCATCCCGGTGGCCCAGGTCCTCCTGGTCCCACTGCTTCCTAATGAAATGTAGCTGCTCCACTATCACCACCACTGCCACCACAGCTGAGGATTACGCTCGGACAAGGGTTTACAAGAAACTCCAATGCCCTGCTACTTTGCATACCACACTATTGAAATTCTTCAATATACAGTAGTAGCACACACTACTCGAGATCTTGAAAGAGGGTTAGGTTTTGTGTCTTGCTTAGGATGGAAGCAACTGTCTACCATTTCACATTTTTCACCAATGCTACCCTTCGAATATCTCTGATCTTTGGATCTAACATTTTTCACCCGACATTCAATGCTACCATTCAAGGCTAGCTGCCCATGTCAGAGAGGAGGATTGGAAAATTGAAAATATCTCCTCACTGTATAACACAATAAAGGAACAAAACTGCTCCACTCAGAGCCAAAGTTTTATTTCTCACGTCATTTCCTTCCTTCATTCTCACCCTCGGCTGATATTTTTCATTTAGAATTCTTATCCTGATTAAAAATCCTTAATGCCATTTAATTTTTTTATTTGATTTTTAAAATTCATTAAAAACTAACTCTGCTGCAATTTAAACTTTGTTTTTTGACTTGATTTCTTGTAATTTCTGGTCATTCCAACTATATTAATTCATTCATGGAATGTTAGAGGCTTTATTTGCACCTTTCTTGGATCCTAAGTCCCACTGTTTCTATGTCGGACACTCAACCATAGTGGAATGCTTGTCACCATTTATTTTTCTCATTAGACTAGGATATCAATCTCGTCCTTCAGCTTGCGTTCACCATTATTTTTCTCATTAGACTACGATATCATGTTTGGCACCTGCCATCCCTTATAAAAATTGTAATCCTAGATGTGTAGATGATTTTGAGCTTTTCAATTGCATGATTTCAATACTTGAGGCTCCAGATATGCTTGTATAAATCTGTAGTGTGGAAGTAGAGAATTCTGCTATAGGTAGATTTTCAGCCAGATTTTACAAGTACCCAAATGAGATTGGATTTCTTCCTATAATACCTTACTGGAAAGCTTGATATATTTATTTCGACTTAGATCAAGCTCACATTCTCATTATGGAACTCTAATGTGGTGAAAAACTTGTCAAAAAAAGTTAGGTATAAAACATAAAATGCAGATTTTTTTTTTTAGCAATTAATTCACTAATAAACTCATAAAAATGACTTTCAATACTCTCAAAACACATAAAAAAACGTGGTGTAAAAAGAATAAAAATATATGCAAGTTTTCATGAAGTTATTGCAGACAGAAGTAACCACATCTCACTAAGTTAGGCCTCGAGGCAGTTTTTCTTCCATTGCTTCCTTTCAAGTCTGCCCCAGAAAGGACGCCATGGAAATCTTGGACCTTTGCTTTATCCTCATACAAGAGACTGGACCAAGAAAAGGTAAGAGCTTGCTGTGCATGGGTACATAATGGATGCAAGAGATTTTCCAGCCAGGCCTCCCACCTTTCCATACGCGCGACAACGTTTACCAAAGGTACTAAGCTGCATGAACAAGCTGCCTTACATTTCTGAACTCCATTGACTGTATATTCTCCATTAGTGCCACACCAGCAGAAAAAAAGGGATCACCAGTGGTCATTGAAAGGTTCAAATGAGCCAGAAAATAGATACCTAGCACGTAGTCCAACACTCTGCAAAAAAAACCTGTCATAACTCACCAAACGCATGAACTTAGCATGTCATATTCTGAAAGAACTTCGCATTGTGGATCCGATCATGCAATGAATCATCCTATGATATTATAAATTTTATTGTAAGAAATTATTGGGAAATCAATTTTGAAACTTATTTAAAAGCTTAGCACAAGCCTCTTTGATCAAGTACTCAATAACTCGATTATTGACAACCTTTTTATTAAATTAAAGTAAGTCAGACAATGCAATCTTGGACTTTTGATTGAACCAGGTCTGGGACAGGGTTTCCATCAGCAGTCGAAGTGCCACAGAAACCTTACACCTTCACGCTACAGAGGCAGAGGGCGAGAGGGAAGAAGATAATGTCACCAAAATATGTTATAAAAATCTGTATGGTCCGGAATCATTCGAGATATATTGCTATAATAAATACGATAAAAGCTTGCATTCCTCCATTGCCCTATTTTTTTACTATTGATCATGTCCAGTGCTTGTATTCCAATGGCAGTGTACAAACTACAAAGATCACTCTCCTAAACTTCAGAAAGGAAATACGGGCATGTTACTGGTCCAAAGGAATAAGGAACTTGGGCTTCCTGGAATTCTTGAAGAATTATTGGCATCTCTTACTAATCTGAACACAACATAATTTTCAAGAAGAAGCTTCGAAAGGAAAGAATAATAAACATATACATATCAATGGAAGTTTCTCACCATCACCAAATAGAGCAGAATTTTTTCTTCTATGGAATGAAGAAATCTAAAATGGGAAGAAGAGTAGAAAATTTGATTTCAGCTCTCGAAACATTTTTAACCAGGTAAATTTGTTCGTGTGTGTGTGAAGAATCACATTGTTTTAGTACACAGATTGCAGGGTGCTCTCGTATGGGAAATCACCAGTTAATAAAGCTGGTATTCCATGCATGCAACAAGGTTTTAAGCCATGCTCTTTTTTCCTTTTGACGATCCTCGTGAATCACCTGTATTCTTCTTCTTTCGCCTTGGAGCACCGACACCAGCAGGGTCAACCAATGGGCCAGACCAAGTTTGTATTGGCTCCTTTGAGTAAGTGAATGAGGTAGTACTAAATGGCACATCAGGTGGAACAAGCGCAGGATCAATGTGTTGAGAAGATCCTAAAGGATAGCCAAGAGCTCCATCCTGATGGGGTGGGGGGAACTTTTCACTCTTGCTTTTAGCATTTGCATGGTTAATTAGGCGCCTTCTCTGTTGTAGAAAGAAACAGCATGATTAACAATTAAAAGAGGTAAAAGGCAAATTAAGTCATTGGTTCACTGAAAATTCTCACGGGTTACCGTGCTGATTATGAAAACATAGATTTCTCAGATACTTGGTATTAGAAACTCATGTGCTCTTTGTAATGGTGGAAATAAAGGCAGAAGGAGACAACAGGTGTTTATACCTTGTTTGGCAAGATGGATGAGTACTCCAAAAATGAATGGAAGGATCCATCTCTTCCTTCTATCATCACATTTTTCAATCCTTCCAATTAGAAAGGATTGTACCCAATCCATCCAAACAGGTTGTTAAAAGCAGCACAAAAGGAGGAAACTCCCTTGCCAGGCACTCTCAAACACACATTGAAAGTAGCAAAAGGAACAAAATGAAGCTCTTGAAAATTAAACATCTGGTCCATATTAAATGAATAAAACTCACAAGTCACATTGGTGAATCTTTCAACACATTCTCCACATGCTATATCAATTTATCTGGTTATTTCTTCGCATAGAAACTGTTATCCTATAGCATGTATGTCTAAGCATTTTGTAAACGAGAGCACCATAAAATAAACAAAAACAATAGTTCATGCGAGTATATTATCAGACATACATCAATATTGGACTGTAGCTCTGCATTGGCATCGGGAGCAGGCATTGCCCTAGCATGACGTTCACGTGTTCGTGTTTTCTTTGCAGCATCGCCTTGGACTTTGCTGGCAGCTCTTAGTCTACACAATCAAACAAAAGTGACTATCTCTAGAGAGGGAAGAAGGTATAATGGACACTTGTTACACCTTATATGAAAGAGAAAAGGACATATTTAAAGAACATCTTGTAAAACAAAACAAATACGGGAAACATAGAATGGTTGCATAATGATCATGTTAAAATTTGTTATCGGCAACTTCCATGGGTGGATATATAAGAAAGCACAAAAAGAACAGAATGTCAACAATCAAAATAGACTTCAAAAATATATTTTATTTATTTTATTCCTTCGTACCAACTCTAGTTAATTCTGACTTGATAGTTTTGTGAATGCTTTTACTCCATTACACACTGTCTTTCAAACCTATGGAAGAAAAACTTGCCTTGAATCATAATGATGTTTAAGCTTCATACTGTCTGCAGAAATCATTTTACCAAATACTAGGAGAAAAACACAATCATATAAGCAGATCATAGCTGGTTTAAATAAAATATTAACATTCAAGGGTTGTGTTTGTGAGCGCATGCACATGTTATCCACCCATCTATCTACTTATAAACGAGGCTGTGCATGTTGAGAGGGAGGGAGGGAGGGAGAGTTAGAGAGAGGTTATTTTTTATCAAGATTTTGCACAAAAACAATAACAAAAGCATATATAAAGGAGCACCTTCGAGCTTCATCATCTCGTCGTTTAGCATCCATCTCCTTACTTGGGGGATATTTCGGGAGACTAGAAGGTTCACAAGCATAAGGTTCTGTTGTGAAGAACTGCATAATATAATGGAATGATTAAGCATGATTTCAACACAAAATATTTTACATAATTTGATATCATCATAAGGAACATCTCTGTTTTTACAAGTTATACCAGTTTTTAATTCCAAAAGAAATAAAATAGAGTATTCAATTTCTGAGGGATATAACCAATGCTTTAATGTCAAACTAACCTGAAAATTTCAAAATCATGATGCTAGCAAATTCCAAGATCAGGTTTAGATCCATCGAGGCAGAAGCCATCACGGAATCAACTTGGTTTTCCAGTGAAAAAAAGGTATGTGGTGTAATTAATCACCTAATGGTTGTAATCTGCTGATTATTTTTATTATTGTTCCTAATGATCAAAATCTGCTTATTCAATTTTTATCAAGTGTAAAGCAGAGAGCAAAACACTACATCTTCATAACTAGCATGAAATATTGGTAAAATTAACCAATTCCACCCTGAACTTTGAGTCAAACTGAATTGAGTCTCCAAACTTGATTTTTTTTATTTTATTTAACTACTGTGAACTGCTTTTTGGTAAAAAATACTCTCCATTCAGATTTCTGTTCCTCCTTTCATTTTGAGGGCATGTGACAATCTATTTGTAATTTACAAGAAATGATTGTGCTCAAGTAAATATCATTCCCCTTAAAAAGTTTATACATTCTCTGAGCTATTTAGGTTTGCTAATTATTGGATCACTATAGAATTAGGTAGCAGGGTTATTTAAAGTACCCACAGTAAGCAAACAAACTACACTAGTAATTGAATCCATCCCCCCCCCCCCTGAATTCCAGTTTATTTGAGGTAATATATATATACACAGTGGGTAATCTGTGGTTCTCATCAATAACAAGAAAATTTAAGATGACATGGGAGACCATGATCTACTTTCATGTTTTTTTCGATTTCATCCAGAATTCAGGGAACAAAGCAAACAACTATCATTTTTTGGACCCCTCGAAGATGACACTGGTTTGTCAAGAGTTGACAGAAAGAACAGGCTTATCACGACACAAGTACAGGCTTAGTATGGAGACGCGGCAAAAGTTGAAGACTCCAAAAGACAACATAATTATTGAAAATGTAATAACTTACTTCACTTTTTAGGGCAGCTGTAGCAGTCTGGCGTTCCACAGGATCAATTGCAAGAAGAGTTTCGATGAGAGGAAGTGATGATGGAGGGAAAGATTTAAATGTCTCTCTTATGCATCTTTTGTAAGGATCTCGAGGCTTAAACAAAGTTGCATTTGGCAACCTTGATTTTTTCCAGTATTCATCTGATGGTGAACCACATAGCTTATATATTTTATGTAGTTGCTCTACCTAGATCATCAAAGAAACACTTGTGGTCAGAATTGAGAGCAGCACATTCATTCAATTGTAATATTGAATTTGAATAGTTTGCAATTTTGCGCACATGCAAACAAAAGAACAATACACCAAGATGCACCATGCTCGTGGTAAACTAGCTAAAGACTTAGGCAGAAAACTGCAACCACTGCCAAGGTGTAACAAATCTAAAAATCCAACCAGTCATTTATCAAACTCATATTCACATTTTTGCTAAAAGAATTTCACTGATTCTGTGTTCCATAATCTACAAAATCGTGTATATATATGTATTAATCAATAGCTTGTTTATGTTAACCTTTCACTGCCAAAGCCAAAAGATCTTAAGCTTTATGTAAGCCCTAACAATTGTATCCATGCATGTCTTGCACCATTACACAGGTGAAGTTTAACATCAAGTTTTGGGAACTAAAATGACTAGATCCAAATCATCTTCTGAACATGTATCAAAAGGCTGGACAAATAAAATTTCAACTGCAACAAGATAATGGTTACCTCAGTACGACCAGGCATAATGGGTTTCCCAGCCAGTAACTCAGCCAGTATACAGCCTGCACTCCACAGGTCAATGCTAACACCATAGTCAGTAGCCCCAAGAAGAAGCTCGGGAGGCCGATACCACAGAGTAACAACTCGGCTTGTCATTGGATGCTTGTGATTAGGATCAAAGAAAGACGCCAATCCAAAATCAGCAATCCTAAGTATTCCTTCATTGTCAATCAAAAGATTTGATCCTTTAATGTCACGATGAAGCACACCACGTTTGTGACAATGCTCGAGTCCTGATAATAGTTGATGCATGTAACATTTAACCTGAGGTGCGAACATTGGCAGGTGTTTAATAAGAAACCAACTTCAAGAATAGCTTTGCCTCTGAGGATACCCACTCTAATGTTGATTCAAGAAAGAATTGGGCTAACCTGGGCCTCTGTAAATTTTACTGCAGGGCTGGCAGCAAGTCCAGCTAAATCATGCTCCATGTACTCAAACACCAGGTACAAACTACATGACATCCTGGAAGTAACTAAACCTTCCAACTTTACAACATTAGGATGATTCAATCTCCGCAAAATTATGATCTCTCTTGCCATAAACTTCACACTCTCTGGTTCCAAATTATCAAAACGAACCTTTTTTAGAGCAACAACTTTCCCTGTCAATAGATCTCTAGCTTTGTACACATTACTATATGTACCTGATCCAATCTACAATCAAGGATGGAGGAAACAATTTGAACAAGACAATTAACTTGGGTAAACATTAACAAATTGGAAAGAAAAGACCATGCTATACAGAGCCAAACCCCATCTCAAATGCCTCTGGCCACATTTTTTTTTTTTGTTTGAATTTGCACTAAAAATTGCCGTTAGTATGATATAATGAGATAACTGCTACATCATCTGTGGCAGGCATTAAAGATAGAACTTCTCAACCCAACTAACCACTATTTCACTGTTAGTTTCAGAAACAACACGACCACTGGATCTTAAAAAAATAATAATTTTTTTTTGAAAATAACACCTCACCTTGTCAATCTTCTCAAATGTGTCCGCCCTCCGTGGAATCCATCCATTTAGTGCCTCTCCACAGACTGCCGACAGCCAGGGTGGCCACCCAGCTGCAACCTGCTCACCACGCGTTTGTCTGGGCAGGTTAGTCGGCTTAGAGTTTGGCCGTGACCTCCTCCTCTCTCCCCTAGGTTTTTTATCCCCATCAACTTTCTCCTCCTTAGTTTCCTCATTTTGAATCTCAACAACACTGCTAGTAGTATCGGCCTTTGTCACTGAAACATCTTCTACTTTCCTGTTGGATTCAACTCTTGGGTTTTTAACCTCTTTAGACTCTGAAACTATGCCTGAAGATACCTCTCTCCCAAGAACGCACCCCATGTCTTAAACCTACAACTCATTTCTCGACATGGTCTATCTGGGTTTCCCAAGAATCAGCAAACAATACTGCAAATCAATAGATTAATCACTAAGCAATAAAACAATCCAAGAAAATAACAAATTTGCACCAACTCCTAGCTACCACATGATACAACAGAGTTTAAAATTCACAGGTCAAACTCGCACTCCAAAATTAAAAAAGCCCTCAGCCCAGATTCATAATTCTCAAGATGGACAAGAGCATCAGAGCTAGAATGTCAAAAACAGTGCGAAAAAAGAGATCGGAAGATATAAACCTTACAGTTCAAACGAGCTCATCATTAACACCCTAGAGCAGGTATGTATATAAAAACAAATCAGGGGAAACCTATTCTTCAAGATTTAGGCCCTTTGAAGATTCATTAACTAGAAAGCCAAGTCAAAAATGATCTGAGCCCAAGTGGAGGAAAGGGAGCAGTGGATTGAGAAAGACAAGATATTTAGCTTTGAAGACAAAACAGAAGTGAAAAACTTGTCTGAAAAGGAAGTGAATAGTTAAAGAAAGTGATGTTAATTAAGAAAGATACTTACTTTGATTGAATCTGAGAGAAAAGAGAGAAGGGACAGAGAGGAATACAAGGAGTAAAAAATTGACAAAAGTTTTGTTTTTGTTGATGGTGGTGGTAAGGAATCGTTTTTGGCTCTCTTTTCGGGTCTTTCTTTCGTTTCTTTTTCTTTTTTGTTGGGGTCTTTGTTCCAGACAAGAAAAAAAGAGAGAAGAAAGAGCAACAATCAAACCAAACCAAACACTAGCAGATCACTTCCTGTTCTGTTCCAAGTCAAACCCACAACAATCTCTCTCTCCCTCTCTCCCTCTCCTTTTCTTTTCTTTTCTTTTCTTTTCTTTTTTTTTTTCTGTTTCTTTTTCTTTTTCTTTTTCTTTAAATTTGTTTTACTTTTCGTAGGGAAAGGTTTTTTGTACTTATTTAGATGGGTGGATTTGCTTAGAAATCTGTTCTTTTGATGGGATAATTGTTATGCTACTTCTTGAAAATATTGTAATACTCAGATTTGACATCGTAATGCATTATAAATTTCACCCATTCCTATATTTTTGACAACTTAGTCATATTTGATTTTCTTAAAGTGATTTATTTTACAAACAGGATAATTTAGCTATTTTATTAATTATGAAATTTGACATCGTAATGCATTATAAATTTCACCCATTCCTATATTTTTGACAACTTAGTCATATTTGATTTTCTTAAAGTGATTTATTTTACAAACAGGATAATTTAGCTATTTTATTAATTATGAATTTTAATTTTAAAAAATAGATAAATAAAAAAATAACTAAACTTGAAAATAGGCATGATGATTTCCTCGTATGTTTTATTAATTATTAAAATAACCCATGGTTTTGGACCTAGAAAATAGTCATGATGATTTTCTCATATATTTTATTAACCACTAAAATAACCCATGGTGTTGGCTTAGTGTTTGAAAGGGTTTTTTTCATTAAGATATTCTCCTAAATTTCTGGCTCTTATTAATCAAGAGAAGAATATATATATATAAGAGGGTTAGCTATATGAGTTCAAGAAATGATTACCATAACATTTTCAAGTCATTTCTTCTAATGTCACTCTCCCCTCCAACTCATTACTTCCCTTTGAAATTAGTGTTCCATTTATGAATAAAATTTGTTGGGTGTTTTTCCTATGAAGAAACCAGTTTGTCCTTGATGCTACAAGGATCCAAGAGAGCATCATCAGACACCATGCTTGGACTTGGAAGAGATATATTTTGGATCGACCTACAAAGGATCCAAAACCATCAGTAAAGCGTATACCTATTAATAAGTATATAAAATGATTTGAGCCAACCAAATCTTATTATAAATCTCACAGCTAACCTAACACACACACACATTCCATCAAATGTTTAAATTATCCATCGAAGACAGGTTTAGTTCAACCACATTACTAGGTTAAATATAATTAACATGTACCCCGCGTGACCTCACCCCTGTCACATATGTAGGATTCCATTGCGACCCTATCAATCATGAGTGAATTCGATTCTCTAAATCTTTTGTCGAGCAAAACCTGGCTAAAATGATGCTTTTCAACCTGTTTTTTTTCTTTCTTTTTCCAAAAACAGGTTGCACTAATCCATCTATTGCTTTTTCTCACTTCTCCTGGAGTATCAGCCTGATCAAAAGTACCTTGACCAGATATGAAAATCGAACGGCAATGGCAAGGCAATGTTTTCGTCACCTTTTGCCCTTGATAAGAATTGATGTTTGTTTGCGGTGTTGTCAGTTTTTTTTATTAACCCTAGTAGCAACCAGCAAGAGACGCAATCCATAGTTTGCCAAATATAAAGTGGCTGATTCTAACAGCTGCTCATTATCATGTCCATGAGAATTAGAAAAATACATTGGAAACAAGTCAAAAAAACAAAATGAAAAACAAATGGACAGAAATAGAGAATTATACATAAAGAAATAAAGAGTTGCACCCTAATTTCTCCTCCAAAATTGCAGGGTAGCACGTATCCTCAACTTCTGAACTTTGTCAATCCTCATTCTTCTTTTTCTTCCTTTTCTCTTTCTTCTTGCTTGGCATTTCAGATTCCTCATCCTGTTCAGCTTCAGAATGCTTCCGCTTCTTTTTCTTCTTGCCTCCCTCCTCCGCATTTTCAGCCGTGTTTTGAACACCATCATTCTCAGCTTGATGTTTCTTCTTTTTCTTCTTTTCTTTTTTAGTTTCCCCATCACCATCCTGTTCAGCTGTCCCGTTTCTGTCACCTGGCACAGTTGTTTCTTCTTCAGTTCTCTTCTTTTTCTTCTTCTCTTTTTTCTCTTCTCCACTAGCTGGAGCCTCCTTTGCTGGTTCCTCAGTCACTAATGATTCTACTTCAAACTTCCTAGTGGTTGAATCTGGTGTTTGACCAAGAACAGCATCTGAGGAAGGATTATATGTCTGCACAAAGAAAAGGGGGTTAAAGGGTTACTTACAAGAAAAGAGAAAAATAACAATCATACTCAAAATAAGAGGTTGACCTTGGCAGGAGTTATTAATCCTCCAGCTCCCTTCTTCCTATCCTTGTCATAAGCTTCTATCTTTGGTTTGCCCTTAGCTGACCCAGCAGAGCGACCCAATTCTTTTCCTTCAAGATTCCTTAATCGTGCTTCAAGCTACAAATTATAGTCTCTAAGAAATCCCTCAACGATAAAAGTTGACAAAAGGAACAGCTTACAATTGTCTCTAAAATGAAAACTTCCATAACATACCTTTAGCCGGTTCTCCAGTCCCATAGAGTCATCTTGGGAATCTCCAAGAGCATCATATCGGATCGCAAGTGCAGATTTTGCAGCTAGTGACCTGGAAATTTTACCCTTCATCTTAGGGGGAGCCTGACCGACCAAGGATGCATGGTAAAGAAGCCCATATTTTGGAGTGGCATGTTTTGTTTTCAGAGCTCTGAAGAGAGCCTTTTCTGCCCCAAGAATCTGAATAGTGCTCCCAGGCTGCTTTGCAAGATTCAACAAGCTACCCCCATGGGCAATAAGCCGAGCCCCAACAAGTTCTCCAACAAGAGCAGTCAAGTTTGGTGCAATGGTATTCATCCTGCTTTTTAAATAATCATACAGCTGAGCTCTATATTCAGCTAAAGATAAAACCTGGTCACAGAGTTCTTTGATATTCATCAAGTCAACATCACTAACATCACTTCCCATTGATATCATAGCTGCCTCCTTCAGTTCTGCTTCAACTTCTTCTGGCAGATTCTGTGAAATTTGAAGAAAGAGATAAATGAAACACATGAGACCATCTTATCCTACAATAGGAAAATAATATAATCAAGAGTGGCCTCGTGATCCAACAAGTTGTTTGACAGTAAGGAGGAATATTAAACATTCATCTTAGAGAGGACTGCTCACTGAAGGATATTCGATAACATATTCAGGGGCAGGAATTAGGTAAACATGGATCCAGTAGCAGTAACAACGAGGATAAAGACAGGATAGCATAAGATAATTTAATGCAAGTGGTTGGCATCATAATCCCATTTGCCACACAAAGACACACAGAGGGAGGGAGGAGGAAACAAGACTGGACTCTACCTCAGAGAAATCAAGCTTTGCAGCATTATCACGGCAACCCATTAGTTTCACTACTTTGGCATAAATGATGTTGTCCTGTATGATCTTGGCAAGCTCAGGAAAATGCCAACCATACCATTCTCGAACCCTCATTGCATATGTGTTGAGCTCCTTATCAAGATCGTCAAGTAAACCAATGGCTTGAATGATCATAGTGTCAACCTAAAACAGAGCACTAAGCATCATGATTACAGCACCCCAAAGAAATACAGATGCTCTGTTAAAGAAATGACAAGACTATAATTACAAATACATACAATTCAGATAAAAAAAAAAGTGAGATAAGTATAGTGCAGCACAAAATTCTGTCAGCCTCATGGTCTGTCTTAGAAAGCAACCAAAGAGAAATATTCTTAGAACAATGACCAATGAAGACAAAGGCACAAATAACATTGATTGAAAAGTACATGGACACATGCCATAAACATGTTAACTTACATTTATACATACAAATCAACAAGCAATGATGAAACATGATTATTGATACAGCGATGCTTGAGCCACAGAAATTAAGACGCGTCAATAGATAGAAAATACCTTATCAGGGCTGAACTTGAGCTTGTATCTAGATAGACTGTGAGACAAACCCAAGCTCATTGGTGCCAAATCTTGAGTGGCTAAACCAGATATAAGTTCTGTCAACTGACTCCTAACACCCCTCATCAATTCCATGACAGAATTGTTGTGAACACATTCTATTTTCTGCAATGTGACAAATGCTGACTTAGACAAAGCAAGACTTGAAATTGAAGGTGACTATCAAAACAAATCTCTAGAAATATGGGCAGACCAGTTTATCCTTTATTGCATTTCCAAGCTTTGAATCAGCCACACCTAACGTTTCACCATCACAGTTAGCACGCAAGAATTTCCGCAGACCTTTGCTGGTTGAGCTTTCAATTATTTTGGTAGCAGCTTCCAAAGCCTCAGCTGTGTTCTCAAACTTTGAAAAAGCTTTCAACTTCACCACCTGGTGTTTGTACCAAATAACAGTTAAATTTGAGCCCAATAATGCACAATACAAGCACACTGAAGAAGGTGAAAATTCCTATAGGAGGCATAGCAACCAATTTAAAATGAGAAACAGTGACCTTAGATCTTGCAGATACTATACGCTATGAAAAATAGAAAAAAGAAATTTATACTAGTATAAATTTCTTTTTTCTATTTTCTATTTTTCATAGCATATAGTATATAAATTTGAAGGTGTTGGTATTCAGAAAAAACAAAAAAAAAGGTTATGCAATCAAACATATTTTTAATCAACCAAACAGGTACAGTAGAATTCAGAATATTCAAATAGTAAGACAAACAATAAGTTTCTTGACTGATGCACATTTGAGGTATAGAAAATAATTTTTTCAGCAAAATATAAAATGAATCCCGGGCTGGCTATCAACTTTTTGAACTACATGAGATTAAGTACCTTTCTTGCCGAATCTGGGCTTGAAAACTCCTTCCCCAAATCCTGTAACAAAAGACATAAATGCACAATTAACTTTGGCACAAAATAATGGTAATATTACACTGTGTGCAGAAAAATAAACTAGAGAAAACGGTACACTGAACCATAATTGTTCTAGCCTTCAGTTATTTGACAGACAAGGAAAGAAAAACTCGAATTGGTCTCAGTATATATAGCAGAGATACATACATTATCTACTCCAAAACGAATACCACATAAACAACCCCGACGAACATACTCTATTATCCTCACTTTTCTCAAAAGCCAAACAACAGACAGAAAGAGAGTTAAGAAGAATGATTACCTCAACTTTAGATAGCTTTCCTTCATCCAAGACTTTAAAAAGGGCAAAGCCCCCCGGCGTCTCAAACAGCAAAAGCATCTTTCAATACCTCTGAAATACCTGAAAAATCAACACCATCGCATTACTTTAAGCAACTAATTTAACCATACAACTTCATTCCAACCACCTAAAAGTCCCAAAAATGTCCTAAAAATATCCTTCACTAATCTTCACTTGTCACAACAAGCATTCAATGATTCACGAACTAACAACAAACTAAAAAACATTGACTTAGGGTAACTCCTTTAAGGAACAAAAAGAACCAACTTTACGAGAGAAAGCAAAACCCATATATATATATATATAAAAAAAACCTTTTTAACACTAAATCGCTTCCAAAAGAAGAAACAAAAGACACCCGCTTCGTTATCAGACCTTTCTACTAAACCCAAAATAGCAGATATCATTTAGAGGGAAAAGAAAACAATGAGACAATCAAGAGATATACATATATAGGAGCCTTTCATCATAGGAGAAGAGAAGTGGGAAAAAAGGAGAACTATTAGGAGGAAAATTGCTTACCTCTCTTTACAACAACTGCGTTCTCTAGAGGAGAGGAGAGAGGATGCTCCTAGGGTTTAAGGGGCTTTTATACATTAGAGAGCTAGCGGTTCACACAGAGGCTGGGAGTCGAGACTCGCTGTTTATAAGGGAGGCTAGGGAGTTTTTAGTACTCGCCGTGGCTAGTGGACATCTGTAATTAACAGGGTAGTATAGGGATTTAAAAAACCGAGCTGGGAGTTTTTGGGTAAGTCGAGGTTTTTTGGCTCCATGTGTCATGTCAAGGGTTAAGGTGGTGTTTGCCTTCTGTGTTTTCATTGTTCACTAGGGTTTTTGGGTTAAACTTTGTTTGCATCCCGTATTTTCATCATTTTGTCGAAACGACCCCTGATTTATTAAATATTATTAATTGGACATTTTTATTTTTTATTGTATTTAATTGAGTATAATTTTCCTAAGTAGAAAAGAAGACTAATCAATTAAAATGATAGGAGTAAACAAAATGAGTGTCTGTGTGTAGAATTTCTCTTTGAATATAAATAATTAAAATATAAATTGAACAATAAATGTATTTTAAAACACCAAATATCATAGATATATACAAGGAGAGAGAAAAACAATATACACAAACGTATATAATTTTTTCCAATTATAAGGTTGTGGTAAGAGGAATGCACCATATAGATGGGGTTTTATTATCAGATATTTATACTTTTATGACAACTGATTTTTCTGTTCTTAAATTTTTACAATTTTATTTTAGGAATGATAAATTAAATTCTGAATTTCTCTCTCACAATGTTCTTTTAACTTCAAATTCAACATGATAGGATGGATTTGGAGAGCTCCGTGATAGTGTTATTTGAAGTCATATAATGTTGATGGACTTCTATAACAAAGTATATAAATTGATAGTTATTATTTGACCCTGCATTCCAAAAATATTTTTGAAAAAAATTAAATTTTTATTTTATTTTAGATTAGATTTTTTTAATATTTTTATATCATTTCAATGAAAATCACTTTGAAAAGCAACCTCAAATATACTCTGAAAGATTCCTTTTTTGTGGCTGTTTGGCTGCTTTTCACCTTTTCTTTTTTTTTTTTAATAACTGTGGTTTGGTGTTTTTAGATCATTTTGATGTGCTGATGTCAAAAATAATTTTTTTTTTTAAAAAAAAATAATTTTGATGTATTTAAGTACGAAAAACACTTTAAAAAACAATCACAACCGCACTCCCAAACACCCCTTTTATCTGACTTGTCATGCTGCGATGCTCACCTGTTGTAACTCTCTGATTCCTGCTGATTACCGGATGCTCTCACCTTTTCTTTTGACATTTTCTAATAACTAGTTACAATTTATTGCACAAAAAATTAACATATGATCGTGTCGATTCTCTTCTTACATGTTCTCTGGGTATGGCTCCAAGCAACTCTACGTTTCAGGTTTCAAATGATTTCTCTGCCAACATCTTCAACTTCAAAGTCGTCACAGTATTTCTTTTCATCCTTTTGCATGCTTAATAAAGATTGGTGCCACTTTCTTTGAACAGTATAGGTGCCTCTGATTATCCTCTATCTTCGCATAAATAGCACATAAAACAAAGAACAGTAATTATCCCCACAGAAAATATGAGCAAACTCAGAAAAAAGGAATGACAATACAAGGTGCAAGCTGATGAGGCTAGGCGTCCTCGGGCAACCAGTTGGCTTTTTTGATGTTTTTTTCTCAAGGACCTGGGATTTTTGCCCCTCTAACAATCCATCCTCTCTGTTTATTTGACCGTGGAAAGGGGATCTATACACATTGATTAATCGATGGTTCATTTTCCAAACTCAATGCCCTCGTTTTGCTCAATCAAAAAAAGGGGTCAAACATTGACACTGCAGACAACATCACACTTCTAAGGAAGATCGTTTCATAAAACATCTTCATTTCTTATATAAGGGCTTCGAAAAACAATCCTGACAATATAGCAATTTACAAACATTGCTTTCTAGTAGTCAATAAATAGATAAAATACAGGTGTTCCTGTGGATCTTGACCACCTTAGTGATGAAAACAGAAAACCTTCGAAGAGCTTCATCAGACACCATTAATATCCCTCTCCTGTTGTTTTTCTCCAGCTATCCCGCAGCAACGAGTGGGCCATGCAGCTAGTAAAATCTAAAAGCAAAAAGATGGGCTATTTGGTTTCTATAATCCGCTCATATTTGAAGCTTACCAAGCTCTGAACTTGCCGTTTTCACATCTTCTGGTACTGCTGTAGCTTTGCTCTCTCGATCAGGTACCACCTGACCTGAAGTTGGCATTCTCTTTGCTGGAGGAGCTGAGCAGACTGGAACAACTGATCTTATTCGAACAGCTGGTGCCATGAAACGCGGGTTCACACCAGCAGGGTTCATTCTTTGAGGCAAAGGCCTGGCCAGATATGAAGAATGAGCTCCTCCAGTTCGCATTCTCGGTGAAGCAGGAATTTGTGCTGCCAAATCTTGCAGTTTGGGCAATGGAGGTCCCATACTGTTGTTCAGTGCAGAAGGTGTAGTTGATGAAGGTAAAGGCCTCACAGATCTGATCATTACAGGAGGTGCTGCAGATGGAGATGGTCTACAACCCCTGAGTGAGCTTGCTCTTGGAGGATACTGCAGAGTAACCTGGGAAGAGTGGTAACTGTGCTTGTTTTGTGCTTGGAAGTCCACAGGCCTATATCCAGAATCTATATTACTGCTGGAAGCCCATTCAAATTTTCTGGTTTGGTTATCTCCTGGTTTAACATTTTCAACTTTTCTTTCCAGTTCAACCTTTATCTGTTTGTCATTCACATCAACTGGGTCCTTGGGTCTTGGTTCAGCATTGAAGTTGCCAACAACAGGGGGATCTGGAATAACTGATGTAGAGCATTGGAGTGATTCTTCTGATTTCTCCTCGTGTATCTCACTTATGGTCACTGTGGACTCTCCCTTGAGTGAATCAGGGACAACATGATCAGCCAAGTACAATGGTCTTGAAGCGGCAATTGTAATTCTGGGTCGTACAGGTACAGGTTCTTGCTCCATCAGAGGATTAAATAGAACTGAATCAGAGGGGAGCATGGACTGCATATATGGAAGAATTTGAGGGCCAGGAGAAACCGACGGAATTTGAAGTGCCAATAATCGGTTTTGCAGCTGAAACAATTCTTCTTGCTGCCACATTTGGTAAATGGCCATTTCAGGGGAAAAGCTAGGGTAAGCCCAGCTATGGCACTGCACAGGATATAATGTTGGTATTGGAGGGATTAATTCATTGCAGACAGGAAAGAATCTCTCATGGCCTCGCTGGGAATCATTTTGCTTGGAGTTCTTTAGCTCAGCTGGTTGCAGAGATGCAAGAACACGAGCAATAACAACTTGTTCTTGTTCTTCACTAATCATTTTAGCCTCCACTGGTGAAGAAGTCGGTGAACTGGAAGATGATGTACTGGGATGGACCACTACAGAAATCCAAATATTCAGATTGTCATCATATTAAAATACTGGTAAAGTTTTAATCAAAGTTATAGAGCCAATAATTCAACAAATAACAACTGGTAAAGCTGTAGCTGTCAAAATGAAATCCATGGATATAGTTCTAAACTCAGGAAAACTTGTGGAAATTTCTGCAGAGATTATATAATAGTACAGCCACACAATTCTGAACCAAAAATGAGGGAGTTGTCTGCAAGAGGAAACCATTTTTTCACAAATTTCTAAGCATATGAACGGTTTGCAAATTTTAATGGATCCTACAGATCAAGCAATTGGTGATGTTTGTGCATGTATCTCATGAACTTTCCCTTTTTAGGCAAGACAGTCTAAGACTTAGACTGCATGTATCTATGCCTTCAACTTTCTAGTTTCAAAGCAAAATGGGGGAGAAAGATGAACCAGAAGCACTAAATCCCAGTTCCCGACTTGCTTATTCTAGAACAAACTACCTTTTAAAAACTGAAAAGGGCAGATAAAGTACTACTTGTTTAGAATCTAACCAAGTCAGAGCAATCTGAACATGAATTATATAGAAAGATGAAATCCGTACATCTTTTCAGAGCAGACCAAGCGGCCATGGCTGCATTCTTCTGCGCTTGTTTCTTTGTTCTTGCTGATTCTCCAGTAAAGTTCATTCCAGCAAGCTCAACAGTGCATGAGAACACAGGAACATGGCCAGGTCCTGATCGAACTGTGGTGTACACTGGAAGCTTTAACCCAGCTCTGTGGGCAGTCTCCTGGAGCAAATTCTTGTAGACTCCTGTTTCATCCTGAGCAGAAGAAAGCATAAAACATATTGTCAGGACTTTTAAATGTTTAGCTTGAGAGGTATACAATAGATAAGTTACATGAGACTAACAAAAGTACATATTTGAGAATGATGTGCTATGAAGATGCAAATATGAAGAGGGCTATAAAGTCAATTTAAACAAAGAAGATCTAAAAACATTTTATTTGAGCCATGAATGGCGTGTCGTGCATTTAGTTTATTTCTTTCATTTTTGCTGCATATCAACCTTAACCTTTTCATTAAAATTGTACTAAATATTGTGTTCCTGAGCAGGATGTTCCTGGGAGACAAGAATAAAGGGTGCAATAATGTCAAAAGAATAAAATTTATAATGTCAATTCCAGGATAGTCATTTTCAAAAAAAAAAAAAAAGAGATCTATTTCAGTTCTGTGATGGATTAGCATTAATTGATTACAAGTATGACTGTCATGGAAATTTTCCAGATGTGGTTGTTATAGAGTAATTGATGATTTCAATAAGACAGTTAATTTTAAAATGGGGACAGCATGATCATTTAGTGAAAGTTCAATTCAAATAGAGCAATGACTCTCTGAGCATTGGCTTGTTGGTGGAGGACCCAGGCTTACAATGTGAAGCTTACATAAACTATACAGATATATCAATTCATGACATACTCCAGTTGACAACATCCACGCTGCTATAATGGATCTAAAAATGCAAAGTTATACAGCACAAAATGTAGCCACGTTGATCAGAATCCAGAAAATGCTGGAGACTACTGTAATTTTCAGGCATAGTCATAGTGTTGTGGTCCAACCCTTGAATGTGGGTTTGAGGCTGGTGGGAAAGAGAGGAAAACTAAGCACCACAATTTGGAACTAAACTAAGACCAAGTTTTTAATCCAGTAGAAAAGGATAGATATATAGACCAATGCTCACCAGAACTCCAGCAATTAATGCTTTAGAAGGGCCTCTGCTTGCTAGGGTGTTCAGAGCTACCTCAGCTGCAGCATGTTCTGCTAACCTCAGAGCGGAGCAAAAAGTAGGGCTTTCAAAAGTTTCTCCATTGAAGTTGACAGTAGATTTGAATCGAGGGGCATGATCTGGCCCTTCCCTTATACATGAATAGGATGGCAGGTTGAAACAGCTTCTTTGAGCCAACTCTTGCAGTTGGTTCTTATACATATCTCTGCATGTGAAATTGGAAATATATTAAAGCAGATTGTTTGGGGATGAGGGAGAAGAAATTCACTTCTTTTACACTTAATATGAAAAATTAAATAGAAAATCATACAAGGATTGCCCAACTGATATTGCGAAAAAAAGCAAAACCTTTATGCCGTGATGCTGTTTTAAATTCGTGCACAGGTTCAATTCAAGAAAAGTGAAAAGGATGAACTGGTCTGACATATTATACAAGTAGTTTGCCAGAATTCAGTTTCCTTTATGTAACTTCCTTTTTACAAGAATGTCTACCCAACTATGATAGCAGACAAACACAAATGGATTGCCAAAAAAATGGTTTTCAATATCGAAAGGATAACTTGTTAAAAATGTGCCCACCCATCTACCTATGCGTGATGGTATTCAACAAGAGACTATTAACCAGAGAATCAAGATCAATTATTACTCTCAACTAGTATTTCTAAAATTCAATTTGAAAAAAAATAATAATTAGGATAGGTACTAAAGTCTGTTTTATCATGTCAGATTCCATGTGTCAAAACATCCACATCTACACCAATGAAAAGTAAATGGCTGTATCCCAAACAAAGGTCAACTAAAACTTCCAAACAACCTAGATTAGCTAGCTTACCATATCAAATAAGCACAACGTAGGCCAATTCATAGCTTCTACTAGCTAAAATGTTGGTGCTTTATTAATGAGCAATAATTAGTTCTTATTTGCATCCTTAAAAAGGGAAACATAACACAAAACAAAACTAGGAAAACAGAAAGTAAATATGGAATGTTCAGCGGAATAAAAAAAAAAACCATGCATATTAAGCACACAGACCCTATTAGGTCCACTCAACTCTAACAACTCTTCTCTTAGTCTTAACACAATAGTAGGAGCATCAATCCCTTAAAATGATCCAATGAAAAAGACAAGTGAATTTCAGTAACTCGAATCAAAAAGCAAAAACAGCCAAGAGAGCTAAAAAAGTACAACAAACCCACATACTATTTTCCAAAACCCACCTCATGGACCTCATTTGTAAAGACCCAATTCATGTTAATATCCCAGTACACAATGATTCACATCCAATAAAATGACACAAAACCCAGATGAGGAAACAGCCCAAAAAAGATCAAATCAGCTCAAGAAATAATCAAAACGTTGAAAAGAAATGATCTTTACAGAAAACCCAACAAGGGAAAGAGAATCAGTCCCCATACCTGAAAGTATATGCTGAAGTCAGAATCTTGAGCTGGAATTTTCCCGAGAAAGTGATGAGAAATTGTGGGAAAGTGCGATAAGAATATGCGTTGTACAGTGAATGCGGTAGTGGAGATTTTCAGGGTGGGGGAGAGAGAATTTAGCGAGAGTGCGAAATTTACGATGACAAATGTGAAATGGAACTAGAGAGAGTCGCTGCTGTTTTTTAGTTGTAGTTTAGTTTTTAACTTGCGGTCTCCTTTTCTGTCACGTTACGTAACAAAATTTTACCATATAACTTGATAATCAGGTGGTTATATTTAATGCAAATTAAACTTAATTCTGTTTATGATTTCGGATATGAGTTCAATATACTGGTTTGATTTAATTAAAATGATATTATTTTAATTTTTTAAAAATAAAAAATATTATTTTAAAAATAAATAAAAAACAAAATAAAATTTTAATCAAGATGACAAATTTAACCGCATCACTTATCACTTTTATATATAGAGAGAGAGATATTAAACTTAAATTTGGATTAGATGATTATATGATTTTATTATTTGTATAATAATAATGATAATTTTAGTGATTATTTTATTTTTTTTATAAAAATATTTTGTTTATTTTTCAGGAAAATTTAATAATTTTAATTATTTGGACAGTAATGTTGATAATAATTTTAACTGTTATAGTAATGATAATAACAGTAATGTATAGATGAATTTTCAATTTGTATGTTTCATCTTTTTATGGATAGAAAATTAATAATTTATTTTTGTTATTTGATTATTGCATGTCTTTTTACAATTTATATTTTGTTTTTTAATGTGAACTAATATTAATACAATGAATTCAATAATTGAAATATCTGAATCTTCTTATTTTTTTTAATAATGATGATAGTTTTATGCTGGTTATTTCATTAAAATCTACTAAACAAATAAATTCATATCGATTTAAAATTCATATATTTTATAAAAACACCTATATTTCACAAGAATTCTGCACAAATTTATTATTTTAATTAAATTTATATTATAATAAAAAAACTCATATAGTTAATATTTTTTTTGTATTGAACAAAAATATGGTACCTGATGAAACGTTAGGCCATTGGCTAGTATGTGTGTATATATAAAAAAATAAAAAAAAATCATTATGGATTTTATCTATGTCAACTAGATATAAAAAAAAAAAAAAAACAAAGAAAAGAAGCTATCTTCTAAGCCGAGGGGAGTTTTTAACCAGTCATGGGCCTAAATCATCAATATTTTTTCGCAGTAAAAAGAGGCTGATTCATTAATAAATGGGCCCAACCTGCAAATACAAGCAAGAATCCCTGAGAAGGATAGATCTCGACAAGCCGGCAGTTCTTGAAAAGCACAGTCTCCAGGACCCTTGCAACAACCAAAGCAATTTTTTAGACCTATTTCACATTCAAAGCAATTATATATTGATATTGAAATATTTTTATTTTTTAATATTTATTTCTAATATTCATATATTAAAATGGTTATAAGACACAAAAAATAGTAATCTAAAACCAAGAAAGAAAAATATTTTTATTTTATTTTTAAAATATTTTTGAAACTTAGAAATAAATGTATAAATTCAATAGGAGAATCTGGTCTCGACATCCTCTCTACATAAGGAAAAACCACCGAATCATTAATCATCATCTAGTAGGTAATTTTGAGATTTAAAAAATTACTTTATTTGTGATTTTAGTTTCGAATCTTATAATTATTAATATGATAATCACTAAAAATTTATATATTTATTAACTTTAGGGTCTTTATAACTAATCGAGATATATATAAACTAGCCCGAACACTCTCTTGATAGAAAAAATCTATTGAATCATTAGTCATCATCCAGTAGGTAATTTGGAGATTAAAAAATTTATTTTCTCTATGGTTTTAATTTCGAACCTTATAGTTGCTAATATGATGAGCACTGATAACTTGCATGGTTGTTAATTTCAGAATTTTTATAATTAATCGAGATATATATAAATTAGCCCGAACACTCTGTTAATAAATAAAAAATTTACTGAATCATCAAAATAATAAACAAATGCTGGGTTTTGTTCTCTTTCATAAAAAATTATAATCTGTATAATAAATTTTAAATTTAAATTATAATATTTTAAAATAATAAAGATTTTACTTGTTCTTTATAAATTTATAAAATATATTTTCCAGAAAATAAAATTTTATCCATGTAAAAACTATGCTGGTCTGATGTGGATCTGGGCGGACGCTGTAAGAAACCATAGTTACATTTATGGCCGACACCGGAATATTACATGGAAACAATTAGGATCACTCACAGACAAATAGTGATATACCGGTTCGACCCGGGCTAGCCATAATTAATATGTAAGACTCAAGATTTAGAGTATAAAATCATGAGAAAACTATGAAACTCACGCCAAGACCAGTTAAAAACTTTAATTATAATGAAACAAATATTAAAAATAAAATACGAGTAAGCTTAGATTAATTTTTAAAATATTGTTAGTATAGTTTATTTAAAAAAATTAAAACAACATCATTTTAAATCTAATTAAACTCAAATTAACTGACTAAACTCAGAACATAAACCGGTCTAATTTTATTGTGTGCTTAATATTGTGGTAGAGATTGTTTTTCACTTGAAAATACATAATTATATTTTAGTTTTGACATCACTATATAAAAAACTAAAAAAAAATCAATTTGAATATTTTAAATATTTGAAAACTAAACTTTTCAGGAGTATTTTTTATTTGAAGATATATATATATATTTTAAATATTTGAAAACTAAACTTTTCAGGAGTATTTTTTATTTGAATATATATATATATATCCTTCACCTCAATTACCAGCATGTTTTCATTACGTTTTAAAAATATATTTTGAAAAAAATTAATTTTTTTTTATTTTTTTATTTTAAATTAAAAATTTTAATATTTTTAAATTATTTTGATATGTTGATATAAAAATAATTTTATTTTTTAAAAAATATTATTATTATATTTTTATAAATAAAAATTACTTTAAAAAATAAATTTAACCACAGCCAAAAGAGATGATAATAACCTTACGATCGGCTTACTCATAAACCATATTAGCAGCTATGTTGGACCGACCCTAGTCCATCACTCATGGTGGAATGTCATTCGTTGGTTCATGCTCCTAGTAATTAACCTACGCCATTACCCTTCCTTATAAAGCACACCCCTCCCGTCCTCCAAAATTAAACTCCATAATTTTTATCCAAATATTTCTCTAAAATTAACACCATGATCTCATATTTGCTTGAAGATATCAGCATCGGTGTGTCTGCAACCATGCTAGCTACTCTCTCTGCCATCTTTTCAATCATATTCTGGCTCGGCTGGTCATCATTTACCAAATCCATGGAGAGGAGCTCTTCTCTGCCGCCGGGTCCAAGAGGGCTCCCATTGATCGGCAATCTTGCGTCCCTAGAACCAGAAATCCATTCCTATTTTGCAAAGCTAGCTCACACGCACGGCCCCATATTTAAGCTCCGTCTGGGTTACAAGCTCGGTATTGTCGTGTCCTCCCCTTCTCTGGCCTCCGAAGTTCTCAGAGATCACGACATTAACTTTGCTAACCGTGACATTCCTGATGTGAGTCGAGCGATGGACTACGGCCGGTCCAACATAGTTGCGACCCCGTATGGTCCCGAGTGGAGGATGCTAAGAAAAGTATGCGTCGTCAAGATGCTCAGCACCGCCACCCTGGATTCTCTCTACCCCCTTCGCTCCCGGGAAGTTCGAAACACTGTCGAGTACATTTACAGCCATGCAGGGTCGCCGATCAACGTGGGAGATCAGCTTTTTCTAACCGTGTTCAATGTCGTAACCAGCATGCTATGGGGTGGCACGGTCCAAGGAAAAGACAGGGCTAGTTCAGGTGCAGAGTTTAGAGGGGTGGTGGCGGAGATGACTGAGTTATTGAGCAAGCCCAACGTTTCGGACTTCTTCCCTGGCCTGGCCAGATTCGATCTACAGGGTGTGGTGAAGAAGATGCGTGGTCTGGCCATGAAGCTCGAGCAGATCTTCGTGAAAATGATTGATAAACGATTGGAGGCTGATGGAACGGGCCGCGAAGGAGCTCGTAGTGGAAGCATGGAGTGTGAGGATTTTCTGGGATTCTTGTTGAAATTGAAGGACGAGGGAGATCCCAAAACACCACTCACCATGACTCACGTCAAAGCCTTACTCATGGTATGTTCAGCACAAAAACGCAGCACTGAAATTATAAGATATTGTTTTTTAAGAATATTTTTGAAAAAAAATATATTTTAAATTAAAAATAATTTGCTGTTTTTAAAATATTTTGATGTTTTTAGATTATTTTTATGTATTGATATCAAAAATATTTTTTAAAAAACAAAACAAAAACATCATTTTAAAGCTTTTTTAAAAATTATTTTGAAAAAATTATTTTTTATTTCAAATTAAAAAAATTAATGTTTTTAGATTATTTTCATGTATTGATATTAGAAATAATTAAAAAAATATATATAATTTTAAAATATTTTGAAACAATTTGTTTAAAAACAAAACAATTATAATCACTCTCCCAAACAAATACAACCTAAAAATATTTGTTAGGAGAGTTGAGAAAGCTTTTTTTTTTTTTTTTTATTCAAAAGGTTAAATTTTAAAAGAATTTATTAACCTTTTCAAGTGTATTAGCAAACACATTTAATTTAGATTAACATGTAGATTACCTTTAGAATACTCTAGAAAACATATACTTATTGATTTGAAATGATGGGATTATGACCTTACCTAGGAAATGCAAGTTTATATGAGGTGACATTTTTGTTGAATTAAGTATTGATTTTCAATGGAGTAATTGAGCCTCGTTTGGTATTGCGGTTGTACTGCTATTTGTTTAAAATTTATTTATTTTTTATTTTAAATAAAAATTTTTTGTATGTTTTTAAATTATTTTGATGTGCTGATGTCAAAAATAATTTTTTTAAATAAAAAAAATATTATTTTGATATATTATACATCAAAAGTACTTTAAAAAATAATCATAACTGAACTCTCATACACTCTCTGAGTAAGTGCTTTGGGATGGTTGTCAATACAGCCGCAACATCATTTGTTTAAAAATTATTTTTTTAATATTTTAAAATTATTTTTAATGTATTGAGGTTGGAAATTAAAAATATTATTTTGATATATATTGTAATAAAAAAAAACTTTGAAATGCAGGCTATACTACACTTTAAATTACTTTTTTATTATTGTAATACAAAATATATTTTTTTAAATGTTTTTATTTAGGAATATAGTTTTTTTTAAAAAAATTTATATCAATAAATTGCAATTATATAAAAAAAATTAAAAAAATTATTTTTAAAAAAATTATTTTTAAAATTCACTCAAACACATAAAAAAAAAAACACAACATCAAATACATATAGAAAATATATTAATGAAAGGGAAACAATGAATGAAGCTTCATTTGCCTTTTTTTTCTATTTTTTATTTAATTTTTGTTTATTCATAACAAAAAAAAATACTGTTTCAAAATTATATATTTATAGCTTTAAAACTAAAGGTCAATGTTTGACTGCTAGTTTTGATGATTAAATAATAATTTTAATATATAATAGGTTCAGACTTTATTTTAGTACGACCTTAATAGTTTAACCTAAAATATAATATTAAAACATCAACTAGCATCGGATAATGTTTGACTAAGAACACTGCCTTCCACAGCCGAAAAGGGAGGGTAGAAAAAAACAAAAATAATAAACTTTATTTTTATTATTATTATTATTATTAATGTGTGAGTGGAGCATTTAGAGTCCTTCCACTAATTTTATAGATTTTAAAATTAATAATTATATAATTTTTTAATAATTATTATATTAATAACCACTATATATTCAAATCTAAAATCAAGCAAGCCCCATGAAACATGAATTTTATTTTTATGTGATGATGTTTAATTATTTATTTAAATTAACTTTAAACTATAATTTCAAGCACTAGATACACACTTGAGATTAATAACATTATCTTCTGCGTGCTTGAGATTGATAACATTATCTTCTCGCGATGAAAAAGTAACGATATGTTTTTTTATCTGCGTACACATGAATGAATCTAAGCAGGATATGGTCGTGGGTGGTACAGAAACATCCTCAAACGCAGTTGAGTTCGCCATGGCTGAAATCATGAGTAAACCAGAAGTACTGAGAAAAGCACAGGAAGAACTGGACGAAGTGATTGGAAAGGACAACATGGTACAAGAATCTGACATAAACAAATTACCATATCTGTATTCTATCATGAAAGAATCACTGAGGCTGCACCCAGTGCTTCCACTGCTAGTCCCTCACTGCCCCAGCCAAACATGCACCGTGGGAGGCTACACCATTCCCAAGGGTGCTCGAGTTTTTGTGAACGTCTGGGCTATACACAGGGACCCTAAAGTGTGGGAGAATCCATTAGATTTTAATCCTGAGAGGTTCTTGAATAGTTGCAGTAAATGGGACTATACTGGGAGTGACTTGAATTATTTTCCATTCGGGTCTGGTAGGAGAAGCTGTGCTGGAATCGCCATGGCCGAGAGAATGTTTATGTTCCTGCTCGCCACACTTCTACACTGTTTCGACTGGAAATTACCAGAGAAAAAGAAGCCAGATCTTTCAGAGAAGTTTGGGATTGTCATAAAGTTGAAGAACCCTCTTGTTGTTATCCCGGCTCCAAGGTTGCCCGATCCAAAACTATACAAGTAGACTGGGGAAAAGATGTTTTTGTGGAAGTCACTGTCTTGTTGATTTAAGGTTTTAGTGGTGTGAGTTGGATTTAATCTTCAGCCGTGTTTCTTCACTATGGAAATTAAAGTGAAACCATGAAGTGGATTCGTATGATGTAATGATCGTTTGAGTTTAATATACCAAAAAATGTAATGATCGTTTGAGTTTAATATACCAAAAAAATAAAGTTTTATAAGCTGTATTTTAAAATCATTTATTTTGATCCTCAAAGTTTTATTTTGTTTTATTCTATCCTAACTAGATGTCAATTGCTTCTTATTTCTTAGTCAAGAGTTCAATTAGAAAAAAGGGATCAAAATGAATAAAGTGTTTCTTAGTCAATTGTTTTCTAATTAAATCATTTTGTGACTGGTTTAATGAGTTATTTATTAAATTTGTAATAGAGTTTTGTTTTGACAGATATAATTCTTGATTTATTATATTAAATACAAATATCAAATATAATTAGCTTCTACTCTTTCTATCCAACAATAGTTTTACCCTATTTTATTACAAAATAAAAAGGGTCCCATCAATAAATGAGTTCTAAGAAGCACTTCTGAATTGCTATTACTGTTTCATTATAATTATATTTTAAAGTATTTTTTATTCAAAAATATATTAAAATAATATTTTTTTTTAAAAATTATTTTTGATATTATCATATGAAAATGATTTAAAAATATTATATTTTTTAATTTAAAGTAATAATAAAAAATAATTTTATTTTTCAAAAATACTTTTAAAACACAACACCAATCATTACATTCATAGAGGTGCTTTTATTACCGTTCAATTTGCTACCCAAAAGACTAAAAATGAACATAGACATGAACCATAATTCCCTCTTTGAAGGAAAAGAATTTTAGTATCCTTGACCATTCATTCTTAGTGATTGTTCATAGAGATTTAGCTGGGAAGCAATTTAAAGAGCTGTAATTTGTGACTTGATGTATCCTTGCACTGACGACAGTGCATCGTGGAAACTTTAGTATAAATTGATGGCCTGTTTTTAGCAAGAGATTCTTGGGGAATATGTTAGGAAGAAAGGACGCAGAGTGGATTGGTAAAAGTTACAGTTGATGCTCAGTTTTATTTCCTAGCTAGTGTTCTGACCTTGGCTGACCACAAATTGAAAAGTGGACAGATTATGAACAGTTGATCCATTGTGTAGCCTGTGCAATCTTGCATCTGAAGATTGTTATCATCTCATCTTTGTTTTTTCTTGAACGAAAAGCACATGTCAACATTAAATCCTGTCATTCTAGAGACTGTGCTAAGCAGTTTCTGCAGAATATCATTCAACTAGTACCTGTAAGCTGCTGCCCTGCTGCAGGATTCACCCTGTTACCGTTGACTAATAGCTTAATGGAAACTTCATTAATGAAAAAGAAAAGGGAGACAACTCCAAATGCTTCTAATCTTCTCGAGTCACATAAACAACAGCAGTGACATGCTCCACTTCCTTTGTATCAGCTGCGATGATATCGGTCAAACTTTGAAATAAAGGATCTAAAACTTCAGCTCCAAAATGAGACTGAACCATTGACTCATTTATTGCTCTTAAGATCCTCACCATGTTTTTTGCTGTTGTTGCTCTATCACACTTCATTCCTCCATTACAAGCATCCCATGGAAGGGCAATGATCTCAAGGCAATTGAGAGTGAAAGACCCTTCTTTCGCTATCTCTGTCTTGATTTCTTCTACGTACGGTTCGTAGTATGGAGCGTTGTAGGTGTCTAACTTTTCTTCTTCCATTAGACCCTGGATTAAGAATTCACTAATTAATATGACTCTAAAAAATCACTAACTAGCAAACTCATCCATATGAAGATGCAATCAATCTGACTTTCGCTTAAATTTAAAACATAAAATCTATAGGTAACATATAAGTTAAAATAAAGTATTTTCAGCAAAAAAAACAAAAAAGTTGATAGAACATTCAAAATGTGGAAAAGTAGCCAAGTGCACTGATATATATAGCATTTGAACTTGACAGTGAAAAATATGGAGAAAAAGAGGGATGGCAACACAACAGTCACCTTCAAAACTAAATCCTGGAGTGCCTGGCCTAAATAATCCCAGATCAAACAACTTTCATCCGCGGTTGGGTCTGCAATTCTTCTTGCCTTTAATGTAAAGACCATACGTCCCCCTGGAACTACTTCCTTTGAGCGTGCCATAAGAAATGAAAAGAAATCCTTTTGAAACTGAATTTGATATGCCGCTATCGCAGCTGCTGGGCTCGTCTTCGAAATGTATATTTTCCCTTTGTTTAGTAGTGGATTTGATTTGTCATTCAACTCAGGAGGTACCTGCAAACATTTTAAGAGATCAAATGGGATCAACAGACAATAGGTGAAATATTGATAGATCTCATTAAGAATAAAAAACAATCAAGAGCTGGATGGTTATGACAAACCTGTGAGAGCCAATGAAGACTAGTTCCAGAGTGCACAAAATGCAGGCTATTCGATGGAAAAAGCCTCCCATAAAACGAACCTGGAACTCCAGAAATATATGAACCGTTTTCTGCCCATGTTTTCTCCCTGAAAGCCGGTAGAAAAGTCTGGAAAACGGTGTTGAAATCATTTCCAGGAAGATCATTCAAGAAAATAGAAAATTCTGGTGGTGACCGGCCCAGTTGAGAGAACCTTTCGTAGATCAAGCTTGTGATCCGAGTAACAGCAAACAAAGTGTTTGGTCCTGAAGAACATCCAAGGTCTGCTATAGTGATACAATGAGGGAGTTTGGTGTCACATAAATCAAGCACTGCTTGTGCTAGTACTGGCACTGAACTGGATAGATTTGCTCGCTACATAGAGAAGACGACTCTGTTTAGATGAATTTTGCTTGCGCTCGCACACATACGATTGTGCATCTTTTATCCAAATTCTTAAAGCTAACATGGAAAAACTAAAGAACATGATGATCGCTGTGGTTCTTATCAATTAAGGGTCTGCTCCAAAGAGTCCATACTAGTATTACTTGACTTTTGGCGATTTTGAAAAGGAAAATGCCATGCATACAAACAAATTCATCCACAAAAAAGTTTCAAATTCTGAGATGAGTAATTTTATTATTTTTATTTTTTAATGAAGCCCCGAGAGAATTCCATGCTATTTTGCAGGCATGGCTCACTGCTGAATATGATTGCTAACAAATCACACAGCAGGAAAAGGAGAAGTTGGAACTTACCTGTGGTTTTGAGTTCTTGGCATAGCTATCGTCTCCCAACCCTCCTTTCATGCTCAGGATTTGATGTATTTTTGTGCTCTCTTTCTCCATCTCTCCCTGCCTTTTCTTGTCAAACACACCCTTTAAACAACGGATTCGGGTCATTCAACAAAGAATGATTAATATAAGCTCAAAGGATATTGTTTTCGTAGTGCCAAAAATTGATTCATGGATTTGTCCTCTCTTGAGATGTTGATTCCTTCATGGATTTGTCCTCTCTTGAGATGTTGATTCCTCGTGTTATCTACACATTGATCCCTCCTACTGACACAGCAACATGCATTTGGCATTTTGTCATCTTGATTTGGAGAGCAACTAAATAATTGCTCAATATAATAAAATAGTACGATTATTATAGTTATTTTTATCTATGGTGAATAACAACTACTAATAGAATACTATGAATATGATATAATAACTTTTAAAATAATTACTTGCCAAGCAACTAGTAAATGCTGATGCCTGCTAAGCAGCAGAGTCTGGCTTCAATTCCCCCAAGTTCTCACGCCCACATCCCTGGGAGGCAAAAAATCAGGAAAGGATTGTTCCGACTTTCAATTGTTTGTTCGTAGGGGTTAAAATGATCAAAATCATAAATTTAGGGTTAAATCGTAACTTGGCTAAGAGCACAAGAACATAAAAAGCACAAAGCTCACATTTCCAGCTCATTCCTTCATCAGGATGAGGTCATGTCACAGCATTAGGTACAGATTCAGGATCATAAATACCTAAATTAAGGATCAATGATAGTACAATTTTAAATGCCTAAATTAAGGATCAATGACAGTACAATTTAGACGAATTGACCCGTCGATTCTTGGTTGATAGCAGCTTTTACTAAACAATCAAATCACTTTTTTTATCAAAGCATTCAATTGGCACAGCAGCTTTCAGACTCCACCTCCACTCCTAAAAACGTTTCGAAGGCTGTTTTCTCAAAAGAAAAAATGTTTTTGGATTATTTTAATGTGTTAGTATGAAGATTATTTTTTAAAAAATATATATTTTTAATTAATTTCTAAACATAAAACACTAAAAAAACAACCTTGGATCGATTTCAAACTAGTTTATATATGCAAAATAATCAAAACACATTAGGCTTCCCAGCCCATATCTAAAATTATTTAGAAGACCACAAAGCTTGCTCATCTATAAAGGGCAAAAGCAGAAATTCCAGATAAACTTGGATGGTCTTTGATTGCGCATGCTTTCTCATCCAAAAAGTTCATTTGCTGCCTCAAAAGCAGTCACTTGCTCCTTTCCCACCTGTCAAGCAAATTTATGTTAAGATTAACTTAAAGCCACTCCGAAATATAGAAAAAACTAACGCCATGTTAGATTGTATTGCATTGCAGTCCAGCTCTCCATTTAAAAAAGAAAAGAAAGTGTCAGGAGTGGTAAACGAACCAGACCAATAAGATCAACCCTGCTCAGATTTCACGAGGCTCCATTCTCCCTACGGTTATTCAAATCCATAATTGCATCAACAGGTTTTTCCATGGCCAGAGCTTTTAGAATCAATATATGCTCCTTTGGACTTGGCAGCGGAGATACATTTGGTTGCGAATATGCCAGGCTGTAAGCAAAAGCATCCATATTCAGGCCTTCCGCAAAAGATATCAACATAAGATAGCGAGGCATAGAAAGAAAGCAGAATGAATTGTATTGTACCTGTTGGTAATGCCGGAGACATAAGCATTTGGTCACTGATCTAACTCTAAAACTACTATACAGTGCACTTTATTTTACCTGCTTCAGAAGCCTGTCCACATCTCATCCACTGATCTTCTTATGCAAACTTGTGTTCGGTTAAATTGAAACAAACCCAACAGTTTGCATAAACAGATTGCCTTCTAACTTTACCATGCAAAGAGACAGATTGTCAGGAGTTGCAAACAGACCAGGTTATGAAGATCAGCCCCCTATTATGTTACAAGCATCCCATATCCTTGCAATGACACTCAAATCCAAAAAATCATCAATAGGGCTTTCGCAAGAGCTTTTAAGATCAATCAATGCTCCTTTGGACTTGGCAGGGGGCATCAATATGTTTGCAAATATGCAAGGCCATAAAACATCTGAGTCCCCACTACGAGCCTGCCATCAGAGACACCAACTTGAGAGACATGAAGAGACAGAGAAAGAGAGCAGGGCGAGTTGTATATCACCACCTGTAACAAGCCCAATTATAAGCATAAAGCTGACGCTGATCTAACTCAAAAGCAGTTGCAATTAAAAGGTTTTGGTCCTAACTTCACCAACATGAACTCAAGACAATAAACAATTAGGGGATTTGAATGTAACATGTATTTACTGTAGTGGAGAAACTGGATAGCAAGACAAGGAAGACTGACATTGATGTGAATGGAAGTAGATCCTGCTTCTCTGTGCAATTAGGACTTTATCACAGCTCAGAGGACAATAAACCAAAAATCTAGTCTCTTGGTTCTTCATTCTAAATTTCCAGAAGACAAAAAATTCCCAAATCAGTATCAAATAGGCTCATTTTGTCAATACAGTGTGTTTTTGAAATCTTTGAATTTTCTACATAGATGAGCTAAGCTATTCTACCTACATCAAGATTACAAGCCTTATCAGAAACACCATCCAAACCAGCTCAAATAAAACCTGGTGTAACTTGACTAACTGCAAAAGACCATGAAAATCATCAAGTTCAAATTTCTAACACATTCCTACATTAGGATTAATACAAGTCACAGAATTAGGTACAAATTCAAAATCTAAACTACCTAAATTAAGCTGGAAAATTCATAGCACCAAGGAAAATATGACTAGTCATCATACAATATGTCTATTATAAAGAGATACATTTGTATCACACACCAATAAGAGGTGAGCTTAGCGTCAAAACAAGTAGCAAAATATTCACTTCCAGATGTGACTAAAGTTGCAAAGCAGTCGCTAAAAATAGTCACTACAAGTTGCAAAACCAGACACTGAAGTTGATGGCCTACAACAGGCACAGCAGCCTACAACAGCACTTGATAAGAAAACTCACCTCATTTCTCTATGTTGAGAACTTTCACGCATAAATCAGCTTATGAATTCATCATGAGATTCCAGATCCAATAACATATGAAATGTAGACAAATCCACTGAGAGTCCTTTACCAACCATTTCATCAATAAGGGGTAGAACAGTTGATGAGCTTGATTTCGAAGAAATCCTTAAATGATAACATTATGCCTCATCATCTTCCAATTTCTAAGCAATTCGTATGCTTCATCTGATAGCCCTTCTTTAAGAAGTCCCCTGATCATGACGTTGTATGTCCGTCCAGTAGGTCGTATTCCAGCGGCAGAAAGCTTGGAAAATAGTCCTTTCGCAACTTTAAGCTTCCCAGCAATAAACATGCCTTCAATAAGAATAGTATAAAGGATGATATCAGGTTCTAATTCCTTCTCTTTCATTAACTTGAACAGTTTTAATGCCTCATCCAAATGTCCATGCTTGCTAAAGCCATTTAGCAAAATCGAGTAAGTCATCAAAGTTGGAAGCATGCCAGAAGAACACATCTTATTGAATAGCTCTTGTGCATCCAAAAGTCTACCTACATAGCACATTCCTTTCATAATAGTGTTGTAAGTGACAGTATTAGGAATCAATTTTTTTATAGGCATTTGAGCAAGTAATTCTTTTGCCTTATCCATCCTTCTACTATTGCAATATCCATTGATCAAGATGTTGTAACTATGTACATCGGGTGCACAACCCTTGCCAACCATGATTTCAAACACCTTTCTAGCCTCATTCATTTTGCATCGTAAACAGTATCCATTCATCAAGGCATTGTATGTGTAAATATTTGGCTCCACACCTTTTTCATTCATTGTTTCAAACACCCACCGAGCTTCTGAAACCATCCCTTCTTGGCAGAGTCCATCAACCAAAATTGTGAAGGTCACTGTATTTGGCATAACATTCCTGCCAACCATTTCTTTGAACAATTTTATTGCTTCATCCAATTGTCCTAAATTGCACAAACCATGAAGTATCGTGCTGTAAGTAACAGTATTTGGTGGAATGTCCCGATCCACCATTTCAGATAAGAATTCCATGGCCTCATTAACTAGCCTATCTTTGCAAAGGCTGTATATAATTGTATTATATGCCACCACGTCTGGTCTACACCCATTTTGTTCCATCTTCTTGAACAATCTTATTGCCTCGTTCAATTGACCTAAACAGCATAAACCATGAAGTATTGTGGTGTAAGTAACAACATCTGGTGGAATGCCCTGACCCACCATTTCAGATAAAAAGTCCGCTGCGTCATTAACTAGCCTGTCTTTGTAAAGGCTGTTTATTATCATATTATATGTCACCACATCTGGCTTACACCCATTTTGTTCCATCCTCTTGAACAATCCTTTTGCCTCATTCAGTTGACCTAAACAGCATAAACCATGAACTATGGAGTTGTAAGTAATAGCATCTGGTGGGATGCCCCGACCCACCATTTCAGACAAGAAGTCCATGGCATCATTAACTAGCCTATCTTTGCAAAGGCGGTCTATTATTGTATTATATGTCACCACACTTGGTTTACAGCCATTTTGCTCCATCTTCTTCAACACGTGAACAGCCATATTTGTGTTGCCACTATTGCACAAACCGTTGATTAGAGTATTATAACTAATTACATCGGGCTCATGCCCTCTCCGTACCATCTCATTATACAACTCTACTGCCACCTTAATCTTCCCCTCATTGCAGATCCCATTGATTAGTGTAGTGAATGTAATAACATCAGGTTCAATACCCAGTTTGAACATCTTGCCCCAGACAGAGATAGCAAAATCAACATGGTTCAAGCGACAAAGGCAGTTAATCAATATATTTAGAGAATAAACAGTGTGGGTAACTCTAAACAAATCCATTTGATTGCACAAACAGAAAACAGTCGAATACTGTTTCATTTTGGCAATGGAGCCTAGGAACTTCCCAAATTCCACAATAGAAGGCCGAGGATTCATGCGGACCATGAGATAGAATGAAGCCAAGGCGTCATCAATACTGACGGTACTGCTACCATTACTAACAAACCCACCATTTTTTTTATCCAGAGAAGGGTTCTTTGTCAGAGTAGAGGTAGTGATATTGTGATGATGGAAGAATAAGAAAGAAGGGAAATAAGGAAGAAGCGGAAAGATACCCATTTCCATATGTTGTTGAAGAACCCAGATAGCAGAAGAAGCAATACCTCTAAAAGCGCGTTTCCGCATGAGCATCATCGCTGTTAGGTTAAATAGCTTCTGGTCTCTCTCTCACTCTCGCAGTTCCTTTGCCTCCTTTGAAGGCTGGAGATGGTAGCAAACTTTTCGCTGTCTTCTCTCTCTCGGTCAACCATTTTTGCAGAAATTATCGAACTTTGAGTTTAATAAATAATGGGGGCCCGGCCCACTTAACATAACGAAAACATGTTTGACAAGCCCAGTTCTATATTTAACATTCTTCTTCTACTACTTTAAAAAAAAAAAACTAAGGCTAGGAAAATAAATATTTAAAAATATATTTATATTAAGGGCTATTATTATATGTAACCATATATGGTACATTACCTGGATTGCTCGACAACGGAACTACCATCTATTTTTATAAATTCAACGCAAGCTAAATTTTAAATTAATTAAATTTCGGATCAACTAATCAAGTTTAATAAAGTGGATTAAGGTAATATAAAAGGAATAAATAGACTTAAATAATTTATTTTTTTAATGATAGTTAATACAAGATTCTTACATCCAAAAATCTTTTTCCCTTTTGTTTGTGTAATATGATGTTATATACTATATAATTACTTATTTGAAAGTACTTGAGTAGAGTAAAAATAAATCATAGTATTTTTTTGGTATTGCATTTCAAAATTATTTTTGAAAAAAATTATTTATTTATTTATTATTTTAAATTTTTTTGTGTTTTTAAATTATTTTGATGTACTAATATTTAAAATAATTTTTTAAAAATAAAAAAAAATATTATTCTAATACATTTTAAATGAAAAATATTTTGAAAAACAACCTTAATCACCTTCAATAGTTTCTCTGGAAATTTTCTCCAATTTTAGTTATAACATTTTTAAGCTTATTCTTTCTGAACCGGAACCGGAAGAACTACAATACCAAATATGTTGCTACCAACCATTTTTTGGAACAATTTTGTTGCTCCATTCAGTTGTCCTAAACTGCAGATACCATGAAGCATCGATCGTGTTTGTTGCAAGTAAAAACATTTAGAGATGTTTGCATCAGTAGAGTTTCGGCATTGCCATTGTTCTCAACCTGCTGGTTTTTTAATTAAACAAATGGGTTCGGTTGATTTGAGAAGATTTCACATTTTAATGAGAAGTTCTCTCCAACTAACTACACTCAGCTTTTAAGGGCAATCGATGCCCCTCTGGACTTTGCAGGAGACATGAAGAGACATGGAAAGAGCAGAACGAGTTGGATATTACCTGTTACAAGCACCAATCACAAGCATAAAACCGTCGCTGTTCTTTTAACTCAAGGGTTTTGGTCCTAACTTCTCCAACATGAGCTTGTGACAGCACGCAATTAAGGGATTTGAATAATAACATGTATGTATTGTTGTGAAGAAACTGTATACAAGGAAAAGAAGAACTGACATTGATGTGAACCGAAGTAGCTTTCACTGGTGCTATTAGGGTTTCACCACAGCTACGAGGAACATCAACCAACAATTTACTCAGAAGACAAAAAATTCCCATGTCGGTATCATATAGGCCCATTTTTGTCAATGCTGTGTGTTTTCAAAATCTTTAAATCCGCTACATTGATTAGCTGAGCTATCATATCCACAGCAAGTTTACAGGCCTTCTCAACAACACCATCCAAATCAGCTCCAGAAAAACTTGGCTAATTGCACAAGATCATGAGAAACATCAAGTTCAAATTTCTAACCCATTCCTTCATTAGGATTTGTACATGTCAGAACATTAGGTACAAATTCAAAATCTAAAAGACCTAAAATAAGTTAGAAAATCTATTTATCTCTAAGGAAAATGAGACTACTCATCATACAGTATGTAAATTATACACAGGTACATATGTATCGCGCGCAATAAGAGGTGAGCTTAGTGTCTAAATAAGTCGCAAAAAAGTCACTACCAGGTGTTGCAAACCAGTCATTAAAGTTGATGGCCCATAATATGCACAGCAGCCAACAACTGGACTTGATAAGAAAACTCACTTCATTTTCTATGTTGAGAGCTTCCATGCAGAAATCGGCTTATGATTTCATCATGTGATTCCAGATCCAATAACATTTGAAATGTAGATGAATCCGCTGAGAATCTTTTACCAACCATTTCATCAATAAGTTGTACTGCAGTTGTTGAGTCGTGATTTTGAAGAAATCCTTGAATGATAACATTATAAGAGCAGCTGTTCAGCAAGAAACCAGCATCTTCCATTTTTCTAAACAATTTAAATGCTTCATCTGACAACCCTTCTTTAAGGAGTCCCTTGATCATGACAGTGTATGTCTGTACAGTAGGTTGAATTCCATCAGTAAAAAGCTTGGAAAATAGTTCCTTTGCAACTTCAAGCTTCCCAGCAATAAACATCCCTTCAATAAGAATAGTATGAAGGATGATATCAGCTTCTATTTTCCTCTCTTGCATTGCCTTAAGCAGTTGTAATGCCTCGTCCAAATGTCCATGTTTGCACAAGCCATCTAGCATAATCGAGTACGTCATCAAATTTGGAAGCAGGTCAGAAGAACACATCCCCTTGAAAAAATTTTGAGCTTCATGAAGTCTCCCTACTTGGCACATACCATGCATAAGAGTGTTGTAAGTGACAGTATTAGGAGTCAATTCTTTTTCAGACATTTGAGTAAGTAATGCTTTTGCCTCATCCATTCTTCTACTCTTGCAATATCCATTGATTAATATGTTGTAGCTATGTACATCAGGTGCACAACCCTTGCCAACCATGATATCAAGCACTTTGTGGGCCTCATCCATTTGGTTCTGTAAACAATATCCATCTATCAAGGCACTGTAAGTGTAAACATTTGGCTCAATGCCTTTTTCAGTCATCGTTTCAAGGAGACACTTGGCTTCTAAAACCATCCCTTCTTTGCAGAGTACATCAACCAAAATATTGAATGTTACTGTATCTGGCACAACATCCTTATCAATCATTTCTTTGAACAGTCTAGTAGCTTCATTCAGTTGTCCTAAATTGCAAAAGCCATGGAGCATGGAGTTGTAAGTAAAAACATTTGGTGAAATGCCCCGATCCACCATCTTAGATAAGAAGTCCATGGCATCATTAAATAGCTTATCTTTGCAAAGGCTGTCTATGATAGTACTATATGTCACCACATCTGGCTTACACCCATTTTGTTCCATCTTCTTGAACACGTGAACAGCCATGTTTGTATTGCCAGTTTTGCACAAACCATTGATTATAGTATTATAGCTAATTACATCAGGCTCATGCCCTCTCCGTACCATCTCATTAAACAACTCTGCAGCATCTTTAATCTTCCCCTCTTTGCAGAGCCCGTTAATGAGTATATTGAATGTGATGACATTAGGTTGAATACCCAGTTTGAACATCTTACTCAAGACAGAGACAGCAAAATGAACATGGTTCAAGCGACAAAGAGAGTTAATCAACATATTTAGAGTATAATCATTGTGGGCAACTCCAAACAAATCTATCTGATCGCACAAAGAAACAACAGTGGAATACTGTTTGCTTTTGGAAAAGGATCCTAAGAATTTGCAAAATTCCACAACAGAAGGCGTAGCATTCAAGCGGACCATGCGATCGAATGAAGCCAAGGCATTGTCAAAACTAATGTTATTGCTAGTATTACTAGCAAACCCACCATTTTTCTGTGACAAAAAAGGTTTGCCTGCACGAGTAGAAGTAGTATGGTGGTGGTGATTGAAGATTAAAGGAAAGATACCCATTTCCATATGTTGTTGAAGAAGAAGCCGAATAGCAGAAGAAGAAGCAGTAGCTCTAAAAGAGCCTTTCCGCAAGAACATAATCATTGTTTGATCAAAAAGCAGCAGCTCTTTCTCTCTCTCCCTCCCCCCTCACTCTCGCTGTTCCTTCGCCTCCTTTGAAGCCTGGAGATTGTCGCCAACTTCACCGTCTAATTTCTCTTGCTCAGCATTTTTACGCTCATCGTTACCATTTGTAGGCCGAAATAATTGGATTTTAATATTAATAAACAATCGGGCCTGGCCCAATAAATTAATATAATGAGAGATGTCTCGACAAGCCCAGTTCTTCGCCTTGAAAACGCTACATGTAGCATATCATATTTTTGCTAAATTTAACAATCTTTTTCTTTTCTTTCTAAAGCTAGGGAAATAAATAAATATTAGTTTTGAATATATTTTAAATAAAAAATATTTATAATGAAAAATATAATAAATTTATTTCAATGCGTTATTTTCACATAAACTTCAACTAACAATGAAAGGTTTGGGTTATATAGAGTTTTTGATAGTATTAATATGAATATATTGTCAATTTTGACATCTACAATCGGACATTGGCACATAGAGTACCACCGTCTTCAACCTCAAACATTTTTGAAAATCTTTGGCAAGCTTGCTAATTTCAATTGTTGCTTCCAAATATAATAATAAATATAATGCATCATCTATCATCCAATAGTATGTTAGACATCGAAAATATTGTCCTCAAGGAAATTAGCCAAGAAAGATTTGACAAATTGACAATGCTTCTTAAAAAAATATGGCTGAAATAGAAATGAATTATACAGGAAAAAAATATCAACCTCAACTTGTCTAAGAACTTCAAGAACAATCCACTTGAAATCAATTTGGTGAGAATAACTTTAAGAATTCCAACATTAGCACAACAACTTTAAGAATTTACCTCCACTTCCAAAAAAAAAAATCTGAATTATATATGCAAAATAATCAAACACATTAGGTTCCTCGGCTCATATCTAAATGATTGTGTATGGATATGAATCATGCGTGTGCTAATTGTGTAAACGTGAGCAGAAAACATGCGTCAATTACCACTGTTATGATTATGAACTTGAATTGTGACAATGTAGTGCCAGTTGATATGCATCAAGGGAGAAAGAGCAGCAAACCTCGTCAAGGAGAAGTGTTCATGGTGAAGATGCCCAACCTTCCGGTTCACTCTTTTCGACGTATTCTCTCAGAAGTGGAGGACCCTAACCAACCATGGAATTTCTGACAAAAAGAAATTAAGGGACTTGAACAAAATATGTGTTTGATTTTGATGTGAATGAAAGTGTTGTACGTCAAACAACAAAGTTGAAGAATTGAGTATTGTGATAATTCACAAGAGGGACAGCAACCTACAACAGCACTTGAATAGGAAAATCTCACTACTTTTTTCTACCTTGAGAGCTCTCATGTATAAATCGGCTTACAATTTCATCATGAGATTCCAGATCCAATAACATCTGAAATGTAGACGAATCTGCCGAGAATCTTTTACCAACCATTTCATCAATAAGTCGTATAGCAGTTGATGAATCCTGATTTTGAAGAAATCCTTGAATGATAACATTATAAGAGCAACTATTCGGAAAGAAGCCATCATCTTCCATTTTTCTAAACAATTCGTATGCTTCATCTGACAGCCCTTCTTTAAAAAGTCCCTTGATCATGATAGTGTACGTCCGTATAGTAGGTTGTATTCCATCTGCAAAAAGCTTGGAAAATAGTTCCTTCGCAACTTCAAGCTTCCCAGCTATAAACATGCCCTCAATAAGAATGTTATAAAGGACGATATCAGGTTCTATTTTGCGCTCTTGCATTGACTTGACCAGTTTTAATGCCTCATCCAAATGTCCATGTTTGAACAAGCCATCTAACAAAGTCGAGTAAGTCATCAAATCTGGAAGAAGGCCAATAGAACACATCTTGTTAAAAAGATGTAGAGCTTCATGAGGTGTCCCTACTTGGCACAGACCTTGCATAAGAGTGCTGTAAGTGACAGTATCAGGAGTCAATTCTTTTTCAGACATTTCAGAAAGTAATGTTTTTGCCTCGTCCAGCCTTCTTCTCTTGCAATATCCATTGATCAAGATGTTGTAACTATGTACAACAGGTGCACAATCCTTGCCAACCATGATGTCGAGCACCTTTTGGGCCTCATCCATTTGGTTATTTAAACAATATCCATCCATCAAGGCATTGTAGGTGTAAACATTGGGCTCAGCACCTTTTTCGGTCATCGCTTCAAAGACACACCGAGCTTCTGAAACCATCCCTTCTTTGCAGAGTCCATCAACCAAAATGGTGAAGGTCACTGTATTTGGCATAACATTCCTACCAACCATTTCGTTGAACAATCTGGTTGCTTCATTCAAATATCCTAAACTGCAGAAACCGTGAAGTAATGTGCTGTAAGTAACAACATCTGGTGGAATGCCCTGGTCCACCATTTCAGATAATAAGTCCATGGCGTCATTAACTAGCGTGTCTTTGCAAAGGCTGTCTATGGTTGTAGTATACGCCACCAAGTTTGGCTTACAACCCTTTTCTTCCATCTCTTTGAGCAATTGAAGTGCCATACTTGTGTTGCCACTTTTGCACAAACCATTGATTACAGTACTATAGCTAATTACATCAGGCTGATGTCCTCTACGGACCATCTCATTAAACAATCCTACTGCCTCTTTAATATCCCCCTCAATGCAGCGCCCATTAATGAGGGTATTGAACGTGATAGCATCAGGTTGAATACCCAGTTTGAACATCTTACCGCAAACAGAGACAGCAAAATGAACATGGTTCAAGCGACAAAGGCAGTTAATCAATATATTTAGAGAATAAACATTGTGGGTAACTCCAAACAAATCCATTTGATTGCACAAAGAGACAACAGTGGAATACTGTTTCGCTTTGGCAATGGACCCTAAGAATCTACCAAATTCCACGACAGAAGGCCTAGGATTCATGCGGACCATGCGATAGAATGAAGCCGAGGCATTATCGATACTAATGTCATTGCTAAGAAACACACCATTGTTTTGAGGCAAAGAAGGTTTCTTAGTAAAAGCAGAAGTTGTAAAGTGGTGATGATAGAAGAATAAGAAAGAAGGGAAATCAGGAAGAAAAAGATCGATACCCATTTCCATATGTTGTTGAAGGAACCAGATAGAAGAAGAAGAAGAAGAAGAAGCTCTAAAAGCTTTTATCTGCATGAACATCAGCAAAAAGTTGGTGGTCTCTCTCTCACCCTCGCAGTTCCTTTGCCTCCCTTGAAGCTGAAGATGGTAGCCAACTTCACTGTCTTCGTTCTTCTGTTCAACAATATTTTCACCAATCAATGGACAGTGAAGGCCGAAATAATGGAATTGCGATATTAAAAAATAATAGGCCAAGCCCAGTTTATAGAATTCAAATTTTAAACCTCATAAATTAAATATTATCGGCCCGGCCCATATTATACAAAGCTGGAGTCTCTTGACGAGCCCAGTTTTCTGCCTTGAAATATCTTAAGATGAATAAATTTGCTAAATCTAACATCATTCCTTTCTTCTTCTTCTTCTTTTTTTTTACTAAATCTAGTAAATTACAATTTCAGAATTATTTAACTCTAAAATATTTTTTTTAACTCGAGAGTACTGCATACTTTTAAAAATAATTTTTAGGGTGAAATATATTAAAAAAATATTTTTTTTCTAAAATTTATTTTTAATATCATCATATTAAATAAATGATATACTCATCGGGTTGACTTGTTAAAGATGTAGTCAATGTTATTTAAAAAAAAAATGATATCAACATATAAAAATAATATTAAAACATTAAAGATTAATTTTAAGTAAGAAAGAATTCTATCATTTTAAAAAATGCTTTCCAAATCAAATCTATTTTAACTCCCGTGTATCAAAATAAATTCTAAATGCCTATTTATTTTTTATTTTTTAAAATGATTTTTTTATTTTTATTTTTTTGCATCAAAATATTTTTTTATGGTTGATATCAAAGAATTTTAAAAAATATATATTATTTTAATACATTTCTAATAAAAAAATATATTTTCAAAAACAATATTCTAGATGCTGTTATTCAACCGAATTACCTACAACCAAAACCAAGAAGACTATCCTGCACACTCTAAGCTTTAGAACGCCTAAACTCGAACCAAATTTCATAGTGATTAAAAAGCAAGCTATCATGTGTATGCTTTCCAAGATACTCAAGTCCCAAACTGGTCAACCTCTTATTGCATTCCTCACTTCCCAATCTTGAGCAGAACTTCATATTATGTGACACGAAAATTCGGCCATCATAAGGCTTCAGCTTGCTCACTAATCTTTCTAGTCCAACCCAGACAAGCTTACCAGGCATATGAAGAAACACAGCACTAGTATATATCAAATCATACACCACTCGAGAGCCAAACTTGGAGAAATCCATGTCTTCACCTAGCACAATCATAGGACGCTTCTGTAAAAGACCCTGAGAAGGAAGCTCATATCTGAAGGCAGACATCAGAGAGAGCTCATCTCTTTCAAGACAGTGGTAGTGCTCAGGGCTGAGATAGCGAATAAAATGCAGGCCAACGCGGAGAGTTCCACACCCAATCTCAAGCACACGTGAGTTGGGTGATAGGTGGCTAGACTCAGCTAGGAACTCAAACACATCACGTCCACCAGCCCATGGCTCCCCATAGTTGCTATGGTGCTCTTCCACGAGTAGCTCACCAGGACATGGGAGTGCGGTGTGATTATCTGACTCTGGCCCTTCATAATGTGATATGCCCTTGAACCTGAAAGCGGGAGTCGGGTCATTTCAAAAGCATTCATGTGCCCTGAAATTAAAATGAACAAGATACGAACATCTAAGTTTGCTTATACATGCACAAACATTCGAAGACATTCTCAGTTTCGAGGGAACCAGTAACATTAACAACAAAAAAGTTACAACACTGCACTTAGAAATTGTGGGAAGAAAAACTCTTACTGTCGGATCAAATAAAATACTTCCCATTGGATGTGTTCAGATGATCCCCACTTCTTTCCATCACAGGAACATCATTTCCTTCTTCTACTGCATCGATTACTTTTTAATCCATTCTACCAAAAATAGGTTTAGGTGCAAAGAAACAATTAATAGTACATTTGAAAGCAAACCAAAGGAGCGCCGATAAAATGAGCCATCAAAAGCAAAAAGTTGACTTGCATCCACAAAAACAAGCCCTCATGGTTCCGAGTCTGCAGGATTAAACAGATAAAAGCGCAGCACCTTCAAACATGCGCAACTCGCGTTGAAGTACTGTTTCATAACAGCCCAAGTACACCAACACGCACATGATCCTTAAAAATCCCAATTTTTTCAACATCCAAAGCACAATTATCCGAAAAAACACCACCCAAGATCCAGAAATCTAAACTTTATCAACAACCAGTACACAACCATCTAAAACAAACAAAACCCAGCACTCACAAAAACATAAAAGAGAGTTACTTACTGGATAAGATCTTGTAACTGTTGAGCTCTAGTACGAGGATTAATCCCTTTACGAAGAACATTGTCTTGCATATGTAAGCCATTAGCTTGAATCTGATCTTTAATCCATTCAATATCCTCTTTCGTAGCTGATATTCTTTCTTTTCTATCAACCTCGTCGAGCGCATCTCCACCATTGTTATTATCATTGAAGCTTTGCAGAGAAGAGGGACAAGAACATGTAGAGAGAGAAGACAGGAGAAAGAATAACATTATTGCAGCTATCAAAACTGAAAGAACTAACGTTGGAATTGAAATTACTATTCCTTTTTGAGTTGGTGAATAATTTGCTGTTGATAATGCCATGCTCTCTCCTCCTCTCTCTCGTTCTCTCTACTCTTCTTGCTTGATTTTTGATGGAAATGAAACTGTTGTTTTTTTATTTTTTGTAATGTTTGGTCACTGGTGTGTGACTGGTGTTGTTTGAGCCTTTGAGGAACCATGAGATGTCCGTTCCTCTAGGAGGAAGCGGTGTCGTTTTCTGGGAATTGGGATTGGAGTTGTTTGTGGTGTTTTGCAAGTTAGGTACCTGCATTTTGTCTTAATTACATGAACATCCACGAGATAAAATTTGGAAAAGAAAAGTCTTGATAAATCGAGATTTTAATGAAGTTTTTTCATGATGTTTTTTTAAAGGAAACCGAACCAAATGATCGGCTGGTTTAGTTTAGTTTTTCTATTTGAAAAAAAACTAATTAGTTTTAATACTTTAGTTAGATATTTTTAGAGTGGTTGCATTTGTTTGTCCAATTATTTTTTTTATTTAAAATAATATTTTTTTAATTTTTTAAAAATTATTTTTAATATTAGCACATCAAAATAATCTAAAAATATTAAATTTTATTTTAAAAAAAAAAACATTTTTTAAGTGCTTCATATGAACCATCTTAATATATTTCTTTCCCAATGTTCTTCAAAAATATACCATCCAATTTAAAAAATATTTATTTAGAGGGTGTCTGGAATGCTTTTCGAAAATATTTTTTAAAAAATAAAATTTTATTTTATTTTTTATTTTAAATTGTTTTTTTATGTATTTTTATATCATTTTGATATGTTGATATATTTTTAAATAAAAAATACTTTTAAAAACAACCGCAACCCCACTCTTAGACAGGCACACTTGATATACATCAAATTTTAAATTCGAAATTCATAATTAATTTTATTACATCAGATTTTAAATTCAAAATTCATAATTAATTTTATTTTACTATAAAACATGAAAGAATTATCTTCAATTCACGGAATGGCGTGAGCCACTATCTTGTTTCTCGCAAAAGTGATCCTACACTTGGCATTTTTCAATGAAAAAGTATGCCACGAATTATTAACAAAAAAACTAAATTGTTTGGGAAAATCACTGTTATTCCCTACACAAAGCACCGTGCACAGCAACAGTGATTTCCCTTTCTTTTTCTTTTTGTTTGCTTTTTTTTTTTTATTTTTTTTCTAATTATGTTTTTTTTTCTTTTTCATTTATTCCGTTTCTAACTTTTGTTTCTTGCTTTTTTTTTGTTTTTTTATTACGTTTTTTTCTTCTAATTTTTTTTTCTTTTTTTTTTTAATTTTCTGATTTTGTTTTTTTTTCTATTTTTTTCCTTGATTTTTTTTATTATTTTTTTTCCATGAAATATTTTTTTTACTGGTTATATTTTTTTCTTTTTCGACTTATATTACTAAAAAGCTAAACCGTGTGGGGAGTTCACCGTAGCTCTCCACACATTTCATTGTGGATTTTAACAGTGTTTCTTTTTTTTTCTTCCATTTATATTTTTTTTTTCATTACTTTTTTATTTGTTTTTTTTCTAGCTTTTTTTTTTAATTATTATTTTTTTTCTATTTTGTTTATATCCGATTACATTTTTCTTTTTTTATTTGTTTTTTTAGTTTTTTTTTGTTATTATTTTTTTTCTTTTTTCTTTTCATATTTTCCCATAAATTTGTTCTATACTGATTATATTTTTTCCTTTTTTTTATATATATTATTTATTTTGTATAACCAGAGTATCTAGCTATCTTAAACGCACCATGATTAATCCTCAGATTAAATTTTTTTATAATTTTTTTCCTTGATTATATTTTTTTATTTTTATCTCATAAAGTTTTTTTTCTGATTATATTCTTTTAATTATTTTTTTTCCACTTATATATATGATCGAGGTGTCCGAGGTAGCTTAAAAGCACCACTATTAATCCTCGGATTCAATTTTTTAATTGTTTTTTATTATTTTTCCTTGGTTATTTTTTTTCTTATTATGTTTTTTTTCATTTTTTTTCCATGATATATTTTTTTGCTGGTTATATTTTTTTAATTTTTTTTCTATTATTTTTTTAATTTTTTATGATCGGATATCCTGGCTAGCTTAAGCACGCCACAATTAATCCCCGTATTCATTTTTTTTTTTTACTTCCGATTACATTTTTCTTTTCTTTTGTTTTTCATTTTTTCCTTTGCTTCATTTTTTTTCTAGCCTTTTTTTTATTATTATTTTTATTTATTTTTACTTTCGGTTACATTTTTCTTTTCTTTTCTTTTCTTTTTTTTATTTGTTTTTTTCCTGGCCTTTTTCTGTTATTATTTTTTTTCTCTTTTTTTTTCATATTTTCCCATAAATTTGGTTTTTACTGGTTATATTTTTTTTCTTTTTTATATACATGCTATTTATTTTGTATAATCAGAGTATCTAGCTAGCTTAAACGCATCATGATTAATCCCCAGATTCAATTTTTTTACAGCTTTTTCTTCCTTGATTATATATTTTTTTATTTTTTTCCATGATTTTTTTTTCTGATTATATTCTTTTAATTGTTTTTCTTTTTCCACTTATATATATGATCGAGGTGTCCGAGGTAGCTTAAAAGCACCACGATTAATTCTCGGATTCAATTTTTTTTATTGTTTTTTGTTAGTTTTTTATTGATTATGTTTTTTTTCCTGATTATGTTTTTTTTCATTTTTTTTCATGATATATTTTTTTGTTGGTTATATTTTTTTAATTTTTTTCCTTTTCTGCTATTTTTTTTGTTTTTTATGATCGGGTATCCTGGCTAGCTTAAGCACGTCACAATTAATCCCCTTGTTTTATTTATTTTTTTACTTCCTATTACATTTTTCTTTTCTTTTTTTTTCATTTTTTTCCTTGCTTTTTTTTTTCTAGCCTTTTTTTTGTTATTATTTTTTTTCTATTTTAAAATAAAAAATAAAAAATTATCTTAGAATGATTGAAAAAATCAAGAGATCACAACTAAAATAAGAAAATAAAAATATAAAAATTAAAATGTAAAATTATTTGTTAAATCTAGATAAAAAAAATTTAATCCCTGCAGCGAAGCGTGGGTTTACGGCTCGTGAATTGCTAATATTATTTGATGTCAATTAAATACGGAGCCAGAACATTTTATTAAAACATTAGCCGACAACCCTTGCACTGTGCAAGAGCCGTCCATTCTTATCTCACACGCACCCACTATTTTTTGTAACTGGAATGATAAAATCCCCTGAATTAGTATTTTTCTCTCCCTTTTTTTCCCTTTGAAATTAAAATAAAAGGGTTCGTGTTAATTCTTGTTATAATGTAGTTTATGGGATATACATTACTATAAAATAATTATTATTTGATGATTAAATAATTACTTTATAAATAAATAGAAAATATGCGCATCAGTGGCTATAATACACCGCAATAACAACTCCTGTGTAAAATCACATGGGAAAAACTCAAAAAATAAAAGATTATTGGCAATTGATATTATCTAGTTCATCAATTTCTCTTGATTTTTCAAATTAAAATTAGTAGTCGAATAACTCATGAGTGATATTCTTGTACGTATTAAGACAATAGACTTACGATTTTCATTATAATCCAGAAAAAAGATATATTATTATCTAGAAATTATATTTCATGAATTTAACTTTGTAATTATAAACATAAATAGATTAAAACCATAGTTAGAACCGATTACCGTAAAACCTCGAAGTCCAGGAATGCAAGTTTTTTTTTTTTTTTACAGGTTATTGTAGTTTATTTCTATTCAAGATATTTCAATTATTTATTATATATTAAATTATATACAAAAAAATACCCGCAGCAACGCGCAAGCAATGTAACTAGTATATATATATTTGGTGTTGATTTAGTTGAATTTAAATCAAATTGGACAAAGTCAGATTATTTATCTAAAATTCAACGCGGAGTGTGAAGCCAGAATGCAATATATATATATATATATAGATAGATAGATAGATAGATAGATAGCTCTTCAAGGGCATGTTTGGTATTACTTTTGCTTTTGTAATTAAGGTTTTAAAAAAGCAGTTTCATATAAAGTACTTTAGTTGCGGTTTAAAATAAGTTTTGATGTGTTCGGTTAAAATTATGGTTGAGTTTGAGGTTAATGAAAATTAGTTTTATGTGTTTGGTTACTAACTTTTTCATATTACTTTTAACTTGTGAAATTACTTTAAAGGGTATAGATACACACACACACACACACACACACACACATGTATGTATATTTAAATACTGTATTAATAATCATAATTTCATAATGTAATGAATAATTTAGGTAAATTAAATACTTTTTTTTATTCTCTCATTGAATTATTTGTAAATCTATACGTGAAGGTCTATGCAATCCTTGACTATTTGATTGAGAAATAATATCCAGTAAAATATTATCTGAAATAAAATTAGAATTGCGAGAAAAAAAATTATAGTGTGATATATTTCAATATATTTATTTATATTTTCATTAAATTTTTAGATTTTTAGATTATTTTAATATTAAAAATATAATAAATAAATAACCCATAACCATCCCCCCACCCCACCCCGTTCCAGCCCTTCACCTCCATTTCCATTCAAGCTTTTCACCTCTAGCCCTTCACCCATTATCTGCATTCAAGCTTTTCACCTCCAGCCCCTCACCTCCCATCTCCAAAACTGAACCTCCACTCCCCTCTCTCGACTCGTCCATCTCCATTTCCTTCCAGCCTCGACCCTCCCCCCTCCCGTCTCTCAATTTATCCATCTCCATCTCTAGAATAAAACCACCCCCTTCCAGTAGCGAGACCCCGATAGAGAGAGAGATGATCGTTTTGTGTTTTTTGGTATCTTTGTTTTTTCCTCTGCTTCTCTTCTCTCTGGTCAATATCAGTATGGGTTCACAGCAGAGAGATGATTGATTTGAGGGTTTATTTGGGAATTAAATACTAACAATGATATTGTTGTTGGAATCGATTTATATATGATGATTTTGCCCATGTTTAATGGTTTCAGAAGCAAAAAAAACATAAATTTTCTGCTTCTTCAAATAAGCAGGTTTGGTCGATTTTTTTGGTGGGTCCCGCAACAAATTAAATTGCTTTTTGTTGTTACCAAACACCTAGTAACTTGCTTTTAGTTGAAATGTGGTTTCAACCGCAATGCCAAACGACCACCAAATGACACAATCGTTGGAGTTGCCCTAAGAGTACTTGCAGCGGCAATGCTAAAAGAGAAGACAAAATTAAAATAGCATTAATTTAGCATTTTTCAGCATTATATTTCTCTTCGGCGAGGAAGACATTTGAAAAGCTATTTGTAGCTTTCCCTGCCCCTGCTGCTATTTATAGCAACCGGGAAAAAGAAGCCATAATTTAAAAATTATATTTTAAATGAGATTTGATGGTAAACATGCATGGTACGGAACAACAATTTTAAATGGGTTGTTGATGTTAGGTTTTTTTTTTATTGTGTTTTAATGGTTTGTTGTGGCTGGTTATATAGTTGTGTTATATTTTGAATGGGAATAAATATATTTTTTTAATTCAATTCTAGACTAAAAATAATTTTTACTGCACTCGAATAACTGTACAAATTAATTTAATTATTTCAAGATATTTGAGTGTTTTTTTTTAAATATAGATTTAAACGGGATTAAATGCACTGGCCATGAAACTGATGAAAAACAATGTGAAGCTCGCTGCAACAAGTCTTTCTCTGGTTCATCGATCTCTGATTTATTTTGGCAGGATTTTTTAATATTTTAAATTTAAATTGTTACGGGGTTTTTAATTTTAAAATTATTTTTTTAATTTAAATATAATTAAAAAATTAATAATTATATTGTTGGAGGGTTTTTTAAAAGTAATTATTTAATTATATAACTTACTCCCATTAATTGTATAATTAAAGTATATACAAAATAATTGCACTATATTTAAAATAATATATAAAAAATAACTCTTCAAAATGACTTTACCATTGGAGCACACATCAACAAAAAAAACTACATATACACTATTCAAAAAGCTATTTTAGAGATTTGGCTCTTCAAAATGACTCTTGCCACTGCAGATGCTCTAACAATGTATAAATCATAATTCGTGAGTTTTTTTTTTTTTTTTTTTTTTTTATATATATATATAAAGTGAGATGGTTTTTTTATATATATTTTTTAAAATTAAATTTTATTCAAAAAATATTAAATGATTTTAATACATTGATATAAAATTAAACAAAATTATTTTAATGAATTCTAAGTAAAAAAAAAAAAAACACTAAACATGTTTTTAAAAAAGCTTTTTATTTTATTTTTTTCCCAGTATTTGATCATCTTGGAATAGAAAAAATAGATATAGTTGGGACAAAAATAATATATTTATTTCTTAGCCTTTAGTTATAAAATATATAAATTTATTTTAAAAGAATTTTTTGTTTTTATATCTCTTATCATTTGTATTGTAAGAAACTAATAAAACACGACAACAACAAGTGTTGCCTTTTCAATTTATATCCTTGTTTTTCTCATTTATTATATTAAGAAAAATCCTTTCAATAAATAAATAAATAACCCTTTGAAACAACCAACGGCGTCGTTTCTTTGAACCATTTCAGTTGTATCACATAGATGATGCGGCCATTTTAATACTTACACCATCACCTTTGACTTCCTGTTTGTTGTTCCTGGTCAGAGCCCCACAGCCCCCCCCCAAAAGAAAAAAAACAACAACAAGAAGAAAAGGTCTGTTTTCACGATTTTCTTCTCTTTTCATTTCCCAAATCTCTCTCTCTCTCTCTCTCTCTATCTAACAAGAAAAAATTATCAACTAATCAGCATATCTATCATCTTTATCAAACACAATCGCTTCCTTCTCGGGTTTTAGCTGAATAAAAAACTCTCTAGAATCCAATTCATTCAATCACTTGCAACAGGTCAGTAACCAAGCCGCTTCAGCTCACAATTTCTATCTCTTTACTTTGCAATCGATTTTATTTACTCTCCGCATTCTCTCCATCACTTTAGGGTTTGGATCGTTGATTTTGTGTATCGCGCGGTTCTATTTGAATAAACTAGCTTAAGAGGATTTATTTATTTATTTATTTTTTAATCGTTGAGCTTAAATTTTGTATCGAGCGAGCTTAATGATGTTACTCTTGCGTATGCGTAGAATTGTGAAACGAGCAAGTTTCTATGTTGGAATAGTGAAGTGGTTGTAGTCTCAGGTTTATGGTTTGGTTACTGTTTTAATGAATTTAATTTTAGTTGTTGAATGAACTGGATGGTTGCTTGGTTGGTGCATTGTGACTGTTTCATTTGTTTCCGGGTATGTTTTTGTTTGATTTATGTCAGGGTTCTTTTTTTTTTCTTAAATTTTTTTACTGATGCAGTTTGTGGTTTGGACCGAAGGTATACTTGCAAAAGGAAAATTTAGTTTGTGTAACTCATGATTTTTGTGAGAAAAGAGATTTGGTTAGCGTCTTAAATTGGTACATTCAACGCTCATGAAAAAGTAAAGATACTAGCTGTGTTTTTTGGTAGGAAAAACTCTGGAAACATTCTGAAGGAATGTCTTTTCAGCTCTTTCTTTGCTTCCATAGTTAGTTTTCTAAAATAAATAATTGTTGAGTAATATGCACTTGTGCGAGTAGCTTGAAGGAATAAATGGTATATTTGTGGCTTTCTTTTAAAAAAAGAAATCGCTAATTAGCTTTGATTTATATCTCTCTTAGATATTGTTGCAATGCACCGCGTGGGTAGTGCAGGGAATACAACTAATTCTGTTCGCCCACGTAAAGAGAAGAGGCTAGCATATGTGTTGAGTGATGCTGATGACACAAAGGTGAAGTGATCTTGTAGTTCTGTTTTTAATATTGAGTTTTGCTCAATATTTTGAGTATTTAAAGTGAACGAGTTGCCTTTTCTGATTTTGTTACGTGATTGCTTTATATGGAGTTATCATTGTCCGCTTTGACCTTGTATAAGTGCTTACCACCTAACTTGCTCGCTTTATGATATTCTAGTGAAATCAACTTCATGTAGTTGTTATTATCTACCATGCACAGTACTTGATGCTTTTTCTTAATACTTCTAAATGTTACGATGATCATTCAAGTCTTTGCATGACAGTCTTATACAGTGTTGACATTACCAACATGCTGTTTTTTCATGTTGAATTTTGGGTAAAAGATCATATTCTCTGCTCATGTACCCATGTCCATATTTTTGTACTATATATTTGCTCTGACTACTTATCAATCATAATATATTATATTGTTCTTGCATTTTTATTTCTAATTTGTCTAGTTGGGATTGGAAACTATTTTCCCCCCTTCTAGGCTGTTGTCTGTAATAGGTTGGTTTTATACTTGATTTTGATGTTTTAATGGACCGGAGTAAACTATATGAGTACAATGTATATGCTTTCCATGAGTAAGTTGCATGTTATTTCATCTTTTCTAAAATTGAGATCCAGCCTTGAGTAATAATCATAAATGTTCAAAGTATCTGTAAGGGCATACAGTGCTAATATTTTCCAATAAAAGAAAAAAAGAAGATCATATTCTGTTTACAGCTACTATATCTTCAATTGAGTTATCAAATTTTGTTGTGCTCATCACTTTAATTGGAGTCATGGATCCTAAAACTACCTCTTTTGGGGATGTCTCTTTTGCAGCATTGTGCTGGCATAAACTGCTTGAAAGTGTTGAAGTCCACTGTATCTAATGGATGTGATTACCTCTTCACTGGGAGTCGTGATGGCACGCTGAAGAGATGGACTCTTTCTGAAGATTCCGCTACCTGCTCTGCCACATATGAGTCACATGTTGATTGGGTACTCAATTAATCATTTGGCAGTTTGTTCATTATTGTATCCTTACCTATTAAGGATCTGGTTGGTGCTGTTTTTTTGCCTTCAGTTATTGGTTAATAGTTTTAGCTGATGTTTCTTGTCTTTTCTGAGGTTTGAATTTAGGGGGAGCAAGTTCGATTTGATAATCTTCACCCTGAATGAATCTTCTAATCAAATATCAAATGTGAATGGGCAAGACTCCCTCACACTCCAATTGTGCCAAAATGCAAACTTGATTTTTCATTGAATAAGCATTTAATATGGTGATTTAGAGTGTCCTCATCATTTTAACTGTTCATTTTTCTTTGTGGAGTGGAACTATATATTACGCTGCTATTTTCTCGCGCTACAAATTTTTTTATGTGAATACCTGAGTTAAAATGGGATATACTTGGGACATCCCTGATTATACAGGTAAACGATGTTGTCCTTGCTGGTGATAGCACCCTTGTCTCTTGCTCTTCAGACACCACCCTCAAGGTTTGTCCGGTTTCTTAATATTTGTTGGTTTTGTATTGAATGAGTTATTGACTGTACACTTGTTGACTGAGCTTCTTATTGGTTAATTGCTTCTTCTTCTTTTCTCTTGGTTGATATACCAGACATGGAACTGCTTATCCGATGGAACTTGTACCAAGACACTTCGTCAACATTCTGATTATGTTACTTGTCTGGCGGCAGCAGAAAAAAATGTAATTTCTGTGTTAATTTTTTTCTGAATCTTATTAAGGCATGGATGAAAGGTTCCAGTTGCTGCATCTTGCAATCTTAAGATATATAGTCAATTTAGTAGAATCATGCTTGAATCTGTGGTTCTATGATCTTAATATCAGTGGAGTCATTTTCTGATCCTGTTTTAGTGTCCTGCATTTTAGAGCAATATTGTTGCCTCTGGTGGCCTTGGTGGGGAAGTTTTCATATGGGACATGGAAGCTGCACTTACTCCAGTGTCAAAGTCTGGTGAAGTAATGGAAGAAGATTGTTTAAATGGTTCTACCAATTCATTGCCCATGACTTTACGAACCATTAGTTCAAGCAATAGCATTTCTGTGCACACGACTCAGGGATATGTACCAGTTGGTGCCAAAGGCCATAAGGAGTCAGTCTATGCATTGGCAATGAATGATAGTGGAACCCGTCTTGTCTCTGGTGGGACTGAGAAGGTACATTAGTATATTCAGATATGATAGTCATTTCTTGTTTTTTTATTCCGATAATTCAATTACTTTTGTGGGGAAGGGGAATTTGAACTTGGAGCCTTCCTGTGTCAGGAGAGGTGTACTATTAGGCTTACGATTCTGCAGTAGATATCTCAGTCATTTGTGTATGCTCACCTCTTTAAGCTGGCATGCAGCAGACACATGAGATGATGAAAAGAACATATATGCTTGTTCCATGGCACAAATGCTTTGATAATTTAATAGCTTGCAAAGATACTGGCTTCTTGTTAGCAAGAGATGATTTATCTTTTGTCCTAATTCCTCAAGGTTGTCCGTGTTTGGGACCCCCGAACTGGTTCGAAGGCTATGAAGCTAAGAGGGCATACTGATAACATTAGAGCTCTGCTTCTGGATTCTACTGGCAGGTTGGTTGAGTGGGATCTGCAGCTATCAAGTTTGTTTGCATAGTTTAATTTGTTAAGAATTCAATTTTGGATCCTTTTTAACTGGTGTCAAAAAAAAAAAAAAAAAGAAAAAAAAAAGAAAAGAAAAAAGAAGAAGAAGAAGAATCTGATAAAGATGGGTAGTGCTTGCATGCATTCATGCTGTATCTTTCCACACCAACTGCTCGTTTATGTAGCAAATTTAATTGGATATATCTTCCATTCTATTTTTGTTTCATTACTGTTTCCTGATAGCATATTTTCTATTATACTTTTGTAGGTATTGCTTATCAGGTTCTTCTGATTCAATGATCAGGTGGATGTCTTGCTCCTTTTTTCTCTCACTCTGATCCTTCTATCCAATACCCATCATATCATTAATAAAAATGTTCAAGACCTTGTGTTGAATAGTTCATGGATTGTCTGTAGGCTGTGGGACCTTGGCATGCAGCGATGCGTGCATTCATATGCTGTGCATACGGATTCTGTTTGGGCACTCGCAAGCACTCCAACATTCAGCCATGTATACAGTGGTGGAAGGGACCTTTCTGTGAGTAGTTTTGCCTGTAAAATCTATATAATTAATTTCCAAAGTTTTTAGTGTTATTTTTGGTGCCCAGATTTTTGATACCCAATTCTGTTTATACCATCAGTTGTACTTGACAGACTTGGCAACACGAGAGAGTCTTTTGCTTTGCACAAAAGAGCACCCCATTTCGCAGCTGGCATTACATGATGACAGTATATGGGTTGCGACCACAGATTCCTCGGTTGATAGATGGCCTGCTGATGCACACAACCCTCAAAAGGTCTTTCAAAGAGGTGGTTCATTCTTGGCTGGTAATCTTTCCTTTCCAAGGGCAAGGGTTTCTTTAGAAGGATCGATTCCAGTAAGTAATGCTCATAGCCTTTTACTAGCAACTGATGCTATTGCATGTAATAAGTTGTTTGTCACCAAGTCATCCCATTTATTGTCCTACATCTAATTTAATTTTTTTGTTAATTTTTGAGTCATTTTTCCAAATTTTTGAACCGGAGAGAATTAAGATCCAGTGACTACGAAAAAGTTTCTTATAACCTGAATTATGTCGTCTTCTGTTGCAGATTTTCCCTCAGGCTTGATGTAATTGCTGTTTTTTTTTTTTTTTTTCCATTTTTATGAATGGTTTGTGCTGAGATTCTAAAAATTATTTAATATGGTGACTCTCATGCGGTACCTTTTCTTTGTATTCTTTAATGCACTACACTTTTCTATAGGTGCCAGTCTATAAAGAACCAACCTTAACGATTCCTGGAACTTCAGCATTGGTGCAGCATGAAATTTTAAATAATAGAAGGCATGTCTTGACCAAGGTATGCACGGTACTTTTGGCCAAATTTATTAAATTATACAGGGAACCTCCAAAATGTTCTCTTTTCTTTATTATTGTTATTAATTTGTTGGGGCGGGTGGTGGTTTAGCCAATGGAGTTCTATGTAACTTACTTGTCATTCCTGTTTGGAAGGACACTGCTGGTTCGGTGAAGCTGTGGGAGATCACAAGGGGAATTGTAATTGAGGACTATGGGAAGGTCACGCCTCTATTTCTCTTTCCTTTTGTGTGAATTGTTGATTACATCCTTGAATAGTGAATATTTGCTCTCTGGAAGGGCCCTATCATATGATGTACTAATTATGTCGTCTATATGCATGTATAAAATTGGGTTTCAAGTTTGGCATAATACAGGCATTATCCATATATTCTTTTTTACATTTTCCAGGTGTCCTTTGAGGAAAGAAAGGAACAATTATTTGAAATGGTATGATTATAAGGTCCTTTTCTGCTGTATATTGGTGCTGCATGGAAATTTTGTTGGGTCTTACTGCTGATCCTTTTACATTTCAGGTCAGCATTCCTACATGGTTCACTGTGGATACTAGGCTTGGAAGCTTGTCTGTTCATTTGGACACACCCCAATGCTTTTCTGCTGAGATGTATTCAGCAGATCTTAACATAGTTGGGAAAGCTGAGGATGACAAGGTAAAACAGTAAAACTTTGGTACATGTATGGGTTGGGAAAATGTTTTAAAATGAAACCTGTTGATTCTCAATTTTTCACAAGTTTTAATAAGTTGGAATTTTTGCATCACTTGAGAACGAGTTGAACATGTATGTTATCCTAGTGAACTAGTTTATTCTCTTAAAAGAATCAAATGCTTTAAATGTTGAAGCTGTTCAGTGAGCGCCCCTTGATTATAAATTGAAACGACTGATTTGTTATTGTGTCAAAACTCACATTATTATGTGCTATGCCCTTAAGATGTGTAAAAATGAAATCGTAGTGGTGTGGTTCTACTTTAGCAAATAATCCTCTTTATATGTAATTAATGGTGATTAAACTGCAGCATAACAATTTGTTCATGGTAGAAGCAGATTTCTATTCCTGTCAACAGTTTGTTTTCAACATTGAGAAAGAAGAATTTTTCTAAATCACTTGAATTATACTCATAATGGCTTATTCATGATCTGCAGGTTAATTTAGCTCATGAAACCCTTAAAGGTTTGTTGGCTCATTGGTTGGCCAAGCGAAGGCAAAGACTTGGATCCCAAGCTTCAGCTAATGGTGATGTTTTATCTGGAAAGGATATTGCTCCTAGAAGTCTTGCCCATTCTAGAGTTGAAGTAGATAGTGGTGCTGAAAATGACTCCATGGTTTACCCTCCATTCAAATTTTCAACAGTTTACCCTCCTTCAGTGGTTACCGAGGGCTATCAAGGAGGTCCATGGAGAAAGAAAATTACTGATTTAGATGGAAGTGAAGATGAGAAGGACTTCCCTTGGTGGTGTTTGGATTGTGTGTTGAACAATCGCCTACCTCCAAGAGAAAACAACAAGTAATTTTTTTTTCTTGTTTTCACTGATTTCTAATTGTAATTGCAAGTCACGGGGAAGCATTCTTATATGGGAACAGGGCATCTGTTTCCAGCTGTTATTCTTATTCTTTAATTTATTATGATCAACTTTTGAGATTTTGTTCTTGAATATTTATTTTTCCTACTGGGCTGTGAACTAATCAATATGCTGTCGTGCTTAAGTGTTACTCATTTTAAGTGTATATCTATTTCAGCAGATAATAGTGAAAATGGTTAAATTTTCTGCAGGTGCAGCTTTTATTTGCATTCATGTGAAGGCTCAGCTTTTCAGATTCTCACACAAGGCAAATTAAGTGCTCCTCGCATCCTGAGAATACATAAAGTAAGTTGGATTCAGCAAGGAAGAAAAGTTTTGCATGCTTGTATTATCTAGAAATATATCACAATACTCATGTGATGCTGGGCTGGAATTATTTATTCATTGCTAAAAGAAGATTTCTGACATTATATTCTTGTGAACGTTTCTTTGTTAATGTTCTGGACTTCCACATTCCTGCTCAACTCCCGCTTTCTAAAATACTAATTGATGGCTAGAATTAAGTTTGATGTGATGATGCATTTGGTCACAACTCTGGATTTCAGCTACAACATCTGCAGAAGAATTAAACATGTACAATGCATCAGGAAATGGTAGTCAATTGCCTTTTGTTGATGTTGTCTAGCAGACTAGCATGCGATTAATGTCATCCTGCATTATGTGTTTTTTTCTGATCTTACTCTCCATATATCATGGATATGCTAAGCTTCTGTTAAATTTCATGCTTGTGAAGGTCAAAGTGTAGCTCTTTCATTCCTCAGTGTAAATGCATTGATATTGCACCATTGATCTGGTCAAATTGTAGCTTTAGTTGCTGTCAAAAAGAAATACGATGTGAAATGAATACTGAGTTAGAAGCTGTTTTGCATGTATTTTCTGTGATATGCTGAAGAATCCGTTTTCACTAACTGGGTTTTACTAACATGTTTGTGCAGGTTGTCAATTATGTTGTGGAAAAGATGGTCCTTGACAAACCACATGATAATGTGAATACTGATGGAACATTTGCTCCTGGACTTGGAGGACACGTGCAGCATTCAGTGGTTGGAGATGGTTCTTTCCGATCTGGAGCGAAGCCTTGGCAAAAGCTTAAGCCTTCCATAGAGATATTGTGCAACAATCAGGTCCTTTTAATTTTCATTTTTAGAGGAAATCCACTCAAAAGCACAAAATTTGCATAATAAGGCTCTTCAGGTGAACAAATATAATCACCAAATGCGGCTCACACTTTGATTTTGGATTCATCGGCTTTTTAAATGTTACATCAATCTTTGGCCGGACATTTCTGCATAATATATTCATGAGCAGAGAATGTCCAAGAGCACATCATCCTTATACAAGGAGTTGTAAAGGTTCAAACAAGAATCACATATAGTATGGGAAGAAAAGTGGGCAATGTATAAGAACAACCATTTGCTGTTCTTAGTTCTCTTTTACGTGCTCTTTCATATATTACTCTATTTTGTTTGTTTATTTTCTCATGTAAAGCCTGTCTTTTCTAGGTCTTATCCCCGGACATGAGCTTAGCTACAGTGCGAGCTTACATATGGAAGAAACCTGAGGATCTGATCCTCAGTTACAGATTAGCTCAGGGAAGGTGACTCCATGCAGTTTTGTAGAGCAGGTGAGTGTTGACTTGTTCTCTTAGTCTAGGTTTATCCTCTCCCAAACTCTTACCTTTCCCCCTTGAATTGAAATTGACGTGATGCATCTTTCAATATTTTTGAATTTCTCCCTGAATTTTATACCTTGAAAAAAGGAAAGGAAGTTAAATTATTTTGACAGTAGGATGTATAAAAAACTGCAGGAAATAATAAATATTATATGTTTCTCCAGAATTTATATTTGATTGCATTCAGAAAGGCTACTTTTGAACGTGCCGAGTCAGCAATATATGCATTTGGTGTATATATGGTAAAAAACAAAAGATCATTTTTCAGGCTATTATTATTTATTGGGTCACAGGTTGGCTTGGCTTGTGGTGATCGAAATCATGTGCCTGTGTAAGATATTGGGGAATACATTGATTCTTCTTGGGGTACTTCACATGTAAAGACTTTATCCAATGGGATCCTTGTAAATTTGGGAAATCAATCAATTGCTGAATCGATGGCCTTTCTCCAAACTTGCTGAGAAGATCCTGCTTCACATTTTCCTTTGTTGGACACATGGTATATAAATTTTGAACTTTGTCTAGCAGTCATGCGAGCTTTTATGGTCGGACATTGTCAAGTTGTAGGGCAAGTCTGCGTGTGGAAATAGAGAGATTTGTGACGGGTGGAGAATTAACCAGAAGTTTCCTAGGAACTGTCCCAGGTGGTGCCATGTTAGAGTTATGACGTTGAAAGCATTGTAGATTTGTATTGTTGGGTACAGTTGCTAGCCATAGAAACACTGTTTTGAAAATGGTGTTTTTCTTCTCCTTTTTGGAAATAATACAATTCCCATCTGTTTCCAACTAGTCATTCTATTTATGTGCCTATAATTTTTGCCCTGTATCTGCATTTTTTTTTTTTAAAATTTATTTGGTGCTGGTAAACAATATCCTGTATTGGGGAAACTAGCAGAGAGATAGATTGTCTCAGAATAAGTATGCTACAATTCACATGTCATGCTTCGTGCTGTCATATGTAGTTGTAATTATTTTTTTTTGCCAGCAGATTATCCTTATTTTTATTTAAAGTCATTTCCAATTGTATTTTATTTTACAATGATTTGAGATTGCAATTGCATGTATGTAATTGTAAAACTGTTCCTGAATTCACACTCCCAGACCTACACAAACAGTTCCTGTAATCTTGTGAAGCCGAATGATATTCTTTTGTTTACTTTTATTGTTCCAAATGTGCTGATTTCTGTTTCAATTTTATTTTCTTTCAACAAACGCATGCAATGTTTGGGAATGATGTTGGCGGTGTTTTTGAAATTATTTATTATTATTATTATTATATTTTTGATTGTGTAGAAGCGAAAATGATTTGGATTATGATTTCCTTTTCTTTTTCTAAATGAAAGCTAAAAACACTGAAGAGTCAAAGCTGTTTCCTTCCTCTTGGACGTGAGGCAGGGACTAATGCGAAAGGTTATCCTGAAACCCTCCCACGGTGAACTAAATTGAAATATGCCTCTCACTTTCATATAGTTATCAACTTCTTTTATGACAAGAAAAAAAAAACTTGAATAGTGGACCGGACAACTATTGGTTCGTATGCTTCTATATATATTTATATAGAGTTAGTCTATAAAATTTATAAAAGAAGAGTATATCATATGAAGAATATATAATCAATTGTTTTTTGTTTTCTTAGGACAATGGTTATACGCCAAGTGTTTGGTTTATCACCGATGTTTTTAGCAAGAAGTCCAATAAAATCTAAGGTCCCGTTTGTTTTCCGGAATTCACTTTCTGGGAAATCACTTTCTAAACTTTTTTTATATATAATAATTCCATCTCTTAATTTAATTTATATTAATTGGTTCTTATTTATAATTTTTGCTTTTATTATTTTAATTTATTCTCCTTTAATTTTTTTTAATTTTTAGATTTGATCTCTATTATTTTGATCATTATTTATTTTATTTGAGATAATTTATGAAATTATATTTTTTTTCAATTTCATTCTCATTCAACTTTTTAATTTGTAAGATTTGTTCCTCATTATTTTAATAAACTTGAAAGAAAAATTAATTTATTAACAAATTATTTTCCAGATCATTTTCCAAAAAGAAATTATTTTCCAGCAAACAAACGGGGCCAAAGTATAGTTATCAGTATAAGAAAAGAAACGTTTGCCACTTGTGTATTTTAGGAATAAGAATGCATTGAATCCATCGCACTTTCCCACCCTATTTTAACTTTAAAAGAAAGGTACTTGATCCTGCAAGATATTCCTGAATAAATTAAAATAATATAATTTTAATTATTTACTCTTACAAAAATCTTTGGTGTCCCCCCCGACATGTAAGAATGTCATTGTGGATCAGATTCTATAACTATACTTAAAGATTCATCCTAATTTTTACATCAGTTGTCGTTGCAAACAAGACCCCACTACCTCCAAGTATTTAAAGCTAATGAAACTGACAAATGGCAGTTCTGCAATGAACAAAGTCATAGCCCCACTTCACCAAAACCATCAAAAGCCATAACCAGTTGGGCCAACTATGACCAGAGAATATGTGGACAAAGAGCAGCATGTAAATTATCCAATTTATCTCCTAATCAATTTCTGTTATTTTTAATAATGACAAATTATTATTATTGATATTTTTTCCTTTTGATATAAGAACTGCAGAAGCACGTGTAGATATTCTAGAATCCATGCAAACGACCTTTTGTTTTCTGGGCTTGCTTCAAGTTTTCATCTCGCTCCATTTTCTGTTTCTTTGTTGCTGTTTTATTGGGTGGAAATCTTAGGGGATGTTTTTATTTTGTTTTAAAATTATTTTTGATTTTTTAAATTTTTATTTCATTTTTTAAAATAATTTTAATGTGATAATTAAATATATTTTTTTAAAAAATCATTTTTAAAAACAACTCCTCCACGGATATAAAGCAGAGGGTGGCAGTATCTCTCTGGAATTTGGAGTGTTTTTGGGTGTTTCCTTAAAGCTTGGTTTATTTGATTAATAGCTATTTTCATGCACAGGGTTCCTTTAGTTTCTTACTGTGTTTTCGAAAGAATTCTCAAGTTGGTCAATTAGTGAATCTTGAAAAAGGTCTAAAAGTTCTGGTAAAAGGGTTGTCATTGTACCAGTTGTGATTGCTTCAGGAGCACTCTAGAGTATGCGTTTCACCACTGTGGCTCTTCTCAAGGGCTAGTAGAGTGTGAAAAGTGTCTCAAGTTTGTAAATGGCTGCTTAGTACTTGAGGAAAGTCCCAAGTTGCTCAACTGGTGAAGCTTGAAACGAATTCTGAATTATCCGTCAGTGCGCTAGGTTAACATTCCAAGAGAGTGCTGTTAATTTGCGTCTCCTTCTGGGATCAAGCACTTAGAAATGGGCCCTGGGATTTTCTAATAGGTTCTTGAAAATAGAATCAGCTTTATTTTGTTCTCTGGGAAGCTGTGAAAGGTCTGAATGTGCCGTTGCTTATACAAGCCATGGCATCAGTTGTTACTTCCCGGGCATGGTCTTATTTTTTGACAAATTCAGAGCTTAAGCCTAGGTCTCGAGTAATAGTTCAAAGCGTAAGCGGTGGAGACTCAAAACGATTGCCATCTGATTCTGTTCAAATGAATGGAGCTTCTTTGACTGGAGAAGAAGAGAAGAATGGGGTGTTGATTGATCGAGGCATCAGGGAGAAAGAGAAGACTGGGGGTCGGGTTTATGCATGGAATGCGAGCTTAAAGTGTGGAGTTGAAAAACAGTGCGTTAGAGATGTTATTTCAAGTGACCTAGATGTCTTGTGGGATGATGGTTATGGGAACAAGACTGTGAAGGATTATTTTGAAGAAGCCAAGGACATGATTAAGCCTGACGGGGGGCCTCCCCGCTGGTTTTGCCCTGTTGACTGCGGACAACCGTTAAAAGATTCTCCAGTTCTTCTGTTTTGCCCTGGTAATTGTGATAAACTCTTAAGTTGAAATTTAACTTCGATACAAGGTCTCCAAAGCATTATAGATGGATTGGATTTCAATTTTATAAGTATCTGGTTCCCTACGAGCTGTTTTGCTCATCAATATTTTACTTCATATTTTTGGAATTCCACATTAACTGCGTGAGTTTTTGGATTTTTAATATAAACAATGCTATTTGTGCATGCAGGGCTTGATGGTGTTGGCTCTGCACTGATTCTGCATCATAAAGCTCTTGGGAAGTAAGTTCTGTTATTCCTACCTTATGACGATCATGATGACTTTTATTGTTGTTTCTGTTTCAAATCCCACTGTGTGAGAACCTCACATTGGTGTTCACCATGCTGGAAAGTTTTGGTTCTGCTCTGAGATGATAGTTCTCAAAACATACTTTTATCTGTAGTGAAATATTTTCCCTCTGAAAATTCTCATCAACAGAGTGTACCTTCTGATCTCTTGCCCTCTTGTCTGAAACTGCTTGAACTGTTTAAAATTTATTGCATTAAGATTTATGAAAATCATGCGTGTATGCTTTTATGCACACATGTAAGTTGGACATGTATCGGAAAATGAGCTACCTGTCTCAAGTCAAGAGCATTCTTCATGTTTTGCTCCTTTCTTGTTATTTGTGGGTTATGTTTTTCCTTGTGTGATTTCTGGTCATCTTGTCATTGAGAACCTGGTAAGGTAGCGGCAAAAGTGGTCAAGTATTTTGTCCTTTTAATTGTTTTAGTCAATGGTCAAACTGATCATTGACGTTCATCTAAATAAGTTGTTTATACCTTGGAGTTTGGTCAAACTGCAGGGTGTTTGAAGTTCGATGCCTTCACATTCCAGTGTGTGATCGGACACCATTTGAAGGTATCAGCCTATCAGAGCCTCTAAATTTTTCAGATTATTTGGTTGAGTTTTGACAGTTAAATTAAGACCTTGGCCAATTTGGCTGGCCTTTTCTTCTTTCAGATGTTTTGATAGTTCAACAATGAAGTCATTACCATTTTATTCGTTTCTTTTATAGCTTGCATGTCAAAAATCATAACGTGTGAATAGATTTCCTGGAAATTTCATTTGTGATTGTTTGATCTTCTAATTCTTGGGAAATTGCACTTTTGCTTGCATGTGCTGTCCTTACCATCGCACCTTTCATGTTATGTTTTGGTTTCTGGTTATACTTTTCTACTGATGAAACATCATTATTTGTCCGTGCTTTTAATGAGATTCATTTGCATGAAGGGCTGGTGACAATCGTTGAAGAGACAGTGAGACTTGAGCATGCCTCGTTTCCAAATAAGCCAATTTATCTACTGGGGGATTCCTTTGGGGGATGTCTTGTTCTTGCTGTTGCTGCTCGAAATCCTGAAATCGACCTTGTAGTGATATTGGCCAATCCAGGTCAGTTTCTAGATATGCAGTAATTTCTTCACTCATTTTCTCGAACATTTTGGTTGATATTCCTAGCTGTACTCTGACAGATTAGCCTTTTATTTTAGCTACATCATTTGAAAGGTCACAGCTTCAACCCCTGTTGCCTCTTTCAGAGGCCTGGCCTGGTGGATTATACAATGCAGTTCCCTATCTTCTTAGCTTTATCATCGGTATATGTGAACTGTTGCTCTTTTATGTCATTTATTATTTTGTTACTGGATTAGATTTAGCTGTTTCAACTTAAATGTATCTCAGAGCCTGTCACTGTATTAAACAATATGCTACCAGGATTTAAAAAAAAATAATTATCACGAGTTTGCTTCAGTTCTTTGACTTTGAAAAAGTTGCATGGATCTCTCTCATGTTTCTTCAGAAAACATGACCACTCTGTTTTCAAATGCCTCACTATGATTTTTTCTCTCCAGGAAGTTGAAACTTTCTTGAATAACATTTTGATACCTTGTTAAGATGTCATTGTCATCATTGGTGAAATTTGTTTCATGATTTCAAATTGCTTCACTGATGTTATTTTCTCTTTCTTTACAATAGGTGATCCAGTGAAGATGGCAAGGGTCAATATTGAACATAGACTACCTTGCAGATTACAAATTGAACAATTATTTCAGAATCTAATTGCTTTGCTACCTTGTGTTTCTGTAAGAAGTGAAGATAGCACTGCCTGGCCTTTGTACATTTTATTTTATTGAATTTAAGAAGCCAATATATATAATATTTTATTTTGATATAATATATATATGTAATATTATGACCATGCAAATTTTTGTATATATATATGCGATAAGAATTTATATCTGTTATAATTGTTATCTGAAGATCTTTAGCACACATTAAAGGATGTAATATTGTCTTAAAAATGTTCTAATAGGAAAAAAATAGGATAGGTTGTGCATAGTCATCTGCTGCATGCCCGTGTCTAATCCACTGGATCATGGTAAATCCCCTATTATCTATTTGCCAATTGCTCTTCTGCTTTGAATTTGATTAAGACTATTGCTAGCACAATATGCTCCAATACAGTGTCTAGCAATGACAAACTAGATCTTCTCAACGTAACTGCCTTCTCACATCCGCCAATGGTGCCATGTAGTTATATTAGATCAATTGTTCATGTGCATTCAGCTTGTTGTCTTGCCATTCTTTTTTCCTTATTTATTTTTACGAGGCTGTTAACTGATGTAAACATGTTCACTTTCAGGATTTGACTGATATAGTTCCAAAAGACACTCTTATTTGGAAGTTGAAACTGCTCAAATCAGCAGCTTCTTATACTAATTCCCGGATTCATGCTGTGAAAGCAGAAGTGTTAGTCCTGTCAAGGTCTTTCTTCTCCCTGGTCTTAGTTCCTGTCCCTTTGCACGTCCCAGACACTATTCTATTGCTTCTCCTTTGCATATGTATCTATGTTTTTCAAAAAGTCTTTAGAATTTTTTTTCTAGTTTTTTCTGTGTTATGATTTTATCACTGATCATGCTATATCTCTTGCTATTCTTTTTTACATTTTTTTACTATAGAAGTGACAGTAGTGGATGGAAAATTTAACAAACTGACTAATGAAAGCACAGAATATTAGGACTGATATTTCTGCAATGTTTAGAAATTTAATGAAGTATAAAGTGAGTTTAGCATGCTGGACTAATAATTCCGCACCAGCATTTTCTAGCATTTTTCTCTTTCTCATTGTCTTGTGGTTGATGGCCAGTTGTTTTGAGTTGCATAATCATTTACACAAGGCACCTTCTTACATACCTTGAAATAAGCTTTCCTTCTGATGGCTTGATAATCACTGAAGGTCCTTTGCTTCATGCTTACATACTTTATGCTGCTACCATGAAGAGGATAGCTTTTTATAATAACAGAAATGCACATTTCAGGCTTATCAGCATGAATTGGAATATTTTTTTTAATCTATGTTGTGTCATTGTTTTTGCACAAATGTGCTCTGTGACCTGCAATGAAAGGTCCAACTAGCAAGTTAGGTTCACATATGTATTTATTGTAGAAAACTGTGTTTCTTTAAACCAGATTTGTTCTCATGCTTGATTTTCTTTGAGATGCAGCATGCTAGTCAGGTCAAGGCATTTTAAAGTTGATCTTGTACATGTCTTTCAGTGGTAATGATTACATGCTTCCAAGTGGAGATGAAGCTCAGCGACTGAAAAGTTCGTTGAAGAATTGCACAGTTCGTTATTTCAAGGACAACGGGCATACTATTTTGCTGGTATGGGACAATAAGTGGTAGTGTAAATGTTTTTGTCTCAGTTAAGTGGGTGTATGGTTGAGTGGGTATCTTAAATGCCATGGTGATGCTCATTAACTGTTCGAGATCTTTCAAGATTCAACATGTCAAAATTTTAAATCAGTTAAGTCTGAACTGACATCTTAATGCTAGTTACTGAGAAACATACATCCTTCTGTGTCAAGTATCCATCATACAGACCAGGTCCAGTCTCTCTCTTGGCAGGATCACTGTCAATGAAAGCCGGTTCCCCTGTGCTCGAAATTCCTTAACTTTGTATTTTCTGAAAAGATTTCAATCTTGACAAACTGCACAGGAGGGTATCCATCCACCAGAATGTAACAATACCTTTTTGAATCAGTTTGAGTGTATTCTACAGCGAATTTTTGAATTTGTTTAGAATGCAGTTGCTTTTATCTCTTTCCTGCATATGTATTTTCAGTTTTTGATTAATCCTTGCTTCCAATATTGGAAGTCATTAAAACAGCCAGAGCTAAAAGATTGATGCTTCAAATTCCGATCACTTCCCTTACAAAACAGAGAGATTGGACTATCTCCTAGATATGAGAATGCTGGTGATTATCCTCTGACAACCTTTTTATGAATAAATAAATAAATAAATCAAAAGGCACTAATTTAACTCTGTTCCACTGCATTTGCATTATACTGTTAGAGTTACAACTTTTTTTGACACTTATTGACATGTCTTTCCCTCCATTAGCACTTGCCATGGCATCGTTTATTCTGTGTTGACATGGCATGGTGGTTGTATGTAATGTTTGAATGAAATGCTGCTGTGATATTATTATCAGGGAAATTGGGCATATCTAAGTGCATACCTTATTTTCAAGGTTGTCTCCATCAATTTATCGTGACTCTCCCTTTTTCCCCATATGATAACAACTTTGCCGATGCAGAATGAATAGTAATGGTTTTCTCATATTGCGTGAAATTTTATTATTTAGCGTGTACATTGAACAATGTTATACTTTAATGCTACTCACTTTGTCTTGCTAATGCCTTGTATATTAGGTCATTGGTATTTTTCTGTGCTGATATTTTCAGCATAGGGCTTTCACTCTTTAATTTCTATGCATAATTGGAAGAAAAATTTATAATTAGTTTTCTCCTGTTTTTTCCCTTCTTTGTGATGGTACAGGAAGATGGTGTTAATTTGCTTACTGTTATTAAAGGTACTGGCAAATATCGTCATTCAAAGACAATGGATTTTGTGACAGACTTTGTGCCACCAAGCATGTCAGAATTCAAATATATATATGATGAACTAGTTGGGTAATTCCTTGGAACAATTTGATACATAGTTTCTTAATTGTTACTTATCAATGGGTAACTTGATCTACCATACTTATCTAAAGTATATGCCTAAATTTAAAATGAGAACATGGAGACTTGATCCTGGTCAAGCTAGAGCCTCTTTCCCTTTATATCTGACCCACCAGTTATTCACAATGTGCATAAAGCATATTCCTCGTAAGAACTTTCTATTTCTTTATCCTTTCTCATTTTGTTTTCTAAATCTTTGCTCTAGCAACTTCCTCTTCCACAAAAACTGATTGCTTTGACAAAGTCGATTGGGATCTCAAGTTGGTCTTTGGCTGATTTCTCACATCTTACAAGCATGTTATGTTTTGTAACTCAGGTAGTGTCTAAAAGATATGGATAGAATTGTTCTCCCTCCCATTCCTTCTCCCTCTATTCTCATGAACTCTTCCTGTTCAAAGTTCTAATTTAATGTTAAGACATAATAGCTGAAAATTGATGTTGAATAAATTCATTTAATTGTTACAGCTAAAATTAAGGACTCAAAAGGCAAAACCTCAAAGTTATTAGAAATCATATTTATGTTTAAAGTCAATTGATCATGATATGGTACAAGAATTGGGGTGACTCCTTTGGGGTATACCCCAGCTTGATGCTCCCAACCTAGGCTTTGGCTACATGCCAGCCTAAACAGCTACTCTAATTGGCATCCCAGCACATGTATTTGTCTAAGGCTCAAAATTATATCACAATTGCTTTAATTTCAGGTTTTTAAACTTTGCTACTGGTTCTGCCATGTTCTCAACTTTGGATGACGGGAAGATAGTGAAAGGTCTTCATGGGGTCCCAAATGAAGGTCCTGTCTTATTCGTTGGCAACCACATGTTGATGGGACTTGAAACTTGTTCCCTTGTCCTAGAGTTCTTGAGAGAGAGAAATATCATGGTTCGTGGTGTAGCGCATCCAGTTGTACTTGGAGAAAGGGAGCAAGTTTCAACTCCTGAATTTTCTTTTACTGATTGGTTGAAAGTAATGGGTGCAGTACCTGTCACAGCCAGCAATCTTTTCAAATTGCTGTCAATAAAATCTCACGTGCTTCTTTATCCTGGGGGTGCTCGGGAATCCCTTCATCACAGGGTAAGCTTGTGTTAATTGCAACAAATTTATTACAAATTTTGCGAGCTGAAAATCATATCATTTTCAAGTGCTGTTTTCCTTATCATTAAAGTACCTGCTTTATTTCTTTGTCGCAAATGAGATGCTAGGAGGAGATATAGTGTAAAAATTTTGGAAATTTTTTTTTTCAGTGTTATTCTGCTGCCATAGGTGGTTGACTAATGTTGAGCACTCCGTACATGTAGAGTGGCTTGTATTTCTTGCCATAATCTTAATGGCTGACACCTCACCACTATTATTGTCAACCTGCAGGACTGAATAGACCACCTTGTTTTTGCCACCAGAAAAAAACACCATATTCTTCTCCCAACTGAAACTTTATCATAACAGTAATTTCATCTTCATGTTGTCTCTATTACCATCGCACACTATGCCTTTTCTAACCTTATTATTATGCCACCGCCACCATTTGTTATATATTAAATGTTGTTTAGGTTTTTGAGCAACTGAAACAGTAAGTAGAATTCAAGTTTCTGTGGTTATTAGTTTATAAACTGTACAAATTGTAAGATTTCAAACTATTGGAACTAGGATTCATAGCTTCCATGTTAGAAATTGTGGAAAATATCATGGTATAGTAACTGATGAGAGCTTAGATCCCTGACCCTGTAATGTGGCTTCTGTTGTAATCTGACTTATAGCATCTCTTGGAGAGATTCTTATCGGACCACTATCAGGCTGCCAACTTTTTTTGGATGCTTTTTGGGTGGAGTTTTTGAGAATGGTTAGTGGCTTGTTCTTTTGCTTTCATACCAGCAGTTGTAGGTGACATGGGGCATTTGCAAGGAAATTTAACATTAGCAAGTTTTGAAATTATAGGAATTCTGTTTCTGAGATTCCCCGGCAGCATCATATTTTTGTATGGATGAAATTGTTTTTGTGGCAGGCAAGAAGGTTAGTTAAAGGATTACAAATTAAATCCTTATAGTAAAAATTTCATTTATGCTGTTGAAGCAGAAACGTTTTATCATGCTCACCAGTCACCAATAGAATATGAATTACACTGACTAGCTGTCCACGCACAAATCTTCCCCCTGTCTATTTTTTTTTTGTGTGCACGCACGTGCATTCACTTTTCTACTGTTATATCCTTCAAATTCAATCGCACTTTCATGTATAAATGCCATTGATGCTGCAATAGTTTACAAACTGTCAGGCCATTGACTACATCTTTACTAATTAATAAAGAAAAGTTTAGGTATGATGAAGGCATTTACCATGAAACAGGAGTTCACTCTGCTGTGAAGTATTTTACTCCAACCTTTTTCTTGAGATTTATGAATGTGTTATTTCTTGCATTTTATTTGTCTAAAGCTTGTTCCTGTTCAATCACAAAGCTTTTGTTATTTACAGGGTGAAGAATATAAGCTATTTTGGCCTGATCAACCTGAATTTGTGAGAATGGCAGCAAGGTTTGGGGCTACAATTGTACCGTTTGGAACAGTAGGAGAAGACGATATAGCAGAGGTAAGACTGCCTTTCTTTTCTGCCACATCTCTTATATTTTTATTGTGGATCCTCATTTTGTTCATACATTCTTTGTTTTTTTCTGTGTTACTTCTACAAGATTTGTTTACCTAAAGGGCTACAGAAAAAATAGAAAAAACTGTCCATGGCCTGAGGTAGCCATGGATTGTATGTGCTTGAAACATATTCATGGATGAACCAGACATTCTCTGGCAGGAATTTGTCAAACAAATTTGTGGATTTGTCTTTTTCTGGGTTTCTTATTATGCACGTTATGTGCTGTAGAAGTCCAGCACTCCGGTTGAGATGTGCATTTCTGTACTTTTCACTTTCTTTTTTGTTTTTCTCCAGAGAGTTATGAACTCTCCCTCTCTTCCTTTTATGAACTGAAGATTGCAATCAAACTTGCATCTTATTAAATGTTTCAAATTCTTTTGCTTTGGATTTTGAAGCTGGTACTTGATTACAACGACCTAATGAAAATCCCAGTGCTTAATGACTACATCAAAAACGCTACCAGGAGCTCTATAAGAATAAGGTAATTACTCTCCCTGCAATGCTATCTACTCATTGTATGGCTGTAGAGATCATGCTAACATAAAATTCGAGAGCTACTTTTCGATACATTTATGTTGAGAAAATTTCATTTCTGCTTACACAGGGATAAGAGTAAAGGGGAGGTTGCCAACCAAGAACTATATATCCCAGGTGTCCTGCCAAAACTACCGGGCCGATTTTATTTTCTGTTCGGAAAGCCTATATCTACCAAGGACCGAAAGGAAGAGATACTCAAGGATAGAGAAAATGCAAACCAGTTATACCTGCACATAAAATCTGAAGTTGAAGGTTGTATTGCTTATCTGCTGAAGAAACGAGAGGAGGATCCTTACAGGAATGTTGCTGACAGAACGTTGTATCGTGCTTTACATTCTCCTTTGCATGAAGTTCCAGCGTTTGACCCTTAAAAAATGGCCAGTCTCGCAGCAGCAGCCTTCCTGGTTTTGAACCGAAATGACAATAAACTTTTTTCTTTTTTTTTCCATTGATTACAAAGAAGACGAGCTCAGCTCATTGCTGCAAGGAACATCATTACACATTGTCTGCATTTCTCCTTCCTGTAGTTCCAGCAGGTAGTGGTAGGCTGGGCCGTATCCTGGAAACGAGAAGGACAAAAAATTTCGTGAACAAAAATAGAAGGCCAAGAATGTGCCACGTTGCCTTTCTTTTCACTTTTCTTCCATCCACTGACTGTAACCTTTTAGCCAAAAACTTGTATTGTTCCATAAATCATTTTTAACTGATAATTAAATTTTCAAGATATAATTTATATTTTAAAAATTCTTTAAATTTGAAATTTATATATAAATCTATATTTAAAAAAAAAATTGAGGTAATTTGTCTAATATTAAAATATTGATATATTTATGTGATTTTTAGCTTACCTGTCATTGGAAAAGACTCTTTTGATGTGATGGTTATGTATATTTTTAAGACTTTCGTTTTGCTTTGACATGAATAGTAGGTGCTTTGACGAGGACAAAATTGATTATTGTAAGATAATATTTTTTGATATGTTTTTAAGATAAAATAAATGATTTTTTAAAATTATTTTGATGTTATAATATTAAAAATATTTAAAAATAAATAAATAAATGCACGTCTGAATCTGAAAACGGATTCTAAACCCCTGATCACTAATCTGATAACAAAAACCAACTAAATATAATATATATATTTTTAATTTTATTATTTGATGTGTTTTTTAATTGAACTTTATCCTTCTTTCCGTAACCCCAGGAACCAGTCACTTGACACCTCAGGATTAAATGGATTTGATGTCAGTAAGTATTGCACGTCAAGACAGGGAGCCATGTTGCATGGTGTGGCCAGACCATGACCAGAGAATGGTTGTTCTGAAAATGTGAGGGTGGTGGTCTGTGCAGAAGTAATCAGAAAGGAATACCACTCAAATATCTGCACGACCAGGTAACTGTAAAAACCTTACCCCTAAAATCCAGTTGGGTTACAGCCTGTCATTTATCGTCTTTCGATTTTTACTGATTGTATCCCCAGCCTTACGGCTGCTACTTGTCTTTCATATGAGACAACGAAACGGAAGACCTTCCACAAGTCATCTTGCTTCTGGGTTCTTCGATTTGTTTCACTTGTGGAATAATGCGTGTGCGTGCTTAAAGGTCTAATTCCAAATACGGGGTCATTGGCTCTCTATTTCTGCCTGGTACTTGAAAAAAGGTCTAATAGTTCATATAAGGGGTGTCCCCTTGTCTTAGCTTGAGTGTTTAGAGAGCACTGTTGAGTTTTTTTTCTGTTTCTGGGGCTCTCTTCAAGTGCTGGTAGGACTTGAAAAGTGACCCCGAGTTTCAAAACTGCTGAATGGTACTTGGTGAAAGCTCCAAGTTGTTCAGTTGGTGTGTTTTGAAAGGAAGTTTATACTTTTGTGCAATAGTTGTGTTTAATTGAAGCTGGTACTTGAAAAGGGTACCAGAAAGTTGCTTGATAACAGCTAATACCTTTAAGCTGATTTTTGGAATTTGTAGAAGTATTTTTCTAACTCTGACTGTCCTCCATCGCTTATTCAAGCCATGCCGTTAGCTGTTAATTCCCTGGTATTGCCTTATTATGTGACGAATTCAGAGGTTAATCTTAGGTCTAGAGTGAGAGTTCAAAGTTTAGGCAGAGACAGGGAGTCAAAAATATTGTCTTCCGATTCAATTCCGGTGAAAGGAACTTCCATTGAAGAGAAAGAAAAGAATGGGGATTTGGTTGATGGTTTCGTGAGGAAGAGAGAGAAGAGTGATGAGGGTCTGGTTGATGGAGGGGATGGAAGGTTGAAATATACTAGAGTTGAGAAAAAGAGGGCGAAAGATGTTATTTCAAACGAATTGGAAGTGTTGTGGGATGATGGATACGGGACCAAGACTGTGAGAGATTGTCTTGAAGGAGCTAAGGAGATTATTAAGCCTGATGGCGGGCCACCGAGGTGGTTTTGCCCTGTCGAGTGTGGGCAGCCTCTAAAAGATTCTCCGATTCTTCTCTTTTGCCCTGGTAATTGTTGATCATTGTGATAAATTCTAGGTTGAAATTTAACTCTGCTAAAAAAGTTTGCAGATGGAGAACACATTAACAGAGGAGTGATTTTCTGGTCTGAAATGAATTATTTCCCTGTCAAGTGTTTGATTTAACATATTGTCTCTTCCTCTATTGGCTTCATCAACTGAGGAGATTATTAGAATGCTGAAATTGTTTTCTTGTATATGCAGGGATGGATGGGGCTGGCTTGGGCCTTACTTTGCACCACAAGGCTCTTGGGAAGTAAGTTCGGTTATTTATACTTTCATAACAACTACGTCAACTGTCCTCTTTTTTTCCCCCTTTTACTTTCGGAGCAATCATCTTCTTAAATTATTGATTAACATGACGGCAGCAAATGTTTGCCTAGATGTATTGTGTGTGAATTTGAAAAAAGTGGCCACTGCCCTAGAAAATCTTAGCTCCAGTCTGAACATGGTTTTTTAAACATCCTTTTATTGTTATTGGAATATTTTCCACTGTAAACTCATGTTAAGAGGGCATAGCTTCTGCTTATCCATCCTCTTCTCAGAGGCTGTATGAACTGCTTTAGATATGTTCCATTCAGCCTTATAATAAAGCCAATAAGCGAAACAAATGCTTTCTTGCATGTGTGATTTTGATTGACAAAAAACATCTATATGTTTGTCTTTCCTCTGGATGTCCTTGTTTTTATTCTCATTTATGGCATGCGTTATTCATGTCTGAACTTGGCTATTGTGTAGATGCTGTAATTAATAAACACCATATTTTGAATTCATGGCTCTACCCAATGCTCAACATGATTCTTGGACTTCATGTTTTGTTCTGTTGGTTTTTCCACTTCTAAATAAATGACTTAATAACTTAAAGTTCTGCCCAATTTCAGGGTGTTTGAGGTTAGGTGCCTTCACATTCCAGTGTATGATCGAACACCATTCGAAGGTTTTAACCTCTCTGAGCCTCTAAATTCATTATGCTGTGCTTTTTTTAGTTATATAGAATTTAATCAGAGTTGCTCAGCAATTGTAAATTTCGAGTTATATTGTTCTTATGATTATCCATGTAAACTAATTGGTGAAACAAATAGCTATACTTATAAACTGAAATAATGATTTGTACCTTTTATAAATTCATATACCTATTTTGATGGCTTGCATATTTTAATTTTTAAATGCTCACTTCTAGGTATTATTTTCTCATTAAAGAACAGTTCCAGAGAATTAGGTTTCAGATAAGATGGTTTACTAGTTTGATTTTATCTTGAACCCATAAGTCTTTGGCATGCTTCCTGTTGTTTATTTTACTGGATTCTCTTCTATAATGGGTTTTAATTGTTTGGCGATCAAGTCATTTCAATTTTAGCTTTTATCTGAGATATCTGGAGCAATAATGTGTGAGTACAATTCTTGAAAATTTCTCTTATAATTGTTGGATCATATACTTGTTTGTAATTTAGATTTTGAATTGCATGTGTTTTTTTCATCCTCACACCTTTGGAGTTAGGGCTTGTAGTCTCCTTCAATCAATTGAACATTTTCTCATGTATCTGCAATTTGGATTTCTGTTGCATGAAGGTCTGGTGAAATTTGTTGAAAAAACAGTGAGGCTCGAGCATGCCTTGTCTCCGAATAAGCCTATTTATCTAGTAGGAGATTCCTTTGGAGGCTGTCTTGCTCTTGCTGTTGCTGCTCGTAATCCTCAAATTGACCTTGTGTTGATCCTAGCAAATCCAGGTCAGATTTCTGACACTATTGTAATTTGTTCACGACCATTCTTGAAGATTTTCTGATGAAGATTTTCATTGTAGTAATCTGACATTTTAGCCATTTGTTTTAGCCACATCATTTAACAGGTCACAACTGCAACCCATGTTCCCTCTTTTGGAAGCTTTGCCTGATGAATTACATAGTGCTGTCCCCTATCTACTCAGCTTTGTTATGGGTATATTAATTCTTGCTTCTTAACGATAATTGTACATTTGTTTACTTTGTTACAGAATCAGATTTGGTTGTTACTATTTAAACATGTACTCCATGTGTTTTGTCCCTGGCATGTTAAATTCCCCACTAGAATTTCTTAAATGAAGAGTTTTCATGATTTTCCCAGTTCTGGCACTATGAATAATATTGCATGAATCCTTTTCCTGTCTCTTTTTATGAATGAGATCACACAACGTTGCTTTTTTATCTGCTTGATAATTTCCAAGTGACTAAATTTCATTTTCTTCCCAAGGGAGGATTAGGACTCAAGAAAATCTTATTGGTTTCTGCTTCCTCTAGACCTCTAGGAAAAGCATGAAGCGATAATACACATCTTGCTCTGTTTTGTTGATGTGCCTGAACAAGTACTGTTTGATCCTTTGGAAGGTAATCCACAGGGAAGGTAGAGATGTAGCTCTCTTTTCTCAACCCCTTAATTGCAATGTAGCTTTTGCTTTCCTATGCATTATGATTTTTAGACTAGGTTCATGGTAAAGCATGAGGATTAGTTAAAGTTCTCTGAAAGTATTGCATCAGAACCTGGAGATAGTACATTTTGTCCCATTAAAGATGTGGAATTGTGTCCACCGAACTGCAAACATTTAATCTCTTTACCCTTCTTCTGAATCATTAAATTTGAGCTCTTATGTAAGGCTTGACATCCTGATAGTTAGAGAATGAAAGAGGGAATAGCATTTTATGAATATTTTCCGTTTCACTTGTTTTCATTGCTTCCTTGGCTCCTGAATATTCTTCTTGTATCCATCTGTAAATGCCTCACCATCAGTGATTCTTTTTTCAATGACTGTTGAGATTCTTTTAGGCTTTGATTATCACTCTTGAGTTGCACTTTTACAATTCCAAATTGCTTTGTTACTGCTAATTTTTCTTTTCCTGACACCAGGTGATCCAGTTAAGATGGCAATGGTCAATATCGAATCTAAGCTTCCTCCCAGATTACAAATTGAACAGTTGGCTAACAATCTTACTGCTATGCTACCTAGCCTTGCTGTAAGATGATAAGAAACAAAACTCACTAATTTGATTTTTTGACCTGACTGGCTCAATATGATTGTCAATTAAGAAATAGCCAAAAGGGGGATATTGAGGTTCTGAGGACACTTCAATGTAATTTATTATTTTTAGTTTTCCAAGAGCATGCTGGAGATCTTAAACTTTCATGTATACATGTAATGTCAATCACAGAAATGCTATCTAATTACAAAATTTAAGATAGGTTTGCCATGATCTGCTGTGAGGCCACACCTAATCAATGTTTCACAATTTGCATTCTGACATTGTTCCAAGACATAATTTGCTGAGTATGCTTTGCTCTTTCACTTTAACCTTTTTTGTGACTCCATGTACTAGCACTCTACAATAAAGGTCATTTACATAGGATCTAACAACCACAAACTAATTATTCTGAAGGTTTCAATGATCCATTGCTATTACTTAACTGACCCGAGTTGATTTGAACAAATGATGCTATCTTGAACACATACACATGACTGACGAAGCCAATAGGTTGTGGGTGGGTCTTCTTTTTGATATAGTCAGGAACTTTATTTGGTTGATATGAAATAAATCAGCTCTTTTTATGGATTCAGCTTGTTGTCTAACTATTCTGTTTTCCTTGTTCTGTGATGATAACATGTCCATTTCAGGGTTTAGCTGATATCATTCCAAAGGACACTCTTCTATGGAAATTGAAACTGCTTAAATCAGCTGCTGCTTATGCTAACTCCCGGCTTCATTCTGTAAAGGCTGAAGTGCTAGTGCTCTCTAGGTGTTTACTCTTCCAAAATTTGATCTTTTGCACGTGCCAAAACATAAGCTTCTCTTTGGTTATCTGCCTGGTGTTTTTTGTTTTCTTGATAACAATAATTATCACTAATCATGCTGCATCTTAAATTACTTTGCTACATTTCACGTTTACATTTCCATGTAGAAGTGAATGTTCTAGATCCTAAACTTAACTGTTCATTAATCAATAATGGGATAGAGCCACAAGAGTAATCCTATTGATATTATAAAAGTTAAGCAAATCAAAAGGGAATCTATCATGCTGCATGAATTTCCTAAAGATGTGGTTATCTCTCTCTTTCTCTCGTTTTAGGGTTGCCTATTTGCTGATACGGTACCATTATTAAAACACTTCTTGAATGAAGCTGTCTTTCCTAGGCCTTGATGAATCTGACAGCTTCTCCACACCTCTACTGGCTCTATACTTGCATGATATGGTTAATATTACGACAATATGAGTTTTATTTGTTTCCTTCTCAGCCTTTTCTGATTAGAGAATGCACTTTGCAAACATAAACAGCATGGATTGGATTAAACTATAGCCATATACGTGTTTATAATTGTTGTAGCATACCTGTATGCTGTAACTTTCAATGAAATATTTAATTGTTATGCTAGGATCATGTATGCAGTTGTTGTAGGAAAGTGCTGCCTCACTGATCTAAATTTTCTTCTCGTTTTATTTTCTTTTTGAAATGTCATAGGCAACAGTTTTGAATCTGTAAATTTTAAGGAATGTTAATGTCCTTTTTTTTCTTCTTCTCTTTTGTAGTGGCAAAGATCAAATGCTTCCTAGCGGTGATGAATCACAGCGTCTGAAAAGTTCCTTAAAGAATTGTACTGTTCGTCATTTCAAGGAGAATGGGCACGCTGTTTTATTGGTACGTGAAGAAAAGTGGTTGCATTAGGATTTGTGTTTGAATAATGCAGTAGTGTGTATAGATGCTGTACTGCTGCTCCTTGACTCTTATATTGAACAGGGTCTCCAACTGTATTAGCACTTGAACATCTTATTTTCAAGATGGTTTCCGTCCATCATTCATGTATATTCTTGCCATCACTATTTCTCAACTCCACTCACACCACAATTTAGTGAAAGTTTCCCACATGCATGATAAATTGAATGTTTTTCTCTTACTGCCTTCATCTCTATTATGTTCACGGGAAAGGCCTTTATGCTCTTCTCTGTATCTTGTTAATGAATGATATGATAAGCTTTTATACCCTGTGCATTTGATATTCTTGGCAATGAATGCTTCCCCTCCTTAATTTTTTTTACCATGACAAGACAGGGTAATGACCGGTTTTCTTCTTCCTTCTTTTCTCCCTCTCTCTGATGGTACAGGAAGATGGTGTTAATTTGCTTACTGTTATTAAAGGTACTAGCAAATACCGTCGCTCAAGGAGGCTTGATTCTGTCTCAAACTATGTGCCACCTAGCATGTCAGAATTCAAACGTGTATCTGAAGAAGTTGGGTAATTCAGCAAAGAAACTTGTTGCATGTATTTCTTAATGGAACACTTCTGAAAATGCAACCTGGTCCACCTTATTTAGATCGCAGATTAGGACTTTATTTGTGCTTAAATTAAAGTGATACCCTGGTGACTTGACCAAGCCTGAGGATCTATCTGCATCCCTGTATAAAATTTTGTCCATTTCTTTCCCCCTTACTCATCTGATATTGTCTACCATTGGTTCATATAACTTCTGCAAAGATACAATTCCTTTAAGAAAGTTACTGATTGGAAATTTGGTCTTGGTTGATTTCTCCCACTTTAGGAGGAAAGTTACTGATTGGAAATTTGGTCTTGGTTGATTTCTCCCACTTTAGGAGGAAGTTATATTCTGCTCAAAAGGTTGTTGGTAAAGGATCTAGTGTCTATGATATGCAGTATGGTCATCCATCCCTTCTCTCAATCTTTCATGGTAAAAAAAGGTAGTCATTTGATGTCAATGCATAGTTGCAGAAAGTTGTTACCGTTGAATAACTTTATTTCATTGCTACAAATAAAACAATAAACAAAAAGTGAAACCCTCTTGAAGTTCTTAACAAGCGTATGTGTTTAGAGTTGTTTGATTAACACATGTTGAGAAGATTAGTTCTAAATGGACCTTGAAGTAAAAAACCTCTTGATTCTCCCAGTTTTGGCGTAGCAGCATGTCAGTCAAAATTGCTAGTTCCAGGCATTTTACTTTGTCAACCCGAACCTAAGCTTATATTAATCACATGAATTTCAGACTATTGCAAACTGCCTCTAGTGCTGCTATGTTCTCAACTCTGGACGATGGAAAGATTGTAAGAGGTCTTGGTGGGGTTCCAAATGAAGGTCCAGTCTTATTGGTTGGTTACCACATGTTGTTGGGACTTGAACTCCCTTCCCTTGTTGAAGCATTCTTAAGAGAGAAGAACATTATGATTCGTGGTATGGCACATCCGATGGCATTCTCAGGGGGGCTAGAGACATCTGCAGAATTTGGGATGATTGATTGGATGAAAGTAATGGGAGCAGTACCTGTCACAGCAAGCAATATTTACAGATTGCTGTCAACAAATTCACATGTGCTGCTTTATCCTGGAGGTGTACGTGAGGCCTTTCATTACAAGGTATTCCAAGTTGTCTTGTTAATTTCAAGTTTTTCAGTAAGGTTAAAATCATATATTTTGGTAGTCATTTTCCCATCTCAATCATCAAATATCTGCTTTGTTCCATTGTTCCAGATGAGAGGTTAGTGTGCTGATGCAGGGTGAAAAATCTGGAAATCATTTTTTTAATATTCACAACGCCCTTATATCCATGGTGGTAGAATAGTAGTTTGGCATTTTGTAGATTTAAGTGGCTTGTTTCTCTTGCCATAATCTGCATGCTGACATCTCAGTTTCTCACTACCACTGTCACCTCCAGAACCAAAACTGCCAAGAAGACCTTAATTTCCTCAAGCAAATATTGTTTCCAGTTGTTGTCTCTACCAAATGTTTTATTATTACAAGAGTAGCTTAATATGAGAGCAATGTTTTCTTCATTATCCCACTGCTTCTGCTGTTACCCGCACAAATTATGTTGCCTGACGACTTATTATGGTACCACCAGCATTACCAATCTCATTTAATCCTTGAAAAATAATCATGAACTTTCTCCAGCTATCAAGATTATTTTTTTGAGCAACTAAACTTTTAAGAAATAAAACTGAAGTTTATGTGATTATTAGTTCTTAGATTGCACAAAAGTTGAAACTCTTAGATGCAAGAGTAAGAAATAAAATTGAAGTTTATGTGATCATTAGGTCTTAGATTGCACAAAAAGTTGAAACTCTTAGATGTAAGATTTGATCATTCCAATGGTTTCCATGTTATATAGCAACTAGCAACTTGAACTTCTTGTGGTTTGCAACAGAGCACATGCTCCTGATCTTGGCAGAGATTATCTGATGTGGTCGAAGTTTCAGCATCTTTTGAAGAGACTTTATTAAGATACTGTAGGTTGCAGCCGATTGTTTTATGGTTTCACTTCCACTTAAATGGGTAGCTCAAGTCCTTTCTTATCTGTTGTTTTCCATTGATTGAATCAAGCAGTTGCAAGTGGGATGCGGCATTTACATGGCAAGCTAGTTAAAACTCTAAAAACATATGTAGCTCAAATTTCCAGGCAGGAAGATTGTTTTGTGGAGACTAGATTGTCAATAGCAGCAGGCAATTAAAGAAAGCTCTATTACAAATCAATCCCTTTGATGTTGGACTTACTTATCCCTCATTTAAGCTTTAATCTTGCATTGTTGAAGTTGAAAGGGTAAACTGTGTTTTACCATCTTGATGGCGGGCAGTCACGATTGGAGCATCTCTTTTTTCTTCCAATATTTATAGTGGATATATGTGATTTACAGGGTGAAGAATACAAGCTGATATGGCCCAAACAACAAGAATTTGTAAGAATGGCTGCTAGGTTTGGAGCCACTATTGTACCGTTTGGGGCTGTTGGAGAAGATGATATTGCTGAGGTAAGCATGGGCCATTTTTTGTCCAGATATTTCACAGCTTTAAGTTCTAAAACCGATGTTTAAGCATTTACGTATCATTTGCATTTGAACTAGGTATAGATTCCAATATATGCATTGCGTTCTTTTTCTAGCTGTTTTTACATTTTTCAGATTATTTCTTATCCTCAATAAGTTTTTTTCCCCAGAATAATCAGAAGAAATAGTTGGTTTTACTGTAACTTTATAATGATATCAACACATGTAGGATAATTTGCACTCGACCAGCAGCTTTCACAATATGTCGTCTGAGCCTAAGTATTCACTGATGGCATCAGATAGTGTCAAACTATTACATTGTATCCAGCACATTTATGTATGGGAACAAATCTGGTTCTTCTTCTTTCACGTTATTCTTTAATCTTGCAAGTTGTGCTTGCAGAACCAGGAAATGTCAAATCTCAATAATGCTTTTCATTCAAAGTTTTTCTCTTCAAAGAATTCCCTGACTGCCTAACTACTAATTGTGGGCTGTCAGGTCCTATCTATGACCAAAAAAAAGCCCTGCAATTATACTTAAAGTTCTCCGACTGCCTATCCTATTTTATTAAATTCTTTTTAAACGTTCTCTGTTTGGATGTTGCAGTTGGTTCTTGATTACAATGACTTGATGAAAATCCCAGTGGTTAATGGCTACATCAGAGACGTCGCTCGTAAATCTATAAAAATAAGGTATTTGGTATTCAAGCAATGATATTTGCACTTGCTAGCTACATATATTGCTGTAAAAGACATCTCAACATAAGATGATAGCTCCCTTTTTATACATTTGTGTGACAAATTATATGGTGCATTCACAGAGACGATAGTCAAGGAGAGGTGGCAAACCAAATGTTCTACCTACCAGGTCTTTTGCCAAAGGTGCCTGGCCGTTTCTATTTTCTGTTCGGAAAACCTATAGAAACAAAGGGAAAGGGAGAGATACTTGAAGACAAAGAAAACGCAAACCAGCTATACCTGCACATAAAATCTGAAGTCGAAAGCTGTCTTGCTTATCTGTTGAAGAAGCGAGAGGATGATCCTCATAGAAGTATTATTGACAGAACAGTGTATCGTGCATTACGTTCTCCTACAGATGAAGTTCCAGCGTTTGACCCTTAAAGATGATTACAGCAAGCATTTATAGCTCTTGAGGACTCCCACAAATTAATTGGAAAGTCATGTACTGTAACAAACTCAAAACTTTTTCTTTATAGGAACTCAAAACAAAGGTTTATACAACATTGCCTAACATACAATCTATTTAATACATTTAACTTAGGGGTTAATTCATAACCAAATCAGAGCCCAAACACTTGAATCAATATAAGAATGATGGGCATGCTGCATCATTCAAACAACATTTGGACTCAAGTGGGGGTAAAACATCCACAATAAATGTTTTTGTATCACCAAAACTCGCCCCATTCCCTTTCCTTGTTAGAGTCCAATCCAAATTAGCAGCTGTCATCTCTTTTCCAGCAGCTACAACAACAGACAATCCATAAATATTGACTTCGAAACATTGGAAGCTGGAAATTCATTCCTACCATAATAAGTAGTTTTTTTAAATCTTAAGGCTGTCATCCAGCTAAGAAACCGCTACTATACTATTAATTAATATCCATGAGTACGCAATGCGACACAAATTATATTTCATAGTGCGTATTAATGTTGACAAAATCATGTAAAATCTTATAATTTTACAAATTGATATATATATCTAACATATAAAATTAGATTAAAACATAGAAAACAATTTTGACAAAAGTATAGAATTAATTTAAGAAAATGAAGAAATCATTGCAACAACAACAAAAAAAAAACTTAGTATTTGTAATGTGTAATCTAAATGATAACTGAGTCAAAAACCAAGCTAATAATTTTGGTAAATTTTTAGATGGTTATTAATTTAATGGTGATTAAATAACTGGAAAAAAATATATAATAACTCATCATCCTTCAATTTGTTTGGTGTCATTAATAGTGTATCACGGAGAAAAAATGATGAAGAAAATAAAAATGATAATGACAAAAAATTTAATGATACTGAAATGGAATAATGGTATTGAAGATGATTTAGAGATTCAAGATGACATCAATTTTGATTCATGTTTATAATATCAATGTTCTTGATAAAATGTTCTTGATAAAGGAGTTTGAATTAAAATGTTCTTGATAAAATTGGTGTTGGTATTAATACTAGTAGTAACGCTAATGTTTATAATATCAACGGTGATATTAGTAATAACAATAATAATAATATAGATAATAATGATTTTGATGAATATCTTAACAATAACGAAGAAAATAAAGACAGTAAAACTAATTTTAATTTACATGACAAACCAATAGATTGTTTACTTTAGGTTTATTAAGTTTTAGTTAATGAAATTCTATGAACATAATTATATTATATTTGTAAGTTATTTAAACCAAGTATGAATTTATAAGTGTTTGAACCTTTTCTATTGTGTATTTCATTTTTATTTTAATTGTGTTATATTGTTATATATAATTAGTAAAATATTTTACTTATTATTTTATAATCCGAGTTCACCATCTCAATTTACATTGTATTTTTTATGTCAAAAAAATTTTCAACAACCTTGATGGGTATAATAATTTTGAGTAAATCATTTATTTAGTCACTGTAGTTTGACAAAAACAACTATCTAATATCCTTATTTTCAAATAATATATATAATCCTTGTACTTTTTTAGCAACCTATAAGCATTTTATTAGTTTTATGTTATTTTCAGATTTATTTTGTTTCCTTTTTCTTGAAAAAAAAAGAGAGAATAGAAATGCCTAATTTGTGAAATTTATATCTGAGATGAATCTCTTAACAAGGATTTAATCTGTTTTTTGCTGCTTTTCATTGTTTTTTTTTTTTTCATTTTTAAAACCGGCGGTCTAGTGTTTTTATATCATTTTGATCATTTTGATGCATTTTGGCACGAAAAACACTTTGAAAAGCAACAGCAACCACACTCACAAACACCCCCTTACAAGTGAGGATGCTCAGGTACAATTTAATTATTTCTAATACTACAAGGACTGATAAATAATATTTTGAAAACTACATAAACTAAGTAATAATTAAGGCCCCGTTTGTTTGCTGGAAAGTGGTTTCTTTGTGGAAAGTGAATTCCTGGAAAGTGAATTCCTAGAAAGTGAATTCCGATATTTGGCAGTGTTATGGAAAATGAACTAGAAAACATTTTACAGTGTTTGTTTATGTTATGGAAAATGATTTGGAAAATAATTTATTAATAAATTAATTTTTTTTTCAAGTTTATTAAAATAATGAGGAACAAATCTTACAAATTAAAAAGTTGAATGAGAATGAAATTGAAAAAAAATATAATTTCATAAATTATCTCAAATAAAATAAATAATAATCAAAATAATAGAGATCAAATCTAATTTTTTTTAAAAAAAATAAAAGGTGAATAAATTAAAATAATAATAATTAACATTTCATAAATTATTTCAAATAAAATAAGTAACAATAAAAAAAAATGAGGACCAAATTTGATAGATAAAAAATTTTAATAAAAAAATGATAAGAAAAAAACAAATAGCAATTATAAAAATAACAACCAAAATAAATATAAAAATTAAATTTTAAGAGATGGAATTGAAAAATAAATATTCAAAACAAATTATATATAACAATTAAAAGTTTGAGGATCAAATTTGATATAGTCAGCAAATAATGATATTTCTAAATTTTTCATAACTTCCGCAAAGTGTTTTCCGCCCAAATTTTCCGGAAAACACTTTCCTGACAGGAAAATTTGGAAAGTGATTTCCCGGAAAGTGAATTTCGGGAAACAAACGGGGCCTAAATCCAATAATTTATATTTATTTCAATTCTAGAAAATACTAACACTATTTTATTTATTTATTTATTCAGACACGTCGGCTTCTGGAGTCTTCCATAGCATCATCTGCCACTCTTTTTCTAGTAGCCACAGCTTCTTGTCCGAGACAGTTGATACCATTTTTGTTTCAAAAGGAGCGGAATTTGTGGATCACGCTGTCCGTGTCCGTCTCCGACCGGTAGGTGCAGGTGGTTCCATTGTCTCCGTGTTCCTTTGATGGTTTTTTTAGTTAACTATAATGTAGTGAAGCTCAGATTTTTGTCTGAATTTTCAGGAATTCTGATTGGCTACTGCCCACTCAGTCAACCAATCGATCAACAATGACTCATATCCTTTACTGAAGATCAGTTTTTTGCTTCTCATATCTCTTTATTTGTCTTTATAATAATTTGGGATAGCCTGTTATGTCTTGTAAATTATGCCCCTTTGGCTTTGTGATGATTGTTGTTTGGATTTAACTGAAGCGAACGCGGTAACCAAAGAGAAAGAGACCGTGAAAGGGCTCAAGCTAGGGCAGGCCATAAAACAAAGAATCCCAAAGACGATGGCCTAACACCTGAACAACGCCGTGAAAGGTTTTTTTTTTCATATATTTTATTATCGCTCCAACCATTTTTTAAGAAAAACTGGTTTTTAATTTCTGTTTTCTTGACTCGAGTGTGCAGAGACGCGAAGGCTTTACAGGAAAAAGCAGCGAGAAAGGCTGCGCAGGGAGCGGCTGGAGGGAATAATGCTGGAGGTGGAGGAGGTAGATGCACTAAGAAGTGATAGGGAGGCATAAAGATTAGTGTAGTTCGGTATATGATTGTACAAGATCAGGTCTTGGTTTCTGGTTTTTTGGAGTAATATCCGTGTCATTTTGAGATTTAATAAACCATGTTTGTGTTTCCTTGGATAACATTGATGTTGGCTTCTGAAGAACCTTTGGCTTATATCTATGTTGGAATGAAATTCCCACGTTCAATTGTAGCTTCGTACAATTTTAGTGCTCTCTGTCGTCTCCAATCTTTCCAATAGAATTGCCGCAGCGTTAGTTTTATGTTCAGATTGGAGCAATTATTTGAAATATCCTTTTCTAACTCCTGAGCAAAACATGAGTTGCAACTAGTTTTCTCTGCATTAATGAACCAGGGTTTACCCTTCACAAGCTTACTCATGTGATTAACGTAGCTGATAATTACTATCAGCAGAATTTGTTCTGAGATGAGTTTTTTTTTTTTGAACAAGTTAAAAATGGATTAAGAATGTGGAGAGAATTGCAAAGGGCCTGCTAGCTCCGGCATATGGGTTCGGGCATAAAGAGCAGGGAAGCAACTTTCCGTTTGGAGTAAAAAGGTTTTAAAATCCTAGGACTAGTAAAGAAAAATAAGGGATCTTGAGCCAGGTTATTCATACTAGAAGAACAAGTAATAAGTAGCTTGACTCAACACATGGTTTAGGAACAGAGCCCTAATACAAACTAAAGGGCTGAAATCCCTTGCAATTAATTCTACTAGATATAAAAATATACATTATTCATGTCTTGCGTCTTAGGAAAGAGCACAAGAAACTCATGAACCCTTTGTAATTGCTTTCAAATCCTCCATGTAGCTCTGGCATATTCTAGAATGTACCCACCATAGGTCATTGAGAGCATCCTAATTTGGTTGATTGCCTTATGAGCAAGAACCCCGACTTGCTTATGCTGGTTTTGAAAATTTATGTTGTTCCTCTCTGTCCATATGAAATAAACTGCCGTTGCTAGTGTGTGCTTTCCAAGCAAGCAATTAAATCTCTTCTTCTTGATAAACCTTTTGCCCGCCCATCGTAAAATGTGTTCCCAGTTGGTAGAAGGCCAATGTTGATTCGCTGGGGAGGTTATGCTGCTCCAAAAAAAACTAGTGTAATGACAATGGAAGAATAGATGATTATGAGTTTCTTCCTGTAAACCACATAGGACACAAGTTCGACTGTGATTATTGTTCTGAGATGAGTTGCCTAACTTTCCGGTAGCCATTATCTAATTGATTAATGTATTCCATGCACGTTCTGTTCAGCGTTGGAGCTGTACTGTTGATCGGGAGCCATTGTAGTCATCTGTTTGATTTGCTTTTTTCTTGAATGCAATAGCTTCAGAAGTGTCGTTATCAGCTTGCTAGACTTTAAGATCCCATCACTCCATTTTGATTGCAAGAGAGAAAGATTTGGACTTCAAGCAACTGAAATTATTATAAAACAGAAATGTTTCATCTATGAATATAAACAGATGAGGGTACACAAGCTTATAGTTTACAGCAACCATCAACTATGTAGGCAGTTAAGCTCCGCGAGTCCTTGCCACGACTACAATCAAGAGGATCACAATGGAGAGAAGCAGTGATGATCTAACTTTGTCATCCACATTATGATTGGTTTCTTCTCTTGGTTTTTCCTTCTCAATTGGTTGAAAAACCTCATTCATTAATAGCATGAATTTATCAACGAGTTCAATAATTTTGGCTTTAGTGATGTCCATGATCCACCTCAAAACGCTCGCAGCTATGTCCGATTCATCCTCGCAGCTTTCTTTCCTATAATCTTCAGCTGAACAAATTAATAGCACTGTAGTAAGTTCAGAGAAGATCGAAGGCAACTTGATTGTCAAGTTATAAGCAAATGTAAGCCTGGACAATTTGACCGTGCAAATCAGTTCCATCTGAACTACAAGGTTTCCTTCTCCTTCCACAGGTCACTCTTAACAATCTTTTTCCAACCCCCCGATGACATCACTACAATTTTAATGCTTAGATTTGTTGCAATAAAGGAACCAAATGCCCCGTTTCTGTTAAACAAAGGGCTAGGGCCCTATTTAATTTTCTTGATACTTGAGAGCACAAAATCACGAGCCAGTTTGAGCCATACCTCGAATCGAGGCAAACTCTTTTCTAAAATTCCCTTCCAATATATGTTATGACAGTAGTATAAGAATATAAACCTGGGTAGCAAGACTCTTGCAGCTTCCTCACTGCCTCATTGCTTAGAACAGCATCCCAGACAGCCTTATCAGATGCTAGAGAAATCACCAGCCTCTACATTCATTTTAGACGACACAACTCAGAAAATTAGTTTGATACAAGTAGAAAGTAAGGTTCAATTTCATTCTTCAAACTGAATTATGAAATATGCAACAACCAGATCAAGAAGAGACACCTTAACAGATGAATCTGTTTGCAGCAAGCTAAAAGCATCACGAACTATTCCATAACCAAGAGATTGCAATGTTTTAACACCAGAACAGTCCAACAACACTTGCCCAGATGAAGAAACCTCACTCATAAAACTGTCAACATGACAATTTATCAGAATAATTCATGCAAACTTTCTAGAGAAAACAAGAAGGAAATATCACTCACTTTCCAAGGGAAGCTATGGCACTTCCAACTTCCGATTGTGATGGCACAGGTCCTAGAACAACACGATATGGAGACACCCCATCAGTCCTTATATCATGATCTTTTCCATGTATTACAGACTCTAACTTTCTTGTACATGTTCCGCTTTTACAAGAACAAGAAGAAGCAGAACAAGACTGGCCAAAAGACGCTACAGTTTCACTAACTGATACAGGGAATCTAAGACTAGTAGAAGTAGAAGACATAGAAGGGATGACAGAAGTAGAAGGTTTCAACTGAATCATAGGAATTAAGTCTATATGCATGGCTCCTCCTCCCATGTTTTTTTTTTTTTTTGTTATCTGCTTACTCTTTTGGCCATCAAGGAGTGTTGGCTAGGAAGATAGAAGATAAAGGCAGAGTTTTTTGGCAATTTATCTCAACTACAAAATACACGTTGCCTTATATCTCACCATTTAACAAAACACTTGCTTAGTGTTCATAAATTCAGATAAGAACGGTTTCTACAGATATATTGGGTTTGATTGGTAGGTGAAAATAATTCACTAATTTTACGTGCAGATAAATTTTAGTTAATCTTTATTGATTTTTTTAGGAACATTAATTCCTTGCAGATTTTAGTTTTATTTATTGAACTCTTAAACGAATTTAGATGGATATTTTAATTTAGTGATTTTTAAAACACTGTTTTCCACTCATTAATACTTTTTTATCTCTTTTTTTCCCATGGTTTTTTTTTTTAATTTAATTCTATGATGTGTTTATGGAGATTTCAAATTTATTTATCAAAAAAGTATCACAATATCGGGTTGATATTAAATTAATATCTCAACATCACGATATAGTCTATTTCTTAAGATTTTTAGTTAATTTTTTTTTTTTAAATAAGTTAATAAACTTTGTAATGTCAATGACTTGATTTACGAATTTGAAGAGATAACCTTAGTTGCTTTAGCCTGAAGATTTGGTGGGGTATTTTTTTTTTTTTTAATTTGATAACATTATAGTCTGTTTTTATTTTTATCATATAATTAAAAACTATTTTTAGAAAAATAAATGTTATTAAATTTAGAAAGTTCATGAGCTTGTTGACATATTTGACGTGTTTACTTTTTCTGTATTCATCATTCAATATTAAGTTGATTGAGTTTCATAATTTTTTTTATTTTGTTTTTTACTAGAAATAAATTGAAATCTGGACAAACAAATAATCTATGTGAAGGAATAAATACCTATTTAGAACTATCATCCTATTCAATAGTCAATGACCCATCACTATTCTTCACAAATAATATTGAGGCTTCTCAATGAGACACACTTGGTCGGATGAACTATTTGTCCAAAAATTCTCACAATTGTTCCTTTAGTCCCCTTAACTTTGCCGACACCATTCTATATGGTCTCAACGATATAGTCAGAATTAAATCAATGCAAAAATTAACCTCTCTTAATGAAGGCAATCCAATTAAGTCATCAAGAAAGAAGTTGGTGGACTTTTTGACTATATAGACTTGGTCTAACCAAGGAGCTTCTTTTTCTACATACGAGGCTTTAGGCTCTTACAAGAAAGTTTCACTCACAAACAGGTGATGACAAGAAATATCATAAGGTAATACTCGTTACAAGTACAAACCATTTTTTGTGAGCATAAATCAGCTTTCAAGCATGGATGATGGAAACGTTCAAGACTATCCAGTACCCTGTCTTTCTAGTTTTTAAGGCTCGAATGCAGGAACTTCAGGCAAAGGAGAATAAAAGGCACGGTATATTGTTCTATCAATGACATTCCTACAGGGATCCTCTTCTCGCTTCTTTAACAAGTAGGCGATACTGTTTTCGACTTCAGATTTGACATGCAAGTACAATAGGTTTGCATTTTCTGTGTCTTCAAGCTTCTCTTTCAATCCCTTTGTTTTTATGGGCTTCCCAAACAGATAATAAAAGCGTCCAGGTAGCCTAGGTAAAAGACCTGGGATGAATAGTTCTGTGCTGGCAACCTCCTCTTTACTGTCATCCCTGTAATCAGATTCAGATCATATTCTCAGTTATGACACAAAATCTGTGGAAAAAAAGGGTCAATGTCTTACTCTTGCAAGGAGAATATTAATTACCTTACTCTTGTAAGCTTACTCATAAAGCCTCTGACGTAGTCATTTAGTATTGGTATTTTCATCATATCATGGTAATCTAAAGCAAACTGCAACACACAGACGACATATTTTTTTCCATCAGGAGCATGAATTTCAAAGATAAAGTTTGGAAAAGGAAGAGTAAAACAGGAGGAGATCTTTGAGAAACAAATCTTTCGAAGGTACCACTGCTATGAAAATAAAGATAACTAAAATCAGTTGTTTATTCTTTCTCTAACAGGAATTTGGATGTAGAAAGATGCCTGTGTTGGAAGATTTTGCAATGTTATGCACAGAACAGAAAGATGTTTCAACCATCAAAGGAAGGCTCGTGGACTAGAAACAATAAATAAGAAACTGATGTCAATAGAACCAAAGCTTACTTCTCCTACATCATCTTCCCCTACGGTTCCAAATGGTACAATTGTGGCTCCAAACCTTGCTGCCATTCTGACAAATTCTGGTTGATCAGGCCAGAATAACCTGTATGCTTCACCCTGAAAATTAAAGAAACACGAGACTTGAGATGTCACAAACATTTGGACAATGCAATACTTGAAAAGACAGGAAAATAATCTGTGTTTTGATGTTTGTGTGATGTCCTCGCACTGCAGCTAGGTTCCGAGCTGTGCAATTTCACAGAATTCTAAAAAGAAGTACGGCGGTGACAATGATTGCCCTTGAAAGCAATCAGAGGTCTCGACAACAGTGGTAACCAGGTCGCAGGCATGGTGATTTTGTCAAAGAGCATTTACACATTGACGGTGCACTATTCAGACGATTCCCTAAACTGACACTACTACATTTCATGTTAAAACCTCAGTTGAGAGATGAAAAGAAGAGTATTTATCATATAAAAGAAAGAAAATTTTGGCGCATGGTTTTAGCTCCAAAAAGAGAAGTTGAAATGAAAACAGGGGACTCGAAAATTGGCATACCTTATTATGCAGAGCCTCTCGTTGACCTCCAGGATAAAGAAGCACATGCGATTTAGTTGAAAGCAATTTGAAAAGATTGCTTCCTGTGACAGGCACTGCCCCCATTACTTTCAGCCAATCAATTACTGAAAATCCAGTGAATGAGCTCTCCATGACCCCTGAAAATATGCAAGGGTGCGCTAAGCCACGAACCATAATATTCTTCTCTCTCAAGAATTCTTGTACAAGAGAATAAATCTCAAATCCCATCAGCATGTGGTAACCAATAAATAGGACAGGACCTTCATCCGGAACTCCTGCAAGACCTCTCACTATCGTGCCGTCGTCCCGAGTAGAGAAAACAGCCGAGCAAGTAGCAAAGAGTAACTTCCTAGAAACCATGTGATTCTAATATGATCAGCTTGATACACAGATAGTTTAACTTTTAGGGCATGAGTTGCAACATATAAAACGGTTCTCAGGCTGGTTTACACGAAGCCCAAACTGTCAGAACTTAGCCTAGGATTATGACAAGGGTCCTTTGTGGTCAGATTAATTCATACAAATTTCTAAATTATGAAACAACTGCTGTATATTTTCTATAATTTTCTTATTCATGTACCAAGGACATGGTTTGTCAGCTTGCTAGAAGCCTGGAATCACAGGTGATTCTTTTATCTTATTCTGTACCTTAAATTTAATGAGCAAGAACAGAATAAGGCAGCAAATTTATTCAACTTTAGCAGCCTTCTGCTAGTATAAATCAACGTAAAATGGAACTTCTGATGGAAAAGATTGTAAGATAAGGGACGGAGTAGGAGAGACAATGTCACAATCAACCAGACACCTGGCTTACACCTGGGATGGGAGGGGTCAGAGATGGCCGAGTTGTGTTCTCTCGTTGTGTAACCCCACCAGCACAGAAAACAAGAAGGGATAAAGGTTGGATAAATGGAGAATGAACAGCGAGACTCACACAGAGCAAATGGCTAATAAATAGTCAGAAGATTGGCTGATTGGGCAATGTGAGTCGAAAAGTTTCACTAACTTTCTTTAAAAGTCTGGACTATGTATGGACAATGATGAATGCCCTGGCTTGATCAGGGTCAAGTCTCCATGTCAGGCACAAAAGTGTTAGTCATACATTCGACAGCTGCATATAAAAAATTGTCAGCCAACTTACCCAAACACCTCATCAAATGCACATTTGAATTCAGACATGCTAGGCGGCAGAAAGTCAGAGACAAAATCAAGCCTCCTTGTGCGACGATATTTGCAAGTACCTTTGATAATAGTAAGCAAATTAAAACCATCTTCCTGAAATGAAATAAATAAAAGAATCATATGCCTGCCTTCCTATACTGGGAAATAAAGCTTCACTGCACTGAACATCACGATGTACGAGCTATGGATGCACCACATGTTTCACAAGATCGATCTCTTTTCAGAAAACCAAAATCCAGGAGTTAACAGGAAGAAATGGTTCAGGATTTCACTCCCGGAACCACCTCATCAATCGAAGCATTGAGTCTAGAATACATGATAGATGGTAAAAAGTGTACACTGTGTGGTCATTTAAAATGATGATCCACATGCTCATACCAAAAATGATACCTATAGAGTTAATGTTGGTTTGTAGAGGTGCCCACTGTTTCAATTTAGAAATTCCAGCCCTTAGCCAAAGAACAAGAACAAGGGAGAAGAGCACAGAATCAAACTTCAATCTTCAACAGTTTATTCACAAGTAAGAAGTCATTCGATGTTTTTTTGTGATCAGAAACCTGTTAATTTGAAAGGAGCTCAAATGGTGTCTATGAGAAGCATCAAAACGACTAAGATACAGAAATCCTATACAGTTTCTCTGCTTATTTTAGGCACAAGGATACACTACTTTTTTTCACCTACCATCAACATGGAATGCCCATTGTACTTGAAGCAACGAACTTTGCAGTTCTTTAATGAACTTTTAAGACGCTGAGCTTCATCCCTACTAGGAAGCAAGTTATCATTTCCACTGCAATGCAAATACAGCGGCATCTTCAACATCCATCCGTGTTAAACCAATGCAAGAGGGAATCACATATAGCATCTCAAAGTAAATCAGTCATGAGAAGAAAATCATGACTAAAGAAACACTCCTTTCCTAGAAGACATAAATCCATGATCCAAACACAAACATTTAGATCGTTTATTGAAAGTCATAGATTCTCTACAACAATTAATATCGCATAGAAGATCATCCAAATTACAGTATCCAAATGTGCTCCAGCAATTTTATAATTACCGTTCACTTCACAATTTTTTGAGTATCAAGGGGTTTAAAGCTATCTTGGGACATACATGTACAGAACATGCACGAATTAACAAAGGGCAACTTTGTTAATGTGTAGGTGACACGTGTAGATGTTTATGGGCTTCAAAATGTGTGAGAGAGAGGGAGAGAGAACTAAAGCAAAGAAATTAAATGCAGCATGCTTGATTCTCTTTTATATTCACAAAAACTGCTGAAAATCTTATTCTGCGACTCTAATTACTATTTTCCCTTCTGAAACAGAAATCGCAGTAATTACAGATGTAGCATGATCAATGATAAATCTTGATGCATAAACAAATGCAGCAGAGATGTTTTAGGGAACAGTCAGAAGACATAAGTGTTAAGTAACTTTCTCACCTGAAAACTTAAACTATTAGGTAAGGTGTCAGAATATTACTATTAGGTAAGGTGTCAGAATAATATTTATATTATTCTCTATCAATAAGAAGTGTGAACAATAAATGCACAAAGGAACTGCAGTAACTGACCTGACAAGCACTAGTGATTCAGCTGTTACAGCATGGAGACGGGAATTAGCATAAGCAGCGGCGGATTGAAGCAATTTCAGTCTCCAAATAAGAGTCTCCTTTGGAATGATATCAGACAAGACCTGGAATGAGCATTTATAAACAATACCGTAAGTTAATAAGGCTTACCGGCAAGCAGATCATTAGGCCAGTTATTCTTCATGACAACAAAGCAGCTCGGTAGTTAACATAACCAAAAAGGAATTCAATTCATTGTCATAATTTATACAAAAACACACACACACAACAATACACCAAAAAAAGTGCAAGGGCCAGTGTTCACATTTCTTACAGAAACAGAAGGTAAAAAAGAAGTAAGATTGTGATACAATTGTTGAAATTGTAGTCGTGGTGGGAGCTTGTATTCGATATTGGCCATTGCCATCTTCACTGGATTACCTGGTGTTGCAAAAGAACAATCAAACAACCAGATAAGGACATGACTCCACAACAAAAAAATAGAAAAAGCAAGAGTAACATGAGAAAGGTAAATAATTTTTACTTGTGACAAAGCCAACAAGGTAGGGTAATACATCGTGTAATCCCTCAGGCAAAGCCTCCAAAATAGGGAGTAAAGGCAGCTGTGACCTGCTAAATGATGTGGCTAAGATAAAATGCTAAGTATGTCAGACTACCTCCTAAGTTACCATCAAAAGATATTGAATCAGAAAATCATTAGGAGTATGGAGAGAAACAAAATAATGCAACTCTAGAAACTGACCTGGGTTAACTAGTACGAGCACGAGGTCAATTTGGGGATTACGGGCAGCAACAGATAGTGCTAGACATGCTCCAAAGGACTCTCCCACTAGATAAATAGGCTTATATGGAGATGAGGCATGCTCAAGCCTCACAGTTTCTTCGACAATTTTCACCAGCCCTGCACGCGATAAATCCTGTTTTGTTAGTGATAGGTAGCATTCTAACACGTTTAATTTAACAGAAAAGAACACACATATTGCTTGCCCCAACACACAAAAACAAGTCTGAGGATCACGTCTGCAAGCAAACATACACATCGCCATGGGACTTGAAGAACCATATAGGACCATTACAAATGAATATTCCTAGAGTGTAGAGATATATTCAATAAGTTTGAAGATGAAAGACAAAGAATATGGACTTCATAGCTTAACTATTAAAACTCATAATCAAGAAAAAAAAACAGCCTTTCATTTGGGCACTAATCCTTGCCTTCAAATGTTGTTCGATCACGCACTGGAATATGAAGGCATCGAACTTCAAATGCCCTGCAGCAATTTGCCAAAAATCATCTGTAAAATCATTTATTTAACTGCACTGGAAATGATGGAACAAATAGGACTGCCAAGAATATCACTAAAAGTTCTTAAGAGATGACTCTCTTTGTTACAAGGAACGAATGCAGCAATTCAGAAGCAGTTCAAACAGCTTTGACATGCAGAAACTATCCCATCTTAACATGAACTGTCAATTGACAAATAATTCAGAGAAAGCCAAATTTTTCGTGGAAGGTATGGACGTATTTCTAGATCAAGTCATCAGCACTTGTAATGAGGTAGAATTGTTAGAACTTACTTCCCAAGAGCTTTATGGTGCAAAGTCAGTCCCAAGCCAACACCATCAAGCCCTGATTAAAACAATACGAGAAAACAAACTCAACATTCTGCTACGTCCTGACCTTAACACAGATAATTTTTTTGGTCAAATGTTGCATAACAAATTCAGCATTCTGCCGAGAGTGTTCCTTGTTTGTAATACTTGCAGCAGAGTTAAAATTCAACTTTGGAGTTCATCTCAACAAGGGAAAAATTACCAGGCAAAAACAGAAGAATTGGTGAATCTTTTAAAGATTGCCCACACTCAGCAGGGCAAAACCACCGAGGTGGCCCACCATCAAGCTTAACAATCTCCTTGGCTCCATCAAGATAATCCTTCACTGTCTTGGTCCCGTACCCATCATCCCACAATATTTCCAAATCTTTAAAAATAGCATCTTTCTCCCACTTTTTCTCAACTCTGTGCTTTAATTTTCCATTATTTCCTCCATCAACCACGGCCCCATTCTTCTCTTCTTTTCCAACGAAAGAACTTCCATTTGCAACAATCACATCAGATGTCAATACTGTCGAGTCACCACCACTTACACTTTGAATCCTCACTCCAAACCGTGGCTTAATTCCCGAATTTAATGCGACAGTAGGTGATATCATGCAAGTAAAAACGGTTGCCATGCTTTTACAGATAATTCAAAATCCTTTTCAAGTGTTCACCAAGTGAACCCTCTGGACCATTTTCAATTGCCAAGCAGCAGCTGAGAAACTGGGTGTAGCAAGCAGCAAGCACTGCATTAAAAAAAGCTGCAATATTATACTGTCCCCCAAAACATTCTAACTGAAACAATCACACCCTTCTTGTGAGTAATGTTAGACCTTTTTTCAAAATTCACTAACTTCAACAAATGAAAAGACTTTTTAACAGATTATGGGATTTCCATGGTTGTGTCTTGGGTTGGTAAAGTGATTAATTGTTATAAGATGTTAGTTGTCTTGAAAAAAACTAATTAGATGACCGGAATTATAGGTCTTGAAGAACAAATCGATTGTTTTTGGGATCTATAGATTTGAAGACTAACTTATCGATTAGATGACTAGAATTCCTGATCAACCATCCGATCAATTGATCTAAACTGGTTAGTCAATTGGCTTGATGCTACCGGTCGATCGATTGGCCTGTGGAGGCGGTTGACCCAACAATAGGTGTTAATCGGCTCTATGAGGTCTGGTCAATTTGAGTTATGTTTGGAAATAATTAGGTTAACCAATTCAGCTTTACAATTACATTTGGCCTCTATGCTTAGAGTTTGAATTATAAATTTGTTTTAATGTCTTAAGAGGTATTTTGAATTATAAATTGTTTTATTGATTTTGAGGAATATTTGAAAGTTTATGAAATGCAGTGCTTAATTTTATATATATATCGTGCTTTCCATTCTCCTTCGCCTGAAGTTCCAGCGCCATTCAACCCTTGGAAAATAGAACGACAAAGGCACCTGATAGTCATGAAACTTCAATCACCATCTATGCTTTTAGCTGTTTATGTACAGAAAAAAAAGTGTTTGCGTGAGGCATATGGTGCTTTTTCTTTTTTCTTTTTTCATGTTCAGATAGTTGAGAAATAGCTGAGAGAAACGTGTTTTCAAAACTGGGAGGAGGGGTGTTCTTTTTTTCTGAACGATTGACATTTTCAATATTTTGGTCTACAATGATATATATTCCAGTGATTAGTAAGGGAAAACATTCTCGACAGAAGGTGCTCAGTGCAAGCAGATTGAAATGAATTCTGAGTTTTTCAGTTTCCCCTGGATCGAGCCTGTCTAACCACAGGCTACTCCATCCTTTTCTGTTTCTTGCTCGCTGGAGAAGCGACTCTCTCATCCTTTCGCTTTATCCTTTGTTCTTGCTGTGGGGACACCCTGTATATATTCTGCAATCTTTTTGCTCAAGGAGCACTCTCTTATCAAAAGTTTATCCATTGGAATTCACTATTGTGAAATGCTCATAACATGATTCCTTTTCAAGTTTCCTGGTGGATTGGACTTGGAGGGAATATCATGTTAGAATAATATAAATCATATTATGGGCCTTAGTTACAAGCTTAAGCTTTTAGGTGAGATGATTCTTTAACATGGTATCAAAGTTTTATTAACCCAACGGTCACGAGCTCAAATCTCACCACCCCCATTCTATTTAATAAAAAACAAGTACAAGATAATGTGGATCTGTACAAGTTTCAAGTTTAAAAGGGCTTTCACTTTAGGGGAGTGTTAGATAATAATATAAATTATATTCTGGGGCTTCACTTATAAATTTAAATTTTTAGGAGAGATGGTTCCTTACCATATAAGAGGGCAAAGCAAAAGGCAGCATAGGATCCTTTTATGCTTTGTATAATTGATCTCACATCATTCATTTGAACGGGGGAGTCCAGGTTTTCTATTTAAGGAAAGCTCGAGAGTCTTTCATGAGCAAGAAAAGGAATCCAAGTGCTGGAATCCTGCAAGGCAAGAAGTTCCTAACAAAGAGAGTGATGGCTAGGTATGGTCAGGCGTACAGGTGCTATTCCAGCACACCGAGCTCTGATGATTATTGGAGCAAAAAAAGCTATGCTCCTGATCACGTGTGCCGACCAGTCATTATTGATGCTGAGGGGAGGAAAAGGCCTGTAATTCTCTATGGCTCTGATCAGAATGCAGATCACTGTGACACACAAACTGGGACGATTTCTCAACATGTTCATTCACCTCTGGAGTCTGAATACAAGCATAGCCCTCGCTGGACAGAGGTTCCTTATGGATCAGTGGATAAGTTCCGTAGACCTGTGGCTTCAGTTGACAGTCGCCCACAAAATGTTGAGGAATTCTTCAACGAAGTGCAAACTTATGCTAGCCGACCCATGGTTGCTCCTAAATCCACAGGCTATGAAGGCTACAACTATGATGATTATTTCCGCAAACAAGGTAGCGACAAGGAACCAGCCATGATCACTGGTGGTGGATGGGCAAGGCCATCTCATTCAACATGGGCAGCACCAGGTAACGCCACTACAGAAGTTGCAAAACCTTCTGCCAATACCTCTCCCCTTCAATCCCGCTATAGAAAACTAGCCAATACAGCTAGTCTCTATGGAACCAGGCCATCCGCAAGAGAAGATAGTTACACATCAACCATTGACAGCAGAGAGGCTGCGAGGAAATATAATGGATCAGGTGTGAATCCAATTCCAGAATGATTAACCATGTCTATGAGCAGTTACACAGGCCTTCCACAGCTTCCTGAGCCGACTACACAAGCTTCTTGGGGCTTATTATCTACAAGTTTCTATTTCCCTTTCATCTAACTAGTACACTTATATGGTACTGCAGCTAAGTTGTCCTAGACATATGTTTGATGTTTCCTGTGTTTTTCATTAAGCTTTCTGTGTAAGCAGCTGCAATATTAATATAGAATTTCTTGTGTTATTTAGAGGGTCTATAACCATGATTTTGCTGTCAAACATATAACAAAATAGCATCAAATTACTTTTTCAGCTTCAAGTATTGTAAAAAAGAAATCAGGGGAGAACCAGCCTGATTGCTTGCTTTAAGGGCAATCCACTTTGTTGCCAGGTGCTAAAGGGCAGAGCAGTTCACTGTCTTACGCTATGGTTAGGTGAAATCATAGAAAAAGGAAATCAGTATATATTCTTTTCCTTCCCCTGTCATCTTCTTCTTTCCACCGTTCACTGTTATCGACCTTCAAAATAAACTTATCCAATCTTTTGAACTCTTTATGTGATGAACTCCTTATTAGTTCGTGTTTGGCATTATGATAGCATCTGCGGATATGTTTCGAAAAAATTATATTTAGATAATAAAAATTAAATAACTTTTAAAGTTGAGTTGACTATAAAAGGATCTTTAACCACACCATAACACAGCATGAAACGCAACCTTAGTAGTTAATTAGCATCGCACCACAGCTTGCTGCTGCAAATTACAATTACTCAATTCTGTAAAAGAAACAGTAACCATTGTAGTTTTATCCTTAATCTCTCCGAGGTTCTAACACAACACCAAATGTGATTGAGATTTAATTTCAAGTCTTCAAACACAAGCCAGATAAGCTGCCAACTAAACTACTTGACACTGACCTGAGTCCCTGCCATTTGTTTGGAAAAAAAACTTAATAAGTCCCTCAACTATATTGGGATTCTTGAATGAGTCCGCAAACAACTTTTTTCATCTTAATTAGGTCCATAAAATTTCAGAAAGGTCTCAATTAGAATATTTTACCCTTTATAAACATTATAGATTATCAAATTATGATATTTATAAAAATTATCTTGATTTAACCACACGGGATAATTATTAAATATAAGTGATTAATTAGGATGGGTAGAAACATTTTAAAAAAATAATATTATCTAGCTGCCCAAGGGCCTAGGAAATTTATTTAGACAAAAAATGCTAGACTCATCATCATAAAGTAATTTAAATTACTTGGGTGTTATAATCTAAGTACAATTAAAATATTATAATGAAATGCTGATTTATTTTTTTGGGTTGATTCACATGTGTAAATGTTTCATATTTGCTTTTCTAAGTGATGAAAAGTATATTGATTGAAAGGGAAAATTATCCTTCAAGTTGATGGGCCTCCAAGGCCCATAAAATCAAGCATCTAATATAAAAAAGAATATCATATGATTTTTAGAAGTGATTTAATTGCTTGAGTTTGATATTTATCAAGTTTAAGTTTGTCTGCCAAGTTCTCTTGATGGGCAGACAATCGAATCAACAGGGCCTTATCCAGGCATGGTGGGCATCATAATCTCCTCCTGTAAAGCAATCATAATCAGTGGAAACACAGAAACAAGAGTCTTCCCAGATCATGTAAAGGCAATCCCAATCATGTCCCTTCCTGTTAAGATAACAGGAAGACCTTGCACCTGAATAGGAGTAGGTTGCACGATCCCTTTGGCTTTTAGCATTTTCTAAATAGGCTCGGGAACCCTAATGTCTTTGAGATTCTTAATCGGTGGAGGAATTTTTTCACCATCAACTATTATATGCCACTGTTTTCGAATTGCATCACATTCCTTTCAGGACATTCTCCTGAGTGGAAGCGGCTGCTTCCATCCTATCAACAATGGCTCCGTATATGTGATTACCTTGGCCAATTCACGACCTGACATGAGTGTTTTCTTATCAGATAGATGCTCTGTCATTTCCTTTTCTTGTTGCACGATCTGCTCCGTCTGACTAATTTCAGGTTGGTCACGCTTGAGCTGAGACGCTTTGACCAGGAGATTGAGTTTGGCCTCTGAAAGTTTGGATTTTTCAAATCATCCTCTAAATCAGAGGAATCCCCCCTTCTCTAAAGAATCGTTTGAGCTGTCGATTCTCGACGCTTCACCGCAGGAACACACTCCACAGTTATCCTCTTCCTCCATACTTTCTATGCTCATTTTTTTACCAATAAGATTACGTTACAGGTAGAATTCAATACATGAAGAGAGTAATTTACCATGGGAAGGTATGAGATAAGAAGAAGCTGGGCATACCTTTGATTTCTTCTCTTCCTTTTGATAACGACAACCAGCAGCTTCTCAATTGCTTGTCTTTTGTGTAGAATGAAACGGCAGAGAGGAAGCGCGCGTGCGTGTATATATATAGCATATGTTTGGTATTAATTGAAAAACGTAAGGGCATTCTTGTCAAGATATTATTAAACAAAACAAAACGAAAAACCACTCGATTTTCCATGTTTGTTTTTCTTGGAAAAATTGAGGTTTGCCTTCATCTTCTGATTCGGAGGAGGTGAGGTCAAAGAGATACCGCAGAGTCTTAACGTAACAATGATGACGTTCACGCGGAAAAGCGCTTCTAGAGGCTTTCAACAACAACAAATGGAAATGGGTATTCTTCTTACTCCTGATTTCCCTTCTTTCTTATTCTTCAATAATCACCACTTAACCACTTCTACCTGTACCAAGAAGCCTTCTTTGCCTCAAAACAATGGCGGGTTTGTTAGTAACAATAGTAATAACATTAGTATTGATGATGCCTTGGTTGCATTCTATCGCATGATCCACATGAACCCTAGGCCTTCTTTTGTGGAATTTGGCAAATTCTTAGGGTCCATTGCCAAAAAGAAACAGTATTCTACTGTTGTCTCCTTGTGCAATCAAATGGATTTGTTCGGAGTTGACCACAATGATTATACTCTAAATATATTGATTAACTCGCTTTGTCGCTTGAACCATGTTCAATTTGCTGTCTCTGTCTTGGGTAAGATGTTCAAACTGGGTGTTCATCCTGATTCTGTCACATTCACTACAATCATTAATGGGCTCTGCAATGAGGGGAAGATTAAAGAAGCAGTTGAGTTGTTTAATGAGATGGCTGGCGGGGATGTTATGCCAAATACAGTGACCTTCACTATTTTGGTTGATGTACTCTGCAAAAAAGGAATGGTTTCAGAAGCTCGGCGTGTCTTTGAAACAATGTCTGAAAAAGGTGTAGAGCCAAATATTTACACTTACAATGCTTTGATGAATGGGTACTGTTTACGGCTTCAAATGAATGAGGCCAGCAAGGTTTTTGATATCATGATTGGCAAGGGATGTGCACCTAGTGTACATAGTTACAGCATCTTGATCAATGGATACTGCAAGAGTAGAAGCATGGATGAGGCGAAAGCCTTACTTACTCAAATGTCTGAAAAAGAATTGATTCCTAATATTGTCACTTACAACACTATTATGCAAGGTCTATGCCATGCAAGTAGTATTCTAGAAGCGCAAGAGCTATTCAAGAAGATGTGTTCTTCTGGCATGCTTCCAAATTTGAGGACCTACTCGATATTGCTAGATGGCTTATGCAAACATGGGCATTTGGAGGAGGCATTAAAACTGCTTGAGTCAATGCAAGAGAGGAAATTAGAACCTGATATTGTCCTTTATAATATTCTAATCCATGGCATGTTTATTGCTGGGAAGCTTGAAGTTGCAAAGAAACTATTTTCCAAGCTTTTTGCTAATGGAATACGACCTTCTGTGTGGACATACAATATCATGATTAAGGGACTGCTTAAAGAAGGGCTGTCAGATGAAGCATACAAATTGTTTCGAAAAATGGAAGATGATGGCTTCTTGCCGGACAGTTGTTCTTATAATGTTATCATTCAAGGATTTCTTCAAAATCGGGATGCATCAACTGCTATACGACTTATTGATGAAATGGTTGGTAAAAGATTCTCAGCAGATTCGTCTACATTTAAGATGTTATTGGATCTGGAATCTCATGATGAAATCATAAGCCAATTTATGCGTGGAAGCTCTCAAATTAGATAAATGAAGTGAGATTTTTCTCTGTTGTAGGTTGCTGTGCCTCTTTTGAGTTATCACAGTACACAATTCTTCAACTTTATTTTTTGACTTTTGACACTTTCATTAACATAAAGATTGGCCCTTTTTGTGCCGCTATCCATTATCTGTACCACAGCAAACACATAGTTTTTTTCAAATCCCTTAATTTTCCAGGGACCTGTTTTTGGCAGTAGATCTCACCTTGCATTGTGTGCTGACTTGAATCTATGTGTATAAACTACAAAGTGTACACTAACCAGTCTTGTTATCGTTTCTGTGTTGACATAAATTAGTTATTTCAAGCTTTGAATTTGGACATAACATTGTGACATCCACTAATCCTAACAGATGAATGATTCAGAAAATTGAACTTGACGGTTCTCTTTATCTTGTGCAATTTCCCAAGTTACAACAGGTTTTATTGGAGCTGATTTAGAGAGAATTGGTAATGTTTTTGTAGAGAGAATTGGCTAGCAGAGTCTCGTCTATCTAGAGAATCTACAGTTTTAGAACACATGCAGAAATGGTGGAGTGTGCCTTGGTTGCCATCATAATGAGAACCTACAGTTTTAACAGGTTTCTTGAAAAGGGGAGGACTCTACAGCACCAGTAGCATTAGAGTTTAAGTTCTTTTATGCATTTTTAAGCTGTCATTTGCCTGGTTTTCAAATTTGTTGATTGAGCTTTTGATTTCTAGAGTTTGCAGAGGGAGGTTGTTTAAGTGGATGGCTGTCTGTATCTGTAGTATACACTAGCAAAAAAGCAAGCGCTCTGCTTCTCATTTGTTTGTCTCAATTAATGCCTGTTGGCTGCTCGGCTGCTCAGTTCTCATTCTCAGCCTCAATTAATGCTTGTTGCTGTGCAGGGAGGCTTGTCCCTCCACCTAACGTGTAATAAGGCTTTCTTAACTCATTTACGCTTTGCTGCTGTTATATTCTTCTTGGCTAAACGGTGTGTGGACTATATTGACCAGGTACATTATTCCATTGCTCGATCAGGGTTAAACTGGAACGCTGCAGAAAATAAGGTGAGTAGTTTGTGTTGGTATCACATTAGAATGACCTTGTAGATTATTGATGGGTCAGGATTTAAGGATTCTTGCCATTAGAACATCTTGCTGCTCTGTAATGAAGAATTTAAAGTTAAATTTAAAAAAAAAATGTGTGTGTGTGTGTGTGTGTGTGTGGAAGAGATGGAGAAAACATTGTGCATGAAGACAAATTCCTGTTCACCAAAATAGGATAATTACTTTTTTGACCTTCCAACAAAAAAAATGTTAACTTGCTCTCTTGTCTTGATTGTAATTTAATTGTTTCCACATGAGCCATTGGTTATTATCCAATTATTTGGGATAAATTTGGTCTTTTAACCTTGCATGAGCACAATATAAAAACTATATTATCTTTAAAAGTCAATTTTGTTTAAATATTTTACAGTGTTAATTCAGTCTTTGGAATAATATCCCTTAAGAGGGAGAAAATAATTAACAAGCAATGGTATTTGTATATTTTTCTAGTTGATTTTTTTAGTAATTAATAGATTGATCGGAGCCACTTTGATTTTTTTTTTTTTTTAAATTTACGGTAGTTAAAAGGAAAAAAAAAAAAAACTTTGCAACCATACCATATATGTATAATTTAATTTTGTAATTAACATGCTAGATTAGGGGTGATTTAGTCTTTAATAATTTAGATATCATTTAAAAACAAAATTGAGTAAATATTTAACTATATTTCATTAAAAAAATCACATTAACTGTTTTAGTCATTTTATTTTAATTATTCTTAAAATTGAATACCGTTTTGGCCAAGCATCCCACGTATATATTTAATTATTTAAATAAAAATCAAAGTTAAAAAAAGCTCATACCATGCAGGTGTCTAATCACTTCATTTTAATTAATGTGCCACATTCAGGCATAGCCTAAAAGAAAAGACCATTTATGCGAATATATTTGATTGGATTTTTTTTTTCTTATAAAAGAAATTGAATGACATGTCATTTATAATTATTATTATTTTAAAAGAAAAGGAAGATTTAAATGATGTATCATCTACTTGCCTAGTTTTTTTATAATCGAGATATCCGGGTCAGTTTACGAGCATTACATGTAATCCTGAATCTACTGAATATTTTGCAAGTATAATGAACGGATAAAGCATCACAGGGTGAAAAGCATACACATAAAGGATTAAATTTGGATGCACAGAAAAGAACTAAGTCATTTCTTCCACTAGGTCAAGATCTCAAGTGCTATTTGACTAGTTTTTAATCATTGAAAAGGTGATCAGAAAATTAAACTAGGATCGTTTGGATCAAATTTTTTTTTTTTATCAATAGAACAGGATCAATCAACAACTTTTTCTCTCTCTCTTTACACAAGGATAAATAATAACTAAAATAAAGTTTTGGATTAAAATAAAAAAAAAATAACAACTATGAGGACCAAAAATAAAATTTGCAAAACCTGAGGCAAAAAATGTGAAAAAGATGCTAGGCAAATTGTGCCTAAAAAAATATCACTTTTTATGTTGATCTCAAATTTAACTCTCAATTTGTTTTTTCATGGCCACTAAGATCAAAAACTTTTTTGTGGATTCAGTATCAATTTAATGGCATAAAATTCTATTGGCATTGCAAAAGGCACGTAAAAATAAATTATAAAATTTAATTTGAATTTTAAAAGGATGAATTTAAAAGAAAAATACAGTGAAAACAACATATTACCATGCTTCCACAATGACAAAAAATAAAAATTAAAAGTGAAAAAAACTATTATGATTTACTAGAAATCCTCTCATATTGAAAATAACGCCATAGATTTTTATTATTTTTTTGCAAAATATTATTTTCAGTATCATTCAAGAACACAGGCTTTAATTAATATATATATATATGAACAAAAAATAATTTTAAATATAATCTTAATCATGTTTCTAAACAGATATTAAAGTTGTCACAAGTTAAATGGCCGAAATAAAATTCACTCGGGTAAATACAAAATAGATATGTTTCATTTTTTTTTAAATAACAAATTTATTTTAAACCAGCTTAAAATCATAATTTTTAAATTTAGTCAACATGGTATCAACCAAGCTAGATTTAAAAAATAATGGAATAAAATAAAAACTCAAGTGATTGGATCAAAAATCGAGTCGACCTAGCAAATCCCAGTTGAAAACCTAGTTTTAAACTATTGACTATTTGTTTTTTAAAACAAAAATGGTATCATTTTGTTTTATAAAAATAGGGGTTGACTTGAGATGATCTAATGATCTGATAAAAACCTAAAACAGGTCAACTATCAAGTTAAATTTAAAAGTTGTGTTCAAATTATGTTTAAAAATTGACTTCCTCAACTAACCTGATTATGCTTGTCTTGTGTAGTTACAATTATTTTTAAAAATATTTTTCATTTAGAAATGTATCAAAATTATGTTTTTTTAATTTTTTTAAAATTATTTTTGATACCATCATATAAAAATAATTTAAAAACACCCAAAAAAATCTAATTTAAAGTAAGAAAATAAAAATATTTTTTTTTCATATTTTTTTAAAACATTGTGTCATACACCTATTAATAAGCCTAACTCTTATCAAATTTAATTTAAAACCTAACTAAAACTGTATCCGGTTCAACAGATTACTTATACATTGGATCTCTACAGCCCCTTTCTCGGACGGGTCCAGTCCATTTCCGAAACTCATGCAATCCAGCCATTCAGGTCTCACCAAGTCAGCTACTGGTCATGGTCATGGTCACGGGTCCCATTTCTAACACCCACCATTCACCTCAGAAATGGTTAAAAAGTCATACTTCTTTCATTCCATGGCAGCAAGGCAGAGTTTTTGACTCTTTTTTTGCAAGTAACTTCCTTACTAAGTTGCATGTCTCTTCATGTCATTAGCATTTCCCTGTCCCAATCTTTCCCTAGAATAAGCAGAGCAAAAGTCTTTTGAGGATAGTTCGAGACTTAAGACTATGGGGGAACAGATAATGAAGTAACTTAAGGGCCACGCTTTCACAAAGAAACCTTAACTTCTCTTTGCAGTGCAGTTCTCTAACTAAACAAAGTTGCAATATATAATTGGGCCATCTGGGTTATCATTGTTTTAAACAGGGTGCAATTGGAAAGCCTGAAATTTGAATATCTAGCCTTTTCTTGTGCTGTTTTAATCTAAAGGTTGGTACTTGTCTTCTCTTTTAAGAGTTTAGATTTTGAATTAGTTGGAAAGAATGATGCTGTGTTTATAATCTTCTCTTCTTGTTGTCATTATCATTTGCATTTGCACAATTCGACTTGGTCTACATGAGCCTTTGATTCTGATAGTTTCTTTTTGCTGTCAATTTCTAGGCTGGTCATAATTTAGGAACAGAAATGGAAGTCATTTTAGTGGATTTTGGTTCGATTTATTTGTGGCCAAGACTTGGAATGGATGATACGAGTTGCCATCTAGAGTGTACTTTATGGCCAGCCTTTTCTTTTTGAATTCTTTTGCCAGTCAGTTGTTCTGTTTGGATTCTGCTTATATGCTGATATAAATTTTCTCCAGGGCATGTGAATCATCAGTTTAGTTAAGACTTAAGAGGGTGTTACCGATTCTGATCAAATGCTTATAAAATTAATCACCATCAGCAAGTCTTGTATAATCTGATGTTTAAACATTAATACTGGTTTTAGCACAAGGAAAAGAAGTAAAATTAATGATTCGAAGCTATCAGTTTCATGACCAGCGCAGTTTACAAAACTGATCGAGAATCGAAAAAACAAGGTTTGCATTTATGTCATCTGAATGAATTTGTGTTAAACTAGTTTAAAAAAATGTAGTTCTATGATATTTTATACGTCATGAGTGAGCCATTGTCTTTAGTTTTTGCTTGCATGTGTAGTTACACAGCTCCGTGGGTTTTTCATTTCAATGTGTTTGGTTATGTGAATAATGTTTGTAGTTCAATTTACTGCTGTGTTCTTCTGCCTGCACGCGGAAATTTGGTCGTTTAATCGCTTACTTAAAGTTTATGTTGTGTAATTATGTTTCAGCTACTAGTTACCATCTGGAGATTTAATATTAGATGCAAGCTGTACTTTCTTTACTAATCGTAGGTGCATTGTTGATAGGATGAGTACAAGCAGAAGGGATAATTGTGATGACGAATACTCCATCATCGGGGACAAGGGTGAGATTGGTTTCATTGATTTTGAGGATGACAAATCTGTCTGCAACTATGATACTGCCACTGAAGGACCAATCGCTATATCTATCCCATTTCCCTTTGTGCAAGGGAAGCCTCAGTCCATTCTTGTTGGTGAAATTTCAAAATGTAGAATTACAATAGCAAACACCACTAGTGATCCCGTGGAGCTTTGGGGGGTTAGGATATTCTGCTCAAATCCTGCAGACTCGTTCACTTTGTCTTTGAAAGAACCTCCATCTGCCAACTCAAATGCAGAAAAATTATATGGCTTCTTGGAGGGATATTCACTCGAGGACAGAGTTCTTCAGCCACACGATACACTTACCATTTGGTTATCTTGCAAACCAAAGGAAATGGGGTTGCACACATCTGTGGTATATTTTGATGCAGGTGATGATAGGATTGAACGTGTTGTTTTTCTTTTGGCTGAAGACAATGTCTCCCGTTCTCTGGCTCCCAACCGACCATTTTCAAAACCACCAAGAAGAAAACAATTTGTACTTGATGAGCAAGTGGTTTCCTCGCATCCTTCCAGGGCAACAACTCGAGGATTTAAGTATAGGCTTCCTGAATTTCCAATACCCAGTAATCTCAGAGAGTTATTGCAGAATAAGAAAGTCCCTGATGTTATCATGGAAGATTTGAGTACGGGGACCTATGCTGCATTCTTCAGTACATTGGTTGCAATGGAAGAGCTACGTTTAGAGGTAGTATAAATGATTTGTATTTTCAGGTATGTACAGATACTCAATGTCTTTAGGGTCTAACATTTGTTAAATATTTTCAGGAAGAAATGAGGTGTCATAGCATGGAGGGTGTTAACATGAGAAGGAAAGGGTCTCGATTTTTGGCTCTCGAGGTCCCTGGGCTGGCTGAACGAAGGCCTTCACTTATGCATGGTGATCATGTTTTTGTGAAGCTTGAAAATGCACCTGACAGCAATGTATATAAGGTTTGTTCTTATTTTGGAAGAAAGATCTATCTCATAGAAGCATGCATACATGCAAAATGAATACTGGCAATTCATGGAAGGATGTAAATTGGACCACCACATATAAGAAGGGCATCAATATGGGTTTTAGAATACTTGCATAAATAACAGATTAAGAATTCATCAAACAACAAAAGGTAAATAACTCGATATTTTATGCAAATTTGCATCCGGTGCCTGTGATGCACCTCTGTTTCGTGGAAAGGTTCTGAATTTATTGTAGTTATCATTGTAACGAGTCATTTTATTCTTGTAATTAATTCTTTCGGGGAGGGTGAGATGGTTGGTTGATGTGTAACTTGAGAGCTAGGTTATTTAAGCTTGAGAATTATAGAGTGCTTTTTAGCAGGAAGCTTTGTGCCTGACTTGGTTCTCCTTTTTTAAAGTTATTCAAAATTGCAAGTTATAGAACTGGTTAATTTGGAAATTCACTTTATGCACCTTTAATGACATTACCTTATTAAGTTTGCAGATATGCGTTTACCAGACGCTCAAGAACCCATTGCTTCAAACAATACTCTGTTGTTCAATGTGAACTATTAAATAGATAATTACCCGCTAACCTCACCTAGTGTGCTGAAAAGGTTTTCTTGCAATCGATGTAGAATGCAAGAGGATGGGGTGCTTCTTTTTTTTAACCATTAACGAGGTGAATGATGGTGATAAAATGATCGCTATCATCCATATTTGAGACTAAAACTTCACCCTTTCTTGGTAAAGGAGGTAGCCGAAGATAGCATGCCTCGAATAACATCTTTCTGACCAAAATATATACAGAATTTGAACTGTCTTTTTTTTTTGTGTGTTTATATTTATTTCATGCTTTAACTTGTCCTGTGACACTTGTAACTGAACTAACAGGCCAGCCTCATCCTAACAATATTTATGATGGAATGAACCTATAGACACCTCCTTAAAGTGATTTATCCCTTATCAGGGCTGGTTCTAATTTCTTCAATGGGAGGAAGAGGGCTTGATTTTCTCTTGGCAATTGGCATGTCCGATTTTGAAAATCCAGCCTTATGTATATTTCATCGCTTTTAAAATAGTCTTACCTTTCTGTTTCAGGGACACATATACCGAGTTGAGGCTGATGAAGTGCTTTTGAAATTTGCCAACGATCTTCATACCTGTCACCGGAATGGAAACTTATATAATGTCCGATTTACATATAATAGGGTGAATATGAGGAGGTTGTATCAAGCTGTGCAAGCAGCAGAGGGCTTAGAGCATGATCTTCTGTTTCCATCTGAATCAACCAAAAGGAGACTGGTCAATTCACCTGGATTCGTGCCTTATACTAGCAGTCTCAATCAGGAGCAGATACGTTCTGTTGAGATGATCCTTGGATGCGAAGGTGCTCCTCCGTATGTCATTTATGGGCCTCCGGGTACTGGTAAAACGATGACGTTGGTGGAAGCAATGTTGCAAATATATGCGACGAGAAAGAATGATCGAATTCTTGTGTGTGCTGCTTCAAACAGTGCAGCAGATCACATATTAGAGAAGCTCATTAGCAATAATGTTGCTAAAGTCAAAGAGAATCAGATCTTTAGGCTAAATGCGAGTAGCCGTACTTATGAAGACGTTCACCCTGATCATATTCGTTTTTGCTATTATGACGGATCGATTTTCAAATGTCCTCCTCTCATGGCCTTGGTGCAGTACAGGATCATCATTTCTACGTATATGAGTTCATCCCTACTGTACGCAGAAGGTGTCAGCAGAGGCCATTTCTCTCATATCTTCTTAGATGAATCTGGCCAGGCTTCAGAACCAGAAAGCATGGTTCCTATAGCTAACTTTTGCAGCAGGGAAACTGTCGTTGTTCTAGCAGGTGACCCACAGCAACTAGGTCCCGTTGTATATTCTAAAGATGCTGAGGCTTTTGGGCTAGGAAAATCTTATCTTGAAAGGCTGTTCGAATGTGAATCTTACAGAAATGGTGGTGAAGGTTTTGTAATAAAATTAGTGAGGAATTATCGATGTCATGCAGCAATTCTAGACCTGCCATCAAAACTTTTCTATAAAGGGGAGTTACTTGCTTGTAAAGAAGATACCTCTTCCTCCATTAGTTCTATTGTGGATTTTCTTCCTAATAAAGAATTTCCTGTTCTGTTCTTTGGAATTCAAGGCTTCGATGAGAGAGAAGAAAACAATCCTTCATGGTTTAACAGAATCGAGGCCAGCAAGGTTGTTGAAGTTATCAACAAGCTCAGAGCAAGTGCAGATCTAGATGAGGCAGATATAGGAGTAATAACACCTTATCGGCAGCAGGTCCTGAAGATCAAAAAGGTACTTGAAAATTGGGAATTGTCAGATGTTAAGGTTGGGAGTGTTGAACAGTTTCAGGGACAGGAGAGAGAGGTCATTATCGTATCTACAGTGAGGTCAACTATAAAGCACAATGACTTTGACAAAACTTACTGTCTGGGGTTTCTCAGTAACCCAAAAAGATTTAATGTTGCAATTACCCGAGCCAGATCCTTGCTTATCATTGTTGGGAATCCACACATAGTCAGCCAGGTACTCATTCTTCTGCACTCACAGTTTCAATCCTATGCACTTTTATCCACCTTTTCAGGTTCAATCTCCTTTCTGCTATGGAATGAAACTATGAACTTTCCAATCATATCTCCTGACCTCTCATTTTTCCTTTCTGCCAAAGTTTTGTGTCATTGTGTCAATATTTTCTTCTGGGCTGTTGCAATTCATGTAGCTCCAATTAGTTCATCAATTTTGATATGGATGTTGATATTTGGGTTACTCACAAGTAGGCGAAACATGACACGTGTAACCAACACACTCAGACGAACATGCTATTTATCTGCTATTAGTCAAGCATGCTAGGAACTTGTTCATGAATTTGCTAAAACCATCTGTTTTTTTTGGGGAGCTTGTAATGTTACCAAATTAAATGACAACTGGATTCTTCGTTTTGAAGGACCCTTACTGGGAAAAGCTTTTGTGGTTTTGTGCTGACAATAACTCCTACAAGGGCTGCCCTCTACCTGAAAGGCAATCCTCTGCATGAGAAGAGCCTGTCCCAAAAGGAAATTCAACTCGTGAATTAGAGAAGTCTTGCCATTTCGAGAGTTAGGGAATGGTTTCGATCACTTGATGAACAGGTTCCACAAACTACACGGATTGTCGCGGACGCAGCTGACGGGTCTGGCTGCCGGAAGTAAACTTGCTCAGACTTCCTTTTTCATATTATGTTTTCTTTAGATTTAAGCACACACATCACAGGCAATATTCCTGCAGTAGGGCTTTTCAAGGAATTCACGAACTCATATTTTAGGGGACAAGTGAGATGCATTTTGCAATTTGTTTGCAATGATACAGAAAAGATCTTTTTGTAATAATACAGAAAAGGATGTTTACAGATGTTTCCTGTCATAATCATTCAGCCACTTTTCTCATCACCTTTACTTGCTTCCCTGTCTGATAAAAATTGCAAACTGCCTGATGGCCTAGAATTCCAAATGGCTGTAGCAACTTCTTGTGGAGAAAAACCACAATGGCATAAAGTCCACAAAATGTCTCCTTGTAACAAAAAAAAATTCTATGGCATACAATTCAAGCAAAGTTGTCAACAGATAATATTTTTTGTGGAGATATTTAATAATAGACAGCCTCTATGAAATCATAAAAGTAGAAGTAAATATACAAAGTGAACAAAAAGTTATAATGCCATGCATATAATTATATATTATCACGAATATCTTAGTTATAATTTAAAGGAATCATATTTGTCTAATAATTTCAAATAAATAAACTCGGGATTCTCTAATCTTCATGCTTATCATACCCTATCCAGAGTTACAGCTAAAAAAATCGTTGGAATTGATTTAGATTAGGGCTCACCCCATTTGGTTTGGATTTTTTTCGAGCACTTGAAGAAGGTTGATGGGGTTTAATAATGCTTGATGTGCCGCAATGAAGAAGGGAGAGGACGAGGAGATGTGAAATGCATAAATAGCATTCCCACATCGAGAAAAAATGAGATATGGGTCAAGGCATGGTAATATAAATAAGAGGCTCAATGCAACGAGAGACATACTTACCTGGACGGGGTCAATTGGCGATCAAGAAGGTCCATGGCCTAGGTCAGTGACGTCCATTGCACTTAGGATGGGTGCTGGCTTAAGGTCTCCCCAAGAGGGAGAGCCTACGTCAAAATTTGTGGTAGAGGGGGCTGCGCAAGTCGCGGCCCCTGTCAATTTCAAGTCTACAACTTCTGATGTCAAATGTTTTTGATAGTTTGTTGATGGCCAAACCTTCCAGGTATTGAGAATTTTAAGGCTATCTTTCATGTATTTAATCTTGCGTGTGGTGTATTAGTAGGTTAGTAGATGTGTGTAATATCTTGTTTCTGTTTGACTGTAACATTTTTGTTAGGTGATGGGAAGAAATGAGCAGTGTTGAGATTTTCAAGTCAATTTCTCGATTCATGTTGTTGACGAGCCAAATTTAGAAATTATTTGACTGGCAGTGAGTAGGAAGTTAGAAGTCCTGCATGTGATTTAATCAAATTGTGCCCTTTCATAATACTGAGAAAAGTGTGCTGATGCTTAAGTTGTATTGGGAAAGAAGAATCATCTCGAGTTCTTTGTTACTTGCATACACATGAACCCGTTTTAGGTACAACATCTAGTGGTTTTGCAACTTGGAGATGGTGAACATTCTCGGCTAAAACGAGCATCAGAAACAAATATCGTGCTAAGAGGAGTTGGGTTCGAGACACACATCCAACTACAAATTTTATGGTCTTGGAAAGTAAACAGACAAAATCATTGTTTAACCAAGCAGGTAATGGATTTGAATAAGCATTAAGAAGACAATAGGCTTCCCGCAATTAGTTTCGAAGCATTTTCTGGCAATACGAGCTGCTGTTCAAGGCACGTGAAAAAAAACTAATTAAGAATAGGAGACAGAAGAATTATGTGCAGTCTCAGATTTCCTGGCTTCAAGTCAATGGGGATGAGTCCTTAAATAAGAGTTGACACTTGACAGTACATACCAGCAAGCCTTCATTTAAAGAAACCAGTTCCTATAGATTCGTCACTTGATAGTTGATTCATAAATGGCTAGTAGGAACAAGAAATCACTAGAAGGATATTCTGTGATGCCTCCGAAAGCCTAAAGAATTTGGATGTGTAAACCAAGATTCTCAAGTCCTTTTCCTTTTCTTTTTCAACTGGGGAATGTTTTTCCCCCCTCTGACCCCCGAGAGGGGAAAAATCTATTGCTAATGTTCCTATCATGCATTAAACACTGATAATACATTCTTCAATTCTGCCAGTAGTTTTATTTTTATGAAATCATTAATGTTGTCTAGTTTGTGCTTTCATCAAATGGTATGATTGTGTCATTATCTCATGACGGGACAAAATTATCAATATCCCACATTGGAAACAAGGAAATAACCTGTGATCAAGCTACTATAAGAATCGAGCAAACAATTGCTAACATTCACGCGGCCGCGGTGAACACAGAGCGAACTATTCTTTTGCCTTTTACTAAAGAATACCGTGTGTTCGCCGCAGATAGCGGCGTACGCTTATTTTTGGAGGGTCTTCTTGCTTGCGCGAAGGACCCTTACTGTACAGTTCAAATATATATATGCCTCCTTTTCAGTTTCCCATTCTCTCGTCCTTGCTAGTGGCTGAACATGTAGGTCGGTGCTCTGTATTCTTGTCAGATTGATTATTTCTGGCAATTATTTCTGGGCATGGATTTCGTCCAAGTATATAAAAGATTCTATTGCCAGTCAATTTTCAGTCTTCTTATCAAAAATAGCACGCTGTGTACAGAAATCATCAATGAGAAACCTAAGATCTTCACTGTGTTAGTACCCAATGAACTGCTATGCTGGCTGATTATCTTTCGAGGCGAGTGAACTCCCTTCTCTCCTTGGAAATTTCTGATAGGTTATTGTTGTTCGGGAATGATGCATTGATCAAGCTGAACAGAGTCGATTTATTTATTTTTAAAATAGAACCAGCTTTGGCTTAATTCATCGTCGCCTTGCCCATAAAACTCGCCAGGACAAACGATGCAGATCCTTGGCAACGAAAAAGAGTGATGTGAACGATAATTACGATGTATAACACTCACATTTGCAATTTTATTTTAAAATGACAAATGTCCCCAAGGTCATAATACCTGTAACGTAGTTTCAATTCCTTGATGCGCGTTCATGGAAACCCAGCTGTACAAGGAGCTGCTATGATCATTTGACTGCAGCTCAAGTACATTACTTACACAAAACACCGCCTGCAATTTTTCTAATCTTTTCTTTCTTTGTTTTTTTTTTTTTTTTTTTTTTTTGAATTTCATACAATGGCGCCTCACACCAAAGGCCAATAACAGAATGTCTCCATATTCACAGTTGCAAAACTGAGACATCTCAAGGTGTAGAATTTACTGAGATCTCTTGTTGCGGAGGCGGGCTAAAGTGATCTAGATGTGAAGGGACGGCCAGCCGTTGCAAAGGTACAAGAGCAACTGCAAGCTGTGCAAATGAGGGGCGCAAGTTTGGATCGCTGGGGAAGAAGAAAAAAAACCCCGTCAGTGACTGAGTTTGTATTTGTGAAGGGATGGCATTAGAAACTAATTTACAAATTTTCCTTTCCAGCTTACGTCTGCCAACATTGCAAAATAATCCTTGCAACCAAGGGATCAACTTCCTTGGGGATTTCAAGACGACGGTTCTGGAAACCAACTGCCCCCACAACTTGCATAGGGTTCATCCCACTCCATGGTGATTTTAGCGTAGCAAGTTCCCAAAGAATCACTCCAAAGCTATATACATCACACCTGCACACTCAGTGGAATAAACAAATTACCTGTTTAGTACAGTGGTCCAATAAATACATGCATGACGCCAGCACCGGAGAAAACCTTTCTCCAATGCAAACAGAAGATAGAACTGTAGTTGGTTTTCCATTTATACGAAGTGACAATTGGCATTCCCAAGTCACAGCTACAGAGGGGAATCCACACGGCATAAATACAGTTAATTATTGCATGCAATGACATATATGTCACAGTTGGAGACACCAGTAGACTGCAATTTAGGCATCATTCAAGAAAAAATATTATTTTTTGAACCAAGAAAACATGACTAGATCCCTTTCCCTCTGTTTTAGAGGGGCAGTAATACTCAATCACGAGATTATTATTAGGTACATTTGTCTCTTGGTCTTGTGTTTATTGGCCTAATCTATGGGTGATGTGTAGGACTCAAGACTACCTAATAATTTCTCCCTTTTCGGGGGGTAGTAGCACTCAATCATGAGATAATTCTGTTGATTAAGAGTAAAATTAATATTATCAATGATAATTTCAGTGAAAAGCAGAAGAAAATAGTTGTGCTCGAATGGCCTCTCATGGAGCAGAGACAGAGCATTAATAAACCAGAACAAATTGACCCAGCTTAGAGATAGTGGAAGTGCAAGAAAGTTAGTAAATCTGAAAGCAGTTAGAGGAAAAATCAACTCACTTCTCATTCGAGGGTTCATTACGGAGAACTTCAGGTGCCATCCACTCCGGCTGACACATCAAAGACAACTCAATTATAAATAATAAACAAACAATGCATCCACTCCCTTTATCCATGAAAGCTATTTTTTCTGAATATTAGATGGAAAATCAAATTCTCACCGTTCCTGCAGTTGATTTGGATGACAAAAATGTGTTATGCTTCAAGCGTGAGAGCCCAAAATCACAAACCTGTCAGGAAACCAGTGTCTGTCAAAAATGACACCCAAAACTAATTCTAACTGCAGGCTATTATTTGCTTCTTCATGATTTTTATCTACAACTTTTGAGCAACTTGTCACATATAGTCTTATATAAAAAATCAACTTAATGAAGAAAACCCAAGTTCAACAAATAAACCATCACATTGGACTTTCTGGCAAAATACAAGCTGCAGGTGACAAAGCTGGGTAAACAAAATTCAGTAGGTGTGTTACAGCTCATATGATCCTCCTTTAAACTAGCTAGTAAGAGCACCAAAAGGCAGCATAAGATATGGTATTTTCCCTTTAATTACACCATTTAACATTAGATAACTAACACCTGTCATTGATAACTGTCATTAAATATTACCCTTAAACCCCATCCTCTCTTTTACTTACTCTTGTTGGTGGTACCTTTAAATACACATCACTTAATATATTTTTTTATCATTATTATAATTGACTGACAAGTACACATAGTTTTTTTATCTCCTAACAAACAATCGTAGAAATAATTTTGCACCCTCAAAAATTACAAGTTATAATTAATCTAAATAATTGACTAACTAGTACACATGGTTTTTAACCTCGAAGCAAACAATCGTAGAAATTATTTTTGCACCCTAAAAAATTAGACGTGATAATTAATCTAACAGTTCACCCCCATTGTCTAAATTTGAACCAGTAGCCACCTAATGAGTGCGTGTCCAGTTGCATCACTTAATATTTTTTTAATTTTATTATAATTTACTGACAAATACATATGGTTTTTAACCTCCTAACAAACAATCCTAGAAATTATTTTTGCACCCTCAAAAATTAATCTAGCAGTTCACCCCCATTTATTTAAATTTGAATCAGTAGCCAACTAAGTGCATGTCCAGTTTTTGCAATACTAATTTTTATGGGATGAAAGATAAATCAGAACAACAAACAAAAGTCAGGTGACAATAAAGTTCCAAACCTTGACAGTCCAGTTTTGATCAACCAAAAGATTTGGTGACTTCAAATCCCGATGAACTATTGTTGGTGTACTGGCATGCAAGCAATTCATGCCCCTTGCCTGCAGTTCAAGAAGATATTTGAAATCTAACTAGAGGGTGTAAAGAACAAATTTAAAATAATAAAATGGGTGATAATTCATACCACATCAAGAGCCATCTTTATTCTACGTTTCTCATCAATTTGGCTCTGAGGACGATGAAGAATACGATATAAGCTTCCTCTAGCAAACCAAAATATCATTCAAGAAACTGTCAGCTGAAGAATACATTAGCATGTAACCAAGAATCAACACCCTACACATAGGTGAAATCAAAGAGACAGCTAGCATTCACTGTTGCTTCAAAAATAGTTTATCACATTAAGAGAATGATGAGGCAGCAAATGAAGCACATGATTATATACCTTGGAAGAAACTCTGTGATGATAGACAGGTTTGGAGGTCGAGTAACAGCGCCCATAAAAAGAACAACATTTGGATGACGCAATCTACGCATTATTCGAACCTTACATAACAGAGCAGAAATTAAAGAGTTGGTCAATGATTTTGAAATAAAAAGAAATGAACATGATTTTTGACACACCCAGATTTCTTTAGTTATGCGCATGTGCTGAATGACAAAGACAGCTCAAATGATATTAAATCAATTTTTACAAGTCATGTATTTCCCAAGATCTTGATGGGGGGGAAATGGGAAATCAAACGATTATCAAGTGCTGTTAAATCCAAGAACTTTAAGAACAACAGGACATGGCACTACCAAGAGAAGGTTATAGCCACATGCATGGCCATACAGGGCATTTACTGTGTCAGCCTTTATGTTTTGTATCTTTTGGTTTTGTTTGGCTAAATGCTAGCTTATAAATGACATTTATTTTCTGGAAAAAGGTTTAATATACGAATATTAGGAAAGCTGAATTGTTGCTTACTTCTCTTTTGAATTCATCCAAGGCAGCACCAGAGAAATCCTGGTCTAAGAACTTCTTCACAGCAACCTCCTGTGATTCAACAACAATCCACCATCTAGAAGATTAGAAATCACAAGTCTATTTCTCCCTCCAAACTTCCAAAATTCAGCAAACAAGCACTTATGCTAGTAAATAGTGTAACAGAACAATTAACCACTATATTTAGACATCAATGAAGAACGTTTTTCTCTAACCACATATCCAGAATAATGTAAAACACATGTCTCAGTTTCAAGTCAATGTAGATTTCTAAATTTGACTAACATTTATGACACTACATTTATCTCCAGTTATCTTGGTAAACTCCACAACAGCAACCCACTTGAGATAATGCAGAGAGACAATAATCACAGACAATAAACAATCAAATTTAGACATCAGTTGATTAAGATAAAATCAGGATTTCAAAAGAAAAATGGGACAGGTTTTCCACATATCTACTAAATAAATTTGAGCTACCATGACAGAATACTAAAGTGAAGAACGATTAAATGAAGAAAGTCAGGCTCACCGTGCCATTCCAATCAGCATGATAGACCTCCCCATATGAACCTATTCACAAGAAAACATGTGAGAAATTGTCTTCAGACATCAATCTACCTTATAATTATGCCTGCATAGGACACAAATGAGAAGGAAAGCAAAGAGTGTCTGACCTCCACAAGAAAATAAAGGCCTTGATTATTTTTTTCTCAAGTCAATAGCATGAGACAAATTCTCATAAAAGCAAGGGAAAAGATTCGAAAGAATATTTTATGCTAAAGATAACTAGATGCATATTTCATATAAGCAAATCAGAAATAGTCAATCCATGATCAATTCCAGCACAATCTGACCAACCATTTGCATTACCTAGTCCAATCCTTTCACCAATAACCAGATCTTCCCAGCAAATTTCATCACCTACATCCACGTCATCCAATATTTGATCAATCCTGTGAGTGCTGGAACCAGCTGATGTGCTAGGACTTTCTGGACCCTTCAGCTTCGGATTGGTCCCCATAAATCTGTCATGTATGCACTTTCTACGGTCATGGAAACCAATTTCACTGTCTTTGCATTCTTTAACCGAGGCTTCAATGTCCTTTTGCGGATCCTTTGCATCCCAGAGTTTTTCTTCAAAATGTGAGTATACTTCCTCGACAGCAGGCAAATTGTGGCCTTGATTCGTGTATGATGACACTTCTGAACTGGCACTGCTCGCACTGGTGTCGCTTTCTCTATTGGATGGATTTAAATTACTAGATGACTTGAAACCCTGTGGATAAACTTTTTCAGACAAACTGGTGGAAGCTATGGAGGATTGATTATAATTATTAGGTTCCCGATTGATTCTAGGATAGAGGCCCTCCACATTATCATTCTCTTTTCTTCTAGGCACCTCATTGTAAGCAAATCGATTCTTCCACATCAATGGTGACGGCGGGCTGTGAACAGGGTTATTTTTCTGTCCTTGAAACTCATTAATTTTATTCTCTGCAGGTTTGTTGTGCATGAAACTTTTGCCAGTTCCCTTGATCTGGAACGGATTAAGATCTGCAAAAAGGTTTTTAGAATCCTCTGGGGTATTAGGACCATATGGAACTACGTTAACATTCATCCGCATACCATCACCAATTGCATGCGTCCCACGACTCCCTTTGTATACAGAAGTCCCAATGGCTATGGATGCTATATTACCAAGCTGATTTGTAGGAGCTGCTTTATTTGATATTCCAGAAGAACCAACACCAGCATTGTTACTTGAACCAGCATTGTTAGTTGAACCAGAGAAAGAAGGCCGGGATTCTGCATTTTCAGAACATAATCTTCTATCCAAAGGCAAAATGCCATCCACTGAAGAGTTCTGACTAGTACCTTCGCCAGTTAATGGTTTTGTTCTGGCAAAAATAACTCCAGTCTCATTAGAGCGAGGAGCAGGGATCTTAAAAGTAGTGTCTTTTGCACTAGGAACATCAGCTGGTATAAGTGTACCGGGAGCTGCCATGAGATCTACCAAAAACTCTCTGAAGGCAGAAAGAATATAGTTACAAGTGAAAACGCACAAATATTTTTCATCTACCATACACAGACAGGACAATAAATGCCGGTAAGCATTTTTACACGATCATTAAGAACATGAAAGAATAGCTGCAGTGTCTCTGACAAGATCTGTGCATATGATGTCACATTGATTTGACAAATTGGATTTTAAGTTATTTAACAGCAAGGAAGAAAAACTACACCTTTAGAAACAGAAATGGCCAAAAAGAGATTGAAAAGAAGAAAACAGTAAGTTGCACACAACAATTGGCATAAATGAGGATTAATTGTGGCAGCCAGAAAGAACCCATGAACACGCCCCTGTTTTTTGAGTGCATTAATGAGGCATAGAGGACATGACCTTTCAAATAGGAACCCGAGCCTTTACATTGTGGGTCATACTTGATCTGTAAAATCCAGTGACAAATAACTCAATTCTCTTAGGTTAAACAAGCATGTCTTGCATTATTTCAAATGCTTATTACCTAAGCCTGACCCTCATTCCTAACTAAGAAAGCAACTAATGAGCAGTCTCCTAACTAAGAAAGCAACTAATGAACAGTCAACACAAAAATGCTGGTTCCTCTTGACCCAACCAGAGCAAAAGAAGCTCATTCTAGTGAAACTGGTTGAGATTTTAAAAACCAATAGGACATATACAAGGAAAATCTGCAACGTGTAGTAAATCATTCTATCAGTGTATAAGATGCGGCCATGGGAAAAAAAACTTGTAATTTCTTCCACCAATTACTTATAAACAGGATCCTGAAGTCAGCATTGTACATTAGGTACTTGAGGGGGTTCAACAATAATGCTCTTCCCAGTCAGTCAGTCTTAACAACTTAGTTGCTATATCCCTGTAGCAGTTTGAAGTTTTCATTCAGAGAATGACTTCACTACAAAAGATAGAAAGAGTTGATTACACATTGGACTAAAACCTAAACAGAAGCAGTATAGAATAAAAAGGACTAATACACTAAAAGAAAGCCACTTGCAAATACAAAGAAGATGGACATCTTGAGAATTAAAAATTATTGGCAGGCCAGGGAAAAGATAGAGAATGGGCTAGTAGATATAAAAACATACAGCAAGGACAAGTCACAACCTTTCATCCTCCAACTTTATTATATTGACAGCATCATCCTCAATGCCAGTGTAATGACTACCTTTCACCAGTCGACAAGGTAACTTAATGGTATCAGCCAACACCTAGATCCAGGCAAACAAAAATTATGAATATAGCTATTCCGAGCAGCTTAACTTAAACATACAAGATTATTGCAACCAAAAAAACCCAGGCAGTCACTAATGGAAGTATGATGCTGACCTTGAAAAGCAACGCTCGATGTCGAGACAGTCCAATATTTATGGACCCAATAGGCAATACACTTGTCTGAATAGAAGTTCTTAACTCTCTGCTTCTCTCCATCCACTTTGCCAAAATCAAGTTGGCATCCTTTACCGGGCCACCCATGTGTCCTGTAACAAGTTCAGCCAGCTGCTGCACCAAAATAGTAACATCGGTTGCAGGCCAATCTAATGCAATACATTGTGCAATTTGCATCAGCTCTTCCAAAGCAGGATCAAGTTTTCGATTAACTATTACTGCTTCAAAACCAGAACCTCCAGCATTTGTTTCTAGGTCCATGAGGGATGGCATTTTTCCTTGAACTGCTGAGCTTGTGCAGAACACATCATAGAAACCATCCATCACTCTCTCCCCATAATCAAGAACATTGTATTCCTGGCGAAGCAATCCAACTCAGGTCAGGGGAAATAAAACTAGGAAAGCATTATTTGATGGCACACATTCACGTAAACCTTAAATGAAGTTGGAAAAGTTCCAAGTGTGCCACACATTTATCATTTATGAAGCACCTACACAACCTTCATCAACTACGTCATGTGTATCAAGATTATTGTAGACAAAACTAATTCCTTTGCTAATTTTCACTTTCCATGAGAAATGTTCAAAATCCATTGACCTTAAGAAAGCTTAAATGTGAAATGTTCCAGAAAGTAGCTTAGCATGAAGTTTTTTTATATTTAGCACACAGCATTATAGCTGATTTAATAGAACCAGATTATTTTATGTTTAACAGAACCAAATCATTTTATTGTTGCTAACATCTCTGGGAGGATCGCTTCAGACGATCATCCAGCATGAGTTTATCTTCACTGGCAATACACCACCAAACTTGGACTTTTTGGCCAACCCAGTTTTCACATATAGCTTGATAGATGAGTTACACCAAAGTTCATTAACTCAAAGTTTTTGCACGTTTGAATCAATGTATGTCCAAGTTATAAAAACTAATGATTATTAGAAGAAGAAGAAATGGAGAATCTTAAACAATTTGCCTTGACACCTCAAGTCAGCATAATGTGCACATAAACAGTAAGTAGACTGGCAAACAGGGAAACATTATGGTCAATCCTTACATACAGCAAATGAACATGTAGGAAACTCATGCACATTTTATCCAACTTGATTTTCCCTAGCTTAACAGTAAGCTAAACAAAACTGTCATCGGACCTTAAAAATATATTCATCTGCACAAACACTCGCAATCAATAACCAAAAACCAAATAAAACACTCACTTCTAACTCATTCTCTAACAATTCATGGTATCCAAAATTGACCGAGCACTTCACCTCCAGAATTCAGACACTTTAATCTTTCTTCCCACAAATTAATAACCCCAAAGCTCATCCAGTACAATTCACCTCAAATCGACAAAATTTTCCTAATTACTTACAATAAGCAGAAAGAGTTCAGCAACTCCCAAGCTCATCCACAACAGTTATCCGAATTGGAGGCGTAAAAAATGCTCAAATTGACTAGATTTTCTAAATTCAACAAAGCTCGGAACTAAATTCTTCCAGTAACCGGACTCAATAACATTTAATTTGCCTTCATTTTCCCATTCTTGATCACTAAATTACCAATTCCAAACACTGGATCTCATTAACCAAAAACTAGTTCAACCACAAAGAAAAAAGGCAATAAAAACCATAATTCAACCCCATCCACAAAAACTTCAATCAAAGAAACAAGGAAAGGAAGCAATTAAAACCCTAATTCAACCTACAAATTAAATTAGAGAAACAATAAAATCAAGAATCTATCATTTAAAATGAGCTCACCCAATAATACTTCGACAAATCCTCCACTTTACCCTCTCCTTTCTCTCTATCCACATCAATTCGATTATTCCCTCCTAAACTCAGCAACGTCGCGGCACGTATCTGATTCTTCTCCGTATCATCTCTAAACTCCGAATTCGACGCGCTAATCGCCAACGCTAATTGCACCTGAAAGTCCTCCTCCGACTCAAAGTAATCCGTCCGATTACCAAACGCCAACGGTTGCACAGTCGACGCCGGTGAAGGAGATGTTGACGGAGGGCTCGCCGGTGAATTTCCGGTCCCGGAAGCTCGGTGATCGGAAGAGCATGGTAGTGGTGGTGGTGTCGATGCGCTCGTGGAGGTCTCGTTACTTGTTCGATTTGGTGATGACTCGTGGTTGCTTCCTATGTGTAATTTCTTGAAAATGTGCTTCATACTCTCTCTACTGTCTCGATCTCTCTCTTTCGCTCTGTTTTCTATTTCTTTTTGTTTGGCTAAAACTTTCCTTCACTTTCTTTCTTTTTTTCAATCGTCTAATCTCTCTCGTCTTGCTTGATTATATATATAAGTGGGGGAGTCAAGACTTGCAGAGACTTTTCGAGGCTAAGAAAAAGTGGGGTTGGCTTACTCTGGGGAGGGAAAGATTAGTGAAAGTGGTCTAGCCTTGCCTACTACTAGAAAGGGTATGGGGTTTCTTTTAATTACTAGGTTTTGCCATTAGTAATTTTTTTATAATAATGATTTTTTATATATATTTCAATTCTTAATAATATTAGGTCTTCTTTATAGATGCATTTTAAAATTATTTTTGAAAAAAATTAAAATTTTTATTTTTTATTATAAATTAAATTATTTGATGTTTTTAAATTATTTTCATTTAATAATATTAAAATATTATTTAAAAAAAATATTATTTTAATATATTTTTTAATAAAAATTATTTTTAAAAACGATATCAACTAAACTTAAAAATTTATGAATAAAGTAAATTTTTTTTTGAAATATAATCTTCAAAAGGGTTAGATAAAAAAAAAACAAGAAGTCTAAAAAAATAAGAATTAGATAAAAAAAATGTAATACATGAAAAAAAATTTAAAAGAACTATGGATAAAAGACTAAACTAAAATGAAATTACATTTATTTAAAAGAACAATGGATAAAAAATTATATTTTTTTGTTTTAAAATTCAAATTAAAAATAATTAATTTACTAAAACATATTATTCCAAAGTCATTTTTACTATTTTTATCATAATTTTTACTATTATTATATTCACCACGATTATTTTTATGTTATCACTATTATTGTTGTTGTTACTATTACTATTATTTTACTAATATTGTTGTATCACAATTACTATTATTAATATTAATTTCATAATTATCATTATTATTATTATAATAAATTATTATCATTATCACAATTAATGATATTAATATCATTATTAACAGAATTATTAGTGATATTATTATCACCTTTATTATTATTACCAGCATTAATATTGTTATTATATGTTAACATTACCATTATTATTATTATTTCATCTACTATTAGAATCATTATCATTATCATTATTACCACTACTACCATAACAAACAAAAATATAAACTTATTTTAAGGATAAAATTATTATTATTATTAGTAGTAGTAGTAGTAGTAGTATTAATATAATCACTACTATTATCATTATTATTATTCTCGTTGTTGAAAAAATAAAAATTATAAAATTAATATAAAAAATAAAATTAATTCTATAAATTTTTTGACCGAAAAACCAAGAGAAAAAATCAAGAAATGAAAAGAAAAGTGATCAAATTAATTTTTATTATTATTTTGAAAAAACAAGAATAATGGAATTGACTTGGAGGGGTATGAAAATTGAGAGAATAAATAAACCCAACAAAACAAAAATCAGGGCTTCAAGAAATTGAGTATAAAAAAGATTTTTTAAGATATCAGCATCGGGTTACAGCGAGAGATTGGCCAACCAGAAAAGTATAACCTCCATGGAAGAAGTTGAGTCTTCTCCTTGTTTGCTGCCTAAACGATAATTAATCTTATCCACACAGCTTTCAATCACGATTAGTGTTTACAGAGATTGTCTGGCTTGAAGAAACTAAGGTAAAAACACATCACTTTCAATGGAGAAGATGGGTAAGGCTCTCCTTAACTGTTACCCAAATGATAATTAATCGATGCCCTTATTTGAAAAATAAGAAGTTCATATATAGCACCGTCATGGCATTTCATCCAAATCGGAAAAGGGCTCCAGCTTTCTGTTTTTCCAGCCAGGATACTTAAACATATTGTAAGAAAAAGTTTTCATCTGGTAAGAGGTGGACGAATGTCACGAGCAGAAGGAGAAGGATCAAGAGAAATGAAAGGGAAAACTGAAACAATTAGAATGCAAATAAATTGTAAACAAAACACAATAGTTTTGTGTAGTTCTTTTTAATTCTAGAATGTTGCCACGTATGTAATGGCCAGCTAACAAAGGACACTGGGTTCCTTTAAATTCCCATTTGATGGGCATAGAACGATAAGCAAGAATTATAACAGAATACAAAATATTCTCTCACCTGTCTCTTTCTCTCCCTCATGCATTGTGCGTGAATTCTTTCTCTCTTCCCTCTTCATCTTCTTTTTCTCCCCTGCTCTTATTCTGTCTCACGCAGAGTGCGTGTTTCACCTTATCTTCTTCCTTATTCCCCAAATCTCCCTCTGTCCCATCATCTTCTTCCCCAAATCCCTCTCTGCTCCCTGCAGAAATTCTAACCCGCAGCAAGTGGTATCAGAGCCAACGTCTTTGGACTCACAGAATGACACCCGAAACTAGGTCCCAAGACGTAAGGAGGAAGGATGATTCTCTGGAAGTTGCTCATCAGAGAATCAATGAGATAGAGGTCAAATTGCATGACTGGGTTCCTTTAAATTCCCATTTGATGGGCATAGAACGATAAGCAAGAATTATAACAGAATACAAAATATTCCCTCACCTGTCTCTTTCTCTCCCTCATGCATTGTGCATGAATTCTTTCTCTCTTCCCTCTTCATCTTCTTCTTCTCCCCTGCTCTTATTCTGTCCGAACGGGTAGAGATTGTTCGATCTCAACATCACCCTCCCTAGTTTCTATTACAAAACGGAGCTCAAAATTTCCACGAGGAGAAGAACGAGGGAAGAACTCGCAGTTAAATTGCCCACAAGCTCCAACGATGATAATTCGGCCATCATGCAAAATTTGATTAGTTGCATACCATCTTCTCCTTGATATATACTTCAGAAACTCAACTCAATTCACTTCAGTCATTTGTGCATGGAAACCCCCAGTTGGACCAGGGTTCCATTGGGTAGAGCTGCCCCAGAAGAGCACCAGGTGTCTGTTTGGACCATCAGGGGACGGTGTATGCGTCAGTGATAGTATCGTAAAGGATGGAATGTGCAGTGCAATCTATTTTAAGGACGGCGTCGTAGGGGTCAACACGGCAGAGACCACCAGGGAGGGGAGATGTTGGAGGGGCCAAAATCTGTGCGATCATAAATTACAACTTTGTTTGTCATGCATAAGCTGCATGTGCATAGCCGAGATGCCTATACTTTCAGACAAAAGATCCCATTTCCCCTGGTTGCCGTCAGATGAAGGCAGGAAGCAGGTAGCTATGGAGTTGATCAAAATTAGCTACACTCTAACCAACCTTGTATGCGCTTATTATCTGTTTTACCAAGAACAGGAAACGAAGGGAAATAATCTTGGGACGACCTCGTGATCAGTCGCACGAGCCAAGAGGCCAGGTGCGTGTCTCTTGGATTGTATAGCCAATAAATGTGATGTTTGAATGTATCAAATTTGTATATACCAAAAGAAATCGGCCGCATTTTCTTCACGGGCTAGGAAAATGCAGAAGGGTTAAGGCATCCCAGACTTCATCACTGTTCTTGTCTGAGTGCAGGTGGACTAGGGTGATCGGTTTCTGTTTATTCTTGATAATGAATGTTACTAGCCGTTATAAGGTTATTGTAAAATTTATTTATTTTTAACTAGGTTACCTCGGACTGAGTTGATTTTTTACTTAATTTAAAAAAAGTAACAAAAGGATATTAAAGTATTGTAAGCATATAGAATGATGAATCTATGACTTGAATTGCTAGGTGAGTACATCCTCATGCAAAACATATAATAAAAATCTTAATATTTTACAGATTTAAGGTCAAAAAAGAAATTAAAAAAATCAGTGTAAGAAAAGTTTTGAAAGAAGATTAAAATCAAGCTCATATGTTATACTCATGACTTAGATCATGATAAAAAAAGTTTAATCCTAAATCACCCAGCATAAAAATATTAAAAAAAAAAACAAGAAATAAAATGAACATAAAAATAAAAATAATAATAATGTAAAAGACTAGAGCCAATACTAGCTAGTAAATGTGTGATCTGATTGCAAGGCTGAGATATTGTAATAAATATAATATTCAATATAAAAAATAAAAAATAAAATCGGTAAAACAAACATAAAAATAGATTGATATGGAGGGGATTTCGAAGAGAAACCAAGCCGAAGGTGGAGTGACTGTGAAACCCCATCCAAGACGGTGGCGCCTGCCATGAGGGAGTTGAAAGTACTTTAGGGCAACGAAGGTAGGGGGTGCTAGGAGGTAGAAAGTTAGAAGTCCCAGAAAATTGCTATATTTGAAACTGTATTTTAAAAAATAATTTTTATTTATTATTAATAAAAAAAATAATATTTTTAAATTATTTTCATATAATAATATCAAAAATATTTTTAAACTAATGATAAATAGGTTCATGGATCCATCACATGAGGAGTCGTGATAATGCAAGTTTGACACGGAATTCAACCAGAGAACACAGCCATAAATCCAATGCCTCAAATTGAAGGTGTTTGATGGAGCTCGACCAGCATAATATAACATCATAATACTAAGAAATTCAACCACTGGCTCATCGTGTTCTAGCAAGCCACAACTCAGTCCAACCAGGCAAATCCACACCAAAATTGCCAGTAGAAACAGATATTGTATTGAAGGGAAAGCGAGGGGGGGGGACTGAAACCAAAAAGGTAAATTACACAACAACTCAGCCTAATTCCTTTTATCCTTGTTTCGCCTAGATGAAACAACTGTCCATCCATCTTCTGATTGAGCCACCTCGTCCCTTGGCTCATTCACTGGCTTGTTTACTTGATGCATCTTTGATTGGAATTCTAGCATGTCCACCATCATGTCCGATTCATCACCACCCATTTTATCATCATTATCGCTGTCCTCAGAATCATCATCATTGTCCACAGCCTATGAAACATTGGGAAATAACAATTATGAAAGGGGAAAAAAAGATTTAAGCTAATGAAAATCATTATAATTGTGTTATTGCATGTAATTGGTGATAAATGTCAATATCCAATTTCCTTGTAATGATCTCCTTCTTAGCAAATATCAGAATGAGGCAGCATTTTTATGTACTGCTAGGCACTGCGGAGGAAGCTAAATAAACCAGCAGTATTGCAAGACCACAGTGAATTTTAATTTGATCATCAACTAGAAGCTGGATTCCACAGTACCCTCCTCGACACTATACATATGGTTTATGGGACAGCCAAATGAAATCTATTTGCTTGTGGGATATTTCCTGAAGCAGACAAGACACACTATCTTCGTTTCAGAACATAAACTTTGCAGATGCAGAATTCACACTATAATTACCTGCTTGACATGTCGATGAGCTCCTGTTCTAGGACCTGCTTCCCTCAATTTCTGAATAGAACTATAGTTGCCTTCTAAACATTCTTCATGCATAATCATTAATTTTTCTGCTACCTGAAAAAATAAAAAATTTATCCCTCACATACAAAACCAGTTTAAGAAAAGAGAATGCAAAGAAATTTGTAGCCCCTGTAAAATAACCCTGCATGGTTCAAGCAAAACCATTTATCAAAGGCATTTGGACCTATATGGCTGAGTTTTTGAAGAATCATCTGCAAACATTTTACTCACCATGACAATGCATGTACTTTAAAAAGAAGGAGAGGATTGCAGTTATTTAAAGAATAAGGGATTACCTCTTCAATGCTGCCATCCTCAATCATGGTATTCAGAGAAAGCATAGCTTCATCCAAGATGCCTTCCAAATCATCAATATATAGTGGCTCTGCACCTCAGGTTTTTTTTTAAGTTAACATCAGCAATAGAACTAATCAATTGCCATTCATTACAATAGTTACATTAATGAAAAAGAGAGAAAAAAGAGGCTAAAAACTTGTTAATTCAATTAAAGCTACAAACTTTTGGCAAATTTCGTCCAATTGTACTCAGCTGCTCATCCAAAAGATTAACAAAATCACAAATTTTGGCAATCAAGGCCGCAATCGCAGAAACTCAATTCTAATTTTCACTAACTAAAATCCCCTAATTTCAGCTCAAACGCCAAAAGGAAACGAAAAACGATAAAAACTTTTCAAGTGATTCAGGAACGGGTTTGCTACCTCTGGACTGAGTGAACCAAGAGAGGATATCAGAGGCGAGTTGCTCAGCTAATAGGCCAGACCCGCGGCCACCCCATTCGTTTTCAATTGCGAGTTGCAAAGCTGACCATTTAGAGAGAATTAACCAAATTCCTTCTCTAAATTGTGAAACTGAATCTTCTGTTAGTTGTTTTGAGGACCCAATTTGGCCAAATCCTCCATTTAAGCTGCTGCTGCTCTCCATTGTTGATCGATGTTTTGTGTAAAACCCTAATTTCTTTTCCAAGGTTTTGATTAGGGAAGAAGTGGTTTGTTTGGTTTTGTGGAAATATTTGTTCTTGTAGTCGACAAGCGGAAAGAATTGTTAACTGGGAAAAATACCAATAAATTTAATTTTAAAAAATAAATTATATGAGAGTTTTAAATACCAATAAATTCATTTTTATATTTATTTTCTAACAAATCACAACGTTAAAAAAAATCAAGATTCAAGTGATTTTATAATAGTTTCATGACTCTCTAATTGATAATTGATAATGTCTCAATTAGTTTCAAATTATTTTTTTTATTTTTCTTAAAAAAATTCAAATAAAAATATGCATGTAGAGGTGGAAAAATATATTTTTTTGATAATTATAAACCCTTTATTAATATGTATTTTTTTGAAAATTATATGAAACAATATGTATGAATATCACTATTTAATCCCTTTAAAAATTAATTAGAATATCATCACAACTAATATTAAAATTAGATAATCTTTTTAAAAAAAGAAGAAGAAAGAAAAGAGGATAGCCCCAAAATTTATTAAATCTTAATTTTACTAATAATTTTTGTATGATTATTATTGGTGTTTTATATATATATATATAAAAAATAATAGTCTAATAATTATTTTATTATTTTTTCTTTTATCAATAAAGATGTCATATACGAATTTAGCGTAAACACATCTTTATTCTAAATTTAAGTAGCTCGGTCATATATAAATTGAAATATACACAAGAAAATACTTTCTTAATATTTCTTTAAAGTTCCCGAGTCATCATCTTTGCACGTAAATGCTATGTATCTCGTGTCACCTCCATGAATTTCTGTCCAGAACAAGCACATGCATGGGATTTAGCAAATCATCTCGAGATCAGCCAAGCGTTTCTGCAACCTGAAGATGTCTCTCCAAATCTCTCCACGTTTCACTTCCTAACTAAACGTGTCCAAATCTTGCTTGCTCTCAGGAACATATAGAATGGCCCTCCATTACAATCGCCTGAATGCAACTAGAAACAAGTAAACGAAGAAGCCTTAATTATTACAAACCTTCAACACATAGTACCAATCAATCATACAGAAAATGAGCCAACGACAGCAACAAAGGCGCCAAGAACCCATCAAGTATGGAGATGTGTTTTCTGTGGAAGGTGAGCTCGCTGAGAAGCCAGTGGCACCAAGAGATGCTGCAATGATATTGCAGACAGCAGAGAATGCATTGATGGGGCAGATTCAGAGAGGTGCTGCTGTCTCAACGATGCAATCTGCTGGTATGAGAAATGAGAGAGCTGAGTTTGATCGTCACAGTGATGTCAATGATGTTGCTAATTATCAGGGAGCGAGTGTCACTGAGACTGAGATACCTGGGAGGCGTATAATAACAGAAGCAATTGGCGGTCAGGTTGAATTTTTGCATTCTTTTTGTTAATTTCCTTCTGTTGTATAAAACACAGGATATTTCGTAATTTTGATCTCATTTTGCCCGTGGTTTCAATGATTTCAAGAATGAGATTAAATCAGTGCTGATATATTAATTATCATTGATTTCTTATTATCATTTTCATCATCATCATTATTAACAGATTGTTAGGAACTTTGATCAAAAGGCTCCATTAGTGCAGTCACGGCAATCCTTATTCCAACAGGGTGATGCAGGGATCACAATTGGTGAAGCACTTGAAGACACTGCCCTATCATGTGGGCAGAGGCCTGTTGAATGGAGTGATGCAGCAGCAATTCAAGCAGCTGAAGTAAGAGCCACTGGCCGGACAACCATTACTCCTGGTGGAGTTGCAGCCGCGGCCCAGTCAGCAGCCACCATCAATGCAAGAATGACGAAGGACGAGGACAAGACAAAACTATCAGATGTTCTTGCAGTAAGTGCATAAACAAATGACAATTAGCTTATTGTGATTAAGGGAGCCCCAATAACATAACACTTGTTGCAGGATGCAACTTCAAAGTTACCAGCAGATAAGCCGGCGACGAGAAAAGATGCTGAGGGGGTGACAGTAGCAGAAATGAGGAATGATCCATTCTTGACTACACATCCTGCTGGAGTGGCTGCTGCTGTGGCTGCTGCGGCTAGGCTCAACCGGCAGAATAGCACTAAAAATAAGAAGGATTCTTAAGTAGCTAGAGATTTATTTTTTGGTATAATTAGTTTGTAGTGCCTGCTAAGTTCCCCCCCTCTCTGAATCATGCGTCTCTGTTATTTCTAACAGGCTATGAAATAAATTAATTACTTGATAGTGAAGTTTTGTTACCTTTTGCACTGTACGGTTCTGCATGATTGCGTCTGGGATAAAGGAAGGAACGCGTCAGTTAATAAGCTCTCCCTCTCTCTGTCCACGTTATCGGCATATTGAATTGAGTAGCACTAAATTTCTATCATCAGCATTGCTGAAAGATCAGCGTTCTGTCCTAAGATGATCGGTGGCGAAAGAGACTCTATGCCATTGCAAAATTGTGTCACGTTGATCTCTTGAATTTAAGAACTCTCTTAATCTTTTGTAGACGAGGAGGATCTGACAACTCTTGAATAGTGCAGATCCTTCTGTAAATTGGGTCATGATTTTCAATGGCGATTAGCATCGCTAAAGCCAAAAATCTTTTGAAGTCTCATGAAATTAATCTTGATAAGCAACAGGATCAAAGAATTTATTTCAAGGTAATGAGAGGACAGGTTAAAGAAGGCAATAAACTAATCAAACAATTATGATTTAATCTTCATTTGTATCTACTGCGAAAGCATGCAACTGTTGTTGCTGATCACTAATTCACTTTCAGAAACTGCTTACAGTGGCAAGAAAAAAACTCTGTGATCCTGAGGTTGGTGATGATTGTTTGAGAATATGTTAGTTTTCTTTCCAATAGTTTTGATGTGACGATGTTAAATAAAAAAATATTTGAAAAAAAGATTATTTTAATGTATTTTTAAAATACTATAAACAAATACCTGACATTTATAAAAAAAAAATACAAAAACTACAGAATACGTCAGTAGACAGTGGAGGCCAAGTGTAAAAAACTCCCTTTACAAAATCTATAAACAAATAGCTTCACGCTAAATTCAGTTAATCTTAACTGTCAAAGCCAAAGAATTCAAAGCTGAAGGAAAGGAATGCGGGATTGTAGAAAAATCTACCCGAAGGGCGGCCTGGAAATTTCAAATGATATCATTGTGACTGTAAGAAACAGAGGACAAAGCAGAGCAATGGCTGAGAAATATCAGTCACCAGAGCAGAAACCAGAAGAATTACAGAATTTGATGCAAAAGTATGCATATTCCTTGTGTCGGACACCGATATCGTCCGTCAAGAAATGTCAGATTTGCAATGCAAGTTACTGGCTAACAGAATCACATAATTGTCTACTGCAAAGGGTTAAACAATGTTCTGTGTTTATTTCTATTTCATGGCTTTGTATTGTTTTTCAAAACTTTTTCTTTATTTATTTTCTAGTAATTAAAGAAATAGAATGGACAAAATTCTATTAATATTTAATAAAAACAAAAACCCTGCAAGAAAAATGCCATTTTTTTTTCATCGAGAAAATATTAATATCTTGTAAACAAAGAGTTTCAGAGTAACAATTTGACGATCATCAGAATCTTTTTTCATATCTTCAAAGCTCAAGTTTTCTTTACTTCCAAATAGGTATAAATGCACGTGTAAGTTTATTGCAATGCATAGAATCGTTAGAAGTGAAAACACACGATTCCATTTTCAAACATAAAACTGACTCATGAAATGTGCTACGCTACATGTAAATAGATCTTCTAAAATTCATCAATGACACCACCTAAGCTGATGCCAAATTAAAACTCATGCGCAGGAATAATCAGGCTTGGATAATTCAGAAGAGAAAGGCCTCGAGACAGTTATTTTAGCGAACAATGCGAGAAAAGCTGAAAGTGAAGTAGAGGATGCATATTGTAGCTAAGTACAAGAACAACAGTTTTATATCATCATGAAAATCATTTGAAATGTCACTAATCAGTGTCTTCTGATTGAGTTCATATTGTAGCTAAGAATATGATTCGAACAAGTGGGCAGCAGTTTGGTATTTTTTAGATATTGACACAGAAATTATAGATAGTGTTCTCCAAAATCTGTGTAGCATCTCAAGTTTCATAGGTCATCTTTTCTGCCTCTTCCCTGACAGAATCAAACAGCACAGTAGACAAATAGCGCTCGCCACCACTGGGGAAAATCACCTGCATGAAAAGCAAAATGTATGGCTAAGTAATTGGAATTAGATTTAGTGTGTGTGGGTGTGATACTAAATTACAAGGCAGTTCATGTGCCAAACTTAAAGAAGAATATCACACTTACGACGATAAGTTTCCCAGCATTTTCTGGCCTCTTTGCCACCTTTATTGCCGCAGCTGCTGCAGCACCAGATGATATCCCTACCTGAGTGGGAAAAGAGATAAAAAAAAATTCATAATCTGAATCATATGGTGAAAGCACGGTAGACCGAAGGCAAAGTCTCTTGTGATAATAGAAATTGGACTGTCATTTTTGAAGACCATCGATGATAAGTATTAAACTTGGTCAATGAATGCTAGCAGGAATACTTGATACAGTGTACTGTCACGACTAGAATTTTCTTATCAAGCTTATATAAGCTACGTGCCCTGCATTGTTAGTGTGAGAAAATAAATCACAGAGAATGGCTGAGAGACCTTTTCCCCCTTGTCTTTATACAAAACACCAACACAAATGAGATAGTAAGTACGTGTTGGCTTACCAGCAAACCTTCTTTCAAGGCGAGCAGTTTAGCAGTTTCAATGGCTTCCTCACTTGACACCTGAAGAGTCAAAGCAACGCTGAAGTTAGCGAGAGTAACATGTTCATATCGTTTTTGTTTCAAGAGTTTCTCCTCTTCTGTAATATGATCTAAATGACCAAGAAAACTAAAACCAGAAAAAGAGTTCCCAAAGAGGAGGAAACTCCCTTTTAGACTATTCCTTAGGTCCTGAGATTCGAAAAGGATTGCAGTCATATAAGCATCAAAATGCGATGTCTGCATGACCAAGAAACTACCACAATATTAAAGTTGTGGAGTGATAGCCACTTTGAGTTGGGATCATGAACCTGGTAAAGACATGCAAGCTAGGCCAAAGAAAAAAATTGTTCTCCATAAAAAGGGGCCTGTCAAGGTCAAACCTAGAATGGGGTTTTGGATAGTTCTCTGGATGAACTGATTCTTGAAATTTGAAAAGGTATATAACAGGACTGCAGATCAAGCAGATGATTATGCATGTTCAATTCAGTGAAAGTGGAATAAGAAGGAATTTTAAACTTACTTGAACAACTTCATCAAGAAAGTCAACATCCAATACAGGAGGGATAATACCAGCACCAATTCCTTGGATCCGATGTGGACCTTTCACATGTGAAAATACATCAGTAATCGAGGTCAACATTTGTGGATATTGCCCATCTTAGTTAGACGGCTAAAATGGAATCAGATCATCAGCACAGCTCCATGATCAGCTAGATGACTAACAATATCAGCAAATTAATTGCTACACAGTAGTCTCAGTCAGTTAATCAACATTGTCATCTAGTTTGGTGGTCAATTTATGCTTCCTCTTCTTTTAAATGTAGAAACAGTAAATTTGTGAAAATCGGAACTACAAGTCTCCTTGTGCTGTTTTAAAATAGCTATAAAATCGAGAATGACACTGAGAGTTCCCACCTGGTTTTCCTCCATTCAAGATTGCACTTTCTGTTGGTTCTACACCATACACCTAAACATAAACAAGTGAAAAGTATCATTAAAATAGAGAGTCACAATGCTGTCTTGTTCCATCTCTCACAAACCAAACAGAAGACTACCTTAATCTCTGGATTTTTCTCTTTAAGGAAACTCCCAGCTCCAGTCACTGTACCGCCGGTCCCTATACCAGCAACAAATGCATCGACTTTCCCTCTCGAGTCCTTCCATATTTCCGGGCCAGTGGTTTCATAATGGATCTGCTCAAAAGATAAGAAACTTAGAGCTGCAGCATTCCCATATCCATTTCCCACTTCAAGATGTTGTCGCCTAGAATACCTGTGGATTGGCAAGATTTTCAAATTGCCGAAGCATAAAGCCATTGGGAGTTTTATTTAATATCTCATCAGACTTGTCAAGAACCCCTTGAAAGCCCTTGGCTGGATCTGTGAGACACACCTCGGCTCCTAAAGCTCGCAGCACAATTCTTCTCTCGACACTCATTGTCGCTGGCATCACGAGGATGACCTTGTACCCCTTCAGTGCAGCAATAAATGCTATTGCAATGCCAGTGTTACCACTGGTAGGCTCAATGAGCACAGTCTGCAGCGAATTTGATGGTACATGGCCAGAAAAGGGTTAAGGAAAATTGTATGTTTCAAAACTCAAAATAAAGCAATCACCTATCACTTAAAGGAGTAAAATCCCACAACCATCCATTCTCAATAATCCAGAAATCTAGATAGGTCTGGTGTGAGGTTAGCTTACATCATGGACTTGAAATGGACTCTAGTAGTATATCACAATTCTAACAAAACATCTATGGCTAATTTATAGTTATGGACTATAAAACTAACCTTCCCAGGCGTAATAAGGCCCTTATCTTCTGCATCTTTGATCATGCTATGTCCAATCCTACATGACAAAAACGGATTAATGAGACGAGCTGAGTCCAATACAAGATATCAGGGGGGAAAATCCAGCAAATAGCAACTTAAGGGAACAAGTTGCATGCCTGTCTTTGACACTGGAAAGAGGTTCCATCATTTCCAGCTTGGCAGCGATGCGAGCCACACAGCCATCCACAACATTGTTGAGATATACCATCGGGGTATTTCCTATTAACTACAGAAACACTTCGGAAATCAGAAAGGAAACAAACTAACAACAACCACCATCCCAAACTAGTAAAGAAATTAAACAAACTGAAATTAAGATTATAGCCATTTAACCTAAAAAAGGAAACATCAGAAGTGTAAAGCAGTCATGAAAAAAATGACCTCAGTGACATCTTTCTTAATTGCACACTTGTCCTCCATTTTTCCTCACAACCTGGATACAGATTAAAAAAAAATAAGTGTGAAGAAACAATGTAAGAAGAAAAATTAAAAACTTAACAGTCACAACATTCCTCTCATCAAAATAATCTCTTCAATATCAGTTCTATATACGCAGATTGCAGGCTTGGAAGTACCTGCTATTAATTAGTTTTACATGGCAGTAAATAAGCTGGAATTTAGGACCTAAAAATAGAGTTAAGCAAACAACAAAACATTTTAATAAGGTGGCAAACTAGGAAATCAATCAGGCAATGCCGCAATCATATATAAAACTAATCACTAAATGGATAAATCTCTTGAGAGTATAAGACTTCACAAAAAGATTCATAGAAAGGAAGCACACAGTGATGGAATTACTCCAGTTGTTAGATAGATACTTGTATAATCACCAAAAGCTTTTTGTCAATGTCACAAGGGAAAGAAATCTCCAAACCTGAGGGATTTTAGAAATGTATTAAGCTTGAAAGGGATGCAGAGTTGAAGAAAACCTGCCCAGAGGACCTTCAAAAGTCAAGTGATATCCTTGTGGGTGTAAAAGAGGAGGACGAAACAATGAAAACACTATGAAATGTCAAATGCTATTGGGTTTGGGTTTCCCTCCTATGTAGAGGATGGCCCAAAATCTTGTGTGGATCTAGCCCACATAAAAGGACCCACTTAAAAAGTAGGGTTTTATGTCCCCACCCCTTTTGGTGGCTGTAAAAAAAGTGAGAGAGATTGACACAAGAAAATAAGTGAGTTGCCAAAATAGAGAGAAAAGAGTGTTCTCGGATTTTTCTGTCCAGTTATGATCAAGTAGTCTGATCGACAAGTTTTTGTGGTCCGATTGAGCTGAAACTTTACAGGGATGTTCATGACATGTGAATCTTCATTGTGAACGGTGGAGATTGGATTCTGAGCTCTTTGCATATGGTTTTCAGCCCGTGAACAGTAGCCTCTGTTTTTGGTGAGATATTCCTTGAATTCTTGTATTGGTTGATTTGTGCCAAGAAATTGTATTTCTTGAAGATAGTTTCAGTTTGTATGCCTTTAGTTGAGACTAGAGAAGACTTGTGTATTCCTATTACTATTAATAGTGGAAGTGTTTGAGTGGACTACGGTCCCGTGGTTTTTCCTTCTCACATTAAGAAGGTTTTCCACGTAAAAATTGCGTGTCTTGTGCTTGTGGTGTTTGGATATATATTTTCCGCATATATATTGCTCTATTTGGTAGTTTCCTATAGATTCACACAAAGAGGGAGTGTTGAGTATTGTTGTTTCTCCCAACAAGTGGTATCAGAGCTTGGTGCGATTAAGCACCCTAAATATCTTGTGTTGAATAATGGAGGCTAATCTAAGTAGAATGGTGTGTTTGAATGGTTCAAATTATCATCTATGGAAAGGTAAAATGGAAGACCTACTTTATGTGAAACAATTCCATTTACCCGTGTTTGCGTCTGAGAAGCCAGAAAATAAATCTGATGAAGAATGGACTTTGATGCACAGACAAGTATGTGGATATCTTAGACAGTGGGTAGATGATAATGTGTTGAATCATATTGAGGGTGAGACACATGCACGCACACTTTGGAAAAAACTTGAGGAGTTGTATGCTCGTAAGACTGGGCATAGCAAAATGTTTTTGATGAAACAATTGATGCATTTGAGATACCAAGATGGAACTCCCTTAACGGATCACTTGAACACTTTCCAAGGAATTATTAATCAGCTTGCTGGGATGGGTATCAAGTTTGATGAAGAGGTTCAAGGGTTGTGTTTACTTGGTACATTGTCGGACTCTTGGGAGACATTTAGAATGTCACTATTTAACTCAGCCCCAAATGGTGAAATCAATATGGATCTGGCTAAAAGTAGTATATTGAATGAAGAGATGAGAAGAAAATCACAGGGATCCTCTTCACAGTCAGAGGTGTTGATTATAGAAAGAAGGGGGAGGAGTAAAAGCAGAGGTCCGAAAAATAGAGATAATAGCAGAAACAAGTCCAACAGGTTTGCCAATGTTGAGTGTCATCATTGTGGCATGAAAGGGCACATCAAGAGATATTGTAGACAGTTGAAGAGAGAGAACAAAGACAAAGGGAAGGAGATACAAAATGACGATGGCAAGAATGATAATCGAGTTGCCACCACTACTTCCGGAGATTTTTTCACTGTTTATGATGATGATGTCATTAATTTTGCATGCCATGAGACCAGTTGGGTGATTGATAGTGGTGCTTCAACTCATGTTACATCCCGACAAGATTTCTTCACTTCCTATACAGCTGGTGACTTGAGGACAGTGAAGATGGGCAATGATGACTTGGCTAAAATTGTCGGTATTGGAGATGTGTGCTTGGAGATGAGTAATGGCATGAAGTTAGTTCTTCATGATGTGAAGCATATTCCTGACATCTGCTTGAACTTGATATCTGTAGGCAAACTTGATGATGATGGGTATTGCAGAACCTTTCATAATGGTCAGTGGAAGCTTACTAAAGATGCTATGATTATTGCTCGAGCTTATAAGCTTTCTACCTTGTATATGTTAGAAGCAAAACTCTCCAAAGACATTATTAATGCAATGGATGATGAGTCTTCTACAGAATTATGGCATAAGAGACTTGTCCATGTGAGTGAGAAAGGCTTGGAAATATTGGCCAAGAAGAATTTGCTATCAGGGATGAAGAGTGCATCTTTGAAAAAGTGCACACACTGTTTGGCAGGTAAGCAAAACAGGGTTTCTTTTAAGAGTTCCCCTTCTGCTAGAAAGACAGATATACTTGATCTTGCACATTCAGATGTATGTGGTTCTATAAAGACTAGAACACTTGGTGGCTGCCTTTATTTTGTGACCTTCATAAATGATCATTCAAGGAAATTATGGGTATATACCTTGAAAAGCAAAGATCAAGTATTTGACATATTTAAGTAATTTCAGGCTTTAGTTGAGAGACAAACTGGGAAGAAGTTGAGGTGCATCAGAACAGATAATGGGGGAGAGTATTTGGGTCCTTTTGATGAGTATTATAGGCAACAGGGTATTCGGCATCAAAGGACACCTCCAAAGACTCCCCAGTTGAATGGTTTGGCTAAAAGAATGAACAGAACACTAGTTGAGAGAGTAAGATGTTTGCTTTCACAATCACAGTTGCCAAACTCTTTTTGGGGGGAGGCTTTGAACACATCAGTACATGTCCTTAATCTCACACCATGTGTTCCCCTTCAGTTTGATGTACCAGACAAGGTTTGGACTGGCAAAGATGTTTCTTATGATCATTTGCGTGTCTTTGGATGTAAGGCATTTGTGCATATTCCCAAAGATGAGAGATCGAAGCTGGATGTGAAGACCCGACAATGTATCTTTCTAGGCTATGGCTTAGATGAGTTTGGCTACAGGTTATATGATCCAGTTGAGAAGAAACTTGTGAGAAGCCGAGATGTTGTGTTTATGGAAGATCAAACTATACATGATATTGAGAAAACAGAAAAGATAGTGCCTCGATATAGTGATTGTTTGATTGACTTGGATTCATCTTCTTTGATAGATTTGCCAGCACAAGTTGAACATGATGTTCAAAATGACTTCCAAGTTCCAGATGATACAGATGTTCCCTTTCAGGATGAATCTCATGATCAGTTGCCAGTACCAGAGATACCACTAGATGTTCCACCTAGAAGGTCTACCAGAGATCGACATCCTTCCACTCGGTATTCTGTAAATGAGTATGTGTTATTGACTGATGGGGGAGAGCCCGAGTGTTATGCAGAAGCCATGGAAGATGAACACAAGTCAAAGTGGGTTGATGCTATGCAAGATGAGATGAAGTCATTGCATGACAATCACACCTTTGATTTGGTGAAGCTACCTAAGGGTAAAAGAGCCTTGACAAACAGGTGGATTTACAAGGTGAAGCAGGAAGAATACACTTCACAACCACGGTATAAAGCTAGACTGGTTGTAAAGGGATTTAGACAGAGAAAAGGCATTGACTTTGATGAGATTTTCTCTCCTGTTGTGAAGATGTCATCCATTCGTGTTGTCCTTGGTTTAGCAGCTAGTCTAGACTTAGAGGTTGAACAAATGGATGTGAAAACTGCCTTCCTTCATGGTGATTTGGAGGAAGAGATTTATATGGAGCAGCCAGAGGGTTTTAAGATAAAAGGAAAAGAGGACTATGTGTGTCGGCTCAAGAAAAGTCTTTATGGTTTGAAGCAGGCACCTAGACAATGGTATAAGAAGTTTGAGTCTGTTATGGAGGAGCAAGGCTACAAGAAGACTACTTCTGACCATTGTGTTTTTATGCAAAAATTCTCTGATGGCGATTTCATTATTTTATTGCTTTATGTTGATGATATGTTGATTGTTGGCATGAATTCTTCGAGAATTGACAAGTTGAAGAAGCAGTTAAGTCAGTCATTTGCAATGAAGGACTTGGGGCCAGCAAAGCAGATTCTTGGGGTTCGTATTCATAGATCCAGAAAAGATAAGAAGCTGTTTATATCACAAGAGCAATACATTGAGAAAGTGCTTGAGAGGTTCAACATGAACAATGCTAAAGTGGTTAGCTCTCCTCTTGCTACACACTTTAAGTTAAGCACAAAGCAAAGCCCTTCAACGGATGAAGAAAAGGAAGATATGGAAAGAATTCCATATGCCTCAGCAGTAGGAAGCTTGATGTATGCAATGGTTTGTACGAGGCCAGACATAGCTCATGCAGTTGGTGTTGTTATCCGGTTTCTTTCAAATCCAGGAAAAGAACATTGGAATGCGGTGAAGTGGATTTTGAGATATCTACGAGGGACTTCCAAGATGTGTCTTAGCTTTGGGAGTGGTAAACCAATGTTGGTTGGCTATACGGATTCTGATATGGCTGGAGATGTGGATACCCGTAAGTCTACTTCGGGTTACTTGATCACCTTCTCGGGAGGGGCTGTTTCTTGGCAGTCAAGGTTACAAAAATGCATTGCACTTTCTACAATTGAAGCAGAGTTGATTGCAGCAACGGAAGCTTGCAAAGAGTTGCTATGGATGAAAAGGTTTTTACAGGAACTTGGTCTCAAACAACAACAATATGTGTTGTTTTGTGATAATCAGAGTACTATCCACCTTGCAAAGAACTCTTCATTTCATTCGAGGTCGAAACATATCGATGTAAGGTATCATTGGATAAGAGATACTCTCAATGATAAGTTGTTAACTCTTGAGAAAATTCATACCGATGATAATGGATCTGATATGCTAACGAAGGCTCTAACAAGGGAGAAGCTTGAGATATGTTGCTCGATCGCCGGGATGGCGAATCCCTCCACCTAGTCGGGAAGGGGGAGATTTATTGGGTTTGGGTTTCCCTCCTATGTAGAGGATGGCCCAAAATCTTGTGTGGATCTAGCCCACATAAAAGGACCCATTTAAAAAGTAGGGTTTTATGTTCCCACCCCTTTTGGTGGCTGAAAAAAAAGTGATAGAGAGATGGACACAAGAAAATAAGTGAGTTGCCAAAATAGAGAGAAAAGAGTGTTCTCGGATTTTTCTGTCCAGTTATGATCAAGTAGTCTGATCGACAAGTTTTTGTGGTCCGATTGAGCTGAAACTTTACAGGGATGTTCATGACATGTGAATCTTCATTGTGAACGGTGGAGATTGGATTCTGAGCTCTTTGCATATGGTTTTCAGCCCGTGAACAGTAGCCTCTGTTTTTGGTGAGATATTCCTTGAATTCTTGTATTGGTTGATTTGTGCCAAGAAATTGTATTTCTTGAAGATAGTTTCAGTTTGTATGCCTTTAGTTGAGACTAGAGAAGACTTGTGTATTCCTATTACTATTAATAGTGGAAGTGTTTGAGTGGACTACGGTCCCGTGATTTTTCCTTCTCACATTGAGAAGGTTTTCCACATAAAAATTGCGTGTCTTGTGCTTGTGGTGTTTGGATATATATTTTCCGCATATATATTGCTCTATTTGGTAGTTTCCTATAGATTCACACAAAGAGGGAGTGTTGAGTATTGTTGTTTCTCCCAACAAATGCCCAGTACAGAAACCATAAAACCTGCAGATTTTGATCCAAACCCCCCCTTATGTAAAGCACGAATATCAGCAGCAGAGAAAGTCAAACTTTCCAAAGCCGGCAACAACACCACATATATTGAGTGCTGACAACCGCAAAAGGTCAAAGCATGTGATGTGTTTATCTATCAGGATAAGCCAGCTTGACAACCATGGAATCCCTTGGGGGATTATATTCGTAATGTTTTTTATTCTAAGTATTTTTAGAAAAAAAATAATTTTTTTTATTTTAAATTAAAAAACTTTGATAATTTTAGAATATTTTTATATATTAATATCAAAAATATATATTATTTTAATATATTTTTAAATATAAAATACTTTCAAAAATATTTTTAATCAAACTCCTGAATTAACATTTAAAGGGCTTTAATTAATAGGGATAAGTGGTAAAAGGGTCTTTTGATCGCTATTTTTTTATTATTATTATTATTAATGGTTGGTTTGACGGAGAGTTTTGTTGCGATTTAATATTGAAATAATATTTTTTTAATTAAAAAAAAGTTGATGGCACGTTCACATCATGTGTAAGTATCTAGATGGGAGACAGCCGTGCATTGGTTCCTGCCCTGGTGATAAAAAAAGAAGAAGAAGAGGCTCCTGTTGTCTTATTTTGAGAGTGTTTGAGAGAGCTGTTGTTGTAGCTTTTTAAAGTGTGTTTCGTGCCGAAATATATTAAAATGATATTTTTTTATTTTTTAAAAATTATTTTTGATATCAGCACATCAAAATGATCTAAAAACACTAACCGTCTATTTTTAAAATTCAAAAAAAAAAAATGGACCAAAAACGCCCAAAAACGCTTTTGGGTGGCTTCCCAAACACCCCCTTTATATCTCGTCATCTCCTTTTCCATGATAAGTGGCGCGTGTAGTCAAGATACGACCGTTTTATCACTGGTGATTATTTTTCTTTCACTTTGTTTCTTTGTCCGACATCATGATTTTGATGGGACACAGAAAATATTTTTAAAATTTAGATTATAAGATCAAATAATAAAATTATAGTTAAAATCGTGTAGGTAGAAAAATCATAAAATTATAAATAAAATATTTTTGGATATAATATAATATAATTATGGTCATAAAACTTCATTAGTTAAGGTTCATACATAATTCAAAATAACTTAAAAATACATTACAAAACATTTATGTCCATAGAATTTCATTAGGTAAAAACTAACAAATTTAAAATAAATATTTTGTTAATATGCTATATAAATTAAAATCAGTTTCATGACCGTCATTTTTTTCGTTATTTTTAATACATTCATTAAAAGCATTACTATTGAAAAGATTAGTACTAATATTGGTACCACTATCGATATTGCTAGTACTCGCTCCAGTCACAATAAATTATTTCAACATTAAAACATGTTTGATTTAAAAATATCAAAAAATTTTAATTTAAAGTAAAAAATAAAAAAAAAAATCAAAAATTTGAAGTATAAATTTGAAAGTTAATACTGCTAATTTTCAAGAGTGGTTTCATGATATATATATAGAGAGAGGGGGGGGCATTTGAAACGAAAATTTTGAGAGATTTGACAGGATCATAAAATCAAACCGGTACGATTTTACAATCCTGTACGATTTTGATCGAGTTTGACCCAAATCGATTTTTTCTACCCGAGTTAACAAGGTTTGATAAGTTGACTCGTAAAATTATAAGATTGTACGAGTCAACTCGTGATTTTTACAACCATGATCATCCTTGTTGCTATTGGTATTTTAAATCCTGTCATTTGAGTTTTGGTTTTAACATTTTTGTTAAAGTTTTATTTATTTTGAATTTAACTATTAATTTCTTTTTTTATATACAATATATTTGGACTTTAATCCCTTCTCTTTGAATATTTTAATTATTTTTTTTCCTTTTGTCAAAAAATTTATTGCTTTTAATTTTATACTTTGAATCAAGTTTGTGATTTTTTTTTTGTTTTTTCAATGAGAATAATAATGATCTAATTTGGTCCCTCTAATTTTTTTTATTGTTTTTCTTGATTTATTTATAGTTTCAACATATCTTTCAAGCTCAAGGTTTATATTTTTTCAGTAACAATGATTATAATACTAATAATGATAATAATAATAATAATAATAATAATAATAATAATAATAATGTTAGTTATAGTAGTAGTAGTAATAATAGTAATGATGATGATGACCAGAACAACTACAATGATATTATTACTGATATAAACAATAATAATAAAGTTAGTGGGGATAATAAGAGTAGTAAAAGTAGCAGTATTGATGATGATTACGATGACAATGATGATGATAATATTAATGATAGAAATAATAATTAATACTATTATTATCAAGTTTGTGATGATGATGATGATGATGATGATGATGATGATGATGATAACAACAACAACAACAACAACAACAATATGTGATAGTAATAATTGAGTTGACGATGATAATGATGACAGTGGTAATAGTTGTCGCGACGGTGGTTTTTCGCACGCTTCGCGCCCCGCCATCCCCCCGGGTTCTTGGGGAGAGAACGACGCGCGGTGAAAATAGAGTGTTTATTTTATAGCCGTAAAATTTACAACTATAAATATAAGGAGTCGCCACCTGGTATTAAGGTTACTAGGAACCTATTGGTCTGTGAGAGTCTGGATAAGGGGACTTGTTGTGCAAGGGGAAGACGCATCACCCCCAGTGCACCCTACCTAAGGTAAGCTGCATTGTTATTTGATTGTTTTTTTTCTAAGTTAAATTTTTATACACTGCATTAAAAAAAATATTTTTTTATCTGCGGGTGTAATTTACGATGTAATTTTACACCACAGTTAGAATTTTTTTTTTTTAGTTTTTATCTACGGATGTAATTTACGTTTTAAATTTACACCGTAGTTAAAATTTTTTTTTTTTATATCCATGGATGTATTTTACAATGTAAATTTACACCCTAATAGATAAAACAAAAATGGTTTTGATTATTTTTGATATTTTGGCCAAATTCCAATGGATAATCATAAACCGGTTACGATATCCGATTTTTATTTTAAAACATGAGAAAGATGCAATATTTTTTTTTATGAAAAATATGCTTGGAAAATATTGGAATTCAGCCATATGCACGAAAACACATTTTTGATATTTTTGAATTTTTTTACAATAATAATAGTGGTAAAAAAATAATTATTTTATGAGAAAGATGCAATAATTATTTTTTTATTTTTTATTTTTAATGGGCTGGGCTGTCAGCACAGTGAGCTGACAGCCCAGCTTGAATGGACTGGGCACGGGCTGGAAGCCCAAAGGGTCTTGGGGCAGTGCAGAATTACGCACTGTTCACGTTCATGAACAGTAAATGGCCGACTTCGACGAGAGGACCACCTGAGGATGCAGCCGTGTAGAGGGGATCGAGGTGGTCTTTCCTGTCATGGTGGCGTTGGAAACGGAGGCCTGTGGTGGCCGGAGGGAGCTTCCAAAGTCACCGGGGACTGCTGCGTTGATGGCTGCCGCTGTCACCGTTTCTTCCCCTGAAAATGTTAGTGAGTTTCTGGCGTCGAGCGGAAGCTTACCGTGGTGATGAAAATGGTTTTGGGTGGTCAAACCACCGTCACTGTGGAGAGAGAGGAGGCGCCAGCGAGTCTGCAACTAGAGAGAGAGGGGAGCTGTGAAACCGGGGAGAGAGAGAGGGAGGATTGACGCCGAAGAAGATGAAGATGATGGTGTTTTTCTTGTTTTTGATGCTAAAAACCTCTGGCCTTTCCCCTCATTTTCTCTTCGTTTTTCTGGTTTTTCTTCCCTGTTTTTTCTCCCCTTCTTCTGCATTTTTATCAGTTTTTCTTTTTTTTTTCACCTCTTTTCTGCCGTTGTGTGTGGCTGCTTTTATAGGCGGTGTGGCCTGCCACGGTGGCCGGCTAGTCGGGGACGTGGTGGGCTGTCGACGGCGTGGTGGCTGGTCGGTACTGGGCTGGCGGCAGGCGTGGTGGTTGTCGGCAAAGGTAGCATAGCAGTGGCAGCTTTGGGGAGGCTAGGTTTCACTGTGGTCCCTCACTTTATGATTGTTCTAATTGCATCCTTAATTTAATTTATATTTATAATTTTGTGCAATTGTGCCCTTGTCCGAATTTCAACATTACCCTTGGCTTTGCGCGCCCTTTTCAATTTGGTCCCTTACTTCTGATTTATGCAATTTGGCCCTTAATTGACAATTAAACTCTCAATTGTCTTCAATTTGATCCCTAATTATGCCAAATTAGCTTGAAAAAATTCAATTGGGTCCCAAAAATTCTGATTTTCTCAATTAGGCTCAAATTAAATTCAAGAATTCAATTTTTCATCAATTAAGCCATTAATAAAATTAATTTGATCAATTTAAAACATAATTAAGTCCTTGCACTTAATTAAATTCTTCAATTGGATCCCAAATTAATTCTCAAACATAATAATATTTTGAATTAGCTCATGATTAAATCAAATTGGCTTATAAAAAATATAATTATGATTTTTGACTTAATTTTTACCTTGAATTTTTATTTTCTCTCATTTTTTGGCATAAAAGAGATACAGTTCGCCTCAAAAAATTTCCAAAGTTTCCACCGTGATTTTTCTAGCGATGCCAAACCTCTTTTATTTTTTTTTATGATTTTTATTTTATTTTGGGGAGTAACCCAAAAATTGGGTTACGACAATAGTGATGTTAGTTGTAGTCGTAGTAGTATTGATGATGATGATGATGATAATGATTAAGACTACTACAACAACATTATTAATGACAGAAACAATAATAATAAAGTTAGTGGGGATAATAATAGTAATAGTAGTGGTGATGTTAGTTATAATAGTAGTGATGATGATAATTACGATGACAACGACGATGATATTATTAACGATAGAAACAAAATTAATAAAGTTAGCGAGGATAATAATAGTAATAGTAGTGGTGATGCTAGTTATAGTAGTAGTAATGATTACGATGACGACGATGATATTTTCAATGATAGAAATAATAATAGTAATAGTAATGGTGATGTTTGTTGTGGTAGTAGTAATGATAATGATTACAATGACAACGATGATGATATTATTAATGACAGGAACAATAACAAGAACAAAAACAATAATGCTTGTTAATAGTAGTGGATAAAGTAATTTTGGTTCTCATTATTTGAATTATTATTTTTTTCATTCTTCCTGTATGATTGAATTATTATTTTTTTAATTTCATCTTATAATATTTGATTTTCTTGAAATGGGATTTCATGGTTTTTTTAGATTTGGTGTTTCATGTCTAATAACTCTAGTGACGAGTTTAAAAAATTAATATATTTTTCTCAAAAAATCCTTATGATTCTTTTTATGTTTTTATCAAGTTATTTCAGTCATATAATTTAAATTACAAATTTATCAAAATATCCAATATTGACTTTCTCTTAATTATCGTTGTTATATATTTTCCATGAACAATTTTTTATATTTTTTAAATTCTATTTTAATATCTAATATTATTTTCTTATAAAAATAATAATACAGCCTTGCGGCGAAATATACATTCATTCATTCATTCATGCATGCATGCATGCATGCATACACGCATCCACATACAAGAGATTGCTTTTTTCTTCTGAATAGCTCCCTTGTGCGGCGTCCTGGGTTTTTAGGATGCTTATATTCTTTATTGTTTCTGTATTTTTCCACAGTTGACCCTGTCAAACTGCTGTTCTGTAGCTTGTAATGAATCTCATGTCTCCATCATGAACCTTGAGATATTCAGGGTGGCTAGTAGTAAGGTTCTCCACTCTGGTCCTTGTGCTGCTCTTCAACCATGTCAACTGTCAGCTCCAAGGCGCCGGTATTTTTCATTTACAACGGGTTTTTTTTTTGTGTTTAAAGTTGTTTTTTTATTTAAAAATATATTAAAATAATATTTTTTAAAAATTATTTTTGATATAAATCTACGAAAATAATCTAAAAAAATCAAAATTTTTAATTTAAAATAAAAATGAAATGCAATGACAAACACTTTCGGAAATATGACTGCTGCATGGCCGCTTTTTATTATAGATAGTTATCATATTATTCTGCGGTTGGTGAGAGAGGGAATATAGATTTGTTCCGTATGAAAAACAGTATCGGTTTCAAATCTATCGTGCTGTAGCAATCTCAGGTCAAAACGCAAGAGTTCTGCAATCTTCAAATTCCAAGATAGTTGATATCAATCTTGTTTGTTTTTATATTTTAAAATCTTTTTTTGTGTTTTACTATGATACCATGAATATAACAATACCAAAAAGATCATCAAATCCATAAAAGTCCAGAATATCAACTTCCAGTAAAGAGTTGTGCAGGAAAAAACAATCGTTTAAGTAGGTTCCCCGCATGAAAAATCAATATGACCTTAATCAAAGGTCATTGTTTCTGCCTGATGCCTGATGGAATCAAACGTACAGCTAGCTTCGAGGAAATATATCGCTCCCCGGCACTAGCTCCATCATCTCAAGCTTGGCAGCAACACTGGCTACGCAACCATCCAAGATATTGTTGAGATATACCAGAGGGGTATTTCCTATCAACTGCATAACGCCACAGAAGAAGGAAGATGCTCAACTTTAAGAACATTATTATGCATTAATAATATCGTTAAAATCTTTTTGAGAAAGAAGGTAGAGTTGGAACTGGAACTGAAAACTTTAACGTTGATATCATTTTGAAAAAGAAATAGTAAAATAATAATAAAAATAGGGTAAAAAATTCGAAAGGGAAGCATGATTTATTGGTATTTGAACTCGATCCTGCAACGCAATACAAGAGCACACCTTCCAGCTTGAGAAAGGAAAGGATTGTCGTACTGTTTCTGCAACTGATAGGGCAGCGTTTCCTAACCCAAGCCAGCTTGAGAGGTACGTGGAGCTGTTGGCCGGTAGTTTTAATTAAAAAAAGTTGATGGCACGTTCACACTCCACGTCTGACATTCTAACCTTGGAGGCGATCAAGAAGCCTCATAGTCCAGGTTGGTGACGTCCATTGCAGTTAATTATGATGTTAATTTCCAAATAAACATGCTGCTGCCTTCTTCAATTTGACAGTCCTTCCAATCCACAAGTGATCTTGAGTCAAGCACAGATTCAGGAGGGAAAGTTGATGCCTCAGTGCGTGTGCAGGGAAGTTCTTCAGGGAGAAAAATACAGATATTAGGGTTAATTATATACCTAATGTGCTCGTGGTTGCAAGAAAGGCAGAGAATCAACCGGTCTTACAATATGGGAACCGAACTGAAGTACATACAATATTGGAGCATGAATTACAAGATGCCTGCTAATCTGCAGACGTACACTTATAAAGCAGAAAACTACGTATCATTTATCAGATCTGTAGTTTTAAACATTGAGCAGACATGCTTTGATTCTGCAAGCAGTTTGATTTTCATGAATGAAATCGTTCTTTACTCATCTTGCATTTCCCACTCTATCTCTTGGTTCATCAAATGGCCTGCTTGTGTCGTGTCAAGTGTAAGCATATGGGGGGAGGAAGGTTAATTATGAGATATCCCACATCGTAGAAGATGGACATGGGCTACAGGAAATGTCCAATAAGAACCGAAGCAAGATGCGGTTCTTAAGCACGCAGCCGCGCGGTGAGCACAGAGCGAACTATTCTTTCGCCTTTTACTAAAGAATACCGTGTGCCCATCGCAGATAGCGGCCTACGCTTATTTTTGGAGGGCTCTTTCCTTTCGAGGCAGGGCCCTGACAATACTAGTTCAAGTTATTCGCCTTTATTAAATAGGAAGCATTAAATTGGGAAACGAGTTTTTCATCTACAACAGTACCCTAGCTAGTTGAGATATTTACCCCTTCCTTTTGTACCATACATTTATAGGCGTAAAATATATACATCTTTGGTCTCATCACTGATCTGCCATGTCATCGATCTAATTTCTTCGTCAATTCATTAGCTAGGAACACATGCATCAGCAACACAACCAAATATCATCAAGTTACTGCTGTTGGGCTTTCGCCTCTTCTGAGCTTTTTTTAGTGTTTGGTTTCCGTCTATTCTAAAGCGTTATGTGGGGTTACGACATGAACAGTACTCCCCCTGGAAGACAATTGTTCAAACTGCAACGCACGACAAACCATGTCCAAATTGATTATATAGTCATAAATTGATCGATGTTGCGATTCCATTTTCCATACTTGAAGTGCAAATCATATCCTTGGTACTCTAAAAGCTGTCCCATACCCGGGAGATTCGTGCGAATACTAGGAGCACAAACACCTCATAAGGTATAATTCAAAAAGCTCTAGTGCTCGAGATAGAGCTCTAATTATCATCTGTCGTCAAATATTGTAACAAGACAAGGTTTCCTATTCAAGGGTACATTCAAACGAAGGCCTCTAATATTCTAGCCCTTTGATTTCTTTGGAGGGCTCACTAAGCTCCAACAAATTAACCAGCGTGGCTCAAGATCATCAAACAGATAGTTTGAAAGTTGGTGTTTATGGCAGGCTACTGGCCACAGCCTAATGGTTTATGAGATTCGATTCAAACTGATATTCGAAGAAATCACCCAAGTTAATCCCATAACGAATAAATAAGTGGTGAGACAAAGGGTGGAGGGTATAAATAAGAGGCATGGAGCGACTTTCCAACATACTTACCTGGACGGGGTCAATGGGCGATCAACAAGGTTCATGGCCTAGGTCAGTGACATCCATTGCACTTAGGATGGGTGCTGGCTTAAGGTCTCCCCAAGTTGGGAGATCCTACGTCAAAATTTGTGGTAGAGGGGGCTGCGCAAGTCGCGGCCCCTACCAATTCTATATAAAAACGATATTTTATTTCCAGAGTTCAATGGGGTTGAGGTGGTGGTCATTGTATATTTGTTAATTTGGTGCTCGACCATTTATGTTTCATCAAGTATAAGAATGTTGATGGAAACCAGAACAGCGCTAGCTTAACAGTATTATAAAGACATCGAACTGCAGATTATTTGGGCTAATAACGAGCTTTAAAATTAAAAAAAATCATCATTTGACTTAGTTGTGAAGTAGGACATTAGTTTGAATTAGCATCAAGGAAAGAGCATTCCATAGCTAAGTTCCCAAGTGCTCAAGGCATTTGAAAGAACTCAAACAAATGAGGGAAAAGAAACTACGACATGATGTACGCATGAAAGAATCACGAGTCAAGTTTTCTTTTCTTTTTCTTCCCTTTTGATTTACTTATTTTGACGAAGAACTAGCTTCTTTTTCATAATTCAGTACTGAGTTTTGGTAGCTTCAGTTTGATTTAGTTATTGTTTCTATGAGTTTATTCAGTATTAATTTTAAGCGACTACTGTTTCTTGACCATCTTCTTGATATTGATCATTCACATGAAGTTATTTTGTTGCAGGAAGCTGTGTTGAAATTGGAGTTGCATGCTGCGAAAGCCAATAAAAAGCCATGAAGATCACAGTCTCTGGTCTTTCAGGTATCGAGTTTATTTATTGATTTTTCGCTATATATATATATATGGTCATTAACTTATAAATCAAGATAATCATTGGAGTATTTATGATTTTTTTTTCTTAAAAAAGAAAAGATTTAGTGGTTTGATTAATTTGTGATGCAATTTTTCAGGGGTGGAATCAGTATGGATCGACATTGATCCAGTCAAATAGTGGCCAAACTGAGAAAGCTATGTCACACAGAAATAAGTGTATAAAGAAAACTCCCACACCGAAACAGCACAGATGTACGGCGAGGCACGGGAATATAAATTAGAAGCACAAAACAACGAGTCACATACTTACCTGGACGGGGTCAATCGGCGATCAAGGAGGTCCTTGGCCTAGGTCAGTGACGTCCATTGCACTTAGGATGGGTGCTGGCTTAAGGTCTCCTCAAGTGGGAGAGCCTGCGTCAAAATTTGTGGTAGAGGGGGCTGCGCAAGTCGCGGCCCCTGCTATTTCAAGCTCTTAATAATTCATCTTTTATTTACCTGCTGATATTTATTCGCATATTTAACGTTGTTTTGTGTTTAATTAACGAGGCAAATTTAGAAGTTGAACTAAGAGATCATCAATTGACTGAACTGTGAAGTAGAAATTAAAATCTAAAAGATAGACCTTATTGCTAAGTTTCCAATCGTTTTCTGGGGAAAGTGTGCGAGAAGTGGATCTTCAAATAGATGTTAGCAGTGCATACCAGCAAACAATCTTCAAAATTAAGAAAGCACTTCAGCAGTTTTTAGCTTTCCTCGTTTGATACCCAGAAGGTAACAGTGGTAATACAGGATCTTCAATTCTTCCTCCGGAAACACAATGATGAGAGGTTGGGGATTCAGTTTTTAAACAAGACCAGAACACTCCATTGAGGAAGAAATTTGACGGTGTCAAGATATTCTTTAGTTTTGAACACTGAACCAGATCGAAATGACTCCATAAAATGCTCTTACTGCTTTGATTTTCAAGAAATATTACATTTCTTGATCTAGTTCTTTTCCCTTTTTCAGTTTTTGATTCGGTACAGTAACTCCAGTTCTAGCACACTCATCAAATTAAGGCCGGCCAGTCCATATCCAACTAAAAGAAAACGAGCTGTCAGATAGTGCCTATCAAATCCCAATATCAAATATCCTTAATGAAGCACGCAGCCGCGTGGTGAGCGAACTATTCTTGAGCCTTTTACTAAACAATATTGTGTCCTCACTGCAAGATTTTATGCGCATGCATAGCTAGAGAAGACGAGGATAAATCCCAGTTCTTCCTAAGTTGAGCCCAACTTTCCTTGTTAGAGTGAAATCAAGCTCCAATGGGATGATGAGCAATATCCAATACTAAGACAGATTAGTAACCATTTCATTGATCTATCGGTTAAGGAGATAAAACAAAGATCCCAAAGAGGCCGTATTCCTAAACCCGAATAATAAACAAACAAACAAAAAGACATCGTTCGAGGTCCAATCTTATGTTCAAGAACTTGGAAATGGTCAGTTTGTGTGAGCATATAAGGAGAAGATTATGAAATATCCCACATCACAGAAGGAGGAAATTAACTGGAATCAAATGTGTATAAGAATCTAAGCAAGATGCGTTTGGAAGGTACGCAGCCGCGCGGTGAGTACAGAGCGAACTATTCTTTCGCCTTTTACTAAAGAATACCGTGTGCACGCCGCAGATAGCGGCATACGCTTATTTTTGGAGGGTTCTTTTCCTTAGAAGAAGAGCCCTAACAATCCTTGTTCAAATTTTTCGCCTTTACTAAATATCAAGCATTAAATTGGGTTACGTGTGTTTTAATCCCTGTGCTATAACAATATTATAGAAGTCCACACCCTTGGTGAGAGATTTACCCTTTGCTTTGTATCACTATCCCAGTCATCACTTTTTGTATATTTGTGTCCAAAATATTAACAGCTTTATTCTCATCCCTATATCCGATGAGAATACACTTGTCATCTGGTTTCTTCTTCAATTGATCAGGAACACATGCATTAGCAACACAACATGCGACTGGTGTTCGGCTTTTGCCTCTTCTGAGCATTTTGTAGGGTTTGGCTTCCGTCTATTCTAAAGCATTATGTGGGGTTATGATATGAGCACTCCCTTGAAGACAACGGTTCAAACTGCTACGTCAAACCATGTCCAGATTGATGACAAGAAAATATATAATTATAAATTGATATCTGGGAAACAAATGAGATTGCGACTCCATTTTCACCCTTGAAATGCAAATCATATCCTTAATCTAGCTATCAGTTGCTGTCAAATATTGTAACAAGACAAGGTTTCTTATTCAAGGGTAAATTCCAACGAAGGCCTCTAATATTCTAGTTCTTTGATTTCCTTGGAGGGCTCACTAAGCTCGAAAAAATTAACCAGCGTGGCTCAAGATCATCAAACAGATAGTTTGAAAGTTGGTGTTTATGGCAGGCCACTTGCCGCAGCCGAATGGTTTATGAGATTCTATTCAAACTGATATTCAAAGAGATCACCCAAGTGTATCCCATAACGAATAAACAAGTGGTGAGACAAAGGGTGGAGGGTATAAATAAGAGGCATGGAGCAACATTCCAACATACTTACCTGGACGGGGTCAATGGGCGATCAACAAGGTTCATGGCCTAGGTCAGTGACATCCATTGCACTTAGGATGGGTGCTGGCTTAAGGTCTCCCCAAGTTGGGAGATCCTACGTCAAAATTTGTGGTAGAGGGGGCTGCGCAAGTCGCGGCCCCTGCTATTTCTAGTTCTTAATAATTTATCTTTTATTTACCTGCCAATTTTATTGTTAGTATAACAAGACCAGATAATTTCATGCGCATAGCTGGAAAGGCAAGGATAAAATATAGTCTTTCTAAGTTACGAACAATTTCCTTTTCAAGAGTGATGTTCAGCTCCAACGGGTTGATGATCACTTTGCAATATCTAATACTAAGACAGATTACTAACCATTTCATTGATCTAGCAGTTATGGAGATAGAGCAGATATCCTGCAGAGACCATATTCCTAAACCCGAATAAGAAACGAGCAAACATCATTTGAGGTCCAATCTTGTGTTCAAGAACTCGGAATGGAAATGCTTCACAATCCTTCATATTGAGCTCCAAAAACGCATGTTTAATTTGCTCAAATCATTCAGAAACAGCCATTCTATTGGGTATTTAGTAAGTAAAGTGGGTCTGTAGTTAAGCCTCTTGAGGCTGCTCGTTTATCTAACAACAATCTCTTTGCTAGAGACTCATTGCAGCAGCTGCTGCTGTGGCACCAGAGGATATCCCTATCTGTAGGAGCAATCTAGATTTGGAAGTGTACATAGCTTGGTCACTTGATACCTGTTATTACGACCTCGAAGTTTATAGTCGGAAAAATCAGCCCCTGGGAACATGAAGAAAACTCACAAGAGTTCATAGAGGGAAAAATAAGCTGTGTTCAAATCACTAGTCTTAAGCGCTGATCAGACATGCTTCAATTCTGGTAGCAGTTTGATTTTCCTGAAATCATTCTCTACTGATCTTGCATTTACCACCCTAGCTAGCTCTTGGTATCATGAAATCGGCTGTTTGTGTGAGCATATGGGGAGACTATCATGAGATATCCCACATCGCAGAAGATGGAATGGGCTAGAATCAAATGTGTATAAGAATCTAAGCAATATGCGTTTTGAAGATACGCAGCCGCGTGGTGAGCACAGAGCGAACTATTCTTTCGCCTTTTACTAAAGAATACCGTGTGCTCGCCGCAAATAGCGGCATACGCTTATTTTTTTCCTCTTTGAGGCAGAGCCCTGACAATACGAGATCAAAGTTTAAATTCAGGCCATGGCTCATTATGTACAGTATGTTTAGTTGAAATAATCAAGTCACTCCCATCTTATCTCCGTCAACAACCTTTGGTAATGAAGCTTGCAAGATGAGGGTAACTTTGTATCCCTTTACTGCACCGATGAAGACTACTCCAACGCCAGTGTTATCACCAGTTGTGGCCTCATTGAGGACGCTCTTCAACATATTTTGATCAAATATAATGTAGAGCTATGACAAGTAGAAAATGGTAATTTGTTTTTCCTAATATTATTATGCTATCTATACATGGTAGTCGCTAGTCTTGTATTTTAAAACATTATATTGTAATTACGACATGATTGTACAATGATAATATATATATATATAGGAGGGAGAGAGAGATAAGCCTCACATTGAATTTAATCTCCTTCCAAAACTACATGTTCTAATTTAATTCCTTTCTTTCAATGGCCATTTCTAGACATTATTTTAAAAAAGCATATTGTTCAAAATTATATTATCTCATTTCTTTTTAGAGAACAATGGCATTTTATTTCCTTAAATTGTTATGAAAGTGTTTATAATATACTCAAGTTAGCCTCCTATGATTTAACCCGACAAACACAAAAACATGATTGGAGTTTTGAACCATGCGCACTGCCCAGAGAGGTAATTTGCTGAGAGAATCAGCAGCAGCTATATTACCTCTCTAAATATATGGAAGGGACCTGAGAAGAAGGAATTATAACTCTGATATCGTAAGAAATAGATATCAAATCCTCTTCATGGTCATCAACACCATGAGACTATCCTGATCCTACTTCTGATTTCAGGTTTAGTCATTGTCCAGACCAATCTTTTAAAATCACCAAGTTTTCCAAACACTTCATTAAAATATGAGAGTTTGAAAACAGTAATTTGCAACGGCTTTCACCAATAATAAAATCTCGAATGCAATCGCATAGCTTCCCTGAATATGCTAATGTAATCACCACAAGTTCACAAGAACAATCCATCAAAAAACGAATTGGAGAAGCAGCAACGGTGCAGGAAAATCCACGGCCACCCAAAGTAAATGCTGCACCATCTCACTTGAGAGGAATGCACCTGAAAGAGTGTGTTGCACCAATACCAGGTCCTTCCATGCTTAACGGGCTTGTCAGCAGGAAAATGGCCAATCATCTAGTGCAGAATGATCATATTTCTAAGATGGGTCCTCAAGGGCTTCTCACCATCTGGGACCTCCATTTTCTGTTCCAGGCCACCAAAGAACCGAGTAGACATCATGCTCAAAATATACCTGAACGTCAAAACCATATAATGAGAGTTTAGCCAGAAATTTAAATTTTTCTTGCCAGGCAACTTGATTTAGGAGCCAGCTTGAGAATCGCTATTTTCTAAATGGTCAAAGTTTGATGCATTTATAACAAACTAGTCCCAAATGAAAATCAGTGACCTGCACAAACATGAATACATGCATCAAGGGGTATGGAAACAAGAACACAGAAACTTATACCCAAAATACTTTTTTGCTGAAAGGTTACACCGCAGAGGCAATCATCAGAACTCTTTTCAATTAGTTGCTGAACATATCGTTTCTAACTTCTATTGAATAAACCAGCTTTTCTGTTATAAACTCAAAAGCTTCTTCTTCGATGACTTTTCAAGTTTTCAAACTTCTTAAAAGCTTTTAAATCATCTGGAAATGCTATTTCTCTTATATCCATCCAGGAACACATGACTCTTAGGAAACATAGTCAACAGCAAACATCCAAAAACACCATCATTTTTCTCAAGCAGAAAACCAAGATAAATGCCAGTTTTCCCATGTTATCAAAACATTTATAGCTGAGAGAAACCAGCATGAAAGCAGAGCATAATTTCCTCTAAATTCCAGCTAACTGATTCTAGCAAATTAACCAACGACTGAAGCTCCACGAACATTATTTCTTTTGTTTTCTTTTTCGCCACAGCTGCAGCCTTGCTTCACTTGATCCATTCTATGTCAAGCACACTGGCCACAGTTTTCAAGCCACATGATACGAGAGCGTAAACATATAGAAGAAGAAGAAAAATCACCACCAGCAGCATATTTATCACATCGCCAATCAGACACAAATCGCAATCTCGAGCACCATGATTACAACTGCGGATCAAACTTGATAAACACAGATAAGATACAAATACTGAAGAGATAAGAAAAGAAAACACGTCCCATAATGTGAATTGAAGACATTATAACGCTACTCAATACCAAATTGCAATCGCTATCTTATGGAGTCATAAACAAAAAATACAGAGAGTGATAGAAGAATAGAAATTATCTTACAGCTTCACGCAATTTCTCGAACAATTCCTCTTCAAACCTCTCTGAAACCTATTGTTGCAATAAACCCTAAACAAATTAATATCGATAAAAACATGAGAACTAACAGCCCATCTAAAATTTCTCCACTTTCTAATCTCAGTTTTATTACCGCCTGCGAGCTCTGGCGGGAAAGAGCTTGACAAGTACATCGGTGGACATGTCAAGGAGATCAACCTCTTAGAAACTGAACTTCTTCAAAGCTCTCTACTTTAGCTTTCCTCCTGCCAATGCTACTCCCGTCTCCACACTCACCTGACATTATGAACTCAATATATATAATAAAAAAAATAGACGAGAAAGGAAGCCATTGAAGCAAGCAAAGGAGCGGAGAAGAGAAAAAAAAAATTTGGACCATTTCTCGATTTGTGCGTGTCATCCTTGCGCAGGGGCCATGCTAATCTTCTCTGTATCGTTCCAATTTTATCGGATGTCCCCGAAGGGACAAAGCTTGAGCCTTCGCTTCACCAATATAAACAATATATGTTTCGTCTAACCAGACGATGTGGGAGAACTAGTCCATTTGCGACCACGAGTTTTGCTCACTTGGGTTGGCTCTCAACTTGATTGCGTCACCACCACCAGGCAATCAGTGGGCTTTTGAATTGGCGCGATGAATTATTCCCGGCCTAGTGTCACCCACCACCACTATGCGTTTTGCTAAACGGCAAGGTGAACAGTTCTAAAATCTAAATCATATATTCTTTTTTACCTTTAATATTTATTTATGAGTGTACTCTACACTATAGTTTATACCCTCTCAAGATTTTTTTTATTTTTCACATATAAAAATATTTTCAAGCTGGGCCTAGTCCATCCATGTTGGTCCGAAACGGTCCAACAATGCTTGATTGGGGCTGACCCAGTTTGATTAATTGGGCTGGTCTGAAACGGTTTCAACCTAAAATTGAGAAATTGTTTGTGCATTACGTGAATAGTGGCCGATAGTGAAGACGTGACACGGTGATAAATGAAGTCCGGCTAATGGCTAGCCGAGAGTTGGAATAGAAATAGGAGAAGGTGGTTGTTACGCGCTAAGGGTAGATTTTGCTGGTCATTTATTCCACTTCCAATATTGGATGCTTTTAGATTCTGTGTTATGCTTGCAATTATTCTGCATATTGAGAGTATTCCGCTTGTTATCCAATTGAACTAAACAAATGCATAGTTTTTCATGACATTTTATACTATCAACGGGACTTTGTCTGATCTCACAACACTATGATTAGAGTTTCTTAATGCATCCCACAAGCTTTTTGTTAATACAGATACACACAGCAGAGAAGCTCCGCATTTGGCTCATGCAAGCCAAGAAAAAGGAAATGGTGGGTTGGAGTTTGCTCAAAGCCACCTCAAGGCTCAAAAACCATGCTCTCCGCCTCCTTCTTCACCGATTCGAAAAGCACAGAGGTGAGGTAACGCTCCCCAAAGCTAGGGAAGATCGCCTGTTTACATTACAAAAGAATGGTTAGATGCTCATAACAAAACAACAACAACAACAATAACAAAGGCCAAGCACTACAAGGTATTCAGAAAAATACAGAGTGTTCAATCGCATCGCTGTCAAGCTTCGCCATAGAATACAGATCATCACTATCATTGTACTTAAAAATTTTCTAACACTTGTAATCGTTCAAGAACATTCATTATTTGAATGGATAATTTTGTCAGCAAAAATATTATGGGAAATGGTTGCTAGATTGGCAATGAACTTTTACTATTTGGAAATGAATTTGTTTCGTCTATGGGATGGCTTTGGACAGCAGGTTCATTAGCAAGTTGCAGATGGATCCACTTCAAAAGGAAGAAAATCAAACTTACAACAATGAGTTTTCCAGCATTTTCAGGCCTCTTTGCTATCTCAATGGCAGCAGCTGCAGCAGCTCCAGATGATATCCCTACCTGAAATTCAAATGATGCCCTCAAAAGAATTATTGATTTAAGTCAAACCCAGAAAATTTGATCCAGTTAAATAGAGTGGAGAGCTGTACAGTTCTGGGTTCCTTCTGGCAACAAATATCAAATGATTGTAAGCTTACCAGCAATCCTTCTTTCAAGGCAAGAAGCTTTGCAGTTTCAATGGCTTCTTCACTTGATATCTGCAAAGTCATATATCAATCGAGTCTCTCAGGTACGAGTGCAGTAAGGCAATAAAAAGGAAGAAACAAAAAAGGTATTTCCTCTGAAAGAATAAATAAGAGCATGCGACAAAGATTAAACCTGAGGAATTTGGATTCATATAGAATGGGGTTTTAGCAAAATATGTTTTGGGAATCACGTACTTTCTAAAAATGTAAATCTACTCTTTAGAATAAAATGAATGATATTAAAACCTAATGAAACAGAAAGGGGACAACCTCACAATTTCACATGTTAACTGAGATTAACATATATATAAGAGAACAAAGACTTACTTGAACAGTTTCATCAAGTAAACTGACATCCAAAACTCCAGGGATGAAGCCAGCACCAATTCCCTGGATCATATGTGGACCTTGGATCCATTCCAGAAAACAATGATAATGTCAGTCCAATTATGAATACATGGAAAGGCAGCTGCTTCAAAACGACAGAGTCATATGGGACATGTCCAAATGTGAAAAATGGTTGTGATAAAAGTTGCATAACTCTAATCACTGTGTAATTGGACTGTATAGTTTGTGATTATAACATCTGAATTGTAGGTTCTTGGAAAAGAACAAAAGCAAATGAATGTCCAAGAAATCATGGCTCACCAGGTTTTCCTCCAGACAGCACTGCACTTTCTAATGGTTCTACACCATAAATCTAAAAACCAAAAGGAAAAGGCAAAGACCAAGATAAGAAACAATAGAAATGATAAAGAAACTTTCATTACCAAAAAAATAAATGAAATCCACTCCAAAATCAAACAATGCGGAGAAGTGAACCTTTATATCAGGGTTTTGCTCCTTGAGATACTTCCCCACACCTGTTATTGTGCCCCCAGTCCCTACCCCAGAAACAAAAGCGTCAACTTTCCCACCTGACCCTTTCCAAATCTCTGGTCCAGTTGTCTCATAGTGAATCTGACCAGGCAACATCGGTATGATTGTAATTCTCCCAAATCAGTAAGTCAGTAAAACATGCGACAGGAAAACAAAATGACACCTTTGGGTTGGCAGGATTTTCAAATTGTTGCAGAATATAAGCATTAGGTGTCTTTGCCAATATCTCTTCAGCCTTCTGAACAGCCCCCTTCATGCCCCTGGCAGGATCAGTAAGGATCAACTCAGCTCCAAAAGCAAGGAGAACCATTCTTCTCTCTAGACTCATTGAAGCAGGCATGGTAATAATCAGTCTGTAGCCCTTAGCAGCTGCCATGAATGCCAGCCCTATGCCAGTGTTGCCACTCGTAGGCTCAATCAGGACACTCTTCAGCATTAAGAAAACCATGTAAACAAGCAAGTTCCTTTGTAATGACACTTTAATGACAGTCACGCTATTTTGCATGCAATGAACAACAAATGTATAAGTTGATGATCAATGGCTGGACTAGGTCATTACAAGGCTTGGAAACTAATAATTAAATATCCATTATTGTATCATATCTGCCAGCAGAAAATTATTTTCTGATGCAATGAAGTCTTAGGCCAGGATATGTATTGATCAAATCTCAATAGCTATATATAACATATCACTCAATTTCAAAGCAAAACAACCTAACTTGGACTTAAAATTCATGTATCATATCTGTTCAAGTAGGATTGAATCACCAACCTCACCCGGCTTGATTAGACCCTTCTCCTCTGCATCTTTGATCATACTGTAGCCAATCCTACAAACAAGGGGGGAAAGACGAGAAGAAGAATATCATATTATATCACGCTGAGGTAACCAAAATCTCATCAATGATGTTCTGAAGGCCCCATTGTTACTTGTTGAGCAAATCCAATTCCAACATTAGATTCAGAAACACATTTGAATCACCCAGAAACAGATTAAACTTTGACAGTAAAGGAAAATTTTCGACCTTGGCAACCAAATAAACCTGACCATAGCCAAGTTAATATATAAAGCATACAAATCTCAACTTTCCAACAAAGAACAATAGAAATCTAACTAATACCTATCCTTGACACTTGAGCAAGGTTCCATCATCTCCAGCTTGGCAGCAATACGCGCCACACAACCATCCACGATATTGTTGAGATACACCAATGGTGTTTTACCAATAAGCTATTTGAGACCACGCACAAAAGAATGTATAAGCCATGGCTCACATATCAAAGCACCTCGAAAACAAATTCAACAATTTTGTAAATGGCAATGAAGTCAAACTTACTTCAGTAACATCTTTGGCAATACAACACTTCTCCTCTGCCATTTTTGTTCTGGTTACTGCACAAGCATAGAACACATGGAGTGATGAGCAGAAAAAAAATGCTAGAATGGACAAACCTTTACTCAAAAAATAGCAGATACTGCAACCATTGAAACAATTCACCAAAACAAAATCTAGTTTATAAAAAAAATTATTCAAGAACTCCAAGTTTCAATCTGGACACTAGAAATCAAAACTGTACCACAAAAACTACCATTATGAACCAGAAGAAAAGGTATCAACCCAGAAAAAAACTTCTCCTCGAAACCATTCACCAAAATCCTTGAACTGATGAACAACTGAAGCTTCTAAAATCTAGCATCAAACACATATAACATCAAAGAGTAAAATTTGAGAAAAGCAATATATCAAACCTTGAACTTCTTGAACTTTAAACAACGTAAGTTTCAAAGCTAAAATCTTTCTTGCAAGCAAAAGCAGTGAAATGAAAGAGAGTTGCTATAAGATGGACTTCAAGGAGCCTTGGAGGAGCTACCTAAGAAATCCTTATCCTTATATAGAGAGACAGAGCAAGGAAAGTAAGAAGCTTCTTGCAGTGAAATAGCAACAGTAGCTGACCGATATATACTGATTTTTTAGCATATATTTTTTTACAAATCTATTTTAAATTAGTTTTCCTCGTCCGGCTATTTCGGATTCTTCTTGTTTTATCCCCCATCAGGTGAATATTCGTCAATTCGTTCAAAAAAATAAAAATTATTTATTTTGATTTTGATTTTGATTTTTAAAAAAAAATTATTAATACTTTAAAAAAAAAACATCATTAACCACGAACAAAACATGAGAGAGAAGTAAGTGGAGTTGTTAAAGGTTTAGCGTCTGGTGTGATGGTCAAAGGTAAGCTTTAAATTAACCTGACCTGACCTGTCATGTCATGTTTGAAACAGGTAACTCCACTCGTCTTCGTTTTCGCCTTTTCTTCCTCTTTTATGACGTAATTATTGATTATTTCATAAAAATGGGTCTTCTAATGGCGGAATTTGCTGTTCACAATTCTAAAATCGTGGTTGACCGCTTACTCATTGTCACCGCCAACTATAATAAATCATGATTATTACAGAGATCGGTTGCCAAATAGTCTTTAAAGATAAGGATAACAAATAATTTTTTAAAATAAATTATTTATTGATCATTTATTTTACTTGCTTTTATCCCTTTATTTTATTTTCTTTCATTTCACCCCCCCCCCACACACACACGAAAAAAAAACAATTTGGCTCTCTAATTTTTTTTTGGATTCGAGTAAATAATATTTTTTTTTGGACCTTACATTAAATTTTAATAATTAATATTGATTCCCTTCAAATAGAACTATATAAAATAAAATAACAGGGGGCATTATCTCTCAAGTAGCAACGAGCAAGTAAGCATACCGCGGGCTCTGAGCCTGATTACTATGGGCACCCCACCGATCCCAGATTCGTCTCAGCAGAGAAAGAATTCTAACTTTTTATTTATTTTATAAGTAAGAGATAAACTAATAAAATTTTAGTTCAAGATTTTTATAAAGGATATATATTATTATTTGAACTAGAAATTTATTATATAGATTGCAAGTTTTTTATTGTCATATCATGTAACCGAAGAATTATAATAATTACAAGTGAAAAAGAAAATAAAAATATTTATTTATTATATTTTAGGATTGTCACGGTTGAGATTTATTAAATTTCTTTAAACATGAGTGATATTATTTAAAAAATAAATAAAAGTAATCTAATTAATCTATAAATTGATTTAAGAGTGTCCCTTGTTGTTGGAAAAGGAAAAAACAAGTTTAACTATTGACAGTTTATTGTTTATTATCAAGAAGATGATCTGCTTCGATTACGATCTCTCTCTCTCTCTCTCTCTCTCTCGATTATATATATACATATACGTATATATACAGTCAAAGTAGATACATCTTCTTGACGATTGAGATTTAAATGGAGACTATCGCGTCAATGTCTGTGTGTGTGTGATTTTATCATCACAGTCAGGAATACATGTCACGAAGTCAAGAACAGCTACTATTGTATGTTAACGTGTGCGTGCTCTATAAAGTAACAGCTAGCGTTCTTGTTCTTTCTAATTTATCTGCAAATGAGCACCTGGTCTGGTTTTCCAATTTTGAAATATATAATCCATCAGAACTGAAGATTTCGAAGCTATATTAGAGAGAGAGAGAGAGAGAGAGATGCAGCAGGTATTCCTTGCTAAAAACTTGTCATCAGAGTAGGTGCGTGGCTTAATATATAGCTGTTGCTGATAATATTACAGTGTAAACCTCATGATTTTATATGTATATAATGATGCGATGATCTCTATCAGTTCTTTTTTTCCTGCAGAACTCAGATTTAAAATTTAATAAATAATATTGATTCCCTTCAAGTAGACTATATTAAATGTGGCATCATCTATTAAACATATAGCAACTAGCAAGTAAAAATACCGCGGGCTCTGAGACTGATTACTATGGGCATCTACCGGTCCCAGATTCGTCTCCGCAGAGACAGAATCATAGTGATTATGAATAAAGAAAAGAGAAAAAAAAGATTGATTTGATTTATATACGTGTGTGTGAGTGTCTAGTGTCTGTATGCATGCATGTATTGGGTGCATGTATTGGGAGTGTCGTAGTTGAAGTTTATTATTTTTTTTAAAATATGTTTGTTATTAAAAAAAAATATATATATATATATATATATATATATATATATATATATATATATATATATATATATATATATATATTCAAGAATATCCTTATTTCCACAACAACAAAAAATTTTAACCAATAAAATTATATTTTAAAATATTATTTAAAAATTTAAATTTTTAAATGAGATCGGTTTTTTAATATAATGTTAAAATTTTATTGATCCAGTGATTATAAATTTAAATTTCACTACCCTCATTATATTTAATAAAAATTAAATATAAAATAATAAAATTATATATAAATTTCAAAATTAAAATATTTTAAAAAATAATATAATTATATGAGATGATTTCTTAACGATAGGAAACTGTGTCTTGTACTCGTTAAAGTTACGGATGCAGATAAAGGCCCCGTTTGGCATTGCGATCCAATCTGCTTATCGCTGCTTTTCGACGTTTTTTTTTTTTTCATTTTTAAAACCGGCGGTTTAGTGTTTTTAGATCATTTTGATGTGCTGATGTCAAAAATGATTTTTAAAAAATAAAAAAACATCATTTTAATACATTTCGGCATGAAAAACACTTTAAAAAACAACAACAACCACACTCCCAAACACCCCCAAAGTCAAGAAGCTAGCTCATGGATGGGGATCAAGTAGCTGGGCATGAGCAGCATTGGTGAAGGAAACAACGGAGGTGCTGTTATAGGATTTGTAGAGGCCATGCATGGCTGGAGCAAGTCGGCGGGGCATGGAAGGTGCTAGCATGCATCAGCCACATAGCACATTCATGTTATGGTATTTTGAAGCAATTAATGTGGTCGGTCAATTAAGGTTTTTTTTTTGTTTTGTTTTGTTTTTTTCCGTGACAATATACCCCGTGTATGATGAAATTAAACAGTTTTTCTTCTGCTTGTCGGCACATTTGCTTAAGATTTTCATCCTTTCTATTTGATTTACGTAGCCTTCACATGATCCCTGAAATTTGAGTTTATAATTTAGAATGACCCGTTTATTCTTATATGATCTGAGCATTGTAATTATTAATATAATAATTATTAAAAATTTATATAATTATTAATTTCAGAGCTCATGAAATTAATTGACATACATATAAATTAAACAAACACCTATATTAATTAAAAATATAAGTCTAAAAAGTAGTTTGGGCTTAAGCCGTGTTTTTCTTCTGCTTGTCGGTACATTTGCTTAAGATTTTCATCCTTTCTATATGATTTACGTAGCCTTCACATAATTATTAATTTCAAAACTCATGAAATTAATCAACATACATATAAATTAAACAAACACCTACATTAATTAAAAAAAAAAAAGTCTAAAAAGTAGTTTGGGCTTAAGCAGTGTGATTAAGCCTACAAATTCTGGACAAACACGTGATGTTTTTGGATTTAGTTCATGTAGCTAGGCAACACAACAAAATTTCATGGATCCATGTTTAACATGGTCCCTGATATATTTTACCAGCACAAGTTTTTAGCTTATATCGTGCGCCATCCTAGCTTGGATCGTATAACACGAGATTCTCATGATTTGTCAAATTTTTTTATTAAATTAATACAAGTATAAAAAATATTTATTTCATGTTAATATTTAGGTCAAAGGTATTTGTCATTCACTAGTATTTATATTAAAAAAATTATTATTTATTAATGCATGGATATGAAGTATTTATATAATTTTCAACCTTATTTCTTAAATAAAAAGACAAAGCTATATGGATATGAAGTATTTATATAATTTTCAACCTTATTTCTTAAATAAAAAGACAAAGCTATTTCGGTCAAAGGTATTTGTCATTCACTAGTATTTATATTAAAAACATTATTATTTATTAATGCATGGATATGAAGTATTTATATAATTTTCAACCTTATTTCTTAAATAAAAAGACAAAGCTATTTCGGTCAAAGGTATTTGTCATTCACTAGTATTTATATTAAAAACATTATTATTTATTAATGCATGGATATGAAGTATTTATATAATTTTCAAACTTATTTCTTAGATAAAAAGACAAAGCTCAGGAGTATAAATATCACTGAACTAGTTATGTAAAATGTTCTAGTTTTTTCATTTCTAATATATATCATTTTTCCAGCAAATCATTTATTTCATACCAAAACAAGAACATATTCTTAAAACTAATGTTATTTATTTATTATATTTTTTATCGAAAATTATTCATTTAAGCATTTGAGATCCCTGCATCCCTAGAAAAAAAAAAAAAAAACTTTGTTGCCAGTATCGCGATTCTCACGTCAAACCATCACCTTTCTTTGCCATGGAAATGAAATATAATAATAGCGAGAGCACTTGATTAAACTTGTTATCCAGTAAAAAAAAAAAATCATGTTCATTGCCGATTGTGAAGTATAATTAAGGTTATTTTAAAGTATTTTTTTTAAATACATATTAAAATTATATTTTTTTTATATTTTAAAATTTATTTCTGATATCGATCCTCCTTGTTCCCAGCAGAGCTACTTGCGAGGCTGCTGCTATATATCCATCATCTTCTTGACTGTTGCTGCGTCCATAACCTTCTTGAATACAAGATGCAGCTGGTTATCGCGGTTGAAGGAGTAAACTTGCACAATGTCGTTGGCATTAAGTCTTCCTTCATTCCTGCTCAAAACATCAATCCAACTGCTGGTTAACACATAAGAAAATGAGTTATTAATCTCCCAGCGTCTCAACATCATTGTTCTCTGATGAACATCAACTCCAAGATCCAGTTCTATAACTATAACCTCTTTGCCTGCTTTCTTGATATTCATCGCCTCGAAATCCTCCCTATATTTGATCTGATTCGAAGGCATCGAAAAACGGTCGTTGTGTTTCTTCAAATCTGTTTCAAAGATCTGTTTCATTATTCTAAACTTGAAATCACTGTCCCCTTCTTTTCCTACCCGAGCCCTTATGTAATCAGAGAGATCTAGTCGATACAAACCCAACTTCTCAAAATTTAGCTTTGTCGTCTTTTTTTTCTTTGAGCTCCTGATCCTTTTCTCCTTTTTCTAATCATCCTCGTTAATCGTTCTAAGTTCAACGCTCCTTTTTCCTCTCTTTTTGCTATAATTACTTGAAAAACTCCTGGTCTCTGCTTCTTGGCGATCATCAGCACTGTTTCTCCTGTCCATCAGCACATCACCCGCCCTCTTTTTGTTGGGTTTGGAAAAACCAGGCGGCTTTACAGATTGATGGTAGCCATAATTCTTGTCCCCGGTCATATACTCTCTTCTCTCACTACCTGTCATGATATTACTCCATACAAAACCCTCCAGAACTCTGCTTGTCAGCAAACTAGTTCTCTCGTTTTCGTCACTGGTTCTTTCCCCAATCCCTTCAATCATTCTATCAAAAGACTCACCATCATCATATTCTTCAAAATCAAAGTATTCATCGTGATCGCTGTCACCCGCCATGCTTCTTCTTCTTCGATTTAATTCTTAGGTGTGAGTATTTGAAGAGAAGAATAGAGAGAGAGTCTAAAAAGAGACAACAGAGTATCATGCAGTGGTTATTATGAATAACAATACGATACCAACGAAGCAGGGTTTGATTGTTTCTCTGGAAAAGGTAAAAAAAAAAAAAACAGCCGTCGAGAACACGTCTCGATTTTTTTTAAAGATAAAAATAAAAATTGACTTTAAAATTATTTCATAAATAAATATATTTTATATTTTTATTTGAATACAACATGTTGGATCCCTTTATATCTATCTATCTTTTCTTTTATTATAAATTTATAGATAGATTAATTATGTTAATCTGTTTTAAGATTTTAATTAGTAAATATTGCATTATTTAATTGTTTTATATTTCTTATATATGCATGCATGCATGAATCTCATGAAAAATATTCCCATATATAATAATTTATAAGTATGGTGGGTGAAAATAATTGAGATTTGTGTTTTGAATTGCAAACTCGAGGCTATTTGTGTTTATAAACTATGAAAAATGTTGTGCGTTGGTTTTATCTATAGATATTTTTAAATTTAATAAATTTTCTGGTAGAATTCAGAAACTTTGTCAAATTTTGTTAAGATTAAAAAAATGTTATGATTTTAAAGCTACGAGATCTCTCATTATTATTATCTAAATTAAATATAAAATTAACAAACTAAATAATCATTTGAGTTAAAGTTGTTATGCAATTGAATGATAAATCTTGCAAGTATATTTAAAATTTCTGTTTGATATTATATTTCAAAAATACTTTTGAAAAAAATAAAAAAATTATTTTTTTACTTTAAATTAAAAAAATTATGTGTTTTAAATTATTTTCATATGCCTATGCTGAAAATAATTTTTTAAAAATAAAAAAATAATTAATTTAATTTATTTTTGAATAAAAATTACTTTTAAAAATAATCTCAACTATAAACAATTACTAAAATATATGAAATGTAGAAGGGATGGTTAGTAGGCATTTAATTCATCTCATGGTTCTAAAACATAAGTTTCAATTAATATTGTATTTTTCAACCAAAACATTTATATATTATATTTTAAATCATATTTAAATTAAATATTATATTTTAAAATTAAATATCAGATTTTAGATCGCGATAACTATAAAATATTTTTCCGGTCGTTGTCTCGCCAAAACATTTGACTTTTTATACTAATATCTCCAAATAGCCCAAAGATTAACCCCTAATTTCCGCCACAACCACACATTCTCAATCCTACCCGAAGCCCAAACACGACGCCTAAGCCTAACGGACGCCTTTTACCAATATACGAGGGCAATCTCGTCCATTCATCTGCACGAACCACCGAACCACCTGATCCCCCCTCTCAATCAAAACCCCCAAGTAAAACCACTCTCTCCAAATCTTCGATCTCGATCGAACCAGCACCTGACTTAGCCAAGAGTCTCACCATGGGTGTGCCGGCGTTCTATAGGTGGCTCGCAGACCGGTACCCGCTATCAGTTGTTGATGCAATTGAAGAGGAACCTCAAGAGGATTCGAATGGAAACTCTAAACCAATCGATGTTTCAAAACCTAATCCTAATGGTATTGAGTACGATAATTTGTATCTGGATATGAACGGGATTATCCATCCCTGCTTCCATCCTGAAGGAAAGGTCCAATTTTATAAACTCTTACTTGCACAATTTTTTCGAAAGTCTTAGCTTTATACGGTTTTGAAGGAGGAATTTGGAATTTAATACTTGTTAAATTTTGATGGAAACGTGACTGCTGTTAAATTTTGATGGTTTGTGATGCTGCCAGCCTATACTTGTGCTGATTGTAAAGTTTTAGTTAGGGTTTGCTTGGGGTGTTTTTTTTTTATTTAATGCAATTGTTGTTAATTTTGATGGATAGTGTTTAAAACGAACATGCATTTACAGTTTTAGACATGTTATAGGGCTCTGGTATGGTTTGAAAGATGGGATTGTTTTGCGTGTGATATTTAAATGTTGTCAGTTTTCATATTTTCACTAGCTTTAGAATTTAATATTGTAAGATTTCAAAGATCTCCTTTGAGTGTGTAATTTGACTGCTGTCACTTGTCAACTTTGATGATTTGGGTTTAGAAGAGTTTTTTATTTTATTTTTCTGTGTTGAATTGAATAAGTTGAATGGTTTCTTACTTTGATTTTATTTACAGCCTGCACCTGCTACTTATGATGATGTGTTCAAGTCTATATTTGCTTACATTGATCATTTATTTGCTCTGGTTCGTCCAAGGAAGCTACTTTTTATGGCAATTGGTAGGTCATTTTTTTGTATTTATTGAATATAAAATCATTTAAAGTTGATTCTTTTTTTCTTACTTGAATTAATTGTAGACGGGGTTGCTCCAAGAGCTAAAATGAATCAGCAACGGTCACGACGGTTTAGAGCTGCGAAAGATGCTGCTCAAGCAGTAAGATTGAGATATTTTAATAGGGTTTTTTAGTGGATCCTCTTTTGTGGAAGTGTCGAACTCAGTGTTATTTTATTAATAATGTATTTAGGAAGCTGAAGAAGAAAGGTTGAGGAAAGAGTTTGAGGCTGAGGGGGGGCTTTTACCTGTTAAAGAAAAGCCTGAAACATGTGATTCTAATGTTATAACACCTGGCACCCCATTTATGGCAGTTCTTTCTATTGCGCTTCAGTATTATATACAAAGTAGATTGAATCACAATCCAGGCTGGCGGAATACCAAGGTGTGAGGGATGTCATCCTTTGGCTTAGTTTGTTGTAGATCGGATGATTCCTTGTTCGTGGAGTAATCCCTTCTGTATCTTTTTGAATATACATCTGGCTTTTCAGGATACTTTGTGTTCTCTAAATTTATTTATGGGGCTGCATTGGGTGGTTATTTGAAGGTTATTCTTTCTGATGCGAATGTTCCTGGTGAGGGAGAACACAAAATCATGTCTTATATAAGATTGCAACGGCACCTTCCTGGTTTCAATCCTAACACACGCCACTGTCTGTATGGTCTGGTTAGTGTGTTTTTTATTTGAGGCAAATTGGCATTTTTCTGGTCTTTTTAATTTGACACCTAACTGCTAGCCCTCATGAAATATTTTATTTGTGAGTAGGATGCAGATTTGATTATGCTGTCTTTAGCTACGCACGAGGTTCACTTTTCAATATTAAGAGAGGTTTGCAGCTCAAGTTTCCTAAAGTTTTCATTGGTTTTTCCATCTGATCATTGCTCAATCATTATATTTTATATTCCTGCATTGTACAGATGGTCATATTTCCAGGGCAACAGGATAAATGTTTTGTCTGTGGTCAAGCTGGTCATCTTGCAGCTGAATGTCGTAGTAAACAAGGAGGTGATGCTTTAGATTGGAATGTGGTAGATGATACCCCAATTCACAAGAAGAAATATCAGGTTGAAGAACAGACATCAACTTTTTCCATTCTTTTCCATTTCTTGTCTTACTACTTCTAAATCATATCCTTATTTCAACAGTTTCTCAACATCTGGGTTTTGCGAGAATATCTGCAACATGATCTGGACATTCCAAACCCGCCATTTGCAATTGACTTCGAACAAATAGTGGATGACTTTGTGTTTATGTGTTTTTTTGTTGGCAATGATTTTCTTCCGCATATGCCAACATTGGAAATTCGGGAGGTATGCAAGTACTGGGCAATGGTTACAAAAATAAGTTTGGAGCTGAACGACATGCTGAATTCCATTCAGTTTATTTTTCAAAGATCAATTTGTAGCAAACAATTTTTATTGGATGTAGTGGTTTTTTTATTTTCTAGCTTGTTTGTGTTGCACTGCATCTGGTTCTTTTAGAGTCTTTTAAGCTCTAAAATTAAATGGCACTCACTGTCTCTTATTCTCCAACCCCTCTTTGTACTTTTTGTGATGAAATCTAATCTTGTTGTGTCAACAGAAAAGAAAGATATTGCTAATTTATTCATGTTGGCTATAATTATTATTTTTTGCACTCTTGTGGCTTCTTGGTTTTCTCTTTGATGCTTTTTTCTTCCTGGTGCTGTCTACACAATGTATATTGACTCTTTAAATTATTCTATCTCATCATTTCCTCCTTTCCTGTTTCAGGGTGCTATAAACTTACTGATGCATATTTATAGAAGGGAGTTCTCTGCAATGGGTGGTTATCTTACTTTTGCGGGTGAGGTAAATTTTCCTTTTTATATTCTCTACATGACTTCTATCATTGACTATACTTTGGAACTGGAATTGGTTTATGTATCTTCTTATATCAAAATCTGTTGAAGAATTGGAATACTGCCTTGGTCTAATTTTATACTGTACATCTGTCTTTGTTCAGCTATCACAATAATGATAAGTTGGAAACTGTATGCATCCATGAAAAGTTTAGGTTAACATCTATCTGAGTTTTCTAACTTCAGACTTAATTTTGAACTATTTAAACCCTTCCATTTCATCCTATAGCTATCTGAATTGATGTGGACTGGTTGTGACATGAGGACATCATTGGTAACATGAGATTTTGTGCTTTATGTTTGCAGGATGGTATCATTCTAATATTAGGTTGCTCATATATTATTGATACATTTAATTTATCTTCTTTTAGAATTAGATCATAGTTTCCCAATTCCAACCTTTTTGTTTGTATCTCTTTTATTTTACTTCTTGGAAATCAAATTTAGTTTTTGCTCAACTTATAAACTTGAGTTTCTAGAATGGCCTTCTTGCAAGGATATAGACATGTTATGGCCTGTCTTGATCCCTATTTATTCTAGACTACATTTTTTATTTCTCTGTTTCTCCTAAAGAAGTTTGTTTTTGGTTCTGAAAGTCTTACTTGGCCAGTAGACTCAATTTATTTCTTATTGCTCTTCGTTGCCAAAATCATGAAAGCAATCTTGACTGAGCTTGGGTCCTGAAAAAATGATTGGGACAGGCTTGGATGTGGCTTACCAAGCCTCATCATGTCTGCTGTGCCTAGGTTCACTGGCTCAACTATATTCACATGGTTATACAGTTCCTTCTCTCTGTTGGATTTGCCAAAAACTAGTTCTTCAATCTCTCTCCCCTTTTAAATTATAATGGCTTGCATTTCTTATGCTTATGTTGCATTGAAGGTTACTTTTAGGGAACGATTATACCATTATCTGCTACCATGAATTCTAATAAACATTCTGATTACAATTAGCTTTGTATTCAGGTTTTCCTTGATAAAGTAGAACACTTTATTCAGTCTGTTGCTGTTTATGAGGAGCAAATCTTTCAGAAGAGGGCTCGTATACAACAGGTTCTTTCTTTCTCTATGCATGGTTTATCCATTGTTGGTATTGGCATGCTCACTCTTCTTGGACCTTGTTGGCTAGAAACATTTTATGTAAAACTTTGGTGATGATCTAACTTATCTGTAACTGTAAATCTGACTCATACAGTACATGGGATATGCTGCCTTAAATAACCTCATATGGTACAAAGTCGAAGATGCACTTTGAAAATTGGTCTAGTCATAAGATTTTATCTATGTGCTGGAGCTGGTGAATTTGAAGGACCCCCCCCCCCAGATTTACATCAAATTTCTGTACATTCATTCTAAAGCAGACTTCATTTATTATTCTTTCTATTTTTCTCCTGTGGCAAATTTTGAGTTTTGAAATCATATACAAACAGTCTTCTCGTTGTTTTTTTTCCCCTGTTTGCACTTATGTGGAGTATCCATTTCAGGCTTTTGAGAATAATGAAGAAATGAAACTCAAAGCAAGAAGAGAGATCTCTGAAGAGATACAAGCACCACCTGTAGATAAGGTTTGTGGTTAAAGAATTTTCATTTGATGATGTTGATTTAAATAAATGTTTTATGATTTGAGTTTGCCTGCAGAGAATTTGTCTAGGACCTATATTAAACAAAAATGAGCCTACAATATTCCTTAACTGTTGGTTTTTGACAATAACCTCAATCCTCTCTCATTTTTTGGGCTTCCTTCTCAATGAATAGCCAAAATCTCCTTAGAGGAGCTAATGCTGAAGACTGTTTCTAATCTCAGCCAAGATATTGGTCGTAACTCGTCTAGAGAAAGGATTATAAAGTCAAATTTGGTATGCTCCCCATGTTGTGTTTGGTAACCTGGGGATTTTCTATGATAGATTTGTATGTTTCAAACAATGGTGATTGCTTTTGAACTGGTTAATTTGTATCTCATGGATGTGTCTTATTTTACTTGTTATCAATGTTGCTTTTATTTTGTGGTTCAAAAATGAATGATTATTTTGGTTCAGCAGTGAGTGTCGTAATATTGAATATCCACTTTAGCATGTTCCTTTTCTGTTTGATATTTGAATGCCAACTGAGGACAAGGTCAGACCATTTGAAGGGCAGTCTTTTGTCTATCTGGCTGTCCATTTTCCTGGCATAAAATTTGTTTCATTTTTCTTGTTCTCAGGTTAAATTAGGGGAGCCTGGATACAAAGAGAGATATTATGCGGAGAAATTTGATTTATCAGATGGAGAGGAGATTGACAAAGTTAGAAAAGATGTGGTAAGTTTCTTTCTCTGCATCATGCAATTAGCTCCACAAATTGCAAGAGTTTGTATGGACACGGTAGTTCATGACAACTGTCTGTCTCCCCCCTTCAGCCCTTCCTCTCCTCAAAACCCCCCTGGCTTCAATATAAAAACTGCAAGTTTGCCACGTTTCTAATTATATTTTGTTCACTGCAAGTTGCTTCATTAAAAGATCCTTGTCATGATGAAATACATGCAGACAAGTCTTTCGAAACCCTTTTTCTAAATGGCACACCATGGGCTGGGCTGGTGTTCATTATACCTGTTAGTTTAGCCTGGTGATCTTCGAGTGCCCCTGGTCTTACTGTTGTGCTATTAGCTGGCTGTTGGTTTTCCATTTCCAGTTCCCAAGAATTAAGTTATTCGTGTATCTGGATGATCATTAAGTGCCATTAGTCTTACTGTCGTGCTATCTGCCTCTCGTTTCCAGTCCCTAAGATTTTTTTTCAATGAATGATTTAAAATCCTTTTGATGTGATTGTTTTTTGTTTAATATCATCCCAAACCCATATTTTTCTCCACCTTTTCATTTTAAGATTTCTCATCTTATAGACTTAGACTTTGGTTTTAAAGTGTAATATAATAAGGTGAAGTTGCACAGATTTACATGATGAAAATTAAGGTTACTTTTGGAAAATCAAGGAATTTTACATGTTGTTTCGTGAATGGAATACTATTATGCACTGTCTTAACCAAAAAAAGAAAAGAAAAAGAGAGAAAATAAACTAAGAAAAAGTTAGTGATTGTCATTATAACAAATAGAAAAATGTAGTGACAGAAATTTGGAATGTGGGGAGGATGCAAAATATATTTTCTGGAGTATTTTTTGTTAAGTTGCTAATTTCTCCACCTTTTCATTTTAGGATTTCTCATGTTATAGACTTTGGTTTTAAAGTGTAATATAATAAGGTGAGGTTGCACAGATTTACATGAAGAAAATTAGGGTTGCTTTTGCAAAATCAAGGAATTTTACATGTTTTTTCTTGAATAGAATACTATTATGCACTGTCTTCACCAAGAGTAAATAAATTAAGAAAAAGTTAGTGATTGTCATTATAACATATAGAAAAATGGAGTGACAGAAAGTTGGAATGTGGGGAGGATGCAAAATATATTTTCTGGAGTATAAATTTTTTGTTAAGTTGCTAATTTTTCCTTTTTGTCTGTTCCTTCACCGTATCACTTGTTTTCTATATGATCAATCATGTATCTGAAAAACATGAAATTAATATTTGGCTGCAGGTTTTGAAGTATGTGGAGGGTTTGTGTTGGGTCTGTCGCTATTACTACCAAGGTGTTTGCTCTTGGCAATGGTCAGTTCAATAATGGCTGAAACTAGAAAGTCCTTGTGCTTCTTTTCACTGGTTTTTTTAATCTGGTTGACATAACAAGCATGTGCACAAAACACTCAAACCTCTCTATGAATGCATAGTTTTTGAAGTTTTATAATTGAGACTTTGCATGCTGTTAAAAAAATAATGGAAAAGAGGACAGCTGACCCATTTAAGGCTGAGAAATGTAGTTCTATCTGTTCTGTATGTGGTTTTGTCCCAGAGCTTTTAGGCATGACCTGCCAGACAATCCAATTTCTCTGGCATGTAACGCCAAAATTTAGCTTTGCCTTCTCTCTTCTCATCAAATGAAAAAGAAAGGCATACAATTGCTCTGTAGGCTTGTATGATGCTGCTCTTTACTGCAATTAGTTAAACTTTGAATTCTCTGCTGTCTGTTTCAGGTTTTATCCATACCATTATGCTCCATTTGCTTCAGATATTAAGGATCTGGATGAGATGGAAATAACCTTTTTTCCTGGAGAGCCATTCAAACCCTTTGATCAACTTATGGGGACCCTACCAGCTGCAAGGTGTTTTTTTTCAAACTCCTTTTGTTTTCTATTTACTTTTGGGATTCTGCCTGATTATTCTTTCTGTGCTGACTCTCCCCCCGTTGTGTGTATTACAGCTCTAATGCTTTGCCAGAAGAATACAGGAAATTGATGACCGATCCATCATCCCCAATTCATCAATTCTTCCCCTCAGGTAAAAGAATTGAGGGGAAAAAAATTATCAATTTACCTCAAAGAATGTTTCTCTTCCGCACAAGATTGATTGGGTTTCTTTATTGTGGGCAGATTTTGAAATTGACATGAATGGCAAGCGCTTTGCTTGGCAGGTAAGTTTTTCTGAATCAGTTATCAGTCAGATGTTTTAATTATACCTTTTTTTTCCTGCTATCAACTGATTACAGTTACCTTATATTTATTGGAAGCCAGGGTATTGCCAAATTGCCATTTATCGATGAGAGGAAATTGCTTGCCCAAACAAAGAAGCTTGAAAACACTTTAATGGTATTTAGTGTTTTAAAGTAGTATGCAATGACTTCATCTGTAGTAAACTACGTTTTCTTTTCTCTTGTATGCATCATTCATCTTATTGGAGGCTTTTGCTCTGCATATGTTATTGTAAATATAAACTACATTTTCTTGCTCCTCTGTATATTCAGCTATCTATCGGTGGCTTTTACTCTCTGATATTTTCAGAAAATTGCTGTTAAGATTTTGCAAAACTAATTTAATGGAGAAATGCCACTGTCAGAGAACCCAGTTTTTGCAAAGAGAAGGGTTTTAAAGACCAATTCCAAGTAATTATTTAAGATTTAAGGAGACACTATCAATTCAAATATGGATGCCATGGAAATATATTTATTTGTTACAGATGCTTTTGCAACGAAAGTTCTCAAAAGTTTATTTTTTATGTTACTGTGTGGAAGGAGGCTGTAAACCCAAAATCATATGCCTTTAGTCAACCTAGTAGTTTTCAACTTTTTTTTTGTAGCTGTGTAATTTCTTTTATAGACAGATCCAATTTCATGATCCAATAATCTTGTTATAAAATTTGTACATGAATAATCCATTTTGACTTTTGAGTCATTTCCAGACCAAAATGATCAGTTTTTTGGTTTCTGATATAGCCTCCTGTTCTCAAATTTCTCCTGGAATTTAATCTAAGCGCCAAGGGTAGTTTAAATTATGGCAGTCAGTCATGTTCACACCCCTATAATAAGTTTGAGTTATTAGTAGTTTTTCTTTGCTTTTTCTGTCATATTAGTCTTCCGTATAGTTTGGATGTCAAGTATGCTAATCTTTAATTTGCTGTTTGCAGGAGGAAGAGCAGGTCAGGAATAGTGTGATGCATGATTTGCTATATGTCCATCCTGTTCATCCATTGTCTCAACAAGTCATTTCTTACTATCAACATAACGATCGTTTACCTTTTAGTGAAAGAATTGCTTGGGAAATTGACACAAGAGCTAGGTTAGTTGGCCTTGTTGTGAATTGATCTTTTAGTTTGAAGGCTTTCAAATAATTTTGTGTGCTGGCTTTATCATCTCATTTGGTGCTTACCTTTTCCAGTGGTGGAATGAATGGTTATCTTTGGTTATCTGAAAGAAATGTGTGGAGAAGTGTGGTCCCTTCTCCTGTCCATGGATTGCCAACCTTGGAGCATAACCAAGTTTTGTAAGTTCACCTTTCTCCTCTGCTGTTTTTATAAGATAATGGATCCTTGGTGTAATGCTTGTGCATTTTTTATTTGCAGAAATATCACATACCTAAATCCTTCAAGACATAGACACATCCCAGTACCTCCAGAGGGTGTAGTCATGCCTGAAAAGGTTTGTGAGCTCCGGATGCTTGTAAAGGTCTATTTCTTTGTGAGTAGATAAGTGGACATGAAATTCATGTGTACTGATGAGACAGGGGTAGTGATTCCATTCATGTAATGAATAATATAACGTAGTGTTTCTGTGTTTCAAATTAAAGCGCAATAACTGGAATTCTTCTATGAAAATTAGTTTAACACAGTGCTGTGTTTAAACAACTTTATGGTTTAGTATTAGCCATTTGTTTCATAGGTATTATCTGGCAGTAAACTGGAGGCGGTCCTTGTGTTCAAGGATATTGAAATGAAAGTTTCTGAATTGTTTTTTGTCGCAATAGAGTTACTTGTTTATGTTTCTTAAAGCTGCCCCCCACTGTGCTGGTGTAAGTGCGGATGCAATAGTAATATAATGGTCATGTTCAGTTTGCAGATGCTAGGATGCTCATTTGTTGTTCCCTTGAAGACAGTTTCTTGTGATAATGTGTTGTGCCATCACATTGTTTGATATTAGTAGGCAATTTGACTTTAAAGATCCCCATGGCTAATTTGAGGTATGTTCTTGCTATTTGCAGATCTTAAAACCTACAGATATTAAACTGTTTCCCACATTATGGCATGAAGATAATAGCCGCAGACAGCAAGGCAGGGAAAGGTATGAATATGCATTTAAACATCTTTGCAATGGTTCATCTGTATGGTTGCTTTTAACTCTCTGGCTGGTCAGGTTGAATATGGTTGACATTCTGTCAAGATCTACTATTCTTAACAGGCAATGCATATTCTTCCATTTACCTGTAGAGACAGGATGGGGTTCATTATTATCTTTTCATTTTTCACCAAATGCATATATTGTCAGGGATTTTATTCAAAGACTTGTAAGTTTTTATTAGAACTTATTGTTTCATCTCTCCCAGATGGACTAATTTGCATGTGCTGTCTGTGTCCTACAGGCCACAAGTACCTCGAGCCGTAGCTGGCCCTGTATTGGGGGAAGCAGCTCATCGTCTTGTCAAGAACACCCTTAATATCAAATCAAATGGTTCATCTTCTCGAGGCAATAACACATTCAACAGGGCAAGGCCTGCTGGGCCAGCTGGTTATGGAAGGAGTTATGGGGACGATCCAAACTATCATTATGCACATTACAATAACCAGCAAGGCCTAACGAGTAGTCATATGTATCCTTTATCATCAAATGGTGTGCAAGGCAACCGTCACAACTCTAGGCCTCAAGACAGAGCGCAATACCATCAACAGTACCATGATTTGAGTACTGGGGTGTCTGCACTGGCTGTAGAAGAAAATTTCAGAAGCAGGGGACCTGCAGTGATCTTACAACGAAATCCAAATCCAGGATACACACTGAATTCATACAATCAGTTTGAGCATAACACAGTTCCACTTCCAGCACCACCCACCAATTGGATCAACAAAACAGCGCAAGGAGACGCTGGGATGTACTTCAGACAAGATGCAACATCAAGGGGTCCAAATGAGAAGCAGTTGAAGCAGGTTTACCAGCTCAAGACCCAAGTAGCTCAGGAGACGTCAGATATTCTAGCTCAAGAAATATAAGATTAAAAACAGCAGTAACATTGTAGATTTGATTAATCTTGTACATTTTCTGACCACCCACATAGCTGTGGCAATGGATCTGCATTTTATGATGAATTTACTCAGTCTGGGCAAAACAGCCACAGAAAGCTGTTTCTGGACGGTATGCATCTACCAGAGTTTGAGGACGCAAAGAGTTTTATTTGGATACTGAAACATGCTGAATGTAGTGAACGGTGGCCTTTGGAGATCCACTTTTGATTTGGGGGAGTTAGCATGCTGCATCTTCCCATTCATGTTGCAGTTTCCTACTTGCAGATTTTCCTATTTGTTTACCGGGTTGTCATATAAAACTGTATCATACAAATGTTCTGTTGTAATCGGGTTGGATCAATGGAAATTACAACATCGGGTCTTCTTCCGTTGTGTTTTAAATCGGGAAGATTCAGAAACGTTGTCAACATGTGGATTATATTTGTCCTGGATGTAATTCTATGCGGTATCCGCTTTAGTGACTTGAACTATTTGCTTTTTCAGAGTTTCTGTGCAAGTCTGACAGCATCTGTAGGATTGTTATTGACGAAACCATAAACGATTGCATAACAGGTAGAAGCGGTTTTCAATTCAGGACTCCATCTGCTCCCGACAACTTTGATCGTCCAGTGCTTTTAATTTGTTAAGTGATGCGTGCTGTATGACTGAAATTGACCTGGAGTTGCTTACGGCTTGGAAATAACTTGCCAGAGCCCCCTCCGGTATGATGCTTGCTCACCCGCTGATTAAGGAGGCAGAGATGGTTCTCTATAGATGCCATTTCTATCCAGGTTTGGAGCATCATCCTTGATGAAGTTTCTGCATCAATATGTTCAGTTACAGGTTCAACTCCCCCCTTTTCATTCAAGCCTTTCATCGCATAATGTTCTCAATGAATCTAAACTTTTTTTCTCACATTTTTTGCGGTCTATTGTGCTTCAAAATTTCATTGCAACATAGACAAGGTGCATGCTTGATATAGTAGTATAAGATAGTGAATAGTGAGCTAACTGAGCAATAGATCCTGAAGATGAATAGAGACGAAAGTCGAAAGATCTTCATTTGATAAAAGAAATTCAATTCAGAACTCTTGGATGTCCATCCTAGTTCTGGTAATTTTGTAACTCAAAAGGCCATTTCTGAATTATTACTAACTTCAAATACATATAATACAGCATCATATAACAATACCAAAAAGAAAATAAAAATGGAAACCCTCACCATTTACTATTGCAGAAAATACCCTGACAAGAACAAAACAAAGAAGAAGAACAAGGCCCCAAATATTAGAAAAGTCTTTTGACCAGAAGTCAGTGTATTGCCTCCTAATCCGTACTGCTGGTTCTGCGCAAACCCAGCAATCTCAACACTTTTACTCACAAAGAAACTCTGTGCAGCACCACAAGTAGGACACCTCCAGTCACCAGGCAGCTTGTCAAACTGAAACCCTGGTGGTATTGGATATGATGGGTCACCAACTGACTCGTCATATTTGTAACCACAAGACCTACACTCGTAAATTCCAGTGTTTAAAACTGCAAACTTCTCTTCTAACCGCCTCTGATCAAACGTTGGTGTCTCTTCTTCTTCAACAGGAGGCTCAGCCGGTGGATTGGGCAGGCTTGAATCTGATAAAGTTGGTGTCTTGTCTTCTTTGGAGACATCAATGGAGTGAAGAGAGAGAAAATGAGTCTTCTGGGGTTTATGAATGGAAAGGAATGATAATTTGGAGATATGGGTTCTGGATTTCGGAGAAGGAAGTTGAGGTCCTTGAGAAAGGTTGAAAGAGAAAGTGGCTCTTGTAGCTGCACAAGCCATTAGTGAACTTTTTTGTGTTTTATGGCCTGGCTTCTATATCCCGTCAGTGTGTTGAGTTTTAAAGGGTATGGACAAAAATACAACACGAGTCTTCTGGGTGGAGGAGGAGAAAAGGAGTGGATCCATGGAAGGAAGAGCATATGCTTTGTGTTTGAACCGGTAGTGGATAAGGTGAGTGGAGTGACAAAGGGTTGCAAATCAATCCTTGCAATGGGCTGGGGCATGGAATGGGCTTGGATATGGGCCTATGTTTCTTCATAAGCCCAGCAAATCAATTCTTTTCTTTAACATATGCATAATAACCTTGAGGAAGTGATCTTAGGCCCCGTTTGGCATTGCGATCCAATCTGTTTTTCGCTGTTTTTTGATGTTTTTTTTTTTCATTTTTAAAACCGGCGATTTAGTGTTTTTAGATCATTTTGATGTGTTGATGTCAAAAATGATTTTTAAAAAATAAAAAAAAGCATCATTTTGATGCATTTCGGCACAAAAGGCACTTTGAAAAGCAACAACAATCACACTCCCAAACACCCCCTATTAGTCACGCCATATGAGGGAGGACAGTTGAACTGTATTTTTTTATAAAAATGTCTTCTTTTTTCAAATTTATTTTTAAATAAAATTTATTTTAAAAAATAACTGCATCACAATTCCAAACATAATATAAAATATAAAATTCATATAAAAAATAAAAGATTATTTACTTTTTAAAATAAGCCAAAAGTATTCAAATTCTAAGAGGGAGCATGAAATCATGAATTTTGTTTAATGTTAATAACTTAATAATACATATAAACCCTCACATATGCCATGTCTTTTATAATTCAAACATTTACTTATTAATTAGATTTTTTTTTTCAAAAACAAACGTTAATTTCCTTGTACAATTCCATGTGTAATCTATTTAATTAAAGTAAAGTAAAAAAATCATATATAAAAATACATTTAAGAGCACAAAAGAGAAAAAAGACAGCGCATAAGGTAACTTAAAAATAACTTTTTTTTTTTCATGAAAAAACTAATTATTTATCATGCATTACATTTACACCTCATGATTTGTTGGTTAACACAAATTTAGGCCCCGTTTGTTTCCCGGAATTCACTTTCCAGAAAATCACTTTCCAGAAAATCACTTTCCTGTGTTTGTTTGTCTTCCGGAAAGTTGGTCAACGGAAAACACTTTCCAGTCAAAGAAGAATTTGGCTTGGTTTTCGGGAAAGTGTTTTCCGGAAAATTTGGGCGGAAAACATTTTCCGGAAGTTGTGAAAAATTTAGAAATGTCATTATTTGCTGATTATATCAAATTTGATCTTCAAACTTTTGATTGCTATATATAATTTGTTTTGAATATTTATTTTTCAATTCCATCTCTTAAAATTTAATTTTTATATTAATTTTGGTTCTTATTTTTATAATTGCTATTTGTTTTTTTCTTATCATTTTTTTATTGAAATTTTTTATCTATCAAATTTGGTCCTCATTTTTTTATTGTTACTTATTTTATTTGAAATAATTTATGAAATGTTAATTATTATTATTTTAATTTATTCACCTTTTATTTTTTTAAAAAAAAATTTAGATTTGATCTCTATTATTTTGATTATTATTTATTTTATTTGAGATAATTTATGAAATTATATTTTTTTTCAATTTCATTCTTATTCAACTTTTTAATTTGTAAGATTTGTTCCTCATTATTTTAATAAACTTGAAAAAAAAATAATTTATTAATAAATTATTTTCCAGATCATTTTCAATAACACAAACAAACACTGGAAAGTGTTTTCCAGTTCATTTTCCATAACACTGCCAAACATCGGAATTCATTTTTTAGGAATTCACTTTCCAGGAATTCATTTTCCCTGGAATTTACTTTCCAAAAGAAAACTACTTTCCAGTAAACAAACGGGACCTTAATATGTAAAAAATGATTGCAAATAATTACATACATACAGATCTTGGACACTATAAAAGGAAATTGAGGCTAATTTGACACAAGACAGAAACAATTTAATCCATGTTCCATTTATAATAATAATAATAATAATAATAATAATAATTCATTATCAAAATTACAATAGTTTGTTTTTGCCTTTTAAAAATATATTTTTTTAATTTTTTTAGATTATTTTGTTATATTGGTATTAAAAATATATTATTTTAATACATTTTCAATTACAAAATTATTTAAAAAACCAACGATATCATATTTACAAATAACATTTAAAAACTATTATTTTTTACTCAAATCATTGACAAAAATCTCTTAATTTTTTTTTATATATACAATAATAGAATATATGAAAGCATTGTACCAATTGTTTTTTTTTTAAATACATTAAAATAAATAATTGTTTTATTGTTTAGAAATATTTTTAATAAAAATATTAAAAAAAATAAAAATAAAAAGTCTTAAAAAATTATCTTGAAAAAAAAAAAAAAAATTTGTAACGCTCGCTCCAGCTTTCCGAACTTAACAGCAAAATCAATTTCTCCTCTCCCTCTAAAAACAATTAATCCCTAGTCGTCTCTCTCACACACATGGTTCCTGGATCTCCCTCTTTTAATCCCCAAACCCCTAAATTAACCACCTGTTTACTCTCTCTCCCCAAAGCCCTAATCACAATTCTTTCAGATCCAACAACCCCTTTGATCGTTTTCACTGAATTGCTGGATCCACTTCTCGTTGATCACTGGTACTTAACTATCTCTCTGTTGTTTTTTCAATAAAGTTTCAATCTTTATTTGTTTTATAGATGATTACGTTCATTTATGTTGCAATTCAGTATAAGTTTTTGTTTTTTTGCGGGTCTATTTAGGATTGTGAATGTTTTATGAACTGCATGCATTTAGATTTGGGTTTTGTTTGTTTTAATGTGTAGATTTGGGGGTGGATTTGATCCTGTTTATTGGAGATTGATACTTGTTGGAGATTAAAGGAGAAATTTTTAGCTTCTGGGGTTGGATTGGTCTGACAAAATATGGCATCCAACGTGCCTCCAGGGGCACCTAGACAATCCCCACCATCTAATTATAACCCAAATTATCAGCAAAACCCAAATATGTTATCTGATAATTTCCAGAATTTGAATCTCAATCGCCCCCCTTCGAATTCAGCTCCCAGGCCTTCGCCATTCAGCCAGCCATCACCATTTCCCTCCTCAGTTCCTTCACCACAATTTTCCAGGCCAGGTGCACCACCTAGTGGTGCTGTCCCTAGACCCGCAGTGCCTCCCTCGGGATCTCCCCCATTCAGTTTGCCCTCAAATGTGGCCCCTGGTAGACCTACTGGGCCATCTTTCACTCAGCCACCACCCTTTGGGTCCAGACCGCCACCTGGGTCATTCCCATCTTCTACCAGTGGTGGTATGGTAACGGGCCCCGTCTCTGGTGCGCTGTCAGTAGGTGCTCGTCCAAGTCCTGTTGCATCATCTTCTTTTCCTCCTCAGACTGTGCCCCCATCAAGTTCATTTGGTGGTTTAGTAAGTAATGGGCCACCAGGCCCTGCTTTCCAGAGTGCTCCACGATTTCCTCCCCCTGTTAGTGCACCACAGCAACCACCTATGGGTCCTCCACCAACAGCTCGTGCACCCCCTCAAAGCATGCGCCCTTTAATGGGTAGTTTTGGGTTTAGTGGCCAACCAGCTGCTCATTTTTCTGCACCATCTCAAGGGACACCATTTTCAGCACCACCTCAAGGGACACCATTTTCGGCACCACCTCAAGGGATGCCATTTTCAGCACAGCAGGGGATGACACCACCACCTATAGGTTCTCCATTTGCACCGCAGATGCAACCACAGACTGTAAGTGTTTTAAAATCTTATATCCTGCTGTGTTTGGGAAATTTGAAGTGTTACAGTGTGCCTATGTTAAATGTATTTCAACCTCTTTAGCATTTCCCAATTGTTCATAACTCAAGTAAGCTAGCTCTTTTGCAATATTTGATGGCTTCAGAAATGTTTTATTGGTCATATTTTGCTTTGTATATGGGATTGCATTGGATGTTTTATCAAACACTAGGCTCCAATTTGCTTTAATGTATTCATTGGAAAAAAGTTACAAAACTGAAGCATGAATTGGGATAACAGGAGGAATAGTATTCTATGTTCTATAACATGAAGATGATAGGATCCACAAAAACGTGCATTTAAGGACATCTGGATGTTTAGACTATATCATAAAGTGTTACTGAGTGCAAAGACTTAATTTGATGGTGTGCACTACTTTGTCAAGTGATAAGAAGCTGATATTGAGGCTCTTAACTGGAAGTTTTGCAGGTTCCGATATCCTCTATTTTCCTTTATAACATTTCTGCAACAGTGTTCTATATATGCAATGAAGGTTTTTTTATGCAATTAAGTAGTCAGATTCTTGGCCGAGGAAAATGATAATGACATCTTTTTCAGAGCATGCGATGATGTTTTAATGGCTCTTTAGAAAAGTTGAATCTAGAGACTATGGCTAGTCTGTTAACTTAGAATTAGAGTAATATAACTGTTTTTTTGGGGCAGATGATGAAAATTGAAGCTGGATATAAGGTAGAAATCATGGAACCTAGTAGATTTGCAGCAGCTTTGGTGTGCTAACTATAGAAGACAGCTATAATGTCTTCCAATTCTAAAAGTATATGGGTGTGAAATAGAGGATATTAAGAAGATAGAACTAAAGAATAGAGGGGGAAGAAACAGGAGAAAAAGAGAAAAAATAAGGGGAGAAGGGAGGCTGAGAGGGGAGAGAAAAGAAGGGGAAAGACAGCTTTATGGAGCTCTTTTATTTTTTGAGATCATATGTTTTTTTGGATGGAAAGTAATGCAAGAATTTCAAGTATCTTTTCACGTCAAGTATCTTTTCACGTCAAGCCAGTTGCAGAATATATTACTGTTTTTGAGCGGCACTGATGCAAGACTTTTATAAATGTTTTCTCTTAAAAGATATTTAGAGAAATTGGAGTGCCCTTTTTGCTCGAGATGTTTTGATTTCTTATTAGTTGGAAAGATGTCTTCTCCTAACTAATGTCGTGCACTCGCTCTCCCATAATTGTACTTTCATCCTTCAGAAAGAAAGAGAAGAGCAAAGTAAAGAAAAATGAGGGAAAGAAGAGGGAATAAGGAGGCCACCACAAGCTTCCTCAGTCCTTTATCTGCAAAAAAAAAGCAATACTTTGTTTCTCAACAAGTGTTAACCTCCTAAATAACTAAAAGTCCATGCACTTAATTCATTATGTTTTTGGTCTGTGCCAAGCTTTTCATGTGAACATCCCTGGCATTGCATATATAAACCAAACAAGCTTAGTGTGTGCTTCTGCATGCATGCTTGTTGAAACTATAGATCACCAATATAAGAATTTGTGTTTAATAAAGATCCGTATATTGTCCTAGTGCTTCAAGTCCATGGATTTCTCATACATTGGTCTGTTGCCTCAGTTGTTTCCTAGCTACTTCAGCTAGAATTTGAAAATTTCTGGTTATGCTAAGAGCTACATTTCATAGAAGTTTAGGGCTATCTGGCCTTACAGATTTCAGAGCATTTGTGCTAATATGTGTTTGTTTAGGTAGTGAGGCTTATAACAGGTGTTGCTTCTTGCCTGATATTACAAATTCATCGCTTTCCTCCCTCAACATAGATTCTGAATTCTGAATTTTGTGGATTCTTCCAGGCTGCACAACCACCTAGAATGTTTGGAATGCCACCACCACTACCAAATCAAATGACTTCTATATCACCAGTTATTGGTCAAACTGGAAGTCCTTTATCAGGGACATCAAAGATTGATCCCAATCAAATTCCCCGGCCCATTCCAGGTTCCTCTGTGATCCTCCATGATACTCGCGCAGGAAATCAGGCCAACCCACCACCGGTATCTACCTCTTTTTGTTTTTTCTCTTTCTGTTTTTGTTGTCTTTGTGGAGTTTTGCTTTGCATATTAGTGAAGCCATATTAATTTAACTGGTGGTTTATCATTTCCTCTTCTGATCCTGCCCTTCTGTAAAGCCTGCTACAAGTGACTACATTGTTACAGACACTGGGAATTGCAGTCCTCGCTACATGAGATGCACCATCAATCAGGTTGGACCAATCCTTCAGCATGCATATGCAGGCTGTATTTTTTATTTTTTGGTATTTTTCAGATTTGAAAAAAAAAAATGTGAGCGCTTCCAGTTTTTGATGCTGTATTGATTACATCAACATTTCAGATTCCATGCACGGTTGATTTGCTATCAACATCTGGCATGCAGTTGGCGTTGTTGATCCAACCTCTGGCCCTTCCTCATCCATCTGAGGAGGCCGTCCAGGTAATGACGATTTCTTTGTTCTTCATTGCATCTCTACTATGATATTTTCTTCTTTCCTGATGAAAAGAAATTTTGTTTTGTTCATTACTAGGTGAAATATGGTTTTCTTCATCAAACCTTGTTTCATTTCTATATCCAATTTTCTATCTAGCTCATTGAAGTTTGATCTCCTGCAAAAATAACTAAAATACTGTATCTAACACATGATTTGGGAATCACCAACCTATATTATTTTCACTTGTAATTTTTTCCGTATAAAATCCCTATTACCCAGGTAAAAGAGCACGGATCATTGCATGCATGTTGATGAATCGAGCAGTTGAAATCGCAACAAATTTTTATATCACAAAAATCATGTTTGTAGGTTGTTGATTTTGGAGAAAGTGGTCCTGTTCGCTGTTCTCGTTGCAAAGGCTACATAAATCCTTTTATGAAATTCATTGATCAGGGGAGGCGATTTATCTGTAATTTGTGTGGTCAGTACACAAACAACTTTATTTTATTATTTTTGGGAATTCTCTTTGCTGTTAGTTGTTAGGCTGTCTGAATGTTGCAGAATATTTGATTTGCTAGTTAAAATGGATTTGAAATAGTCTTATCCTTATCAGTGCCTCTCTGAATCAGTTGGTTACCTAAGACAGAAAAATTGTCTTATCATATGCATCATGCTTATTTTATCACTGTCAGAACTACTTGGGTGGTGTTGTATACTTCCATTTGATATCTTTTATACTTCATTCAAGATTAGATATTGTTTATTGTTAATGTTCCAGCATATCATTTTCAATTTTGGAGCCTTGTTTTGAAATGCACAGCTAATAACTAGTTGTCTTATCATTTTATAGATCTGTTAACAGCTAAAGTACTTTATTGGCTTGTTTACTTGTCTTTGCTTTGATTCCTGAACATGCTGGCATGGTGGGGACCTGACAGTTTTACATGTTTTTGGCAGGGTTCACTGATGAGACTCCCCGAGACTACCACTGCAATCTAGGTCCAGATGGTAGGCGAAGAGATGCTGATGAAAGGCCTGAGCTATGCAGGGGAACAGTTGAATTTGTTGCCACAAAAGAGTACATGGTTTGTTTCTATATAAGAGTACATTTCTTCTCTATTCTTTTGTAATTGAAATTGGATGCCTATGTGAGTATCCAATCTATATTGTTGAGTCCCCCGTTCTGTTGCAATTGTTTTCTATGTATTTCTGGATACATTATTCTTCTTTATTTATTGTCTCTTAGGTTCGTGATCCCATGCCGGCTGTGTATTTCTTCTTAATTGATGTATCCTTACATGCCATACAAACTGGTGCAACTGCTGCAGCTTGCAGCTCAATCAATCAAGTTATTGGTGATCTTCCAGTGAGTCATACACTACTTTTGAAACATTTTAGCATGTACTTGATTGAATTTGACTCTGTTCACTTCATCCGGTGTGTGTTTTTTCTGGCATTCATTTTCCTATTCTTCCATTCTATTTGCTGTTATTTCTGCTCATTATAATCTACTCTAGCTCATATTTCATGTTGTGCATATATTTGCTAACAAGATGGTAGTTTTAGTTACTGTTGTATGAACCAAAATCTTTGTTTCAGGAAGGGCCACGGACAATGGTGGGCATTGCAACATTTGATTCAACAATCCATTTTTACAATTTGAAACGAGCATTACAACAGGTAGACATTATGAAGATACAAATCGATATATTCTTTTGTTGGGGTCTGTGCAGTATCTATAAAATGAAGGAGATTTACAGAGAGCCTTAAGTAGATGGAATGATCAGGCTTATGCTCTTTTGTGATGTTTTCCTCTGCTCATGCCTTTTCTGGGAATTGTTACTGATCCACAACCAACCTTCAGCACATCATTTTATTGCCCTTGGATTTACGGTTATCATTAAATTTCAATCCATAGTTTTGAGTACTGATTTTGATTTCTTACTCATGTTTGCAGCCACTGATGCTTATTGTACCTGATATACATGATGTTTATACTCCTCTGCAAACTGATGTTATTGTTCCACTTTCTGAGGTTAGACATCTGGACTGGAGGCCTTCTATTGTTTCTGCCAATCCTTTTTGGTCTACAAGAGCCAAGAGATGAATTCTCATTGTTGAGTTATATATTTTATGTTTGGAGACACTGACCAGTTTTATTATTTTTAATAATTTATTTTGGTTTCTCATGTGGATTCAGTGCCGTCAACATTTGGAACTATTATTGGAAAGTATTCCAACTATGTTTCAGAATAGTAGAATTGCTGAATCATCTTTTAGTGCAGCAATCAAGGTATGCTCTTGTTTGATAGTGGTAACTATATTTGTATAGATTGTGGATGATACATGCAAATTATGTTAAAGAAAATGGGAACACTGCAGATGCCTTTTCTGAAGGGAAGGTGAAGCTGAAGATGACTTTTGCTCTGTCCATGATATACTCAATCCTTTAAAATTTCCAATTCAGTTGTACGGTTCCATATGTAAATTAATTTTAACTGAAAGAATATTTAAAATGGGCTAGATTTGGCTTCATGCACAGCATAGTGCATTTGGAAACACATATCATGTAACAAAACATGCATGGTCTTATAAATAAATGTGTTAGAATAATATAAATCATATTATGGGGCCTCACTTATAAGTTTAAACTTTTCGATGAGTTGGTTCCTTAACATGCTATCAGAGCATTGATGAGTTCGAATCTCACCATCCCCATTCTATTTGATATAAAAATCAAGTATAAGGTAATGTGGGCCTATGCAAGTTTCAAGCCAAAAAGGTTTTCACTTGAGGGGATGTATTAGAGAATAATATAAATCATATTATAGGGTCTTATTTACAAGCTTAAGCTTTTAAATGAGTTGGTTCCTTAACAAAATGAAATATTCATTTATTCATAAACTGTCCACAAGGTTTTTGAGTCACTAAATTCATAACAGTATTTCCTATCCTTCCAGAGCCACAACCTTACTGGTTCAAACTGTCTGATGCATATGGTGCTTGCTATTTTCTATGATTTGTCTTTTAGTGGGAAAACCTTGGTAGGATGGGGATGCATGTTCATCAGTGTCAGTTGCTGTTGATTGGTTATAGATGTCACCTTGAATCAAATGTTTGGAACATTTTTTTGGAATTTATAATGCATTTTTCCTATTTCAGGCAGCATTCTTAGCAATGAAAAATATTGGAGGGAAGCTTTTGGTATTTCAATCAGGCAAGCACACAAACTTTTCACCACCCCCCTGACCTTTCTTTCCTTTCTTTCTCCCTCTTATATTTTCCTGCTGTTGACCTATCTAAAAGTACATGATGGTTGTATTTAGGTCTTTTTTCGTTCTGGGATATGCTGTCTAACATTCTGCTCCTTGTACTTTTCGTGGTTACTTTGTCAGGCATATAATTATCTGAGAAAAAAAACAGCTCTATTTTTTGTTGCTATTCAGCCACTTGCACATTAGAGAATCATATTTTATATAAAGTGTTCATACTGCAATTATGTGATCATGTGTGTGGTCATTATCTAAATTATTGCAAGTGCTTGTACTTACTGTGAATGGTAATACTAAGGATTATGTTAAAAATATCTGAAGGAGAAGTGACTTGTGGAATGGAGAGAAAAAGGTTGGACTTTCACTCTTATGCGCGAGTTCTAGAATCAAACACTTGCACTAAAATTTCATCAAGTTTGATTTGGATTCAATCTGTGGAGGCTTTCTGGCTTTTGATGTTAGTCATAGTTTCATTAAATTAAGCAACTATTTCACTTTATTCTCCTTTGTTAAATGCAAATTATATGTATGTTATTGTGGATACCTTTCTTTTTAGCTTGTTTATTTTTAGGCAAATTTTTTTTTTTTTTTTTTAATTTTTTTTTTTATCTTTTTACTCCTTAGGAGCTTTCCTGCTTCCTCCTACAATATAAAACCTAAAATGAAATTATTCTTATGGAGTATTCTGATGATTCAACTATGTTTTCCAGTCTTACCTTCTGTTGGCATTGGAGCCCTCTCTGCTCGAGAGGCTGAGGGAAGAAGTAACATCTCTACAGGGGAGAAGGTAAATTTATCCATGTGTTCTACTGCCATCTGTTGTGGTTATGTTCTTGCTTGTCGAGCTTCAGAGTGGAATTATTAAACTGAGAACTACTGAATGTTATCCCATCCATGAATATTTGAAAGGGACTGCATAATTTGCTCTAATTTTTATTAGGTCATCCAGGCTTTGAGACTGTAAACCGACACATGCATACACACCCACGCCCACTCATTTTTGTTTATTTTTTATTGCCTTTCCTAAATATTAATTTTCTTCTTGTATGCTCTGAAAGATTGGAAAAAGTATCAAGAAGTGGAGTGCTGGGTTATGATATGATCTATAGTAGTAGTATTCATCTATTTCTGACGTGTTTTTCTACTTTAAGTGATGTGTTTTTCTACTTTAAGTGGTGAAGTGAAGAAATAGTCAATTCATCTGTAGAATATAGCCCTGAGTTTTTGGTAACAGTACTTTCTTGTTTCCTGGATTGCAGGAGGCCCATAAATTACTCCAACCAGCAGACAAAACTTTGAAGGAAATGGCCATTGAATTTGCTGAATATCAGGTAGCCTTTTTGTATTCATTTTCCCTTAACATTGATCATAATCATGTGCTGGTAGGGATATACTATGTTACCTCAATGTGCTTAATCATGTTCCTTTATGTGTTCTAGGTTTGTGTCGATGTGTTCATCACTACCCAGACTTATGTGGACATTGCTTCTATCTCTGTCATACCTAAAACCACTGGAGGGCAGGTATTAATTGAACTTGAAGTGCCAACTTTGTACTCTTAACAGTTGTTTCACAGTATCAGTACAATGACAAAATGTATGTTGGAATTTTATCTTTGCTGTGCCTTGTTAAAGGAAGCAAGCCTGCTGTTACAGTAGCTCACTGTTGTAAAAAACCGCAAACATGCTCTTTCTGTGCTATGGTTCTCATTTTTCTTTTCTTTCCCTTTTCCCTCTCTGTATGATATTTAACTTTTGGTTCCGGGTTATTTAGTGATTTCAAACATCAGTATTCAATGATTTAGAGTTTGTCTTCTGTTCTTTGGTGACTGGTGATCTAGATCTTTGAGTCAGTTTCTCTGCATGGTACTCACTCCATGTTGCATTTCTTCTAAGATTTTGTTCAAAATCATGTAAACATGAAACTTGAAACACTCTGAATTACATGCCGTGGACCTTGAATCCTCTTATTGAGTTATGATCTCTCAGTTTTTTAGGCTGGTACCTTGTTCCAAGCTGCATATCTTGTACAAGTTATTGCCACTGTGACCCCTAGGAAGGAAAGATGTGGGTGCTCTCTTTTAGGCAAGCTGGATAATATTTTCTGTATATTGGTAATAAATGCTTTAGACTAACACTTCACCATCTTATCATTATACATATCACCCAGGGTATGAATTCTAGCAATATGCTGTGAATAACTTCTAGGTTCTTCCTAAAGCTACTGGCTTATTTCTGATGCTGATGTCAAATATTTCAAATCCTATACCAGGTTTATTATTACTATCCTTTCTCTGCTGTCTCTGATCCAGCAAAGCTGTACAATGATCTGACATGGAATATCACAAGGCCTCAAGGTTTTGAGTCAGTGATGCGTGTGAGGTGCAGCCAGGTACTCTCCTTTCTTGAGCTATCACCCTCTTTGACCAGATCTTCTAGTCTATATATATTTATATTGTTGCCTCGTCCCTTGCTGTTATAAATTGATTGGTTGTATGTTTTTTACTTGATACTGAGAAATTGATCTTTATGGCTGTGGTTTGTTTCCTTTTAGGGCATTCAAATTCAAGAATATCATGGAAACTTTTGCAAGCGCATTCCAACAGATATTGACCTGGCTGTGGTTTGTATCTTTTTGTGAAATTCTTGATTTTCATACTCTTTGTAGCTTATTACTTTTTTGATTCTTTGGTAATGAGAGTACTAAACATTTGAACTTGTGAGCTGCCACTATGAGATTCATCTTCTTTTTATGTTGGACAATAATTTTGCTTTTTTTAAGGCATCAGACTGAATGTTAATCATATTCAGATGCTAGAAACTTTTTATCTTAACAAGTTATTGAATAGGTAGAAGAATCGATTTTGACTTGGTTTAATCTCTTGGAGGCTGGTTCATCGTGTGTTTTATATTTTTATGGCTCCATCATTCCATTTCTTGATTTCCAATCTCCTGTCTTCATTTTAGTCAAGAGGAAATGTATATATGTTGTGGCATGTTTACTTCTAATTGTTCTATCTGTAATCATTACTTTTCTTTGCAGATTGATTGTGACAAAACTATAATGGTCACATTAAAACATGAAGATAAATTGCAGGATGGCTCGGAATGTGCTTTTCAGGTACCTTAGTTTTTCTTGTCATATGCCACAGCTTTTAGTACTTACTGGTTCTATCTACTTTCTTATCATCTAGGGTGAATTACGTCATGGTCTTTCCAAGTTTGACAAATAATCTGGTTTTACAATTCAAGCAATTAAATCCTTGAATTTCATCTTGACTTAATGCAAGGCTATTTTGTGTGATGGTTTTCACCTTGTCTTGGAATCAGAAGCTGATGAAACCTCAAGTTCTTTGATGGGTCCATTCATTTATCAATGGATCCAATCAAACCACCTCCTGCCTATGCAATCCAAAACACAAACTTAACCGTGTCTTGTTTTCTCTCAATTTCATGTTCAATAACCCTCTAAACAGACCAGGAATTTATGTGCTACTGCTATTCTGGTTCTGGTTGGATACATGAGAAAATGACACACACACAAGAATAAAAGTAACTGAAACATCATTATGTTCAAAGGTGTTAGTTGTAATATTTGTCAATAATATTTGTCATATGTGCTTTTGTTGCGGACATATAACACAGTTAATACTGGTACATTACACAAGCAGTGTCTAGTTAGATGGTTCCTGAACATTACACAAGCAGAGAGATAACTTGATTGTGGCTCTCAATTGCAATTGAGTGTGTTGATTTTGCGAGAATTATGAAATTTGGAAGGACTATGCTGCAATTACCCCTTTATCATTTGTTGAGAAGATTTTTCTCTGTTTATTTATATTGTTTGCTTCATTTTCCAGTGCGCCCTCCTCTACACCACTGTGTATGGCCAAAGAAGAATTCGTGTTGCAAACTTATCATTGCCATGCACAAATAATTTAAGTAATTTGTTCCGCTTGGCTGACTTGGATTCCCAATTTGTGTGTTTCTTGAAGCAAGGTATTGGATTTTCTGTCATGCATTCTCTCTTCTGTCCTTTTTTTACACTATTTTTGTTGTTATATTGTGGACACATTATAGTTTCTCGTGGTCACTAAATCATTCTCATCCATCATATTAATTCACCAGAATAATAATAGCATTTACTTTTTCTCATTTACATCCAACATCTTGTAGAAATTAATATGGCATGTATTTCAGTCAAACTTTGGTCTTTCAGTTGTCCAAGTATGGATGTCTCTTTTGCTTCTAGAAATGACATAATTTACACAAAAAGTATTTATGTTTTTGAGGTAAGAAGACTGATGCTTTTCTCTGCTTGTCTTTCTAGCGGCAAATGAAATCCCTTCCAACCCACCCTTAGTTGTCCGAGAACGAGTGACAAACTTTTGCATAAACATTCTGCTTTCGTATCGCAAATTTTGTGCAACAGTATCATCATCAGGACAGCTCATCCTTCCAGAGGCACTTAAACTTCTGCCCCTGTACACCCTTGGTATATGTTTCTTACACATTGACTTATGCTTATTCATAGATAGCTTATGTTGAAATTGCTGTTATATATTATGTACTCACTCAACAATTAATTATGTTTTATGTTGTGGAACTGTTTCAACAGTTTAATGCCTGTACATGAACCTTGTACACTTGGGTATATAGCAGAATAATTTGGGAGTCAACCTATTAAAGCATTGAAGAATTAAGATAACTTTATATGGTTAAACTTGTATGGTTAAAGTAAAGAAAGTTCGAGAAGTAATTTAGTTCAACGTAGTTGTGTCTTTCCTTTTCTGTTTTGTATAGCTTTATGTGTTTTTGGTAGAAATAGCTTTTCAATGAAAACATTGATTTGTTCATAAATGGTATCCCCTTCTCTTATCAGTACTATTCTAATTGCATTGATGTTCTGTGATGTGTATTGTTTACAGGACAATTTTGAAATGGATATAAGTTTATCTGTAAGCTTATTACAGTTTATGCAAAGAAATTGACATGCCTTAATTTTTTTTTTCCCTTTTGGGTTCTCGCTCTTGCTTCCAGCATTAATTAAAAGTACAGGGTTGAAAGTTGATGGGAGGATAGATGATCGGTCATTTTGGATCAGTTATGTTTCCTCAGTTTCTACACCCTTAGCGATTCCCTTGGTGTATCCTAGGATGATTGCAATTCACAACCTTGATTCACAGGCATGAGTTTTCTTTTTATTATATTTGATTCTACATTATATTTTGTCCTATATGGTAACTTTCTGTCCATTGACAGGAAGCTGATGGATCTCGTATCCCTCCTGCACTCCCACTTTCTAGTGAATATGTGAGCGAGGATGGAATTTATCTTCTTGAGAATGGTCAGGATGGATCAATATATATTGGGAACTCAGTTAATTCAGATATCTTGCAAAATCTTTTTGGCATTTCCTCGGTTTCTGAAATTCCAACTCAGGTACCATCCTTTTAAAGAATTTATTTCTACCTCATATTATTAGACTTGGTTTGGAGCATGCCGTTCAAGATGCCATATCCACTCAAAGGACATAACCTCATATACTATGCGTCAAGCAGAATGGGCTTGTGAGACGCTACTAATTCAAAGAACCCTGTCGGCAATTTTTTGCATTAAACTTTTGTAGATAATAGAGAGACCTGCATGCTCAAACTTTTGAGATCTTTTGGTGCTTTGAGTTAATTTCATATTTAACTTTGTAACTACATTGATTTCTGTCAATAATGTGACTAGAAATTTTGTATTTGCATAGTCATTCAATTATTCAGGTTTGATGTTTTGCAACTAATTCTTTCAGTATTCTCAGTTTGTTCTGGAGCAATATGACAATTCACTATCAAAGAAACTAAATGATGTGGTGAATGAGATACGACGCCAAAGATGTTCTTTCCTGCGGTATGATGTTTCAGCGGTTTTTTTTATTATGAAGAAAAAAAATTTCATGACATCTGTTAACATATTATGTATTTTTGTCAATCTATCGGCACATGTGCTTGCAATCTCTCATTACGATGTATTGCAATTCTTCTCTTGCAGCTTGAAGTTGTGTAAAAAAGGAGATCCATCAGGTGAGTTCATTGGACCTGCTCTTCAATATAGTTGAGAGAATTGTAATTCCTACTAGACCACATTGTGTAAACTCACCAAAAATGAACCAGTTTATTTGCTCACCAAAAACTCACATCATCTTGTACCCACTTCCACTTTATAATAATTGTTGGCTATTTCTGATACTTCATAATTTGTTATTTTGAGATGTGAATGAGAAGAGATGTGAACGAGAAAGGAATTGCTTTTGGCAAACCAACACCACCTTCCCTGACTTCAGGGGCCGTACAACATTGCTACTCATTTAAATTCTCACGTGAATGTCATGTTTTAACTGATCATGTAGTATTTTTATATTTCAATAAAACACCATACAAATTTCACGATGGCTAACTACAGCACTCTGTAGTCAGAAAAACAAGTAGCTAATAGCAAAGAGGCTCATACTTTTGATTTGTGGATGCATTGTGGACACCCGTGTTACATGTCAAATTGTGCTTCGTAATACATACACTATTCTCTTCTTCGTAATACATGCACTATTCTCTTATTCGTAATAATTTTTCCTCTGCTGATACCAGTAGAGAAAGATTTTATTGTCAAAATATACTCAGCATGTTTGATTTGTAGATACTGAACACGATTGCTTTTTCCACAGGAATGTCTTTCTTCTCATATTTGGTTGAAGACAAGGTTCCAGCCGGTGGTCTCTCCTACGTAGAATTTCTAGTGCATATCCATCGGCAAATTCAAGTAAAAATGTCTTCATAATTCTGGCATCTTCAGTTTGATTTTACAAGTTTTGACAAGCGCCTGCAAGGACGGATCAGATTCTTAGTGAAGAAAATCGATGGCTTTGCTTGATGTGTGCTCCTGGGATCAGCAACAATATATATTTACGGAAAGCAAGCTGGGATGAATTTTGTGACCGAAGTTTTGTTGAGTGTGGTTCTATATTTCATAACAGTGGTTGCCAATAATAAAATATAAAGCTTTCATTTATTGTTGTTCCCCACCCTTTCCTTTTCTTTTAGTCACTGTGGACTTTCAGAATCCCTTCACCTGTCCAACCCCTTGGTGGCAAGACATCCATCCGCCGAGAAAAAGCACTGTCAGAAATCAGAATTCTTGTAGTGGAGGGAAAGATGTAAAACAATTTTCGTAATTTCACTCCTCTTAGATATATACATGACAATTTGAATGAGAATGTACACAATCGTTGAGACAACTTCAGGAGTTTCTTGTGCAAATTTGAGTGTTTTGACTGACGCCATCCACGTTCAGTCTGAAGCTCTTTCGTATGCCCAGTAAACAAGTGATCTCTCGAATCAGGGAAACCCGTAGCCCCTTTAGTGATGTCTTCTGAGGAGTAATTTCGTGTCTATATTGAAATCCTCCCTCCAAGGTCTCAGGTGCTATGGTTGTATCATTCATGAGATGCTACCCTCCACTTCACGCTCATTGTCTTTTGTTACTAGCAGATATTTGAATCAGGACGGGACGGTCGGTTTGTTAGGTTGAGAAAAAAGAAAAGAGTCTCAGTGCAGCCATCTTATTAGGCTTCAAATCTTTTTTGGTTCCGCATTAAATCTTAAAAGTTACAATCTTTTTTCATATATACAAGCACTTTTTAGAAATGTAAAAATTAAAATTATTTTCTTATATATTTAGTTATTGTCAAGATTCTGATTTCTATTATAAATCTAATATATATTTTTTTGAGTTAATAATATAACTTTTTTTATAATAATTTTGAATTTGAATAGAATAAAACTAATATTTCATAATTAGGTTATCACAAATACAAAATATTAAGATAACTATTATAAACTATGATTTTTATTTTTTGAGAAAAATAGTTGTAATCTTAATGTATTTTTATTTTTTCATAGATAAACTAGAAAATTATATTAAAAAAATTTACCTATTGTTATTGATGAACCCTAAAAGTCTCCACGAATCCGTCACAACTAAAGACAATACAAAGCTTGATTATAATATAATGAAAATAAGGCCTGAAATATTATACAACCATTTTTCTCTCTTTTTTTCTGATTTGAATAGTCAGTGTCTCCAACAAATAATAATAATAATAATAAATAAATAAAACAGGTAGCTCTAATTTTCAGCTTTAGACCAAATAAAATCATGAAAAAAGAAAAATACAATGAAGCCCTTGATATACTTTGGTAACCGTTAGTGACCACCCACCGATTTGAAAAGGAGGCTAGCCGTCGCCTCTCCGCCTCTTCTCTTCAAAAGTGTCGTCATCATGCCATTTTGTCACCGGAATCAGTTGAAGTAAATGTGTTGGCAAAACGAGAGGGCATGGAGGGAACACTTGACTGAGTCTGAGAGAAGGAAGCATCATCAGATATCATGGAAGTACCTTCTTCAGCTTGCCATCTTCGCAGAGTTTCAGAGAGGCTGGTGTCATGGTCAACGTCAAAACTCTGGTCTTGGTGGCTTGCTGGCCTCCATTGCTCTACAAGAGGTGCCAGGACATTCACTGCATGCCCCATGTCAGGTCTCTGATGTGGCTCACGAGCAGTGCAATGTCCTGCTAATTCAGACACTGTGTAAATGGTGGCTAATGTATCTTCATCTGGATTTAGAGACTCATCAATTGCCTTCGGAATGTTCTCCTTGTTCATCAGGATCCTGCGGAACCATGGGACCAGATCGTCTGGCATTGTGTCATCCAGTGTTTTTCTGCCAGTTATAATCTCCATTAGAACTACTCCAAAGGCATAAACATCCACCTTCGTTGTCACTCTTCCAGTAGCTGACAGAAAATACATACAATTCATATTTAGATCATCCATGAACGAAGGGAACTGATTCCGAAATAATTTCATCAGACTGGAGGAAAGTGTTCAGAATCTGAGAATCAAACTCACAAATTCACACTTACAAATATCCTTGAAAACATGCTGCAGCATGCATAATTGCACCCAATAGAAACACAAACGATAAAATGTAAACCCTTACAGAGCTTAGCTAATTCAGTTAATCAAATCAAGGTGAATCTACAATCAATATCAGCAGCCAGTAACCTAAAGCATTTACAAGAAAAGACAGCAAAAATATGGCAATTCCTAGAATTAATGTTGCCATGAAAAAACTCCATTTGACACAGCACAAAATAGATGCAAAGACGAATTGATAATGTGAAACATAACAAAGAAAAAACTGTATAGTACGAATAGTTCTTTTCAAATGCAACATGAACATATTGACCTTACTATCTTCATTCTGCTAAATGTGGTCACAAACAACAATCATCATAGAAGTAAAGAAGAAAATGAAATTAGAAAAATCCCTTCAAAAAGATTACCAGCATACTCAGGTGCAAGATAACCAAATGTGCCCGCCAGTCGTGTTTCCAGAGAATACTTCCCATCTGGTGCATTTTTAACCAAACCAAAATCTGCTACTTTGGCTCTCATGTCATCCCCGAGAAGAATGTTTGAAGGTTTCAAATCTCTGTGAATGAAACTCTGCTGTGCTAAACTGTGCAGATACTCAACTCCTCTCGCCACATCCAATGCAATTGTGAGCCGCTGCTTCCACGTAAGTGGAGTATACCCATAATCGTGACATTCAAATAAATGCTGTCCTAGTGTTCCTTGTGGCATATACTCGTAGACCAAGAGTCTCTCGTTGCCGTTTATGCAAAACCCTAAAAGAGCAACTAGATGTCTGTGCCTAACCTTTGTAAGCACTGCAATCTCTGCTTGAAACTCATCCATACCTTTGGTGCCCATCACTGTGGATTCCATTCTCTTCACAGCAATCTCAGTGCCATCATGCAACTCTCCTTTATAAACCACTCCAAAACCACCTCTTCCGGTAATATTAATCTCATGAAAGTTATCTGTCGCTTGTCGAATAACTTCAATGGGCAGAGAAACATTCGCATCCTCAAAAATATTTTTGCCATTATCATCAACACTGCTCTGGCTGTTCAATTTAATAGGAACTTCATTATACCCTCCTCCACCTGTAATTCCCTTATTAAAAAACGCCTTTCCACTATCCCGTTCCACCTTCTTCTCATATTTTCGAGGTCGTTTCTTATATTTATATAAAACAAATGACAGCACAGCAATAAAAATGACAGCGGCAACAATGATGCCTGCAATCATACCCCCAGATACCTTGGTGGGTCCTACATCGCTTGAGGCAGTAGTTCCTCCACCAGTTTCTACTTCTGTCCCCAAAAAAGGGTTCCCTGGCTTTGTAATAAATTTCACAGACGCTGGAAAATTTGGAATTTTCCCAGATAGGTTATTATTGGATACATCAAAGGTTACTAGCTCCGGCAGCTTGGCCAAGCTATCGGGAATTGAACCTGTCAAGTTATTGTCATTGAGATACAAGTTTTTTAAAGAAGTGAGCTTGGCAAATGATGAAGAGATCCTCCCCGGAAAATGCTGCTTTGCCAAATTCACAGCAACAACATTCTTCTTGTCTGCATCACAAGTAACAAAGGCCCAACCACAAGCATTATTATCATCCCAACCATCAGACAAAATCGACGGATACCCGAAACCTGCTGCAATTTCAAGCATTGCCATCACCTGTGCATCGCAAGAAACCCCAGGAGGTGCACAGTATTTGTTATTTCCAACATTGTTGTCAACCTTGGTAACCGACGGCGGAAACTGAGGCACAGGGCCTTGAAATTTGTTATTAGATAAAGAAACATTTACCAACTTCGGCAAAGAAACCAACGACGCAGGCACAATCCCTGACAACTGATTATCTCTCAACTGCAAATCAAAAATGCTCTTACATTCTGTCAAATCGGGTATAGGGCCTGTAAACTCATTCTTATGAAGCCAAACCTGAGACAACTGAGTCATCGACCCAATCACCTCAATGTTCCCAGTTAACCCATTTTGCTGATTATTCAACCACAAATTCTGTATCCCAGAATTCGCAAAAGAAGGTGGCAGAGCCCCCGTAAAATTATTATAACTCAACCTCAAATTCTGCAAACTTGGTAGCGACTCAAAAACATCTGGAATAGACCCAAAAAGGTTGCATTCGTTGGCTGTTAACGTTGTCAGACTTGCACATTGTGCCAAATCAGCTGTAAGCTGCCATGGAGACAGATTAACATTATCTCCAACGCTCAGCGTTTGCAAACTCGTTAACCCTTGAAGAAAACCAGGAGACATTGATGTAAAATTGTTGGAATTCAAGAGAATTGTTTGCAAATTTGTTAAGTTAGCGAGAGATGGGATAGCCCCAGAAAGCTGGTTGTCCTGAAAAGTGAGAGATTGCAGTTCAGAAAGGGTAGAGATTTCTGGAGGAAGAGTGCCTGAGAGGCTGAGTTTTGAGAGGGAAATGGAGGTGACTCTTGTGTTGGAAGAATCACATTTTATTCCACGCCAGGAACAGAAACCGGTGGGGGATTTTGTGGACCAGTCGGAGGGTAGCGGGGTTATGGAGTTGGCTAGTTTTAGAATGGCTGAGCCGTCGTCGGCTGTGGCGGATGATAAGAGGAGGAGGGAGAGGGATAAGAGGAGGGCAGGGTGACCATGACCCATTGATAGAAATCGGGTGGAAAGCGAGATAGGTGGAGGGAAAAAGCCAGTTGATGGGAAACTGATTTACCGGATTTTCAGGGGATATATATATATATATAAAATCAACTTCTCTTTTTATCAATAAAGGATAGTAAATAGAAAATAGTAATAGTTTGTTGCTTAAATATTTTTTTTCCTCTTTTGGATTTATTTTTTAAATTTAGGGATTTTTATTAGACCCATCTTGATTTGTGCGGTTGACGAAGCATTTAATATTTAAGGTAGGTTTTATTTTATTTCATTTTTTAATATTAAATTACTTGAGAGGGTACTAATAATTCAATTTCGATAACTTAATTTGGGAAAATTCTAATTAAGTAAACTCTATAATTTTTTTTAAAAATGATAATATCGTGATTCAGCCTAAATTAACCTAAATTGATTCAAATATCAGACAATTATTTAAAAAAAAACAATGTGTTTCTTTATCATTAATGATATTATTGGAATAATATTCATACAATAAATAAATACACAATAGCCAGTCCTATAAACTTTCTTTAAAGTAAATTATGCATGAAAATCTAATACATGGTAAATTTGGACTTAGTCTTTTGGAACACTTGCTCTGCGATAACAGCACCACTACCATCAGCTTTTTTGATCTCCAGGTGAGCCTTCTGATAGAACCCAGTACCTCTTAATGCATCAGCAATGAAATCATCAAACCCAATTGCAATAGCTGCTTCTGCTTCAACTCCATAAACCAACCTCTGTTGCAAAGTCTGACATGTTAGAAACTCGAAGCATTAAGCATCACATGGAAATGGCAGATTGAGCTACTCTACCTTGACTCTTGAAAGATGGATGGCACCAAAACACATGGGGCATGGCTCGCAGGATGCGTATATTTCGCAATCCGAGAGCTCGATTCGGTCCAGCTTCTTGCATGCCTGCGAGAAAAATTATATCATCCATGCATCATATTTAGCATTTTGCACACCGACACAAATGACACAGCAGGGAACAATGATGAAGCTGGTAAATCAAGGGAAAGTGAGAGTCTGAAGTCCTAACCTCTCTGATAGCTGTGACCTCTGCATGTGCTGTGGGATCGGTGTTCTTCAAAACCATGTTGTGGCAGCTCATGATTATTTCATCATTTTGAACAACGACAGCACCGAATGGGCCTCCGTCTCCACATTCAACACCTTTATAAGCTTCTTCAACTGCTCTGGATAGGAATTTATGGTCCCTGTCCTGTACAGCTGGTTGATCAACCATCAAAAACTATCAAAATCAGTAACTACGAAGAGACTAAAAGACTATGGCCTTGGAACCAAAGAGGCGCCTTAAGCAGAGAGAAGCAGCAACTAAAAGCAAATCATAAATTTATACTATACAGAGAAGTGGGGAGGCACAATGTCTTAATAAAGGATTTGAATTGCTAGGTCTAACCGAATAAACAATATTGTTTTAGTTTTTTTTTTTAAAAAAAAAAATCTTGGTGCTGACGAGCCGGGTTTAACCTGATCAATCGGGATTTGGCCAAGTCAATATCAAAACTGATTCAACATGAGACATGGCCCAAGTCAGTTTTCAGGTCACAGATTTCTTGGATGAACCGGTCAACCGAGCCAGGTTTAAGAGACTATGGTATAAAGAAATGGAATTGAGTGTTCGTAATGGAAGAATAATTTATCTGATCAACAGACGGCTGGCAATACTAATTTGTCATTAAAATATCTAAACAAGCTAGAAAATAATGATGATGATGATGGAGCAAGATACTTAAAAGGCATCTACCTTGTTGATGAGCAGAAAAAGCAGATGCCACAGAAATAGTTCGGTCTTTAGCTTCCAGCACTACTGCAAAGATGAGAGGCAAAACAAAAACAAAAACGTTATCACTTATCTTCGATTGAAGAAAATACATATACTTAAGTTGAATTCTATACAAACATGATGATATAAAATTTGAATAAATGATAGAATTCTTAGATTCCCAAAGGGGAGAGCTTTAAGTCTTCATCTCCTGAGTGAAAAGGAAAGGAAAACAAGAGGAGATAACCAGCGAAGAAAGTCCAAGCTATAATTCCAAATACGCCAACCAACAAACACAGAAGCAAAACGAGATACAAGAAAAGTGACCCAGCTGAGAATCCCTTGAAGAAAAAACCATTTAGCTCACAGAACACAAAGCATGAGTTTAGATCATGGCAGAACACATCCATACAAGAAAACACTTTGAAAACAAAAACCCTTTTTGATAATTCAGTAAACAACAGATAAAAAAGAAAAGTTGATTACCACTAGCATCCTCCATGATGAAGGGAAATCAAGAAAATGGGGTGAACAACGAATGGCGTGGAAAAGAGTAGATAAAGAGAGGGAAGATGTGTGAAAGACGACGATATAAACTAGTCCACGAATTCAATATGTTTAGAGTCTCACGTTCAAAACGGAGGGGGAGAGAGAGAGAGAGAGAGGTGCATGTGAATTTAGAGAAAGAGGGGGACAAGTAACGATGTTCAAGCTTTTCAAGCTGATTCACATTATTTTTTTCTTTCTGTTTTTTTATTAAAAAGTAGCCACAAGTTATATACAAGAAAAAAAAAAGAAATTGGAAATGGTAAATAAATTCTATCATTTTTTAATTATTTTATTCTGGTTAGATTATAGTTTTGAAATTCAATTCATCAAAGTCTAAGCTCTAGTTTAGTGGGTTAATAAAAACATTATATATTTAAAAAAAATTGCTATTTTGAATTTATTTAAAAATTTTGAGTTTATCTTATATTATAATTAAATAATAAATTGATTTGTCAAGTCACTTCTAAAGTGATTTAACATGACATATGCTAAAAATTAAATTAAATAAACCCTGATATATTTAGTAGTATAATTGAAGTTGTTTTTTAAAGTATTTTTCATTTAGAAAAGTATCAGAATGAGTTTTTATTTTTTTTTAAATTATTTTCGACATAATATAAAAGCATATTAAAAATATCAAAAAATAATGAATTAAAAACTATATTTAAAAAAAAAAACTTTTGAAACTCGCAGGATCTTTATAATAAAATGTTAAAAAATTGAATTATCTACATAAATTCATTGTTATCTCTTATTTTTCTTTATTATTTACATAATTTACTTACAATGTGAAAGAAAAATATGAAACATTCTAATATAGTAACACCAATAGTTAGTATAAAAACTACTATATATTTTCTAGTTCTTTTCTTTCCTCCTACTCATGCCTCTCTTTTTTATATTATAACTATTATTTATTAATTATACATTTAGCAGCATAAAATTTCTTAAAATAATTGAATCATATTGTTTGGTATTAAATACATGATAATTTTTTAAAATATTTTAATACATCAAAAAAAAATTATATATCTTATTTTTTACATCAAAATCATTTCAAAACACTAAAAAAACATTAACTTAATTTTTTACACACACACACACTTACTTTAAAAAAAAGAAAAATTACTGCTTTGGATTTACTCGAAGTGATATCGTGTTGAAGAAGTGGCTATATATAGTAAAAGTCAAAAGTCTATTTTGGGCGGCTCAGTCTGGTTGCTTGAAGCTAAGAAGAAAGAGAGGATATTTGCTTGCTTCACGCGAACAACAAGTCCTTGCAAGTAAGAAATTCTCCAATGGCCGAACCCTGCAGCTTCTTTTTCATCACGACTGAATGTGGAGGAAGATTGAAAAACTTAATGAAAGACTGGAAGCTAAACAAATGCTCTGCGGAATTGTTGGAAGTATGGTGCTTCACCGACCATGCACGTGGCTCACATGGACGTCAATGAATCAAACCCCATCAACAAATCATTCACGAGTAAACAAGCAAGAAACACTGTTGAGTTGTATAGTTTTTTTGACATGTTCTCGTTCTAGAAGCTGAAACCCACCTCCCCCACGCCTTCCTACCAGTTCCTTGTCTCGACCCTCTCAACTTGTATTACTCAAATGCTAAAACTGCGTGTGCAGGGCTCAACAACCCCCTCATCATGGATGACAGCACAAGCCAAACCAGTATCTAGCCATCCGAGCCAGACAAGGGTTCAATTATTATTATTAAATTTTGTTGAAGGATGGTTGCATTTTAATTATTTATTTTTCTGGTTATGGTTTACCAATAATGAAATCGATAACCAAGTAGATAACGAGTAAATATTTGTTTTTTTTTATGTTTTTGTATTGATTATTGAAAATTATACTTATAATCACTTGTGCTTTCACCTTCTCAGAAAATTAAAAAAACCAAAATAGTTCTCAGAAAAATAGAGATGAATTTGATCGTCACATGCAAATAACGAGCACAGAAGTTGCAGCCTTATAATTTCAGCATGAGATCTAACTGTTCGATGGGGAACAAGACAATTGAAGAAATCCCCACTGGGCACTTAGAAACAATCACAAATTCCCTACTTCTTCTTTGCAGCATCTCCAGCCTTTGTCTGCACAAGTAAATGTTGAGGTAAGGTATTACTCATGCAGCAATACATCGACATACAATCATAAACAAAACGACTTGCTCACCTTCTTTACTCCGCGGACTTTCTTGGCTCTGTTCTTTCTCTCCTTCATTTGCTTCCTTGACTTCTCAACCTTAGTGGCAAGCCCATTCTGCAAAAAACAGGACATAAGATAAAGCAAAAATAGATATGATCGAAAGCTCTAAACCAAGCAAGACACAAGATAAGGTAAAAAAAGATATGATGGAAAGCTTTAAACCAAACAAGACGATAAATGATTCAGACAGGCCCTACTGAAACCAAACAAGACTGCATGATTCAGACAAGCATATAGATAAAATGAGTTGCTCAACCAATCCAGCACGTGCATTGATATACAAAACATACTCACAGAAGATAAAGATAGATTTCATTAATGCATAGTTCCCTGAATGAATATCTATTTTAGCTGACAATTTTAGCTCCATATTATTTAATCAATGCATAATTCGCAAATCTAGATATAAAAAAGAAAAAAATACCAAGCAAGCATGGGATTTAAGATACATACCCTAATGAGCCTATACTTGGGCTCGTACTTCTTTGCATTGTCAACTGTATCATAAATCAACCCAAATCCAGTGGATTTCCCACCTCCAAAATGTGTCCTAAACTTGAACACAAAGATTGTATTTGGGTCCTTCACCTCATACAAATTTCCCAGCTTCTCCTTCAATTCAGCCTAATTAACAGAACAAGTGCAAGACACTCAATAAATCCCAGTGCATCAGTCACTCAAAGTAAAAACCTTCTTACATAAAGAAAAGGTCAGTGTAAATAACCTTAAAAAAACTGGTGAAACTAGGTATATTATGCTTACAGATGGAACCAGTGAACATTTAATATCTCAATAAAACCCCAGCATGAAATAAGGTAAATTGTTCCAGATCCCATATGATATGTAAATGTTTCCTCAAAAATCATTGCAAACACAAATGATGGTATAAAAAAAGGGGGGGAAAGAGTTGTGGTTAGCAAAATAAAACCCATAGAATTTCAAAAGAAGAGTTGTGGTTGGCAGTGCTCTAAAATTTCAAAAAGCAATGTTCAAACAAAGATATACCTTAGAAACATTGGCTCTGCCAGGATGAAGAACATCAATGATCTGCATCAATCAAAAGGGAAGGAGAACCAAAATCATTGAAGATCTTAAATGAAAAAAATAACAGATGCATTGGATTACACATCTTTGCTGACGATCTATAACCTACTCCGAACACTAATATTAGCAGGTAATGCAGTGTTTGACACCAAAAGTATACTTATTCTAACCCAACCATCATTTTACTCATCTATAAAATCTCCAAAAGACAACATACATAACTAAAAAACAAAAGAAAATGAATTGAAACCAAAAGGATTCATGCCCTCAGAGATCTTGGTGGATACTAATCATCAGATGGATTCCTTGAAACCAATCAAGAGTAGCAAATATTTGATCACGTCACTGGCCCATATAAACTAGCACACCCCGCTTCTCAAAACCAAAAATAGAACAGCACTATTCATTTCATAATCCATACAAATACATCAATCACTAACACAAAATAAGCATGCACGGACCTTGTCTAATCTAAACCATGTTTTATTATTATTCAAACAAAACAAAACAAAACAAAAACCGTTCGAATTCACTAATTAAAACCATTGAAAACAATCTTTTATATTTCCAATTAGGATTGGTAACCCAATCAAGTCGTAATAAGTAATTCCAAAGACAGCAAACGTTCAAAAACTACCACCTCAGAAAGCTCTGAAATTTCTTCCTTACAGTTCAAGATCTAAATGATCCTGTTGAGCAAAACCAGCAACTAACCAACTATCTTTACTAAACCTTTTTTTGGGTACCAAAAAAACATGAAAGACAGAATGCGAGGGTCAAAGCTTACAAATTGCTTCCTTGAAAGAAGACGATTTGTCATGAACTTCCTGGTACGAATGGTAACTGCTTTGTCTGCCATGGCCTCGATCAAAACTCTATATTTTGCCTTTCGATTTTGGAGGCAGGAAACGAGAGGCAAATTGCAGCTGCAGCTCAGGGGGAGAGAGGGTGTACGCGGGGCAAAACCCTGTTATTTATATTGCTGAGTTTTTAGGGTTTTTTGGACCCGCTGAATGAACCGGGCCCTGAAAATATATTGGGCTTTAGGCCTTTCGAGGGTGTTGGGCTAGATAAATATCGTTCGTAGGCTTATGAAAATTCTAGGCCTATTGAGAGTGTGTGTGTGTGTTAAAAAAGATGGTTATTCTTATATGAGCATTATCGAACACAAATTATATTCTTTAGCATTAAAATTTGCTGTTATTTTGGATTCAAATCCAGTTTAGGTGATGTTTTGTACCGAGATAAAGAAAGTAAAAAAATATTATAATATAATCATTATATGAAGCTAATTTTTTTTAAAAATGTCTAATAAATTGAAAATATTAATTTATTAGGGCAGTGAGAGATAAAATAATTAAAAATATGAATAATGTTCAAAAAATAGAAATAAAAATTATTTCACGGTGTATTTTAGCTTAAAAAATACCTAAAATGAAAATAAAATAATGATGATGATAATAACAATAATAAACTCCCATATTAGAATTTAAAAGATAAGATAATATTAATCTTTATTTAAATTCCCCCCATCTCCTAAAAATGATAGTAAATTTTAACCTCCTATTGCTTCTAGGGGGGTTGCTATGCTAGGGTTAAGAAATGAGAGTGTATTCGGTTTTTATTATACAAAATCACTATCGAACCGAAATAGATATTGTTTAGTCTCATAAATGGTTTAATTATTTTTTTTATCAGTTTAATTTTTTTTTTTATTTAATTGGTTGACCGGTTTTTTTGCTCATCTCTATCTTAACCTATCAAGACTAGAAATAAGAAATTTTTTTGGATGTTTAACATAACCAATGACATCGTATAACCCACTTAGATCAAGTGAATTAATTTATATCAATTAAAATAATATTATTTTATTTTAAAAGAAATCAAACATTATTTTACTAAACCACTTAAATTTAATTTTGTCAATTTGTTTTTTCTAGAAAAAAAATACATGGAGAAGGAAAAAAGAGAAGGCAGAGTCCAAATTTGATTGGAGTCACGTGCCATAGATTGGAGTCACGTGACGCAAGAGAGATGGAAAATCCTCCCTCCAAGAAAACAACCAATCCAAACTCCAGAACAGAGATGAGGTTCCGAGAGCCACAAATCTCAGAATTCGTTGCCTCCATTTCACAATCCCCTCCTTAAATTAATCGAACACCCCCCTCTCCTCCTCTCGTCCTTCACCCATTCAATCCAACCCGACAGCATAAAATATCTCGCAATCAGACAACAACAGCAGCATTAATCTCTCTCGCTCTCTTCAACTCAGAACTTCCCACGTAAACAAAACAAAGACACAAGCTTTAAACATCACCCAAAACTTCAAAGCCTTCAATGGCTACTGCTTCGTTAATCGAATCGAGCCCATTAAAATGGAAACAGGCCTTCCCTTTCCAACCACAACCACCTCTTTTGACCCCCAATCACTACCCTTATTTGATTCCTCTAAAACCCCCTAAATTTACCTCTAAATGCATCTCCCAGTTCCCTAACCTGAATCCAAACTCGAAAAACAACAATGGCCCCTTTCCAATACCACCTTCAATTAAAAAAGCCATATCTCAAAATCACTCCAAACCTCCCACCTCAAAAAACCCTCTCGAAATTCTCTACGAAACATTGAGAAAAGCACTTGATATCCTCAAAAAACCTGCAACTGCAGCGATTTTGATAGGGTTTTTGCTATTGTATGATCCTAACTCGGCATTCGCTGCTTCTGGAGGTAGAGTTGGTGGGAATTCCTTTTCACGGCGATCGTCATCTGGGTACTCTTCGAGGAGTTATTCAGTGCCACGGGGTGAAAGTTCAGGTTTTTCGTACTCCGTGCCTTACTATGCGCCGTCTCCGTTCGGTGGTGGTGGTGTTTATGTGGGGCCCGCGCTTGGGTTTGGTGTTGGTGCTGGGTCTAGTTTGTTTTTTATATTCGCAGGGTTTGCTGCATTTATGTTGGTTTCTGGGTTTCTTTCGGATAGGAATGAAGGCGGGGTGCTTACTGCTACTGAGAAAACTACTGTGCTTAAGCTTCAGGTAAACGGTGGTGACTCTTTTTTTATTGGTTTTGCGTGTTATGATGTTTTTTTGTTTTGGTTTGTGTTGTTATTTAAGTTCGTGTTTTAGTGGTTGCTAAATGGGTAATTATGAGTTGGAGCAGATGCTTGAATGGAATGACTGTTGGTTAAAGTACTGTTCCATTGTTGCCTCCCAATTTGCTATAGGTGATTTAAGTGCCTTGCTTAGTATTCTGATTTTTATGGACTAAATTTGGTAGTAGGACCTTGTGGCTAAATGATATTTATTTTGTTTATTTCTTTATTGATTAAATTGCGATGAGGTGCCATATTAAGCAAAACATGGCAGTAGAATAAGAAAATGGCATGTTAATTCTAAATGGTATAATTCCAGCAAATACCGGGGTGTATTTGGAGAATGGATTAGAATTGTTTGGCATATGACAAGGTGTGGTAGTTTGAAATAATACTTTATTTCAGGGTTGCCTCAAGGGGGACTTTGAGGGGTTGTGATGAATGTAAAAGTTTCTGATAGTTATGACTGCTTTGATTTAATTTGAAGAGTTCAACCAGTGATGAAGAAGCTTATGCTTGATTGAAAGTAACAAATGAGATCACATGACTGCAGCTGTGTACCTTATAGAGGAGTAATGGGAGGTCATCATTACTGTTATAAGAAAGCCTGATTCTATCATTATGGGATTTGCATACTGACAATGATGCAGTTTTCTAATTGGATCTTCTGAAAGCATTTTACAATTCATCTTCTCTTTTTCACAGGTTGGGTTGTTGGGGATGGGGCGTTCACTTCAAAGGGACCTTAATAGGATCGCAGAAGTTGCAGATACATCCTCATCAGAGGGTTTGAGCTATGTATTGACAGGTATTGCTTTTCAGTAATTGTTTTTTATGTTCCTCCAACCTAACACCCCCACCCCACCCCACACACCTTTCTCTTTTGTTTTGAATGATGGAACTTTCTTTATTATAAACCAATTAGTGGGTGTGACCTTTTTCTTTTTTGTGAATCCTAGACTATACCATGCCAGACACAAGTCAGTAAACTGTAAGGAGCACTTATAGGTTTAGCTAATGACTTCAAATGTAATTTTAGAAAATTATGATACTATGAATTATAATAAGTGTTTAGGGTAAATAGGGCATTGTATGCTATTAAATTCAAACAATGCCAGAATTATAATACCTTAAAATTTGAAAAGATCCCTATAACGCAACCTTTTTCTATTTTTGAGGTTATTCTGTGGAAATGAAGTCATCCTGTGTTGCTCATGGATTTGCTTACAAAATGCCATTTTTGTGGAAGGATGATGGTCACTTCCCAGAGATGGAGGGGAGATGCATTTAGTTTTTAAATGTAGTTGGTATCATGTGGGTGCTTTTGAGTCTAGTGGAATATTTTGTTGGGAAAATTAGCATGTGAAGTTTAGCTATAAGAACAAGTGTCGGTTTGTAAAGTGGAAAGAAAAACCTCATGGTTTGTCAGGGAATGCTGGGGCAGAAGGGAATGGAGGTTTCTGAACTTTAAATGGGGACAGAAGACATGTTACACATGAGATTAAAGTTGACATTTTAGGTAAGAATAGGATACACTCTTTGTTGTAATCTAAAGTTTCTTGAATCAAATACCTGTCAGGATATATATTTGAAGTTGTACCAAATACTGCTTCTAAATATTAGGCAAGGGAGGATATGACCAGAAAATTTATTATGAGAAAGATCAATGAAACTCAATTTGTCCAACTTGCACAACTGGATGGGTATTCTTTCTTCAAGGTTATTGTAACCTAAGAGAAGAAAGCTCATGTGGGAAACCTCACCAATCCATTCTGAAATGTTGCCAGTCAATTGATTATGGCTAAGATCCAATGTTATTAGCTCAAAGGAGTTATGAAATGCATCTTCCAAAGATCTCTTAAATTTATTTTGTGACAAATAAACATGAACCTAGTGGCAAAGAGTTAAAAGCAAGATGGCAGAGTTCCAGTGATGATTTTTTTCTGAGAGGTCCAAAACTTGAAGAGAAAACATTGCCAAATGAGGCATATCACACTTGAGATTAAAGTTGGCTCTAAGGTTCTTTGTTTTTCTGTGAGGATCTGGAGGGCTTTCGTTGCACTTGTTCTGTTTCATAATTGAAATTTTTTAGAGCTCTTGCTGCCTGGTCTTTGAAGTTCTTGGCATGAGCTCACTGTTATGATGTACCTGGTTCTTTCTTCACTGTTTTTTTTTAAAAAAAAACAATGAATTGCTTTCTTAAACAAAACGATCAAAACTGGTGTTTAGTTTCTTTCCTTTATTCTGGACATGTGAAATTGGTTTTTATGGCCAAGTCTTGAGGCATTATTCTTATACTTTCAGCAAAAGAATTACAGAATACAGTCAAGATCAGAAATATTTGCATTGTTATTCCTTTGAATGGGTTTCATTTCCTTGCTCACATATCCATCTCAACAGCCCGATGTCATGGCCACTCGTTTTATGAACTATATGTATTATTGGTGTTTTTTCTGCATTGATAAAATGGTCTCATCACTGTTTCGTGTTTTTTTTTCTTAAATGTGATGCATTTCACAAATCTTTGAAAGTTTAATTCTTGAAGACCATGGTAATAATTTTGAGAATGTCAAGGGAACTCTGTTGTTACCCTTGAAGACATGCTATATCATTTCATCCTGTAATATATTAACATATCAGCTTGTTTTACATCTGTTTGTTCTGGTTGCAGAGACCTCGCTAGCTTTGCTCCGGCATCCTGATTATTGTATCTCTGGTTATTCATCTGTAAGTTTATAGCTCTTTCCTGGAACATTATTCTGAGGTTTCATATGTCAGTGCATGTTTGCATGGATATATCACTCTCTCTATCATGTCTCCTGGATTATGTAATTTTTATCTGCTTCATTTTGGCTGTCTTCTTCCTGCTTTTACATTTCAAACTTGGTTGATAGATATAAGGACTGATAGATAGATGCACATGCACTCTTGCCTTCTTATCAGGTGGATGTGAAGCGAAGTATGGAGGATGGTGAAAAACGTTTCAATCAACTTTCTATTGAAGAGCGTGGGAAATTTGGTGAAGAGACACTTGTCAATGTGAACAGCATAAAAAGGCAAAGCACAAGCAGCAAAAGATCTAATGGATTTAGCAATGAGTATATAGTGGTAGGATTAAAATCTAAGCTGCAATATTTTGGACCTGTTATTTGAATTCTGGATTGAAAGACATTTTGCACGGTTGTTTGCAAATGATGTGTGTTTTTCTTCCGCTACACACAGTGCAATTCGTTCTGCCCTCCCACCTCAAAAAAACCCACTTCAGGGACTTGGAGTTGAGATAGTCTAAATGTCAGGGTAGGGATATATTGTAAAGATAAAAGCATCCTTTGAATGAGGGGAAAATGTTTGGCTCTGAAACTAACTCTTGGGTGTATGGTTATTTTCATTGAAATGATTTTGATCACATTGATTCTAAGTCGAACTGAATGATTCTCATTTTTGCTCTGAAAACTGTTCATATTCTCAGATAACTGTCCTGGTGGCTGCTGAAGGAGTATATAAACTACCCTCCATCAATGGTAGCGGAGACTTAAAGGAAGCCTTGCAAAAGCTTGGTTCTATATCTGCCAATAAAATACTGGTGAGGACAGAAACATTCCCTGACTCATGACTGATTTCTTTTTTATTTCCATGGAAATCAAGTAAATTCAACACTAATATCCCCTTGATCATCATACAGGCAGTGGAGGTGTTGTGGACACCTCAGAATGAAAATGACACACTGTCAGAGAGGGAACTACTTGAAGATTACCCGCTTTTGAGGCCACTATAAGAGTTTATAGCAGAAACTTGTATTTTGCGTTAGGGGTGTGATATTACTTTGTAAATTAGGTGTAATTTTTATACCACGGTGTACATATCATACTTGCCTACCACTGAGTAAAAATTTTCCTGTGCTGAATTTCTGAGCTTATAAAGAGATAGATTGTGTTTCTACCGAAACAGATCTGAATTCTTTCATCAGCAATTCATCAAGTATGGAACATTCTAACAGATTCAAAGAATAAAAGACTAAAGAGGTTTGAAATGCAACTCTCAATGAAATATTGCCGAGCACTGTAACCCTTGTGTTTGGTTAATGTCTAAAAAAGAAAAAAAAAATGTGTTTGGTTAATGTCTAAAAAAGAAAAAAAAAATGTATTTGGTTGGAAAGTTAAGGGCATCTCTCAAGTGAATTTATGCCAGTGCTTGTAAGTTTATTGACCTTGTGTAGCCTCTGAATCAAGGTATCTCCATTCCAGGAGCCCCAAAAGTTTCATGTAACGTTTGGTTTATTATCTTATATTGTACTGTCTCATTTTTGCTATGTAAGCTGCCAACTCCATGACTCCCATCTCCTTGTATTCCTTCTGATCTAGTCGACTATAAAATACAGTAGAGGGCCATGGATAGTTTAAATTGTTCCTGTTAATATACTCTGCTTTTAGGAGAGTATCTTCCATAGTTTCGTTGGCTTGTTTCTTGAACTCACAAGTGAGCAAACTAGGGTTTCAACTTGGCAACAGTCAAAAAACTATCCATCCATTATTTTGTGGGTTAAATTGTAAAAATTACGAAATGGATGGGGATGCAGCCCTTGCACAGCAAGATCACGGCCAGGGTTAGATAGCTCATTTGAGCTTCTTTATTTTGTTGATTATGGCTGAACTTGATCTCCCCTGGTAAGTTTCTTGATGGTGCACAGGGTTCCTTTCAGTGCGTTGGTTTTATTCTCACCTTTTCTCCATAACAATAAATCTACCTTGCATCTTTACCCATCTGGGTTAAATTTCAGGAGACGGTGAAATGTTTAGCTATGCAGAATACTCGAGGTGTTTTAATTAGTTCCCTTCCACAGGATTTTCTGCGTGCTCATGCTCAGGGCCAAATCTGCAGTATCTTCTACTTTTTTGGTAGCAAATTTCCTTGTTGTCTCGGAGCTCTTGACAGAGCTCAAGTTAGCACATATGACAACGAAGTGGTAAGAGTTTCAATCAACCTTAACCAGCATTGTCCTTATCACAAATTGTTAACTTTGGCCTAGCATTCACCACCTTAATCCACGCACGACAGAAACTACATGCAGTAAAGTAGTTCGAGTGGTTTTTGTTTTATTATGTCAGGGTAGGAATATGGACGGTGATTGATGGTAAGATTTCTAGTGTTAGATCCCATACCATTTTCCCTTTTTAATTGGAAATTTCCATTTTTCTGGTGGGTTCGTTTTCGGCCTGGATTTTAGAATTTTCAACGAAAAAATGCTATGCTTTTCAGCCGACCTAAACCATAGTGGAGCTTAGCCCACACGTTAGAGTTTGGCAAGCTTATCTTTTAAACCTTTTTCATGATGTTAGCAAGCTCCTTTGATGAATATGCCTTGCCAGAACTTCTACTCTTAAGATGTAGAGCCTGATCGAGTTAAGATTCAACTCGACCGAACTTGCTTGATACACAGCGTTTTGAGCTTGGACATGTCAGGATTTCAAGGCAGCCCTTCAATTCTGGTTCAGCTCTGCTGCTAATTAATTTGTTGGATGCAATAGAAACCAAGTTCCGCGACTTATGTCCTTTCACAGAATTGTAATTCATGGAGCCCTTTGAGTTTTTTGTGAGGATATTTTGCGGTGGTGATTGATTATTACACTGTATTTAGTATTAGACCCTTCACTATCTTTGACAGGGTCAATTTCGTTTCGTTTAATTCAAAACTATTAAAATGTTCGAAATGCATCACATGAATTAAAAAAAAAAAAACTGACATTATTTATATTTCAGTTTAAATTCCAGCTAATTCTGGATTTGTGGGTCAAATATTGGCTGAAATATCCCGACTTCGTTCCGCCCGTTTTGTTTCGGCCAAATAATATTTTTTTAAATAATAAATAATTTTACAATACCAATCATATCTCTTAATCCGACTGTTAGATTGAGATGAAATTTTATGATGAGTCTCTTGATATCTTTATAAATATTATGTTAAAATTTCATATCAATCAGAGAATATAATTACTTTGCGAGATTGATGATAATATTATCGTAATATTATACACGTTCATAATTTTATTCAGAAAAATCATTTTATTATGTCTTTTTTAGATTAAATTGCACAATTCTAAATAATTTTATTTTTGGATTTGAACTATTTTTTTTTAATTAATATATTTAACCCCAAAACAGCATATCAAAACACTCTGAAACCAAAACATTTCATTTCAAATAAAAAAATAAAATATCAACCAAAACCAAAACGGTATCCATAAGCTTGGTCTTTGCCACTGCATCCACATTTTTTTCAAGAGTTGGATGGACACAAAGCTGAAATATCTTCCAGCCCCTAACTCCATCCTCAATCCTTATCGTGCAATCTACAGCAAAGGGTGCGTGAGCCTACTTTCCAGAAAGACAGAGATATTAAAAAACAAGATGAAGAAGAAGAGAGGCAGAAGAAAGATTTTATCTATGAATGGTAGGGGAGTGGAATCTCTGCTTTTTCAAGCTTTCTTCAACTACATGGGAGATGTATCAAGCAATCCCTTTTGATAAAGTTGCTTTCTTTTCAATAAAGAAGATCACTTTCATGGGATTCAGATGTTCTCCACTACTCCTATATATGCTGTAACCACAAGATGACAAGGAAAATGAAATGAAACTTCAAATCCTCAAGTCATCATTATCATATTATTAATGTCAGAGAATAAGTAAAATTCTCAACCCTTTTTCCAGTATTATGAAACCCGGCAGATCATGGGTCAATCCAGTGCTCAATCAATCCATCTCTTGGCCTAATTGATGAGTTAACCCGGGACTCGATCAATCCATGAAGAGAGGTTCATATGGCTGATATTGTGAGCAATCCAGCAAAAATCAGGGTTTTTTTTAAAATAAACTTATTTATTCATATAAATCAAGACAAGTAGGTGTTGCCCGAGGTTGATCCCAAGATAAATTTGTTTCCTCCCTGCTGAAAACTCCTTGATAAGAACCCATTAACCATTCAATCATCCCCCTTTCGTGTGCTTGTGATGAATCTTTATTGTCTGCTATGAAGTTGTTTTTATTGCTTATCTGTTTATTTTATTGGTAACGTGTATAATTTAGAGGAAGAATAAAGAAAAGAAAATGTTGAACAAGATAAGTCAAATCTTGATCGTGTATTAGTCAATTTTCATTTAACTACAAATTTTATGTAATATTTATTTGATTTAATGTTAGAAGAAGTCGTGTAGAACAATTAAATGAATGGACAGGGTATTAAAATAACTAAAACAATGTAATTATATAGATCTATTTTCAAGGCTAGAGTGAAGGTAAGATAAATTCATTCGAGTTGATTTAATTTGTTTTTTAAAAAAAAAAAATAGACTTTAGGGTAATTTAATTTAAAAAAAAAAGTGAAAATATCATTTAATAAAATCATTAGAATTACTCATCAAATTCTAAATTGATTGGTTGAGTTTTATAACCATGTAGTTTAGAACAAGTTTAATATTGAGGTAATTTTGTTTTTTTTTTAAATATATTTTTAATTTCAACACATTAAAATTATTTTAAAATATATAAAATAAATTAAAATAAAAAATTTTCTATCACAGAATTGGAACGAAAAACAAGCATAGCCCCAGTCCACCGACGGCCTGTACTTTCTTTAAACAATTACATGAAAACGACGTGTTTTGTTTTTTTCAACGCAGCACGGTGCATGCCAGTACTCGAAAGAGTACATTTTTTGTACAACCTAATCTTATAAGGTGGGGGTTTACAGACAGATTTGATTATTTAGCAGTAAAAGTAAGCCTCAAAGTCATTACAAACTGAGGTCATTGGTGGACCATGTATTATTATTAATGGAAACAAATTGCTCATGTTGGTGGCCCGTGATGTTATATACCAGCATGAATGAACAATCTATAAATAATGCTTCAGCGGGCCATGCTAAATTTACTTTTCTTCGAAGAACCTCTTCTATTATTGCCATCAATTGTGGGTTCTACAGGCAAACCCCTCATTGGTCAGCTAGAACTGACTTTCCAAGTGCATCCCTTTGCTTCTGCTCCTCTGCTACACAACATTGATGCCCAATGGGACATGTATTTTAGATGTTCTGGTCTTGGTATATTTATAGATCAGATGAACATGAACATGGACTCGAATACAATCATGTCATCTTTGCACTTTAACATCCTTCAAATCCTACATATCAAACATATTTCTTCATGAAATCATGAATCCCATCCCATTGTCTGGTAGCTGCCACTGTCCAGGCCAGATGGATGATGTAAATGGTCTCTCAACTACTCGTCACACTTGTCAATTTTACATCCCAGCTCGTTATATAGCTTGTTTGTCCTTGTTTTGTGTGCGCGTGTGAGTGACAATGAGGACGGACATTAATAATGCTAGGCCAAAAAAGGGTAAACATATTAACAGCTGTGCCTAAAATGAATACAAGGAATCAATATAAGAATGGATTTCTCAAAATGTTACACATCAACAGCATCAACTGGTAGGGAAGTTGTCCTATGAAGCGAGTGTGGAAGCAATGGCCCGGTGCAGAAATTCTTGGCAGTAACCATATCCTCTGGTCTTGGGGATCGATTCATTACTTTGTGATTCCGGTGCCTTTGCGTGTCAGAAAGAGCGCAGCTCTGACTGGCATGAGCATGCAAATTATGGCTGGCATGCTTAGTAAGAGATTTGGAGACATCTCCATTGCTGTCTTCATGAAATGAATTCGACATTGAAGATGAAGAAACCTGATTACTTGTTATCCCTTCTCCATTCCTTGAGGTTGAAGTTGAAGGTTTCACTGCAAGTCCTAATTGCTCATCTCTAAGTTTCCTCAATTCCATTTGGTGCTTTGCTTTAAGCCATCTCAAGTCTTGCTGGATTTCATTCTCATTACTGTCAGCAAGGTCATTGTACAATGAAGTCGGTCTGCTAAAGGAACCAGAACCTGTTAAGTGCCCGAACGACTTCCCTCCATCAGGAATTCCATTATCCATATTTTTTTCTTTAGTACCCTTTTCTGGGATTGGCTGGTCAAAACTGTCATGCTCATCCAAATGACTTCTTCCAGAGCCCATTGGAGTAAGTTGTATGTTTTCTTGTTGACCCCAAACTTCCTGGTAGTGCGAGTATTCTGGTTGGTTCAGTATGTTTGGTGCCCCTTCTGTTATATGGTCCTCGGATTCATCGGCTTGACATGTGATCTCCCCAAACCTTCCATGCATTGAAGCACAACCATGGCTACAACATGGATTATTTGACAAAAACTCTATGAACGAACCATTAGAGGTACGAGTGGAAGCACAACTGTGACAAACATCTTGATTTGCAAAGCGGGGTGTTTCCTCTATGCCTGGCCCTGGTTTCCATTCAGGTACCAATGCAGCAATCTCCCCGTCAATCATATCAGCTATGTTGGTCACGTCTTGATCGTTGATATCAAGTTCAGCAACCATTTCAGTTGCCACGCTCAATGCTGTATCAGTTTCAGTGTCAAATGGGAAATATATGTTTCGGATTCGACCTGCAAATATATATAATTAAAGTGGTTGCTAGGATGGACATTTGCTAGGGAAAAAACGAAATGAAAGTTGGTAACTCAAGGAAATGATAAATAAAAGGAAAGAGAGAAATTCACTAACCTTCTTCATCTGCAATTCGGATTCTTAAAAAGATACCACCATCATCTCCCCTTTTTCCTTTTATACTTATGTCAACATTAGCAGGATGTTCATCATGATGCTCAAAAAGTTCAATTCCACTCGGTTCATCCTCAACCAGACGATATTCCCATTCATTTCGAGTCTCATAGCCATAACCATTTAAGTATACATTACTATAGGAATTAGTATTGTCATGAAGGTCAAGAGAAAGTAACCTCATCATGGGCCCTGGGCCATGAACTTCGATCTCAGGCTCTAACGGTCTCAAATCAGATCCACGACCATCAATTTGAAGAAAAGGGTCATTCAACAACTCCTTTGCAGATAGCCTAAGTGACACAGTGGCCAAGCATTTCTCAACAAATTGTCTTACTTCTGGATCCTTCACTTTGTACAAAGCATCTGGTTTTTTACCCTGGAGAAACAAAGCATGTGAGCGAAATATACCATGTTTTAGAATAGAGGGAGAAAGAGAGGGGTCTTACAGAGATAACTTTCTTGTAGATTTGAGCAGGATGAGTGCATTCGCTATAGGGATATTCAAAAGTGACCATCTCCAAGATGCACATTCCAAATGAATAAATATCAACCAATTCATTGTATGCCTCTTCATACACTTCTGGAGCCATAAACTCAGGTGTCCCTGGAGAAAAGAGAGCCCCATAGAAATTAAGAAATGACCATGGTGCAGTGTTATCAATTTAAGTCGACAAAATCCAGGTACCACCAATGAACTAGACACTCGCTTCTGTTAGAAGGCCTCTAGTAATTCTTGGGATCTGGTTATAGTGACCAAATAAAGAGAATTCATGAGATTAGTCAATTAAACCTACCAACACAATGAGCAGCGTGCGATTTCCGAAGAATTGCTGCCAGGCCAAGATCTCCAATCTTCACTTCCCCTTGGTTCCCATTCACAAAAATATTATCACACTTTAGATCTCTGTGAATCACAGGGGGGTCATGGCTATGGAGGTAAAGAAGCCCTCTCAAGATCTGCCTACACCAATGCTTCACGGCTCTAATGTTAACTCTCTTGTGTTTTAGTCTATACCTATCGAAGACCAAAAAAGCAAAGAGAACCCAATCATAAGATGATAAGCAACTCAAAAGACCCACAAAGCATAACCAACAGAAAAGTAAAGAACGGGCCATGGAATCATTAGATTCTGACAAATTCTTACTGTCTCAAAGTCCCAGAAGTGAACATTTCAGTCACAAAGTTGATGTTCCTATTAGCAGTATCGACCCAGGAAGTGTAAAACTTCATTATGTTCTTATGCTTCAACGTTTTAAGGAGATGAATCTCGCAGTAGAGCCTTTCAAGATCTTCAGAACTTTGCAGGAAATCATAGAGCTTGACCTGGTTCCAAGCAACTTCAATCCCCTCATACTCATCAAATGCTCTATATCTGCCCGAATCAATCAGCTAACCATTACCAAAAGCTCACAGAAAGACCACAAAAGACCCCAACTTTTGCAAAAATAAGACACGAGCGTCCATCAAACTCAAGCAAAAAAACTAAGAGGTCAAACATGTGGGAAAAGAAAAACTCTAAATGGGATTGCAGTAAATTAATGAAAGATAGGAGCTTGGATTCATACACTGTCTTCGAAGCTCCTTTGCCAAGGATTTCATTGTACTGCAATAACAAAACGAAACCCCAAAATCAAACTCGCGATTCGAAGAAGAAACACACACATGCACACAGATAAAAGAAGAGGAGAGAAGTACTCTGCCATATCTTCCAGTTGGATCAATTTCAACAAACTCAGAGCATTCAGGTGGTTCAAGATGTGAGAGACCATTCATTCTCTAAAACTTTCAAGTTCTTATCTTTATTCTCTGTTTCTTACTTTGATACAACACAGATTTCCCCTTACAGTATGTTCTTTCTCTTCTCTGCTTGACTTGAAGAAGGACTCAAGAGTTTGATAAATAAGAGAGGGAAGGATGATTTCTTTTTTTTAAATACGGAATATATTGTTCATGTAACCTTTCTACAGAGAGATGGTCAACTAATCAACTGATAAAAATTAAAATTTGTTTGCTTATTTATTTTAAATTATTTTTTATATTTTTGAATATGTATATCAAAAATATAAAAAAAATATATATATTTCAAAGCAAACATGTATTTTTAAAAACAAATATAAAAAATATTTTTTAAAAATATAACTAACTAATTATACATACAGAATCCACCCACCACGCCATGAAAGAACATGCCAGGTAGAGTTGGAGAGGAAGGGAGATGGGGTCACCTCTTTTCTCTTGTAAAGGTTTCAGCTTTGAAGTAGGCCAGTAGCCTGCAAAATTTGTGAAAAAATGTGTAAGAAAATGGACAAAGGTGGGGCCCAATTGACTGTGATGCTCGAGATAGGAAAATAAACATTGAGAGTTCCCTGTTTCGCACTGCGGGCTGCGTTTTGATTTTTTATTTTTAAATTATTATAATTTAATATTTTTAAATTATTTTGTTGTGCTAAAATTAAAAATAATTTTTAAAAAATAAAAAAATATATTATTTTAATATATTTCAGCATGAAAAGTAACCGTAACCACACTGCTAAACACCTTACGAGTCCAGAGTCCCTCTCATAAATGTATAAATTTTTTGATGAAGTTAATTTTTAAAATAATTTTTGTTTATAAATATATTAAAATAATAATATTTTTTTGTTAATTTGATATTAGTATATGAAAATAATTTGAAAAAATATTTTTTAAAAAATACAATGTAAACACTCCTTAACCTCTTTTATTTTTATGGATCTATAAAGGTATTTAGGGTTTTTTGAGTGAAAAATGGATTAAAATGGTTTCTCTTATCAAAAACAATATTCTTTTCAAACTATGATATTTAATAAATATTTTTAATTAATTGTAATAATTATTATTTAAAAAAAAAAAGTCTGTGGATTTATTTATGTTAGAGTGTCACGACAGGACATACATCCAAGATGGATCTTCCATCAAACCATCAAAATCTCCGTCTTCTTGTTGGCGCCGGTGTCGTCAGCCTTCTAAAACGGTGGGAGAATCACCTTCTCTCTCAACTTTCATTAGCATTGAAAGGTACCACCCGAAATTATTATTATTATTATTATTAAAGCTATTCTAATTATTTTCTCTTTTCGTTTTATATTTAACTGGCACCATAGAATAACTATTATGTGTAGGCAATAAATTTTAAAAAAATATAAATTATTAATTTCACTAGTTATTTGATTTATGTTTCGCCGTGAATTGTATAATTTTTTATGAAAAGAATAATTATGAGCTTTTTAAATGTGTATTTTTATAATAAATATTCTAATTATAAATCCAAAAGTTTATGTTTGCATTCAATTAAATAAATCAAGAGCTACTTGTTATATTAAATATAAAAAAATATTAACATGTTTTAATTACTTATTTAACATATAGGTATTATTAACATGTTTTCTGATCACGAGTAAAAAATATAATTATGAAAAAAAATATGTAAATACAATAAAGATCATATGGGCTAACAAAAACAATTTAAAAAATATAAATAGATACATTGTAAAGCAATAATATTTCAAATGTAAAAATAAAAAATATTTTAAAAAATAAAAACAAAAAATAATACTCTCAACCATTTTGACTATTAATATGGTAAAATTTAAATGATCGGATAAATGGACCACGTCAAATCAAGGTAAAGTTCAGCTTAAATAATTTTTATTCAAAAAAACAAAGACAACGTCAGTGGGACGATAATTAAGGGTGTTTGGAATTGCAATTGTGGTTACTTTTTAAAGTGTTTTATATACTGAAATATATTAAAATAATATTTTTTATTTTTTAAAAATTATTTTTAATATCAGTATATCAAAATGATATAAACACACCCAACTACAATTATTTAAAAAAAAATTAACCACAACTAACCTGCGGATTACCCGCACTGCCACTAATTCATTCGACAATCCAATAATTCACATTCTTAGCTGATCTTCTGACAACTACGGCGGCGGCAGCCACCACCCTAGCCATCCTCCGCTATGTCTAATTCTTTATTCTCGTTTTAATATTTTTTTTTAAAAAAAATATTATTTTAAATTAAAAAAATAATATGTTATTTACTGGTGTTAAAAAGATTATAAAAAAAATTATTTTAATACATCTCTAAATTAAAATTATTTTTAAGAACAATTTAAATCACAATCTCAAACAGTCGATTCATATAATTATTGAAAAAAAAATCATCAAAACAATTTATCAATGAAAAAATATGGATAAATGCTATGATTTGGCTTATTTAGGTATATTTAGGGGGTGTCAGAGACTGCTTATAAAAAGTACTTGTGAAAAAATTTGATTTTTTTATTTTTTAATTTAAATTAAAAAATTTGATATTTTTAAATTATTTTGATATGTTGATGTCAAAAATAATTTTTAAAAAATAAAAAAATTATTTCGATATATTTTTATACAAAAAATAATTTTAAAAATAACAGCAATTACACTCCCAACATATGTATTATAATAGTTTTTTTCTATTTTTTAAAGATATATTAAAATAATACATATATTTTTTTATTTGAATTTGACATATCAAAACAATTTTAAAATATTAAAAAAAATGATTTATCATTTGACCAGTAAAATGGATTTTCTCATATAGAACAAACTTCCTTACAGGTAGATCAATCTCTGTTGCAGATAAGGTGAATCTCATAAAACTTTTATATTTAATATTTGATTGGTTGACCAGAGATTTTTATTTTATTTTTTTTATCTTAACGTACGAAGGCCCTTTTCTAGTTATCATCAGCAAGGCAATCAATATATATATAATCAACACACACACACACTAGTTATTATCTCTTAAAAATAAAAACTGGGAATGAATATTGATATAATTATGTTTTAACTTTATCTTTATGCCATAAAATTTATGGTTATTTTATATATATATCACCAATAAATATTCTCTTATCTGCTAAGTATATATTAATTATCTAATCATTATATGGTTATTTTATATATATATATATCACCAATAAATATTCTCTTATCTGCTAAGTATATATTAATTATCTAATCATTATATAATTATGTTTTAACTTTATCTTTATGTCATAAAATTTATAGCATAGCACACGTTAAAACAATGTATGATTTTTAAATTGAGAAATTCCAGGTTGATTAGTTTTCTTGAAACTAAATCCTTCTTAATCAGACTTTAATAAACAATATTCACATTCATGAATAAATTATTATTTTGATATATTTTCAAATAAAAATATTATAAAAAACAACTACTATCACAATACAAAACATTACTTAAATAATTTGCTAAACACTTTAAGCTGCAACTCTCATTGAATGTCTCGTAAAAAAAAAAAAAAAAAAAAAACTAGAGTGGTAATACTCTTATCATATGTCGTAAATTAATATTTTAAAGTAAATTAATATGTAAAATAAAAAATATATTTTTTAATAAATTAAGAAAGGAGTTAAACTCCCTTTTATGTCTGGTAATATCAAAACATTATAAATAGGTTAACAGTCGTTTTGTTTTCTTAATAAAAATATATCTCAATTGAAAAGAATAAAAATTCCATCTTCACTTAAGTAACATTGTTAAGAATTTCCAGTGGACCCCAGAAAAAGATACATGTATTTTTTTTTAATCTATGCTTATTTAATTCGTCATTTTCAACGTCTTGGCATGAATTCCCCATAACACCATTGCAATTGAGTGGTATTTGTAGCTTCCAAAGGCATTTTGGTCATAATCAAGGTCAAGGAATTATTAATTTGGTCAGCATAACCTTGAAGATGGATTAACAGTGAAAGAACTATTTTTTATGTTATTATTATTTTTATTATTTCAAGGTATATGTATCTATATCTATATATATATATATTACCTATATTATAATTGCCGTGGGCATTTTACTGTTTTGCACTGTAGCTTCTGAGTGTGTTTACTGTGGATTGCGACAGTGTATTTTTGGGTATTTAGTGCGATTGGGTCCTTCGATTGCAATTAATTGAATGTGCAATGTTCACTTCGATCCTTCTTCTTTTAATTTCCGGATGTAGTTTAAAACACTTAATGCAATTCGGTACAGAAGTTTTATTTTGTTTAATTTTGTCCTTTGATTGAAATAGATAATATATTTAATTTTCATTTCAACCCTTAAACTTTTAATTTTCTATTTAATCCTTTGATATTTCATTTTTATTTCAGCCCTTATACTTTTAATTTTTTTATTTTAATCCTTTTATTTCTTTATATTTCTAGAATATTCTTTACTTTTGTCCATGTATATATATAAGTTTACTCTTAGCTTTTATTTTTAAATATTTTTTATTTTCTTATTTGTTGAGTTGATATTTTTTTCAAAAAAATTAGCTCTTGAATTTTATTTTTTAATTATAATTTGAGAATTGATATTTCTATTTTTTCTCTCTCCCTTTGTTCTTTCTTTTAGTTTTTTCATTTGTTCCTTTATTTTTATTTTCAAGTCAAATTACTTTTTTTACCAAATAATTTTTATTTTATTTTTTGGTTTGATCTTTTATTAAAGTTTTTAAGATTTTTTTACTCTTTCATTTTTTTTATCCATTATTAACATAATAATAATGATTATGATGTTAATAGTAATAAAAATAAAAATAATAATTTAATTGTTTTTCTTCATTCCTCTTTTGTTAATATTTTTTATGGTTTTTTCCTTTCGGAATAATTTTATAATTTTTATTGTTGTGACAGTAATAATAACAATAATTTTTTATTATTATTTTTTTGTTTGATCTTTTGTTAAAGTTTTTAGGATTTTTTTAGTCTTTCATTTTTTTTCTTTCATTATTAACACAAATATAATAATAATAATAATAATAATTTAATTGTTTTTTGATCTTACTCTTTTTTTAATTTTTTTTAGGTTTTTTTTTCTCTCGGAATAATTTGGTAATTTTTATTGTTGTTGCAGTAATAATAATGATACTTTTTATTTTTCTTTTATGTTTTTTGTTTAATCTTTTGTTAAAGTTTTTAGGATTTTTTTTAGTCTTTCATTTTTTTTTTCTTTCATTATTAGCCCAAATATCATAATAATAATAATAATAATAATAATTATTATTATTATTATTATTATTATTATTATTATTATTTTTCTTGCTTTAATCTTTTTTATAGTTTTGATAATAATGTTAATAATAATTTTAATTGCTATAACAATGATAATAACGATAACATGAGAATAGATTTTCAATGTATGTTTTCATGTTTTTTATCAGTAAAAAATTAACTATTTATATTTGTTATTTGATTATTGCAAATTTTTATTTTGTGTTAATTCATTTAGTTTTGTTTTTTTAAAAAATACTTTGATAATGTTTATTCTTTACGTTTATATGCATCTATGCTTTTAATTTTTATTTTTTGGTTGCAGTTTTATTTTTAATTGGTTCGGACCTGAAAATCTTATTTATATTGGTAGTCATTTTAAAATTAATATTATTCTCTGTTTTCCTTTATTCATTTCCCCCCCTGTTTTCTCTTATTTTTATTTGTTATTTGGATTATATAATTTTTTATTTTACTATTTACGCAATGATAATGATAATTTTTGTCATTTTTTAATTGTTTTTGTATTAAAATCTTTTGTTTATTTTTTTAATATGTTTCCAGGGATTTTATTTATTTTAATTGTTTTGATAATAATATTAATAATAATTTTAATTGTTATAGCAATGATAATGAAAATAACGTGGGGATAAATTTTCAATTTATGTTTTTGAATTTTTGTACATAAAAAATTAACTATTTATTTTTGTTATTTAATTATTACAACTATTTTCACCATTTATATTTTGTTTGGTTTAAATTAGATTATAAAATAAATTAATCTTAATGCAATAAATTTAATAATTCAAATATCCGAATCTTCATGTTTTCTTGATGATGATAATAAATTAATACTGATTATTTCGTTAAAAACTGCGAAATAAATAAATTTATAATGATTTAAAATTCATATATTTTAAGAACAAAATATTCAAATAAATTTATCATTTTGACTAAATTTACAATTCGCATCATGGATCATCCTCGCCAATTTTTTTCTTCAATATTAGCTACATTTTCAATTGATTCACATAAATTTTTCTTTCATTTCATTTAATAGCTTATGATGTTTATTTGAATAATTGAATTAGCAGGGAGATTAAATGTCTCATTTTGAAGAAGGTTTTGACTTCGTTCTTCATGTCAATATGTCTTTTTTTTGCAATACTTCGCAAGTTATGTAGTTCGCGCTTTTTTGTAATATTTTATGACGCAGTGCCTCCATTCTAAAAGATGTAATCTATGCTTGCATAATAAATTCTATTTAAAAATTTATACATTTTATGGCCTAATCTATAATTTTTATTTTATGATATTATATTAATTTATTATTATTAATTTAATCATGTTAAATTATATACACAAAAATGCCCGCGGCAACGCGCGGGCAAATATGACTAGTATATATATATAGATACATATATTGATGATGTGTGTTCAAGTCCCCACAAATCTTTCAAGAAATATTATCCCAGACGACACAGTTCAGCCACAAGTTTTGTCATTAAAAAATAGCTCTTTAAAAAAAGAAAAAAAACTCATGAATATATAAAAAGAAAGAAAGAATAATAAAACGAGATCGTTTAGCTAGAAGGGTCCCCGAGGTGGTGGCCTAGTGGCTGGTGCTTGGGTTCTGCTTCAGCAGACCTGGGTTCGAGCCCGGAAACAACCCCTCCTCGTAAGAGTTTGGGATAGACGGAAGTTTACGCATGTTCTGGGCCCATAAAATACGTTTTCCGGGTCATATAGATCCCGTTCTTACATGGATATCCAAAAAAAAAAAAAATAGCTAGAAGGACATTGATTACGGTATACATGAAATCACCGGAAGAAATCAAGAGTAGCTTAAAATAATGACAGTAGCTGCTTCTTCGTTTAGGGCAGTCTCGTCTGCATAAAGTTTACAGATAAACATAGACGATTTCATGTCCCAGGAGAACCCGACACTGTTAACATGTATTTTGCCGGCCTCGTGTCTTGTGTGGGACTCAGCAGGGCAAACCAGAAATCAACATGGATTTCATCTTCACATTCACAGTATTTTTTTTATGGATTTGAGTGAGACTCTATCTCTTTGAAAATATATTTGATGGGTATAAATAAATAAATAAAATTATAACTATCTCAATTTTTTATAAAATATTTATATATATAATTATTTAAATTCTAGAATTATCTGTAATGATTTTTGTATAAAGTCTAGATATATATCAATGTTAAGTGCCGGCCTAGGGTTGATTTTATTGCAGAGGCGGGATGGTGGAAGTTTCATCTTTAATTTATAGTCATGATCACTGTATAATTATAGCTACTCTTTTATATATCTTTGCTATTTCTTTTTTATACTTGAAGAAAATCTCGATCTTGAACGGTGATGATTATATTTGTATTCATGATTGTTTTTAATATTATATTAAAAAAACAATTTTAATTATTAAGTGATACTCTAAGATATAATTTATATTATTTTTTAATTAATACTATGAAATTTAAGTTAGAATATTTGTGATGATAGATCCCTTTAAATATTAACCCTAAAGTTTAAATTTATATATATATATATATATATATATATATATATATATATATATATATATATATTAAAAGAGGTAGAAAACAAATATCATTAACATATTATATATATTAAAAGGTAGAAAACAAATATCATTAACATATTATATATTAAAAGTAGAAAACAAATATCATTAACATATTCGAAAAGTCTGGTATAACAACACTTACTCCGATCCTTGTTTTCTTCGATGATATATATGTTTTTCTATAATCAACACCTCAAAGCCATTCTTTTCAACCTTTTCTCAACCCATCTCGAACCCATCGATAATCTACTGATAATTAATAGCCTTTAATCATGTGGACAAGTTTGCACATGATTCATTCAAATTTTCTGAGTTTAAATCATTTGCTAGTGTTATCCAAATAATTTAATTTGAATTTAGTTATATTAAAATGGAAAATAAATTACATTTAACCATAAAGCCACTTAATTCTGTCGTGGATACATTTTTTTAATAGACCATACCAATAACTGTAAAAAAAAAAAAATTCTATTTATAGAAAATACTATAAATTATATTTTGGATATCATTTAATAATTTAAGTTTATAAATGAGTTTTTATTAAAGGATTTATATTAGAAAATTATATTTTAAGATTTGAATTAATAATTTAAAATGCAATGTTTCATTGATATTTATTGTCTCTTTTTTAACTCAAAAACAATATATTTATATATATATATAAATGTTAAGAAAGGAAATGATGGGCAATCAATATTTCGCTATTTTTTCCATGTTTGACTAGCTAAAGTTTGATTCCGGCCATGAGTACCGTACATGTTAGAGATCAGAAAGTCAAAAATATACAAAAGGTGACTCCAAAACAGAAGCAAGGACAAAATAAATAAATAAATAAATAATTGGGATTCTTGGAGCAAGTATTATATTAGGGTTGAAAATTCGCGGGGTCCAAGAAACATGGTGTATTCTAGCAAGGCTTCTCTGATTTTCTTTGTAATTATAGTTAAAAAATCTTGGGGATTAGGACACGAACTATATTTTATTAAGGTTTATTTGATTTTCGTTGTAATTAGAGTTTTGTTTACTAAAACCAATGACCAGGAAAGATGCAGCCAATCAAGAGGACAAAGAGAAATAACGTTGGATTAAAGCAGTTTGGATTGGAGGAGCATAGAAAAATGAGTGAAATTAACTTCACTATATAGTATCAAAACCATGTGCTATGATCCACATGACCCTATTATTTATTTATTTTTATTTTTTTTGTCATTTTCAGGTGAATGCAAATTCTCATAGGGCCATATCCATGGTGAAAATTGTCTATACATACATGCATATAACAAGAGATACATGAAGATATTTTTCTTTTATTTTCATTATTTTTTTTTTATTAAGACCTGATAATCAAATTCTATCTAAATGTCTCCCTCCACTCTAGGAATTTTGAGAATAATGTTATTCGTGACGCATGTGAAATTCATGTACACTATGGTCTAAGAATAAAAGGTTGCTTGAGATAATAGTAATGGATGCATTTTAAGACATTTTTTATTTTTAAATGTATTAAGATAATATTTATATTTTTTAAAAATATTTAACATTAACATTTTTTTGTATTCGAGGAAACTACACTTCTCGGAAAACGCACTTTATACTTTGTGGATCTAGGTGAGTAAATAAAATCCCGGTCGTCCCAATTTCTCACAAGAAATGCATGTCATGACTCGAACTCGAGACTTGCCATGCAGATCTCCAGTTCTTTATCATGACGCCACGTCCCTTGAGAACTTCAACATCAACATGTTAAAATAATCTGTAAATAATAATAAATAATTTGAAGTAAAAAAATAACAATTCTTGTGAAACTATGTAAATTGTAATCCACAAAGAGTTTGAGATAATGGTAAACAATTGCATTTTAAGATATTTTTTATTTTTAAATGTTTTAAGATAATTTTTATATTTTTAAAATATTTAACATCAACATATTAAAATGATTTGAAAACATAAAATAAATAAATTTTGAAGATAAGATAAATACCTCAAATTAATTCACAAATTGAATTCTGGCATGGAAAGTTTTATAAGAGAAAATAAAATAAAAATTATATGATATTAAAACAAAAAAAAAACAATAATGAAACCAACTATACAGAAATTAGTCGGTGGCACCTTCTAGTAAAATCATGTGAGCAAACAGTAAATGAAGACAAGATAAATTAGCATGAACCTGTCATGATTACCTTTCTTTAATCTAATTTAATTTCATTAGCATTGATTTTTCACCTTCTAGAGTAATTAATTAATTGATTACTGCCAGTTAGAATCTTGACAGCAGAGTGACGTGTTATTTGATGGACAATGAAGGATTTGACATGTTAAGTCAGTGTTTTGTAAGAATGGTTAACATAATTTTTTAAAATGATTTTAATTTAAAAATATTATTTTTAATTTTTTTTAATATCCACGTATTAAAATGATATAAAAAATATTTTAAAAAATTAATTTAAAATGAATAATTTTTGTCAGTTTTCTTCGATACAAGATCTGTAACCCATTTGTCATATGCTATGATATATCACAGCAATAATGGAATGGGTTCCTACCAAACGACTCATTAGTTTATCTATGGAAATATTATAGAGATTGTTTTAAAAATATACTAAAATAATATATAATTATGATTCTTTTTAGCTTTCAATATTAGTACATTAAACAATAAAAAATAATAGAGTAAAATTAATTTAAAGTTATTTTAAAAAACAAACTTACAAAATACTTAAAAAAGAGGTTAGGCCGCAATGTGGAACAATACCTAAATATGTTTTGAAAATAAAATATAAAATTCTTTTCAGTATAATTTTTATTTAAAAATACATCAAAATAATATATTTTTTAATTTTTTTATATTATCCAATCAAAATGATCATAAAATACTAAAATAAAACACTAGTTTTATATTATTACAGCCAAAAACACTAAAAAAATGATAAACTCTCCCAAATGGACCCTTAATCACACATGTCCCTCGAGATTAATGGTTGATATTTTTCTAATAGCAAGCTTAGAAAGAATTGGAAAATAATTTACAGAATCTTTTATATTAAATTTCAAGAGATGTACTCTTGATTTATATGATAATTATAAAATATAAAAAAACCCTCCCTTTTGGGTTCATGGCCGTTTAACGACCATGAAATCTTTTTTAAAAAACCAGACAAGAAATAAAAGGAAAATAAAAATGGATTATGTTTTTAATTTGCTTTTCAAAGTAGTACGGGCAACTTGCATGGAGAGTTGATCTCAGGAGCATGTGTGGTGTTTGGGTGTCAGGGTGCATTCTCGGCTCCTCCACATGCAGCCTAGAAAGCGGGGGATCCTATGCTGCATTTTCACATCTATCTCTGAGGTTTCTCTGCATCTCCACCAAGTTCCTTGAGAGCCTACAAAATTGATTTTTATATATTAATGATATTAATGAGTTATTAGAATGATTTCCAACTCCATGCATATATGCCCGTGAAAGGATATATATATATATATATAGATGATTTGATACTCGTGGTGTAATTCAAAACAAGTTTTATATTTTTGTAGTTATTGTTGTTGATTTTTAAAATATTTTTTATTTATAAATATATTAAAATAATTTTTTATTTTTAAAAAATTATTTTTGATATTGACATGTAAAAATGATTTAAAAACACTATAAAAATTTAGTTTAAAGTAAAAAATAAAATAAAAAATTATTTTTATTCAAAAGTGTTTTTATAGCGTAATGCCAAACACCCATAGTGTTAAATGAAAATTTTTATCTTTAAATGAAAATTTTGACGAGTCAACTTAGTACCTGATAATTTGATCAAAACTCGGGTGAGCATTAAGATAAAAATAATATTTAAGCGTGTAGTTGATGTTGTTTTTGAAAGTATTTTTCATTCATAAATACATCTTTTTTCTATTTTTAAAAAATTATTTCTAACATCAACACATCAAAATGATATAAAAACAATATTTTTTTATTTTAAGTAAAAAATAAAATAAAATAATTATTTTTTTCATAAATAATTTTGAAATAGAGTATCAAATATCCTAAAATGATATCTGAATAATATTGATTTAAAAATATATTTGAATCAATAGAATTTGACTCGTCCAACCCATAAAGATACAAATGGGGAGGGGCTCAAATAAAATTTTGAGGAACCAGAAAAACATTCAAGCAGACCATCGTGAAAGTGAAGTGAAATTGATTTTATTATTTCGGAATATGATAAAATAATAATCAGATCGGCAGACCCATCTAAAAATTCTTTTGCATTGTTTTCAACTATAACGGCTCAGTGCAGCCGAGCCCATCATGCCACGTGAACAAGCCGCGGTCCAAAAAATGGGCTGCGTTGACCCCAGACCAGGTCCTATGCTCTGCAGGACCACATACGACACATTTTTGGAAAGCTGAACGTGAAAGAATCATCTCATATCTCGTATAAAAATTTAATTTTATAGTTAAATTTTTAAAATATAATTTATATTATTTTTCTATATATTTTTTCAAGTGAAAACTCTTTGGGTTTGAAACTTGTATAGACCCACATTATTTTATACTTGGATTTTATTAAATATAATAGGGGTGATGAGATTCGAACCCGTGATCATAGGGTAAACAAGGTTCTGATATCATATCAAGGAATTATCTTATTTAAAAATTTAAATTTATAGGTAAGGTCCTAAAAGATGATTTATATTATTCTGTAACACTGCAGAAGCCACCAACTACATCATGAAGAAACAACATTGAGTACTCTAGAACTTCAAATATATATGGATCATTTAGCAAAATTAAAACTGCTCTGCTTAGTCAGTGTTAATGAACATACATATTTCTTTTTAAATAAATATAAAAACGCAAGTATATATTGAGAAAATAATTACTGGAGAGTCACTGCACATGTGATCTACAAAAATGAAACCCACATCTTATTAATTAGTTCAGTTGTTTTAGGTTAAATTAAATGCAGTATCAATTCATGGATGTAAATTATTTATTTTATGCGTGAAAGCATCACTCCCATAATGTGTACTTTGTATATTTAAATGGACGAATAATATCTAGGTTGTTCCAAACTCTTACAAAAAAATATATATTCTGATTTGAACTCGAGACTTGATGTGCAAATCACAAGTTCTTTACCATTACATCACACGCCTCGAAGACAATGTAAATTATCGTGTGTGAAGGCCCGAAGTATTTATTTTCTTAACAAGATTTGATGGGTGAAAAATATATGTATTAATTTGTATACTTGTAACGTAGCTTACAAAAGCAAGCCACACTAAAATAGTTTCTTACAGAAACCAAGAGCTTTATTCCATGCAAGAGTTTAAGGTTGTCGTAATTTAGGGTCAGAGGGCAAAATATGAGTGTTCATTCCCTGCATATTGGAAGCTAGACAGTATATGCTAAGGATAAAGGGTAAAGCTGCTGTATGTTAATAAAACATGTAATCAATGTAGAGCAAGACCAACAGTTTATAGAGTGAAAATAATATTTCCTAATTTATTTAATTCACATGCTAATTATAGAAGCTGGTAATCATCAATGAACGGACGTACTTCAGCAACCATGCCTCTAAAAAGAAGCCTCGTCAACCATTGCAATCTAGCCCCTTAATTACAGGGAAGATTGTATATAAATACAAATTAATTATTTTAAAAGATTACGCAGATTCAAGAAAATGAGTTTAGCTGTCGTCAACGAGACAACAGTGACAACATTTGTGGAAGACAGGAAAGCATTCGAAAACTGTGTGAAGGAATGTTTCGAAATGCTTGATGTTGATGGGGATAGAGTGCTTTCTCGATCTGAGCTTCGTGAAGGATTCTGTAAAATCATCTCATTAGGACATGAATCCAGAAAAGAAGAAAAGATTGACCATCTTTTCAATACCATTTTCAACAGGTTTGATGAGGATCAAAACGGGAGTATCGATCCTCAGGAGTTCAGGTGCTTGATCAGGGAGCTCATGTTCGCAATGGGACGTGGGTTTGGTAATTCGCCAGTTCTTGTGGCTCTTGAAATAGATAGTTTGCTTATGAAGGCCGTGGAGCATGAATTTGGCCAGATTTGATCAAAAGAAGGAAGGTTTTTGTGCATGGAATTGCTTCCACACAGTCGGTTCTGCACTGCAATGTTTAGCAGAATCAAACGCTGCATCGTCTGCTGATGAAATGTGCTGTTTTTTCATTCTAAAACTCATCCCAGCCTCTGATTAAGATTCTTTCTTCATGTTCTTATATATGTTCTTGTTAAGTTGACATGAACAATAGTAACACCATGCTGGTAATCTCCAAATTCAATTCCTTGGATATTTGCTCGTGTTTGAAGAACATACACTATTTATAGTTTATGTCCAGCTTGCAGGATTGTTCCAGATGGTGTATATGCAGGTTATTGCTTTACATTATGTTATCTCAAATTCTAATCTAAGAAGCAGCCCTGGAAATTAAATTTGTGGAAATATTAATTTAAATGTGAAATAATTTGGAGGATTGAATTATGTTCTCGTACACACGGTCCTCCATCATTATGTAAATCTTAGGTTAAATCCAAAACACATGATCCAGATTTTATACCAAGTCATGAGCAGAGCCAAATCTAAAACACCCGAAATATTAATAGTTATAATATAAGTTTGAAAAAAAAAATTACACCAAACCTGGGCCTCAATGGGTTCGTTCAATACTGTAGATGGACAGGAACTAAACCAATCTTATGTTAAGGTTTATTATGCTAAACCCCACAAACAATTATTCACTACATTTAATACTGATTGGAAGGGAAAAAAACACCATTTCAAGTTATGATCACCGATTAGATTTATAGTTTATTTATTTTTATATTTTAAAAATGCTTTTTTTTTAAATATCTTTTTCTCTAAATTAGTTAATTTTAGTGCTGTTAAATTATTTGAATATAATTTTTCTAACTGGGCATTGCTGGCAGTATCCATCCATGGAACCATTTTTCAAGTAGAAATTCCAATAGAATGTTAAAGCAAGAAGATGAATGCTGATGTATCCAAGTATACAAGACAATGTTCGAAATTTCTTTTCGGGCCTTGCTTTTTGTGAGAATGTAACTAAAAAAATAACAGGTTGCTGTCAGACGGAGTCTGTCTATGGCATCTGCAGTTGCACTGTAGCATGTCAAATACCACCTTGAAACATCAAGCTGCTATGAACAAGTTTGGTAATTCTAAATTCGATGTTTCCAGATGGTAAAAAGCGAGTTAGATTTACAAACAATGAATCCACCAGATCATTGAGATCAGCCACATATAGACAGTAATGGGCAGACAAAGAAAGCAGAATGAGGCGTGGTCTACCTGTTAGTGGCACCGATTGTATAAGCATCCGGTCGTTGCAGTGAAATGCGAAACTCATTCAGTAAAACACTAGATGTGATGAAAGAAATGTTTTTTTTTATGCTTTTACACTCCATTTTCCCAGCTCAAAAGCCTGTTGACAACCTTAACAGCACGTGCATTCCATTTGTTTTTACAATAATACTGTTTCATTCTAACAGAGGAACCTAACAGTTTAGAAAACCTGGCAATAGATGGTGGAGTTCAAGCAGACCATGTGATTGAAAGATGTTAATGCATCATCAACACTGTTGCTACCAAACCCACCATTTTCTTAGGCAAAGGAGGTCTCAAAAGCAGAAGTTGTGATGTGCTGATGATTGAAGAGTACGAAACAAAGGGAAAATAGGAAAAGGAACGGTACCCATTTCCATTTGCTGTTGAAAAACCCGAATAGCACAAGAATCAGGAGCAGCTCTAAACGCACTTTTCATCATGGACATTATCATCATCGTTTGGTTAAAAAGCTGCTGTCTCTCCGTCTGACTCTCACTGATTCTTGCTTCCTTTGAAGCTGAAGATGAACGTTTTTCTGCTCTACACTGTCTCTCTTACCATCTCTAATCTGTAATTAATCTCAACAACCTTTGCCTTTACTTGGGTTGGCTTTCCTACCTTTGTTTCACTTTATTTCATTTATTTGAACAAACTTATTTAATAAAATAGTGATTAAATTTCCAATCTAATTTTCATCGTGGATAGACGAGACTCTGCCAACCAGTTCTCTCTACAGATAGATTGCCAGCTTTGTCAACAACACATTCAGATCAGCTCCAATTAAAACCTGCTGTAACTTGGATAAAAGAAAAAGATTAAGAGAACCCCCAAGTTCACTTTTTTGAATCATTCCTCTGTTAGGATTGGTAGATGTCACAATGTTAGGAGCAAATTCGAAACTTGAAATACCTATCTTAAGTTAAAAAATTCTTCGCACAAAGCAAAACAAGCCTGGTTATTGTATACTCTGTACTTCATACACATAGATTCAAGTCAACACACGATGCAAGGTGAGATCCAGTGCCAAAAACAGATCCTAGAAATCACCCTAGCGTGATAACTCAGAAGCAGCTCACCAGCCTACATGATTGGAAAATGTCACGTCATTTTTCTACCTAGAGAGCTTCCACGCATAAATTGCCTTATGATTTCATCGTGAGATTCCAAATCCAATAACATCTGAAATGTAGATGAATCCGCCGAGAATCTTTTACCAACCATTTCATCAATGAGTCGCACAGCAGTTGACGAGTCCTGATTTTGGAGAAATCCTTGAATGATAACATTATAAGCACAACTGTCCGGCCTGAAGCCATCATCTTCCATTTTTCTAAATAATTTGTATGCTTCATCTGATAGCCCTTCTTTAAGAAGTCCCTTGATCATGACAGTGTATGTCTGTACAGTAGGTCGTATTCCATCCGCAAAAAGCTTGGAAAATAGTTCCTTTGCAACTTCAAGCTTCCCAGCGATAAACATGCCTTCAATAAGAATAGTATAAAGGACGATATTAGGTTCTAGTTTATTCTCTTGCATTGACTTGAGCAGTTTTAATGCCTCATCCAAATGCCCATGTTTGCAGAAGCCATCTAGTAAAATCGAGTACGTCATCAAACTTGGAAACAGACCATAAGCACACATCTCCTTGAAAAGATTTAGAGCTTCCTTGGGTCTCCCATATTGGCACAGAGCTTGCATAAGAGTGTTGTAGGTGACAGTATCAGGAGTCAATGCTTTATGAGATATTTCAGCAAGGAGTGATTTTGCCTCGTCCATCCTTCTACTTTTGCAATATCCATTGATCAGGATGTTGTAACTATGTACATCAGGTGCGCAATCATTGTGGCCCATGATTTCAAACACCTTCTTGGCCTCATCCATTTGGCGCCGTAAACAGTACCCATCCATCAGAGCATTGTAAGTGTAAACATTTGGCTCTACACCTTTTTCAGGCATTGTGTCAAAGACACGCCGAGCTTCTGAAACCATTCCTTCTTTGCAGAGCCCATCAACCAAAATAGAGAAGGTCACTGTATCTGGCATAACATCCCTCCCAACCATATCTTTAAACAATCTAGTAGCTTCATTCAGTTGTCCTGAATTGCAAAAACCATAGACTATAGAGCTGTAAGTAACAACATTTGGAGGAATGCCCTGATCCACCATTTCAGATAAGAATTCCATGGCGTCATTAAGTAGTCTATCTTTGCAAAGGCTGTCTATGATTGTACTGTAGGTCACCACATCTGGTTCACACCCATGTTGTTCCATCTTCTTGAACACGTGAACTGCCACACTTGTGTTGCCAGTTTTGCACAAACCATTGATTAAAGTAGTATAACTAATCACATTAGGCTCATGCCCTCTCCGTACCATCTCATTAAACAATCCTACTGCCTCTTTAATCTTTCCCTCCATGCAGAGCCCATTGAGTAGAGTAGTGAATGTGATAACATCAGGTTGAATACCTAGTTTGAACATTTTACCCAAGATGGAGACAGCAAAATCAACATGTTTCGAGCGACAAAGGCTGTTAATCAATATAGTTAGAGAATAAACAGTATGGGCAACACCGAACAAATCCATTTGATTGCACAGAGAGACAACAGTAGAATACTGTTTCTTTTTGGCAAAGGACCCTAAGAATTTGCCAAATTCCACAACAGAAGGCCTGGGATTCACGCGGACCATGCGATAGAATGAAGCCAAGGCATCATCGATACTAATGTTATTGCTATTATCACTAACAAGCCCGCCGCTTTTTTTATGCAATGAAGGTTTCGTGGTACAAGAAGAAGCAGCAAAGTGGCGGTGATTGAAGAATAAGAATGGGAAACGAGGAAGAAAAGGAATGATACCCATTTCCATTTGTTGTTGTTGAAGCTGAAATGCAGAAGCAGTAGCTCTAAAAGCGCTTTTCCGCATGAACATCGTCATTGTTAGGTTATAAAGATGCTGTCTACCTTACTGTTGCTCTCCCCCTTCGAAGCCGAAGCCGAAGCTGAAAGCTTTTTCACATAGCCCCGCGTCTCTTTCTCAATTCGGGGTGTCTTGTCTTCTTGGGTTCAGCTTCAGCTGAAGAATTTATTCAGGGAACCCAATGGGCAATAGACCATTTCACTTTTTATCTGAAGCCCAAAACTTTGCAGTTTACACACTTGTTGGCTCTCACTTTCTATCATTTCCCTGATCAGAGAGAGAAATTCTGGGTGTCTTGTCTGAAGCTGAAGATGAAAGCTTTTCCACTCAACTCCGTGTCTCTCTCTCAATCCTGGGTGTATTGTCTTCTTGAGTCCAGCTTTGCCTGAACCATTTATAAAAGGAACCCCAAAGTTCACAGTTGTTGTACATTGATCATAAAATCAGAACCGTTAAAACTATCTTCCATCATTCTTACTTTTTTGCTTCCAACATTCACATGCTTTGTAGTCTTGATCAGTTAATTAGAAATTATAAAACTGTCATCATGTACAAGCTAGATCAGCTGAAACGATATCAGAGGTTTCGGGCCTAAGGGAGGAAGCACAAAGAACACAGAAACCAGCGGCGTATGTTTAACCGCCACATGCGTATGTTTAACCGCTACATTTGAAAACAAATTAAAAAACATTAAAAGTGGGATTGATTTATTTTCTGGGTAAGAATTGTTGGAAACGATTTAAAAAATATGGGAAGGATTTTTCAAATTAACTTTGTAAACTGGGCAGCGGGCCTTTGGGTTCATTTGATTAATAAAAAGTTATTTTTACTATTGAGTCTCTATCTGATTAATAATTTTTTTAGTCTCTGAAATAACCAATACATTAATTATGTGATAAGAATGAATATATTTACAAGTAATCCATGAACTACGAACATAACTAATAAACATTCATGAATTATAAAGATTCATATTCTATATATCAGTCCACCATTACGACTTTACGCGTGATGATGGCAACCGAGGTATCCTCCACCATTTCCGCAAGTGTTCTGAAACTGTAGATTCTCTAGATAGACGAGACTCTGCTAACCAGTTCTCTCTACAGAAAGATTGTCAGCCTTGTCAACAACACATTCAGATCAGCTCCAGTCAAAACCTGCTGTAACTTGGACAAAAGAACAAGATTAAGAGAACCCCCGAGTTCACTTTTTTTAATCATTCCTCTGTTAGGATTAGTAGGAAGTCACCCTAGATGTTACAGACCATTCATTACAGTTAAATAACAGAGTATCGTGATAGCTCACAAGAGGCTCATCGGCCTGCAACGTCACTTGATTGGAAAATGTCACGTCATTTTTCTACCTAGAGAGCTTCCACGCATAAATTGCCTTATGATTTCATCGTGAGATTCCAGAGCCAATAACATCTGAAATGTAGATGAATCCGCTGAGAATCTTTTACCGACCATTTCATCAATAAGTCGCACAGCAGTTGACGAGTCCTGATTTTGAAGAAATCCTTGAATGATAACGTTATAAGCACAACTGTCCGGCGTGAAGCCATCATCTTCCATTTTTCTAAATAATTTGTACGCTTCATCTGACAACCCTTCCTTAAGAAGTCCCTTGATCATGACAGTGTATGTTCTTATAGTAGGCCGTATTCCATCCACAAAAAGATTAGAAAATAGTTCCTTTGCAACTTCAAGCTTCCCAGCAATAAACATGCCTTCAATAAGAATAGTACAAAGGACGATATCAGGTTCTAGTTTCTTCTCTTGCATTGACTTGAGCAGTTTTAATGCCTCGTCCAAATATCCATGTTTGCAGAGGCCATCTAGCAAAATCGAGTAAGTCATCAAATCTGGAAGCAGGCCAGAAGAACACATCTCCTTGAAAAGATTTAGAGCTTCCTGAGGTCTTCCTAATTGGCACAGACCTTGCATGAGAGTGCTGTAGGTGACAGTATCAGGAGTCAATGCTTTATGAGACATTTCAGCAAGGAGCGATTTTGCCTCATCCATCCATCTACTTTTGCAATATCCGTTGATCAGGATGTTGTAACTATGTATATCAGGCGCGCAACCTTTGGTAATCATGATTTCAAACACCTTGTTGGCCTCATTCATTTGGTGGCGTAGACAGTACCCATCCATCAGAGCATTGTAAGTGTAAATATTTGGCTCTACACCTTTTTCAGTCATTGTTTCAAAGACACACCGAGCTTCTGAAACCATTCCTTCTTTGCAGAGCCCGTCAACTAAAATAGTGAAGGTCACTGTATTTGGCATAACACCCCTACTAACCATTTCTTTGAACAATCTAGTAGCTTCATTCAGTTGTCCTAAATTGCAAAAACCATGGACTATGGAGCTATAAGTAACAACATTTGGCGGAATGCCACAATCCAACATTTCAGATAAGAATTCCATGGCGTCATTAACTAGCCTATCTTTGCAAAGGCTGTCTATGATTGTACTATATGTCACCACATCTGGCTTACACTCATGCTGTTCCATCTTCTTGAACACGTGAACAGCCATACTTGTGTTTCCAGTTTTGCACAAACCATTGATTATAGTATTATAGCTAATTACATCGGGCTCATGCCCTCTCCGTACCATCTCATTAAACAACTCTTCTGCCTCTTTAACTTTTCCCTCCTTACAGAGTCCATTGAGTAGTGTATTGAATGTGATAACATTTGGTTGAATGCCCAGTTTGACCATCTTACCCAAGACAGAGACAGCAAAATCAACATGGTTCAGGCGACAAAGGCAGTTAATCAATGCACTTAGAGAATAAACGTCGTGGGAAACTCCAACAAAATCCATATGATTGCACAAAGAGACAACAGTTGAATACTGTTTCTTTTTGGCTAAGGACCCAAAAAACTTGCCAAATTCCACAGCTGATGACCTCTGATTCATGCGGACCATGCGATAAAATGAAGCAATAGCATCATCAATATTAATGTCAATGCTATTATTACTAACAAACGCACCATTATTTTTAGGCAAAGAAGGTTTCTTAGTACAAGCAGAAGTGGAGATGTGGTGATGATTGAAGAATAAGAAAGAAGAAGGAAAGATACCCATTTCCATATGTTGTTGAAGAACCCGGGAATCAGAAGCAGTAGCTCTAAAAGCGCTTTCCCACGTGAACATCATCATTGTTAAGTTAAAAAACTGCGGTATCTCTGACTGTTTGTTCCTCACCTCCTTCGAAGCCGAAGATGAAAGCTTTTTCACTCAGCCCCGCGTCTCTTCTCAATTCGGGGTGTTGTCATCTTGGGTTCAGCTTCTGTTGAAAAGCATTTATGAAAGGAACCCAATGGGCAATAGACCATTTTTACTTTTTATTGGAAGCCCAAAACTTTAAAAACTCGTTGGCTCTCACTTTCTATCGTCTCCGATCAGAGAGAGAGAGAGAAATTCAACTGGCAAGATTAAATCTTCAACACGAGAGGGAGAACAGACAATGTTACCATCAAACTTCTTACGGTTGTTTGATTCAAAGATCAAACTCTATTTGGGTTGCCGGGACTTGTAATTCGGAGAGCGCATTGCCTAGAAATATTACCAGGAAAGCACAGCTTGATGGAGCTTTGTTTCTAGATTTCAGAACATAAGCAAATATAAATTGCTTATCAACAACCCATAAACCGCTTTTAATAATAAAGAATACTGCAGAAAATATGAGAAAATAAAGAACACTTGGACAGATAAAACCTTCATCTCTTGGTTAAAAGTCCATGAGTGAAGAGATGCTGAGAAAAGGGACCTCCTTTGATTTGATTTGGAATCAACAATGCCAATGGCCTTTGAAAACTCTTGAAGGAAACGACATGATCTGTTCATTCACGGTCAGATAAAAGGCTTATGGTTGGTTTAAAAATATATAATTATTGTTATTTTTACTTACATTAGATGAAATATTTGAAGTAATAATTAAGTATTCTCTACCATAGTTATCAATATTTGAAGTAATAATTAAAAATTCAATATTATTTCAAACTAATTTAATTGATCACCATAAATATTAATAAATAAAAACAAAAATCATCATGTTTTGTTGGACTAGCAAGTGGGCAACAACCAGAGACTAATATGTAATCAACCTATGCAAAACAATATGATTACTTGAGTGCCATATACAATGCAATCCCAGAACTTTTGCTCAGAAATGTTAAGGGAAATATAATCTTCCATTAATGAAGAATATTAAAAGAAGCATAATTTGTAACTAATATGGAAAAATATAGAAAGTTATATAGTTCCTTACAAGACTCGCTAAATAAATTATACGTTGTTGTTAGATGATCAATTCTAATAAAGAATCATCTTCCTACATAATAAGATCATTGAGGAATAAAATAAAATCATATCCTTATTAGAAAAAAAATATAATAATAGCAAATAATTTGTAAACATTACAAGATGATTGTATAATCAAATCACTCATTATGATCATAAGGACTTTTCTAATGGGTGAAATAGTATCCGTTGGTTCTACATTTTATGTAAATTTTTTATCAATTAGTAAATTTACTCATGTGCTAAAATATATCATGATATTATTTCATTGTTTTTATGTTATGACGAGCATGTTTATAGATTTTTTTAAAAAAAAATTAGGTGTTTAGGTCAGTTTATATATACCTCAATTAGTCCTACAAGCTCTAAAGTTAACAACCAGTTAAAACTTCCAGTAATTTTAACTGGTGTGAAACTTGATCCAGTGATCTATGAGGAGCAAACTCAAAGTCAATCCAGCTAGTAAGTCACACATCTCAGTGTTAGTGAAGTCAAAGATGAAAGCTTTTGCAATTTACTTGGTGTCTCTTTCTCATGCTATAACACTTGTTGATGGATACAAGGGGAAAAAACAATTCATAATGAATGGAAATAAAAATTGATAATAATATTTTCTTTTTATTTAAAGTAAATTCCAGAAAATAACTAATATAATAGTAATAGTAATAATGATAATAATAGTTCTTCGAAAAACATGTAATGTTTTATCTGAACAATGTCAATTTTTTTTCATTTTGATCATTAAACTTTTTTGATTATAATTTCATCCGCTAAAATTACATAATCAAGTTTTATTGTTGAGGGGAGTTAAAGTGGAGCAGGGGTAAGTGAAATCCCCGGCTCTTTCTAGTTATTGTTTTAATTATAATATAATTCTAATTCTCATATATAAACTTTCCCAGAAGAACAGCCATGCAAATGAAAACCGGCTTCACACTTAGCGCATACCACTATCACTCACAGCACACTTTCAAGCTTGGCAACAGCATCTCTTTATTTTGTTTATTGATGAATTCACTCTCATACTTGGGGGTTCTTTTGCGAACAACAATGCATCCCCAGTTTGCAATACCTTACAATTAACACAAAATATATGATGAGGTAGGTTAGGTACTAGATAACCATTCCCACCATCATGCTTGAGAAAAGGTATAACATTATCAATACAAGAAACAGGTTTCTCATATCAGGTTTGGTTCTTGCTTTCATACTTTTTTCAGAATCATTCCATTGTTAGGATTAGTAGAGGTCACACTGTTCGGTGCAGATTCAAAACTTGGAACACCTATTTTAAGATTAGAAAACTCGTCAAGTAATGGAAAACAAGACTGGTTATTGTACACTTCGTACTTTATACACAGATTCAAGTAACACACAATGCATGGTGAGCTCTGGTGCCAAAAACATGTCCCTGAAAGTCACCGGAGATGTTACAGACCATTCAATAGAAGTCAAAGAACTTTGTATTGTATATACCAGCTATTTTTCAAATATTTTCCACTTGAAAATACATTGAAATGATTTTTTTAAAGCATGCCTGTGATAACTAACAATAGGTACAGCAGCCTACAACATCACTTGATAGGAAAATGTCACTTCATTTTTCTACCTAGAGAGCTTCCACGCATAAATCGGCTTATGATTTCATCATGCGATTCCAGAGCCAATAACATCTGAAATGTAGTCGAATCCGCTGAGAATCCTTTACCAACCATTTCATTAATAAGCCGTACAGCAGTTGATGAGTCCTGAATTTGAAGAAATCCTTGAATGATAACGTTATAAGCGCAACTGTCCGGCGTGAAGCCATCATCTTCTATTTTTCTAAATAGTTTGTATGCTTCATCTGACAGCCCTTCTTTAAGAAGTCCCTTGATCATGACACTGTATGTATGTACAGTAGGTCGTATTCCATCTACAAAAATCCTGGAAAATAGTTCCTTTGCAACTTCAAGCTTCCCAGCGATAAACATGCCTTCAATAAGAATAGTATAAAAGACGATATCAGGTTCTAATTTCTTCTCTTGCATTGACTTGAGCAGTTTTAATGCCTCGTCCAAATGCCCATGCTTCCAGAAGCCATCTAGCAAAATCGAGTAAGTTACCAAATTTGGAGGCAGGCCGGAAGAACACATCTCCTTGAAAAGATTTAGAGCTTCCTGAGGTCTCCCTGCCAGGCACAGACCTTGCATAAGAGTGCTGTAAGTGACAGTATCAGGAGTCAATTCTTTATGAGACATTTCAGCAAGGAGTGATTTTGCCTCGTCCATCCTTCTACTTTTGCAATATCCATTGATCAGGATGTTGTAACTATGTACAGTAGGTACACAGCCCTTGCGAACCATGATTTCAAACACCTTGCTGGCGTCATTCATTTGGTGGTGTAAACAGTACCCATCCATCAAAGCATTGTAAGTGTAGATATCTGGCTCTACACCTTTTTCAGACATTGTTTCAAAGACACACCGAGCTTCTGAAACCATTCCTTCTTTGCAGAGCCCGTCAACCAAAATAGTGAAGGTCACTGTATCTGGCATAACATCCTTACCAACCATTTCTTTGAACAATCTAGTAGCTTCATTCATTTGTCCTAAATTGCAGAAACCATGGACTATGGAGTTGTAAGTAACAACATTTGGTTGAATGCCCCGATCCAACATTTCAGATAAGAATTCCATAGCATCATTTACTAGCCTATTTTTGCAAAGGTTGTCTATGATTGTATTATATGTCACCACATTTGGCTTGCCCCCATTTTGTTCCATCTTCTTGAACACTTGAACAGCCATATTTCTGTTGCCAGATTTGAACAAACCGTTGATTATAGTATTATAACTAATTACATTGGGCTCATACCCTCTCTGTACCATCAAATTAAACAACTCTACTGCATCTTTAATTTTCCCCTCATTGCAGAGCCCGTTAGTGAGTGCATTGAATGTGATGGCATCAGGGTGAATACCAAGTTTGAACATCTTGCCCAAGACAGAGACAGCAAAATGAACAAGGTTCAACCGACAAAGGCAGTTAATCAATATATTTAGAGAATAGACATTGTGAGTGACTCCAAACAAATCCATTTGATTGCACAAAGAGACAACAGTAGAATACTGTTTCTTTTTGGCAATGGAGCCTAAGAATTTGCCAAATTCCACAACAGAAGGCCTAGGATTCATACGGACCATGTGATAGAATGAAGACAAGGCATCATCAATACTAATGCTATTGCTATTATTTCTAACTAACCCGTCATTTTTTTTAGGCAAAGAAGGTTTCTTTGTAGAAGTAGAGGTAAGAAAGTGGTGGTGTTTGAGGAATAAGAAACAAGGGAAATGAGGAAGAAAAGGAAAGATACCCATTTCCATTTGTTGTTGTTGAAGCTGAAAAGCAGAAGAAGCAGTAGCTTTAAAAGCGCTTTTCCGCATGAACATCATCCCTGTTATGTTAAAAAGATGTTGTCTATCTTACTGTTCCTCTCCTCCTTCGAAGCCAGAGATGAAAGCTTTTTCACGCAGCCCCGCGTCTCTTTCTCAATTCGGGGTGTCTTGTCTTCTTGGGTTTAGCTTCGGCTGAAAAGCAATTATGAAAGGAACCCAGCGGGCAATAGACCATTCCCAAAAGATTAAATCTTCAACACGAGATGGAGAACAGACAATGTTACCATCAAACTTCTTAAGGTTGTTAGATTCAAAGATCAAACTCTATTTGGGTTGCCGGGACTTGTAAATCGAACATAAGCAAATATAAATTGCTTATCAACAACGCATAAACCGCTTTTAATAAGAAAGAATACTGCAGAACATATGAGAAAATAGAGAACGCTTGGACAAAGATTAAACCTCCATCTCTTGGTTAAAAGTCTACGAGTCAAGAGATGCTGGGAAAAGGGACCTCCTTTGATTTGATTTGGAATCAACAATGCCCATGGCCTTTGGAAACTCTTGAAGGAAACGACATGATCTATTCATCCACGGTCAGATAGAGAAGGCTTGTAGTTGTTTATAAAAAATGTAATTATTGTTTTTTTTAATTGGAGTGTATTGATCCGTTTATATATATCATAATTAATTTTTAAATTCATTAAATATCCTATAAATTCAATGAACAAGTAAGTTATCCGGAAATGATAGACATACATGGTGATGCTTGAATCCTAGTGCACAAGAAGAGAACAAATCTCTTCCTCCACTGGGTCAAGACTGATATCGAAAATTATTTAAAAAAAATAAAAAAAATTATTTGATGTATTTCTAAATAAAAAAAACACTTTAAAAATAATTATAGCCATACTCTAAACAGACACAAAATATTTGAAGTAATAATTAAAAATTCAGTACTGTTTAAAGGTAATTTAATTGATCACCATGGATATTAATCAATAAAAACAAAAATCATCATGGTTTGTTCGACTAATAAGTGAGCAACAACCAAAACTAATATGTAATCAACCTATGCAAAACAATATGATTACCTGAGTGCCATATACAATGCAATCCCAAAACTTTTGCTCAGAAATGTTAAGGGAAATAGAATCTTCCATTAATGAAGAATATTAAAAGAAGCATAATTTGTAACTAATATGGAAAAATATAGAAAGTTATATAGTTCCTTATAAGACTCGCTAAATAAATTATATGTTGTTGCTAGATGATCAATTCTAATAAAGAATCATCTTCCTACATAATAAGATAATTGAGGAATAAAATAAAATCATATCCTTATTAGAAAAAAATATAATAATAAGAAATAATTTGTAAACATAACAAAATGATTGCATAATCAAATCACTTATTATGATTATATGGACTTTTCTAATGGTTGAAATAGTATCCATTTATCATACCAAGCATACATAGGCTTGATTCTGGATGATGTCCTAGAGTTTTGAATGAATTTGTTATCAACTAGTAAATTTACTCATGTGCTAAAATATATCGTGATATTGTTTTAATGTTATAATGAGTGTGTTTATGGATTTTTTTTTTGTTCAAGCTAGTTTACACTCGACTGGTCGCGTGAAATCTAAAGTTAATAACCAGTTAAAATTTTCAGTGGTTCTGACGGATATGAAACTCGAACTAGTGATCTTTGAAAAGCAAACTCAAAGTCTAACTAGCGAGTCACTCCCTTCGGTATTAGTGTATTTAAAGACACCTTACACATTATCTAAGTATATTCATTAAACTTAAATTGTATTAAAAAATATAAAAAATAAATATCCAAATAACAATCAATAAAATTAATCAAATATATTTAGTAATTATATAATAACGTGTTTAAATATTTATAATAAAATGTAGACAAAATAAAAATGTAGATTAATTATAAATACTAAATATCTCTTAACAAATCTCTTAAAAATAATCGAATTATTTTAAAAAAATAATTTTTTTTCTTAAATTAGTATACATTTCAACGTAAATTAAATCATTAATAATAATAATAAAAAAAAACAATCCTAAAAATGCGTAGCCTTCGTATTCAATTGAATGTGAAAGTGTCAATAATGAATTTATATCCATCATGAATCTAGTCCTAATGCCGTCCCTTATCTTCTATTACTAATTTAATTATTAACGATCCTCGTCCACTAAGAGACACTGTCCAGTCCGTGTCCACTCCCACTCGCCCTCCTAGTTCGCTGTCTTGTCTCCCCCACCGCCACAAATGGCTGAATCCACCGTCTCTTCCACCGCCACCACAACCCCCCCTCCCCTCCCTCTCAAAATCATAGCAGGAGCGGACGCTTTTGGCTGCTCCCTCAAAGACACACTGGTCTCCCACCTCCGCTCCCTCAACATAGAAGTAGAAGACCTCGGCACTTCCTCATACTACTCCATCGCCGCCGAGGTGGGTCGCCTTGTCTCCGCTGCGTCCACTAACCCGTCATCCCCAACCCCAGGAATCCGAGGCCTTGTCGCGTGTGGCACTGGTGTCGGTGTCTCCATCTTTGCCAACAAATTCCCTGGCGTCTTTGCCGCAACCTGCCTTTCCACTGCCGATGCCGCAAATTCCCGATCCATCAACAACTCCAACGTCCTTGCAGTCTCAGGCATGGCAACATCCCCGGACTCCGCCATAGAAATCCTCGACACTTGGCTCAAAACCCCTTTTAAGTCTCCTTGTCCTGCCTCGAACTCTGCTCCATGGGGGGAAGAAACAGAATCCTTCTTGGACAATTCGCTCAGGGAAATGCCTGTAATTGGCACAAATCTTTCTGATCCTAAACAAGAGGAGGGAAGTATAAACGCAAGCGCGTGCGCACTCTGCTGCCTGGTGAAAAACAGAAAATTAGACCCTATCGAGATCATTCCTGGCGGGGCAATGAAGATAGTTCGAGAGAGCCCAACATCAGCTATAGTAAGTTTCAAAGCAGGGAGTGTAGAGCCTGCACATCATCATACATTCGGGCATGATTTGGTGGTCTTAAAAGGGAGTAAAAGGGTGTGGAATTTGAGTAAGAAAGCAAAATATGATCTGGTTGTTGGCGATTATTTGTTCACACCGGCCGGAGATGTGCACAGAGTGAAGTATTTTGAGGATACTGAGTTTTTTATCAAGTGGGAAGGGAAGTGGGACATTTTCTTTGATGAAGAGATGGAGGTTGCTAAGAGTGAAATTTCGAAGGAAGCAGATGATGGGTTTGAGCTGGTAAAGTAAGAGGATATATGTGACTTGAACTGGCTTGAGCTTAATAATGTCTGTGTCTTTGGTATGTCATGTTGGATGATGTTTTTTTGCCCTTTTAATTTTGATTCGCATCTACGTGTTAAAGAACCAATAAAATGATGTATCTTGCTGCATTGTGTGATGATCTTTTGTTTTGAATAATGTAGGTGGTTTACTTGCTGCCTTGTATTCTTTATGTTGATTTCTAGCTACTGTGATTTCTGTCAAATTTGATGCTCGTCAATGCTGCTGTTTCACACCCTTCAAGAGCGGGCAACAGATTTCATGCTTGTTTAGGCAGAAATGGGGGATAATACATGCTAAATGGTGAATTGGTCACAGATTTTCAATAAAAGAAGATCTGCTTCAATGGCTAGCTTCCTTGATCTAGCAGAGAAACTTTGGGCAAAAGAAAGGAACCATATGTCACCTGAACATTGTATAAACCATATGGACTCTGGAGGAAAATGAATGTTTTCAAGTAATCTGAAGCCACCTTTCTCATGAACATACTCCTTTGATTACTACCATTGCAATGTGATGTCTTGTTGTACGCAAGCTAGGAGGTGCAATCCAAAGTCTCTGTATCTTTCCATGTTGCATACTGTTCACTAGCTAATTCAAGGATTCCGTACAATATTGTCTTGTGGCTTCTGTCATCCAGTGCATGGAGATCTTTAAGGTTAGAAACTATTAATTCAACGACAGAATGCTTATAGAAACTGTTGTTGGATATGGAGCAATGATCTAGATCTGAATAGGCAGAGCGTGACATGGGAGCATTGACCTTTTGCCTCCATTTTTTTCTTTTCCAAGGTTGTGTATTTTCCCATCGCAATCGAAGTATTTCTCTTTTCAGTGTGGGAGTCAGGAAGGATCTTATAATCTTCAATCACAGTCATGTATTCTTTATATTGTGGTGGCTAGAGTGCCACAGCTACTGTACTATATCCACCAATTAGATGCATCTATTCCCAAAACATTTTGCAAAAGCACTTGCAAACACAACGATGAACACACTCTAAAAAACATGTTTGTCCAAGCAAGGACTTGAGAGCTTTCTTTTACTGCAAATGCCAAGTTCATCAAAGGCAAAAACAAGGGAATTATGAAAAACAGGACGATCGCACAGCCAAATGCAGCGGTCCTCATCTGGATATTCTTTGGGATTGACTGCACGTTGCCAGTGACTCTATCTCTTGGACTTTTTTGTATGTTTCGTCATTGCGACCTTCATTGCCCGCAATCCTGCGTTTCAGCTAGACCTATAACGTAGGATTCAGGCACGCTGCTCCTTAAGGAATAAATACTCTTTTTTTTAAAAAAAAAAAAAAAAGTGCGGACAGCGTGGTCTCACCCTTATGCAATACCATGATCATTACATGACATTAAGGCCTAGATTGCCTCGTAACTGAAACTAATCTTTACATTGGAAACGTTTTGAATTACATAAACTTAACCTTATAGGTATCATATGCCCGCCAACTATTTATTTCAGCCATGAATCATATAGCTTTGATATGTGATGTGTAATTGCTATCATACAAGACTGAGCTCATCAGTTACCGTGTTAGATTTTGCGCTTTCTTGAGATTCGACAGCTGCCAGTTTTTTCCTCAATGCTACTAATTCTTCCCCAGCATCGCAAATGTATGATGAAGCTTGTCTGCCGGACAAAGTTGCTCCTTCCATGCTGTCTATGTAATCCTGTTCAATGCAGAAACTAGGCTGAATTTGCTGCAGTTGTTATTACATTTTCACTCAAACAAAATCAAGTATTGAAGAAACAGCAACTTCCATTTTTATTTTTTCTGATTTTGCTAGATTTCAGTTGGCTCTCAACTTACGTGCTTATGATTGTGTGACACTATTGCTACACAAGGAAACTTAGATTAGCCTGTTAATCTCTAGGATGGATTTTCCTTTTTAATTAATAGATGCTTTCATCCAGAAAACTGGAGCAAACACTAGAAGCTACCTTTCAGTCAAACTAAAAGGCGAAGGGAAATTTATGTTACCTGTTTTGTGTATGAGCCAGCAAGAAAGAAATTTTTCACAGGTGTCTTCTGATCAGGTCTAAAAGGATCTTTACCAGGTCCTTCACGATATAAAGATTGTGCAATTTTTACAACAGATGACCAGATAACTTCTAGACCTTGGGATGAGGGGAACAAAGCCAGGACCTGATTATGAAATCAAAAAATAAGTGCATGACAACGAGAATAGTGCACGACACTAACTGGAATCAACAATTCATAATTCTATACACAAATAAGATTCAACCACTAGGTACAAAAGCAACAAGCACATTATTTTACCATCTTGTTATTTAAAAGCTACCATCTGTGATGATGGAAACCTTTCATCTCAAATTGCCTTTTGGTCCACCAAGGGCCCATATCACAAAAAAGAGCAATTGCAGGTGGTATCACAGCTGAAAAGGACTTTCTTAAGGCCACGTTACTAGGTCCCCAAACAATTTTAAATTCTAGAACTTCCCAAGCAAGCTGAGTTCGATGTCCTAAAATTAATAAAGATTTTTTTTTCAGAAAAATATGTACAGGTTGTTTAAGCATGTCAGGGATATGAAAATGGTAGGTTTTCAAGGTGTAAATACTGCCATCTGAAGCCAAGTTTACCACGTGTGCTCTTGTGCAAAAGGTGAGTAGAGATGAAAGAAGCCTTAAGGATAAGTGCTCTGTCAAGCCGAACATTTTAAATTTAGAAGTTACTAAAGCCTGGAGGATTTAATCAAAGATTACCCACATTATGTTCTTGTACGACTTCCCAGAATGTGTAATAGGGCTTATAACCTTAGATAGTAGATCACTTAGGCATTAGGAGATAGCTTTTAAATGCTACAAACCTGCTTTGAGACTCTCTCTATGATTTTATCATTTGTCAAGGACATGTAAGGATCTCCAGGTGTCAGAACACATCTGAAACATTTAATTTTTGTCAACAGAACAGATTGGGATGGGAATATAAAAGATAACTATAAGGATATGTAAGGTAGATTATCAATATTCCTTATAAAAAGCAGAAGCTAGAAGCAGTTATACTGATAGTAGAGATTTTTTCTTACTGAAGCAATGAACCTTGTCCTTCAATATAGTAATCCTCTGGAGAAGTGAGTGCTAGGTCAGCAAAACAAGAAAAATCTGCATCTGGGGTATACAGGAGGTTATCTAAGCCAGCAGCTTGCCGCAACTGCCTATAAATCAAAAGAAGCAAGGACTTAATGGAAAAGATGCCTTATGAATCGTCTCAACTATCATCAAAGCAAATAATGCTCTTTGCATTTTCAAACACCCTGCTTTCACAATCAGAGCACCAGCATTGAGAGAAATTCACCTTGATCGTTCTAGATCCTGCAACTCTGTAACCCAGCCATTGTATCTTAGTTGTACTGTTACAACAGGTACTCCCACTAGCTCATATATATTATCAAAGAACTTTGATTCCCTCCACTGGGATGGAAGTAGTCTTTTAATTCCAGGGACATCACAAGCTGCCAAAGAATCAAACCACAGAATGACGAAAAATCATCAATGCTCAACTGAGATAGGATACAAAGGAAGAGAAAGGGCATATCGGACTGCATACCTACAACATATGCATCAGCTTTAACAACTTTCTTTTCCGTAGCCTACAATGATAATTAAACGTATCATTAATGGAGACCTTACAATCACTGGTGGATTATTGACATAAAATATAGAAAACTCATAAATACACATACACAATCTAATTTGATGTACAAGTCTTGATCCTGCCATAACCTTACACACTCCATTTCCTTCCATCTATTAATTTGTCCAGGTTCGATTAAACAAATTCCCTATAGGTTATGGACTGAAGTTTTTATTTCAAAACTTTACAAGCACCAACTATATGCATCAATCTGAAGACAATAACTCCATCAATTCTCCAGTTGCAAACCCACAAATATGTGTGGGATATTCATTTCCTCCTCACTCATCAAAAGGTGCAAGACTGAATGCTTTGTCTCAACTCTTAAGCCCTTTTCCCAGGACGTCTTCAATTTAGAACCATGGCCTACTGATAATATTCATTGAAACAATGTCGAGAAAAATAGATTGCACCCCTATTGATCCTTAAATTGAAGCAATGCAACCAGGTTCATGATAAAATCATCGAAGAGTAATCTAGATGATGCTCTCATACATCAATGTCATAAAGGATTCAGTTTAAAAGAAGAAAAATGAGAAGTCATTTACCTTCGACGTGGCAAGTCCTGTGACAAGTATTTCTCCATCAGGAGATCTATCATAAAGTATCTGTCTGCACCCCCACCTCAAGTGAAACCTGCTCTTGCAGATAAAGAGATGTTAAAAAAATATCAATTATTGGGACCCAAAAAAAGAAAAGATTAGGAATGACTTTGAACCTATATTTTACTATTATACCTGCCTCCTTTATCTTCAATATACTTTCTAATGGGACCACTCAAGTAAACATCTGGAGAACCCTTGAGCATTCGAAGTAAAGAGGCCTCTGTCTTGGTGGCAAACAGTGAGAATATGGTCAGCATGCACCTAGCACTGATGTTATCACAGTCAATAAACCCGAGGGCATAAGCAACAGGATCCCACATTCTTTGGATACTCATGCGGGTGCCACCTTTGGACAAAAACCAATCAGAGAAGCTGATCTGTAAGAAGAAAATGTGATTTCAAGAATAATATTAACAAATCGATTGAGCAACTAATCAAAGCACCAAAAGAAAGAGAAACGTGATTGTTCTTACACTATCTAAATCCCTTATGTCCCTCAATGCTCCATCTGGATCAATAAGAGCCTTTACAACTGGACTCAGGGCAAGAGCAACCGCATTTCTTGCTTTATCATAAGGCTGCAATTGAGCAGCACCATGAGGAAAATGAATCAAAAGACAGTTAGAGGAGCTAGGAAACCGAGCAATTGATGGTTCATCTTCCCAAAAGATGTTGAAACATATAAAACCCTTACAGTGTCTTTAACACTTTATGTTCTTTTCTCTTTCTTTTTTTTCCTGGTTTCCAGCACAAATTTGGATGCCAAAACTACAATATTTAGACTGCAATGAAAGTTCTTAGGGTGTCGCTAAGAAAAGGATATTAAATGCCATCAGCAGTGATACATAATAGATGTCATGGCCCAGGAGACATACAGGTAACAAAAGAAGCAGCAGTTTGAAGGATAATAAACATGCTGATGACTTTTTTTTTGGCTAGCATCTAAAGTGAAGGACAATGCCCCATAAAGTCCAGAATGAACTGGATGCTAGGAAAAGAAAAGAATCACCTTCAGCTGATTCGTCGTCAAAAATGCACGAATCCCGTGCAACGGAGCTCCAATTAGAAACCGAAAATCAAGCTCTGAAATCAAATTCCAGTTGTGAAAGGATTTAAATATAGTAAACAAGATTGAATATGACACAATACAGGATGCTAACAAACAATCTGAGGAAAAATGGTTTCAATCTATGATGCACATATACTGTATGGAAAGATGTGATCAGATAAGGATCGAGTATCAAATCATACCACCAATTTCACCTCCCTTGTTAACAAATGTGTGAGTATGATCCTTCACAAGAAGATTTTTATCGGCACCCACCTATGTTCAAGTGGTGATTCAGAAAAGGTATCAAATTATATAAAGAGCAGCATTTTGTGTTCAAAAACTATATTTTAAATTGTTAAATCATGATAACCAAAGAAACTTGCTTCACCTTCTTCATCAAACGGAAAAGATTATTATAACAACCAAAGAAAACATGAAGTCCCATTTCAACATGGTTTCCACGTCTATCAACAAACGAACCCACTTTACCACCAATGAAAGACCTTGAATCATATATATCCACCTGATAAAAAATAAGAACATTTATCTCCAGTTTCCATTATCAGATAAAACCAGTTTCACAGCAACCAAAACTTTCCGAGAAATAAATGTCAAGTTTGCTCTTAAATATAAATGAGATAGTTGAATAATGCTATGTTGCTTAAAACATGCAATCCACAGATCTTTTTAGTTCCAATAAGATCAAGATGATCAGATCTTCAAGCAAGACAATGCAGAAAAATGAAATATGTATTCAGGTGATGAGAGTGTCCCTGGGGCATTGTGGGCAAATACCTCATGGCCTTGATCCAATAGCTCCACTGCAGTTGACATGCCTGCCAACCCAGCTCCAATAATAGCCACCTTCAGTTTTGGTCCCCTATAATGCTCAGGTTCTTGTGGAAATAACCCCTTTGGAGCTGGGAATCATACAAATCAATGCATGGTCAGCAAGAAAAAACACGTCATCTTAATGACCTTTAAGTGACATCAACAAAAACAAATAAAACAGCAGGGTTTTTTTCACACATAATTCCTAAAGGCATCATAACATGTGCATTTCATCTAATGAAAATCTTTACTGTCTTTTAGAATTTGTTGGCAATCCCAGTTACTATAAATAAAACTTGAAATTCCTATGAACCATCTCATCTATTAAAAAATGCAGCAATCTTTCACGCACATTTCCCAAAGATCACAACATAACATTTTATCTAGCTACTCAAAATATTTAATACCTTTTCCATTTACTGGGTTTTGCATTCCAATTGTTATCCCATGAAAAAAAAAATCAAATGTTCTTATAGTTGTTAGCAGATATATAAAATAAAGCGTTTGGCTCTTTTGCAGAAGATTAAGCAACTTGTCAACATAAGAGGCGCCCATTTATAACTGGATAGCATAATTTAATTTCAACGATACACTTACAAGTCATAAACCCACCGACTCTCTCAAAATTCAGAGCTAATTGAAGCAAAATTAACATAAAAATCAAATCCACTATACCAGCACTAAAAAACTCAAAGCAAGCAATACAATAAGAGCAGAAAAGGGAAACTTTAAAGAATTACCATTAACACTCATATCAGACACTTTGGTTTCCAGGGAATCCAAAGCAGAGCGAACAGTAAACAACCTTCGATTCCTGAACCCCACCTGAGCCACTGGCCGCCTATTACCAGAGAACAAGATCCCCGGTGGGGCAGTCTTGCTTCTAGTTCCAGAAACAGAGTTTGCAGGCAAAAGAATCAAAGAAGCCATGGTTTTCTTCACAACTCAATCAAAAGAATTCAACAAAACTCTTCACCTTCTTTTCTTCTTTCTCTGAATTATTCGGTATATATCAAAACACCACAAGTCCAGTCAGAGAAAGGGTGAGCTGAGAAGTGAAAGAAAGCAAGAAAGTGTGAGTCTTTCTTTCTCTAAACGCCTTAGCGACAGAGCGAGTCAACTTTTAACAAAAACAACCGAATTAAGTAAACGTAGACAAAGGAAGAGTGGAGGGCATCTAGATTAGAGAAGATGCTTTGATAGAATTAGAGTTGAGAAATTTGTCAGGTAACCCAGACATGAAGAGGTTGGTTTTGTTTATTTTCATTGCTAGTTTTTGAGCACTAAATACATGGTGACTGTTGGAAATGGACAATATCCTATTCCTGTGTATACGTGGGTGGCTTTGTCCACTAAAAATGCTGAATTATGGGTGTTGGTAATGGGCTAATGGCAAGTGCACTCCCTTATCTTCTTCCATTGTTTCTGCTTTTTAGTGTAACCCATTCATTCATTCCTTCACATGAACTTCTTGTTGATGGGAAAGCTCTCCTCTTTAATTTTTCTGGCAGATTTTGGATTTTTAGATTTTCTTCAATATGATAGATTATGTTCAAAATCTCATTATTAATTTCAAAATCAATTGTTTGGATTAAATAAGAAATCAAGTAATATTTCTTAAATTGTTGCCATTTTTATTATGTATTAAATCGTTCATTTGGATTTGAATTTAAAGGAAGAAGAAAAGGAAACTACTTTTTTATTTATAAAAGATTTTCTAGAAAATCCATTTACTAACTAAGAACAGTAATTATTTTATTGATAACATGTGTTTTCTAATTATTTTTTTATTTATCATTATTTTTTTATTTTTTTATATTCATGCCTTCCTTTTTAATATTTTCAGTTTACGCAAACTTTTCTTTTTTGAAAAACTGCGTTCATTAAACTTATGTTATATTATTAAAATAAATAAGCAGCCAGCAAGGACTTGATCTGGTGATCTAATTGGTAAAGTTTTTTCTTCTCATTTTAGTTTGAGCCTTGTTATTATATGTTTGTTATCACTACAATATTTTATTTATTATTTTATTTGTTTATTGAGTTTAAAAGATGTTTAATGGGCTCGGAAATTACTTGAAATACATGCAGACTGACTTGGATACTTGATTATAAAAAAAATAAAATAAATAAGAAAACTAAACCGGCTGGCATAAGTTTATTTTTATTTTTTGGGGGGCAGGGGATGTGGGAAACTAGCTCAAGCTCAAGCTCTGTACCCAGATATATATAGCAGCAGTGGAAAATAAAATCCAAAATCGAGTCCTGTGAAATGAACTGGGGCTCCAGTTGGAAAAGCCTAGCCCATCCATGGATCTAGCCAGGAGATGTGGCCGAGACAACAGGTCAGAAAGGGACTCAGGTGACTGAGTTCAAAAGATGCGGAGTTGCCATTCTCTGGGTTAGTTTTTTTCAGAAAGCCCGCCCATCAAGCAAGAAAAAGCATCATCATCATCAGCGGCGGCGGCCTTGTTGTTTAAGTTCCACTGGACAAGGAGACTAATGGCTAGCATGTTTTGTAGCTGAAAATGGACCCATGATTATCTCATTATTCGTCAGGTTTCGATCATATTTCCTTTGGAGAGTAAGTGAGAAGTGTTTTTTAAAATGTTTTTTATTTATAAATATATTAAAATAATATTTTTAATATCAAAATATGAAAATGATCTAAAAATTAATGTTAAGGTTGCTTTTGGAAAGTAATTGTCTGTTAAGAAGTGTGGTTGAGGTTGTTTTTTATTTTAAAAATGTTTTTCATTCATAAATATGCCAAAATAATTTTTTTTATTTTAAAAAAATTATTTTTAACATCAGTACAACACATAGAATGATCAAAAATATCAAAAAAATAATTTTAAATATAAAATAAAAATAATTTTTTTTTCAAAAATATTTTTAAAACACGGTATAAATACATTCCGAATGAGTAAGGTTTTTTTATAGAAAAAAAAGAGAGTTTTGGTTAACATTATTATAAAATCCAAAAAAGACTAACAGTCATGGTTAGATTTTGATTTTCGAAGTATCCGAACTGAAATCTAAATCATATCCGATTTAAAACACAAACATAGTATATAATATATGTAATGGCAAAATTATGAGCATATTTGTGTTTTGTAATAACAATTTTTCTATTATATGAAAATTCTTTTAAATTCTATTTTTTTAGTACTATATTGGAACAATTTATTCGGTTACACAATGCATGAACTGATATGCTTTAAAAACATTTCGTATTATATCTTAACGTATTTAGTTATTTTTATATTTATATGTTAATAAAAAAAATTCTACATGTGGGTAATTACATTTATTTAAAAAAAAGAATTTCCTTTAAAAAAGATTTTCTTGAAAAAACACATTACCAAACAGACCTATCAGTGATTCCACCCTCGGCAAAAAAAGGAGCAAAACAACAGAAGACTCATGGTGAACCAGGATTATTGATATTGTTTTGTTTTTGTAGGAATGTTTCGTACCAAGCAAGAAAACAAGACAAGACACAGTCTTTTTTGTCTCATTTTAAATACCAATCCGTATAAAAAATACAGGTCAAATACCGATCAAAACACCCTGGAATCAATCTGAATGTGTCATTCTAGCTAAGGGAAAAATTCACTCTCACGCCTCTCCCGTCCACTGGCTAAAAGAGATTTCAATGATTTGTGACTTTGTGTGTGTATATATTACTGTTCATGAGCTATATTGAAAATACGAAAATAAAAACAATAAAAATTAAAAAATATATATTAAAAAAATAAAATTATTGTCAATTTTAATTTTATAAAAAATAAAAAATATATTTATGTTTTTGCTTTTTAAGTTTCTTCACATATATAATTAATTAATTATATATAAATAATTCAAACTTAAAATAATTCAAAATTAAAATATTTTTTATTAATAAAAAATAATAATATCCAAAATAATATTGATAACCTTGCGACGAAACTTGCCGCTCATGACTCATGGCTCCATTTCATACCAATGGTCTCGCATGGATGTCTCTCTCTTTTGCCTGCCTGCCATGAAAAAACTAAGTCATAAATAATAATTAAAAAAAAAAACTGAAAGATATGTATAGAGTAAAATATTTAATTTCGTAAAACAATACATGCATCCTATTTCACTGAATTTATTTATTAAAACAAGTTTAAATTTAAATTTATTTATCAAATAATAATAAAAATAGACAAACATATTAAATTCAATGAGTAAATAAAATATCATAACGAATAGTCTATCCCGTGGAAGATCCACAATACATTTTGCATATTGAATTCCTAATACCTCCACTCGGTTTGACACTCTGATTAATACTGAATTTTAAAATATTTTTAGATCATTTTTATATATATTAAGATAATTTATTTTTTAAAAATATTACTTTAATATATATCAAATAAAAAATATTTTTAAAAATAATTGCAAATACTCACGCACGTACAGACACTTAATAATGTCATATGACCTTTTAGATTTTATAATTTTGCGTATAACCTAAGCTAATAGATGCTCGGAGATGGACCCTAGCTAGCTGGGACAGATTGGCTAAATAATTCCAAAGAGGAGATTTATTCAATGATGCGTGCATGGATCCATTAAAAAGTTGTTGAATGGTTCATCAAATTATCTCTTTTATATATATATATATATATATATATATATATATATATATATATATATATATATATATATATATATATATATATATTAGGGTAAAGTCTATATAACAAGGGCTTGGTTGGACCAACTTAATATTGGAGAAATCTTTAGAAGAAATAATTTGATGAATACATACATACATACATACATACATACATACATACATACATACATACATACATACATACATACATACATACATACATACATACATACATTATGTTGATAATAAAAATGAATATTTATCTTGCAAAATATATATATTAAAAAAAGTATGGAGATCATGGCCCATTTAGAAATTATCTTGAGTTAAGAGATAAATTAAATGATTGAATAAACTTTCAAATATTGAAATTATCACGAATCATTTTGATAATTAAATAAATACCTTAAGCTAATTTTTGTATATATTAAAATAAAATAAAAATCATAAAGACTTTACAATTAAATCCAAGAAAATAGATGGGCAGAATAGGGAGCACGTGAACACCACCACGTCTCTATCGGTTCATGAAGTGATAGAAAACAAAGTCAGCAACACAATTTTAACGTTGTCTATGTCCTTTTTAGTCATTACATGATCATGGCCCCACACCCTCCAGTTTTCTAAGGTAAAAGAATGATTTACTGTAAAAAATTATTAAAATTTTGAAAAATAATATAATATAATTTTTTAAAATAAAATAAATATTATTTTAAAATTACTAGAGCAATCTAAGCTAACCCATCTAACTCATATCTTGCGTTATTTTATAATTCTTTTTAATTAAGAAATACATAAAAATATATATTAAATCATGGAAATTAATTTCTCAAGTAGGTGTCCAACTTTTCCAACCCTTCAATTTTCAAACTATGATAATTAGAGTTCATATATATATATATATATATATATATATATATATGAAAATCAAAATGTTTTTTATTTTATTGTTCTTTAGAGAGTACCCGTCAATTGGAATAAAGAATTCATCAAATGGATGTTAATTGATCATAAGAAAATAAAATTATTGTTTTTTAATTATTTTTTATTAAAATAATATTATTTTATTTTAAAATTCTTTTATTGATATTAATATTTTATCAAATTAATATCTTTTTGAGTTAACTTGTCAACAAAACAAAGACAGTATATTTGGTAAATATTTAGCTAACAATTTCTTACAAACACAAATAAATAAAAATAAGAAGAAATCCCAGCCGTTCTTTATAATCCAATCGAATCCACCGGTCTGAATTTCATCAACAAAATCTGCTGGTGTCCATTATCACTGTCAAGATCAAACAGCATGGATTGAAAAGAGAGAGAAGAACTGTGAGTGTTTTTATGGTGAAAACTCAATTAAATGTTCCATCGTGCATACATTAACTCTGTAAGAAGCTGGACTTCACATTAAAAAATCGTTTCTCTCCTTAAAAAAATGTTTCTTGGCCTCTCATTCTCTTCCTTAAAAATCCTTAATTACATGCCGAAATTGAAGCCTACAAAATTCTTCGTGTCTATAATGTCTTCCATGAAACTGAAGCTTTTAACTCAATCCTCATTTACATGTGAACATGTCAGGTTAAAAAAGAAGGTCAAGAGAGAGAGACAGGGAGATTGAAGACACACTCATTCATATAGAGAAAAAGAAAAGACAGATTCTTTTTTCTTTTTCTTTTTTTTAAATTTTCTCAGTGCAGAGTACTCTTCAAAGACCAACCTTTCCAGCAATAAACAGTTGCTATGTCAGTAAAGTTTCCCTTTTTTTTGTTCCCTTGGTTATTTCAGCTGTCACTTTCTTGAGGTATACATGTTTGTTAATCTGGTATTCTTTTTTATTTATTGTAATAATTTTATTTTATTTTTCGTTTTGATTATAAATTGTTAGAGATGGCTTTGACAGTGAAATAAGTCTACTTTTTGTCTGCTTCTCTATTTAGTTACTTTACTACCAGAACTCACCAACATTCCTCATTTTTGTCTTCAGTTTAGATGTGCTAGCAGTTTCTCTGGCTTTCTTTAAGCCTTTTTCTTTAGTGGCTTCCTGCAGAAATGCATCAAACCAGACCTTGCCCAGATCAAAATCAAGTCCTGATTTGATGTTTTCGACGCATTTCTGATACGGGTTTTTGAGGTAAGAGCCTCTTCTTTTGTCGACTTGTAGTTTTGTTTTTTATTTAATGTTTGTTCTGTTTCTGAGTTTTTACGTGTTGTGTTAATTTTAGCTGCGAAGTTTTGGAGCGAGTGTTTGTGAGAAGTCCTAGAGAGAGTTTTGGAGTAGTATAGTTCGGTTCTTTGGTGTTAAAATGAGAGATTTCCCATCTTGTTTTGGTGAAAATGGGATACAAGTAGCTGATTCTTCGTTTTCAAATACCAGTAAAAATGCACAGAATTTGGTTACTTGTGTGTATCAATGTCGAATTCGAGGCCGGTCTTGCTTGATCACTATAGCATGGAGTAGGAATTTGATGGGTCAAGGCCTTAGTGTAGGGATTGATGATTCTGCAAATCAGTGTTTATGCAAGGTTGATATTAAACCGTGGTTGTTCTCAAAAAGAAAAGGGTCTAAGAGCTTAGAAGCATATTCTTGTAAAATTGACATATACTGGGACCTTTCATCGGTTAAATTTGGATCTGGGCCTGAACCATTAGAGGGTTTTTATGTTGCTGTTGTTGTGGATAGGCAAATGGTTCTCATTCTCGGGGATATGAGAAAAGAAGCTTTCAAGAAAACTGGTGCCACTCCTATTCCTTCCAAAGTTGTTTTTGTTGCTAAGAGAGAGCATGTCTTTGGAAAGAAAGTGTTTTGCACCAAGGCTCAGTTTTGTAACAATGGTCAAATCCATGATCTTGTGATTGAATGCGACACGATTGGTGTCAGTGATCCGTGTCTTTTGGTTCGTGTGGACTGTAAGACTGTGATGCAGGTGAAGCGACTCCGATGGAAGTTCAGGGGGAACCACACCATTTTGGTTGATGGGCTAGCAATTGAAGTGTTTTGGGATGTCCATAATTGGCTCTTTGGTGCATCAGTTGGAAATGCTGTTTTCATGTTCCAGACCTGCACATCAGCCGAGAAGTTATGGTCTAGCCAACCACTTTCAGATCCAAATGTGTTGCCGTGCTCCTTCTCCCAGAGATTTCTTGATTCCAAATCACAAAATCCTGGTTTTTCATTGATTTTGTATGCTTGGAAGCATGAATAGAGAGACTCGGAAATCTTCTTTGAGCGCTAACAAAAACTTTAGTGGGTTGTGATATTTATTAATTTTGTGATTGGCTACACTTAATTTTATTAAACAGATCCATTTGTTGTTACTTCACCTTCTTTTTTCAGTTGACAGTTTCAGCTATTGAATGGACCAGATAAAATTGTGTTTTCAGTTATTTGTGCATCCATCATGATGTATTTCTCTTATTCATTTAAATGTTTCCCATGAGAATTCCAATATCAAGGAAATATTTCTCTTAAATGTAGCCTTTTTTATGCCCTCTTTTGTGGCCTGAATTTGTTAGACCACATGCAGCTTTAGGCATATCCTGCCGCTGTGACTTTTCTCATTGAATTCCTCATCATGAAATCGTGGTGTAGAATATCTGAACTATATGTGCTTCCTTTTCCAAAAGTTGCTCCAGGCAATGCCAAAATTATCTGGGTGACTTACCATTAGCTGGAATCGATCTCCTTGTGATGCAGGTGTTCTGGTTATTTCATCCAACCTTGGGAGTCGAAGTACAGGGTTAGTTTATGTTTGGTAAGTCTGTTGTTCATGTCAGCTGGCTTGTTTTCTAGAAAGCAAAGAGAGCACTGCGCTATAAGGTAGGGGAGTTTTAACTCGAGTCATGCTGTTTCTTAATCCCTGCTTTTTAGGGTAGCGAAGTGGACCACTGGCAATGGGGCACTAGTGGTATGTATCAGACACTTTTTTTCATGCACAGTACAGTTGTGATGGTTGCTGCTTAAAGCTGATCCTTTTATGCCTGTACTTGAGTCATATAGTAATGGTTGCTAGCGAAACCTCAAGTGAAACAGTGTAAATTGATGATCATACGAGTGGGTTAGTAGTTTGTACTGAATCAAATGCCTGCTTTTGATGAAAACACAGCCTACTCATTTTGTATAATTATGCTTGGGATTTTTTATTAAGAGCATAGAACATCCAGTTTCAATCGTCAAAAGCTCAAAACTTGCGTGGGCTGGCCGGAGAAATCCATTGTGAATCTTCTGGGGGACTATTCTACCTTTGGCAGTGGATGGTGGTCGGAGACAAGATCTGGGCTCGTCCACGTAGCTCGCTAGTTTGAACTCAAGGTGTCTCCAGTACTTATCTTCTCAAACGGAATCAGCCATGCATCCCTCAGCACCGGGACTGACCGCACATTCCCCTCCTGGGCGGTTGCTCAACCCCCCAACCTGCCCCCCCCCCCCCCTCCTTAGTGGACCGGTCACGTGTCTCCCCACGCTTACTTTGCGTCCCTCTATGGTGGATTTGCGAATCACTCCCCTATACTAACCTTGCTTCCCGTTCGACGGATTGATCACCTGCCCCCCCAAACTGAGTTGGCTTCCCCTGGATTGGCTAAGCATCCGCCGGACTAGCTTTAAATCCCCTTCAGTGTACTGGCTATGCATCCCTGTTCGAGGCTTATAACCACGAATTCAACTATTCATAAATCATCCACTCACCACCAACTGCTGAGACAAAATGTGCATGCATTAAAGCATCCTTCTTCCATAATGTAGCACCCACCATCAACTTCATTGACAAAATGTACATGATGTTCAATCGTAAATTAAAAGCCTCATCTCCATGCTAGTTTGTGTGGCTCGTGGATAAAAAAACATTCATTAGGTAAAGGGTTTTAATCTTGGAGCTCATATTCTCTGCTTCAACCTCTGATCATCTCTTTCATTTTCTCAAATGCACACAACACTGTCTCTTGCACTTCATTCTTCTTACGCCAAAGTTAATTTAAGCAATGGAGAGTCTCTAAGCCCAACAGAGAGCTTGTTTTTCAGGTGTTCCAACAATCTTAATCTCCCGAGCCAATTCATCAGCTTTGAAAAGACTCAAATCTAGTGAGGTTTTTCGGGAACCTCGTCAGAAAGCCTTCTCAAGATGAAGGACAGTGATTGTTGAACTAAAGAGAAAGAATTCTGTACTTGAAATTTCGAGTTCCAAACTACGTTGAAATTAGTTGTGCTACTCCAACAACTAACCGGTATTGATTTTCACGAGCAGGGACAAAACTTCAGCAGATAACCTTCAAGTTTGGCCACATGACTGAGAAACGTTGTCGTTGGATGGGAGAGACTAGTAATTTTCTTCCTGGTTGAATCCCATGTTTGAGCACATGGAGTTACTGATTATTAACTTATCGCGTGGAGCTTCTTTTCTTCCCAGTTTGGGCCTACCGTGAACATAATTAGCTGCACCATTCCTGTCATCTTTTTTATTGAATTACAGGCTTTTGTATCCTTGGTTTGTTGGTAGGGCAACTGTGTTTCGTTCTTTGCACCATTCCTGACATCTTTTTGATTGAATTGCAGACTTTTGTATCCTTGGTTGGTTGGTAGGGCAACTGTGTTTCGTTCTTTGCACCTTGATTACTATGTTTACTGTTTCAGTGGTGCTCCAGTTCCCTTCCTTGCCCTTTCACAGTTGGATCTAAGCCACCGGGGAGACAAAATAACATGCGTTTCTCTCCGTCTTGCTCAACTGTCTTCTGAGCTCTCAATTTTCTGTTTAAAGGACGAAGAACAGTTATAATTGCTTGTGTCAAAGATTGGCAGCAGGTTATTGCTCTGCAAAATCTCAGCGGAGTACATCAGTGTTTAATCATTCCAACATTCATTCATTCTTGCATGTATTCACCTTAGTTGGGCAATGCAAAGTAATGTGCGGTGATCTTCTGAAAATTTGTTCCGTCTTGTGTCATGCTACAGCTGACCACCTTTCATCACGTCGAAGAATTTCTGTTTGGTTTTAGATCTATAACATGTTAGAAGTGAAAGTATGATGGGAGTCATTTCACCAAACTATTCAGAGTTTCCAAGTTAAATGCTCGAATGAAACATTAGGTTTTGTCATTATATGGTGTTCTGTGGCGGCGGTGGTGGTTGCGCCATCCCAAGTTAGTTGTTGTCTAGTCTATTTTCTGTTTTTTTTTTTTATTGTGAAATTGATATGCAGAATCTGGAACGCAAGCTCAAGACTGCTTATTGTCTGGAATCTCATCCGGTAGCTCATGTTTTTTTTTTGGTATAAACCATCCGGTACTCCGGCCACAGCCGACTAATCCGGATTCGAGTCGGGTAGGCTCCTTAAGGGCAGTAAATAAGGGCAGCAAAGCTCTCCCAAATGAGTTTTAAAGCAGCTGTATACCCGAGGTTCGAACTCGAGACCTTGATTAAGCTGGAATGACCCCCTACCAGTCGACCCACGCCCCCATCGGTACTGGCAGCCCATGTTAGTCTAGCTCAGGTGACTGTGATTGGAAGGCATGCTCATAGACTTAATGATTCACGTCTCCTAACTGTTCTTCATGCCCAGTCTCCATATTTCGACATTGCAGGCATGAAAGCTTGCTGTAATTCTCTCCACTCCATTCTTGAAAGCTCAGGTTGTTAATTGAAATCTTGATTCCTTCCTGTGAGTACAGTCCAATCGTGCCAGACAAAAGAGAAAGTCGTATTCCAATCAGTCGCTAGATTTTTGTCTGGATTTAAGGTTACATCTTGTGAACAGACAGACAGGATCTCTTACCTTACTAAGTCCGAACGTCTTTTCAGACAATCCAAAAGTTTTAAATCTACCGTCCAAGTTACAGAACCCAAAAATTATTGCCGCCACTGGTCAAAACAACCTTGGATAGAGGATAAAGACGGTGGCCATCAACTTTTCCTTTTGAAAAAAAAAATAATTAATTGTTTGTTTTTGGTATTTTTAAATTCTTTTTTATATTAATATCAAAAATAATTTTTTTAAAATTTAAAAAATATTATTTTAATGTATTTTTAATTAAAAACAGACATAAAATCACAAATATTGTACTATACATAGTGTCGTAGCAGAATTAATTCAATTTTTATTTTGATTTAGTGATGGTTTAGAAGTTTAGTTGATATTATTTTTTAAGATATTTTTTATTTATAAATAATATATTTTTTATTTTTTAAAAATTATTTTTGATATCAATACATTCAAATAATCTAATAACACTAGAAGAATATAATTTAAAATAAAATAACTATTCAAACACACTGAAAAACATGATTTAAAAAAAAAGGGGGGGTTTAAAATTGATTTGATTTGAGTAAGCTGGTCTGTGATTATAATCCATGTTATTTTTAAAAAGTATTTTTATATAAGAAAAAAATATCAATTATAATTGGCTAAGTAAAAAAGTGCGACACGTGGTCTAGGTTGAGCTTTATTTTTGTTGTCCGAATCATCACAGAATCCAATAAACCAATCCTGTCAAAAGACTCGTTAATCCTCAACTTTTTTGTCATTAATCTTTTCATTATTATTATTATTTATTTTCGATATATCTTGAGTTCAAACTTCAAACTAATCTTTTATAAATAAAAATTAAAAAAATTGTTATTTGAACTCCACTTCATGCTAAGCTGATTATATTATTTTTAAATATATATATATATATATATATATAGTTTTTAATATGTTAGGTTAATACTTGATTTTACAATGATCTATTTTTATTATCATTTAACTAAATAAAAAATAATTATAAACAAATAAATTATAAACACAACAAAGTTCATAAACTAATTCACAGGTTTAGCGTGTTAGTTTAGGTTACCTAATTCATAGGTTTGATGAATTTATTCATCAACAAAGTATTTTTTTTTATCTTTTATTCTCTTTAATTATTATTTTATTTTAATTTTTTTATTTTAATATTTATTCATGGTTGATGCTCTAAGTATTTATTTTTTATATATAATTGATAAAAAATATATCGAGATTTATCTAGTTAATTATAATCTCAACATTTTTTTAAATAATTATTATTTTAAAAAATAATTAAAAGTTAAATTATGTTTTTATCCTCAGGTTATTTTTAAATTATAAAATTTGTTCATTTAAATTTGACCATTCTTATACGGTTTAATTAAAAAAAAAAATAGCACGGTAAAAAGTTTGGATGAGACATTTCGATATCCAGTATTATAGAGGGAAAAAAACTCTCTGCAATCTTAATAATTAAAAAATAAAAAAAGATATTTTAAAAATAAAAAAAATATTTAAAAAATATTGATATGAGTGTAGTGGAGTGTGCGTGAATACACTAGTAATATAATAAATCACGCAGGTTTAGGTGCATTGACCATTCCTAGGTCTATTATAAAAGGCCAGGATAGGCATCGATAGTTAGGCATTGTAGTGAATAATTCATTTATAGAGATAATTAATTTATAGAAACTTTATTTGTTAGGTTTTTGTTTTTACAGTGTAAGAAGGAATTGTTTAGGGGTGTGTAAAAATTATAATTTTTATTAATTTTTTTTTAATATCAACATGTTAAATAATTTAAAAAACACTGAAAAAAAATAAAAATAAAAACTAATATTAGAATTTTTAAACCTTTTTCATTGATACTTTTAAAACAATAATAAATTATCACAATTGTTCAATATGATTGCAATTCACGATTTTGTTTTTGCCATAGAGTAATTAAGTATAGCTGGAAAATAACATTGAAAATTTATTGGAAAATAATATAATTATGAGAGTAAATATATAACACCCTATAAAATGCAAAGGAAATCAATGAGTATAGAAGATAAAAGACACATAAGAAAATAAAATAAAAAATAGACCACATTGAATAACATTAGTAATATTTTCAAGAAAATCTCAATTGGACATATCAAATGATTTAATAGAAGGTTATTACTAGAGATCAAAGTGGGTCAGACAAAATTATTTACTTGCCTCTAAGTGTGTTTTGTGTGACCTATTTCAATTGTCATTGATGATCTATTTTGATATTGTTGAATTTATATTATCAAAATTTTTATAATAATATAGATGATGTTATCATCGGAGCTTTGATATATTTTTAGGTTTATTTTTTCATTTCATCGTCTTTACTCTCTTTCTTTTCTCTCCATTGTAGTTACTTATGATTCATTTAATAAATTAAGAGAGTCTCACTTAACATGTGCGACTCACTAAATTGTGTTACTTTTCTAGATGTTATTTGTATATGTTTTCTTTTTTTATTATTTTGAGGTAAAACAAAAATCTCTACAACTTGCATCCCCCATGATGCTTTCATGTTACAAGACTTGGGTCGACCCGATATCTCAGTTAGGAGATTATAAACTTGGTTTGTGGATATGCTCAATGATAAATTAATCTTGATTTTGATTGGGTTATGATTAGTAAAAAAAAAAATCAATGTCGTTTTGGTATTTAAAAAATAATCAAAATGAAGTTCTTTAAGATAGTGGTTTTTGAAAATTCAAAACTTAAGTTGTCTTGTAAGCCCACTAGTAAATCAACTTAATATGTGATTTAACTTTATGGGTGAATCAACTCTCAAATCAGTCTCATAACTATTTTTTATATACTAATTCACAATAATAATTGAAAATTATATCTTTTAAAGAAAATCTAAATTTTATTTTAAAATTACTAGAATCTAATGGATGATGAAAAAACATTAATATTATATTTTTTAATGTTTTTTTACTAGTTTTGATGTGTTTATATAAAAAATAAGTAAAAAAATATTTTAGGTGAAAAACACATAGCATTGTAGTACCAAACACACACTTAAGTAATGCTTGACATTGAAGTGACAGTTATTTTTCAAAATAGTTTTTGTTTTAAAATGTATTAAAATATATTTTTTTATATTTTAAAATTTATTTTTGATATAATCCCACCAAAAAAATCTAAAAAATATTTTAAAATATTTTATTTAGAAAAACATGGTGCCACTATAAAAATAAACAAGACCATAAATTGTATAGGACGTGGACAACTTGAGTTATATAATTTTTGTTTGGCATTGTGGTTCAATCATGTTTTTATTTTTTTGAATTTTAATTAATTTTATTGCTATTTTAATTTTTTTTGACGTGACGATTTCAAAATAAAATCTTAAAAATAAAAATAAAAATATAATTCTAATATATATATTTAAATGCAATTTGAAAAATAACTGTCGACAGATCAATAATATTTAAAATGGATTATAAGGTTGCCAGCAAGAAAACAAACAAAATGGGTTTAGGGTTCTGGCCCAAAATTCAATCAAAACATACAAAATCTGCTTTCTTCCCGCCTTCCCGCCCCTCTTAACCTTCTCTCTCTTCATTTTTTCTCTCTTTGGACAGAGACACCCGAAAAACGATAAAGACGTCTGGAGAGAGAAGGGAGGTGTGTGTTTTCAGCTTCGAAACCGAGGATCTTTTAGAGGCAGAGGAGAAAATTATTGAAGTTCCAATGGAGCTAAACACACCCAACAAGAACCAAATCCCTGCTACTAACCCTCTCTCTCAATTTGAGGTCTGCTTTCTCTAAACCTCTTTTATTTATTTATTTTTCTTGTATTCCATGCTTAATTCTATGTGGGTTTTTAGTTTTTAGTTTTTGGTGTTTTGGGTGTTTCTTCTTTCTCAGAGCGAGGTAGAATCATGGGTTGTGGTTTTTGCTGTGTTTTTCTCTAGGCTTAAGCTGCGTTTTGCTTAATAGTTGAGATTTTGGTTGCTTTTTCGCTGCTCCTGAGGTTTGCATGGTTCTTTGTGTCTGCGTATACCTGTGTAAACTGCTTTGAATTTTTGTGGGTTTGGGTCCTCCAGTTTTTTTTTCACTGTTAATGTAATAGGGTTTTTGGAGTTTTTGTTTATATGTTAACTTGAAGTATATTGATATTATTTCCTACAAATTTATGAGAATGAGATCACAGTTTTGGGGTTCCAACTGAATTATAAGAAGAAGACAAGTTGGGAAATAAAAATGAAAGATTACCCTTTGCATGTTTTTCCACGGTTTGGTAAGTATACAAATTTCATGATACTAGATTTCGTCTTTTTGGTTAGCAGGAAATTACAGTTCCCTTTCTTTTCTTGGCTCTTGATCATTCGTCAATTGCTGGATGTTAAGGCTGCTACTTAAAGTAATGATTTGGTAACCTTGCAGGATTCTCCTGTGTTTAACTACATCAACAATCTCTCACCAATCGAGTTAGTCAAGTCCATGCACAATGGTCAAGCATTCAACTTGCCCTCTTTTGCATCCCCTCTTTCTGTGTTTGCTTCACCTCAGCTTAGTTCCCAAAGCGATGCTAGATCATTTATTAGAAGGTAAATTTGATTGTCTGGCTTTGTTCAACCGAATCAGGATCAAACAAATATCAATTGTTGTTAAAACACGAGTTTAACTTAGTGTTGTTTCTTATGCTAGGTATCAATTCTCAGAGCCTTCAAAACCCGAGCTCTTTCAAAGTAAAGATGAAAATGACACGAGTAAAGGGGCTTTGGAGGCTGCTCAATTGACTGGTTTGATTGTTGAACAATCAGAATGCTCCACTCCTGCGAATTCAAGTAATGGGGTTATTACTAAGCTGCCTGGTGAGCGCATGGAATCAGCAATTGAGGAGCCAATCGCTTTGAAATATTATTGTGCCAGCCCAGATGATAACATTATCATGGTGCCTCTCAAAGCAATTATTGAGCCTGAGGTGGTAGGCGAACCAAATAAGAGATACTGTTCACATGAAAGTGAAAAAGATTTGCGTAAAATTTGTCGAACTGGGCAGAATGAAGATGAAGCAGGATGTGATTGGGTGGCTCTGATCTCCGATGTAGCTGATATCTTGACCTTGGAGCCATCCGTTGATGAAGAATCAGATGAGAAACAGAAATTGGTGGATCCTGGGACCATATCTTTTATCTCAAATGTCTTACAAGCCCCACAGGACAACAGCGATGATTCAGAAACTCCCAGTTATGCAGGTTCTTCCCAGCAAAGGGAAATTGGAGAGCCAGGAATTAAGCCAGTAGAATCTGGGGAACAGAATCAAGCAGATCAGACACCATCTGTATTCCCTGGCACTTTACCAGATAAAGCAGTAGTCAATGTTGCTGCTGCAAAAGTGGATATCAGAGGGAAAAGCTACCAGTCCAGCAGCAAGGTAAAAACTTAAGAATTAAGACTATTTGCATATGCCTATGTTCTGATGGTTGTTGCCCAGTATTAAGTAAACATCTTCAACTGGACTGTTCTTTGAGTAACCTAGAGTAATCATTTTTTTACCTCCTGAAAGCCTTTCATTCTTAATCTATGTATCAGTTATCTTGATAAATCACATCCATCGTTTTCAAATCACCTAGATTCTCAACCTCAATGCACTCTTGGTATAAATAATGTCACTCTCACAAATATCACCAACCTTGGCTTATCATCATTCAATTGTATTTCAAAGATTACAGGCTTCATGGTAGTGTTGTCATTAATTTTTAGAGGCAAGTAGGGTGCTGCATGCAGCATTGCTGTGCCTACATTTGGAGTGGCCACCATATCCAAACCTAAGCATTTTATTTTTGTTTATTGAGAATTGCAAACGTTTCTGATTTGGTGATAAATAAGTCACAACACATATATAGGCATTGGCACTGATGATATTTCTGAGAATCTCAAATTCTTGGTTTGTTTTCTGTAACCTGCAAAACGTATTTTTGTAATTAACAAGCTACTTGTTAGAGGATTCTTATTGCAGCTGAAAATTTGTCTATTATGTCATATAATGTTCATGAAAAGTTGTGGCTATCAATACTTGTTCAGTAAGAAGTTTGTGGCTGTGGTATAACTGGTAGAATCAAACAAAAGGCACTTTATGCCTGCGGAAAGTTGACACAGATGACTGATTTTGATCATGTACAGCAGGATCACATGAAAGAAAGAAAATTCATGTGTGCTGCAGATAGTGTTAGTCAGAAATTCTTTTTTTTTTTTGTATTCGCTAGTTTACTGGAGTAGCATCATGACTTCTTCCATACAGGATTGACATTTAATATAAAATTTTACGCAATTAAGAGGTGATTAAAAATGGAAATAGTAGAAGGTATGTGCAGATTTAAAGATGAATTAGGCCAAGGAGCAAGTGTATTCCTAGGTAGAAAGTCAAAGGTGCTTAGGTTTACTTGCTTGATAACCAATGCTTCAACAAACATTCAGATAGTTCTTCTGCATTTGTAGTTTGTCCCAAAGTTGACCTTATTATGTAAAAGTAACAAATGGTTATGCGTTATTTAACCATGCTGATGTCAGCAGTGAAGTAGATTTTCTGTTCTATTATTAATTGTAATTACATGGAATTCAGTATTCCATTATACCACAGACTAGTATATGCTTTATTCATTTAAATATTAAAACACTGTTTTTGACCATCTTTAGCAGCAGAATAAAATACGTCGGCGTTGCCTGGTATTTGAGATGGGAGCTCATAAAAAGAAATTAACATTTGAATCTAGTAGTTCAACCTTATCACAATCAGATCGCATGGGTGCAAGCATAGAAAAGCATGCAGCTCCGAGGACAGATAAGGGAAAAACATTGTCTGCATTACCTGGAAGGGGTATTGGTTTGCACTTGAATGCTCTTACAGCTACAAGCAGTGGTAAAGCTGTCAAGATTGAGACTCTAGCTTCTGGAAACCAAGAAATAAGCCAGCCTTCTTCCCCTGCTGCACACATGACATCTGGTTCAGATCCTGTTAGTCAATCCTTAGCTCTGACCACTGTGGAAACAGATTTTGTTCCTTTTGATAACAAAGATAAGGCTATGGAAAATGCTCCTAAGACATTGATGGTTGTGACTGAAGACTTTGGCATAAGCAGTCCCAAAATGAAGAGGTACATGTAGGAGTCAATACATTTTAATCTCTGTTATCAAATTCCCCAGCCAAAAATCTTGAATTGTTTCAGGCAAAAATTGGAATTTCTTGGAGCATCATCATCATGCAAACGCTGCAATTGTAAGAGATCAAAATGCCTAAAGCTGTAAGTTCAGTAGTTTATGTGTGCAATTCTTGGAGGACCTAACTACTCAAAATTCACCATCTTAATTCTTTCATTTGCTTTAGCATGATAAATGTTATAATTGCAATAAATATGAATGAAACTAGGCAGATTCCAAGGGCTGGTTAATCTCTATGATCTCAACGCTCAATTATTGTAAATTGGCCTTGAAAACAGGGTGATGGAATTTTGATGACTGTAGATTAAATCAGTATGTCTTTACTTTTAATCTCCTAGACACGCTTAACTGCTCACTTTCTAGATGGCATAAAATAGATATCAAATCACACAAGGATTTGAGCCAGTTACATTTTTATATTGTGGTTATCGAATTCATACAAGATTGTGCTGTTTGGTACAGATATTGTGAATGTTTTGCTGCTGGTCTCTACTGTATCGAGCCTTGTTCATGTCTTGAGTGTTCTAACAATCCTGCTCATGAAGATACTGTTCTGGAAACTCGCAGACAGATTGAATCTCGCAACCCTCTTGCATTTGCTCCCAAAGTGATTAGAAACTCGGATTCTGTTTCTGAATTTGGGGTAAGAAATTCTCCTTAATTACACTGTTATTTGATGATAAATTTTGCTGACATCATATTGATCATCTCCAATGCTCAATTTTGCTAGAGCATGGTTTCATTTGCGAGTTAAAAAGCCATAACAATGCAAAGTGTTGCAAAAATTCATGAAGTGGATTGCATGTTCAAGGTTGTGGTGCCATTGCAAATGGTCATGATGTTTTTGCCGTTGATTGAAGTGTACTCAATTTTTGTTCATGCAGGAGGAGACTAATAAAACTCCAGCTTCAGCCAGGCATAAAAGAGGATGCAACTGTAAAAAGTCAAGTTGCCTAAAGAAATACTGCGAGTGCTTTCAGGTTAATATTGCAAATGCTTCCAGATTTACTAGCTGTCCCTTTCTATTTGCAATGTTTATAGTCCCATCTAACATGGACAAAACATTACTTGTGTTTAAAGGGTGGTGTCGGTTGCTCTTCCTACTGTAGATGTGAAGGATGCAAAAACACTTTTGGTTGCAAGAATGGTAAGTGGTATCATATTCTCTAAGCTCCCATACAGGTCCTAGCAATAGTATTAACCTATTCAAAGTTAAGTATCTTGCTTTCCAAAATCATGTCATCTATAGCGTGTTTGAAAACTGCCCATGCTTTCTCTAATAAAAGGGTTAATAATTTTTTTTGTTTCAATTGTTTTGAACTAATTATAGGAGTGGAAGAAAATGACATCAAATGGGAGGAACCTAAAACCCACGAGAACACATCAAACCTGAATTTACTTGATATAATTGAAAAGGGTGAAGATCATCCAGATCTTATAGCACCTTCTAAAGATTCCAGGTATGATAATTTAACCTACTACTGGTCTAGCTTAGCATTTTTATTGATCGTGTTATCTGTTTTAAAGATTTAAGGTTTATACATATTTAGGTCTCCTGTTCATCCACAAATCCTCTTTAGTGGGCAGCTCTCAGGATCTTCCCTTTGCGATGTTGGGCCATCAACTCAAATTATGCGCTGCCCCATCCAGAGATTTAGAACAAACTTTTTCTATCACCAGCCTAAATACGAGAAACATCTTCAGGTAATTCCAGAAGATGAAACTCCTGAGATTCTGAACAGCAATTGCTTGCCCACAAGTGGAGTCAAGTCAGTCTCCCCAAACTCCAAAAGGGTTTCACCTCCTCATCATGGTTTTGGGCCATCAACTACTTGGAGGAGGGGTAGAAAGTTGATTCTGAGATCCGTCTCTCCATCCACCTCTCTCAACCCACCATGTGAGCAATGAACTTCAACCTCTCCTATGACATGCTTTCTTGTGATGCAAAGGCATGCTGTCTACTTGTTTGAGTTCCAGCTACCAATCAAGTTTCTCAATGTATAATAGTACAATAAGAATTTGCTTCCCCATAATGTTAGCCCCTGTAGAACTTATTCCATGAAAATCTATGCCCTGTGTCTATAATAGATGTGTTTACAAGATGAAAGCCGTGCATGTAGCATAACTATACATTTGTATAAATTGGTCGTAAAAATTATTAGTTTTCATTTATTTGTATTATGTTCTTGGTCAGAAGTGAGAATTGCTACCTTTTTAATCCTCTTGCTTCCATATGAACTACACAGTTCAGGAACTCGAGGACAAATGTGCATTTAACTAAAACTGTTCTCATGTCAATGGAACTTCGTAGCATTATGTGAAAATAAGCTTTAAATTTGAAGGATCAGGGTGCTGAACTTTTTAAGATCACATATCAGGAATCAACTTCGACAGATATTTCAAATCACATGATAAGTCCTAGCTAATCATAATCAGCTTAAGATATTTCATTGCAACAGATTATGTCAAACTTTTATTACGGACATGCTTGTGGTTTTTTAACCCAAAGTCAAAAATGAGAGGAAAAAAAAGAAGTTTTCTTCTCCGCCCGGAGAAAGAGGACATCGCTTTTCAAGCAAGATCAGCCACATCTGTTGAAGAGAAGGATTTGGAGTAGCGTATTAATGAAAAAACTTAAATTTCAAGAGTAGGAGATGTGGTGAATGGAGAGGCTACGGGATTTTCTAGTTACGAAGCCATTGATGGCTCAGTAGAATTGAATACCATAGGATGTTGAGGATCAAGATCAAGAGCACGATATGATGAGGACTATCACGTTTCAAAAACAATTTTAAAAACAAAAATAATTTTTTATTTTAAATTAAATATTTTTGGTGTTTTTTAATGCCAAAAATATGATTTTAAAAATAAAATAAAAAATATTTTAATATATTTTTAAATAAAAAATATTTTGGAAAGCTACTTCAACGTCGGAACCAACCCTGACCATAAAATTACTGGCGAAAAATAGGGCCCTTCAGGCTAGCCTTCTTCGGTCGTTGAAGTGAAGGAGAGTGACATGCTTGTTAATTTGTTCAATGACTTTTACTCGGCCAAATACTTTTCTTGGGATGATTGTAGAACAGCGCCGTTTGGAGGCCTATGGATGGTTTCAGATCATATCCTGACTTTTCGTCAACAACATCCCGAATTTGATCACGATAAGGCCATTACTGTTGACAAGGCAGAGTTGCGTGGGTTCAAATTCGTCGGCTTCATTTAGCGTATTATGATGGAGGCCTTACTGACAGAATTGGTAATCAGAATGGCAGGGCCATGAGAAGTGATGATACTACTTCAGAGGGTTCACGAGCATCCTTGGCTAGTATTAGTGCAGAGGTGGGCTTTTCACACCCCACCAAACCACCAGATTAGTGTACTTATCAGGGACAATCACAAGCAAGGGAGATGGATTCTTCTGAAGGAATGATAACAGGATTCAGTCTCTTGTAAAAACAACTTTGTTTGGTGAGTTGAGGGTATGGTTGAAGCTACGATGGACAACTCCTCGTTCTTGCTGCAGTTTTTCTCTATCTTTTTTTGTCTATGTGGATATTATACTGGAACACAAGAGGGTTATTATGCTGTTTATTGCTGAGCCAAAGATCAGTGGTAGTGTCGCTGAGTGCTGACAAAGTGGTTGAAAAGTTGGCTGTGGCTTTTGTGAATTCCAACTGGAGGAATCGTTTTGCTGATGCAGCAGTGCTGCATTTACCAAGGCTTGAGTCTGATGATCACCATCCAATTTGTCTAGTCATGGAAAAGTCAGGAGATAATTTTGCATCTCGACCTTTCAGTTTTCAGTTTGCATGGGCTACTGCTGACTTTCTAGCCTTACCTTGGAATATGAAAGGGTATCTGGTGGTGCGTATGCCAGTGCTCAGTAGTGAGAACTGATTCAGTGTCTCTGTCAAAACAACAGAAATAGATGGTCTTCAAAAGTCCCAACACCTATCCCTTGACAGCGAGATTAATCTCCTCATTTTCAATATTTTTTTAATTTAACTTTACTCTTTTTTTATTATGTTTTTTAGAAAGTTTATTTTCTTTTATCTTCTTCTCCTGTGACGAGTGAAGGGTTAGTCAAGTTAATTTAGCTTGAATTGAATTTTTTTCTTTTTTTTCATTAATTTTTGTCTTTGAGCTATCATTTTTTGTATTTTCTTTTTATTTGGTTATTCTAAAAGAAAATTGATAAAGTTAATCCGAGTTAGTTTACATTTTCTATCTCATTTTTTTTTTAATCTAAATTTGATTTTTTTGTAAGGTTTTTCTTTTGAAAGTCTATTTTTTTAATCCTAATATCATATTACGAGTGATGGATTAATCGAGTTAACTCAAATTAATTTAAAAGGATTTTATATAGTTTTTTTCATAATTTTTAATTTCATCATTCTACATGAATTTATTTTCCATTGAGCATTGCTGTTTTTTCACCTTTCTTTTTATTTGGTTATTCAAAGGATGAGTTAGCAAAGTTAATCAGTTTAGCTTGTATTTTTCTGTTTTTTTATTGAATTTTGGTGTTTTTTACTAAGTTTTCTGTTTAAATTATTTTTTTTTATCGAGATCCTATATTACATGCAGTGGATCAAATTAACTCAAGTTGAATAGGTTTTATTCTTGATGGTATAACATATATTTAATCTTTCGAAATTTTTTCATACTTGAAAACTCATTAATCACGGAGAATCCATGTTTTCTTAAAAAAGTTTTTTCGAGACTTGAGTTCCTGAAAAGGGTATGGTTGCTCGCTTCTCCTATGGAGGTAAAACAATATTTTTCCATAGCTTCCAAACATTCCTTCGGTGGTGTAGAAGATAGTGTCTGGGAAGGTCGCAGAAGATAAAAGGTGTGCTGTGGAAGCTGTGATATGTAGCAAAAATCCTGGTAATGACTTTTCACCTTCATTGAATGAGAGTTCCCTGGTGCCTGTCTTTTTAAGATAGTTGTAGAGGATGAATATCACTGCTAGTTTCAATGTTTTTTGGGACATGATCATTGTCTTGAAGTTATTTATCTTGCATTCTATTGCTGATTATTCATGTGTATCTAATAAATTTTGTATAAACATATTATTTGAATCTACTTGAGGATAAATGAAGGAAATTATCTTATGAAATACACAATAGGAATATGACTGTTGGTGTTGGTCTAATAAGAGGGTGGAACTTGGAGAAGCATGAATTACGGGAGAGGCACTATAGAGCAGAGGGCAGTTATCTTTAACCAGTTTATACTGAAGAAACATCCTCCATCGCCAAACTTTTAAATACGGGGAGTGAGTATACATTAAGAAACCTCAGATCCAGGTCCAAAATAGGACAACAGTTTGAAAAGGTCAAAATTTCATCAATATGTAATTTCTACTAGAAATGCCACTAAGCAAATGACCATCCTAATCCAAAAGATCTCAAGCTCCAACAACTTCAGTATCCCCCTCGGCCATTGTTTCATCAGCAGGTCTGTCAATCTTCACACCAATATCCTGTGAGTAGTCACCGTGAACCTGCACATGAACAGCAGGAAAAGGAAGACCCCATCAATACATTAGCACTCCAACATTTCAAATGAGAGTGTTGCGTGGTGCAATTCGAAATTCTGTTGCAATGTGATAAAAATAAGAAACTGTAGAATAAGCACGAGAAATATACCTCCATCAATTTTCCAAGATCAAATTTGGGAGCCTTCAAAATCTTGACTTTTCGGATGAAGACATTTTGTAAGGGGTATATGCCAGCAGTTGCCTTTTCAATCTCCTTACCTATCACCTCAGGGATAAACTTTTGCACCAAATCTTTCAAGTCACAAGATGAAGCCTGGTTGACCATAATTTCCCTCATCTTCCTACGAATCTTACATTAGGAAGAGCCCATGAACCAACCAAGAGTTAGCACATGCAACTAGCGCATCTACGGTTGAAAACACAAATCAGGGAGAAAACACAAACCTGACGGATCTGACTACTTTGGGCATAGCATGTTCGCTTGACCTGGTTTGGACGCCGCTTTGTGAATCCAATGCAGAACATCCTGAGGGTGTAATTATCAGTGGTCTTGACATCCACATGGGCTTCAATCAGTGTCTGCCACTTGCGTACCAGAGACCTCAGCTTGTCAGTTGTGAAGCTCATTCCCTGATATTTAGAACGAAAGAGAGGAATTTGAGAAAACTCCAATATAACAAAAAGGGAGAATCACAGCCTTACTCTCTCAATAATAAAATTTTATGCCACAAAAAGTACTCACCCAAAAGTTTGTCAGCACATTTCTCCCTTGCACATCCTCAGCTCTGAGGCGGATCTTCTTGAAGGCATGATCCTCGTCATTTTGAAGATCAGCTAGAGATACTTCAAAAACTCGATGTTTCAACCCCTCGGAAGCAATCTGTTAACATGAAGCAAAATCCAATTTGAACAAACAACAAACGAAGCCCTTGAAAATAAACCAGAATTCTATAAACAGCAGAACTTTCAACCAGCTATAAGAAAGGATGGATATCCATAGTATGGATATCGATAATTCATTCTATGCACCACTCTAATATTAAGGAAAGGATCCAGAATACATGCAACACAACAATCACTCAGCTCCCTTACAAATTGATCAAATCAGCACTAAGCATCAGAAGTCACATAGGCCGTGCATTACAATTTCCAGATAGCACATCATTATACTTTTATTAATATTTATATTTTCCACGAAATTAAAACCAACTCAGTGCTTCAAAAATACAACAGATACACAAGCAGAAATCTCTAACAAGAATATGCTTTCTACCCTCTTTTGAACCAAAAGTAATTGCAAGGGGAAGAATATCATTTAATAAAAAAATTCAGTAAGACAATAGGAAATAAAATATGTAAGGATATAAGAGAAAAAAAAAGACAAGAGACCTTAGTTCCTTGTGTTCTGGTGACAAGGGTTCTGCCAATATCTTTGACAGTGAAGCCAGATGGTGCCTTCACAACATACCAATCCTTCTTTGAAAATGGGTCGGCTCTGTTTCATTTCCCCCCCATTAAATGATGAAAAAACCGACCACCAATTCTCCAAAAAATGCATAATAACTAAAAAAGAAGGATTTTTTCTTGTACTTTTGGCATGTATACTTACGCTTTCTTCTTCCCCCCTTTCTTTCCCTTTGAAATCCTCTTGTTCTTCCTGCAAAACAAAACCAGACACATCAATAACCCGAGAAAGAGAGCGTTTAGATTCTAGAGATGGGGAGGGCGTACCCAACGGCCATGTTTAGTGAGCAGCAGGCAGTGTTAGGGTTTGACTGCTGCCTTCTGCTGCTGTCGTGAGAAGTCTTACAGTAAAGGTTGGTCCTTTATATTTATGTACAAATCGTACTAGGGTTTGACTCTTTTTACGGGGTGATTAAGAGTTAGTTGTTTTTTAAAATTATTTTTAATATAAACTAATATAAAAACATTATTTTTTTAATTTAAATAAAAAATAAAAAATAAAAAAATTCAATTTTTTGTAAAACAAAAGGATTTTTATCCTCCATTTTCACTAGGGTTTCCTGTATGCATATGCGCCACCGTTTTGTTGCTTAATTATCTTTGCCCATTTTTTTTTCTTTTACTATATATTATGCAACATAAATTATTTATTTTCTGAAACTAAGGTGCACCATCATTGATTTCTTTTTATTAAATTACTAAGATTATATAAATTAATTAAAGCATTTTAAAACTATTAAAATATGAAAGAATAATTGAGTGTTATGAAGATATAACCTTCAGCAACTCTAATGGAAAAGCTAAAAAAAAAAAAGGTTAGTTTTTATTCAATATTTTCATAGCTATGAAGAGAAAACTACATTAAAGAGCTAAAATAATATTTCTAAATTGAATAGCTATTCCTATATATTTAATCAAAAGAACCAAAAATTATTTAATATATTTCTATATAAAAAATATATTTTTGAATGTAAATGTATTAATTATTTATTATTAATAAATAATAATAATTATATTAATATTATATATATTAAAACAAAATTGACTTCTCTAAATTAGTTTTTTTCATTGAAATGCAAATATACATAGAAAAACTATATTATACTATTTAAAAAATTATATTATTAATTTCACTTTTCTAAATAACTTTTTACGCTGAATGCTCTTAGGTGCAGAAAAAGCATCTGGAGCTGCCTTGAACAGAGACATAGGTCAAGAGGAATCGGTCAACTCCAGCCTTCTTCCCTTTTTTTGTTTGCCCGATACCATTCCTCCCCATCTCCAAATCCCCACTTCAGTGTAGAAATCCCAAGCTTTCACTGCTCAAAGACGAAAGTATCTTCAGTGCATCCTGGCAAGATTCTACTGAGGATCCTCGAGTTTTATTGTTTAAAACCTGTTTTTCATCTCAAATTATAATAAAAACTCAGGTTTGGAAAGAGAAAAAAAAAGTACAGTTTGTAGTAAAACATTTGTCTGCCTTTCGAAAAGCTAACACAATACAGGACACACTAAACTCTCATGAATCTCAAGCAAGATCATATCATGTACATTGCAAATGGTAGAATCAAAACCCTTGGGATCACTTGCATCCAAGAATCCAAAAGGATGAGTAAGTTAGCTGCAATAACCGCAGCTGCAATTTAACATATCTAAATGATTAACACGACATCCAGACTTCCATGACAGATGCAGAACACATGGCGAATCTCTGGCCTTGTAAAACTGAGCAATCGAACCAATGAAGGCAGTGAAATAAGTCGAAAACAGAAAATGGATGAAATCTATATTAGGCAGGCAAGAGAGGATGAAAGCCTTGTAACTTTCCTAGTCTGTGAAACTGAGCGTTCCAAATAATACATCAAACCCTCATGTAAAGGCCCTCAGCAAAGAAAAAAATCGAGGAAAAAGAAAACATGCCAAGACCAATAGTATAATGCATTTAAATTATATGAATCTGCAGTATTTGTAAATTTTAGCTTTTGGTCTAGGTTACTGAGGACCACTTCAGATCTTGGAATATGGGGCAACAAAGAAAACTTCAAAAATAGCAACCAGTTATGACGAAACTTTCAAGCTTTTAAAAGCTGAAGTAAGCACAGTGAGTTTGCCCGAAGCTCTCTGCTTGTACTCTTTCTCCAAAGCTGCGGTTGCCAAAGATTGCAAGTCTGGACTGTCCTTGTCTTCCTTGTTTCGTCCTTTTGAAAGTTGTGCAATGGCTGATGTGCACTGGATAACAGGAATAATAAATTCCTTGTTAGTAACACAGTTTAAAAACCATGTCATAGGCAGAAAACTCCTAATGATAACAAAGCTAACACATGGCTTATATAAACATCCGATAAAGGTTAAAATAGAACCTACAAAAACAAATTTTAATTCCAGCATCGCCTAATATTTGCACATGCATGCATGCACACTAAGGTAGAGGATGAGGTAACTCACCAAACAAATACCAAAAAGCGCCCTGGTATTCTTGCCCCCGGTCAAATCTATGGTGGAAGAATAATATTTCCTTGCTGTCTGAAGGTTTTCAAGTCCACCAAGAGTGTAAAGCACCTGTTGATTCAAGAAAGCAAAGGCATTTTAGTGCTCATCATAAAAGATGTCATTATATGAATTGATCCGTGTTGCTACTCTTGTGCACATGCCAAATGATAGATTGGAACTGTAGGTGGAGATGATATGACCAAAATAAAGAAGTTACTCACATCAGCATATGCTAAATGAAAGAGTGGAACCGTAGGTTGAGATAAAATTAGCTCCTCATAGCAGAAAGCTGCTTGCTTGTACCTGATTCATCAAGCCAGAAACAGGGTTTAAGCTACTGATAAAGAATACAGCAGCTACACGGTAATAGTCATTTTGTAGAGCTTTCCTCACATAAAATAAGAAAAAGGAAAATTCCTCACATTTGCAAGGAGATATAAATCTCAGCAAGTTCTCTCCAGGCATCATGATCGGCCATAAATCTAATGAGAGCAAAGAGGGAAAAAAAGTCAGTCCCATGTTAAACTAATATCATCAAAACTGTGAGAAAGGAGTTTTTTGCCTCACATTTCTAGATACTTATTGAGCCACTCGATTGCCCCTGACAAATTGCCTTGTGACTTTGCCAAAGCTACCCTTCTCTTGTGTACTACCTACATAAGAAAAATTAAAGTAGCTTGATCTTTAATATCAGTTCTTGTTAATTAACAACAATTATAATTCACAGTTGAGAAAGACAGTAAGATGGTAAGATGAGGCTTAACAATGAATTTTAATCTCGAGAAAACTTGGATACAAAAATTTACCTGATCACAAGGATTGTCCTCTAAAAGGCTTGAGTATGCCTTTTCAGCCTCTCCCCAAGATCCCTTTGCTTCAAGTAATAGTGCCTCAAGCCTGCCTGTGATTTGTGTCAAAACAGAAAACCATGCCACACATGTTAATATTCAAGTAAAAACATTCCTTAAGATTACTGTTGGAAAAAAAAAGAAGAAATTTTCATATATTAAATTTAAATCAGCCAAACATGGCAAAGCTGCCAATAAAAATTTATAAATATAACAGCCTGAACCAAAAGTAATTGAAGTATATAAGATCTTTTGCCTCTAATCAGCAACATTGGCCAATTCAACTAAAGGACAATAAGCATCAAAAGAAAACACCAGCGAAAGGTCATCCCCCTTCCTACTCCCGCACTATGCAAATCTTATAAGGACCTCTATCATTTGCCAAAAACATATCCACCCCACTCCATTTCTCAACTCTTGAGCAAACACCTAAATCCACAAAAAGGAATGTGTGTGGTCATAGTTTTAACATTTAGATATCGTATTTGAAGTCCAGTGCCTCGTTATCCACACTATCACAAAAGAAAAAACGAACTGCCATCTCACCTTACAGAACAATTTAAAAATGAGGAAACTGTGATCTTAGAATTTCTTAATTCAGAGCTATTAAATGGTATGAAATTGTCCGATAAGGTTATGCATTGCATGCAAATGAGCACTCATGAACAGAAAGAAAGTCAAAACTCATCATTAGTTCCCATGCATGCTCAGAAACACACTGAGGCGCATTTATATGGTCGGTGATGTGTTATTTTTAACTCACCGACTCTTTTGCTCTCTGGAAACTTCTTCCGCAACACATTTACACAGTCCTGCAAAAGATAGCAGATTTAAAATTGCATAGACTTCAAAACAGAGAATCTCATACCACCCAACTACAGTAACCAGCAAACGCTTATCAGTTGAGTCGAATAAGCTCAAATACACCTATGGATGCAAGACTCAAGTATATAACAGTTTTCTTGAAAGGAAATGCACAAAAGAGTGAATAAAGAAAACATAAAGATAAAATCAGAGATTCGAATGAAGTTTCAAGGATAGAAAGCCTTGGCAGAAATATGTCCAAAAATCTCTCTTTACTCAATTTACCTTGACGTTCTAAATTAGAATGTTCAGAAAATTACAATCTATTTATTATGATGAAGTTTCAATTTGATTAGGAAAAAAAATTAGCATGCCCTACAGTCAAGTAAGAAAACAGACAGTTGTGGAATGGTGAGCATCGATAATAAAAAGCTGGGGAGCAACACAGTTTGATGAATATTGTGATGCAAATGAACATTCTAAGCACATCTTGTTATGGGCCAAGGGTTAAGATAGAACAGAAACAAAAGATAAAGTCTAAAATAATAAAAATAAATAAATCCATAAAATCATTCTGGAACCATATAAATACCAATTGAGCTGGCTTTCAGAAATTCACAATTCACAAAACTAAATCTTTTGCCAGCGTGAAATATCAATTAAATCACAGATGAACAACAGTTTGACCAAAATATCACTTCACCAGCAATCAGAACACATGGTTTTGTGCTATACTTAATGTCAAAAGAACAAAGAAGCATGGCGGGGCATAGATATGAGTTTTATTTCTTTGAACTAGTGACATCTCAAGGAATGAGAACATATCATCTAAATGAACAACCAGCATCATTTGTGATAACTCCTTCTGGGTGCCTAGGCGAGATTGTAAACTATAAGAACAATAAAAGGTGTGAGACAAGTCTCAGATGTCAAAAATCCATATTTAACAAATATATTAACTATTCTTGATCTACATAAATTAGTTCTTTAATGACGAGTAGACACATCTGCTAAAGCACCTAAAGTGATAAAGATTTGAAACTCAGATCCAAAAAACATTGAGCTGCGATGCAACGATCGATACCTTTGCAACATCAAGAGATTGACAGTCCATGGCTGCAATTGCAACCTCTTCATATAGAGTCCATTCTACATTAAAAAAGAAGTACCAATCAATCAGTATACGAATATAATCGAGTCAATTTAATTCATAAAAAGGGAGCTTAAATCATCGAAACAGCCAGCACAAAGAGTGTGTCTGCAATCCATAACCAATTAACATCAATTTTCAAGACCTCGAATCTCAATTATTTAACAAACAAGCTCATAACTGACTATCCAAATGACATAATCACATTAGTTCGTCCTCGGACCCAGTTCAAATCAAGCTCCAAACTTCCAAACCCAGGAACAAAAGTGAATCCAAAAAACTAAAAAATCTACCATATTTGAGCAAAGCCCAGAAGAGAAAATCAATAAAACAACCAATCGAGAGAGAGAAAGTACACACCTTCTGAGCCAAGACTGGATCTTTTCTTGGAATCATTCAGGATCGATAAACCGTGCTTTAACACCTTGTCAGAACGCCTAACTTTGAGCTTTCTAACCAAGCAGAGATACTCCCATGCTCCTCCTCCTCCATTGTCCACTTGACTCTCCAATCTATTCAATTGTGTCTCTTCTGATTTGGTCACCATATCTGCTTTCCTTCTCTCTCTGTTTGCGTTTCTATGTGAGAGAATGCTTATGGACTCTGTTTCTTGGCCGGCTATTTTTTGGATCCGCGATCACTAACGATTTTGTTTCCAGGCATGTTTGGAAACCTTAATTTAACCCCTAACTATGGCTTTATTATCGATTGAATCCTGAATCTTTTGATCTCATCAATATCACCCTAACTATAGGCATAAAAAATAATAGAATCTAATCTTAAATTAAATAAATATAAAATGATAAAACTGGAAGAAAAAGAAGAAAAAAAAGCTTGAAAAGGTGAAAAAAAATCAAGCAAACTCTAACATTTTTTCAAACTATGACCAAATAGGATACAAAAACTATATTTATTCTGATTGTTTCAAGATACTATTATTAAATATATATTTTTTTAAAATTCGTCTTAGAATTTTTTAAAATCAAAATCACATATTCATGTTGAACTTTGTTTGTTTCTTTGACCATATGTTTTTTTTTTTTTTTTGGTATTAAAAAAATCTGGTCTCGCCTTCAAGCTTGCGGTAATTACATAGTTTGACACAATATTTTAAAAAATTATTTTTTATTTTAATTATTTTTTTCTGATTTTTTTAGATTATTTTTATGTAATAATATCAAAAATATTTTTTTTAAAAATATCATTTAAATATATTTTTAAATAAAAAATATTTTAAAAACAATCTCAATTACATTAAATAGTATTATCAAGAATCGATTTGCATTCATCCCATGATCCCAATTTATGAATAGATGATAAAAACATAAATTAATTACAGATTAAATATTCTCAAAATGAAAATAGATGAATAACAACAGAATATTGTTTGAAACTTTTGCTAGTAATGTTCTTATTGTTTTCATTTTCTTCTTATTTTATTTGATTTTTATATTAATACATTAAAATTATAATATAAAAAGCATTAATTTACTAATTTTCTAAACAAATAACAATTTTTAAAAATACTTTTAAAAGACATCCCAAAATGCCACGTTAACAGCTGCTCAAACAAGTTCTAAAACCCTACAAAGGGGCAACCAACCAGACTTGCAACTTCCAGAGTTGCCATTCCAATCACTGCTTGTTCTTGTTTTTTTTTTGTTCGTATCAAAACTCTGACAATGGAAACATCAAAAACCATGGAAGAACCAGACGTTGGCATCCTCTGTTACATCTCTCAACTCCCTGGTTTTCGTGGCATCCTCAAACAAAGGCAAGTGATTCCTCAAATTACACAACCACACACTGTCAATGTACAAGTCTAAATTAACGCACATATAATGCACTTAACTCAACTGCCCCCTTCAAAATTTGAATCTTTTTGGCATTTTTAATGAAAAAGGAACAAATTTCGATGCTTTGCGTTTTTTTTTCCCTGTGTTTTCCAGGTATGCTGATTTTATTGTCAATGAAGTTGATACTGATGGAAATGTGGTTCAACTGACCTCTTTGGAGCCTCCTACTCAGGTGGGTTTGTTACTTTCAGTTGGATTTCTTTGTAAAGTTTGCAACTCTGAATTTTTTGGGTATGTCCTTAAAAGGTTTTTAGTGTTAAAGTCTGTCCCTGTTTTTGGTTTAGATGGTGGATGAGACTAAGGAGTGTGAGGCAAAGGTATCTGATGAGAAAATGAGTGAAAGTAAGAGTTATGAAGCTGAAATTGAATTGTTTAGATCACTTACTGGTGATTCTGACGCTGAAAGGCTGGAAAGTTTGATAAGCCAAGCTGACTCTCGTACTGGAAGTGAAGATAGCGTTCAACATATCGTGCTTTCTCCGGATTCTGATAAAGCGCATCGAACGGTTGGTTTTCAATTTGAAAAATTACATTCCGTATGTTCATGGCTTGGCATGTGCAGTTAGTTTTCGTCCTTGTTGAAACAAATTTGATCGTTGTGCTAGGTGGAGTTTTTTTTAGCTGGATGTTTTCAAGCCAAGAATATAACTAGAATGAGTCAAACTTAATTTGGTTTTAGATGCCAAAAGTAAGAGCCTTCGGAAGAGGATGCTTGGCGTACTTTAGTCTGGTCTCAAGCTTTTCTATTGTTAGATAATTGCTACTTTGAATTTTTTTCAGGCAGTGCATAATTTTTTCAAGCAGAACTTCAAGTTCCTTGTCACTGACACCACTGACGGACCAGATGCTTCATCAAAATGTATTCGTGTGAGATTAGATTCTGGAGGGCATAAGAATAACAGCAGAAACTCTAAGAAACGGAAAGAAAGAGGTGAAAAACCCTTTGATAGCAGAGGTTCAAGTAATTGGCCAGAACATCTCGGCAAGTTTCTTAGGTAGCGGGTATATGAGGCGGCTTGATATGCTATTTATACAGAAGTTTAATGCCTTGTTATATTCCTATTGTTATCACGCCAGTAGACCTTACTTAAAGGTTTCAACCATTGACTAATCAAGGACCATCCATCACTGTTTCAACACTGGTTGAATATAGAAACCTCCATCCATCGCTGTTTAAACACTGGTTGAATGTAGAAACCTTAATTTCATCCATTCATGACAGATTTATTAGATTGGGAGGGATATTGTAGTAAAATAAGAAAGTGAAAACTGACATTAACTGATGTAACTAACAAGAAGGATATGAAACCATCCATTGAGTATATAGCTTATACTAGAATATGTGAATTAGTTACTAGAAAAATGATGCCTGTACTCAAAATCTAAATAATGTCTTCCTGTCTTTCAATATATGCATTTTTCACATGCAAGTGACAAATTTACCTAGCTTTCTCCTGATCCTTTATAACAGTTGCAATGGAAGTAGTGGCAATACAGCTTATCTTTCGTTATGCATGCTCCCATGTGTCAGCTTGGATGTAAAGCAAGAACTGTATCTTGTAGCTATATGATAAAAGCGACAGATTATGGGTTCAAAAGTGCAACTTTCTTTTTATCATGAACACTTTCCAGTTTGCAATGTTGTTTCTTTAACCCCCCACCCCGGCCCTTTTTTATAAAAAATGGGAGCTCATTTTAATTTGTATTGAACAACTTCTGAAAGGTACTATGAATAAAAAATTTCAGGTTTCATCTTTACAAGGAGAACAAGGATACACAGGAGGCCTTAGGAATCATAGGAAAGATGCTTGGTATTCAGGTATAGCTTGTTAGAATTATTGAAGGTGACATATTTTGGTTCACATGTTGCGACATGGGAACGACAGAAAATTACTGTGAATTGATCAGTGCAGTGCTAAAGTAGCAGCCTTGGAAGAGAGAGATTTATTTCCATAACAATCTTTTTCCATCTTTTTTATGTGGGAATAATTTGAGTAGTACGCCACACCATTTCTCCCTATCTGAATTGTTGATGTGAATGATATATTCAAAATGCTCTTATCATGCTTGAATAATTTTCTACCTTTTGATTGATAGCTTTGTTTGACAGTCTAAATCATTTGGGTTTGCGGGTACAAAGGATAAGCGTGCTGTCTCAACCCAAAGAGTAAGTCATTTTACTACACTAAATCTGCTGATATTGAGCATTCACTTTATGGTATTTTTATCTACAAAAATCATTTGGTCCTACCTGCTCTCAATTGCTCACTTTGGATATTAATTAAATGGAACTCTATGCAATTGTAAAGTAACAACTGAGATGATTAGGTGGGGTATGGACATTTAGTAGTATGCTTATTGTTTGTACATGCTTATGCTATATGTGTGTCTGTGCAGACAACTCTACTTCATCTGTGTTTGCGTCTGTGATGTTATTTTGTTGGGGCATTTTCTAATTTACCCTATTTTTCGAGTCCACGTGGAGAAGATATTTCAGACAGAAAGTCATTTTTTGCTTCCAGGTTACAGTTTTCAAGCAACAAGCAAGTAGACTAGCTGCTCTTAATGACAGGTTGATTGGTATCAAAGTGGGCAACTTCTGGTAAGCTCTTACTTCATTGTTTTGTGTTTTTCTCCCAGTCTATTGCGTGACCCTTTAATAAGTTGGAGTTACATTACTCTTAAGCCACGTCAAAGAAGGACTTGTTCTTGGGAAGCTCTTGGGAAATAGATTCACGGTCACTCTACGGTGAGAGTGCTTCCCACACAAAATCCTGTTTTGTTTTATTGGATGCTGAAAATGTTGTTCAATTCATCCAAAAAACAAGCCATTCATGATTCCCTTCACCTCTCAATCTCTTGTGATTTGGACTCACAACTTTTACAAATATCCTTAGAGGGGTCATTGCAGATTCTGAAGACACCATCAAGGCAGCGGCAGACTGCTTAGGAAGGCATGGGTTCATCAATTACTTTGGTTTACAGGTACTACCTGCAAAGTTGTTGGTTGACAATAGTTGCTGCTCTTCAACAATTGCAATGCTTATTATATTTTATGTGCGTACATTTGTGTCCAATGATTTGACTTATATGTTAGATTGTGTTTTTTTCAGCGTTTTGGAACTGGTTCTGTGCCAACACATCTTATTGGAGCCACACTGCTCCGAGGGGAGTGGAAAACTGCTGTAAGCATGATCCTTGATCCAAGAGAAGGAGATATCCTTTTTTTATTTATTTCCTTGTGTGTATCATTAACTCCAGTGGGCTGTTTCACTGGACTCTAAATACATCATTATGGCAACTATTAGTATGGCTGCTGTTTTCCTTGATTAAAACCTTTAAATACAAAGAGATGTGATAAGGAATGCAAGGGAATACTATAAGGAAAGTAATGATATTGAAGGGACCCTAAGGCAATTACCTCGGCATCTCGTTGCTGAAAGGGCCGTGGTAAGTTGTCCGCTTTCCCTGCTTCTGTGTAATTTTCTTTATCCGATGTCCTACTAGGGTTCAGTGATTCCATGAAAAATGTTATGGTAAATTTTAATCTTTACCACGTTATACTTTCCCCTATTTGTTTGTATCAGTATTTACTAGCCATGGTGTTAATGACCCCGCATCTATCAAGAGATGTGCACTAGATGCAGTATAAGCATGGCTACTTCTTTATTTCTCGCATTTCATGATAAACATTCTACTTGTAATATCATGCAGCTTCAGTGTTTGAAGAAATGTCCTGGGGACTACTTGCAGGCCCTGAAAGCCATACCTAGGACTTTGAGAATGATGTAAGTGATTGTCAAGCAATATTAAAATGTAATGTTCATATGTTCTTGTAAATAGAAGGCCCATTAGAAAGAATTAGCAGCAGTCTATGTTTCATATGTAATGTCCTTGTGTTCTTGTAAGTGGAAGGCCCATTGGAAAAAACTATCAGCAGTCTATGTTTCATGCTTGCATAAGTACTTTCTGAAAGCATCTTTGACATATCAGATACATTACTGCAGGAGAACATCTGATAAACAAATTTACAAGCTCACATCTACACAATCTTATCACTCATGAATGCTCCATCACATGGGAATTATTTTAATATTTGATGCATTGTTGCCTTGAAAGGACATCATATAGTATGCAGAAAGACAGCACACTGCCTTCACAAAATTGATACAACAGGGATATCTTATATATACGTAGCATGCAAGTGCTTAGGATCTTATGAGATAATGTGAAACCTGATATCAGTATTTTACAAAACATTGTCTTTGAATGGAAAAACCATGTTTTCTTTGACTCACCAGAAACATGTCTTGCTGGAAAATAGTGCCGTGACATTTTAAGCTTTCTGGTCTTGATTTCAAGATTTATATTCATGTCACTTATTATTGTTCAGGTATGTGCACGGTTACCAAAGCTATTTGTGGAACCATGCGGCAAGTGAGAGAGTGCAAAAATATGGTATACTCTTGTATTTTCTGAAGCTATTTTTCTGTTTTCGTTTGTGTGCATATCGAAAAACGCATATGATTTGAATGCTACCTTCATTAATTTCAAAGAGGTATTGCAACTATTCCACCTAATTTGTTGTTTTGTCTCTCCTTGTGGCAGGATCTGACCGAGTTGTTCCAGGGGACCTGGTGTATTGTAAAGGGGATGGTACTGAAAAGGAGACAGTAGTAGTTAATTCTGAATGTAACGATGACAACAGTGATGATACATATGATTGTAGTCATTTAGATGAAACCTCAGGAACTGATCTTCTGGAAAGGAAAAATACTTTTGTTAAGGTCAGCTCTTATATTATCACTGTAGTACTAATCTTCTGCAATTTTAGCAAAAATGTGGCACTGTGTGCCTTTAGGAACATCTCTACTGGATCATCCATAGTTGTCCATCGTATTTGTAGACATTGGATGTTAATATTGTGATAGTGCTTTCTGATGTTCGTCTGATGTATAACCCACTGGCAAACCTTAATCCTATTTTGTTTAATTGAAATAGAGTTTTAGATGCCTACCTATCTTCTGGCAGGTGGTTACTGCTGAAGATATGTCAACTGGAAACTATACTGTTGATGATGTTGTCCTTCCTATGCCCGGGTAAGGGAGAGCTGTCGTAGTCTTAATCATGAACTACTATGGACAAATCATTTATGGATTGTCCTTTATTTCTTTCCTTCTTATTCAACATTGTAATTTTGTTCTTCTGGCAGATCTAGGGTAATTTTTCCAACAAATGAGATTGCCAAAGTTTATCATGATTTGGCAAAGAAGGTTCGTTATACCTCAGTACATGGTATCTACTTATTTATGAAACGGTTGGTTTTTGGATATATTGGTGCTTGTGAATGGAAGTTGCATTTAAACATATCAGAAAGATAAGCATGCATATTCCAGGTCTCTACAGGTTAGGCTTAGAACAAACCCCTAGCAAAGCCTTGACAGGTTAAAATTTCCATTATGGTCTTTAATTAACATTTCTCAGCAAATAGGCAAAGCACCCAAGATCTCTATATACAAGCAGACTCCTGTATATATCACTGTTTGCACTCCAAGTTTGGGGAGTAGACTGTTTTTAATGATTATCTTATTTGTTTCGATCAGGATGCTATCAATTTGACTGAAAGCATTCATAGTGTCAAGTAGGTTACCTATTCTCCCTCCCTCCCTCCCTCCCTCTCCCTCCATGCACACTTTATTCTGGTTGGAGTTATGTGTATTGGTGCTCTTTGCAGGGAATTTTCCATAACCAGTATGACTGGAAGTTATAGGCGTGTTTTTCAGAAGCCAATGGACTTTGAATGGTTTGCCTGTTTCCTTTTTTTTATATATATTATAACAGAGCTCTTTGGTCTCGAGTCCGGAGTCTAAAGTCTAGTTATCTGGATAGTGCTGCAAATAAATTATTTACTTTTCTTTTCATTCCAGGGAATTACTTGCATATAATGACAGTAATAAACCATTGGCAGAGACAGATCTGGATAAAATTTCCAAGACTAGATCAACAAACATAATAAAACAAGAGGAACAAGGTCAGGGAGACGAGGACAATGATTTATCTGATTGCAAAAAACTGTCAGTGAGCTCTCAAAATAGTATAGGTCAATCAACTGACACTAATGAGGACAGTGAGAGAGAAGTTGGGTCAGAAAAGGTATTCAGTTTTAATCGGCAGGAAACCCAGATGGCTCTCAAGTTAAGCCTCACGCTTCCAGCTTCATGCTATGCAACAATGGCCATAAGAGAGCTGCTGAAAACATCAACATCTGTAAGTTCCTCAAAAAGTTATCTTCTTTAATGTGTTACTGGGATTCTCAGACTAAAGGAGCCCCTCCCGTCCTCCACAGACACCCTAGACTTTCCCAAAAAATAAACGGATATATTTCTCCAACTTAAACTGAATTTCAAGAAAATTATCATCAATTGAACTTTTAAACCCAAACAAGGGTGACAGCCCAAAATCCTTTACTAAATCAATCATATTGTGTTATTAGTTGTCAAAATGTCCTTTTGTGTTTTGAGCGGCAATTTTGTGCATGCCATCTTACTGACTATTCGCCATATTTGCAGGTTGCATACCACAAAACATTGAACCAGTGAGCACATCACTGCTCAAAAGATATGTACTCTTCGGGGAGCAGAAGTTACTAATTTACGAGAGCAAACAATTTTTAGATGAGCTTTTAAATTATTCCTGAGCAGCTCAGGCTTAGTGACCAAGCAACACACCTATCTTGTTGATGTCACGCCTCTTTTCAAGTCACCATAAAGTTCTTAAGCATTTTGTCTAGAGACTCGATGTTCACGCAGGTTAGATAGCAGACATTGAAACTACCCAGCTCGTTGCTCCTGCTGTTTATTTTCCTTGGGTTGTGATTCACTGTTGGAACAGGAAATATAAAGAACAGTATTTACTCTTGCCTTTTTTGGTAATTTGTGTTCGTAGCTTAATAGGAATTAAATTATGGTTTCTCTAATATTGATGATCATGTGTTGTTTTTCCCTGCAGAAAAGCCAAGTAAATTCAAATAAATTCTTCTTGTCAAGTACTCGTGGTTGAGCTAAAAAGCTCCTGTAGTTTGATACTGAATGCATAAATTTACAACAATTAACGCATTTACTATGGCAGTATCATAGCAACCAACTTGTATGGTGGTTCCATCTTTAGTTGGCATCGTGGGCATCGAATGAACTTTTTGTAGATATTCAGATGGGGCTGCAATCAGTATAAAGGATTAGACAACAAAAAAATTTAAGAGGATTAGTAAATTTCGAAAGTTATTGACAAGAACTTCAACCGCTAACTCACCTCATATGTGACAAGAACTTTGCTGTGATTTGAATAGTGAGTGCTGGCTGTGATGTTGTCATCATAATTATCATCTTTTGAACTTGTTGGTTTATATAGTTTAGTAAACCATAGGTCTTGGTTTTCATGAGCCATGTGTTTTGAGTGCGTAGATGAGCATTGCGACTGAGCATCATGGTGGACAAACAATCCATCCATAGAAGTGGTTTGCTTGTTTTTAACCCCGATGCTTTGTTTAGGTCGCTGTTTCGGTTCACTCTGTGACCTGAATTTAGCCTTGGACGATTTTGTGCCAGCCATGTAGTTTGGCAGGAATGAAAATTGATTAGAAAGAGTGCTGGCATAGTCTGGTCTCTCGTTGATGAAAGAGGCTCGTCCTGGGGTTGTTCTGGAAGGTGGAGAACAGATTGAGGGACTGTTTGATGTGAAGCAGAACTCCTTGTACTGATGTTCTTGCCTAGATATTTGTAGTTCCCCGGAGTCGAACCTGGAAATCTCTCTCTCTATTCTGTCCATTAATGGATAATTGATGTAGACACTCCTGCTCTTCGAAATTCCCCGGACTTGGTGAAAATTAACATCAACTGCCTCCTGTGTGTGAACACAAGTTAGCATCTCAAAATTGGTGCTGAGGATTAGATTGCTTGTTTTTCATTAGCACTGATGTGTTCCAGCAAGGATTAGATTGCTTATGTTGACGGAACTTGGAGCTATGGAAAATTCTCTCATTTTGAAATTAGCTGGCAATTAATAGTTCATTCTTGAAAAGATAATGTGATTTGTAAAGTGCTGCAGATAAAAATGGATTCCTTACTCTGTGTCTTGATGATTTGCTTTTCACGGCAAGTTGTGATTCCCCGGCCATCTGAGCTCTTTGACAACGAGTTCTTCCTTGTATTGTCATTAGTGTGTGCTGTTTGTTTCCTCACCAGGTGACCCCTTGCTAATGCCTGTAACTTGACTAATCCCCTTAACGCACACAAAGCTTTCCTTGCCTGTAAAATGAAGCAATGGATATACATAACTGATTATGAAGATACTTTACAAATTAATTAGAAAGGAAGTTTCTATGAATACCAGGTAAGAACGAAAGACAGCTTGGATCCTGGTGGCAGCTGAATCTTCTACTGCCTTTCTTATTCTATTTGCTGCACGTGTTTGTGGTACAATTGTCTTAATAGCTTCAGTGGCTGGCAATGCAAATGATGATCTATGTGCTAAATATGGGGTGGTGATGACTGAGTCAAGGGGTCTACGACCCTTGCACTCTCTCTTTCTTTGCAGATTTGCCAAAGCTCCATCTCCTCTTAATAGCTGGATTCGAAGGTACAATTGCAGTATCTGTTTTTTTGTCTGCATAGAAAGAGATATCTTTCTTCTTGCATTTCTCCTCCTTTTTTCCTAGAAAGAAATTAATCATCCACCCGCTTGCCTTTCCCATTGTTTTGCATCACCCCATCTAAGATCCTACTTCAAACCATATATAACAGTCACTGGAGAAAATGATAAGCAACTGTATGATTGCAAAGTAAAGAGTTGAAAATGCATGCATGCTGTGTTCATTATGTACACATCTTCGACCTGACTCCGGTCAAGTGGATCTGTACTCTTGTGTCATATTTTATTGGCCAAGGCCTGCAGAAGTTTTCCTGATCAAGTCATTTGCCACACTCCCAAAGGTTAATGGTAACGATTCAACGTCCTTGTTGGAGCTTTCACGCCTGCTCAAACTCGTGTCTTTTCTAGGGCAAGTTCATCCTCTCCAATCAGCCATTTTTATTTTTGGCGTGTAATTAAGTTTACCTGACACACAGAGAAGACAACCCAAGTCTATGTTATGGATGTAATATACCTAGGTTGACAAGTCTTTGGTGCTGTTCCACGCATAATGGGATTTGTTAAGAAAGAGCGGTGAGGTTAGGGTCAAGTACATGACTGGACACTGATATTTTCTGCTGCTACAAAAACAGGTAGATAGGTAAGCAGAACCTTGCATTGCATTGCGTTTCTTTCATCCTTGTATTTTCCTCTCCCTTCCCTTGAACCCAAGTTTCTTGCAGCTTTTTGAGGAAACTCGAGTGTTAGCAAAAACAAGTGATCGTTAACAAGGCACTAATATTTTATTCTCTCAATTTTATTTATCAATATCTAGAAGACAATGCTTAACAATCTGATTGAACTGATAACATTTAACCTAGCGCTGTAAGTTAAGATAGGCGACTGCTATGGAGTTCGAGATGTGCCCCCGCTGCCCTAATAACTAAGAAAAGTAAAAAACAATCTCGTAAAAACTGCACTGTAACCCTAAGAAACTTTAGTTTCCAGCAATAACCCCAGCCTTGTCACCCACAGCAGCATCGTGAATTTTCCCAGGATAGAAAGATAATATGGTAGATCAAAATAACCGTTGGAAATTTACACGAGGAAGCAGGGAAGTGATTTAGGATAAACACATCTATCTAATTCACGATAGTTTTAGCCCAGGATCTATTGAGTACTGAGTACAGGAACGCAACCTTGTTACTGCTGTTAATGTGCAAAAATAGGAAATTTTAGTCTCTGACGTATAGCATGCTACAGGGGGCATCTCAATTGGCTTATAAATTTTACAACCTATGAAATAATCTGCCTAGATATCTAGTGCCTCCCATAAATAATTGGCGAAAGTTCAGTAGACTGAACTAAAAATAGTTGCAGCATGGTACAAATGGAAACGGTCACTATCAATCTTCCGGTTTGGCAGTGTTCTCCTTGAAGCTCTTTGTCAACCATATGGCAGTTTCCCTGGGGGAAACCTTTCCAGGTCCAAATGGCTTTAGTAGCACCCCGAGCTCATCATACCTTGAGTCTTGCAGTAATCTTGCGCTGAATTCTAACAAACCTTCAAGAGCTTCAGCACGCTGCTGGAGTGATGAGGTGTCAAACCTGCGCCTCGTGTCTGATGAGGTGCGGCTTGATGCCCCGGCAGTAGCATTTTGGATGGAGGAGTTGCTTCCATTCTCTTCATCTACCTGAAACATGCCATGTTCAATTCCTTGCCATGCCTCAGTGAATTTGGGCTTGGAATGGGCTCTATCACTGATCTGAACTGTGCATTTGTCCTTTGTGATTGAGCGGTCACCATGATGCAAGGAGTTGGAGGACCCTTGTGCTGAAGTTGATGATGTTCTGCGAATGGACAGGAATGGTTCTTCATATGAAGCCAAAGGGAATTCAGCTATCCTGTCAATTCTAGGAGCATTGACAGAAACATCCGGAGATTTTATCTGATGAAGGATGCTAATATTAGTTCCACCAGCAGAATTTTGTGTTGTGGTTCTTGATGGCAATGGCAAAGATGTTCTGCGAGTTGTTGGGTTGGATTTTTTTGTTGGTGTACTGGTAACAGGAAGCTGGAAAGATAAATGAAGGATGTGAGATCCAAATTGTAAAACTATTGGAAATTATTGTTCAAAAGCTCTGCATATGTGTGTGTGCTGTGTGCCTGTGAGTGTGAGTGTGAGTGTGTGTGAGAGAGATTCATATGCTTACAGATTCACGTTTTTTTATAGGCTCTGCCCGTCTTCGAGTAGTGACAGACGCTTTGGTGGATACAGGTTTTGTAGTCTTGGTAATATTTAAAGGTTTAGAAGCAATTGATCTACAAATGACTGTTCCTTCATGGCTGCTCTCGACGGATGAATCTGATAAACTTTGATTCAAATAACTTGGTGTATCATGTATTCCTTCAGTAGAACACACAGAATCTTGCTCTGCTGCAGATATACTTGGATTTAATGCCCTATCATTACTTGGTGAATATCTCTTCTCCCTGTGAGCTTTAAGAGGATTATCATCTGGCACCAAAAATCCTGTTTTCTTCATGTAATGGGGTTCAGGCCATTGGAAAGGTAATGTGTTCTGTCTAGGGCTGTTCATCTTAACATGAATCTTGAGGACATAAGGCTGAAGATGTGGATTCCTGAGCAGCTCTGCAGCCTGCCACAGAGAATAATTTGAATGAGAACAGAGCACATTAATATGCCAACACAAATGAAAATGCTCAAATTTCCTTCTATTGCAATGGTTGGTCTATTGAATATTAGGATGCCGAATTGTATCACAAAATGTATGGCTGACTGGAGACCTTTTTTGCAGGAAAAAAAAGAGAATATGAAATGAATTATGAATCATCTTTATGGTGGCCGACAATCATGCATTCTACCACAATGACATATAATGTCAGATGCAGATTAAAGGAGATCACACATACACCGGGTCTAAGCTCAGGATTCTTTCTCAGCATGCTTTTAACAAGTCCTCGGCTAGAAACATGAACAGGAACATGATTAGAGGATCAATAATAAAATCCAGCATCTTAAATTCAAAGACTGCCAACATTAGGAAAGCAAAACAACAGACTTACAAGGCACCGGAATATTTAGTTGGAAGTGGAGCCACTATCGACTTGTTTATTTTGTTAATCAGTGCTTGCATATCCTGCTCAATAGATTAAAAATAAATTTCATACAGTGAAATGAACAAAAGAATACAGGAGATAGCTCAAACTCAAATGGAGGGCATGGAAACCTCCTAATATATATATCATCCTGATCAAACTGCAAACCAAAATGACTAATGCAGTGGAACTCATATAGTTACCAATTGACATGGCCTCAATAATTAGCATGATACTGTAATGTTATACCCTTCTGACCGAGCATTTCATATATACAGAGAGCATATATGAAATCCAAAAATGGTTGTTTTTTGAACTACAACATAGAACATATTGAAGTAAAACTTGGGCTGTAGTTTTATATATGTATGTATGATTATGCTATGCATCTCTTGGAGTCCTAGTTCAATGTTGATAGATGCTTGATAATGGTTGAATTTCTGCCAGGTATAGAAACAGGATCAGAAAACTTACAAATGCTTTAAATGCAGGCTTAAGAGAGGTCATTTCATATATACAGCAACCTGGAGATAAAGTTTGCAAAGTGTAAGCAATTATGCCATCAAATAGCTAAAAGAGCAATCCAGAACAACTTCTGCATGCACATTACATAATTTACCTAAGGACCAAATATCTGACTTGGAGCCATAAGGTATGTCAGCAAGAAGCTCAGGACACATATAGCTTGGTGTTCCCACAACCTGAACATATAAAAGCAATACTCATTGATGATAAAAATCACATACAAGGAAACAGAGTTAAAATTAGAAGATTCACACAGCTTCTGGGCCGCATTACTTACAGAGGAAGCAAGGTCATCTGAAGTTAATATTTTGGCAAGTCCAAAATCACCTGTACCAGGGTTGATTGTCAGTTGTTCAGAAAAAAGTACACACTCTTAAGTTGAAAATCAAAATGTAAAAATCAGATCACTCACCAAGGCGAATGTCTTTCCCTTTAGTCAAGAAGATATTGGAGCACTGAACAAATCAATGAGGCATTATCAGTAAAATGCATTTTCTGATATGAGCACAACTTTGAACCCGAGTGCACAAAATGTGTGCCCTAACCTTGACATCACGATGAAGAATATGGTTCATATGCAAGTAATCAAGTGCCATGAGAAGTTGAACGAGCCACTTACAGAGCTTCTGAAACATTCAATAACTAAGAGTCAGTTATCAGTTGCAAAAAGATCCTCTGAATTGAGATTTTGAATTTTCATGAAAATAATTTGTATGAAAAGGTTATAATATGAAAATAACATTTCTGGAAAAGAGAAGGACTTCCCAAACAAAAAGAAAGGAAGGATAAAGCAAAACCAACCTCTTCTGGGAAATGCACACCATTAGCTTTCTTTATAGCTTCTGCCCTGTAACACAAGGAAAAAGCATGCCACGCATGGCCATGGTTATTCTAGGCTTCAAGTGAAAGCATAATAAGGCACAGTTCCAGGGATCTTAGTTCCAGAAAGAGTGAAAACTTACATGTCTCCTCCTTCACAATAACCTATAATAATGCACACATAGCAACCCTGACTCGAAAGCATCAAAATGAACCAATATTAGACTATTTATACAAAATTTTCAAATGTATTCTTAGGCTTATCCCTAGATAACTATAACATTTTTTATTAACCTCGCTGAATGACTCGGAAACCCTATCTCAGCTCAAAAAGACACGACCTTGTCCCAAACATGAGGAGAAGGCTTTGAATATTGACAGTAGAACAATATTATCTTTTGCAATATATCAGAAAAAGTGAAGCTTTTGCCAGAATAAATCAAGCATAATGAACCTCTGTAATGTTAAATGTAACTTTATATGCAGAGTTAACTAAAACAGAAGGCAAAAACATGCTGAGTTTCAGGTGATGTCAATGATATAGTTGATGATATAAAGCACCCCATGGGGCTAATTTTTATGCATTTACAATTAAGGTTAAGCATACCAACCCGATGGGGGGAAAGAATTTTAGGCATGCAACAAGTTTAAGGCATGTCCATGAGATGTAGTACAGACTAATGGGACATGATCATATCACACTGCAAAAGCAGCAATCTATAGGAGTTAAGTTAGGAAATGAGGTTTTTAAAAACTCACAGGAAATGTGGAAACATTAAACAATATGAATCTCCAAATAAAAAATGAACATCCAACCATGTAAAACCATGAGAGATCAAGAGACAATGAAGAAAGGCAAAGACTAGTAGATATCAACAGGTACAATATACCTTTTCTACCCAGGAATCCTTGTACTCTACAATAAATGGATTTCGTATCCTAGAAATGAGCTCTTTCTGCATAAAAGAGAAAAGGGGTTAGACTTGAAGATCCAGTATAATATATTGAAGGTGCAAGCTGTAGTGCAACCAACTCTGGATGCATAGTACATTACTCTTTGCTAAATTACAAATCTGCTCTGTCAGCATTTCTGATACACAGGTTCAGGTATCCTAGTTTTGAGGGGCACTAACATGCAAAGCCAGTGAATTCAGGGCCTTGGTTAACTGTGTTATATTGATATTCTTTGGATATGCAAAAAGCCAGAAGAAACACTAATTTTTTTCTTTCTTCCTCAAAGAACTTATCAGCAAGTTTAAAATTGTACGAAACATGTCAAAGCATAACAGAACATCAGCGAAAGATAAACAGAGGCGATGTCAGATATGGTGTTAGATGATACAATGGATCATACTGCCATAGTTAAAAAGATAAAGAAGACCTCTTGATGTGCAGATCGACGTGACCTGTCAGTCTGCCTCGCAAGCCTGATCTTTTTCAACACATACCTTAAATTGACAAAACAAAAGATCAGAAATGAAGACTAAAACCAATCGCCAGAGTGTATGATATTGCATACAATTTGTTGTCCTAATGATAGGATTCTACAGCAAATGAAGAAATGTAGGTAGAGCAGAGTGTTAGTTTCATTCTCACTTCTTTTTTTCATGTTTATGCTTCACGAGAAGAGCTGAACCAAAAGAACCCTTCCCTATTTGCTCTAATACTTCGTACTGCTCCATCTGAGATATAGAAATGACTTGCTTATCTGGATACATACAAAAACAAAGTCACCAATGCCATCAAGAGAATGCACAAGGGTAATAACAAAAGGAAACTACACTGTCTTTAAAGTTGCTCAATAAATGCATGTACTATAAGGTAGCAAATAAATCTTCGGTAACAAAGAAAGGAACTGCAGGAAAATGAAATTATGTTAGTTCAAGAACTAAAAAAATAAAGTAACAAGGGAGGCCTTGAAAGCCAAGATATACAAGATTAATATGAGCATTCTCTCAACAAAAAATGAGAAAACAGGCAACTCCCATTTCAAAATGAAAGAAAAGGTCCTAAATTATCAAAGAAAGCTACTTTACAGTAACCTGTAAACATTGCATCATCTCTCTCTAGATTTAGAGAAAGATGATGGCAAAACAACCCAAGTTTTTAGGTAAACGTGGGTAAGAAAATCATCCAAAAATTGCAGAAATGAGGAAAGAAACGTTTAATGGTCTGTTGGCCATCAAAAAGTAGAGCAAGAGGGGGGGGGGGGGTTCTGAATATTCTTGGTTTTTGTTTCTAGGGGCAAGATGCTTAATTTTGCTACTAACAGATCAAGTAAACTATTTTAACTGTATAAAGCTCAACTATTAATGAACCTGTCAATTTCTTACCAACCCCTCATAGATGCATGATTACGCAAACTATGTTTTCCTGTCTTTTCCTTCATTTTCCCAGGAACCAAACACTGTCATTATCAAAAAAAGAAACGAAAAAGGAAAAGACAGGTAGAGAGAAAGAGAAAAGACCCTGTACAGAAAAAAATCTGCCCAAGGTAGCTGGCACATACAAAGACCACAAATTTATTAACTTACCTCTCGACATTATAAATCAATAACTTCAAAAGTTAACAATTAAAAAATTCATAAGCCCAAAAGATCTTGAAGAGACAAATGCAACACCAGGAAATGCACAGTAGACTAAAACAGAAACAGTTTTTACACCGAGTAAAAGAAAGTGAATCCAATCAATAGGTTCCACACAGGGAAAGAAAATACAATAAAGGGAAAGGAAGTACCTGAATTGTGTATAGTGGCGGATCAAAAGAGAGAGATCACAACGCAAGTAAAAGAGAGGGAGACAAGAATGTGGGGTTTGACATTTTCAGGGAAAGAAAGAAACTACAGGGTTTAGATGACAGAAGTGCACGAAGAAGGAGAAGCAGGAGTTGAAGAGGGAGTTGCAGCATTAGCAGTAACAATGGTTCTTTAGACATTGATGGATGCGCGAGTGGTTTTTGGAGTGAGAGAAAATGACAAACCATAGTGTGTATTTATATATATAAAAGAAAAGAGATGGTAGAGAAAGCAAAAAAAAATGTTGATGGACCCCAGGGCCTTGAGCTTCATTAAAATGGAGAAAATCATTAGGAAGGAGATTAGCAGTGCTAATTGTGGGATTATAGGAGGACAGCCAAATTTCATTAAAGAACAATTTTTTTTCAGAAAGCAGCAAAAGCAGAGAATCTAGCGAGGGAAAACAGATAAAGCATAGTCCTAGAGAAAGAAACAGAGTATACAATAAGGATGTGTTTGGTTTGGAGTTAAATGTTAATATAGAGTACTTTCTTTATTTTTATTCTATTATTTTCTTAATTGTCAAGATTTTCTGAAAAATATTTATAGAAAAGTTCAAAATGCAGTCTCTTTGTATAAACATAATTTTTTTATCCTATAGTTATAGTTATATCGAGTTGATATTTTAATAGAAATTTTGAAAAGTGTCATGTTTCCTAATATAATAACATTTTATAGTCATTAAAGGTCGGTAATGTCTTCAAATAAGGTCTAGAAATTATTGTTCTAGGATTTTCCTTATTTCTCTTGTAATTTGGATTATAAATTTTAGTTTAAATAGATTATATTGGTGTTTTTTCTGTATTTAAACAACTTTGTAGAATATTATATTTAGAATTCAAGATTATTATGTAGAATTTTTATAAAATATCATATGTTTTCTTTAATATTTTATAATGTTAAGGTCGTAACCTTATGATTTAAGAACACTAATGTGAATAGGTTGATAATTTGATGGATAAAAAAGGTAACAACTCAACCCACATTACCTGAATGAAAACATGTTAGGTGTTGTGTGAGCTTGGAAGCATAAACTAGATCATTTGGTGACGACTCATGAGCAAAAACCAAATCAATTAGACAAAATCATTATATATCTAGCTTGAGTAATGGAAGACATGAATAAGGATTAGAGACATGCTTAGAGGCTTAACTTTGAATCCATTCCTAAAAACCCTTATAAACATCATTTTATATACATGATGTTTACAATAAGTAAAGCACTTGAGATATAACTCGCGATTATCTTGTTCATAAACATGTTTCTAAAATTGACGAGACTCTTTATTTGATAAGAATTTTTCAAAATTGAGATTCATTATCCGATTGTCAGAGTTGAAAGCTTAGTTTAATTTGAACAAGATTATTGTTATCAAAAGATAAGATTTGTCACACACATACTTTCTTATTTGAAGTCTTAGAATATAAAACTCATGCTGTCAAGCCTTCAATTCCATCACAGCAAGCCTTAACACAACCATCAATTTTTGAGTCTATACAAGATAATTGTGAGAAGATTTTATATTAGGTAAATAAGCAGTTAGATTGTTGTTTTTTATATTATATTAAACCTTCTCATCAGGTACCAATAAGAAAAAACATTAAAGATATATTGTATTTTTAAAGCTTGTTGTTTCAATATTACAATATTGACAAAAACTTCAGCATTGTGTTTTAATAATTCCATTGCCAATGATAAGGGAGGAATCAAGGAGGCATTAAAATTAGTATCATGTATGATTTTGTAGAATTTTGAAGCACTAAAAAAAGCATGAAGAAGTTGTTGGAATTGCTCAAAAGGTTGAAATTAGTATCAAAGATGACTTTAGTGTGGATGTGTCATTTAAATATAATAAATATATGTGTGTGTGTGATGAATCAGTCTTATGAAATTACCAATTTAACTTATAGTCAAGACTTTTATTGTAAGGATTGACAGGACTTGTTGAGCGAAATATCTTAAAAGATGGTTTCATTACTTGATGTCGTAGGTTTTGAAATTTTATATTAATACCTTTATTGAAATTTGATTTAAGATATTCATATCAAATTACCTCAAGCAAGTGTTAAGAAGATGGAAAAAGAAGTTAGAAGATTAAATATTAATGACATAAAAAAATAAAAGGATAAAGTCATGTGAGCTTTAAGAGTATACATTCCAGTTCACGTTAAAATTAAAGGTTAATCATTAAGAAATACAGTTTTAATAATGCAAAGCAAATAAATCAAAGAATTAAGGGGTAAAATTATCTAGTACAAGTGTAAATTTTATATATGATCGTGGGACTGTATAATTTTTTCATTGATCTTCACTAATTACCTTTTTCAAGTCAAATGTTTTTTTTTTAAAAAAAAATTCCCGAGCTAAATGATAATTTCATTTTATTTTTTTCGGTGTTAATTTTTTTTTAGAGCTATTAAATCTTTCAACAAAACTAAACTTTATTCCCAACTAGAAAACAAATAAAAACTTTATTCACAATTTAAAAGAAAATAATTGAATTAAGTAGTGAGAAATGGTGAAAATTGTTAATGACACGAACAAATTAGTAGTTCAAATGATAACTACTTGTTTTAATAAAACGGTGTCATTTTTATAAATGAATTTTTAAATATGCTAATTTGACCAAGTTTTTTAACTGCCATGCTATTTTTTATATATTCAAGGGGAAGGAGTGTCACTGAACTTGTCAGCTCATGGGTTCTTTTCATAATTACTTATTTTTATTTATTTTTAAATAATTACAGGGGGTGTTTCAATTTTAATAGTACCTAATTTAATTATAATATAATTAATTTTTGTTGGCAAGCTCTTCATGTCGTGGAGATTGATTCGTGACCGAAGGAAACAGGGGCGGGTCCACACGCCCTGGATCTGCAATCACGAGACCTGTAATGACTAAATCACCCCTCCTCGTCCCCTGGAATTCCACGTTTTGCCCAATGGGTTCGGTCGACTGCACCGCCTGTCATGGTTGGCGGTGTTGCTGACATTGGAAATAAATAATTTTCCTTCATTTTTTTTTTCTAATTTCCAAACTATTTGTAATTTTACACATCTAATTTTGTAAAATCATCTAATTCATAATTGGGTTAAGATTATTTGTCAAATATTTCTCATTTTTTAATTCCATGAAATATAAAATTAAAAATAACATATTTTTTAATTAGGAATGGAAGTTATTTTTCCAATTCTACACTTTCTTTATAAAAAAATTAAAAAAAAAATTATAACAGTTGGTTTCAAAGCATCCCTATAAAAATAAGTTTTTATATATAACAATAAAAAATACAAAATAACAGTAAATATATTAAATCCAAACCATTTCATTATTTAATGTTTGTTTGCTAGTATAATGGTGGTTTTTTTAAATATTTTTCATCAAATAATATATGAAAAAAATAAAATTATTTTTAACATTGGAAATAATCTAAAAATATTTTTTTAAAAAAATATTTTTGAAACACATGCCAAATACCCTTTAATAATTATAAATAAAATATATTAATATAAATCAATTAAAATAATATTATTTTTAAGAAATAAATTAAATATTAAATGAATCAACAAGCCGTGGATAAAAACCACGAGCCACGTTAAAAAAAAAAAAAAAAAAAAGGCAGAAGCCTTGGTATCACTAACGTGCCTATCCTTTTCAGCTCGGGATCACATGCAACACGCCATGGTCCACGGAGACAAACTAGCGGTGGGATCTACACCATAACTTGGTATCAAATTTGACCCATACCCGTCTATCTCATGACTAAAATATTATAAAAATGTCAAATTGCAAGTACCAATCCTGAGTCTTGCATGCATGAATCTAGATCAATGATTAGTTTTTCCTTTGTTTCCACTCAAGGGAGAAGTCCAATTATTAAAATTAAAATTAAAATAAAAAAATAGTGTGCGTCTCCTTGTTAATTATGTTAGTTTATTAAATTAAAAGAGAAGAAAAGTGTTTGCATCCCACAAAACTTCCCCATTTATAAGTTCGATGGTTTTTGACACCGTGTTTTAAAAAAAATTTGAAAATTTTTGAGAATTTTTTATTTTTAGATCATTTTGATGTACATATATTAAAAATAATCTTAAAAAAAATATATATCATTTTGATATATTTCTGAACGAAAAATATTTTAAAAAATAACAATAACCACAATTCCAAACGGGTGTTATATATTCATCGACAATACATTAATTGACATATATTATGTTAGTTCTAAAAATTCTTTAATGTTGCTCGCTTACATAATCAATTCAACTGAAATCTACTAATTAATAACAACATAGAGCTAAATTTGTGGGTATGGGTTTCGATCCGAAACGAGTAAGTGTAATTACAGTGATCAAGAAATTTCATGTCTATATAAAAAAAATCCAAATTCAACCCTAATCTCATATCATGCTAATTGAGATTGTGATTACTCCTTTTTTGTTACAAGATATAATTACTAGAAAAAAGTTGTCGAACTTCACCCATAATTACTCTTTTCATTATTGTTCAACGGCAAGTAAAAGTGACCTAGGTAGCCATTGATGGGGATGCGAGGCTCCCTTGAGTAACTACACAAAAGAATGTTCATCTATAAAAGCAAATGATCAAAGCACAACTAGCATAAAAAAGTGATGAATCACCCGTGATAAAGTGTGATAAAAACACAACCTAGCTATACGTGATCTATCTCAACAACCTATATATGGTGATCATTGCATATGTGAACGGATCCTTTGACTTTCAGGCAATCCGAGAGGTAAAACACATTTAACTTGGAGCAATGAACAATGAAGCTTCATGTGTTTCTCAAGGTTGATGATGATGTTTTTAAAGGGTTTTTTTTTTTTGAAATATACTAAAATAATATTTTTTTAAATAATTTTAGTATTAATATATGAAAATGATCTAAAAAGTCTGAGTAGTGGAAAATCAAAATAATATTATTTTAAAAATATATTAAAATCCTAACCGAATCACTGCAAATCAATCTGGGTTATTTTTATTGGATTAACTTCTCTTTTATTGATTGTAAAATCTAGTTCTCACCGAGTTTTGAATTGACTCTCCAAATCATATGTTTAATATCTATTAAAATAAAAACTCTCGACTACATTTTAATGATTAATAATGTACCACACACTAAAAAAAAAAAATTAGTTCTTTAAGTAAAGGTGTTCCTTCTACCAATAGGAGGAGAGCATTTTCAATCTCATTATTTCAAGTGGGACAAAAAATAATTGATCATAGCCACATTATTCTAATTATTTTGTCAATATTTTCTCTCTTTTTTGGGGAGAGGGAGGGGTGGGGTAACCAAGATTTTTTGGTGAGATACTGTAGGGGAACATGGTGGACCGGGGCACAAAATGTATAAAATCAGATTAAAAATATAAATATAAGAGGATAAGGAAGATTCAAGGTGCCACCCCCAACCATAGTATAAAATGCATGATATTTTTTTAAATATTTTTTTATTAAAAAAAATAAAAAAATCCTAGTTTTTTTTTTTAACATCAGGACATTAAATCATAAGAAAAATAATTCATTTTTTAAAATAAAAAATATTAAAAAAAAACAAAAAAGATAAATATACTTGGTTATTATATGTACATAATAGCACGTGCACGTGTATTTACCTAATGGCCTTGCAAGAACATGATGTTCTTTAGTGGTTGGAATAGAATATTTTTGTCCGAATCTACAACAATGAACTAAGTTTAATGGGCAGTGTTTAATTACTTCTCCGTGATAGAAGGATAACAAAAGGTTAAGATAGAAAATGTTTGGCTCGTAAATATAAAAATAATTTTGCTTGTGAAATATATTTTTTATATATATTTTAACAGATGGGTGTTTGGGAAACTAAAAATAAGATTTTTTTTATTTTATTTTAAGTTATTTTTTTTTTTTGGTGTTCTCATATTATTTTTACTTGTTATTTTAAAAATAAAAAAAAATTATTTTAATATAATAATGAATTTTTTAAAAAAACAACTAAATGAACAAAACTCTCGAACAAGCAAGAAACTAAAAATTATAATTCACCTTTTAGTTTCCGGAACTTAATTCGAGAAATTACAATTTCGTTAAATTGATTTTTAAAAGTATTTTTTTATTTAGAAATATATTAAAATAATATTTATTTATTTTTTTTAAATTATTTTTGACATTAATAAATAAAAATAATCTAAAACTACTAAAAAATTTTAATTTAAAAAAAAAATATATTTTATTTAAAAAAAAAAAAACATTTTAGAACACAGTTACAATCACCTCTTATAGTCCAATGCAGTTTTTTCTACACAACGCTTTCTCAAGGCCCAGAAACAAAATTTAAAGTGAAATTTACCCAGAGCCCAGATGCTGCTTCGAAGCGAAAGCACCGGCCATTTGTGGACAAGTCAAATAATTTTATTATTGACTCTTTTATAAAAAAATATTTATTTTTAATTTCATTATTCCATCTAATTTACAAAATATTATATTTGCTATTTTTTTTTCTCATTTTTTTGATTTTTTTTCTTAGTTCTTTTATAAAAGTCTTGTTTGTTTTTAATTTCATCCTCCATTCCAAATTAATGGTATTATGTTTTTTTGTTTGATTCTATTTGTTTTATTTTTTTTTTAAATATTATTCTTTTTAATTCCACCCTTCAATCATGTAATTTTTTGATCCTTATTCTTTTTCTAAGTTGCTTAGCTAAATAATTTTTTTTTTCAATTTCATCATTCAATTAATTATGAAATTTATTCGGTGTTTGATTTTTTATTCTCATTTTTCAATTCTTTGTTTTTTCAAATTCTTTTGTCTAATTTTTTTTTAAATTATTCTTTAATATTTGATTGATTGAGAATTGAACCATATGAGTTTTTCAAACAAGATGTTCAAGTCTAATGACCAGGTGATGAGTTTGAAAAGTTAAATAATTTTTTTTAAAAAAAATCTTTATTTTTTTATTGAATTATTCTAATTTTATAATTCAAATTACAATTCTAATGAGTTTAAATTGGCTTGACCCTAATTAATGAGATTGCATGTTTGCTATGATAACCATGACTTTACCCCCATCTTGTTCTTTTATTTTCCGATGGATTGTGAATTAAGACACATCATTTATTTATTTTCAAGTTATTCTAATATTGTTTTTTAGTGTTGTTTAATCTAATATGGTTTTGTAATTATTTATTTGAAACAAAACCAATTAATTTGATTTAATCACACAACAACACTTTAAGCCGTGCAAAGTATTTTTGTTTGGTGAGAAGTAAATTTTACGATAAATTGAAGAAAGGTGCTGAGCAAATAAAGCAAGGATATTTATGTAAATTTAGAAAGCATCCGACCAAATAAGTTGACCATCAAACTTGTATTGATTTGTTAAATCCCAACGAGTTCAATCACATAATTATACTCATTTATTAAACCTCACCCCACCTAACAAGCTATACCTCCTCATAATTTTTTATAATTAAATTTAATAATAAATCAGGATTATCAATGCCGTTCTGTTCCGTTTGAAATGGTCGGAACATTTTGTTCTATTCAAAAAAACCGAGGCAAAACAATATCATTTTCGTCTAGGTTTTAATTCCTGCCCGTTCTAAAAATTTCGGTCAAATTCTGGCCGGAACGTCTCGGTACCGTTCCGAGTGTGCCGTTTCAGTCTTAAAATCCTCCTTCTTTTGGTTAACTTGTGATTTTTTTTTCTAATTTTGAGATTATGTTTGTTTGGCTTTGTGTTTTGTATTGTATAATTTAAAGTTAATTTATCTTGAATTTTAATTATGCTTATATATATATATATATAATTTTAATTATGCTTATATATATATATATATATATATATATATATATATATATATATATATATATATATATATATATATATATATATAAACAAGACAACGTTGAAATGCTTCGAAATCGAAACGTTTCATACCAATAGAAAAACCAGAATGACAACCGGAACAGTATTGACAACCCTGTAATAAATTGATCCAATCAAATTTATTTAATTTTCACGAACATTTTAAGGGAGTTTAGTCACAGCCTTAATTACTTTTAATTCTATTTTTTTATATATAAAAACAATTTAAATTCAAATCTTGAAGAATCTACCGATAATTACGTCTGAGTTATTTATAGAAAGGACCCACTAGCTAGTGGGTTTGGCGTTAACAGAGACAAAGGAAAGAGGGTCCCTTTTCCCTTTTCAATTTCAGAGTTTTTGGAGACATTCACCATATACATCTGCATCTCCATATATATCTTCGGAAGGTACATGAGAGTAAAATTCTAATTATTTTAAATTTTTATAAAAAATATATATTTTAATTTAAATTTGAGATTTATTGTAGGTCTCACCACCTTAATAGAGTCATAATTCAATGTTTTAGGATCCATTTTGCTAGTAATAATTCAATGATAATATTCAAGATTTTCCGTGTATATCGCAATTACTCCATTGATTTCATGGGTAGGTCTCACTACCTCAACAGAGTCATATATCTATATCTATATCTATATATATATCTATATCTATATCTATATATATATATATATTGAACAGGAATTCGAAACATATGATCACTTCACGGATCTTTGGTTCCAGTTGGGTTCGAAAAGCAATGATGTGTGCTCTCCTTTTCGACTGCGTAAAGCCCCGCAATGTTTAGGTTTATTTGGCAAGAAAGTATACTGAAAAGGGAACGAAGATGCCATACATGGAATGATAGCAGACTTGCAAAACTAAAAGCAAATTAAGCTTATTAAATAGCAAACTGGAACCAATAAATTAATTTAATTACTCCCCACACTGTTCTCAAATTGTCGGTGCTCCCTAGAATACAAATCTCACATGTCCATCTCTCCTCAAAACAATTAATATATATTGCCAAATACAAGATACTACGTATCTATGGCTTCCAATATAATTAATAAACACACCCACTTAATTATTATATTATAGTATTATTAAATCGTCTTGTAATTTAGTCTATTTTACACACTCTCATGAATGATATAAACTGTATTTTTTTTCTTTAAAAATACTTGGAAAATAAGGGTAAAAAAACTACACTAGATCAGGACAATTTTCTCATATTACGTACTACTATTATTATTATCATTAACGTATAACAATATAAAATCAAAATTCAAAATCAAAAGGGTGCTTGAGCCACTCTCAACGACATGCATTGTCGAGTAATTAGCTGTCCCATTTTGTGATGAGCTACCGCTATGCCTGGTTTCCGACGAATTGGACTGGTTTTCCGGAGAAGCCGAGCGGTTTTTCGGTGCTACTAGCGTTCCATGGTTGTACAAAGTGCGTAATTAATTGGTGGAAGTAATTAAGGACTTGTCCTTGAATGGATGTATCTCTTCTTGCTAACATCCTTCGTTTTTCTGAAGTACTTGTTTATGTTCTCCCATTTTTGTTTGCATCTCTTTGCACTCCTCTTCTAACCCAACTCTAACATCCCATTGTGAGATTCTTTCCAACAGTGGAGCCTGTGCTGATCCTTCCCTGTCTTCGTTATTGCTATATATACAGGCTGCACCTTAGGTTTACCATACTTAACACCTCATCTCTCGGCCATCTCGATCTTGCCAATGTCATCTCTATCGTTGGATGTAGACTTTGCTTGCACTTTAATTATACATGGGCAGCATGCTAGCTTGACGGCCCTGATGGGCTCTCGTGGGAATTGAGAGAATTAGGGTTTGGGGGGGCTAGTGCTAGTGTCGATGAAGTCGTTGGCGCGCTTGTGGAATGTCTGGGGCAAGGGTTGAACTAGGGTTTTGAGGTGCTTGATTTTCTTTGCATGAAGGGTTGGTTTTGGCTGGCATGGAGATAGGCTTTTGATGGTCTAGAGTTATGGTAGATGATGTAGGTGTTTCAAGTTGGCTCTCGCTAGTACTGGTCTGACTGGCAGGATTAATAGGGGTTTGTGCTAGCAGTAACGAAGATGAATCGGAAGCGCTTGAACATTTCGGTGCCTCAACAAGATCTGGTGCACCTATCTCTCCAAGAATCTCAGCAGAAGAATCACCTGGTGTGATTTTTTTCATGAACTTGATTAATGTATCAAGTCTATCACCTGCAAGAGCTTGTTCGTGTGCCTTAAGTTCAAGTTCCTTGTCGATCCTGTCCATTTCTAGCTTCTTCCATGCTTCTTCTCTTGCAAACTTCTCCTTGTCTCTCCTCACCATATCTTCAAGAAGTTTACTATGCTTCTCTTCTTGTTGAGCCATCATCTTGTTCACAATATCTTCACAAATACCTTTGAACATCTCAAACTTCCTCTCTCGTTTTCTTTTCTTGCTCTTTGACTTTTCAAACTGCTCTAAATTCCCATCATTGTTTTCAACACTTTGGTTTCCTGCCGTTTGATCAATTCTTGTTTGATCTTCTTCCAAGTTCTGCCCCATCTTATCCTGCTCTTCATCTTCACTTGGCCTGCATATCTCCTTTTCTCCAGCTGTAGCTTCTTCCTGATCAGGGTTTTGATCTCCATGATAAATCTCTTCAAACTCACAAAAGCTAGACCTGTAATTCTTGTTGTAATCAATATTGCCATGGAAATATCTGCTATCTTCTTCAAATTTCTCCTTCCATTTCTCAGCACTCCTTTTGCAACCAACCTCTGCAAGATTCCTGTAGCCATCATAAATGTGTAAAACCAAAATAACCTGTATATCATTAGCATTATTTTATTTTCTCTATTCCATTTATTATTTTCTAGTTGTATAGCACACAAGTCTTTATTTAAATACTGTCCACACACACACAAATGATTCAAAATCCCTGCGCAACCTACGCAAGATGCTGGTACCAAGAATTTATAAGCTATACTACGTTTTTTTATTGATCATGATCATCATAGCTTCGATCACTCTTGCTAAATTCTCTTTAATTAAACCTCTAGCCGATTAGCTTCAATAGATGAGTAATTATACCAAAACAAAGTCCAATACCTAGTTAGTGACTGGAAGAAAAAGGGAAAGAAAGTAGAAGAAGCGTGTATAAGCAAAAACAATATCTTGATCATGCGCGTGTGTGTAGTGTTTTTACCTTGATGATGCATGTTCCCAAGTGAACTCTGGAAACCAAGTGTCCATACTAGATCTGATCCTCAACAGTGGAAGCACTTCATCATTAGACCATGGGCTGACCAATTCTGGTACTGATCTTTCTCTTTCAAACCTCAAATTCATAGCCATCAAGTTATTCTCTTGTTTCCCATCATTTTTGTTGGTGGGTGAACCTTGGTGCAATGAGTGCAAAAAGTTAGGCTGTAGTGGTGCTTCAGAGGTAGCAGCCGTAGTAGCTGTGTATGGGTAAAAACCAGGGAAGTTGGTGGTATTAGAGGATCCATGAAGAGGTGGGAAAGAGAGACTAGGGAGAGGGAGTGCTGCTGTTCTTGAAGCTATGAACTGGTGGAATTGGTCTGCTACTCCTTCAAACATTTTGATGCTTTCTGTCTGTGTTCTCTCTACTTTCCTCACCTAACTCTCTCACTGTAAACTTGCAAAAGAGAGAATGATACTCACAACGCATCAAAAACTCCTTTTTCTCTCTCATTTATCAAGGACTTTGTCCTATCATTAAGGCTACAGATAGCCCACCACACACTTTTTGAGGAAAGTGAACTCACTGTCCTATCAAATGAAATTGTCATGCGGTGCCTGAAGTTGGCAAGTGGAATACATAGCCATCGTCGAGGCTGGGAGTAGCAGGCTTGAAAATTACACGTATTATTGTATTTTTTGAGTCTTTTAGAATCCGATGCAATCACTGATGCTCCTGATCATGGTGTAATTAACGGCAAAGGAATGGCACGACACGTGAAAATATTCAGGGTCTGGGACCAGATTTTCTCTGGAAGGAAGCCATGGGGGTCTCTCTATACACAGCACTCATGAGGGCTACAGCATGCATTTGCACAGCTATGGCAAGCTTTGCCCCTTCTGTTATGGGGATCAAACTGTAGATATTTGAAAAGCTCTTAACGTTTGATTGAAAACTGCTGTGTGATTTCATGAAAGAATAAACTTTTGGATCAATCAGGTCGACAATCTTTTGAGTCTAAAGGAAAATCTTTTGACAGATGATCGACCAGATTGTTTTCGGGTCTTAAATTTCCTGTTATTAGTAGGGTTAAACATGAAAACTTCCTTCTTCAGAGCCTGAATGATTCTACTACCTTTGCTGAGTCCACCATTGTTTACCTGCGTAAAATTAATAATCTTTTTATAAAACTAAAAAACAAATAAAAAAATCATAGAATATTACGTAGTATTGTTTTTATTACTAATTTAATGTGATGGATTAATATTAAAATCTTTATGTCCGACTTTTTATTAAATTTTATTTTGAAATTAAATTATGGGAGAGTTATTCTTACATTGTGATTAACTTGACGGGTGATGGGTCTAAAAACAACCTAGATAACTAATAAAAAAACATGTTTTGTCTGAAACAATTTCAAGATAAATAATTTTTTTTATATTGAGATTTTGACATTTCACAACTTAACCATTCAAATTTGCAATTTGATTTAAGAGCTTTACTAGGTTTAAGAATTTTTTTTTAAAATATTTTTATTCAATCATATAGTAATAAAAATAAATACTCATAAAATCAAGCACGGATAAAATATTGATATGTTTATTTGATACAAAATTGAAATAATTTATAAAAATAAATCTAAAATTAAATAAATATTTAAGGATAGAATTGAAAAAAAAAGAAGAAAACAAACGAGGCACCTCTCTCACCTTTCATATGAATAACAAAAAGTTGAGTGGGCCAGTAGCCAGCTTGATTGCAGTGTATGGTCCAGACTGGAGTGCAAACCGTATCCATGCTCGATCTGTCATTATCCTCCAATGGGCTTTCTGCTTCGTGCTGAAACAATCGAAATAGTTGGGCTTGGCCCACATTGTGTACTCAGTTGTCACGGTCCACAGCTGATCATTGGTTGGATCAATGTATATTTTAATTAAAATTAAAATGTTTCAAATTAAACTATATTTAATAAAAAAAATCAAGTTCTTAGTGTGACATGTGATTTGCAAGAAATTTGTTTTTTTTCTTTCACTAAAATAGCATGTTGCATGAGCATAATGCCAAAATTCCGAACTACTTGTGCCAGCTCGGCGCTCGAACCCATGATTTTATTTTATTTTAATATAAACTATAGTGATCTTCATATTATACGAACATATTGCTGATTTTTTTTATTATCAGATACTCTAAATATATTATATTGATATGAAAAATACATTAAAAGTTTTACATGTTATTTGAAATCATTGAAATGGAATTTAATTTCAAGAATTAAATCAATTGTTTAATTCGATTTTCTGCAAATATTAATTTAAATTTCAAATAAAATACAATTAGTAGAAAACACACACACACACACACATATTGTTTTCAGTAAAACCACTCTATTTTTCTAGGATAATTTATTTTAAAATTGATTTTAAAAACACTTTTGTATTAAAGGTAACAAAATGTCACGAAACTTCTTCTTTGTTTAACATTTCATTATTATTTTACAATTAAAATTATATTTGATGGATATGATACGGAGATTGACTTACAAAATGACTTTTATTATTGTTTTATCGGATCAACTTGGATTAAAACCTAATTTTAATATATTTTTTCCATTGATTTTAATCCCATTGATTCAAGTCTAGACTGTTACTAAAACCTCGTAAAACGAGGTCAATTTATATATATTTTGATTAATTTTATAGATCTTTAAGTTAATATTAATATAAATTTATAGTAACTATTATATTAACAACTACTGGATTCAGATTTGAGATTATAGAAAAAATAAATATTTTAGTCTCAAACTTATATCACAGAATCATCTACTAACTAATTATTTAAATATCATAATTAAAATATATGTGAATGAGGGGTGGACCATCTACAAAATCTCAGGTTGTTTTTTTATTATTGGAATGTTTGAGAATGTGATATCCATTGTTTTTCAAAATAGTTTTAATTGAAAATATATTAGAATAATATATTTTTTAAAGAATAAATTTTTTTAAACATTAATATACCAGTAAAAAACTAAATATTTATTGATTTTAAACCAATCAAAATAAAAGTATTTAAAATTAGTTTTAAATCATAATACCGAGCAGTAAAATTGCAAGAACTAGCACGTATCGGATGAAGCGAAAATCCAATAAGAAAGAGCGATGAAAAAAAGGAATCTTCGCCAAGGCTCCACGGGTCTCGTGGCATCCACGGAAATGGTAGAAAAGGAATCTTTTTTCTTTGCTCGGAGTGAGTACACGTGCTGTCCTGTCTCGAATATTCCACGTGTCATCTATTTACTGCTTCAGGAATATTCCTCTCTTGAAGGATGACTGTGCTCTCTTTCTAGAAACTTGTTTTTTCCATTTCTGGTGAAATAGAAAAGAAATAAAAAAAAGAAAAGAGAAAATGGTCGTACGTATATTAATTGAAACAATATTACTTTCCTTTATTTATTCAAGGAATAAAAGATATTAAAAATTTTAAAATATTCACTGTATAAAAATTCATGGATTTATGATCATTTCAAATTAAGTTTTTTTAATAATATTAATTTATTTTTTTATTCCAAGTAAAGATTAATTCATGGATTTATAATAACTTCAATTTTTTAAATATTTATTTTATTTTTTTATTCCTGATAAAAATACGAATGAAAGTTTATGGAGGCAAAAAACGCATCATTCGCGTACAATTACTTATTATAAATAATATTCAATCTTTTATGTTTATTTTTATTATGGAAGACATGTAAATATAATTTCTTTCTTATCCATTTCAAACAAATAAAGTATATATAATATATAAAATAAAATATTTTAAAATTCTTATACAAAATATTTATTTTTAAAAAAAATATAAAAGACAGAAGAAATTTTTTATTAATAAATTCAGAAAAAAATATCAGCATAAAATGTATTTTTGCCAGACATATCTCCACCGCACCCAAAAACTTTTTTGGTGCTGGCCAAGCCGGCCTGTAAAACGTAGAAAACCCTTCTTTCTTCTTAAACCCTAGCAGTAGAAAGACAAAGAAATAATAATCACCTCCTCCTTCCTCGAAGCCTTTCTGTTGACCAAACGGAAAGCAGCCCCAAAACAGCAACAAAAAAGCCCTAGACTCCTCTCCTCGATCGACAAAAATCTCTCCCCTTCTCTGAAAACCCCCAATATCCCATAAAAATCCAATCTTTTCCTCTCAAGGAAGCCGATAAAAATCCAATCTTTCTGTCAAAAACTCCACCAATATCCAATCTTTCTTCAAGAAAGATCATAGTTTTGATCACAACATGAATGGCCCAAATGATCACAAATACAGGGAATACCACCCGTATCAAGGCCTCTACGATGTCCCAGCTCAAAACCTTTACAAGCTTCCAACATCCCCAGAATTTCTTTTCGATGAAGAGGCTCTGCACCAACGCCGTTCTTGGAGTGAGAGTCTTCAGTACTATACTGGCACAGGTTACTTAGCTGGAGCTATATTAGGTGGTGCTAAAGGTTCTATTGAAGGAATCCGTGCCGCGGAGCCTGGAGAGACGTTAAAGTTGAGGGTTAATCGTGTTTTGAATTCTGGTGGTCATATGGGTAGAAGATTTGGAAACAATTTGGGTGTTTTGGGGTTGATGTTTGCAGGGATTGAGAGTGGTTTGATTCATTGGAGGGATACTGATGATTTGGTTAATACCGTTCTTGCTGGTCTTAGCACTGGTGCTGTTTATCGCGCTGCGAAAGGGCCTAGGTCCGCTGCTATCGCTGGTGCTATTGGCGGGATTGCTGCAGCTGCTGCGGTCGCTGGGAAGCAGGCTGTTAAGAGATACGTGCCTATTTGAAGATTTTGAAATTTATGGTCTTTTGGGGTTTGCAAGGGATAGAGGGTTTTGTGAGGGGCTGGTTGTTTGGCGATACATGTATTTGTTTTTGGGATTCTAGCTATAAATCGCGAAGGTGCTAATAATCTGTATGACCATATTTTTGTAGTTCTATTGGTCGACTGGGCATGCGTTGCTCCAAGTTTTGAGCTTCTAAATTGACTTTATATTTTTAAAAACTTTGTTTTGAGCTTCTAAATTGACTTTATATTTTTAAAAACTTTGTTTTGAGCTGTCAGCTGGTAACTGACTGGTCCTGTCCTACATGGGGAGATTTGATTCATTCCGAATTCTTTGGCTGTTTATTGGCTAGAACTGAGCTGTTTGTTGCTGTTTTGATAGGGCTTAGGAGTTGTGTAAAATTGAATTACTTTTGGTGACCGTTGTTGTTTTCTTGTGATCGAGCCTGTTGATTTGCCCTCACACTCGCTAGCTTATACCTGTTTTAATGGATTTGTTGAACCTGTGAAGCTATGTGTAGCTTCCCCAGTTGTTGGCCTATGGAATGATTTCTCTGTTTCACGCTATTGTATCTATTTTAGATTGATTCTGCTAGATAATCTTACGGTCATGATTTGTGATGCAATGAAGTTTTCGTTGTTGCACCTTAACTATGGATTGCTTGGCCTGTTAGGGCATCAGCTTGCTGTGCAAGACTAGTTTTCCATTTAAACGACCTCTTTCCAGTATTGTATCTTTTATAGGTTTATTCTGGTGTACTGTTAATTTTGGTTGGAATCATCTGGTATTTTCAGTGGAGATTGAATTATAATCTAGGAATTATTGGGGGAATAAATTTGGGAGTTGGTGGAGTAGGACAGTGTTTTTTCTAGTATTGAGGAATAATGACCAGTTAATGTGCGATAGTGTTCTCTCTGCAAATATTATTAAACAACACAGCTAGGAAATCTCTCTATGGCTGTAAACCTTTTCTGGAGTTTAAGCTTAAAATTGTCGATCAGTTCCCCGAACGATAGAATTGCTTGGAGATCATTTTGGTAAAATCTTCTCAAGATTAAAACCAAGAATATTTTACTGTGTTGTTGCAGGGATTAAGATCAAAGAATATGAATGTTGCTTCAAGTGTCGCCAAGCAAAGTGCAGTTTCATTATGAAACCCATACAGATTTTATAGTGTTGGATGGTAAGAAGTGATTAAGGAATAGTACTAAGGTGGTTGTAAAGGATTCACTCAAGAAATGGGACAGCACTGGTTGCATGCTGTTCTGTGGTCGAAATTTTGTACATCATTTTCGAGCTCTTGTCATTTGTGCCCGCTTGGAACTCTTTTTTTGAGAGGAAGTATTTTCCGGGTGCAAGATGGAAGAGCTTTGTTTTCTTGTTTTCTGAAGTTACTGATGATTCATCGACGACTTTTTTTCTTTCTTCTTTTCCAAAGTCATTGATTGTTCTGGCCATCCTACGGCAGCAGGTTGTGTCGTGATGTTTAGATTTCCATGACATGCGTGGAAAACATGGAAGGTCGTGGACATGGATGTGCTGACAATTTTCTTCAAAGACTAGGGCAGCTCTTAGTTTACTCCCCACCCCCTTCTGTGGTCCCTTATGCTGACCGTTTTCACCTCCATCTCATCCACTTTCTCCTCCCCTCCTTGCCCAGAAAAAGTTTCACCCAGGTATCTATCTCACGCTCTAGAATTGTTGTAATTTCCCCCCATATGACCCACTCTAGTTTATGTGTGCCGCTTAGAAACGACGCTTACCTGGGAATAGATGCCAGTGCCAAGTAAACAAGTGTCTTGCACTAACGATGGTTCTGACTCCCTTACTGAATTGGCTTCCACCGAGAGATCCTGCCTGTGGCGATAACTATCACGAATTTTGACTTTCGAGCGTGAGGTCTATACCAGTCACCCTGCAATATCAAGATCGTTGAGAACTTTCATGGCCTTCAAAATCTGACAAAAAATTCCGTGAGAAAGGGAACGCGTCCAAATCAAGCAACAAATTACGATAGAAAACAGGAAGGAAATTTCACCAGGCATGTAATGGCAGGTACCCGCCGGTCAACGAGGGGTTACTCAATTTTAGAGGAACATAAAACAGGAATGGCATGAACACTTTATTCACCAACCTCTTGTTTCGAGAGACCTGATTGCAAATGTTAACTGTTTTTTTTTACTTTCTGATATTCTCTTTCCTCTAGTGTAGGTGGGATTCATCTGTTAACTGGGGTTTTAGTTTATTTATTCAGCAGATGTTATTACTGTTCACTTGCCTGATTGTTGATGGATTTGATTTTGCTGCAACTATTAGTTTGTATAGCAGCCATGAAGGGGCTTGATCTTTCAATTTCACAATTTAAATTGTGTTTTTGACAAGTTTACCTGATTTATTTTTGTTGGATTTTTTTTTTTAATTGGACACACAACTCAACCTTTTGTTGTTTTAATTTAGTACTTTTTTCAATTCATCAATCACCGTTTAATAGTTAAACTTAATATATATATATATATGGAGTTATTTTAATTTTATGAATTTATTTATTTTTTCTTTATTTCAACTTTTAACATTACATTTATTGAAAATAGAGTTTTGTGATTTCTTTTCATGATTTAGATAAGAGGTTTAACAAGTTAACTCAAGTTGCTTATTAAATCACCCAATGTTGAGTTTGATAGAGATTGCGTTTTTTTATATATATATAACACTAAATTGATTAGAAATTGATATTCATAATTTATTTTGATTTTTTTCTATAAAATTATCATAATCTCATGACCCATGTAACAAATTCAGTATATTAAATTAGGATTGATCCATTATATCATTATTTTATTTTATTTTAAATATCACCCAATAAATCACCATATTAATATTTTTTTAAAAAAATATTGTTAAATATAAATCATATTTTCAGTTCATGATTATCTTTTTTTTTTTATTAGAATAAATATTAGCAATGTTTGGGTATTTTTTAAAATTAAAAGAAAATTGATCTAACCCACTGGAATCCGTCTTGAATCCTAGTCTTGCAGTTATCTGCAGATAATGGCTCTCCCCTTGAATATTGTATCCATGTAGTCCTTGTAATCTGGTTCTTGATTATATCCATGTACGTGATCTTATTGTACTCTTTGCAGTAGCAGGGAGGTCCTAGCTAGTCGTTTCCTTTTGTTCAAATAATAAAACGCATTCATCGATCACTAGGGTTTCGTTAATTTCGTGTTTGCAGGCTCGGTTCCTATTTAAAATATGGCAACAGATTGGTTTCTCGTGCAAATGTCAACGTTTTTTTGGTGGAGATGAACATGAGTTTTTCTTTCTTTCTTTTTTAGCAAAGAAAATGTCAAGATGATCACAGATGTCAATAATTTGAAGGAGTAGTTGAGTTGTTGTGTTCAAATTATAAACCATAAAAAACGAGTACCCTGAGTTGCAGTCAATTTGATGCATTTATCAACTTGGACAATGGGTGGTCACATATGAGATCATAAAGAAACTCATGCAAAGTCCTTGCTCCACAGATCTTCCAAAAATCTGCTATCTGCTAGCATTATATTAGCAGTATCTGAAGCCGACTGCTAGTGAATGTGTGTTTCTTTATTGTAGTTTGCTGACTGCATGCAACGAAGATGATGCATGTGTTCTTGTCGTTGTCATGAAATAAGAAGATTTCATGCCAAGGATCGTATTTACCAGAACTTGAGATCTGGAAAATATGGCAACAGATTGGTTTCTCCTGCTAATCTTGACTTTATCTTTAACCATTAGGGACCCCACTTCAAAATATTGATCGATGGAAGTCATATCTCCATGGTGACATGTTTGACTTTTTAGGGTTTGGTGGCCATTTTTTAAATGGAAGTTCCCCAGAACCTCAATTATTTGGCATTTTTCTCTCAAATATTTGCTTTGCTTCTATTTACCAACACTACAAGTTACCAAAAGCAAACGGGAATATCATTGTAGCTTTTCCCGTTGGGATATTGCAATGACCTTTCCGGATATAATTTTCTATCCCTGTATGTATTAGTCTTATATCAGAAGAAATAAAAAAAATCAAACAATTTGATGATATCATCAAATTGTTTGATTTTTTTCATCAAAATGATTCAAAAAATTTTTTTAGAAAAACGATTCCACCGTACTCCCAAACACATCCAAAAATTAGAGTTCAAACAGTTATAAGAGGTTAGAGCATCAGGCCTTGGTCATGTGGAGTTACGGTCAAGGAAAATTCCTACTGCTCCAACCAAATGCCAAGTTATATGAAAGGCTAGACTAACAGTAAAATGTTAGAACTTATTATTCTGATAAATTATGAAGTTGGGATTTTTACCATTCTTTAACTGCAGAATTAGGGTTCTTGTTAACAATTTTTTGCTCAATCTCTTCTATTGCTCTCAAAAGATGATCAAGAACACCTGTTGGACTCAAGTTCCCATAGTTCTTAATGATTTCTGGTTTGAAAAGGATTCAATGACCTGCAGACTTGGACTCTGCCTTTTCTCTTTCTACAGGCATGGCCAAAAACCCTGCAAATGTGGGACTTGTTCAATTTATTACGCAATGAAGCTTTGATCACATGAAAATCTAGAAGGCAATATAATATGTTGCTGCATTGTTTGATCTATTCAACTACAACAATAGACTACATAAAAAAATAACAACGTTCACAGGAAGAAACTATCTGCAGAAATGATCTGTGTGCTACCTACTCAGAAACTTCTGTCAAGTTAACTGTCGTTTTCTAATAATTAAGAATAACCATCACAGTTTGAAGTCTCTTTATTTTAATTGTATTTGTTTGGATTGCAAGCTTTGAGCCTTATAAGTACACACGTCATTAAGTACCGAAGCAGCACCTGCAAATCACTTGTTCTCAGAGATGGCTTTTTCTAAAGCTCTTCCTTTCGTGGCTATTCTTATCGCGGTGCTACCTGTGGTTGCTCTGGCAGATATTGATGGCAACTTGACTGATTTCTATGGTACACAGCTCTCTCTCTCTCTCTCTCATACACACATAGACACACAAACAGAGATAAAATCATTTATGATTTTTTTTCTGTGAATTACAGAGAGGCTGTGTCAAGAAGTGGATTGTGGAAAAGGAACATGCGTAGGAGACATATCGTACCCATTGAGCTACAAGTGCCAGTGTCAGACTGGATGGAAGCAAACTCAATATGATGATGATGTTAATGATGAACATAAGTTCCTCCCTTGCGTGATTCCAAACTGTAAATTCCTTTTCTTCTTGCTTGTTCTTTTATAAAAGTCATTCTTTTCTGAACCTAACATAGTACAAGTAACAGAAAAAGAAAGGTTCCGATAAATTGAGAGCTCAGATTCTGTAATTATATGCTTACAAGTGAATTTGCTGCACTTTCTTGTTTTTTCTGCAGGTACTCTTAACTATGGCAGCTGCCAGCCAGCCCCACCTCCAGTTCCACAAAACGAAGTTCCCCATAACAGCTCCTTCTTCGATCGTAATCACCATAACCAAACACCTCTATTCTCATAATCAGATTCTGAAAATAATACTCTCCCTTGAATATCCTCTTTTTTTCTTTCTTCTACGCTAATATTCTGTCGTGATGATCATATAGCTTGCTATTGGATGTACTGTGGAGATGGTACATGCACAAACAACGGAAGATATAGACACATGTGTTCATGCAATCCTGGTTTCTCTAATCTTCTCAACATATCTTACTACCCTTGCTATAGCCAATGTAAGAACATCTACGACACCTTTTAGCAATGAATAAAAATAGTAAATCGAAACAACAGGCTTGAAAAACTGGTCTGAGAGACATGGCTTTGGTTGTTTAAGGTACAATTGGATCTGATTGCTCCGAAATTATCAGAGTAGCAAGTTCAACATCTTCTGGAACTGGAAATGGAACAACTGGAACTGGAACTGGAACTGGCACAACCCCTGGTGGAAATCCTGGTGAGATATTAAACCAAATATTTCCCAGTTCTTTTCCTCTTCACCCCTTCCTCTCTCAAATTCTAGCGATCTTTCAGCTTTTTTTTCTTTGACTCAAAATGAATATTATAAGAGAAAATAAACAATTTCAACAAGGCTATCACAGGCAGAAACTCCTTCAGGCGCTATGGATAAGATATCGATAAAGAAGGGTTGTCTTTCAAGAATCATCAAGCTTGATTCTAAGGGCAGGCAGACCCAATGACAGATTAAAAGGGTATCACAGGCACAGCCTCTTAGAATATTCTGAAAGCTTAAATTAAAGAAAGAACATACCATTCTGACGAGTTGCACAAATTTCTTTTACATTAGCTCACGTTAAATCATTCCATGAAAGAATCATATAATTTCTGATAACATAAAAAATCTCATTTCAGATTGTGATGCTTTCTCATATATTTTTGTTATGCAGCTAGCACCATTTTGCCAGGAAAGTTCCAATGGATGATTATATTGGTCATGTCTATCCTCATGGCTCTGAAGTAGGATGGAAACTGAAGGGGGAAGATCCTGGCTAGTCAGCATTTTAGTTTCACTAAATGAGACGCTTGGTTATACTCACTTATAAATTCCATTTGGTGCGTCATTTGTTTACTTGTACACCAGATTCTTGAGTAGAAATTCAGCTTGTACGCGAATAAAAGTCAGAACACAGACCTAGGTGGAGGATGAGTGTTATGTATAGAGCACTGTAGAATCCATATGTTTTGATATACTCTTTTGATAGTATTTATAAATTATTGAGCTTGTGAATAAGAATTCTCTATTTTCCTCTTGACTTCGCGGTAGAAACATAACCAAAAGATCCAGGTAGTTTCTGGGACAAATGTTACTTGTGAACTGGCCATCTAGTTTGATCATCATAACTCAGATAATTTGACAATAGCAGTATTAAGAAGAATGGGGAGATCTACTTTGGGAAGAAAACCAAACACAAGTACAAGTAAAGAGCCACGCGGTTGCCTTTTGCCAAGTGTAATTTTCCCATCAGTTTCCGTATACGCTTCCCGGTTATGTACAAGCAAGTCCTTGATGAGCAATCACAAAGTTGTGTTATCAATGAAAAGGATGAAGATTACTTGAAAAAATAACCAGCATGGAGATTATGCTCAGAGTCAAAGCCTTGAAGCATATTACAGCTAAAGCATTATTTCAACTTCAAGCTTCTTATTTTTAATCCATGACTGTTCACATTTGATTCGATGGGGTAAAGAACTGCCTTTTGAGATCACAAAACGTCTCCCAAAACAAAGGATTAGAGTATCCCAAATTGTTAACACAATAACAGGCTAGGAAATAAGTGATAAACTCTAATAATCTTTTCATATTCTTACTCCAAATCTGATCATTGATGACCAACAATCTGCTAATAACAGAATCAATTTTGCTAAGTTTTCCCCTCACCTGATCGACACAATAAAATGTGATTCAAATTCAAATAAGCTATAGATTCATAATTGATACCAAGTCTACAGACTACACATCGTTAGGCTTTTGCTAGGAATCCAACTTCACAAAAGCGTAGGTATCTTGCAATAACGGCAAATACAAGTCAATGAAGCTTAAGTGGTACAATGAGCTGTAATATAATCGCTCTATATCTATCTCCTGGGCAGAACATGTTGCACTCAATGTGGATCACATTCCATGCAGGAGACTCCAACAAGACATTGATAGTCACTTCATCCTGCCCTGTCTTCCTCTGAGTCATATGACTCACATCTTCCATCCTTTTCCTATATCTAAAGAACTGTAAGCAGGAATACAAGGATTGAATCATATTCAAACTTCTGTAAACCAACATTATGATTAAACTATAGAGACCTTTCGAATGTTATTCATGCCCTCCTAATGAAACCAAAACAATCTCAGTACTGTTTCCAAATCCCTCAGTCCAACTGATATAAGTCGGGGAATACAAATGTACCCACTTTGCCTTTTCAGATTTGTCCCAAAATCTTTTCACCAGAGCATCTTAAGTTCTCCTTTAAATCCACTCTAGTTTTTGAGACTAGCATGCAAAATACAAAAAATTACTTGAAAGCCAAAAATACATCCTGTCCCTGAAAATACTACTACTAGAGAAACTAAATAAACCTGTTCGATTACCTAAGAAACATGTATATAGCTGACACTCATACCACTACTCATCACAATTAACCAGTAGATTCCTTTTCAGCACGACAGACTAGCATCATTAACCAAGTAAATGAAACGATGGAAACAATCTAAGATGTTGCTTGGGTTCTTTCCTTTAAGAGACACTAAACTTAACTACAGAGCAACAAGAAAGAGCAGCCCGTAGAGACACCAGAGCAATTTTGCTCCAGCTATCATCACCATTGAACTCACGATCGCCAAATTATCAGTCTATCATTGCAGACATTCAGGTTTCAATGGATTTGAATTTCCCATATTCTAACTTTGAAAGACAGGAAGACAAAAGAAAAGGGCATTATTGATTGTAAATACACAAGAACATCCATCAGCACAAAATTAACCCATTTCGATTATAGTTAACAAGAAAGGAAGAAACAACATGACAAGCTATCCATTTATTCATCCCAGTATCAAAACGAAGTGGCATTAGCATTCCATGAATGATATACCCACGAAACCAATTCATTCATTTTGATCATTTCTCATTTCCATTCCTATACTAATGAGCACAGCAGCAAAATTATCCAACTAGGAGTTCCAAGAGCTCAAATTCACCGCAGCAAAAGTAATGAACACCACCAATGTCAATGTAACATAAAGATTAGAAATCCTCACTTGCTTTTAACCTCAACTCCTGTCTTCCCAGCAATAATAACCGCGGTCGCCATATCCAAAAACAAACCATGTTCCACGACACCTTCAAGCCCCGAAATCTCCTTCCCCGCGGCATAACCATCTTTAATGGCATTCTCAAAGTACAAATCAACAATATAGTTAAAATTATCGGTCACATAAGGCTTCCCATTTTCACCAACTCTCAATTTAGCCTCAACCCCTTCATCTTTAAACATTTCTTGTAACCTCACCAAGTTATATTTCCAACAAAATTTCACCACTTCAACTGGCATTGCTAGCTTACTTCCACCAAGACCATCAACAAGCTTGGTCTCATCAGCGACAACAACAAATTCATCCGATGCAGCTTCGACCATTTTCTCTCTCAAAAGGGCTCCACCCCGACCCTTTACTAAATTAAGAAGTGGGTCTACCTCATCAGCCCCATCAATGGCAAGATCAATGTGGGGATGGTCATCCAGGATCGAAAGAGGAATGTTAAGAGAACGAGCTTGTTCTTCTGTGCGTTTAGAAGTTGGGACTCCAATGATGTCTGTCAGTTCCCCGGTCTTTAAGAGCTCACCGAGTTTGGCTACCACGAAGGCTGCAGTGGATCCGGTGCCAAGGCCTAGGACCATCCCGGATTTGACATACTCTACGGCTTTATCGGCAGCAAGTTTTTTAAGGTCGTCTTGGGTGAGGACCGGAGCGGATTGGGCTTTGATGGAGGAGATTTTGGTGGGGGTGCGGAGGTCAAGGGACGGGGTGCGTAGGGTGAGGCGGGGTGAGGAAGGGGTGGCGTTGTGGAGGGAGGAGAGGGAGGAGGAGGAGGATGGAGCGGGGAGGAAGGATAGGGAAGCCATGGTAGGTGGGTTTTTTTGGAAATAGGGATGTTCCGGTAATCTAGTTAGTTGAAGCGGTGTGGTTGTTATAAGTTTGTTTGGACTCATGCGAACAGAGGCATGAAGACAAAAGACTTGTGGTTTGGTGTATTTTCGTACTGCTTTGTTACAGGGGTAAATATTGTTTTTTAAAGATTTTTTTTAAATATATTAAAATAATATATTTTCTAAAATATATTTTTGATATTACGAAAATGATATTAAAATACTTTTATATATATATATTTTTTTTTAAAAAAAAAATATTTTTAAAGCACAATATTAAATAAAAAAACTTTATATTTTTGTTATCGTATAAATTATCTGAAGTTTAACTCAAATTGTTTTTAATTTTGAATTGAATTTACTATTATTTTTTTTTAAATCAAGGTGCTTCATAAACTAATCCCAGACCTAATCAAATCAAAACGATTTTTCTTCTAAGAAAATAAGTAACTAAAGTATATTATTTTGAGAAAAAATAATAGATTTATGATCTATAATAATTTATATTGTATGATTTGATAATTTAACCGTTAAATCTCAAGTGTAGTAAGTGTTTAGAAATTGCGTTTTAAAATCAATCTCAAAAAAGTTTATTTTTATTTTATTTTAAATTAGTTTTATTTTGTTTTTCTAAATTATTTTAATGTCCTAATATTAAAAATATATTTGGTAAAATAAAAAATATATTATTTAAATATATTTTAAAATAAAAAATATTTTAAAAATAATTTCTACCATAATCACAAACAATCTCAAAATTTAGCACTCATGCTTTTTATTTTAGGTTAATGGAATTCTATCTTTGCTTCTTTTTTTCTTTTTTTTTTTTTGTGTGTGTTGGTTTAAGGGGTGATTTCTATTATTTTACAAGTCATCATGTTTGAGATTTTGGTTGATGTTGTTTTTTAAAGTGTTTTTATTAAAAAAAATACATTAAAATAATGTTTTATAGATTTTTTTTAATATTATTATATAAAAATGATCTAAAAACATTATTAAAAAATAAAATTAATTTTTTTAATACTTTTAAACTACAATATCAATAAACACTAAATACATTTAGGTTGAGGTTTTGTTCGATGGCAAAATAGGAGAGGCCAACTAAATTTATGGAGGGTTATGTGAAAGAAAGAAGTAATGAAAATATGGGTTTCGAGTAAAAATAAATAATTTCTTTGAGCGGCCATTGCCTTATTGCAAGCCGAGTCATCCTAGCAAGTTTTGTCCGAATGCTCTTTTTTCAAAATTTAATATAGGTAGGGTGTTTGAAACTATATTTTAAAAATATTTAAAAAAAAAAAAATAATATTTTTAAATTATTCTTACCTTGAGCTTAAGGCTATATTGACAAAAGCCAAACATGGATTAAACAAAATACTATTGATAATAAAATGACTTTGTGCGCTAATCATTATCAAACTAGATAAATATATTTTTTTGCATTTCAAAACTATTTTGAAATGACTGAAATACTTTTAAAAGCAATATTTTCAATGCTAGTGTCAAGAGGCAATTTGATAGTTTCAAAATAATTTTTTATGCTATTATCATATAAGATGGTGAGAAGTTTTTTTTTTTTAATATATATATATATATATATGTGTGTGTGTGTGTGTGTGTGTGTGTGTGTGTGTGTGTGTGTGTGTGTGTGTGTGTTAAAAGTAAGGTGAAAAAAATCAAAATATTATTGAAAATCATGAAATTAAAGTTGGCTTAAAGGGTGTTTTTTTCCCTTCAACATTAAATTTTAAATTCCTTTACATCAAACTTTTTTTTTCTTATTTAAAATCCATTTTTCTTAATGCTTTTAAATCATTTGAATATTTTAATATCAAAAATAATTTTTTTTAAATTAAAAAATTATTATTTTGTTGCAACAACTGCTATTACACTCACATACTCCCCTTTAATTATAGTAATTTTGCTTTTTTCAGAAACAAGAGTAACTTATGAAATATTCTAATCAAGTGAATACTGTTGTTAAGGTAAAAACTTTAACAACAGTATTTTCCCTTTCCTTTTGGTTTGCTTGGGAAGGGAACATCTTGAAGGCTTGGAGTTTGGACCGTCAATTTTCTCTGTATTGTGGGACAACAAAACACAAAGTTTGGATCTTGAAGACACGACCCTGAAAGAGTGAGAGCTTACGAGCCCAAACCGACCCCAAACACAATACGCTTCAAACAGTGTCGTTTATCCGTCAAATTCCGACTTAGTCTGGAATACCTCATTCTTGGTGACAACTGACGAGTATATTCTGTGTTTACTCTGCAAGCGATCTCTCCTTTCTGTCTGCCAAAAACAGAAGCAGTACCAAGAGAAAAAGAAAAAGAAATGTCTGCAGAATCAGCCACTGCAATTCCAAGGGGCCAAGTAAATTTTTTTCTGGTTTTCAAGAGAATTCATGGGATTTATTGGAATCTGGGAGCTGGGTTTGTTGAAATTTGTTTACACGGGTATTAAAGCTTGAATCTTTTTGTGAATGACTCAGGTTGATCTATTGGATTTTATTGATTTTTCTGGAGTTGAATGTCTTAACCAAAGCACAAGCCACTCTCTTTCCAATGCTATCAAGCAGGTGATATTTGTTTCTCCTTTTAAGCAGAATTTGAATCCGAATTCTTGTTGTTATAACTGATGTTTTATGATCTTATTTAGTATTACATCATGGTAGAGGTTGCTTTTCATGTCTGTAGAGTCTTGGTTTCGCATGCAAAGAATTAAGGGTTATGTAGTTAGCCACCGTCCTCGTCATGCATGCTGATTTAATTGAAGTAATGTAAAGAGAATGGATTTGGATGTAATTTTTTTTCCTTGGAAACCCATAGAGTAGTTTTATTAAAGTTCTGTTGAGCATTAGTTTTTGACATTTTAAGTATTTTGGGTTTCCATGCAATTAAAGTTTTGAGTTTTAAAATTAATGCTGTCGTTGTGTTTGTTTTCTTCTAAGTTTTCTTATTGATTTTTTTTCCTCAGAAAACTGACCCTTTTTATTTTTTCTGAACCTGATATTGCTTGAATTATTCTTTACAACATTCTTTTTTGTATTTTAGGGTTATAGAGAAGATGATGGTTTGATTCTAGAAAGTGATGCGGATGAGCAGTTACTGATTCATATACCTTTCAATCAAGTTATTAAACTGCATTCTATTGCCATCAAAGGACCTGAAGAAGATGGTATTTGTTGTTTTAAACTTTTCTTCTGAAGTTGCATTTCCTTAAGATTTCACCTGCCAGTCATGTTTTGCATCATGCATTAAAACAATCTCGTGAAAAAGAATTGATTTGCTAATCTATCATTTCAATTTGTTTTCCAGGTCCAAAGACGGTAAAACTTTTTTCAAACAAGGAGCATATGGGATTTAGGTATTGTTAGTTAATGATGTATTTTAAATGGTTCCAGTTTTGAAAGAAAGTGCAGTATTTCTTATCTTAAAATCATTGTGTGGTTTGATTATGGCAGCAATGTCAACGATTACCCTCCAAGTGACACTGTAGTTTTATCCCCAGATACTCTCAAGGTTGATACTATTTTCTCCCCCTGCTCTAATGATGTTGATGTTCTCGATAAGCAAATAACTACTGAAAAATATATGGACATAATCTCTTACTTGACCATTATGTTTCTTTTACCCTTTTGTAGGGAAAACCTGTGGTGTTGAAGTATGTCAAGTTTCAGAATGTTCGTAGGTATGCTTAATTTGCATTTATGCACTTCCTTTATTGTCATGCTGTTTTGCTGCAGTAAATCTTACTTTAAAATTTTGATCAGCTTGACAATATTTATAGAGGATAATCAACTAGAGTCGGAGATCACAAAAGTTCAAAAGATTTCTTTGTTTGGAACAACGTAAGTTTCTATCCCTACATTTATGAAATACCTTTGGCATTAACTCACTTGAGCTCTTATCTAGTGAACTAGTCATTACCATATTCTTTGTCTTATGGCATGGACTTATTGGAAGCATCCTTTTCTTATTGAGTGCTGACTGCTTAGCTTACAACTCTATTTGATCTTACATTTTGTATAAACTATAACATTGAGATAATCTTGTGGCTAAAAGCACCGCCAAAATGGTGAAATTTAGATGGTTTTCTCAAATGACACTGCTTATATTCAAGCGTTTTCTATGCAATTGATAGGCTGTGGATTCATATTTTCTAGATGCAGTGAAGTTTTGCATTGCTTCTAATGCACTTCAAACTCCCAGAGACAGAGGATCATGTCATTTAGTCCTGCTTGAAATTCTTGGTTCTGTAGATTGACATTATGTTTGTATGAATGATTTTCTATCAACCAAGACTTATTTAGAGTTTAGAGATCATCATTACCATTTTAGTTGTTTCTCATTAATTCGGAGCTACTTCAGAGCCTGTTGTTGTAGTGTTGGAAAGAATGAGTCACATTATTTTATTCTCTTGAGATTATTATTTAGTTTCTGGAAGGTGTATCGAGTTGTCTAAATATGAATTGTTGCATGTGCATTGGACAACTCCTTTTGCTTTCACGGTTTGATCCCCATCAACAAATTTAGGTCTTGACTGTAAGTGAACGAGTTTATGAACGAGGAGCATGTCTTTTTTCACCAAGTATTTCTTATGAAATTCCACATGCTTTGGAATGAATGATGTGCTTAGGAATGAAGGAAGCACTTTGATCGATTTAACTTGTGGAGAATTTCCAGCTCTTTAGAAACATTTTCTAGGAAACAGAACTTTAGAAAAACATATTTAATCACTGTATTTATTGTAACACATACTCTCAATTTTTTTAAAAAAAATTCTGCAAATCTGGAATAACAAAACAGGTGTTTTCCAAGTTATCTACTTGGAAACAAGGCCCTTGTTTTTTTATGATTGAAAAGAAATTGTTAGTAAACACAGTTTATTGGAGAGAAATGTTAGAATAAAGATGAGAAGTGGAAATGAAAATGAAAAACTATCTTCCTAAAGAAAACACAATCTTTAAAATTTCATTTCTGTCAGCATCTATTCTTAGATGTCCTTGCTATAAATGTTACATGCTCCAGTGTCCGCCATGAATTTGGTGAGCTTTGTTTTTGTTACAGGGTGGAAACAACAGACATGAAGAGCCTGAAGAAGATTGAGGATCACTAATACCAAATGCCAGGAAAAAGGAATGAAGATGCTTTGAAAGTATTGCTAAAATCTCGTGTGCTTTTTCTATTTTCCCATGATTTATCCAATATGAAACGCTTCAGGGCTTGGAAGTCTTATGATCTCGTGGAAACCTAACCAGTTTTAAAACCTGCCAATATGCATCAAATGTTGCGCACCGCACAGAGCCCATGTTGAATCAATGTTGTGATACCTGTCTTATCAAAGCTGTTTCGTCCTCTCATTTTCCTGGTTTATTATAGAATCCCATTCGATTCCAGATTAGCTTATCATTTTTGAAAGTGAATAAATTCAGTTATAGATCTTGTTGAATTGAGACATAAACTCGATATCAATCTGCATCCATCCACCACCAGCATGGTTGAACAGGTCATTTTAGCTGTGAATATGTTTGTTGGTTGGACAACCATAATGAGTGGTTCTACTAGTTAACAATCTTCGGTAGACAAACGGTTCCTTGTGCCAAGCAAGAGTTGCCTAGTTGCTTGGTACATTGGAACTTCCATTGGTTCAATGCAACTGAGCAAACATAAGAGTTAGTACCAAGTTATATTTAAGTTGCTAGCAGCTTGAAGGGACAAGAAATAGCCCTTTTCAGACAATTTCCCCTCCATTGGTTTCAATCTCTCCTCTTTCAGAGATGAAAAATGCAAATTACACTTTTTTTTCATTGATGATAAATCATTAGGTATAAATCTGCAATGAACATTCACAAGAAATAAGATGCGAGAACTACAAAGAGTGTGGAGAGAAATCTCGCACATGGCACCACATGATTGTCGATAGAGAATTATGTACACAATTATTAGTCTGAATCATCCATGCTATGATGGGTTAAATAACCTGAAAGAAATATTTAAATATTACTAATGTTTTTCTAGAGAAAAAAATTAATCCGTTTGTTGATTCAATAAGATTCAGTTCGTTTTGTGAGTTTAAACACAAATTGGGTAATATAGTTTGATTCTAAAATGATTTCTTTAATATTAATATATAATATATTTTATTGATTTGAGTTAACCTTATTGCATGTCAAGTTTTTCATCTAAGTTATGAAATTATGATAACCTATATAAAATAAAACAAATTATAAAATTTAATTTCAAATCAATCAAATATCATTTCTTTAATATTAATATATAATATATTTTATTGATTTGAGTTAACCTTATTGCATGTCAAGTTTTTCATCTAAGTTATGAAATTTTAATAACCTATATAAAATAAAATAAATATAAAATTTAATTTCAATTCAATCAAATATCGAAGGATTGAATTAAAACATATAAAAAAGACCTAAGAAGCAACATGAGTTAAACTACCAAACTCATATCTTGACTTATAAGACTGAGATAACTAAATAAAAAATAAATTGAAGTAAATATAAAATTCAATTCTCAATGAGATCAATGATGAGTGATTGGATTTTAAAAAAAATATCAATAAAAAAAACATAAAAAATAACTCATATCAAACTCATGATTATGATTGTGAGATCAAAATAAGCTCATAGAAATAAATAAATAAACCTTGATTTAAAATTGAAAAATAAGCTCAACTTATTTGATGTTAAATTGAAAAAAAATTTTACAAAAAGGTCAACTCAACTCAGGTTACTCGTTAAGTATTATTCTTGAGTCATAAGATCAAATAACATTATATAAACAAATCATGAAGTCTAATTTCTAATCAACACAATATTAAAATATAAAATTCAAAAATAACTTAATTGAGAAAAATATAAAGAAAAACTCGAGTTAACCAAGCTAACTTGCTAAATACAATATTAAATGATAAAAAAAAACATTGATTGAAAAAAAAAGCATTATTATAATGATAAGAATATAATAACACAATAAAATTTAAAGATGAAATTAATTTTTTTTTAATGATAAGAAAAGATACAATAAAACTCTATTCTCTCTATTTTTTTTAATAATTAGTCGCTAGAAGCTGTTATAATCATTGAAGATGTAACTCAAAGCTTCTTCTTCTTTTTTGTTATCTTAGTGTTTGTGTGACACTCGTGTTAAAAATATTTTAGAATTTTTTTTGATAATATTTTGTTTTATTTTTTTTATATTTTTAGATTAGTTTGATGTTCTGACATCAAAAATAATTTTTTTAAACTAAAAAAATATTATTTTAATATATTTTTAAATAAAAAATATTTTAAAAATACAACCTTAACTACATTGATAAACAATCCAAACTCTTGTAAGTTGATTGTTGATGGCTTATTGAATGTTCACATGCCAACATGAACTTTCAATTTAAGGAGCAAAATGCAATAACTCCAACCTTTTAGAGCATCTTACAAGGCAATATAAAAAAAATCTAAAAAGTTTGAAAAAAAATTAAAAAATAAAATTAAAAACAAAAAACAAAAAACAATATGAATAAAATACAATGACACTAGTGACATGACAATAATTAAAAAAAATTAATTTAAAAATATAAAAATATACTCGATTTAACCAGGTTAACTTGCTAAATCTACTATCATTACCATAAGAGTGATATAACTTAATAAAAATAAAAATAATATTAAATGATCAAATAAAAACAATATTATTGAAAAAAAAAGAAACATTATTATAATGATAAGAATATAATAACACAATAAAATTAAAATATAAAATTTAAAGATGAAATTAATTATATTAATAATAAGAAAAGATACAGTAAAACCCTATTCTCTCTATTTTTTTAATAATTAGTTGTTAGAGGCTATTATAATCATTGAAGATGTAGCTCATTTTTTTTTTGTTATCTTTGTATTTGTTTGATACTAGGTTTTAAAAATATTTTAAAAAAATATTTGATAATGTTTTATTCTTATTTTTTGCTTTGAATTTTTTGCGGCAATATAAAAAAAATCTAAAAAGTTAGAAGAACAAATTAAACAATTAAATAAAAGTCAAACAACTACATAATGATAAAATAAATTCACTAATGGATAAGATACAAAGCACCTAACCAAGCCAAAATAATTTCTAAAATATTTTACTAAGTTTTTATTTTTTAAATTGACAATAAAATATTGTATTCTATTCAAAACTCTTCTTTGAATGGATTGAATTTTCATCTAAAGTCTTTAATTTTATGAATCTATTGTTTCTCTACATAAAAATAAAACTATATAAAACAAAATTAAAGTTAAAAATATAATATAAATGCCATAAAAATCAATCAAATGAAATACCTACATAGTATTACTAAGAAAAAGACCACAAATTGACCTTTGTGCTTCACATATAGTTTCTCACCTCCATTTTGTGCAGGCGTATAATTCCCATTACTTGCCGCCGCCGCCTCTTAAATGATACCCAACAGATTCCGGTCCCCTCCTCTTAAATTCTGACGACCCAACATACCTGCACTTCCAACCACTTCTGCTGCTAACAATACCTTTTCTCATACACATGTCCATATATAGCAACCTTCTTCTTCAGGATAATCAAACACACATCTTGGAGTGAAAAATGGCAAGCAGAAATTGCAGGGTTAATGCCCATTCAATGTTAACCGCAGTCTCCAGTAAGCCAGTCGGGCCGGGTCAAACGCATCCACTGTCGGCGCTTGACCATGCAATGGCTCTCCATACTGTACACGTAATTTTTTACTACAAGAAAAACCCATTTGGGATTTTTGACGTGGACCCTTTAAGGGTGTCTTTGTCGGAGGTTCTTTCTTTTTATCCACAAGTTACAGGTCGGTTGACCCGAGGGGAGTCGGGTAATTGGGAAGTGAAGTGTAATGATGCTGGTGTTAGAGTTTTGAGGGCAGAGGTTGGAGTCACAATTGATGAATGGTTGAGATCAGCTGATGGTTCAGAGGAGAAAGATCTCACGGCTTGTGACGAAATGCCTGAGGATCCTAGTACATGGTCACCCTTTCGTATCCAGGTTTTTTTTCTTCTTTTTCTCGAGTGCTGATATGTTTTTTGGATTCTTCTTCATCATCTTCTTCTTCTTTATCAAAAAGTAGGATTTATTTTCTTGGTGCTTGAAATTCTTACTTTGCTTGCCCCTTTTCCATGCTATATATGCTTCATTTAATCTAAAACTGTATTCTAAATAGAAATTCAAGAATACTGTTTTATTTTAAGAAAATAAATTTTTTCTTTGATTATGATGAAGGATTAGCAGCCGAAAAGGAAGAGTATTCGTGTTTGCTAGCATAAACTTTCAAAATTAAAAGAAAATAAATTTTGACCAAACGGAAACAATCTCATCGCATGGTTCCTGTGGTCATTGCTCGATAGATGTGGTATAGATCAGTATAGACAGAAAAGTTTCATTGATTTCTGTTTCAACTTTCAAGTGCATGCGTGGCTGGTAGTCTTTCAGGTTAACTAGGGTTAAGCGTAATGACAATCTGCCCTTCATTCCACTAATGATAGTTTGCTCTGCTCAATGAAAATTAGCTCTCAGCATATCTCTCATGCAACCTGCTGGTTGGACAGCCTACTGAACCTGGAGCCAGCTAGTTGGCATTTATCACATATCCATGTTGGCTTTCTAAATCTGATAACCAAAGTTTACAATTTTCTTTTCAAGGAGAGAATGTTTAGCTTCTTGAAAGATTATTTTCTTAAACTCTAGGATTGAAACCCAGGACCTCGTTGTTAGTTTTCTAAGGTATTTTGTGTTTGCTGACACCACAACTTCTACTTTTGGTTATCCAGGTAAATGAATTTGTAGGAGGAGGTGTAGCTTTTGGGTTAAGTTGTCCACACATGAATGCAGACCCAACTTCACTAACTCTACTCTTTAAATCCTGGATTGAGAGTCACCGCCAGGAGCCGATTGAGCACCCACCGCTGCTCAATTCAACGATGCGCCATCACCAAGTTCCTGATACTAGCGGTAAATCAACCATTCACTTCGCAGATAAGGCCAATGCACGAACTCCCTCAGTGAAAATGGTCACAGCTACGTTCAGGTTCTCTAATTCAGTGATCAGTAAATGCCTTAATGAAGCGCGTGATCAATGTCCTAAAGCCACCCCATTTGATTTGCTAGTCGCACTCTTCTGGACACGTCTTGTGCATCTAAAGGCTCCAAAACATGACAACAAATGTTCCCTCTCAGTTTGTTTAGACTTTAGAAGTCTCGTGCAGCCACCAATCCCTCTTGGTTACTTTGGAAATGCATTGCATTTCTCAACGCTAACACTGGATGAGGAAGAAATGAACTACAGTAAGCTAGGACATGTGGTGGAGTTGGTGCGTCGCCATGTGTCAGGTGTCAGGGAAGAGGAGGTTTGGTCTGTTTTAGATTGGCTTGAATCACAGAAGGAAGAAGGAGGGAAGTATGCACCGCCTTTTAGAATGTATGGTCCTGAGCTAACTTGTGTTAGCATGGAGCACATGATCATAGGGAATAAATCGTTGATGTCGTCGGCGAGTTTTAAGAGTGATGAAAAGCCGGTCCATGTGGCATGTCATTTTGGCAATGTGGGGGGTGAAGGTCTGATTGTGGTGCTGCCTTCAGTAGAAGAAGATCTTGCAAGGACAGTTATTATTACATTGCCAGAGGAGGAGATGCCTAAATTATGCGAGGATCAAGCTATACAGCGTCTACAACCAACAATGCTGATCAGTGGTAGATACTAAGCCTACCACTGATGAGCAAGGATAGCATAGCCCGAGTCTTTTGATTTCCATCAATCAACTGTATGAAGATGCCAAACCCTACCAGGGGGTGGGTGGAACAAAAGCTGTTGCTAGCAATTCAACTTGTAAGCTACAAGTCTTGTGTATTATCTATGGTCTGTATGGCAAGATTAAGAACCTCATTTGCATTATTGATTTCTCTCTAACGCCGTCAACAAAAAAAAAAAAAAAAGACAAGTTGTGGTAGCTAATAGCTATAGATTTTCAATAAAGTTTGAAATCAGACAGCAACCTCCTAGTGAACACTTAATCAAACACAAACATCAAACAAACAGGTATTACAGTAACCATTCAAGTCCGTAAGTCGATGCAGTTATCACAGAGAAGTTATTGTTCAATTATCCATAGATGTTTTGCATACCAGTACAGTGGAAATGTTTCAATTTGAAACCTTGCTATCTTTTGGAGGCGTGTTGGCAAAAGTCATGACAAAAGACACAAGCTAACATAGATTCAATCACTTGCCACCTCTTCAATAGGTGCACATTAGAAAATTCCTGTCAGTTCCTCTTCTGAAGGTTTCACATTCAAGGAGCCGATGTTCTCATCTAGGTTTTTGATCTGCGTGGTCCCTGTAAAAAGTCAAAGCTGAGGGGTACCGAAATATTACAGCAATGTATTAACTGCGGTATTCAGAAATTTCTGTTGTAAACGAAAACAATGCAGAACAGGCTGATGAACTGCCAAATGCAGAGACTTCTTCGAGAGATTGTTCTGCTGTGCATACTGGATCGAAAGAAAACACACGCACAAAAAAAAAACACAACCAATGAGAACATCCACGGAGGCAACAAATTGTATACTATGATACAAACATTCTGCTCAATCCCATTACAATCCCGAAACCTAATTTTTCACTCTTACACTCGATGTTTCTCTCAATTCTGCTCTTTCTCACACTCACCATTCACTTGCACTCACTGCACACTCACTTACACTCTCTATTGATCTCACTTCACTGTCTCCTTTTCTTTCAATAATGGAGGAACCTCCTCTTTATATGGATAGTGGTTGGAAGTAGAGAGTTGGAGAATTAATGCAGTGGTTGTAAGCTGATAGTTGAAGGCTGTCATAATTATAAGAAAATCTGGACAAACGCCTACATGTTCTGCATTCAATGTTGTGTGGCTACTGTTTGTTTAGTATATTTCTTAAAGCTAAGCTATCATGCCACCAGGATATTTGCTTTGGCCAACCAAACTGCCAATAGTTTCACAGACTCGGTGTTTGCAAACCAAAATCCAGAATTCCTCTTTAACCTGACTTCATAATGGGAGCTGTTCTGACAGTGTAAAAGACCCTCGCTTTTTAGAGTTGTTTAAAATTCTTTGAAAGGATTTCTCAAAATTATATTGGAATCAGCACTATTGATTCATTCAGCCAGGAGGCTTTCCCAACTTATAAAGGCATAATTGACAATTTATTTTTGAAACCAACAAATTTATCGGAAGAAAGGCTGTGTTTTCAGTATATTTGGCCCACTATTCAGGATACTTTCGACCTCCTTGTTCAAATTTTATCCAAGTAAACTGAATGGTCTGGTAGAGATGTATGAAGCTGAAAAAACAGATGAAGACATGCTTTCTGGGGGCTCCATATACATCTGCTGTATCAAAAATATGATATCCTTATTGAAATCATCCATCAGTATGAGATTCCATCCTCATCATATCGAGAGAGGAGAATTGTATACTCCAGGGAGGCCGATGCATTCAAAACCCAACTTAGAGACCTGTTTAGGACACCATCCCAAATTCGTAATAACCACCAATAAAAAAGGAAAGAACACCAAGATAGAGAGTGTTCAATACTCTTACATAAAGAAAACAAAAGCTCAGAATTTTGGGTTTAGGAACTGGGGGCATCTTTCTCCTTCGATGAAGTTCATGCTAATTTTGAAGTAGAATGACAATTCCCAGTTCATTTTTAATCAATTTTCTGTTACCGATATGCAAAAGCCATGATTTTCTCTTCAAATTTGCACTCTACATAATCATTGTGTGATCACAATCAATGCCAGACACTCAATTTGGTGCACATCACGATGGACTGCACTTCAAAAAATTGACAGGCACATAACTTGCCTTCATAAGTTTAATCACGTCAACTCTCTGTGTTTTTTTATGCGAAGAAACCCACCTCTAGAAGCATATTTTATAGATTAAGATGAGTGAGTAAAATATTAATTGTCTCAGATTTTATAAAAATACATTCTCTGACTCAAGCTCAATATCTGTAGATTACAAGCTTTCTATCATCATTTTAACTCATATATTTAGATAAAATATAAAACGGTTACAAATTCGTTGAAGATAATTACTTCACAGTCAAAACACACTTCACAGTCAAAACCCAGTTACTAAAGCAATATTGTGTGCTGTATGAACATAAAGTTTGCATCTTTGCTGAAAACTCAAACCCGGCATTCCATACATCTAAGAGTTTTCCATACAACCATCACCATGGACCTCCATAACCACTGGATAAGTTCACAACGTCCCGAGAATTCAAACACTATCTGATCACAGAGATGCAATATAATCCACAAAAAAAATGTAATCTTGCAAAGTAGAAACTCGTTGTTTATACCAAAACACAACAAATGACAATGTGGTCGGTTTGGTCTTGACTTTGAAGAAAAGTTTGACTCTGGAAACCAAGCAAGCCAAAGTTGGGGAATGAAAAAGGGAGGATGCACCAGCCGGGAATCGAACCCGGGTCTGTACCGTGGCAGGGTATTATTCTACCACTAGACCACTGGTGCCTCGTTGTTAACTTTTCAAAACCACTTATAACTAAATATTAATTCCTGGTTTTCCAAAACGTGTCCACATTCTGTAATTTTGTCAGGTATTTATTACATTATAAGCATTAAATAAATAAAAGGCTATATATAATAAAATCATTACATGATCATAAAAATATTTATATGAAAATATGACTAAAAAAATCATTATTTATTGGTAAAGCATTTGTTACCCTTGAGACATTGTAATGTGAACGAGAATAGTGTTTTCAGCATCCTAAAAAAAAAAAACCCTTAAATTACAAGTGTTTTTTTTTTTTTTTTGTAGGATTATCTTGACATTTTATAATTAACCAGAGGCATAACTATTTTAATTTATGACTACACATTAATTATCCATGAGAAATAAAATGACCTTAATGCTTTGAAATGAAATTAGTAAGGTTTTTTTATATATGTTCTTCATATTAAAACCATTAATTTACTTTTAAAATAAAAATTAAAAACTTTAAATTCAGAATAGAACGAGAATAATAAAATTTAAATTTGTGAGTGCTGATTAAAAAAACTCTCGTATCATGATAGAAACCGACTCACTAAAAATTTATATTATTAGGGAAGAACAAGAAAGAAAATACTAGACGAGGTTTAACTCAAATGAAAAAAGAATTTCAGGTGAAATGTGTGAAGAACCTGCAAAGTGGAACTCTTTCTTCTTCAATATCAATGGAGTCCACAGGGACAATTCCATGTGTACAGCAGTGATGGGATGAACTGCATGTCATTTTTTATTGATTTATTGGGTCATCGGAGATGTCAGTATGCCGGCAGCAGTATCATACTGGCCCTGGGTCATTGATTCTGACATTTTCAATCTTGAGCCAGATTTTTTTTTCAGCAAAAACGAAACCTTGGAAATCACCATGAAGCTTGACTCGTTAGTGGCGACTGGAGCTCTATCATTCCCTGCAATTATCACAAATAGATCGACTCCATTTACAGGAAACTCTGTCATTTCTTACAAGTCTCATGCTCTCGCATTCGTCAAGGGAAAACAAACAGTTCAATAATCAAGAAACTGGAGTGGATTTGTGACCAGGATGCCGATGCAACCTGCTGTATTGAACTTGTGTTCCTGCAGACTGTTGCTGAAAATGTGAAGAACTATTCCACAAAACATAGAGATTCCTTCTGGATAAGCTGTTCTATTCCACAAGCACAAAACATAGAGAAGATTTTAGTTTGAACAACTAAAATGCAGCTATGAAATATAGTTTTGCTACATTTTCACCCTTGATACTTAGTCCAAGATGGAATTTACTAGGTTGAAATGAAATCTTGCAGCCTACCTTGATTTCATGTGTGGAGACTTGGCTCGTTGCAGGTGGCGTGTTAGCAAACTTCCATGTTAGGTGGAAATGCTTATTTCCAAGCCCAGCAACTTCATTGACGGGAACAGCATCGGATATTTCCTTCAAATCATCTTTTTTTCAGCTTAACTTTCAATGATCCATTACTCTCATCTAGTTTTGTTTTCCCATCTTTATGACACCAAGGGAAATTTGAGGAAAAGATTAGCAATGCACAACCTGTGGAATTCGATACACTCACAAAAATCTGCAGCTTAAATTGCAGAACTGAACAATTTAAGCTGCAGGTTTTTCTATTCGAAAATAAAACACCCTGTTCTTCTCTATATTTTCATCCGAGAACCAAAGCATTTAGAGTCAAATAAGCAACGAGAGCATCGATTGGATCACTGATGATGTTCAAGTTTCGGGAGTCGTTTTCTTTCTGCACAGAAGGCAGCATAAAAAAACACCGATTTGCAGGAATTACAGACAGTTTCTTTCCGTACGTGGGTGTGAAACTTCATACCAGCTTATCGTCTGAAGGCAGACTTTCCACAACTCCTCTGCCGCCGAAAAATCCCCGACCGACAGGGCAACATGGAACTACTGCAATTCCAAGATCCCTGCACAATTCAAACAGCCAGATGCCATCAGAAATGGTAGCAAATTCGGCTAGATTAACAAAAAAAAAAGAGCAAAATTTAGAATTCACAATGTATCACAAAATTTAGATCAATGCATTGTGAAATCTATATACATATTAATATATTTATAGGATATTTTTTTTAATACAATATGATATATCTTATCTGATGAATAATATTTATTAATATTGATGTATGAATAATATTTATCATTTTATCATTTAATATACATATACAGATAGTAACTATTTTATTTTTTATTGATTTATAAATAACAGTAGAGAATGGATATCTAAAACTTGATGGATAATTTATGGATATCTAAATTTGTTATCCCGTTGATAATGCATATGATATGAATATTAAATAATTTAACTTGTAGGTACTCTTATTTCCATCCATGAATTTAGGTTATGAAATTGGGATAAGTTTATAGAAAAGAATTGATGATAATAAAAAAAACCAATATATATATATAATTATAAGATCATAAAAGAAAATAAGCAAAAAATTGGAGAAAAAAATGTGAACAACATCAAACTTTCAAACTCACGATCTGAGTCATTACATTAAAAATATTAAAAAATTTAAAAATAAAAAGTTTAATCCTTAATAAATTCAACTTTGAAAGATAAAATTGGAAAAAAAATCAATTAAAAATTATATAAAAAATTATAATTAAAATAATAAAGTTAAAAATAAAAAATAAAAAAATTAGAGGACAAACCAAATTTTCAATTACAGGGTTAAATTGAATAAAAACAGACAAAAAAAAAAGGTCAAATTAGTAAATAAATAAATAAATAACATGAGCTTTAATTGAAGGATGAAACTAAATGCCAACCGAACTTTAGCGAAAGGTTCAAGAGAAAAAAACATATCATACGAGAAAATACAATTGAAGGACTAAATTTTAAACAAACAAAACTTTTACAAATAATTAAAACATAAAAAAAAAAAATCAAAATAATGAGAATTGAACTCGTGTATTTTTTTCAAATAAAAAGATGTGTTGACTTTTCAAGCGGCACCTAAAAGACAATAATGACTACATACCACCAATTTTTCAGAATAAAAAATAAATATAAAAAAAATACCACACACCCTAGAAATTACACATGAAATTGTGTAAAAGGATATAAATATCTCATACCTTATTTTTTTATGGGGAAAATAATATTTTAATTGTAGCCTAATAAGCCAAAAATTAGGAAAAACTGCGGTCAACAACTCTATTTTATTTTATTTTACTTGTGGATAAAAAAGTTTTTTTTGTACTATATTGTTAAAGATATAAAAATCATTATATATTAAAAAATATAATTTTTTTTATAAAAAACAAAAAAAAAAAACTAACATGCTTCTAAATAATCGTCTAATGCTACATTTAAAAACGCATGCATTGTAAGTTTTCTGTTAATATATTAATTATAAGAATATAAAGTTGTAAACAAATAAAAATATCATAAAATAATAGCACATATAAAAATAATTTAATAAATTTAAATATTGGGCTGCCTGTCCTAAAGCTCGTCTTGGAGCATACTATGATTTAGTACTTAATTATTAATATTTAACCATATAAAAGATGGATAAATACGGAAGAAGAAACAATAAATAAATAAATAAATAAATTGTGGGTAATTATTAAAGCTCATAATGGATTTTTTTTCTTCATATGTTGCATTTTTACATCTTCATCATGATTTCAAATACTATTTTTTTATTTATCAATAACTAATTTTGCAAAAAAAAAAATGATTTTTTAAAAGTGCATAAATAGATTTACTATTAATTTTTCATATTATTTTCAAAGTGCATAAATATATTTACTAAAAACTTTAATTAATTTTTAATGCTATAAAATACTAACCAAACATAATCTAAAATGAAAATGAAAATGATTAAAATTTATTTAAAGCAATGAGGAAAATGCAGGGTAAATTAATTAGTAGCACCACCCTCCACCTTCTTGGTGAAATGATGGGTGTTCCTTCTGTATATTTTGTACTTCGATCTTGGAGGCAAAGGAGACTTTGTTAAAATAAATAAATAAATAAATATAAATTAAATATATATATATAAAAAAAGTAAAAGTAAAAGAGACCCACTTAGGCAGTACAATTGGATAATCCAATAAAACAGCACTTCCACTAATCATTGGCCCTCCTTGATTATATAAAGAGGAATATATATATATATATAAAGCTTCGAGAAAAAATAGCTTTGTTGGGAAGCATCATTCTATTCTTAATGTTTGTGATCATCAATATAGCATCCATAAAAGGAATTAAAATACTATGTCGAAGAAAATAGCTTTTGTTTGTATTTTAACACAATTATATATTGAAAAATATTGAACTAATCAATATACATTATATATATATCACTTCAAACTCTTTCTTGATATCTTGGTTAGAAGAAATATTATAATTTATGTTTTTTAAATCATGAAAAACTATGGTAATATTAAACATGCACTTACTTATGCTGCTATATACACGAAAATGGAAGATTAAACTGCGACAATTGATTAAGAGCACAGATTTATGGTATTTGAAGAATTTAAGAAGGAATGGATCCGATTTTACTTTAAATTTGACTGCTTGGAGCCTTGATCTTATCACTTATATATCTGTGTGGTGCAACACCATCACTCATCCTTAAGCAAAGAGAGACTCAAAGTAACCATCTAGGTTACCTGATACGAACTTGATATTAAGTGGTTTGTTCTATGATATCAAGTTCAAGTTTTATTATTAGTAATATAATGATCATTATAAATTTACACAATTATTAATTTTAGGGTTCTTGAGATTAGCTCATAATCTCTTATTTTCCACACACACACACATATATAATTTCTTTTCATCACATGAACTAATATACAATTATTAATTACCGTAAACAAGAAAGCAAATATCCTCCGATGTCCTAAATATAAAAAGTGCTAGATAGTGTTTAGTTGTGCGGCTTGATTATACTTTAAAATGTTTATTTTATTTATTTTAAATTATATTTTTTTTCAGTTTTTTTTATTGGTGTGATAACCATTTCTTTTTCCTTATGTCTAACTAGTAGAAGGGATTCTCTAATTCAATTCAATTCAACTGAAGCAAGGGCTTTGCTCACTTGGTGCAAATATTTGGATTAGCGTGATGTGGCCAAGTACGAGTAGTTAAGTAGCTGAGCTAATCTGAGAAGGAAAAAAATAGAAAATATGGAAGGAAAAAGAATTTTTTTTTTTTTTTTATGTCCGGAAGTCTTTAAACAAAATAGCCACACTCTAATTATGGACACCAGATGGTCGGCTGTAAGATATGTCTGAAAAAGCCACAAATAATGCTTCAACCACACCACATATATATCAATTAAGAAAAATAAAAAACCTTTTGCCACCCCATAAAGAAGAAAGTAAAGGCACGCACGTATATAATTAACTAGCAATACATAGCTGGTTAGGGTTGAGGATTGAGAGCCGCCGGTAATCGGTTAACGGGTGAATATACAATTATTTGTGTAAGGCAGATTCCCTACCATTCATTCCAATGTCTTGAACCTCCTAAACATCTAACTTGATTAATAGAATAAATTGGAGTAGAAAGCCCACACCACAACCACTCTCATCAAAGTCTAAGTATTTTAAGTTCGAGTTCAGTAGTAAAAGTTTGAGACTAAGAAGTTTATGTTTTTTATGATTTCAGATTTGAGAGCTCCGTGACTACTAATATGATGACCAATGAAAGATTACATGGTCGTTAGTTTTAGATCTATTGAGATTAGTCGAGGTACGTGCAAGCAAACAGAACACTCATGTTAATAAAAAAAAGTTTAAGCAATTTCTTTACTGATTTCCAAAGTCAAATGCATCGGTATTGCACATTGCTAATATTACCTCCCATGTGGTATATAAGCTCTTCAAAGTAATTGCTTCCATTCTGTAACTAATTATCAAGAAATCATCTTACCTAAAAATTTAAACCACTAGGTGAGGTTCTAAGATATGATATTTATTATTCTCTAACACACCCTTTCAAGTCGAAGTCATTTGGTTTTAAAAATTGCACGCAGATCCACTTTACCTTGTACTTAATTTTTATAAGATAATCAGAGCATAGTGCGAATCAAACTCGAATCTTGACTGCTAACACAATAAAACTTTCATACCATATTAATAAACAGTCTTATTAAAAAACTTAAATTATTAAGTAAAACCCAAAGATATAATTCATATTATTTTCACACCAATGAATAATTGGGGTGTTGTCAGTGAAGAATAAGCATGTTAGCATCATTGATTAACACACGAAAGGAGCATATAGAGAAAGCAATCTCCAAGCAAGGAAATTATGCACCCCCCCTCCCCCATCGAAAGAAAAAAGATGGATTTTGATTGGCTAAGGTGCCTTTTCCTGTCTTTAGCTTTATGTGTCAACCTTATGGAACACCTATGAAGCCATGCAAACTGGTCCCCTGCTTACTACTTGCGTTTCATTCTCTTTTTGGTTCATAGTTGATGCTTACTTTACAACGACCCAAGAGGTGAGAGAGGGGGAGAGGGGAGAGAGATAGAGAGAGAGGTGTCATCAATGACAGGGTCGTCCAACTAAAGCTACACGAGACTCGTAGGAAATTTAGGAAACCTCTCTGCATGTGGTGGCCTAGGCGTGACAATATTCAATTTTTTTTTTTCTTTTTGGGACCACCCTATTTTTGTATTTTATTATTCGGAGTTCTCCTTTTCAATTTTCCTTTTCGAGCCTTCTTTTTTAATTTCCCCCGTTTAGTTTTGTTTCCAGCACTGTTTTCTGCTCAAGATCTGGCCCGGTTTAGGGCCGGGATATTGGATGAATTATAATTAATTATTTTATTTAATAATTTTCTAAAACACCTCAATTTAATTAGATGATTATCTAAAATAATTTGAGGTAAAACCCAATTTCAAATCAGTAATCAAATAACTATGGCTGTTCAGCAGATAGATTCCTCCAATTATTATCGTCCACAGTCCAAACATATTCGAGAAAATAATTAATTTGTGTAGGACGGATCAAGCTTCTTTTTTTTTTAAATAGTTTAGTACAATGATATTTCTACGGTTTAAAATTAGAAAAGAAAATTGTATTATTTAATGGTTTAATTATGGCATCCTAGAATCCTAGTCACATAAAGAAAATAGTGGGGTTGTAAGCAGCAGGAGGAAGTAGCTAGAAATTTAACTCGTCTATAAGTATTCCTCTCTTCTTCTAAGCTCCCATATCCTTCCTTTTCTATGAAACCTTCAACCAGAAGATAGATGAGGAGGCAGCTTCGAGACTCAATCATGCACTACTAGTAGTTGAAGCTGCCAGCATGATCTGAGCTTTCCTTGATTTCTCTATACGGGAAAGACTAGATCATCTGGTAGTTTCATCTATTGATGGTAGCATGGAAAACCCTAATCAGCTCAAACCACTGGTTATATATCTTCAGACCCCATTAGGGTTCTTTCTTGAAAACAAACACCAGATAAGGTATGCCATCTTTTTCTGATCTGTATACATGTGTGTTCCTTTATTGTCCTGTTTCTTCTTTCTCTGACCACCTTCTGCTTTTTGATGTTGGGATGCTTCTTTTGTAGTATCTGAAGTTGTTTATGGACTGTGTTTGTGTGTTCTTCTTTCCCACTAGCTAGCGGGATTTGATCTCTTAATAGGGTTGTAGCCTGTAAGTAACAATTTTTTTTTTGTCTGAACTTGATTGGTGCTTTTGAGATCTATCTTCATGTGCCTTGAAGAGAGTGTGCTTTTATATTCCTCCCGTGCAGTCATGCCAATTTCTGCTGGTGTATATCCCTGTCATTTTGTTGTGCAGGTATATATATATATATTGACATGGAGAGTTTATTTATTTGGTTTCTAACAGTGTGTGGGAGGTGGGAATATGGGGGTGGAGGGCTGGGGTGGGTTTTGTTCTTGAGTCAATAAAATTTTAATAGTGAAAATGGCGAAGTAATGACTGCAAATGCATGAAATATTGAACCAGTTCATATAATGATGAGCCAGCATGACATAAATTTATGCAACTGGATCTGAGTAGGGCCTCGATGAGATCAGATCTGGTAGAGACAAGACAGATTTTGTATTCCTTATCATCTTCTTCGTTTACAATTGAGGAAATTCAGGCACCACAGGTGAGGAGGGATCATACATATTTCTTTTATTGATGAAGAAACAAACATAGTAGTCTGGGTAGGACCTTCTAAGCACGTCCCCTAGTGGAACCTAGCTCACAGGTCCACGGATCTCACTCTAGAATTCAACCAAACCCATTTTTGGATTCACAGATAACCATATTTGTGAAGGGGAAAAAAAAAAAAAAAGAGTGTAAAACCAATTTCATTTCTCAACGTAGATGCAGGATGGATATTGTCAGATTGTCATGGATCTTGAATTTTAATATGAGCTTTATATCAAATATGGTTTCAGCGAGTAATTGATTAGAAAAAGAAGCTATATTAAACCATAAATTCTAGTGGTATTCTTGATTGTAATCATTACCATCCAATTAGCCGACCTTCATCAATTTCAGCTAGATGACGTCGAATTCAAATAATTTAAAGTCAAATTAAGTAGATGGAAAGCATACAAAAATAGTTTAATTTCTTCTCTCTTAGTTAATTAGTCCATAATTTCTTTACATCTTTTTCTCCAGAGAAACAGCATGTGTTGTGATAGTTGTCACCAAATTCGTTGTTCTTGACAGATACATGGTACTTCTTTCTTTTCTTTTGCTGGGATGAAGTATCGGTTCTTTGGGAGAAGCTTATATGGTCAATTTTCTACGCCATGAACGTCAAGGCACTGCCTAATATCATAAAATTTCTTCCCCAGATTGGGATATTTCTATCGTTTTATTAGACGATGCATGCCTGTCAGGCCGAGAGTCGTTCTTGCAGTGATTCAAGGGAAGAATATAATTTTCCTCACTTGAGAGTCTCCTAATTACATATTGACTTAACGAAAACTCTGTTAACTAGCATCTCAACACTAAATATTAAAATACGGATTAATTAGCGATCATTTAATTATCTCTAAAGCAGATTTCATTTAAAATAAGAACCATATATCGGAGGGAACCGCTTCTTGTGAGTTGCACTACTTTAGTGTTCAACAAAATCTGGTGTTTCTCATTCCTTGGGTTGCTGTAGGGTCCCATGCTTGTCTTCGTTTGGACTCGATTTGGCTAGGCTCCATGAAACCTTTATAAGATTCCCACGAACAAGAAACGTCACCGTTTGCCTCTCACTCTCTCTTCTCGGATTTTCTTTTTGTCTTCATCTTCATTTCAGGTACTGGAACACATGGTTTCTGGGTTCCTTGATAGGGTTTGTTACACGGCATTAATGGGATCGACCTTCACATGAAGTCAACTAACCCTAGCAGGAATCTTCCTGACGCTGGCATTGTTGGTCAATCACTCAAGTGGGTGGCTGGCACATGGGTTGAAGTAGGACGTGACATCTTGAGCTCAGTACAAACCTTCTTCACCGGCAGTTATTTCAGATTTCAAGGATTTGAAATATTAAAGTCTAACCAGGTTCGACGATATACTTGACTTGAGGTAGGAATATTAAAGTCTAGCTAGGTTCTAATTCTGAGAGGTTGGATCGAATTTTCTCTGGTTTTTTAAAGATTGACGTAAGCATTCTCTGTGACCCTGTTCAGTACCAATTATGTTTAAGCATCCAGCAAATTGATCGAGGTGGCTGATCACTGTTTTCTCGAAAGAAATGCAAGATCTTATACATGGAAATCGGGCTGGTTAACTCTTCTTTGCAGTATCCCAGAAGAGTTAATACAAATCCTCGACCACCCGATCCGGTTTCAAATACTGTTTCTTGGATAGCTTGTAGAGCTGCTGCGACTCCAAGAAACGCACAGCTATATATATCTCCTGAACAATACGCAGATGAAAATCTTAAGAACGAGCGGATGATTGGTATAAAAATAAAATATTTCTCAACTTAACATGTTTTTAAAAAATAATTTTTAAAACTAGCTGTGCAGGTGATGTCTACGCACTACACATGTCTCACCCGCGCAGCTCACATGGGTAAAATATTTTTTATTATCTTTTTTGCTAGCTCATTTCTTCATTTAGTTTCTCCATTTATCTTTTGTACAATCAAATTAAATACATTATAAATTATTCGATAATGACTTATTGAGATGTGAAATTAAATTGTTAAGCACATGATTTGAATTGTTTTTTTTTTAAAAGAAATTAATTGATATATTGAATAAATTGTTTAGTAGATAAGTTATCTTTATGATAAAATAGGTAATATCATATAAAAGATATGAGTAAAATAGAAACAATAAGAAAACATTATATAGATTTTTTAATATTTAAATTCACTAAATAATTTAATTAAAATTATACCATGCACAAACCAAGAAAATAGTGACCATTCCATATGAGTTGGAGTCATACACCCATTGAACTCAATACTGAATATGTTTCTCTAGTATTTGTTTCTTGTTTTACATTTTGGTGTTTTTTTTATTTCTTAGGTTTTTATTTATATTAATATATTTTTTTATTCATAAAGATTTTAAGGTTTCCTCTTTTGATGGGAATTTTTTTTCCATTAATAATTTTTTTTCCTAGGTTTTTATTTCTAAATAATTTTTCATTGCAATTTTTTTTTCCAGATCATGTAATCCATCATCCATTTCTTCTTCTTCTTAATTGCAAATCCTAATGGTAGCCCCTCACCCTGTTTTATCACAAATATAACTCCATCATCTAAAACTCAACCAACCAACATTTCAAAGTGGCAACATCATTATCTTGGTTCTTTTTTTCTAAATATTATTTACACAAATAAGTAAACCTATTCATTTATATTTGAAATTAATGTATTGATATATTTTGTAATATCATAAGTGTAGTTTGCCTGTATATTTAATTGTCTTGCAACCCTTTCATATAAAATTAAAGTAGAGTGAACCATAGCTTTAAGGGTCAAACCTAACCATTCTAGAGTCTAAAAGTAAAAGAAATTATCTTTTATTTAATATTGAAAATACACACACACACACACACACACACACACACACACACACACACATAATATCATATAATAAAATAATTTTTTGGCATTTTTGAAATGTAAGTCAAGTTCCTGTTATGACGTGCATGATATCGAATGACAAATCTATCTTCTAAAATCAAGAGAATTTTGGGTTTGGTCATAAATATGATTATAGAATTAAAAAATCATCACCTACAATTATGATACTTGGAATATCTAATGGTCTATGAGAGTTTAGGTATAAAAATTAGTTGTGTAAAGAAAAGATTCATTACTCCTATTGTAAATTAATTATGGTAGTCTATGTTTTTTTTATTGATTGTCAATCTAAGACCTATTTTTATTTGTTGATCTCATCTAAGTTTCAAAATAAATCTCTATTTATGAGGAAATATATACCTTAACTGGTTAAATCTTAACCATTTTATTTTTATACTCCAAAATATCAAGGTATATAACTCAATATAAATATTAATTAAACAAATAAATCATTATGGGATTTTTGAAATTTTAGTCAATTCCTAATGGATAATCATAAACAAGTCATGATATCTATTTTATATTTTAAAACATGATTACAGTATGATTTTTTAACTTTATGAAAATATGCATGAAAAATATTTAGATTTGGTTGTATGAAGTGAGCAACCTTTTGTTTTTTTAAATTTCCAAAAAAAAACAAAACAGGTATTCTTTAATATCAAGTTCACATCTTACAATGTGAGTATACAACCCAATATTAAATGAATTTCTTGAAAACAAAACATATTTTTGTGTTTTTTGATACAAGAGAGTTTTTTTTTTTAATTTTTTTTTCAAAATTTTAGAGAAAAGTAAGGTATTTTTAATATTTGATATGTATCGTACAATGTACGTATATAACCCGATATTAGATAAAAAGTATCGAAAAATCATGGAAGGCACCCATAAATATTTTAAATTATTATTTAAATTTTTTTAGAAATTTTCAAAATTTATTTAGGTTTTGTCCAACAAAATGCATTTTTATTCTAAAGCAAAACTATAAAATAGGCTTAAAGGTTTGTTTGTCAACCAACCTTTTAGTCCAAAAATGTTTTTATCAAAGCTAAAAAAACACACAAAAATCATAAAGAGCTTTTACGAAATTAATTTTTTTAACTTGACCCATTAAAAGTATGATTAAGTTTTTATACCAAATTAGGTCTTTAATTTGACCAAAATTAATTTTTAAATATAAATGAACTTTTAATTTGAGTCTTGATTAAATCAAAATTAACTTATTAAAAATCAAATCAAGTCTTTAAACTTAATATTTATACATATTTGTCCGTTAATCATTGAATTTGATCTGAAATCTATATTCTTTCTTCACTCTTGGGTACAATGAGATATGATCAGACTCTCATTGTGTCCTAAACTCCACCTTGATTCCTCCATACTTTTAAAACATCTCTCGAGTTGTTTTTGTAAAGCTATCAGTCTTGTTGTTATTTTATGTTATTGATTTTTTTTTTTTACTTTCAAAAGGATAAAGATAAGTTGAAGGGGAAATTTAAAAACAGGTTATGATAGTTATAATGGATAATCATAAATTAATACGATACTCTTTGATTGATTCTAGTATTTTTTTTTAAAGTATGATAACAATATATTTTTCATAAAAATATGCATGAAAAATTTATATCTCATATGCATGCACGCAAACGAAAATATTTTTTTATTATTATTATTTAAATAAGGACAAGTTTTTTATTTTATTTTTCAAATTTTTAGAGAAAACACGTATTTTTAACATCAAGTATGTATCCTACACTATACATCCATAACTTGATATTCAATGGTTTTGTTGAAAAAAAATATACATGCAGCGCCTAAATAATTTTAAAATGATAATTGAATTTTTTTCAAAATCTTGAGAAATTATTTGGAGCTTTTTTGGGAAAAACATAAAAAAAAAAAAAAAAAAACTGCTGGGAAATCAATAAGGTGGGGTTGCCAAATACACTCTTAGCTAAAAGTCAAAGGCTAAAAATATATGATAAAAGCCATGTTTTGTAACCATATCTTGAGAACAAAACAAATACTTTTTCTTTAGTAAAAACTAGGCATGGCAAACATGCCTTTACAACTAGAATTGGTCAGCCCAACCATGTGGGCTGCGCTTCTTGTCTTGAGGCCCAAGCCTAAAAATATAAACCAAAAATAAAAATAAAAATAAAAATTACTTAATTTTTTTCTTCTTCATATTTTACCTCTTTGCCTGTTTTTTAATATATATTAATGCATTTTTGCTCCTTAAATTTGTAAAAATCACCCATTATTTTATTTAAATTTAAATAAAAACAACACTAGTCTGGTTATTTAGATTTAATAAATTAGGTTTGCTTTTATTATCTTAGTTGCATAGACTTGTTGTAGTTGTTAATTTATTTTAAATAGTATTTTGTTAAAAAAATATTCTAAGTTGTATACCCAAATAAAAAATAATATTACATAAAAAAATTAAATTAGATGAAAATATAATTCAACTTGAATTAACTTGAGTTTTTTTAATTGAATGCTACTGTTTACTAAGTTTATTTTTTAATATTAAATTAATTAACAATCAATTTTTTTTTCTTAGAATTATACCGTTCAAGATATTATTATTATTATTATTATTTTTAAATATATGAGATTTTGTTTTTCTTCGATCCGTAATCAATCATCTAGCATTCTAGTACGAAAGTACTCATATTAATTTATTTTTTCTAAGATTACTGTCCAAAGCCCAAAACATAAAGTTAGAGATCGAGCCAGAAGTTTCTTGACCATAAGTTCAAACTCGGTTCCAATGGGGTGTGGTAAATGAAATGCAGAAACCCCTGTCACTGTCACTGTCAGTGCTCACTTCTCACTCCTCACGAAGACACTGCCCGTCTTCCTGAAACAGTACACGGATAAAGTTTAGAGCTTTCTCGATCTGTAATGGGTCCCGTCTCAAAATGGGATTAAGAAAAGAAATACATCTCCTGACCAACCGGAGCTTGTGGTGGTGGGGCATTCCATTTTAAAATTTTCAAGACAGTAAGGTACTCCTCTCTGTCTGTTTGATTCTGTCTCTTTAATTTTTTACTTCTCAAGTATTCTTTTCTTTGACTCTACACGACCAATATAATATCTTGCTCTCTCGATTTTGTATTGCTTCGATAAAAAAAAAAAATCAAGGCAAAAGATTTCATATTGAATAATATATGGGAATTGGCCAAAGTAGAGTTTCTTGGTAGTGATTGTTGTGGTAGTATTTGAAGATGCCTAGATATGTGAAATGGGGATGAGGAGGCATATAATGCATACCATTTGCTTTATTATTTGATTTCAAAGGTGGGATTTTGCTATATTTGAGGGGGCAATTCAAGCAATGATTTTGATATAGCTGACGGTGTTTGATGAGGAGGGTCACAGAGATTTTAGTTTTAATTATCTGGGTTTGTACTTTGCCATCAAATTAACACATTTTTTGCAGAAATTAGAGAGTCTCTGAAATTCTTACTTCATGTTTCTGTAAAAATATGTGATTGATTTTACACTGGAATTGGATGTTGTTTTTGTAATGGAGGCATATTAAAATAGTTATCCTTACAAGTTGGTAAATAAAATGTGCATAGATGGGCATATCGAGACAGCATTCCATATTCAAATTTATGAGAAACAATAAACAAAGGACAAGAACACAAGCATATTTTAAAAATAAGGGCTATATGACTCCGAACTCCGATTCCCTTGTAATACTAAAATCTAAATGAGAAGTTACTGAGGCACATGGATAATACGGAGCTTAACTTCTCAAATCTGGCGCAATGGATTGTGATTTGCTTCCCTTCCAAAATTTATGCAGTTTTATCATGTCTTTTGGTGGACGAAGATGCCTTGTTGTAAAATGCATTTGGTGGTTCGTATTTTGCCAAGCCATCAAACTCAGCAGTAAATTCTGAATTGAGATTTCATGCTGTGGCGTATGCCATCAGTAAGATTTCTTTTTTGTTTAAATTTTCTAATGTATGATTTATGCCTCTTGGATGCCTGTAGAAAATACGTTGTTGAGCATGTGGGATCTTTTACCTGTGGATAGTGTAAAGTTGATTGGAGCATAAAAGATAATAAAATTGACAAATATGGTTAAAGTTACTTTGACCATAGAAGCCATGGCATCTTTTTTATTTTCTCAAGTAGTCATCTTGAATATTCTTTTATTATGTTCTCCACTGCAGACCAGAATAAAATTCACACTCGAAGTTTCTTCCGTTGTTTCATTGTTTAATATGTTTTGCAATTGGTTACCTTTTTGGTCCTTTTGACACCATTTATTTTAGAGAATAAATCTCCAATGTAACGCGGGAGTTGCATGAGACTGTTGAGAAACTGAAATACTAAGTTGCATATTAATCATATTCTTACACACTCATGCATGCTTACAAGCGGACACACATGGCCACGCATATCATAGGAACAAAGAAATTGGAATGGTTAAACAAGTATTAAGAGTAATGATAGTGGAAACTTTTGGGGTAAAGGTCATTGGTGTGCATGTGACATCAAATAGAAGCAATAAAACAATAAAGTTAAATTAGAACAAGAACTTTCTTATGAATTCGGAATTCCATGCAGAATATAAAGATATAGATGCATTGGCTAGATTCAGGATTTCCAGAAATTTGATACTACATATTCAATAAAAGAAACAATTTTCTTGTCAAATCTATCATTGGGGCTGTGTAAAAGAGAAGGACAACTGGTTGGTGGCTGTGTTTTTAGGATCCATAAGCTACTTGGAAGAGACTGGAATGCACTTCACAAGACAACCAATTGGCCAAGACAGAACTGCAATGCCAATGCAGGCACCCCACTGTTCCCAATTCAACCTCTCAGTGCTGGCAAACTTCTTCAGAAGCTCCACCATTATCACCTGAAGAATTATTGTAATTCCAATGATTGCCAAAAATAACTTGTTCTTATGTATCCCCTTGAATATGTTCTTTTTCTCCAACTTCCTTGCATTGAACTCATTAAACACCTGGCAGAGGACAAAAGTGTTGAAGATGAGGGTGTTATTAATCTTCTCATCCACACCAAACATGGCCTTTCCCTTGAATTGCAGAGTAAGTAAAATGGCAACCTGATACAGAGCCTGAGCAAGGAGGTTCCTCCACATGATTTTGGTAATAAGTGGCTCTGATCGACCCACAGGTGTCTTTTCCATGAGATCACTGGTGGGTTGCTCAGTAGCTAGGGCTAGTGCTCCCAAGGTGTCCATTATGAGATTAACCCACAGCAGCTGAACTGCGGTTAGAGGGACTTTACCAGAAGAAATAGCTGCAACGAAGTTGATGGCTAGGGCAGCAACATTGACAGTGAGCTGAAATTGAATGAACTTCTGAATGCTGTTGTAGACACATCTTCCCCACCTCAACACAGTTACCACTGAGCTGAAGTTATCGTCCAATATGACAATATCTGAGCTCTCCTTTGCCACCTCAGTCCCTTGAATTCCCATGGAGAGCCCAACATCTGCTTCCTTTAGAGCGGCGGCATCATTTGTGCCATCACCAGTGACTGCTACGACATGGCCTTTCTCCTTTAAACACTGTACCATCAGAAGCTTGTCAAACGGGGATGATCTTGCCACCACCAGGATACTGTCGATCATGGCCATTCTCTCTTCAGGTGAGTAGTTTCTGAATTGCACACCTTCTACTACAGCTCCCTTCTGCATGTCTTGTTCAGGATTGAGAATCCCACATTCAATAGCTATAGCTCTTGCTGTGTGAACATTGTCACCAGTTATCATTTTAACATTCACTCCTGCACTCTTACAAGATTCTACCGCTGTTCTAACTCCTGGTCGGCATGGGTCTTTCAATCCAACAAGGCCCAACAAGGCCAGCCCACTTTCTTGAAGCTTCTCAGAGGCTTGCCCATTGTCTTCTTCAACTTTTTTGTGGGCAAAAGCAATGCATCGTAGGCTTTTGGATGCCATGCTATGAATTATGGCCCCAAGCTGCACTTTCTCTTCCCCATTCAAGCTTTTTAGTGCTCCATTTCTGTCATAATAATTTGAACACATGGCTAGTATCATCTCAGCAGCTCCTTTCCAGTGCGTGTGAATTACCTTCTCATTGTTTTTCCTCATCAATACCCCGCTTCTCTTTTTCTCAGAAGAAAAGGTTTCTACATGCATTATTTCCAATTTTTCCCTAGTTTCATTGATATTCATACCCAAATCCATCTGAGCCCAAGAAAGTATCGCCTTTTCAGTTGGACTACCAGTAATTTCAGGAACTGAAGTAGCATGTGATTTGTTAATAGTACCTGTTGTGTTTAAAGCAACTCCTTCTTGTAGTAACTGATAAACCTCCGATTCTATTTCAGTTAAAGAATTATCGTCAATTGTCTCTTTCCCAACCCAAAACTCTGTAACCTTCATCTGGTTCAAAGTAAGAGTGCCTGTTTTGTCTGTGCAGATTGTTGTGGCCGAACCCATCGTTTCACAAGCAGAGAGTTTACGAACCATGGCATTATCTTTCATCATTCTCTTCATAGAGAAAGCCAGAGTTAGAGTTACAGCTAGTGGCAGACCTTCCGGAATTGCCACCACGACAATAGTCACCGCTGCAGCAATAATGCCCACAACTGAATCCAGCACATCACTGACCTTTGTCTGGCTCCCAACGTATTCTTTGCGGCCACTGTCATCTCTAGTGTTTCCTGTAAAGTACCTTATCATCTGAACCGCAAGAACAAGGACGGCAACTGTCAATCCAACCTTCCCAATAGAAGAAGTGAGCTTGTTGAGGCGGACTTGCAATGGAGTTTGCTCATCCAAATCATGACATATTGAACTCATCATCTCACCCCATGCTGTATTCATGCCAACAGATGTCACAAGCATGAAACCAAAGCCGTCAGTCACCTTTGTCCCAGAGAGCAAGAAAGGGTGGTTGTTGCCATTCACCTCAACATGGTCGCTTTCACCACTCATGCTAGATTCATCGACCTTCAAAGAATAACCATTCAAGAACAACCCGTCGGCAGGTATCTGGTCCCCTATCTTCAAAGACACCACATCCCCCACCACGACGTCAAAAATTGATATATGACGATGTCTCCCATCTCTCACAACTTGCACGTTTATATTGTTTCTCTCGTCAGATAACTTGTCAAACTGCTTGGATTGCTTGAAATTGCTGACAGCGGAGACAGCAACGACAAGAATTATAGCAACAATAATGCTTCCTCCATCATACCATCCTTCTTTCAGGCCATGCTGTTTGATACCAAATCCCAGAGACATGATAGCACAGACAAAAAGAATAATTATGGTCATGTCCTTGAATGCTTCAACAACAAAGCTGAGAAAGCTTTTCACGGGAGGCTTCTTAAACTTATTTGCACCAAAAACATCCCTTCGATGCGCAACACCAGCCTCCTTTGCACCATTCTTGACATCGGTTTCTAGAATTGCGGTGGCAACTTGTGCAACTCCTCCCAGTTGTTTCAAGGATTCAAGGTTCTTTCCTTTTACCATATCTGCAAGTGTTCTCTGATCAACATTCATCAGAGAAACGAGGTTCTCACGCGGGGTTTCATCGCGAACGTCAACAGCGACATAGGAGAGGGAACGCAAGATCTTGGCCTGACTCTCAAGAGCTTTCTTGGACAAAGAACCAAGAAGCCTGGTGAAGTGTATGGCCGTGTAAGCCACCCTCCATCTTCTCTGATTGCGTTTTGAATTTGGTAAGAGATTTTCTCCATCAAGAATGATCTTATCTCCAGTTCTTCGACACCTCATGGTCATGACTGCGTAGGAAAACAAGCTCAAGGGTCAAAACAAGCTAAAGACACAGGTGTTTTTTGTTCCTTCTTGGAGAACAAAGAAAACGGCAGGTTGGAAAGGACCCGGAGCAGTCCGTAAACTTCCTTTAGGGTTTTTGTTTTTGAAGGAACAGTGACGAAGATTTTGAAGGATGATAGAGACTGGAGGAGGGTTCTTTCCTATATAGGAGAGCTCGGCAGGAAGCTGCACAGTAATTTCCATGAATCTACAGTGTTGCTTCGTTCCTGATCAATTCTCTTCGGGTTATGTACTTCATTTCTTGAAGAGGAAATTACTCTCATTTTTATTTACTGCGTTGTGGCCATAATAACCGCATTTTAAATCATCAGTTACGGAAGATGCATTTCTAAGAAGTTACATCATGTCCGAAACTTCTCTGAAAGTCCAAGAGCCTGTCTCATAAATCAAATTTAAAATTGATTTTTTTTATTTTTTTTTCTGTATTATTTCGTTGATTTAAAAATATATTTTAAAAGCAATAATAAAAATATTATTTTTATATAATTTTAAATAAAAAGCAACCGCGGTCGTAATATTCGAGAGTTGTTCGGGGTTGAGGGGCAACTTGCTGCTTTTCACTGAGTTCTGACGCGCTGCAATTCCATGTTGAGGCTTTATAAGTTAGGATTGCTCAACAAAATTAAAATAAATAAATAAATAAATAGGACGAAATTGTTTCACAAAATAATATAATTTTCATGCGACATTCCAAGCAACTTCCAATCAGAAAATTGAGGAAAGGTTTTTACACGTCTTCGTTACTTGCTTACTAATTAAAGAGATTTGTTACTCGTTTTGGTTTAACAGCTCGTAATTTCCAATCAATTAATTGATTATACATAATTAGATAAAAACAATTATAATATATAGTTTTTTTTGGCGAATAAATTCGTTTTTTTATACAAACTTTTTTTTTACGTGCTGTCATATGATTGGCAGGCTTTGTCACACAACCATTTTAATTTAAGTCAAACAAGCATTTTAATAATAATAATAATAATAATAATAAGCATATGAAATTAATTTTCCTGAGAATTTCGTGCTTTTGCTTTCATGTCTTCCTCTCAGAATCTTTTTAATGTAGAGGAAAGTGAAATGACTCTTTTTCCATGCAGGGAATAGGATTCCCAAAATAATATTAGGCTATAAAAGAGCATAACTTGGTGGGTGGTAGCAGCAGCATCCCAGTAAAAGTGATGGATGGACCTTTATTTAATTGGATACTTCCACCTATTACATATTATATAATTGTCGTGGTGTTTTTATTGTGTTGCACTGTGGATTATGAGTGTAATTACTATGGATTGTGACAGTGTATTTTTTGGGTTGATTCGGTTCTCGGTTCGTTTGGTTCAGTTGGTCTTTTTATTATTTTATATTTTTTTTGAAAATGGCTAATTAGGAATATAGTCCATAATAAGATAAAATTCCTGACTTAGACACAAGGCTATAGTGGTAATTGACCATATTTTTTTTTATTTTTTTCTTTATACTGTCGGCGCGTGCATGTATTTTGAATTTTATTTATGGTTCTAATTTTTGATATATAAGTTTTGATTTATTTCGATTGGGCCCTTGATTGAAATTAATTCTATGTCAATGTTACACTTCGGTTCTCCTTCTTTTAATTTTTGGATTTAGTTTAAAAAGATATTGAAATTGATAATATATTTAATTTTCATTTCAGCCCTTATACTTTTAATTTTTTATTTTAATCCCTTTATATTTGATTTTTATTTCAGTCCTTATATTTTTAATTTTTTCATTTTAATCTTTTTATTTCTTTATATTTATAGAATAATCCTTACTTTTATCCATATATATATATAAGTGTGCTTTTAGCTTTTATTTTGTATTTATGATTGGAAAATTAATATTTCTATTTTTTTTTCTCCCTTTGTTCTTTCTTTTACTTTGTTCATTTGTTTCTTTGTTTTTACTTTCATGTCAAATGATTTTTTTATACCAAATCATTTTTATTTTATTTTTTTATTTCATCTTTTGTTAAAGTTTTTAAAAATTTTTTAGTCTTTTATTTATTTTATTTTTTTCATTATTAACATAATAATAATAATGATAATAGTAATAGTAATAGTAATAGTAATAATAATAATAATAATAATAATTTAATTGTTTTTTTTCTTACTTTTTTGTTAATGTTTTTTAGGATTTTTTTCCCTCAGAATAATTTGATAATTTTTATTGTTATAACTTTTCATTAGCACAAATATAATAATAATAATAATAATAATAATAATTTAATTATTTTTGCTTACTCTTTTGTTACTTTAAATAATTTAATAATTTTATTGTTGTGACAATAATAATAATAATAATTTTTTTTTATTTGATTTTTTGTTTTTTTTTTCTTTCAATTAGCACATCATCATTTTAATGTATGTTTCTAGTGAAAAATATTTCAAATATTAATCACTAATAACCTCACAATATTTGATTATTGCATGTTTTATTTGGTATTAATTCATTTAGTTTTTTTAATTCTATTTTATATATTATTTTAATATTACTTTATTCATTTTTCTGTTTTCTATTTGTTGTTTTGATTAAATTTTTAATGAAATAATGATAAATTTTTTAATTATTTTTTATAAAATCTTTTGTTTTTTTTTAATGAATTTATTTATTTTAATTGTTTTAATAATAATATTGATAATAATTTTAATTATTATAGCAATGTTAATGAAAATAATTGGGATGAATTTTTAATTTATATTTTATCATCATTTTAATACAAAAATTCTTAAAAATCAACCCCACAAACAACCTCTTAACAACAAGTCTTATAAATGAGGATCGAAATCGAATGAAAAAAAGAAAAGAAAAAACATTTACAGGGAAGGTGCGTTTGGCACGACGACAATTCGGATTCTACACGATTTAATCGTGACATGCATAGAATATCTGATGCAATTGCTCCATTAATTTTGCAACAATATTCTTCTTGACGTAATACTTATAATTTTCTATAAGAATCTTTAGTTTTACTATATAATTATAAAATATCAAGTCATAGCTAGTATTTTGACTCGTAGAAACTAAGGGTTCTAGAATTATATTAAAAATATGTTCTAAATAGACTATATAAATAATATAATATATACTTTTATAGATTAATTAGACAAGATTAGCCCCGAAAAGAAATTTGGCTGCTCCATACCAATATAATAACTTAAAATACTATATTTTGTTTACTCGGTTTTTTATACGATATTTTCAAGGCCTAATAAATCAAATGGCAACCCGTATATTAGAATATGCCATAATATTTCACAAAAAAATAATTAGATTCTAGAATTCTCTCTGTTTTAACCATATTATTTTAATTTATTTTCTTTTGTGATGTGTTTCTTTTATTGTTTTGTCGTGCTTTCATCTAAAAATCATAGTTTTTTTTTTAAAAAAATAAATACAATAAAAGGAGATAAAAAAAAACGATGAAAATCAAATCTCAAACCCATAAAAGTGATATACATGCCTATATTAACTCTCTTCTTCTTCTTCTTCTTTTAAATAAATAAAAAAATAGAATGATTACTTCATAGACACCATACAATTTTCTACACATATGACATCTTATGTTTTTTTATGTGAGATTTGTTTCTTAGAAAACATATTTTATGAGTACAAATAAACGAGTAAAATTTTAATTGTTATAGACTCTTACAAGCGATGTATATTTTAATTTAAATTTAAAATTTATTATACAGATCACAAACCTATTCGATACTAAAAAGTTTATCGATGACACAATATCCTAGGCATCATAAAGCTTTTGAAGAAAAAACCACAGCTAATTTCTTTTCAAGCCAAGAAAAACTTGAACTTGTAAATTTCTTGAAACGATGCACAATGATCTCATGAATTAGGTGGAAGGAAATACATCTACTTGGACGGACTAATTTGTCTGCGTGTTGACCACGCCATGCACTTTTCTTTTTTGTCTTTCTTCTTCTTCTAATTATACTATCATTCTTTTTGTCTTCCTCTCTTTATGACGGTCACAATTCAAATGGGCATGATGGATTTTGACGTGGAAGAGCACACATGAAACTACCTCACATGGAAGAACAATTTTCGTAGAAGACGCAATAAGATTATGGCGTCACGATTAGAATATTGTGACCACCTACCGGAATTCCCTTGATGGATCGAGTTTCACGTCTGTGATCTTCATTAATGTTTTGGAAACCATACATGAAACTACGTTACTATACGTTTTGTTAGTGTTTTACATATAAAGGATATATATATATATATATATATATATTCGATCGAATATGTTCCCGTGTTTATGAATAAAAACATGTTCTTAGAGAAGGATAGGGTAAATTCAAGTGTGGATATATTTATATAAGTTAGCTGGAGATGCCATAAAGAGGAGAGAAAAAACTAGAAGTTAATTTCAATGATATGATCAAACTAGATGGAAAATATATTCGGAGTATTCGTAAAGGCAATTTAAAGGTTTTTAATTCTAATTTAATATCATAATAGTTGTTAGATTCTTGAAAACTAACCCGAGAAAGGATTTGGATCATCGAGTCACCGAATCAATTGATGTATTATCAAGTCAAATGGATTAATTATTTTTATGGATACAATATTATTCTAATTTAATTTTTTGATATTGATCTAATTGGATTTGGCATTATTATTTTATTTATATTATTTTTTAACTGCGCGTTTATATATATAAAATCAAGAGCCGACTAGGAAAAAAACTATCTCTAACCCAAACCATTGCCATACTCATGAAAATTCTCGAGCCATTGTGCCTTCCATGGGATGATCACAACATGGCTCAAATATCTATAATACTAAAGAAAATATTATTTAAAATTTAATTAATCCCATCTTAATTAGGACGTACATGACAATCTATAATAGCAGATTCGAATATATTTTCTCAAGATCCCAAGTTTTTTTGAGAACTATGTATGCATCTTATTGTATGCACTTGGTGGGTTGGAGATGATCATAAATATTTTCTTAAACAGCCAGCATTATTTTCACAAATTCCTCGTCATTAACATCACCATCTCCATCCAAGTCAGCCTCCCGAATCATCTCCTCTAACTCTTCTTCTGTCAATTGCTCTTCTAGAATGACCATCACATGCCTCAACTGCATGAAAAAAATGAGAACAGAACTGAAATTAATGGGTGATAGATAGCATAGACCAATATGCATTAAAATAAATAACTTAAATTAAAGGGATTTTAAAAATATATATATATATAAATAAACAACTCTTTTATCTTCGGGCTATTTGAAAGTTCATTCATAGTTGTTATTATAAATACAATATTATTTTTTAAAATTATCTTGGTGTAGTAAATCAAAAAACAATAAAAAAAGTGAAATAATAATAAAAAATTGATTTTTTTAAATATTTTAAAATTCAAAAATTCAAAAATTGCTTATTTCAAGGAAAAAATTGTAGTTGGGAGGGTTAGAGTAGCAAAAGCCGTAGGAATTATTATTTTGGAGTTGGGAAGGCGTGGAATTAGCTAAAATTGCTTATTTTAAGTCTGAATTCGGGAGGAAGAACTGGTAATAGACATAAAACCATCCATTCTGGTTCTATATTTGTTCGAATAAAATGCTTAGCTAATTCCACGCCTCTAACTGAAAAAACCTTTCTTCTTCCACTTTTCGATCTTCCCATTCATTCCCGGCGGGTCCTTCTTCCCCTAATTCTTTCCATTTTAACGACGAATAATCTAGAATAACGCGCTCGCAGTGCAGTATACTCGGTGTTGTTTTTATGCTGACATGTGGGAAGGATTACAGAGATCCCCGCTGTGTTTCTTCGGGGAAAGCACCCTCTGTACTTTACAATGGCGGCACTCTGTATTCTACGAAGGCAGTGAAATGCACTGTTCATATCGCAGTGAATTCAGTGTATATAAATAATGATTTCACGATATGATTCGGCTGCATGTATAATACAACATGTAATTAGATAGAAAACATTGCAGTGATTGATAAAAAAATGCTATCAAAGAGAAAAATTAATCTCATTTCACATCCTACATATTGACAAAACAAGTATTTCGTCATAATAATTTTTACTTTATATATTTTAACGTCGTGCTTGTTTGATTACGCGTTGCCGTACAACCCCTCACGTGTCCTTCCCTTGCTTCCCGCGTTCCAATCCTCTCTCACTTTCCATTAATAGTTGTTTTTATCACAATCAAACCCTAGGCTGAAGGGTCTCTTTTTGACCTAGCTTTGCTGCCTCCGTGGTGGAGGTTCCTTCTAATTCTTTCTTACTGATCTTCTATTGGTGTGCATGTGACATCAAATAGAAGCAGTAAAAGATGAAAGTTAAATTATAACAAAATTTTTTACATGAATTGGGAACTCCTTGCAGAATATAAAGAAATATATGCATTTGCTAGATTCAGTATATCCAGAAATTTGATTCTACATATTCTATAAAAGAAACAATTTTCTGGTCAAATCTATCAGCGGGGCTGTGTAAAACGGAAGGACAACTGATTGGCGGCTGTGTTTTTAGGATCCATAAGCTGCTTGGAAGAAACTGGAATGCACTTCACAAGACAACCAATTGGCCAAGACAGAACTGCAATGCCAATGCAGGCACCCCACTGTTCCCAATTCAACCTCTCAGTGCTGGCAAACTTCTTCAGAAGCTCCACCATTATCACTTGAAGAATTATTGTAATTCCAATGATTGCCAAAAATAACTTGTTCTTATGTATCCCCTTGAATACGTTCTTTTTCTCCAGCTTCCTTGCATTGAACTCATTAAACACCTGGCAGAGGACAAAAGTGTTGAAGATGAGGGTGTTATTAATCTTCTCACCCACACCAAACATGGCCTTTCCCTTGAATTGCAGAGTCAGTAAAATGGCAACTTGATACAGAGCCTGAGCAAGGAGGTTCCTCCACATGATTTTGGTAATAAGTGGCTCTGATCGACCCACAGGTGTCCTTGCCATGAGATCACTGGTGGGTTTCTCAGTAGCTAGGGCTGGTGCTCCCAAGTTGTCCATTATGAGATTAACCCACAGCAGCTGAATTGCAGTTAGAGGGACTTTACCAGAAGATATAGCCGCAACGAAGTTGATGGCTAGGGCAGCAACATTGAGAGTGAGCTGAAATTGAATGAACTTCTGAATGTGGTTGTAGACACATCTTCCCCACCTCAACACAGTTACCACTGAGCTGAAGTTATCGTCCAATATGACAATATCTGAGCTATCCTTTGAAACCTCAGTCCCTTGAATTCCCATGGAGAGCCCAACATCTGCTTCCTTTAGAGCGAGGGCATCCTTTGTGCCATCACCAGTAACTGCTACCACATGCCCTTTCTGCTTTAAACATTGTACCATCAGAAGCTTGTCAAACGGGGATGATCTTGCCATCACCAGGATATTGTCAATCGTGGCCATTCTCTCTTCGGGTGAGAAGTTTCTGAATTGCACACCTTCTACTACAGAACCATTCTGCATATCTTGTTCAGGATTGAGAATCCCACATTCAATAGCTATAGCTCTTGCTGTGTGCACGTGGTCACCAGTTATCATTTTAACATTCACTCCTGCACTCTTACAAGATTCTACTGCTGTTCTAACTCCTGGTCGGCATGGATCTTTCAATCCAACAACGCCCAACAAGGCCAGCCCACTTTCTTGAAGCTTCTCAGAAGCTTGCTCAGTGTCTTCTGCAACTTTTTTGTGGGCAAAAGCAATGCATCGTAGGCTTTTGGATGCCATGCTATGAATTATAGCCCCAAGCTTCACTTTCTCTTCCCCGTTCAAGCTTTTTAGTGCTCCATTTCTGTCATAATAATTTGAACACATGGCTAGTATCATCTCAGCAGCTCCTTTCCAGTGTGTGTGAATTACCTTCTCATTGTTTTCCCTCATCAATACCCCGCTTCTCTTTTTCTCAGAAGTAAAGGTTTCTACATGTATTATTTCCAATTTTTCCCTTGTTTCATTGATATTCATACCCAGATCCATCTGAGCCCAAGAAAGTATCGCCTTTTCAGTTGGACTACCAGTAATTTCTGGAACTGAAGTAGCATGTGATTTGTTAATGGTACCTGTTGTGTTTGAAGCAACTCCTTCTTGTAGTAACTGATAAACCTCCGATTCTATTTCAGTTAAAGAATTCTCGTCAATTGTCTCTTTCCCTAGCCAAAACTTTGTAACCTTCATCTGGTTCAAAGTAAGAGTGCCTGTTTTGTCTGTGCAGATTATTGTGGCCGAACCCATTGTTACACAAGCTGAGAGTTTACGAACCATGGCATTATCTTTCATCATTCTCTTCATAGAGTAAGCCAGAGTTAGAGTTACAGCTATTGGCAGACCTTCCGGAATTGCCACCACGACAATAGTCACTGCTGCAGCAATAATGCCCACAACTGAATCCAGCTCATTACTGACCTTTGTGTGCCTCCCAACGTATTCTTTGCGGCCAGTGTCATCTCTAGTGTTTCCTGTAAAGTACCTTATCATCTGAACCGCAAGAACAAGGACGTCAACTGTCAATCCAAGCTTCCCAATAGAAGACGAGAGCTTGTTGAGGCGGGCTTGCAATGGAGTTTGCTCATCCAAATCATGACATATTGAACTCATCCTCTCACCCCATGCTGTATTCATGCCAACAGATGTCACAAGCATGAAACCAAAGCCGTCAGTCACCTTTGTCCCAGAGAGCAAGAAAGGGTGGTTGTTGCCATTCACCTCAACATGGTCGCTTTCACCACTCATGCATGATTCATCGACCTTTAAAGAATAACCATTCAAGAACATCCCGTCAGCAGGTATCTGGTCCCCTATCTTCAAAGACACCACATCCCCCACCACCACGTCAAAAATTGATATATGACGATGTCTCCCATCTCTCACCACTTGCACGTTTATATTGTTTCTCTCGTCAGATAACTTGCCAAACTGCTTGGATTGCTTGGAATTTCTGACAGCGGAGACAGCAACGACAAGAATTATAGCCACAATAATGCTTCCTCCATCATACCATCCTTCTTTCAGGCCATGCTTTTCGATACCGAATCCCAGAGACATTATAGCACAGACCAAAAGAATAATTATGGTGATGTCCTTGAATTCTTCAACAACGAAGCTCAGAAGGCTTTTCACTGGAGGGTTCTTAAACTTATTTGCACCAAAAACATCCCTTCTATGCGCAACACCAGCCTCCTTAGCACCATTCTTGACATCGGTTTCTAGAACATCGGTGGCAACTTGTGCAACTCCTCCCAGTTGTTTCAAAGATTCAAGGTTCTTTCCTTTTACCATATCTGCGAGTGCTCTCTGATCAACATTCATCAGAGAATCGAGGTTCTCACGCGGGGTTTCATCCCGAACGTCAACAGCGACATGGGAGAGGGAACGCAAGATCTTGGTCTGATTCTCAAGAGCTTTCTTGGAGAAAGAACCAAGAAACCTGGTGAAGTGTATGGCCGTGTAAGCCACCCTCCATCTTCTCTGATTGCGTTTTGACCCTGGTAAGAGATTTTCTCCATCAAGAATGATCTTATCTCCAGTTTTTCGACACCTCATGGTCATGACTGCGTAGGAAAACAAGCTCAAGACAGTTGTTTTTTTCCTTCTTGGAGTACAAAGGAAACGACAGGTTGGAAAGGACTGATCAGAGCAGTTTGTAAACGTTCTTTAGGGTTTTTGTTTTTGAAGGAACATCAACGAAGATTGTGCTTATTATATAGCTAGGATATTTTAGCAAGAAGCTGCACTGTAATTTCCATGAATGTCTTGTGTTGCTTCGTTCCTGATCAAATTCACTTCAGGTTTGTTGATTGATTTCCTCCTAACAGTTTGAGGAAATTAAACTTTTATTTTTTTATGTTTTTTTATTTATTGCACTGTGGTGTCATAGTAATCGTATTGTAGAATTATCACGGTATCATAACATTATAATTTTCGTTGATCTTGGATGGACCTCAATGATCTAGTATTCTAGTACGAAAATACTCGTATATTTTTTTTTTGTAAGATTATAATCCAAAGCCCAAAAGATAAAGTTAGACATCCAGCCAGAAGTTGATGACCACAAGTTCAGACACGGTTCCAAATGAGTGTAGGAGAGTTTCGCAGGAAGCTGCACTGCTATTTCAATGAAGCTCCAGGGAGAGGGAGGGATCGAGGGAGAGGGGTGATCAATGAAAGGGTCTTGCAACTAGGCTTATTAGATGTGGTCAACGAGCGAGCCACGTCACTAAAGGTTTATTAGATGCTTTGTCGCAGCATGCGAGACACCATTGATTTTCACTTCTGCCCTATTGTTTTTTTCTTTTTGGGACCGCCCAATTTTTGTGTTTTATTATTCCGAGTTCTCCTTTTCAATTTCCTTTTCGAGCTTTCATGTTTCATTTTCCCTGTTCAGTTTTGTTTCCAACACTGTTTTCTGCTCCCGGTTTAGGGCCATGATATTGGATGATTTATGGTTAATTATTTTATTTAAAATGACATCATTTTTTGAGTAATACGATCGTGTCTCGTCTAAATTAAAACAATCTGTGAATAATTTTCTAAAACACCTAAATTTAATTAGATGATTATCTAAAATAATTTGAGGTAAAACCCAATTTCAAATTAGTAATTAAATAACTATGGTTGTTCAGCAGATACATTCCACGAATTATTATCGTCCACAGCCCAAACATATTCGAGAAAATTGTATTATTTAATGGTTTAATTAAATATGTTATAAATCTCGACTGTACATAATCAGGAACCTTATCTATCCTCTCTTTTTGGATTATCAATGGAACAATTAGTTTTTATTAAAATATTAATATTTTTTATTTTTTTCAAAAAATAGTTAATTTAATATTAATATGATTGATTTCAATATTTGGATCAATAACGTTTTCCATAAAATACAAATAGATTCAGGGCTCGTTTAATTACTACTTTCTAACGATGTTTCTGAAAATTTAAAAATACTTTTTTTTTTTATGTTTTTGATTCGGCTTAATTATAGAAGATTCGATCTCTTTTCTTTTTTTTTGTTCCCAATCATGTTTGGTTTTCTTTTATATTTATTCATATTTTTCATTTCTTAGGTTATCCTTGATAAATAGAAGAGAAAATTAAATAAAAATAAAAATAAATTTAATTAAAGAGATAGAAATATAAATAATCTTATATTAAATCTTATGTTTTTATAAAACAAGAAGGATAAAGGGACACATCCTCTATTGTTAAACAATATAACAAACTAAAAATAAAATAAAAATACATATTAGAGTTTCATTAATGAATAACTTCAATGCTTAATTTAAATATGAAAAGACTATATACAATCTAAAACAAAAACAATTATTATATCATTAATAAATAATAAAATAAAATATCTTTATTATCTTAACCTCTATATATAATCTTTGTCCTTTCTTACAAGTATTTTCACCATTTATTTTTATTATTTGATTATTACATGTATTTTCACCATTTATATTTTGTTTGGTTTAAATTAAATTATAAAATAAACTAATCTTAATGCAGTAAATTTAATAATTCAAATATCCGAATCTTCTTGCTTTTTTTATGATGATAATAAATTAATACTGGTTATTTCGTTAAAAATTATTAAACAAATAAATTTATAACTATTTAAAATTCATATATTTTATGAAAAAATTATTCAAATAAATTTATTATTTTGGCTAAATATATAATGCGCACCATAGATCATCCTCACCAATCTTTTTTTAGATATTTGCTACATTTTCAATTGATTCACATCAATTTTTGTTCATTTCATTTAATAGCTTATGATGTTTTTTTGAATAAGAGAATTAGCAGGGAGGATTAAATATCTCATTTTGAAAAAAGATTTTAACTTCATTCTTCATGTCAACATGTCTCTTTTTTGCAATAATCCACAAGTTATATCGTTCGCGTTCTTTTGAGATCTTTTATGATGCAGTACCTACATTCTAAAAGATATAATATATGCTTGCACAACAAATTCTACTTAAAAATTTATATATTTTATCTCCTAATCTATAACTTTTATTTAATTATATCATATAAATTTATTGTTGTGGATTTATTTATGTTAAATTATATACACAAAAATGCCCGTGGCAACGCGCGGGCACTATAGCTAGTGTGTGTGTGTGCGTGCACATACATTCACATGTATTAAGGTTTATCCATATCTTATTTTTTAGTACCAAAATAAAATTCTTATTCATATCTCTATGCTGGGCATTGTACATGAAACCTGGCGACGATGCACATATAATCATAGAAATTAGTAAACACTTAAAAATAAATAAATAAAGCAATGAGTATTGGAAGAAATTCAATTTAGACTTGGAAGAAATTCAAACTATTTTTAAAAAATAAATAAATAAAGCGACGAGTAATTGGAAGGTAAAAAAGAAGTATTTGTGCTACAATATTCTTAAGACAAAAATGACATAAATTGAAATACCAATGATAAAAAAAAAATCATATTTAAAAAAGGATATTAGATAGAAACAAATAATTCAACATAATCCATAAATTATAATTGGTCTATGAATTTAACTAGGTTTACTAGATCTTCAAAACATATTTATCAAACAAGCTAATAATCTTATACGCTAATAGATTCAATATGTTTGTAACCATGTATGATAATTTAACTTAAATTCTATGAATACCAACCCAAATTGACCAAAATGAATGATAATTTTTTTGCCTATTTAAGTTCGGGTAATATTGAAAGCCAAAAGATTGGGTTCGAGTGGGGCGTGAATGTTATCGTACCTTATCTTAATCTTTTCCCACAGGATATTCCACGAAGCTATTCAGACCGGTCCCCTGTTTACTACTTGCGTCTCATGTTCTTTTTGGTTCATAGTTGATGCTTACTTTACAGCAGCAGCCCAAAGAGATAGATTGATGGAGATAGATAACTAGAGAGATGGAGAGAGAGAGGGGGAGATGGAGATGGGGGAGCGAGAGAGGGTCGTCCAACTAAAGCTACACGAGACTCTTAGGAAATTTAGAAAACCTATCTGCATGTGGTGGCCTAGGCGTAACAAAATGCTATCTATCTCGACTGTACATAATCAGTAACCTTATCTATCCTCTCTTTTTGGATTATTAATGGAACAATTAGTTTTTATTAAAATATTAATTTTTTTAAATAGTCAATTTAATATTAATATGATTGATTTTATGTTTTTGATTTGGCTTTATCATTTGGTTTATATCAAAAAACCATTGGAGTAATTAGATACATAAAGTATTATATAACTTATAATTATAGAAGATTCGAATCTCTTTTCTTTTTTTTGTTCCCAACCATGTTTGGTTCTCTTTTATATTTATTCATATTTTTCATTTCTTAGGTTATCCTTGATAAATAGAAGAGAGAATTAAATAAAAATAAAAATAAATTTAATTAAAGAGAGAGAAATATAAATAATCTTATATTAAATCTTATGTTTTTATCAAACAAGAAAACACCAGAATCAATACTGTAGACCTCAATTATTTTTTAGCAAACAATTAGAAGGAAAAATAAAGTTGAAAAAATCAAATAGAAATTTAATTTAATCTTACATGAAACTAAGGATACTAGGGATAAACAATAATGTATTATATAATAAGAATAAAGAGTGATTTTTTTCTTTTATAATTTTTTGATTGTTCTATTAATGATGAAATAGTATGTGTATATATATATATTAACTATTTTATAATTTTTGTATTGTTCTATTAATGGACACCTATGGAAATGAGTATCATACATGGATTACTACAGTTACAATGATAATGATCAGGATATGGCAAGGATTACAATTCCTGGCAATGTATTTTGTATCTTATCTATTGAATTATATTTTTATCTAATTTTATTGGGATTCAGTATGGAAGCAAATAAACGGTTAAGTCCAATAATTAGTTATATTTTTTATTTTTACATATAATATATGATTTTTTTTATTCATGAAATTAAAATTTATAATCTATTTTTTCTGTTATTCATAGTGGGAGATGTAATTTGTCTTAAAAATTTAATTTTATAAAAAATAAATAAATTAAAAAAGGATCGAGTAAGGTAATTGAGTGGATAAATTTTTCTTTCAATCTAATACCATTTCAAAAAATCATCTAATTTAAAAACTAAAATTATTAAGTGAAATCTTAGGATATGGTTTATATTATATTTTAACCGATTATCTATCTAAAATCAAGAGCCCACTAGGAAAAAAACCTAGCTCAAACCCAAATCATTGCTATACTCATAAAAATTTTCTAGCCATTGTGCCTTCCATGGATGATCACAACATGTTTCAAATATATATAATACTAAAGAAAATATTATTTAAAATTTAATTAATCCCATCACAGGACATACATGACAATCCATAATAGCAGATGCGTATATAGTTTCTCAAGATCCCAAGTTTTTTGCATATACTGTTGAATTATGTCTAGTCAATTTGAGAACTATATATGCATATGATCATAAGTATTTTCTCAAACAGCCAGCATTATTTTCACAAATTCCTCATAATTAACCTGACCATCTCCATCCAAGTCAGCCTCTCGAATCATCCCCTCTAACTCTTCTTCTGTCAATTGCACTCCTAGATTGATCATTGCACGCCTCAACTGCATGAAGAAATGAGGGGGAAAAACTGAAATCTTACAAATATATATAGCTGAGGAGATCGATAACATAGATATTTAAGATTTTATGTTGAAATTGCAGTGAAACTAATGAGTGATAGAGAAATTCAAACCTCATAAGGTGAAATGTAGCCATCTTGATCCTTGTCAAAAGCTTTGAAAGCCTGTTTCAGTTCTTCATCTGCATCGTTTTCCTACAAACATTTAATTCAGGCCACCAGTTTTTAATTATAAAAGGAAAAATAAATGTACTTCTAGTTGCCAATGGCAAGGTTTGAAAACTTCACCAGGAGTATATATACATATAATATGTTTTACCCTCATTTTTCTTTCCATTAGATTCAAGAACTCCACAAATTCTATGGTTCCATTGCCATCAACGTCAGCTTCACTCATCATAATATGTAACTCTTCGTCTGTTGCGCTGTGGTCAAGAGATTTGATTACAGTGGATAGTTCCTCGAAGGTAATGCACCCTAACAGTTACATATAAATCAGAAGTCAGCAGAGTAGCTGGATCATCTCCGGGCCGTTTATATAGTTGATTATCTGGTGTGGTTGTCAGACCCGGTTCAGGGACTGACTCGGAAACATACCAGTGAACGAGGGTTAGTTATTTTAGCTGAGAGTTTTTTTAGATAAACTCGTCAGGCCTGGCCATTTTTAATATCTTTTCTACTTAGATTAGCAAGATTTCCTTGCGAACTTACAACATTAATTAAATTGCACCATTATATTAGCAGAGATTAATCTGGCCATAACAAATGAAGCTAGAAGCAACAAATCCATGGGAAAAAAAACATAAAGAAGAGGAGGGCATAGCAGAGTAGCATAGACAAACGAGTAGCTGTACGTACGTACCATCTCCATCCTTGTCGAACAGACAAAACGCTTCCTGCAAGTCAGCAACTTGCTCATCCGTTAACACATCTACCATGGTTGTTTTTTCCTAGCTATGAAGTTAAACAACTCTCTTGATTTCGTAGAAACACACACACGCACACAGACAGAAGGTTTGTATGAATGAATGTTTAGACTAGAATGTTTTCTCAAAGCCTAACAGGTTGAGGCTCCTTTATAGCATATTTCCAACTTTTAAAGCTAGTACTTGGCATGTAGAGCAGTACAGCTTCCTCATATACATGTCATGCAAGGAAAAAATATTAGTCAAGCATGATTAATGAAAGTGGGGGAGGGGGTGTTTCTTTTTTCATGATGTTTACGAATCTTCTGCAACCTGGTTTTCAAATATTTGATCAGTCTACGATGTAGAATAAAAACCTTGAGTGATGGTGATGGTGAAAATTTATGTTCTGTGGTCTGGTGTGGCCATTCATTTTGCTGACCCTGACCACTGATTACTTCGATTGATTTCGTCAACTTCTAATCACAGTTGCATGGTTATCCGAAATTAATCTACTAGAATTTAAGGTAAAAAAAACCCAGAGAAATCAGCCATGTTTTAAAAAGAGATCAACAGCTAGAGAGGAAGAAAACCTTGAAACGAGTATTTGAAAAGAGAAGAGAAGACTTGTTAGAGTAAGAAGAAAAGAAAGTAGAAGAGAAAAGCATGAAGGGGTGTCCGAAGGAGATAAAAACTCAAGTTAAAGGAGGGACAGTAGTCATCTTCAAAGTCAACCTTAAAGGTCAAGCTCCAGAGATTATGGATTTCAGAAATCGAGGTTCTTGAACTAATTCGAGTGAAATGAAGAATATTCTGGGTGACTAGATGAAATGAAAAGGATACTTGGAAATATAACATTATAGTCTAGAAGTAATGAAGATTTGAGGGTGTAATTAAGGCCCCGCCCAGGAAGAAAATGAAAAAAAAAGGATTTTTTAATATTTGTTTATGCATATAATTGAAATATATAGAACAAACTATACCATATTAATATAAATGATATTATATACAAAATAAAAAATCAAATATGATTGACGGTTCTAAAAAAATCACGTGTTCTTAGATAGATACAATGTCGATGACTATCTTTAATGAAATTTAATGTTGTAAGAATAAAATTCAAAATATTAAAGAACATGATTTATGACTCATGACGGTGACTCTTAGGATACTTGTAGAGTTATGTGGTGGGAAATTCTAAGGATTATTAATAGAAAGAGAAAGTAAACATGATTATTAATTTGAATTATGCATTAACTTAGTAAAGCCTTGAGTTTTTCTAAATTGACTAGGTCTCGAGTAGTCCTAGGTTCTTATTTAAGTTACACCGATTCAATTCTCCACGTATTTTTGTTTTTGTTTTTTTTTTATTGAAATTCAGCTTAATATATATTTCCCATCACATTTAAAAAGAAATAAAAAAAATATTTTTTTTTATTTTAAATTAATTTTGTTATTATTTTTATATACTGATGTAAAAATTATTTTTAAAAAATAAAAAAATATATTATTTTAATATATATCTCGACAAAAAAAACAATGAAAAACACTTATAACCCAAACCACTGATCACGGGTCGATCATCGAGTTAGGTCTATTTTTAAAACCAGGCATGGAACCGGATTATCGAGCATGTAATCTCTCTGAATGTTTTTACTCATTTAGTCCCTGAATTTACTGTTCTTTTTTTCTGAGTGATAACACAGAGGAGGAACGTCGTTGCGGACTCAAGAAATCAAACGTAGTGGCAAATTGAAGGACCGAATTGAATTTTGTTTTCTGGGAGAAAATTAAACAGCGTCCCTGACGCGTTGTCACAGGAAAATTCTCATGACGTGTCCCCACCAGTCTCGGCCGCTGGCCCTACCCTTCCTTCCCGCGTTCCCAATCCTTTCTCTAACTTTGCCCTTTCTTGTCTCGCTAATTACCATTCTCACCCGGATTCGATTTGCCCCTGGCCATCACCCGTGTAGTAAAAAACGAAACAGAAGAGAGATCATATGTAATTTAATAGAAAACATTGTAGTGATTAAATTTAGATATAATTAATAAATAATGCTCTTTGTTTTTAATTTTTATAAATAAGATACCGACTAAAAAAGGTATTTCATCATTTTTTAATTTATATATATATATTAAGGTAGAATTTGATTATTATACAAAAAAAAAGAAAAAGAAGAAGATAGAAACATATAAATATATTTGGTTGAAGAGATAAAAGCATATAAATAAATTTATCCCGAGATAAATTTAGATTGAATTTATATACTTTCAAATCAAGAGGAATAAGGAACGTCTCTTTTTAGAAACAATATTTATTCCTAAAATATCCATGCAAAAAACTTTTAATTTCAAATTTATCCAGCCAAGACTTGTAATGATTAAAATTATCATTGTCACAATTCTAGAACCTAACTCCATGGTTGACTTGGGACAAGATCTTAGTCAAGTGTAAACCCTAGTTTATTTTTTAAAATATCAAAAAGATATTATTTTAATAAAAAATTAATAGTGAATCAGGTTTTGACCAAGTCTTGGAGTGACTTAGATTTTTTATTTGGGTTAAGTCAATCATTCCTCCATTTTTTCTTAAATCTATACAAGTTAGTCATTGAATTATTCGAGTTTCAAAGCAGCTCATTTGGCCAGTCCTAATTTTATCAAGAGAGTTTATATACTATTATTAATTTTAACATTCGATATAAAAAAGTAAAATAAAAATCTAGATATTTTTAAAAATAGATAATTTTGACAACAATACATATTAAAAGTACAATAAACTTTTACATTTAGATTATATCTTGTTTACCATCAACTAAACAAAACAGAGTCAACTAATACTACTAAAGGGGTGTTTGAAAGTGCGATTGTGGTTGCTTTTCAAATTGCTTTTCGTGCTGAAATACATCAAAATGATATTTTTTTTATTTTTAAAAAAATATTTTTAACATCAGCACATTAAAATAATCTAAAAACATCAAACCGAAGTCATTTAAAATGGAAAAAAAAAAGCCCAAACACAGCCAACCATAGGTTTGGCCGCAGTGCCAAACAGGCACCAAGTGTCAACCCTAATTTATTTTTTAGAATATCAAAACGATGTTGTTTTAGTAAAAAAAAAAAAATTAATAGTGAATCGGGTTTTGCCCAAGTCTTGAGTTGACTTAGATTTTTGATCGAGTTGGGTTAAGTCAATCATTCCTCCATTTTTTTTTAAATCTAGACTAGTTAGTCATTGAATTATTCAAGCTTCATAACAACTCGTCAAGTCAATCCTAGTTTTATTATGAGAGTTTATATGCTATTATTAATTTTAACGCTCGATATAAAAAGTAAAAAAAAAATATAGATATTTTTAAAAATAGATAATTTTGACAATAATACATATTAAAAGTACAATAACTTTAAAATTGTTATTATATCTTTTTTTATCGTCGACTAAACAAAACACAAAGTCAACTAATAATACCAAGTACAATTTTATTTATCTTTGTTTCTTTTGTTCTTACTATCTCTAATACTTTTATCCTAAAATAGTAACTAAACATTAATATAAATAACAAAAAAATAAGTCTCAAAATTAAATGATAAATGTTCATGGCATAACAAGTTGTATGAAAACACGAAATTCTCCTTGTAAAATTATAATCGGGAAAAATTCTTTTTATGTCTTCCCCGCAAATTAAACAGATCGATTGATCACCCCAAAGAGTAATGGCATTATCGAAATTATAGCAAAACCCAAGTGCAAAAGAACAGCTTGGAAAACTTTACCAGTTACCACCTACGACCTCCCTATAGTCTCTTTCTTTAACCAAAGACCAGACCTGTTCAGTTTCTACTTCCTCTCTCAAACCTCTGACAATTCTCTCCGAACCCTCCCCTTCTCTCCCTCTCCAAAATGTCTGACGGAGGCATGATGGTTCTCGACGGAAACACTCTAAGGTCGCTCCACGTGTCTTTACCAGAAGACAGGGTCACTCTAACCGGTGCCCAGGTCCTCGATTTTGCAGAATCTGAAGCATCTCAGTCGCTCTTTGGCATCTCATTGCCTCCACACCTCAAGTCTTCCGCTCTCCGTCGCATAAACATCGACGGCGTTGGCGATGACACCAGTTTCAGACGTACAGAACTCAGTCGAGAAGAAGCTTCAAGGAAGCTCAGTGACTACCTCTCTGCCATCGCTGATGAGCTCAAAGGTCAATATTGATCTTGGTAGCCAGTCAAGTGCAAATGTTTTTTTTTTCTAATTATTTATTTAATTTTACGCTTATTATCTAATTTATTTTTGATGTGTTGTGTTGTGCTGTGTTAGATAATCCATTAGTGGTGTCGGTTTTGGATGGGAATACACTGCGAATGTTTTTGGAGGATGAAGATGATTTTGCTATGATAGCAGAGAATTTATTTACTGATTTGGATACAGAAGATAAGGGGAAGATTAGCAAGAGTGAGATAAGAAATGCAGTTGTTCATATGGGAGTTGAAATGGGTGTCCCTCCTCTTGAAGGTTTCCTTCCCCTTTCTTAGGTTATTTGTTCATGCATCTGTTTATGATTATTGCTAGAGAATAATATAAAAACTATTCCTAGATCCTCAACCAACAGCTTAAACTTTTGGGTTGAGAACTTGAGATGGCTCCTTGGCATTATAACTATTTGGATGGTGTTGTTAAGGTGTATTACGATTATAAGGAGTGTGTGTTAAGATACATTAACAAATAATTTGTTTCATGTGCTTTCTTGGATCACAAATTGCAACACATCCAGGTCAATGGTGTTGCGGGTTGCATTTAGCTGGATATGCCCTTTACTTGCAATGAACTTTACTGTTGTATGCCATGGAACCCTGTGCCGTGACCACAAATCCGTTAGTTTAATTTTTAATACTTTTTGTTAACTGCAGCGTAAATCTGAATTTGGTTAATTTTGCAATTATTTGAGGGCACCTTATGATTTGGTTGCTTTCTGGTTTTGTCATGCTCTATTGACACAATATTTTTGAATGTCTATTTTTCGAACCTCCCTGAGCGTTGTGTTTTCCTCCTGGGATGATGTTTCTTGTCTGTTTTAGTTTAGTTCACCAGTTCCCTTTCTTCTCAACTGGCAAGTTCAAAACCAACTGCCCTGTTACCTCATGTCAAGCGGCAACATTTTGTTTGATGGAATTAGCTACTTGACAAATTCATGAATTGCTGACTTAACCGTGGACTGGTTAAATTTATGTGTTTGATCATTGCAACCTTGAGTTGTCTTTTTCAATACAAGAATCAAGGGTTAATGCATACTGTGGTTAATCATCTTGAGCCGATGCTGATGAGTGATGATATGAGGATCGAGTATTTCCTACCTTAGTACTTTTTGATTGGTTACACAGCAGATTCTTATCTTTTCAAGGAACCTACTTGATCTTAGGATTTCTGTGGTCATTTAATTTTGAGCAGTTTGTGTAATTGGAAAAATTGGAAAGCTCACTCAGATTGTTACTAGAAGCAATGCAAAAAACATTTTCATGTTGGATATATAACTGAAATGTGATAAGTTTCTGTGGTGGACTAATTTTATGCTTTTGATGGTGTGATATGGAAATCAGACAAATTTCTTCAATAAACCACTGTTATTTGTGAATTTCTCCTCTTAATTATGTTGGCCTTCATAGCCTTTCTCATTTTCCGAGATTTAGAACAGCCAAAGTATGCTCTAGAAGTTTTTCCCTTAAGAATTCAAAAGTAATTTTATTTTATTGATTGAAAATTATGTTATTTTTATTCAGTTGCTCTTTACTGCATGAATGTTGATGGATATATGTTCTGGTTAAACAGAATTCCCTTTGCTGAATGACATCTTAAAGAAGCATGAAGAGGAGGAAGGGGAATTGGGCCAATCACAATTTGCTGAGTTGCTTCAGCCTATTCTACAAGAACTTGCTGATGCTTTGGCTAAAAAGCATGTTGCTGTCATCCATAAAATCAGGATAGTTAATGGTTCTGAGATAAGAAAGGTGGGTCATTATCAGTAAGTTCTTCAAAAAGTTGGCATTTCTAAGCTTGTTTATTGAAGTTTCTCTGGGAAATTAATTAACATTTTACTCATTAGATTCTAAAATTACTTGATCTCATATGAAATTCTAATTCTGTTTTTCCTCATGGATTACCCATATCTAAAGATGTTCATTAGAATGGGAGGAAAAGGAGAGGTTTGAAGATACTGTGCAGACTAATTTTATTTGATATGGTTTTACCAGCGTGGTGCTAGTAATGTATGATTTTGAAGACCCCAGGATGTCTGTACATATTTTTGAGGTCATTTAAAGACCTGATAGTTTGGTTTCTTTCACTTAATCACAAAATGACAACAAACCCCCCAACACAGTTGGAAAAGCCTGCCTCAGTTTACTGGTTCTGACAATCACCAGTTGAATCAGGTGGTCATGAGTGCTGTTAGAAAACTGATTGCAAAGGCTTGTGGATATGGAAATTGCAACTTAAGTTAAGAGCTATATATGAAAATGCAGCTCTCCTTCAAGTGAAATATCCAACTTGTATTTTTAATTATTGAACTTAGTAGATGTAATTTAATGGAAATTGCTTTGTTGGCGCATTATGAATTGAGCTTGGATTTATTGGTGAGGGGCTTATGGGCACAAGCATTCCATGGAAATAAGTGGATGGTTAGTAGACTTTCCTATTGTGGAAATTTCTATAATCTCTCATAAACCTTTGCAGGTTTTGGCCGATGAGAAGAAATTGAATGATGTCATAGCAAAGGCATTGCACGGAGAATACAAGAATGACCGAAAGAGTACAGAGATAATCAGGGATTTCCTGGAGAAAAATGGAAAAGAACTGGGCTTGCCACCATCAGAAGCCAATGAAGCAGTGATTCTACTTTATGATGCTGTATTTACTGATATAGACAGTGGAAAGGATGTTTCTCTGGAGGAGGATGAATCTAGGAAACTTGTGAGGGAAATTCTTGAGAATTTTGCTGAGCAGCTCGAGGCCAATCCTGTCTACTGTGATCTTGACGGTTGAGAGAGTCAGGTAACAACGGATGTTTGTGCAGTATCATATCATATCACTCTCTTGCATTTTACTACAGCCATGGATGTCAATTATGTTTTACAGTTTAACATGAATATCGTATACACATTGTAACACCAGTTCTATATCTTGGTGCTAGTATATCTATACAATGCTTTGATGTGATCAAACATACCCTTATGGTCTCTTTGTGGTTGAACAGATCCAAAACCTTTTTGCACGCAGAAGATAACCTTAAACTCTCTCTCTCTCTCTCTCTGCATACCGCTTACAGTTATGTTGAGCTTTCATGGTTTGATGGTTTTTTATCATATTTACAGCTTCTGATTGATGTGCTTGGTGGTTCCTGGCTTCAAATTTATGGAATATGTAGGGCAATTCGGAGAACTAAAACAACATGAAAAGGTAGTTTTAGTAAAAATAATATATTTTGAAATGCATAAAAATTGTTTCTCAACGTCAAGATTTTATAATAAAATAACATGTTTTTGAAGTTTCATGTTTCAAAATCATGATAATTTATTGATGTTATGATTATGAAATGTGACATCAAATATTAAATTCTAGTGGTTATTTCCAGCTGAAAACCCATCAAAATTCAGTGACAGTTTTTATGAGATTTATTATTGAATTGCATAACAGCTTTAATTTTAATGTAATTTTATATTTAAGCTAGTTAATGGTTTTAAATTTAAATACTCCACTGAAATAATTAATTCCTAGTTTGATTTTATTTTCATGTAATTTTATATTTAAGCTAGTTAATGGTTTTAAATTTAAATACTCCACTGAAATAATTAATTCCTAGTTTGATTTTATTTTCATGTTAACTCTGACAAATCAATTTTAATGGATGGCATTTGTAGCTAATTTATTATTAATTTAACAAACCTTAAATTTAACTTAAACCCTAAACAGTAACTTTATTTCAACTAAATCAAACACAAATTAAATATAAAACCTATATATTTAATAGCAATGTAGTATGTTTATTTTGCATATAGGACTAGAAAATGCTGGAAAGTGGTGGATTTTTAAGAAGAAAACATCCTAGGTTGCTTGAAGATTAACTTGGGTTTGAGTTTTGGTGTTTTTAAGGGCAAAAAAAAACCAAAAATTATTGCTGGGTTTTTTTAGAGAGGGAATGGTTGTGGATATCTGTTTTTAAGAGAGTAGTGTATATTTGTGTTTTTTGATCTGGGAAAAAATATAAATTTCCTATTTTTAAAATATGATATATTTAATTATTATTATTATTATTATTATTATTATTATTTTGAAGCACGACAATCATCATTTTTTTAAATGATATTATAAAATAAAAAAATAGTTACCATGCTAAAAAAAATTAATCAAGGAGTGGCTTCATGAAAATTGATTATTAGAATGTGGATTTATTTGCTCAGCTCATGCAACTTTTGAGATTTTATTATATATGCTCCATTTAAAATTTGTAATAACGATTATTTTTAAAACATTTTTTTTATTTTAAAATACACTATAATAATATATATTTTTTATTTTTATATTAGCATATGAAATAATCTGAAAATATCAAAAAAATTAATTCAAAGAAAGAAAATAAATTTTTTTGTTGAAAACATTTTTCAGTACATGAAAATAAACAGCTCCTTCATTCATGGAATGGAATGGAAAGGAATGGATTACCATTTAAGGAAATAACTAAGTTTAGCATCACTGCCTATCACACTTTAAATAGCAATTGGGAGATAAGGGCATCTTCCGACAAGCTCCATTGCCATACCACAAAGCGCTTATCATTCACAAAAGTCATTTTTTGGGACCATCATTGTGGTGGATTGATTCCGGCGAATTGCAGGATGTTGCCATTCTCAGACATTATGATATGGATAATGACAACAAAAAAGGATGTACTTTTGAGAGTCTTGTACTGCTGCCACGTCACAAGATGGGTTCCCTGTGTCTCTATCCTGGAACCATACTCCATGGCAGCCCTTCACCACCCAGTCCAATCCCATCGCCTTGGTCGGCGCCACCTTTCGCCATGTACAATCGGTCACATGAAATTGGAGGCACCAAATTTCATTCCCGTGGATACCCTAAATATTCATGCAACGAAAATGACAGAGTGCAAGGTTATATCTAACTCCGATTTTCCATTCAGACTCCATCCATCTTAAATTAGCCAGGCCGATTAAGCCTGTGCCAGATAACTTCACCATGTAAGCTACCTAGCATCTCCCATGCATCATCACAGTGGAAAAATTTCTGAAAAAGAATTTAAGGAATGTGATAGGTCCAAGGATCCAATTAGTCAACAAGTGGACAACCATTCCACTTTCAAGTTTTCAAGCGCATGCAGCACTTTCAAGTTCCATGTTGAATAAAAAGAATAAAAAAAGAGAAAAGGTTATTAATTCCCAGATGAATACATGGCAAGTATGTTAGAGAGAGTCAAGCTTAAACTATGAAATAATTACAAGATGCATGGATGAAGAAAAATACATTTATTATTCATTACAGCCCAAAGGTAAATAATTATGGCAGGAACAAATGTATTCCGAGGCTATTATGCCTGCAACATAATACTAGAGTAGCAGGTTGCTAGAAAGCCAGATTGATAAGATGAGGGTGTAAAAGCTTCCCTCGGAAATACCATCATGGAACACACCCGAAACTAGAATAGTGCTTCAACCTAAAAACAACGCTTGTTATTGCCTTCTTACTCCAGAGCCATAGCTAATTTCCCACCACCATATCATTGACATATCGTAATAAGAAAACTTGGGTTTCTGAAGGATAACTGCAAAACATCCATATCTTCTACCATTTCATTCTTTACCATCAGCAGCACGAAGTGAGCCCAGCTGAACAGGTGCTTGAGTTCCCACCACTTTCGATGAACCATAAATAGACAGGTCAATTCCTTGAGACTTCTCTTTCTCAATCTGTTCCTTAATCCAAAAGTAAGTAATTCTCAGCCCATCCTGCAACACAAAGATTAGCATATTCAGAGTCCTTAGTGGTAAACGTTGGGTTAAACAGTGAATTCATAAGCCAAAATCATATCTTGAATTCATACAGGTACCTTCAGCTTCATCGTAGGAGCCCAGCCAAGCTTCTCTTTGATTAGTGTGTTGTCGGAGTTACGCCCGCGCACACCTTCCGGGCCAGGAATGTGATGAATGGGGAGATTCTTGTTCTCAAAGCTGAGAATAATTTCAGCCATCTCATTCATGCTAACCATCTCATCACTTCCAATGTTCACTGGCTCACGGAAGTCTGACTTGGTCAATCTGAATGACAGAAAACATATTCAGGATGAATCATAAAAGAATAAACGAGTAGACCCCATAGGATATGAAAAGAATTGCGATCAATATCAGCACAAACTCAAAGCATCATGGGACACGAGTGAGGGATTTGATTATACACGACAAAAAAAACATAAAGTGCTTACCTAAGCACACCTTCCACACACTCATCAATGAATGTGAAAGATCGAGTTTGAAGTCCATCTCCCCACATCTCAAATTTATCAATGGAAGTGATCACCTTTCTGCAGAAAGCAGCGGGTGCCTTCTCCCTGCCACCTATGGTAGACATATTAGAACAATCCAAAAGGCAGCAAAATTGGTACAAAGCAAGCAATCCCTCCATAATGCAAACGATTGCAGTTGTTAAGAACTAACCTTTCCATGTTCCAAAGGGACCATAAATGTTATGGAATCTTCCAATACGGCATTCAATTCCAAAGTCTTTGGTGTAATGCTTGCACAACTCTTCCGTTGCAAGCTTCTCTAAGCCATAAGCATCTTGAGGCTAAAACACATGTTGAGAAAGTATATTCATTAGTCATTCCAATTATTTACAGGTCAAGAATAAGTAAATTGTATTCCTCTAGACCAAAGAGTAACCAACCTCTGCAGGCCAGGCATCAGATTCCTTCAGGCTCACATTTGTCTCCAGCTGCTTAAATTCAGGGTAAATACAAGCACTAGAGGCATAAAATAATCTGCAGAAAGCAGAACATCAGACTTTCTGAAAAATGCCACCCTGAACAGGGAGTGTTCTACCCTACACATAACAACTAACCTCTTAACCCCATTGATCCTGGAGGCTTCAAGCATGTTGAAGCTGATCATTGTGTTGTTATACATGATGACGGAGTGGTTGGACTGAATGAAGCCCATCCCGCCCATATCAGCAGCAAGGTTGAAAACATGGTCTACATCTTTTGTAACCTTCAAGCAATTATCCATGACTCTCAGATCAACAAGATGAAATTCATGACAAAACATTTCTTCTGTCATGTGCTCATTCTTCTTCCAGTCAGAAGCAATAATGTAATGACCCTCAGCCTTCAAACGGCGAGCAATGTGGGAGGCAATAAAACCACCTGCCCCAGTGATGGAAATTCTGAGCTTTTCAGATGGCCAGTAATGCTCCCTCTCGAGGGCCTCATAGGTGTAAGCACCATAGCTTCCATCAGCACTCCCCATTCTGAATTTGATCAAATCATCAAAAGGAGACAGAAAAAAGTTAGCAATGATCACTGGAATTACTTTCCGCTAACACGGAACCAAAGATTCTAAATTAAATGCTTCGTAACTGGAGAACCTAAAGAAACAATTACATATAAACACAAAATGATAACTTAATTCATGGTAAAGCCATTCCTAAAAAGAAAAGGAAAAGAAAAACACAATGGTAGTGCTAACCGACATATTCGCAAATGTAAAAAGCTACACCAAAATTACAAAAAAAAATCACGTTTACCATTTAACGAAGCCCAGATCTCATTAATATTGTAGAGATTCGTATAATGAACCAAGTGAAGATACAAAATAATGAAAAGGATTAATGCTAAAACCTATCCCCTAAAAGACAAATGGAATCCCAGCCAACCAATTCTAATTCCATTAACAAGGAATCACAGTAAAGGATTAAGCATCAAAATCAAGTAAGTAAAAAGAATATACTCGAGAGAGGAAAAAACTTGAAGCTTACAGGAAAAGTACAAAAACAATATCTTTAAAAAAAGGTCTTGAGTTTTACTTGACTAAACAGCATCAGACTATCCTAGGATATGACGTATGGTAGAGTGTAGAAGAAGAGAGCACATGAAAGATAATAAACTGACCAGTGACCTCATTTCATTGGAAAGAATCAATGCTACAAAGCAACTGAAAACAAACTACGGTAAATTAAGAGTTCCACTGAAAATTATTTGACCATAATTAATAAGAGGACAAGCACAAGAAGCTATTTCAGAAATAGCTAAAAATAAAGGAACAATCAACTACCCATGTCACAAATCTGAACAAAGAATTGGACTTTAGCACACAAATAGCCCAAAAACATAATTCATAACAGGGCATGAGCCAGAAGATTCAGTAATGGTAAAAGAAACCCATTTCAAATTCCAACTCTAACAGCTAAGAAAAAACACGAGGAACTAAAAAAACAACCCATCTGAATCACAAAAAAGGCATTTTGAGTGAGAAAACAGAGCAACAAAGACCAAGTTCTGATTTTCTTACCCGGATTCTTAGAAATTTGAGGCTTCGTCGCTTCGCTGATTAAGATAATGTGGAGAGAAAGAAAAGGGTTGGTTGAGAGAGAGAATGAAGGGGTATGATTAAGGTGGACACCGCTCGTCTTATTTATAGAGCCAACATTGGAAATAACTATTTTAAAGAACAATCAAGTTTTTTTTAAAAAAAAAATATTTTTTTTATTATATGAAACAATATAAAAACATTAAAATATTATTAATTTTGAATTATTATTTTCTTAAAATAATCCAATTGTAATCTTAAACACCCAGAAAAAAAAAAACACCAGACATAAACAATACCATTGATTATCCCCGTATACTGCTGCTGTACTGTAATTTTATCCTTCCATGATTGAATAAAAATTTAAAATATAATTTATATTATAGTTGAATATATATATATATATATATAACCATGGATAACGTGCATTTTCATAATCTCGTCTTTTTATGCGACTAAACAATTGATTATGTCCAATAATAATATCAAGCTAAAACCTTGATAAGATTTATAAATAATAAATATACAATGTTTGTTGAAATATACTATGAGCATTAATTAAAAATATATTAAAATAGTTTTCAATTTATTTTATTCCAAGAATATCTTTTGAGATCCCATTTGGGGAACTAAAAGATTGGACTCATTCGATGCGAGGGTGAGTTTTTTGTGGCATATGCCATGATCAGAGAAAATTCCAGGAAAGTGTTGCAGAAAGGAAACGTCTCTGTATGGTTGGGACCATCGGAAATTGCTCGGAAAATGCTAACCCCGGCAGTTTCAGCTTTCACCTCAAGTACTTCAAGTAATGAAAAGAAAAGCTCGTTTTCATAATACGACACCGTAATAATAGTAAGCTTTCAATTCCCTTCTTGCTATAAGAACTCCAATTGTGGCCATTGATTAAGGATATAAAGCTGGGGGGAAGTGTTAGGGTTCCTATCACTACCTTCTTTGTTTTAATTGAATATTAAAATCTTTGCAGATTCATTTAAGTGAGAATATCTTTCTTAAAAGAGTGCTTATCACTACGTTTCAAAAGTATTTTTTTAAAATATTTTTATTTTTAATTTTAAATTTAAAAATTAGTATTTTTAGATCATTTTCATGTATTATGTCATAAATAATTTTTTTAAAATAAAAAATATTATTTTAATATTTTTTAAACTAAAATTACTTTAAAAAACAGTCACAACCACAATCCTGAATATACATTATTAATACTACAAGTTTGATTTTTTTTTTTTTAATATAGATGAAGACATTAAAGTCTCTTTGGTGGTCCATTAATTTTCAATTTGAAAAATAAATAAACCATTAATGTGTCCTCTATGAGGCGAATAATTGTTACGTACAAATTCAATAAAGAAGAGTTGAAGTTTGAGATAAGAAATAACTTAATTGCAAAGTAGATTTGGAAGAAATTCAAACTTTTTTAAAAAAAAAAATCGACATGAGTAATTGGAAGGTAAAAAAGAAGTGTTTGTGCTACAATATTCTTAAAGATATAAATGACATAAATTGAAACAACAATGATAAAAAAATAATTTTCAATTTTCATATTTAAAAGAGGATATTAGATAGAAACAAATAATTCATCTAGGACATGATAGAAAAGAAATTTATTTTTAAAATATGCTTGGTAAAAATAAAAACTCAGCTATTTTTAAAAATATTAATAACACAAAATGCATTATTTGTCAACTTATTGTCTTATCAAACATTAAAAATTAATCTATTTTATCAGGATTTATTTTTCTTGGTATTGTCAAATATAAAAAAACTAATTTACACTCCACGAATTTACTTTCTTTCCTTTTACTTTGTTTATAAACCATTTTATTTTATTTAAAAAAAAAAAACTGCGGGCTGCCCAGCACTCGGAGGAAAAGGCCGACTTCCTCGGACTTAGAAGACAAGCCTATGGCCATACTCCATTCGAGTCTTTAGTTAGAAGCTGTTTTTGCAACCCGTGGAGTTGTCATTCGATATATTGCAGTTAAATTACCTCATGAAGTTACATTCAATATTGCAGTTAAATCTTCAACCTGTTCTCGAGATTTTAGCATCAAATGCAGAACAAGTTTCCTGATTTTGGGTGTTCGATGAGCTAGTATTTGAAGAAACCTCGTATAAGATTTAATTTCTATGCATGAACTGTGCAGCCATAACACATTGCCTGTAAATACCCCACTATTTTTCTCCCGAGCTACAGATTTCCCTCTCATTTGTTTGCAATGGGGAAGAGGGGAGGCCCTTTTGTTGGTTTTCTTTTCTTTTCTCTCATTACTATTTCCACAGGTAATCAACACAATCATTTCAAGTTTTTCACCTTTTTCTTTGAGATTTTCTTTGTTTATATGTGTATCTTTGTCGGGGCTACTCCATATCGGCTGTGGAAGTGACCGGTAGAGTGTTTATAAGTGCCAGGAAAAGTCTCACATCACAAGTTAGCTTTTGAGGGAGAGATAGACCGGAGATTAATTTAACAAATCTGACCGGTAAGAAATGAGTTGTCGCGGCTCCAATCCAAGGCCCGGTGTGTGAGTGGCAGAATATTGCTGAGGTTATCCCACTCAGGCTGGGGAATAGGCGGGTGAAGACTTTATTAAAGAAACAACTAAGACCCCGTTTGTTTGCTGGAAAGTGGTTTCTTTTTGGAAAGTGAATTCCGGGGAAAATGAATTCCTGGAAAGTGAATTCCGGGGAAAGTGAATTTCGATGTTTGACAGTGTTATGGAAAATGAACTGGAAAACACTTTCCAGTGTTTGTTTATGTTATGGAAAATGATCTGGGAAATAATTTATTAATAAATTAATTTTTTTTTCAAGTTTATTAAAATAATGAAGAACAAATCTTACAAATTAAAAAGTTGAATGAGAATGAAATTGAAAAAAAATATAATTTCATAAATTATTTCAAATAAAATAAATAATAATCAAAATAATAGAGATCAAATCTAAATTTTTTTTAAAAAAAATAAAAGGTGAATAAATTAAAATAATAATAATTAACATTTCATAAATTATTTCAAATAAAATAAGTAACAATAAAAAAAATGAGGACAAAATTTGATAGATAAAAAATTTCAATTAAAAAATGATAAGAAAAAAGCAAATAGCAATTATAAAAATAAGAACCAAAATTAATATAAAAATTAAATTTTAAGAGATGGAATTGAAAAATAAATATTCAAAACAAATTATATATAGCAATCAAAAGTTTGAGGATCAAATTTGATATAATCAGCAAATAATGACATTTCTAAATTTTTCACAACTTCCGGAAAGTGTTTTCCGTTGACCAACTTTCCAGAACACAAACAAACACAGGAAAGTTTGGAAAGTGGTTTCCCGGAAAGTGAATTCCGAGAAACAAACGGGGCCTAAATCATGTTGCCAATTATCTGTTCATCCACACTTAAGTTACTGTGAATTGGAACAGTATTTTCAATTCATTGACTCAGTTTGTGGGGCAGCAGATTATTGATGCCCGTTTTCCCATTTCTCATTATGGCTGTTTATGGCAGCTTCATTAATGTGCAGCCATTAATTAATACTTTGTTGTTTTTGTCTTCTGTCTCTCAAGAAAATCATGAGAGAATTGAGCAGCCCTTTTGATGTTTCTTGGTGATGAGATTGGCGGTGCACTGGTTTTGCCAGGAGGATTTCTTTCATATCAGCTGTTGGACATGGGCTGCAGGAGGACGCAGGTGGCCGAAAGGTAAGGCAGAAAGCTAAGTTGGCATTTCCATTTAATTTTAAGCACGTGATTTAGCATGGAATAAATAAAATGAGAGAGAGAGAGAGAGAGCTAAAAAAACAGGCTTCACATGGAAGAAAATGAGAAGAACATGTCGTGAACCATGATAAACCCGTGCGGAGAAGAGATCCAGAGCCAAAAAAGTATATATATTGAAATCCATAGTAAAAGCAAGCAGGGAAGGTCCACAATAGTAATATTAGTTTATAAGTTTTTTTGAGTTAAAATTAAAAAAAAATATTGAAATTTCAACCCGTGCAAAATGAGAAAAATGAAACAAATCTTTTTTTTTTTATCTCGGTTTTTATATTTTTAATCTTTAATTTTATATTTATTTATTTATTATACACACACACATATATAATAAATAAATTAAAATCAAATCAAATATTTATACTCATATATCTATATATATATTCTTAGTTTTTGTTTTTAATTTTTATTATTTTTTCTTTTGTTAAGATTGTATTTTTTAAAATTTTGTTCTTAAATTTTTATTTTTGTTAGTGATCATTTAAAAATTAATATATTTTTTTCAATTGTGTCTTTTTTTTATTTTTTTTATTATTTGTATTTATTATCTATATAAATGGTGTGGGAAAAACATTATGGCTCTCCTCACATAACATTGCAGATTGTTATGGTGCTTCTTTTGCTTATGTTTTTTTTTGTTTTTGTTTTTTCCCCTTAATCATTTTTTTTTCACTTATATTTTTTTAAAATTGTTTTTTTCACTTATATATATTTTTTGTTTTTTATAATTAGGTGTCCGGGCTAACTTAAATGCACCATGACTAATCCCCGAGTTCAATTTTAAATTTTTAATAACCAAGGTGTCCAAGCCAATTTACGCATGCCATAATTAATTTTCAAACCCATGTTTTTTTTATAACTGGGGTGTCCAGACCAGCTTTCATCTTCTCATTGTAGATTACTATAATGCTTTTCCACTTATAATTTTTTTATTTATTTATATATATATTTTTTTTGATAACTTGGATGTTCAACACAGCTCAAACACGCCACGAGTAATCCAGAATCTAATAATAATATTGTCATAAACACATTGTTATCTTCTACCGATAATCTCGTTTCTTGTTCTTCTCTTTTTTCCAGCACTGCAATTTCTTCACGCATGATCACAGTACGTGCATGATCTCGCTGGAAGAGTTGTTGACCAGCCTGTGAAGAACGTAGAAGAAATTCATGAGCTGGGAGTGAAGAAAATAGCAATATTAGGATCACCACCGAGAGGATGCTGGCCGCAACTTAATCCGCCACCTCGTGCAAAATGCAGTGGGACTTGGAACAAAGAGTCGAGGTTCCACAATCAGCTATTGACAGAAGCACTGAAAAACGTCGAGGAGAGCAAGAAGAATGCATTTGTGTTCTTGGATCTTTACAAGGCTAAGGATCTGGCAATTCAAAAAAGCAAATTTGATTGTAGGAATGTCTTCGATACGTGGGTTATTAAGATTCGTGCCTTGTTAATGTAGTCATGTTTATTTAAAACATTGAAAGATATAGACAATCTGTTTACATAATCAATCATTGATGAATCGATTATATCCAAAGAAGTAATTCTATAGTCTCTTAATGAAAGAAGATATGCCCATTAAAGCCCATCTTTTTAGATTTGTAAATCATTGATGTTAAGGTTGAAGATGAGGATTAGGTTTTCACTTTATTGTGCTTGTTACTTCTTATTGTATGGACGAGATAGTCTTGGTTTAAATATCTGTTTGGCTAAGTAGCTGTATTGTTTTTGGTTAAAATTTTTTAAAAAAAAAATTCTTTTATTTTCATTTTGAATGAAGCTATTTTGGTGTTTTTAAATCATTTTGATATACTGATGTCAAAAATAATTTTTAAAAAATAAAAAAAATTATCAGTTTGATATATTTTTAAACAAAAAACACTTTAAAAAATAATTGCAACCATACTCTAAAATACCCCTAAAAGATAACAAAGCTTTTTAAGAGTTTAGGGAGTTGAAAATACAAGTGTCTATGACTTGTAATGGTGATCCTTGGTTAACTATCATTAGACCGGGTTTAATAACTATGAGGGACATAATTCAAGAGATGTTTTTTCTTCTTTTTTTTTCTGAAATTTTAACAAGAAGACGATGTTTAATAACTATGAGCTCTAACATGTCGGGGTAGACGATGTGTTGTTAACAAGCCTAGATTTGAATCACCATTGTGGTGGCAAAAAAAACAAGAAAATGTTTTTTTGGGTAAAAGAAATTTTTTTATTACGTCATTTAAACCTGGAAACATCTCACAAAGACACTTGAAATACCAGCAAAAAACAAATATTTCAGCTCAAAACACCCAAGAAAAGGTTTAAAAATTCAAAACCAAATCAAGTTAGAGGGTGTTTGGGAGAGCTGTTGCTGTAGCTTTTCAAAGTGTGTTTCTAGCAAAAAACAAATATTTCAACTCAAAACACCCAAGAAAAAGTTTAAAAATTCAAAACCAAATCAAGTTAGATTTATCTTTCTTAGCATAGATCTATTTTTTCAGGTAATATTAAAGCTCTAAATAACTATCATCAAGCCATTCTTATCTTATGAAACTCTGAACAAAAAAAATAAATAAATCTATTTTAGTAGTAAAAACTAGCTTAAATAGTAAGTTTATCTCTTGTCGTTAAAATTCAATGATCTTTATATCTTTTATTTATCTAGAGAGAAACTAAAAATAATGTAAATAAACTTTTGTTTAAAAAGTAATTTTTAAAATATTAAAGGAATCTAAAATAGATTATTTATGTTATTCTTAAAGTTTGAGGACCTAAATGTATTTTTTTTATGAAATCTTTGGCATGCTACTAATGTTTGGATCCTTTTTCATTATGGTCACTTATTTTTCAATTTCATCATTGACTAAGAAATAAAAAATTGTTGAATGTTAATTAGGATCAAATAGTCTAAAATTAGACTTTAAATATCAAAATAAATTACTAAAAGATAAGTAGTAAATCCACTGTATTCTGTATGTATATGAACAATGACAACTTAACTTGAAAAATCTCATGCATTTTAGTATTTTACTTAATAACTATTTATTTTTATGATAAAAAATAAAAATGTTTTAACATATTGATATAAAAATTTATTTATTTTTAAATATTTTTTATATATACTTATAAATGAAAAATATATTAAAAAAATAAACATTTACTTGCAAAGACTAATATTGCTTCGTTGGAAAATAAAATAATAAAGTTGAGGGCCCAGGGAGTCAAGAGATCCTATGGACCACCGTAATTTGTGGGCCATCTTCAGTATTTATCCAGAAATGAACCACCGCGTCCCACCAGAGCCACCGACTGGCAACCACCAAGATTTGGGGGGAAAGTCGTCCCTTTCCTTGGAAGTTTTAATTTGACTGATCGGGAAGCTAGAAATTGTTTTTAAAATATTTTTTGTTTAGTATTGTATTAAAATAATATTTTTTTTATTTTTTAAAAATTATTTTTAATATCAATATTTGAAAATGATATAAAAATATTAAAAAATATATTTTTAAAAATATTTTTAAAAAACAGTATCAAACATCCTATCATATTGCCAAAGGTAATTGTGTGAGATATTTCTTGCATGAATGCCAAATAAATTTTGGGGAGGGGGGAGAAGGGGTTTGGAAGATTTTTCATGAAGATCTTTTCTTCTCTCAATCTTTCTTGTTTCCAATTTTTACAAGGTGGATCTTTCTTATGTCCATTTCATGTTCTTAAGAGAATCCATAGATATTTAAAAGGCATTGTCAAAAAAGGAAGATGACTTTTTAGATTTAAATTGTTGAAATGCCAACTATATTTTCTCAATGATATTTTATTTTTTATTTTACAAATAAGATGATTTTTACATTTTTTTTCGTAGTAAAGACCAGTCAATTTATCAAAGGAGCCAGCATCTTAAAAATATATAATTTTACATGCCCTAATATCATATAAAGGGATTGTATAGAATTAAGGTTATGGTTGCGATTGTTTTTAAAAGTATTTTTTTGTTCATAAATATATCAAAATGATATTTTTTTTATTTTTTAAAAATTATTTTTAATATCAGTATATAAAATAATCTAACACCACCAAAAATTTTCAGTTTAAAATATAAAATATTTTTTTTTCCAGAAATACAGTAACAATCACCCACAAAGATTCTAAATATTTAATGCAATACTCAAATTATGTAGCTCTCATATCTATAACATGTAATTTTCTTTTAAATAAACAAAAAATCATCTAAACAAAATATTATTTTTATATATTTATAAATAAAAAATATTTTTAAAAACAATAATAACCACGTTCTGAGATAACAAAATCTCTATCTCGCAAAGAATCAATTTTTAGCGAAACAAAAACCAACCACGAGAAAAAAATATCACTAGATCAATTGAACAGAACATAAAAAATCAAGATCTCCCCCCTAGAGGTGCCAAAATGGATACGAACAGATGTTGATCATACAACAGAATTCGAAATTCTTCTGCAAGTAGTAGGGACCATACAGACACATTCAATGAATCCTTGCGCAACGCAAGTAGTGGATATTTTCTGCCCACTTGTTGGCACCATGGACCTAATGGTGTGAATATAAAATGAAGCCAGCAATAAAGGAAAAGGAAAAAACCAAAACAAGTTCTCTACTTTATCCATTACCACCTCAGACACGCATCATCTCCACCCACGTTGAAAACATCGAAAGCTGAACATGGATAGGGTATTTTCGATGGAGGATAATGTCACACAGACCAATTCTGGTGCCCAGCACAGACACAAACACCAATTGTCCAAAATGAACCGGTCTGAATCCGAATGGGCTTTTCAAAGATTTCTTCAAGAAGCCTCTGCTGCAACCTTTGATGACAACACTCCCTCTAGTTCTTCAGCTGATAAAACTGACGTTGTTCATATCAATGATCATGGATATAGCAATAACAACGCTACAAGTAAGAGTTGTGATAATAATTATAAAGGGAATGCCATGTCCTTGAGTAACGGGGCCTGTGCCACTGCTGCTTCATCGTCGTTTGGTGCTCCGGCGGATGTCCCTGTGGAATCTGAGGATTATCATGCGTTTTTGAAGAGTAAACTTAATATGGCTTGTGCTGCTGTTGCTTTGTCTCGGGTAATTTATTTTCTTTTCATTTTCTACCCATTTCTTTCCAATGTTTTTGCTGTTTTCAATTGAAATACACGTGTTTATTTATGCATATATGTGTTTTCTGTGTGATTTTTCATGTGGGGGTTTTTCATTTGCCGATAGTAAGTTAAGGAAAAGAAAAGGATTGGATTTTTTGTGGTTTCTTTTTTTTCCTTCTGTGTTGGATTGGTATGAAAAAATGGGGAGAGAAAGGAAAATTTGGATTTTCTCTTTGTTTGTGCGCGTGCTTGTTTTTAAGTGCTAACTATGTGTTTTTGGCTTCTGGGTAATGGAAGATTTGGTTTAATTATTTAACAAGTGGATAGATTTCTTTTTCTTTATTTCCGGAAAATTGAAAACTAAAAAGAAGTATATATATGGGTGCTTTTGTTCTTAGTGCATGGAAATGTTAGCTGGATGTAGTAGTTCTGTAGTTCTTTTTCCTGAGGAGGAGTTGACAGTTGTCTTGGTTTCAGGTTCTGTGAAGAATTTGGTTACATGTGCCTAATGGTTGGTAGTTAGGTTTAATTTTTCCTGTCCTACCTTGCTGGAATTTTCTGTAGCAGCCAAATAGAGTTTAACCAGTTCTTTTTTATTGGATGGTGGTGTTCCAAGCTTTTATTTGCTTTTAATTCGTCGCTTTGTCAAGTGGAATGTGGAAATTCCATATGGAGGTAGCGATAAGGTTTGTGCCTTTGTGGTGCCCATTGAGGAAAATAGGAATTTGAGCCTGGAGATGAAAGAAGAGCCAGGGCCAAAGTGGGCATAAGCTGTACAAAGGAAACTCTGCCCGATGCTTAACTAAAATAGAAGGAATCCACTTAGAACAAGAAGGGTAGCACTTTTGGAATTGCTTGAACATCAGGTTTCCATGAGTATGCAACATTAGAAAAGAAGTTAAATGTTGAAGCCAGTTAGTAAGATCTATTTGATACTTTAGCATAGGAAGACACGAGGTCTATAAACCTTTCTAATGAATGATGAAATGTTGGAATAGTAGCGTATATTGTTGATTACTTGGTTGTAAAGGGATTATGGAAGTCACTTTTTATCCGCAATGCTGGAGGTCCCGTTTTGTAAAAACTACTGAAAACTAATTTGGAATGGTGAGGCTGGAGATTTATGATGCAGTAGAACCTATGTGGTATTTTGTTAATAGCAAGGATTAAATGCTAGTTTGGGTATGTTACCCTGTAAAGTAGCCCTATGTTGACAAAGCAAATGCAAAACCATCCTTTCCATTATGCATTCCTTATTTTCTTGTTTATGTATTTTGTTACCATACATATTTTAAAAAGGCCGATTTTGGTTAATTGAATATGTTTTGCTCTTGTCAATAGGCATATTTTGTAAAACCTCTAAATTCTCCTGCTACAGCTGAAAGTGGATCGCAGGCTTCAAATGCTTCACATTTGGGATCCCATACTCCTTCTAAAGGTTCGACTTAGTTTGTTTGCCATTTATATGCATTTGTTCAAAAGTACATATCTTACCTTTTTAGAGCATGGCCGTTTTCATTATAACAAGGAAGAAATGAATGCTTAGATATATGATATGATGAACTTAAACCTTACAGAAACTTGGCAGATGCGAAATTGAAGGAAATTTAATATAATTTCCCCATATCCCAAACTTAGGCTTCTTTGATGATAAAATTGTGTTAATACTCATTTGAAAAGAAAAAAAAAATAGAAGCGCCACGTAGGAAAATTGAAAAGGTGTTTTGAATAATTTTGCATTGATCCTGGATAAAAACATGGCAACTTAGGATCAGCATATGTTGCTCAATCCTAAATCTCTTCTCTTTCACCGTTGCTCTTTTAGTCATTTCCCTTTTTAATTACCTATGCAGAAGCCAGGCATGATTTATCTGGGTCCCACAATAAAGATGCTAGTGAGCCACTTCAAACTCCCTCCTTGCCTTCCATGCAAAAGAAACTTGCAGTTGCTGGGAAGCTAACAGCAAGTGGATCATCCAGAGAACTATCCGAAGATGATGAAAATGAAGCAGAAACTGAAATAACTGAGAATATGCACCCTGCTGATGCAAAACGTGTAAGGAGGTAACTATTTCTGTGCTGTTATGATTGTTACTCTCATATGTTTTTGAAATATTATTTCTTTTTCTTCAAAGATTGTGAATTTCATGTCTATTCCATCTGATGTGTAATAAACACTTTCACTGCAAGACCTCAGGTTCCAGATGTGATTTTTAGTGGATAGCAATTGTTTTGTTTTGTTACTATAATCTGGTCCTGCATGTATGATTGCCATGCCAGAGAGAGAGATCAAGAGTATTCAGTCAGTTTATGTGGCCCAAACATATTCCTCTAAAATATCAGATGACAGCTCATAAAACATCAGTTTACAGTAAGTTTTTGAACCTCTTCTCATGCGTTTAAGATTAGATACATCTTAGAGGTAGCCATCTGAAACAGGTTACTTGTGCAAGAACATATTGCTTAAAATATAGCATCACAATGGTTTGTTGTTTCAATATATGTTCAAAATTGCTGGTAGCATATTTGATGATGGCACTGGACGCTTTTTTTCCCCTTCCTCATATGAAGACACTGGTGAATCAAATGGGGGGGGAGAGAGAATATTCGGGTCCTCTGTCTGCTTGGCTGGTAAAACATGGGCTAGTTCATAAATTTGTGGGCTTTGATTACCAAGGAATAGATTATTTTTTTCTTCAGATTTTCCTGCTATTGATTCCATTTCCTTCAATTGAATCATGCCATGTTTTTTTAGAATGCTTTCGAATAGAGAGTCAGCTAGACGATCAAGAAGAAGAAAGCAGGCCCATTTGACTGAGCTTGAGACCCAGGTCTGTTTATTTTTAATGCCTGCTTGATTGTCTTTTCTATTTGTTTTTCTTCTTCTACATAAATCCTAAACATGTTTTTTTACAGGTTGCTCAGTTGAGGGTTGAAAATTCTTCTCTGCTGAAGCGTCTTGCCGACATAAGTCAGAAGTACAGTGAGTCTGCAGTTGACAACAGAGTTTTAAAAGCTGATATTGAAACGCTAAGAGCAAAGGTAACTTTAATTGTCTTGCCCTTAAAAGTTCACACACACGTAGTCACTGCAAGGCTACCACCTCCCTTTCCTAGCTGAGAATTACATCTAGTGATCATAGTGACACAATTCTTTCCCCAAACACACGCACTGGCATGCATGCATTTTTAAAGGGAAGAGATTTTGGTGTACAACTGGAGGCAGAAAACTGGCACTTAGTTATTCCTTTTCATTTGATGATTGCATGCATATCCAGGTGAAGATGGCTGAAGAGACTGTCAAAAGGTTTACTGGGTTGAACCACATGTTCCATGCCATGCCTGATATATCCACCATAAGTATGCCATCGTTTGATGGAAGTCCCTCTGACACATCAGCAGATGCTGCTGTCCCTGTCAAGGATGATCCAGAGCATCGCTTGTATCAGGCACCTAACAATCTTACATCGACTCTTGACTCCAAGCCCAGAGTCAACATTGTAATGACCGATATATCTTCAGTTGAAAATGTGCAGCCAAATCCTGGAACAGCGACAGGAGTATCAGGGAACAAGTTGGGGCGAACAGCTTCTTTGCAGCGAGTGGCTAGCTTGGAGCGTTTGCAGAAACAGATTTGTGGGGGTGCAAGTCCTTGTGGACCTCAGTCCAATGGGGAGCAGTCGTAACAAGCAAAATAACCCCGAGTGTCAAGAAGATTTAGAGAAGAAGATTCCATTCCAATATGATTTTTGGTTTAACTGTGTATTTAAAGATCCTATTCCTTAACTACATGTTGAATCAAACAATTATTTTTTAGCGCAATTGGCAATGCAAAATGTAGCTGTATAGAACAGCTTATCGACTTAACTTCTTACAGTTTTGTTGCTTTGCTCCATTTTTTCATTTCTGTGAATAGATTGTACCTCATGAATGAGATCACACGGCATAGAGTTGCTGCTGACCAAGAGCCATGATACCATGGCTCAAATCCAAGCCTTCTTGTGAAGTAAACGAGCATGTGAACCTCAACTTTATTTTGATATAAGATCAATCTTTCACTTGACACGGCAAGTTTGCAATATAATGGCAAGGTCCAAGTGGTCACACCAGTACTTGTTGACCTAGAATTTGACAATGCCAAATTTTCATTTTGAACCATTTTCAAATCCAAATGAGAATTAACTAAATCTAACTCAAATTTTTTTCATCCAAAACGATATATTTTCTAATTTACCTAAAACAATATTGATCTAGGGTTAACTCATGACTATTATAAAAAAACTAAAATGAACCGTGTTTTTACTATTCACAAAAATATTGGTTATCCTTTCATATTTTATTGTGGATTATAATAGTATAATTTTTGAAAAATTTCAATTTGATCCTTGAATTTCTTTCCTGCACAATTGAACCTTTTTAAAACCAAATTAAATCTCAATTGCATGTTTTTTCAGTCATTTTTTGGTTGGAGGGGAGAGAAGAGATCATTGCATTCCTTTTTAAAGAGATAAATTGTCTACTGATGAAGAATCTAGCAACTAAAACAATTATCTTTTGTGTTAAATGATTTCATATGATAATGATTTTTTATTACAAATTGGCTAGATATGCTATTTTGGTTTTTAGTTTGTTAATTGTTTTTAATAGTTTTTTTCTTGATCTTATCCTTTAATATTAGACTGATTGAAATTTAAGAGAGAATTATCAAAAATAACAGGGTAAATTATTTTTGTTGCAATGTTATATATTTTGATTTTTATTTGTCGCTTTCTTTTTAACATCTTAGTATTATATTGATGTTTTGTTACAAACTGGCTAGTTATGTTATTTTGATTTTTAGCTCATTAATTGTTTTTAATAGTTTTTTCTTGAACATATCATATAATATTGGATTTGTTGAAATTAAAGAGAAAATTATTAAATACAACAGGCTAAACTATCTTTTTTGCAATGTTTAATATTTTAATTTTTATTTGTAATTCAGGTTTTAACAGCATCTTGGTATTAGGTTGATGTTTTATTACAAATTGACTAGATATTCTGTTTTGATTTTTGGTCCATTAATTTTTTTTAATAGTTTTCATCAATTTTATATTTAAATATTGGATTGGTTGATGGGTAAACTGCATGATTTATTTATTTATTCTTTTTATAGGGTTTTCATTATCTTAAATAATTTCTTTAATTTTAGGTTTTTACTCAATTTGTGACCATGTATTTTTATCATACAACTAAAAAAAAATATTCTATAAAAAAATAATTTTTTAACTTAAGAGATTCATAACATGCTTGCTTGGGACTGGAATCAATCTAAAATGCAATTGTCTCTATATTTTTTTGTGAAAAAAAAAAAAAACCATCATCTTGTTGTTTCGTTAAAAGTTAAGTCATGTTTTACTACTTATTAAAATTGCATTCAAATCCAAGAAATTAATTAATTTAGTTTGAGTCAATTCCTGCATGATTTAGTTTGAAACTCAAGTTAAATAAAAAAGCTATAATACATGATTTTAAGATTGATTCAACAATTAAATAAGGTTTAATAATATAGTTATATAAAAACTTCATACTGTTAATATATTTTCAAAAAACACTTATCTAACTATGAGTGGAACTCTTTATTTTATTTTCTTAATCAACCACTTTTAAATATAAGAAAGAAGCAGTGACAACAGCTTCCTAACACCTCTTCAATGTTTAAGAAACTTTATGCTGAATAGAATAAATATATTTGAAAGGCCAGCGTTTATCACTGGCCTCACTTGTGGACTACTGGTAGGTGCTCTGTCGCATCCAGGTCACGAGTTCGAAGGTCGGTAGAGAGAGAAGAAGAGATGGAAGATTGATATTCCAAGAGAGGTATTTCAAAATACCTTTTTACCCTCCCGTTTTTTCCCTTACGGGGAACCCTTCCAAGGATTTTTTTCTCCTCTTCCTTGCTGTTTTTATTTTGAAACTTGAGACTGCACTATAACTTCCCAAAATCTATTGACAAAAAAACTCGGCTTCCATTTTTATGCAAGGGTAGAAAAGTTCAAGTCTTCCCTGGAATGAATAACTGCATTCACGGTGCAAAGATACTTGAAGAAATGCTTCAAGTCCATGCTCTTGGGAACATTTGACTATGGTTGATTACGCATACAAACGATATTGACAACTCTAAACACCTATGCCATACAACAACAAGATTCGCAGGCCAAAACTTTCTCACGTTTTAGAATCTTTGTTATCTCAAACAATGAGCAGTTGGAATTCCCTCGTCACAAGAAGCTTCTTCAAGCATGTCAAGAAATCCTTTCTGAGCTGTTCCTTGGAATTCACAGGCATTCAGACGGAACCCGTCTGTGGATGCTGCTTCGAACTTTGTCCAAAGTTCCTTCTTCAGGGTATTCTCACCAGGACGCTTCCCTGTCCTTATCGCGCTTTCAGACTCCTTCCATAAAGGAGTTCTTTCTATAGTTACTTTTAAGCTGCTAAATATGGGTTCTGTTGAAAAAAGAGGGAGATTTAATTACGATAATGTTCAACATACTATCAGAGTTGACAAAGAACACGATGGAAATGAATGAATACCTTCATTGCAGGGGTTCTTGATTTGATGACAACCTCCTTTAACACCATATTCTTTCGAGGGAGTCGGGCTTGCTTGCTGATTGAAAACAGGAGCATGGGCTTTCAAGCGGTGATCAGCTGTGTTCATGTCCAATGATTTCTCAGCTTGTGGCTTCAAAACAACACAGGTTTTAGGAGGTGAAAAGGACCAGTTTGGAGATGCCTCTAAATCTTTAATTCCCATTCTTGATTTATAAGCTCGTTGTATCCCTAAGAGCTCTGGGTACTTGAAAGCCAGATCCTCAGAGCCTTCACTACCAGAGGATTCAGAAATATGTGAATGAATTCCATGCGGAAACGGAGTGGACTTCCGAAACCTATTATCGCCTTTATGAGAGGACTGGGAGATGGGTTCGAGCAACACACAAGATTTTGGAGGGGACATCTTCAAGCATGGGGTTATAACAACAGAGTGGTTTTGTTTTGAGAACACAGGGGAGGAAACACGGTCAAGTTTCCATTCAGTTGCAACAGAATCAGCAGGCTTACTTGGGGTTGGCTTTGTTGCCATTTCTTCAAGTAAATCCTCATTTCCATCTCCAGAAACAGTGGAAAATGATGGTAGCTCAACAGCAGGATGTAAAGCAATCCTTTCAAATACTGATTTAGGCAAGTCCTGATGTCTAGCCGATAATGCTTTTGATATAGGAAGGGGTGTTAGCAGAAATAGTTGCCTACCTCTCTCAACATTGCAGCCAGCTCGCCAGGATACAAGAGGAGAAGGAGAGATCAAAGAATCCATACTGATTTTATCTGGGCTATCAATATCAAAGCTTCCATCGTCATTTTTCTCAGAAACAATTTTATGTTGTAACTTATTTTCAGGCTCCACAAAATGACCGGAAAGAATCTTCTGAAATCTGGGGGGCCATGGCTGCAATAATTGAACAAGAATTGAAGCCTATATTACTTGAGGACGCAAATGGATATAAAAATGTGAAAGAAATTGGTGGAGAATAACCTTTAAAGAAGACAGCATATTGGATAGAACATGCATAAAAGATTCAATTTCTTCACTTCCCTCTTTGCTTGTGATCTTCAATTTAAATGCTTGGGCAACAAGTTCATCTATCTGTAATTTGATGGGTTAAAAATGCATGAGACATCTAAAACTTAAAGCAAGAAATTAAAACATGTTTACAAAAGAGAGTGATATATATTTTAAATCAATACCCAACAACGAAATACAAACACAAATTAAATCTCAAAACTATGAACAACTAGGTATTGCCAGACAATCACTAGAGAATCTAAAACAACGAGGTGCCACTAAACAGTCCTGTTTAATTCCACGAGTATTGCAGCATATATAGACACAACAGCTTATTGAACACTTACAGCTCAATAACAGAAGATGAAAATTAAAGTGAAGAAGCAACCATTAGACCAATCATAACCATAAAATAGTCCTTTTCGGTGACATGTAAAGATCTGCCTGTAGCTGGCTAAGACATGCAGGATTTAAGAAAATCATGCTCCAATCCTCCTCTTTCCAAGTTTATCGTTGAGCAAGCTCATCCTCCTCTCTTTTCTCTCTAAAACCTGCCTCAAATATCATGGTTTCGCACTCTCTCTTTCTCTAGGGTAATCTTCTTGATTCTTCTTGGTTTCAGAATCGGAAAGCAACCTTTGTTCTTTCAGGGTTTCCATTTCTCTTGGCCCTAACATAGCATAGGACCAAATTGGCTATTTCATTGATTGAATTTACATATATAAATTCGGAATTTTTATTTTTAAAAAGTCCCAGATCTCCAAAAACAAAAGTAGAGTAGGCACAGTAGTCCAATTTATGAGGGAGCTTATACAATGTCAAAACTAGGGTAGGCAAAACTGAAATCCACACAGATCAAGACCTTTCATTCTTTTCTCATTCTCAGACACAATCAAGAAACCAAAGTAAAAATTGCAAGATTGGTTCTTTTATGAAGAAGTAAGTACGTGCCTGGCTAGTGAGAGACGAGAGATCAGACTGAACAAGCAAGAGGCGATCGAGAAATCCGTCGTCTTCATCTTGTTGTTGTTGGTGAGCCCTGTTAACATTATTTTTTTCACCAATCTCCTTGCATTTTTTCTTGGGGTTCACAGATTTCAAGAGTCTTCCATTGTTATTTGATAAGTCTTTCAGTGGCTTCCTCACAGATGATTTTGATGCCATTGAGATCTCTTGAGACTGCTTCATCTCTTAATCTATTCCGATAAAAAAAGGATCCAGAAACCTATAATCACTGCAAAATCAGGGTTTTTCTTTTGGAGAGAGAACGACGGAGACTGAGACGGTCGCGATGGTGCGGAGAGTTTTGAAATTCAAATTTCAACGGTAACAAATGCCATTGATAAATGGGTATAGTTTTGGGCCAAGGTCTTCACGGGTCAAGCCTGAGATCATAACAGAAAATACTGAGTTTTTGGAAGTGTGATGGTTTTCATTTTTTAACGTATTTTAAAATATATTTTACTTAAACAAATATTAAAATATTATTTTTTATGTTTATAGTATCAAAAAATATAAAAAATCTGAAATAAATATTTTTATATATTTTTAAATAAACAAACACTTTTAAAAAGTATTTTACACCAAAATATTAAATACACATGCAATTATTATAAAATTAAAATTTTAATTACATAGATGGGTGGTACAAAGAGATATTTTCGGTGCTATGGTTTTTCCACTCTTTTAGATGTTAACATATTACTAAATAAGCAATTTTAAATATTAAATTTTAATTAAAGAGTTTAATTGACTGTTTGTCATTATATTTTAAAAAAATGATTTTTTTTTATTTTAAAATAAAAAAAATTAGTGTGTTTTAAATCGTTTTGATATACTAATAATAAAAATAACTTTTTAAAAATAAAAAATATATATTATTTTAATATATTATTAAACAAAATAGATTTAATAGTTTAAAATAGTTGATAGAGAAAAGGGCACCAGCCTACCTTGTAGCCTACTGGCTTGTGTATGGTACACAGCTCAGGAGGGCAAAGGTTCGAAGGCTAGCATTGTAGAGGAGGTGGTGGTGGTGTTGCCATTTGGTGATTGCTGCTGCTGATCATGTTGTTGTTGTTATTATTATTATTGCACATAAAAAGAGGTATTCTAAACATACCTTATTTTATGATGGAAGAAATTTGGGTATAGATTGCTAGGGGATGAAAATAATATTTAAAAAAAAAAATATTTTGAATATTAGTACATCAAAATTATTTTTAAACATTAAAAAAATTAATTTTAAAAAAATACTTTTAAAATATATTATATAAAATTTGATCCCAACAACAATTGACACCTCATCTAATGCTTATTAGAGATGTTCATGATCTCTTGAAATTGGAGTGGGAGGTCCAAATTCATTAAACATGCTCTATGTCATTATAATGATATTCTAGTGTGTACGAATTCTTGTTGTATATTTGAAAACAACTAAAAATAACTAGAATAAAAATGCTTTAAAATAATTTTTTTTAAAATAAAAACTTTTTAATAAAAAAAGTCTAAGATTAAAAATAAATTTTTAAACTTGACTTGGTGGTCAATTTAATCCAACCCTTGAGTTACTAGGTTATGACATGTCAACACACACACATGTATATAGTTCACGAGTTGCAATTAAATTTTTGATTGATCATTGATCAACCTTAATTTTGTTTTTTACCCTAAACTTATCAAGTTTTGGTTTTTGATGAATCAAATTTTAGATTGACATGTCAGATGAAACCAAAATTTCAAATTATAGTTGAAAATTCATTTAATAATAATAAAATTGTTTCTAATTTTCCATGCTGATAAGATAAGATACAAATGGAAATTCTCAAGCACCAAATAATTCAAGCAATAACTTCTATCTCGCTAACCATTTCAAAAATCAATACAAAGATGAGATCAAGAGATTCAAATAATATATCTTAATCTAATTAAGGTTATGTTTGTTTATTTCCATTTAATAGTGTTTTTTTTTTATTTTCAACTATTTTTTTAGTATGATTAAATTATTTGGATATATTGATTTCAAAAATATTTTAAAAAAAAAATATAATATTCAAAAATATTTCTAAACAAAAAATATATTGAAAACAATTTTTACCTCTTGTTATTCTGTGCAAATCACTTTTTTTAAAAAAAAAACAAACAAACATAAGACTTTTTAGAAGGTTTTTGGGAGTGAGTTTCAAATTACCTTTTTTTTAATATTTTCATATTGTTTTAATATATAATGTTAAAAATAATTTTTTTTAAAAAAAATTATTTTAATATATTTTTAAACAAAAAAAAAACATTTTAAAAAACAACTATTAGTATAATTTCCAACACTCATCATTTAAATAAAATTCAAGATTTGAATTGAAGAACAAGAAATAATATAATATTCCTCTATACTTCTCAAAATCTATAATTAGTATATAATGATACGTATCTCCAAGTTAATTATTATAATAAAAGTGAATGGTTTTAAAAAAAAACCCTAAATCCCAGTTTATTATTAACAAAACTAAATTACCTTATAGCCAAAGGAGAATGGAAAATTACTGTTTATTTACTATTCATTGGCAATTTCACTCCTGCTTTACGAGAGTATGTGCTCTTTTTGTTTTTTTTTTGCGGGTTACATTTTTCATTTTTCTTTTTGCTTCTTGTGTTTTACTTCCGATTTCACTTTTTTTTTTCTACTTCCATTTTTTTTTTGGGTTACATTTTTCTTTCTTTCTTTTTTTTTTTTTACTTTTGAGTTACATTTTTTTGTGTTGTTTTTTTTTTTTTTACTTCCAGGTTACATTTTTCATTTCTATTTCTTTTTTTTTCTTTTTTATTTTTTTACTTCCGAGTTACATTTTTCCTTTTTTTTTGTATTTTATTCGTTTTTTGCTCTCTTTTTTTTCTAATTTTTTCTTTCTTTCTTGCCTTTTTTCTAATTTGTTTTCTTCTTATTTTCCCATCATAAAAGAGCTAAAACAAAATGGGTCATGTGCTGTAGATTACTGTTCATGTACAAACAAAACACTGTGTACTGGATATTTGATCCGCTGCTTCGCGCCTACATGAGCTCGGTTTTGTTTGTTTTTTTATAAAGAAATTCTTTTTATATATTTGTTGAGTAGATATGACAAACCAGTGGTTATGCCTAAGTGGTTCGCTGTGCGCAGGAGTTCGAATCATTCAGCCACCAAAACTGACTTCAGTTGTTTTCCTCTCTTTTTTTTTCCTCTAAAATCCTAATTTTGAAAAATTAATGTATGTAAAAGTTGCTTTCCTTTTTTTTTGTTTCCACTGATATATTTTTTATCACTTTTTTTTTTGTTTTTATTTATATATTTTTTTCACCTTTTTTTCCATGACCGGGGTATCCGGGTTAATTTATACGCACCACAATTTTTTTTCTCATTACTATTCAAAAAAGTGTTTTCCCCTTACACTTTTTTTTTTATAACCATGCTTCCTTTTTCTTTTACAGTAATTTTCAATGTTCAATACTGTTTGAAAATGTGTTTTTTGTTTTTTTATTTTATTTTAACCAGGTTTTTTATTTGTTTTCTTTTAAACCGGAGTATCCATTGTAGTTTATGTGCAACGACTAATCTCTGGATCTTTTTTTTTTTGCCTATTTTTTATTACCACTTATACTTTTTTTTTCCATAACCGGGGTGTCCGGGTTAGTTTACGCGTTCCAGGATTTTTTTTCTCATTAATGTTTAAAAAAATGCTTTCTCCTTACAGCTTTTTTATAATCGGGCATTTTTTTAATAAACATTGATCTTATTTTAAAAAAAATCCATTTTTTTATAACCAAGATGTCCAGGTCAGTTTTGTTTTTTTTAACTGGGCTTCTTTTGTTGTGTTTTTGTTTAAACAGGGTATCCGTGGCAGTTTACGTGCACCAAGACTAATATCCGGATCCATTTTTTTTTACATTTTTTTTCTAGATTTTTTTCCACTTATATATTTTTTTTCCATGACCGAGGTGTCCGTATCAATTTACACACGCCACATTTTTTTTTCTCATTACTGTTTGAAAAAGTGATTTCTTTTTTTTTTAAACGGGGCTTTTTTTTTTATAACGGGTTGTCTGGGCTAGTTTACATGCCCCACGATTAATTTATGGACCCACTTTTTTCATACATTTTTTTCCTGTTTTTTTTTACTTATATATTTTTTTGGTTCTTTTATAATTGGAGTGTCTAGACCAGCTTACGAGCGCCGTGATTTCTTTTCCCATGTATATTTTTTTTTATCTCTTGATCCACTTTTTTTTTAGATTTTTTTCCTTTTTTTTTTCTCATTTATACATTTTTTTTTTGGTTTTTTTTTATGACTGTGGTGTTCGAGTCAGCTTACGTGCACTATAATTTTTTGCCACATATATATTTTTTTATAACCGGGGTGTCCAGGACAGCTTACGCACACCATGAATAATCCCCGAGACCACTTTTTTAACATTTTTTTCTATTTTTTTCCCACTTAGAATTTTTTTTTTCTTTTATAACTGAGATGTAAGGGTCAGCTTACGGCATCACGATTATTATTTTATAGAATGGATAAAGGATATCACAATTTCAAATAGTAATGAACAATTATTTCAGTTGTGGTTTTCACTTTTCATTACTCTTTCAAAAAAAATTTCTTTTTTTATATATATTATTTCCATAATTCTTATTTCTATCCATGTTTATATGTACATGCTCTTAGTTTTTGTTTCTATTTTTTTAATCCCCCTATTATTAAGATTTTTTTAATATTTAAATTTTAATTTATGTTGGTCATCATTTAAAAAATAATGCTTGTTATATTTTTTTTTCAAGTTAAATAATTTCTTTAAATATAATAATAATTATTTTTTGTTAATATTGTTAGGTATTGAATTTTCTAATTATTACAGATAAAACATTCAAAATAATAATAATTATTATTTTTAAATTTTATTTTCTTTTAAATATATCAGAATAATGATATATTTTAATATTTATTTATTATTAGAGCTTTGATATATATTATCACTTTTTGATAGAAAAAAATCTATTTTTAACAAATTTTATTAATTATAATTTTACTAATTAAATATTAAAATAAAAAATTACAATACATGTAAAATCTATCGATTTCTAACATAAATTAAAAAAACCTACCACGCGGGCAAATTCGTTCGTTAATTTCTAAATGATAATAGGAGGAGTAACCAGAATATCTGCAACCCACGTTCAAAATACAGTCAAAAAGTTCCAAAAATCCATCCCCAATCCCATCTATCATGTATATCTCCTTCTCTTCAATTCCAGTAGCCAAAACTCTCCTCAAAACCCAGAAGTCCAAATAGGAAAGAAAAAAAAAGCCTGATCATGGAGATCTCATCAATTACTCTGTCTTTTCCAAAACCCCCACCTTGTCTTCCCTTCTCTTCCTCTCGCTCCACCTTCTTTAACACCACTGCTTTTTTCAACAAATCCAGCAAGTCCTATAATTCTATGGTTCTTGGCAAAACAAGTAGAAGTCAGAGGGATAAAAAGGGTCTAACTTGCAATGCATTGTTTGGTCTAGGAGTTCCTGAACTGGTTGTTATTGCTGGAGTGGCTGCTTTGGTTTTTGGGCCCAAACAATTGCCTGAAGTGGGAAGGAGTATTGGCAAGACTGTCAAAAGCTTCCAACAGGTTAGTTGTTCCTTCTGGTACTCTTTGGTTTTCAAGTAAGTGATAGAAAGTTTTTGAACTTTGTTGTTTGTTGTGCTGTTTGTGTATCTGTAGTGAAAATGATTGGAAATTTAGTCTAACTTAACCAACTATTAGTGAAGTTTGGGAATTTCATCTTAGACCCAGAATTAAATATGAGGAAAAGAACAGAAAGGGAGATGAAAGATCGTTACTTGTTTCAGTTATGGTTGGTTTTTAGGGGTATTGAGAAAGAAGTGGGACAAAAGTGGTTCAAGGTACATTCTTGCAACATTTGTCTGATATGATGGTTTGGTTTGGTTTCGGTTAAATGGACTCTTGATATCCCAAAATAGATGCATAAGATTAAGTTTAGTCTGAGAAGTTCTAAACTTTGTTCAAACATCTTCTCAACGGAACAGTCTTATCAATTGAGCTTCAATATTGGTTCTGGGCTTGTTTTATCGAGGGCTATTTGCATGGCAGTTGTTGCTCTCTGGTTGATGTGCACTTCTATAATCATATTGTGCTTGGATCATGGACATGTTAGTTGACTGTCTATTTTATACCATGCAATCATCTCCTTTTTGGAGACAATGCTTGCAATATTTTCATCTTGCCGTTAACTTTTAGGATTAGTTAGAAGTTTGGTTTATTGGTAGTCATATTACCGAAGTTTGAAGCCCCGCTACCCCTACTTTTACACCACCTGCCTTCGTTCTTTATCATTTGTTTACTAGTTTCATCATTCACTGAATTTATATCCTCAAGATGCTTGCATTCGCTATCCTTAGGTCTCAATTTGAACCTACTAACAAAATAAGGGTTAAGGCTTAATTATTGAGACACGGACCATGTAATGTTAACATGTTAACCAGACAGGCAGGGAAAAGCTATAAAGCCTAGTATGTCATTACTGCTGACCTTCTTTGTAATTGTTTTTTTTTTTTATAGGAAACAGAACATAATAGAAACGAAACCTTAGATGAAGTTTTATGCTTTTATTATCTTTATACAAAACAGTTCTGTCCTATCCCCATTTGGTGGAGCTCGAGCTAGACTTTGGAAAACGTTTTACCTTTTCTAGGTCTCTGAACTTTGAATCCAGTCCTGTGCAAAGAATGGTCCTTGGGCTGGTCTGGTTTTTACAATTTTGAGAAAATAAAAGGTGTCTGCAGAAAAGCACCCGTGGAGATAAAGTTAGGTGAGAATGATGTTTGGCTGGATGTGTTGTTAATGGTACTTTTTGATTTTTTACAGAGGATTTGTAATTGCAATGGTGTTATCTTTCCTTAAAAAAAAGCATTAAATTGTAGCTTTATTCAAAATAGAGAAAAACACTGATCTGGGGTGTGCCCCATCAGCTGCTTTTCAGAACCAAACAGTTCCGAGAACTGTAATTGGGGTAAATGGATGCCCAATTCCCATACCAAATGTGATATTGAATTGTCTTCTTATGCCTACACAAACTCCTATGTGTGTGCACACGCTCATGTGCATGCCTCCCTATAGTCTCCCCTTTTAACAGAACACCCAGGTGTCAACGAGAGATGGCCACATAGAGAATTTACAACTCGGTTCAAAAAAAATAAAAAGAATAGAAGTTACAGCTTTGAGTTGACGTGTTACAAATCAAAGACTTGCATTGATGAAGATAAAGAAACTTATTTTGGGGCCCTTCCAGATGCTGACAAGTTCAGATTCAAGCCACTTTTAGTTTACTCAAGTTTTAAAACAGGAGTAGATCTGATCATTTTAAATGTCATGTGACCTGTTTTATATGCTTTCAAGAAACATTTTTTATTTTAACTAGGACTTGATTGAAGAAGTGACTCTTGTGGGTTAGGTCCATGCTGAACTCCATGCTTGCTGTTTGCAAGTATTTTTCTGTTTCACTATTTCCTAGATTCGCAAGTGCCCATTTAACGTTGTTGTAACTTTTATTTTTCAATTTTCTTTTCATGAAAAAAAATCATCAAATTGATGTGTTCTTCTATGGTTTTGATGTGTTTATATCAATGGTAACACTTTGGGGGTTCAGGGTAGGCCTATATTGTGAAAGGAACTTTCTGGTTACAAGAAAAAAGTTTGTTTGAATTGTTTTTTGGAAGTTCTGATGTTTATTCTTTTCCAAAGCTTACAGAAGTTTTTTGCTAGAAAAAACATGCTCAACTAGGTGTTCCCTCCATCAAAATCTTTAACCAGAGAGTTCCTTGTAAACATGCATGGCAGTGTTCTATACTTTTAAGGCGTTTCATAGACAATGTCCATTTTCTCTGAGCATTGACATTAAGGACATCTGACACAGCCTGTGCTGATTCTTGCTCATGTGTTTTCTGTATGTTAGTGACATATGACTCTTTCAAACCAAAGTACTCGGGCCCCTGTTAACTTGTGGTTTTGCTAGTTTCAGAAAGCTGTTTCATGCTTTTGTATGTTTGTTCGCTTTAATCTATTTTGAGGACTCAAACGTCCTGCTTGTGCATGTCTTTGGATAATTTTCTGGTTTGCTGCAGATGCTTGCAAGTCTCAAATGCATCTTTTTTCCCCCTTGAGTTTAAAGGTCACATCCATCATAGAAAAGTAAAGGAATTTTTGGAGGGTGGTGGTTATTGTTGGAATTGGCTGGTCATGTTACTTGTGGGTATGCAGAATCCCACTTGATATCGCATCAATAAATAGTACACAGAAGTACACAGATGAATGATGTAATTTTATGGCAAGATATAAATGATATTCTGAAAGATAAAGTTCAAGAAATCATCAATCAGGCAGTGCACTTGTAAAATAAAAAGACAAAGTAATTCGGGAAAACTGATGATGTCAAATTAAATGATAAAAATAAATAGAAAAATGGACTCATATTAAAGTCTACACAAGTTAATGACCTGTAATGGAGTGATCCATTTTATTAGGATCTCTAAGGACCCTCTGGTGAATTTCTGGTAAAGATAAAAATATTTAAAAGATAGGTAGGCGACCTGATGTAAGGGGTTGAAGAAAAAATAAACAATAAATTGGGCCTTTCCACTTCCTTAGTGTAAAGATTTTTGCTCTTTATTGTTTTCTTTTTTATAGCTTTTTTCGAAACCTATATTTCCATATTCAGAGAAGTGAGAATTGGTCTCGCTTTTCACAATTCCTGGCAAGATTTATTTACATCTCTATTCCTGCCTCGTTCATGGACTTATAAACGTGTAAATTTGCAGGCAGCAAAAGAATTTGAGTCTGAGCTTAAAAAAGAACCTGATTCTGGATCGGATACCCCTGGAGAGGAACCTACCGCAACCAGTGAAGACAAGAAACAAGGCATTGAAGTCTCAAGCTCAAAGGAGAGTGTCTGAACTTGTAGAAATATGTAGTTGCCGCATTTTCTCAATTTTCAGTTATCGTACCTTCATGTTTAGATAAATTATTCATATTCATCCGCAATGTAGATCCATGAGAAGTCATAATTTGGCTGTGGTAAAATTTTCATGCTTTTCTAGCCTGTTGTTTATGATGCCTGATAAAGAAGTTGACAAGCTAGGTTAGCTTGGGCTACAACCTTGGCTGGAAATGTAACATTTTTGGCAAATGAATTCTCAATCATGTCATCGAGGACTAAATTGAGCCAAGGTTGTCTGGAATTTGTGAAATCATTGGCCGGACTGCGTAATCACATGAAAGATGAAAATGTAATGTAGGTATTAGCTGACCTGCAGTAGATTTTCCAGATTTAAGAGTAGCTCAAGAGAGATGGAAACAGCAGAGATAGTAGGGATATGTTTCTCTATTTTTTTAAAAAGAAATGTATAAATTTACTTCAAAACTGTATTTGTTTATTTTATCTTTGGTTTTGCTCCTTTAACCAAATATACAAATATATTTTTATCCTTTTTGTATCTCATGTCATGGGATACTTCTTACCAAAGGCAAGACTTTTCTTTTTCTGATATAATTCATGAATTAGAATTTGGTTTTATTCATATCAAAATTGCCAACAACCAGAGCCTTTCCTTTTCCTTGCCCTTCATTGTCATTGATTTCGTGCGGACTTGGTAATCAAAGCTTGAGGCTATTCAAATTAAAATAGGCCAAAAGATTTGTCGTTGTTTTCTTTCTTGGTGATCCTTTAACAATGATTTGTGCCCACGGAATATATTTTTTAAGCAATAGCTGACATTCAAATGATAAGTCTACCAGAAATGAGATGTAAAACATTCCTCAGTTAAGTTGATAAAATTCTAAACGCACCAAGACATGTTAAAATTTCAACTACCTTGATGACCGAAAGAACGAGTTTTCTACTGGATTACAGATGATGTCCATTAGGAATAACAAGTCTATATATATATATTTCAAGTTTGAAGTGCAAAAGAATCAGCAAAGTCTGATGGAAAAAGTTGGTGAGACGGAAAGTTTCTATCATCATCATCATAATGCTATCATTAAGGAAATGAAGTTATCAAATTTGTCACATACCACCATTATTGTCACAGCTTGTGTGGGTGGAGAGGTTGAAGAGGGATAGAGTTACACAACCAACACTACAGAGGATAGGATTATTACATGAGGTAATTCTTTATTATTCAGAATTACTGTAAAAATCAACTTTTGATTTTTTGAACCTATCCTGAACTTTAGGATTTGGTAGATTTAAATTTTAGATTAACACATAAACCACAGTCGCTGGGGAAGGCTGACATAATTCAAACTCCATAACACCTGCTGAAAGGATCAAACTTTTAGTGGGGAGTAGACACCAGACAAGCTCTTCAAAGCAACTTTAGTTATTATTATTTTTTCTAGTTGAAAAGCTTCAAATTCAAACGAGTCATACTAAAACTACAAGAAGACATTACAATATGATCATCTAGTCATTAGTTGTCCAGTCATTTGTCGATCATCTTCCTTTACAGCATGTATAACTTTGATGCCATGCTTCGTTTTGCTTTTGTCTCTCACGGTTCATATTATTGCAAATTTCTTTATGATATACATCAATCATATGCAAAGTTTTCTTATAGTTTTATGGATCCTTGTAACCACATCCATCAAAATAATATCAAGAAACCTTTTGTAGCAATACAAATCACTTCCGCCCTCCAAGAAAATCATGAAGGGTGTTAAAGAGACTTTAACAAGACCAACTTAATAAGCATAGAAACTGATGAATCATTAGGGAAATTATTGTAGGTTGATTAATGGTGTGATTCTGAGCGGGTAGGGCCAGGTAGTGACCAGCATTAGCAAGGGTGGACAGTGCAGAAGGCAGACATAAAATAATCAAACTTTCTCATTCCCTCGAAGTCTCAACCTTTTAAAGGCAGGCCACACACAGCACTAACCACAAGTTAGACCCTATAACCTAACGAAAACCAACAAGAAAAAGGAAAAGAAAACACAGCATATTCTTCTTAGCTTCTCTCCATCTCTTTTACTGAACAAAATATATATCAAAATATAGTAGAAGTACTAACAGCCATGCTCATTATTCCCATCTTTGGAATCCACAACTCACTTTCCGGGCTATTGGGCTCCGGATCTGCCACCCAATTCACCAACACAGCACTCTCTTTTTCTTGAATTTCCCGTTAACATCCCCCATATATTCCCTTTCGTTGTCTCTCTATACATATTATTTTCTCTCTTTCTCAAAGAAACAAAAAACAAAGCACAGCAAGTCTTCTTGCTGAGTTTCATTATTGCTGCTGCTTATACTGAGCTAAACAAATTCTTCTTATAGCAGTGGTATTTTGTGTCATATATTTGCATGCATGGCAGGAAATCCCCCACCTGAAGGGCTAGGAGATGATTTCTTTGAGCAGATCTTGGCAGGGCAGCCACCTGGTTATGGTGGTGGTGGTGGTGAGGCTATGGGGTCCACCACCCTTCCCATGATGGGGTTGCAGTTAGGGTCTAGTGCTGCTAATGTTGGATTAATGAGGAGTAGTGCTAATAATAATATGGGAATGATGCCTTTAGGGTTAAACTTAGAGCATCATGGATTTTTAAGGCAACAACAAGATGATAGCAGTAGTTCTTTAGATACCAACAACAGCAATAATATCAATAATGCTTCTCCTTTTTCTATCACTTCCGCAGGATTCTTGGTAAGTTCTACCCTTTCTTTCCTTCTCTAGTTGCTTTTATTCTGTTTCTTTGTTTGTAAACCGTTGTTTATGTTGACTTATAATCTAGTTTGTTTTTTTCTGTGTCTAACTTGGTGGTTTTCTAAGTGGATTTGTCTGTCTGTTTGTTTGTACTTTTGAGTTGGTTTTAGTGTCTGTATTTTTGCATTTGTGCTGTCAATTTTCTGGATTTTGTTATGATAAAGATTGTAGTACACATAGGGGGTGTCATTTTTGGATCCCTTCGAGTGCAGAACATGATAATACTAGCATGTTATTTTGTTTTCCAATTCAGGAAACATTTTGATTTACTGATCTGGTTTGCTATATTTTTCTCTTGAGCTAAAAATTTAGATATACTACCATCCAACCAACAAAGTCTGAAGAGAGAAAATTATAGAATTTGAGATGTATTTGCTTATGGTAAGTTATGTCCAAGTGGTTGATTTATTACAACTTTGTAATTGTGGTGGCAGGGGAGAGATTCTGTACACATGACCAGCTTGTTCCCAACGTTTGGACAATTGCAGATTCATTCATCAATCCGGCCTACACCACCACCTCCTGGACCACCTCAGATTCACCAGGTAAAAAAAATATGATTTTTTGGACTAAGATATCCTTGCTGTATGGACACTTTTTTTTATTCCACGGTGTAACATCTGGACAAAATCTCGTAATGAACTACCTTCTTCTTCTCCTTTTATTTAAATTTGGGACTGATAACTGCCCTTTCTAACTGGGATGATAATTTGTGTTTTTGTGTTAAATTCATGGTTCCTGAAGATTGACTGAGAGGGGCTTCATTTAATTTTGTTCGACAATATCATTAGGGTGTGTGTGTGTTTTCTGAAGTGTTTAAAATGCTATGCCTTTTAGGAGAAAGGGTCACTGCACTAAATGGTCATTGGCACAACCGTACCTAGTTGTTTCTTCCAGCATTTGTAGTGGTAGTCTTTGTCAAGCTTCAGTGGAAACATGAGTGTCGGCATGCGCATGTATAATTGCAGTACTCCTTGAATAACATGTGAAAGTGTTCTCTCTTCTCTAGTTGAGTCCTACCAATAATAAAAAAAATAGATCCGGTCAATTGTCAAATGTTCATTTTCCTTGAATTTGCAGGTTTCTGGCATGACTTCCTGGATGTAAAAATAAAAATTCATTGAATTTCTTATTGACTCAACTTTTCATTGGTTGAAGTTACTTTGACAGTGTTGTCAGCCTCCATTTAATAATTTGTGCAAGAACAAGCCTTGATAAGTGTTTCGAAACCATGAATGGGCGGCTAATTAAAATGATTCAATTTGATGTTCTGACTCACACACAATGTGTAAAATCGATCATCACCAGTAAATCGTAAGCTTTTTTTAGTTTTTTTCCTGTGGGGTTACAATTTCTCGTTGCTAGTAATTCTTAGGCTGAACTCTATCAGTTGACTGTGCACCTAGCTTGTTCTTATCTATTCTGATTCCACCTAAAATTTCCAAGATCTTGAAAAGAATAGTTTGAGAGGCCTTGAATGTTCAATCGATGAGACATGTATTAAATCTGATCAAGTTCCAGAAAGATACATCACATTTTGAATTAGTGCCTGTATATTTCACTTGCTGTGGCAGTCCATGTTGACAGATTGATAGAGCTTTCGCCAACCTTCTCCTTTTATGATTACTATATGGACAAACTTTTCCTTCCAAAAAACTCATCATCATTGCACTGTATTCTAACATTTACCTCATCATTGCGCTATATCTTAACATTTACCGTCTTCTGTTAAATTTTTTTGAGCAGTTTAATAGCCAGCCAGCATCAGGAGCAGTTTCAGCTGCACCACAATCACCTGGCATTCGGCCAAGGGTGCGAGCAAGGCGGGGCCAAGCCACGGATCCGCACAGTATTGCTGAGCGGGTAAGCTTTATTTCTTTTTCTTCGATATTTCTGTTGATGGAATCTGTACATCCATGCAATTTTTGATAAATTCTCTCCATGTTGATGTTGCATAATAACCAATTCATTATGCTTAAAATTCTTTTTCAACATTTCTCTGTAGCTGTTTCTACTTTCGTGTTAGATTTTTAACCAGCCTTTGATCATTTGTCTTCTGGATGCAGTTGCGAAGAGTAAGGATCACGGAGAGGGTGAAGGCGTTGCAGGATTTGGTTCCCACTTGCAACAAGGTTTGCGTATACTCAGTGCTTTTACTTTACAGTCAAATGAAATTCATCTTGTTCCTCTCCATAAGTTTCTGCTAGATGTAATTTTGAAATCTAATTTCACAGTTTCCTTTTCGTTATTATACTAGGTATATATGCATGTAGAACATTAATGATATCCCTAGAGTGAGACGAATGCTGGTTCTGCATGTATAGATTGTCGAATCCTCCGATTCTAATTAACTCATAAAGTTAGTAGTTCGGATTGCAACATAGACAACATCAAGGAGTTGATTTCTATCAAACCATAATATTGATTTTACCTAAGAAAATCTGTTTTCAGTTCCAAATTTCATTATAGGCTAACATATTCCAAATTCCATGCAGACAGATAGGGCAGCCATGCTTGATGAAATTGTGGATTATGTGAAGTTTCTTAGACTCCAAGTCAAGGTATTGAAATTTGAAGCTGTCATTGCTACTCAAACTGATTTATGATCTAGATGAGATTGATATATATTATTCAAATTTATCTCTCTGATATGTATTGTTAAAGCATGAACAGACCCGATCAGCTTGCTATCTAAAAGGCAATCTGATTCCAACAAGTCTATACCTGTTTCTCTCATTAGGAGATCCTCATCATGGTAGGGCCCTAACATTTTGACTATATCCTAGACATTATTGGAGACCTTGAATTTGTTTAAACGAATTTGTGAAGATGTCAAGCCAGAAGTGGACCTGTCCCGCGTCGGCAACTGCACTCTGGCAATCTAGCCATTATTGAATATAGAATATGGAAACTAGAAAGGGACATGAACTGTGATACCGGTAACCTCCATTGTAATACTTTGGTTTCATTTATACATTCAATCAGGTTTTGAGTATGAGCAGAATCGGTGCGGCGGGCGTTGTGGCTCAGCTTGTAGCTGATGTACCACTATCATCAGTTCAGGTAGTAGAGTTTGAAAAAAGTCCACACTTCTTTTCCTAAAAAAATTTATCCTGTATTTATTCAGTTATTGTTTTGATGTGATAAAGGGAGAAGGCATTGAAGGAGGAGCCAATCAGCAAGCTTGGGAAAATTGGTCAAACGATGGCACTGAACAAGAAGTTGCTAAGTTGATGGAAGAAGATGTCGGAGCTGCCATGCAGCTCCTCCAGTCTAAGGCGCTCTGCATCATGCCTATATCACTTGCTTCAGCAATCTTCCGAGCACGCCCACCTAATGCTCCACCACCGGTCAAGCCCGAATCGAGTCCCCCCTCATAAACCTAAGCAAGAATAAATGTGCAAGCTTTGCTTACACATCGATCACTCCAGCGGGCATCTGGGTCCCAAAACCTGCTCCAGTCCCATTTCTACATCGACACTCGATTAAAGTTTTAACCTCCACTAGTCCACCTTAATGCGAGACAAAAAAATAATCAAGTCAGGGAAATTGTTCTTCTCTTTTCCTTTCTCGTCAAACGAGTCATTTCCATGCCAAGGAAGATAAATCACGGGCACTTGATGTTATATATAACAATGGTCAAGTCAAGGAAAAATTGTGGTGGGGTTAGTGGAAAATGACCACAATATTAGTGGCGAGAGCTCTCTTTTCTTCTAGCTTTGCATAGTGGGAATGTAGGGCCTTTCCAAAAGGGATCGACGGGTGTGTGTATTCATGTATTCGGAGAAATTAGGATTCAAGTTGAAATAGGTTATAGGAGGTTGTCTTCTAAAGTTATGTAAGAAGCTTCTTTGTTTGACAAAAATAATTGCCGTACTTGGGATTGTTTATAGGGTGGTTTTGTTTCTTCTGAAAAAGTAAATGCTGCCCTTTTTACTACTTATTTTCTTGCTTTGCTCGAGTGATAATTGAAGGAGGATGAGTTCTTGGTGGCGACATGGGGTAATGTATATGTATATAAATATATAATATAAAACATCACTACGTACAGCGTGATCTCATACATATCATTTACTGTCTTTTTTAAAATAAATAAATGAGGGAGTTTTGTGGGCCAGACTCATGGAGCTTGAACTGCTGATCAGATGCAAACCCTACAGCATGATCTGATAACCTGACCCCCCTGGATCTGTTTTTCTCTGATGGAATCCTCACTGCTGGCTGGCACATGTTCTGGATGTTGCATCGATGTCCTTGGGAAGTACGGGAAAAAAACATCAATCCACTAATAGGTTTTGTAGCCTAGTATTTTAAAGAGCTAAAGTGGTAAAATAGTATTTTAAATAATATAAATATAATTTATTATTCTTGTAATATTCAATGGAAAAAATGCTATTTGATATTGAAGTAAATTAAATAAATTTTTTTTTTCAAGGAGTTTGATGTTATTTTTTTTACATGACTATATTTAATTGGTTTATTCTTTTTGTTGACTCTACTTTATTGGTTTTTATTTTCTTGAGAGATATGTAAGAATAATATTCTTAAGAGATAAGATATTTTGATGTTTTATTTATCACTCCCCTAAAATCCTGTAAAACAAACATTGAAAAACTAAAATAATATTTTATTATTATTGGTTTTCCATAGAGCACACCCCTTGTTACTTCCACCACATTTTCCCTACCTCCTCCAATATGAACTCAGCCACCTCTTTATTACTCAAAATGAATCCATGAAACCTAACTTATGCCCTTCCTTCCAAGTACATGGAAGCTATTTGAACCCGTTGGTTAGCTGGAGTGAAATATAACTTGAAGGTCTTCCTCCATCTCCTGATCCAACCTTCAGATTTGTCACCATGAAATGTTGATAATGTTGAAGATCATGGACTCCAAGACTGCTGCAGATTGAAGATTAAAAGAATTGAGTTCTAGTTTGATTCTAGTATTAGTGTTTAGCTTAGTATTGAATTAGCTGCAGGATATTTTCCTAATTAAGATCATGTTGATCATCTTATCTAGCTTAGTTGCAATCTTTGAATTCTTAGCTTTATTTAGTACAAGAAGAAGTTGTATTCAACAATAACTCTTGTAACCTTGAATTTTTATGCTATAAATAAAGAAAAGGGATGGCAGTAACCTTACCTCGATTCTGCTCCTTGTTTCTGGAAATCCATTCTTCAGTGTTCTTGCTTGTTCTTCGTTTCTGTGCAATTCCAGAATTCAATCTGCACAGTAACAGTTTCTTGTTTAATAAAACAGTATTGTTGACTTTCGTTGACTTTGTTGTTTTTGATTTCTACAATTGGTATCAGAGCAGATTGTTCTTTGTGGGGATTGTGTGAAACACGAGTGATTTATTTGTGAGGTCAAATAGAAAATCAAAGCTTGACAGCTTTGAAGGGTTCTTTTTTCGTGCATCTTTTGTGTGCTGTGTGCAATGGATTCTGGTGCAAATTTTCCAGCCAAAACACCTACATTTACAGGAGTGAATTATGGTGTGTGGGCTGTAAAAATGGAGACATAGCTGAAGGCATTTGATCTGTGGGAATATGTGGAGAAGGACAAGGTTCCAACTCCCTTAAACAACAACCCAACCGTGGCTCAAATGAAGTTTTTTAATGAAGAAAGAGCCAAGGGGTTTAAAGCTCTTACTGGCATTCATAATGCAGTAAGTGAGGAGATTTTTACAAGGATTATGGCTTGCAAAACAGCCAAAGAAGCTTGGGATAAGCTAAAAGCTGAATTCCAAGGGGATGAAAAATCAAGGAAGATGCAGGTTTTGAATCTGAGAAGGCAATTTGAAGCCTTGAGAATGAGGGAGACAGACACGATTAAGGAATTTTCTTCCCAAATTTCAAAGCTTGTGAATCAAGTGAGACTTTTGGGAGAAGAATTTCCTGATTCAAGGATAGTGGAGAAGGTTCTGGTGAGCTTACCAGACAGGTTTGAACATAAGATATGTTCATTAGAGGATTCAAAAGATTTTTCAGAAATCAGCCTTCAAGAGCTGATTAATGCCCTGCAAGCAGTGGAGGAGAGACAATCTTATAGACATCAAGAATCAGGTGGTGAAGCACTTGTAGCCAAGGTGAAAGACAAATATCATGCCAAACCTGTTTTCAGAAACATTTTTGAAAATAGAAGAGAGAAGGGCAGCAACTGGAAGCCAAGCAATTGGCAACCATTAAACAGGAAAGGGAATACCTCAGGAGTGGAAAAGAGAGAAAATTTTCCACCTTGCAAGTATTGCCAGAAGACTAATCACCGAGACACTTGGTGCTAGCTCAAAAACATCCAGTGTAGAAGATGCAAAGAATTCGGCCACATGCAAAAATTTTGCAAGAAAACTGAAGTTGCAAGAATTGCACAGACTGAAGAAGATGCTGAGGAGAAAGAAGAGCAATTATTCATGGTAATTACAGAACCTACATGCAATATAACTGAGGTAAAATCTTCACTTTGGCTCATTGATTCAGGATGCACAAATCACATGACAGCAGACCTAGAATTGTTTAAAGAATTGGATAGAGAATTTTTGTCCAAAGTGAGAATTGCTAATGGAGATTATGTGCAAGTTGAAGGAAGAGGTGCAATTGCAGTGGACACTATGACAGGTATGAAAATTCTAAGGAATGTTATGTATGTACCTCAATTGAAGCAAAATCTTGTGAGTGTGGGACAATTATTAGAAAATGGATATGCATTGTCATTTAAGAAAGGAATATGCAAAATTAAAGATGATAAAGGGGTGCTGTTATTGTCCACTAGAATGGTGAATAGAAGCTTTAATGTTGATTGGAATTCAACATATTTGAAAGCAAATGCATGTAGAGATGATGAGTCAACACTTTGGCACAAAAGGCTTGGGCATTTTAATTATGCAGCCTTAAGGAAGATGTCTAACCTAGAGATGGCACATGGTTTGCCAAATATACAGAATGAGGATGTGTTCTGTGAAGCCTGTCAGCTAGGGAAACAAACGAAAATTGCTTTTCCTAATAACACTCTTAGATCCACTTCTAAACTGCAGCTTGTGCACACTGATGTGTGTGGCCCTATGTCTAATGAATCCTTGAGTGGATCAAGGTATTTTCTTGTGTTTATAGATGATTATAGCAGGTTTTGTTGGAGTTATTTTTTGAAAACAAAGGCTGATGTGTTTCTTGAGTTTCTAAAATTCAAGGCTGCAGTTGAATTAGAAACTGGTTGTAAAATCAAAATTTTGAGGTCTGACAATGGGGGTGAGTATATCTCTCGGCAATTTGATGATTTTTTGGCAAAATAAGGTATCAAACATCAGCTAACAATACCCTATACACCACAGCAAAATGGGGTAAGTGAAAGGAAAAATAGAACACTTATGGAGATGGCAAGATGTTTGTTGTTTGAGAAACAAATGCCCCTAAAATTCTGGGCAGAGGCTGTTAACACAGCCACCTACATTTTGAACCGAATGATCTCAAGGGTTTTAGGAGATAAAACTCCATATGAATTATGGTATGATACTAAACCAAGTATTGATCATTTAAGGGTGTTTGGTTGTATTTGCTATGTGTTGAAACCTGAATTTAATAGAAAAAAATTGGATGAAAAGGCTGAGATGGGAGTCTTCATTGGTTATAGTTCAAAATCCAAGGCTTATAAGGTTTATGTTGTAAATGCTGACAAAGTTATTGTTGCTAGAAATGTGAAGATGATAGAAAATGCAGCATGGAATTGGGAGAGCACAGCTGAAACATTGCCTAAACAGTTTCAGTTTTATGAGCAAGAAAAAGATGAAGACAGTGATGACCAACCTGCAAGGGGCACGAGATCATTGGCTGAGATTTATAGCAGATGCAATGTGGCTGATGCTGAACCTATTGGAGTTGAAGAAGCCTTGAAATCTCAAGTGTGGATAGCTGCAATGAAGGAGGAGCTTGCTATGATTGAAAACAACCAGACCTGGAAGCTTGTTGACAGACCTGCAAACAAGAAGATAATTGGGGTAAGATGGATTTTTAAGACAAAATTGAATGCTGATGGTAAGATAAACAAACATAAAGCAAGATTGGTGGTTAAGGGTTATGCTCAAGAGGCAGGGGTGGATTATACCGATACATTTGCCCCGGTTTCTAGACATGACACAATGAAGCTCTTGCTTGCTCTTGCGGCACAAAATGGCTGGTATGTTTATCAATTAAATGTTAAATCTGCATTCCTTAATGGTGTTTTGAATGAGGAAATTTATGTTGATCAACCAGTTGGGTTTGAGAATGACAATCCAAACCAAGTTTATCTTTTGAAGAAAGCTTTATATGGGCTCAAACAAGCTCCTAGAGCTTGGTATAGTAGACTTGATGAACACTTGTTGAGTTTGGGATTTGAAAGAAGTGCAAATGAGGTAACTTTGTATGTTAAGCATGTTGATAAACATGTATTGATGGTGTCAATATATGTGGATGATTTGCTGATCACAGGTGACAAGAAGCAGCTGATTGAAGAGTTCAAATTGAACATGAAAGAGCAATTTGAGATGAATGAACTCGGCTTGTTGTCTTATTTTCTGGGAATGGAGGTAATGCAATCAGAACAAGGATGTTTTATTTGTCAAAAATCCTTTGTTCAGAAGATCTTGGATAGATTTGCAATGACAAATTGCAAATCAATTTCTACTCCTATGATACTAGGACTGAAATTGGTGAAAGATGATGGAACTCAAAAATGTGATGGGAAGACTTATAGAAGCTTGATTGGGAGCTTATTATATTTAACCATTACAAGGCCTGACATTGTATTTGTTGTTAATTATCTTTCTAGGTTTATGCAGGATCCAAATCAAACACACTTCATGGCAGCCAAACGTGTGCTAAGGTATTTGCAGGGGACTAAGTCTCTCGGTCTGAATTTTGTGAAGTCCAAACCTGTCAGCCTTGTTGGCTACACTGACAGTGATTGGGGAGGGAGTGAGTGCATGATGAGCACCTCAGGATATTGCTTTGTTTTAGGTTCAAATGTTTTCAGCTGGCTTTCAAAGAAACAATCAATTGTTGCTCATTCTACAGCTGAGGCAGAGTATGTGGCAGCTTATGTGGCAGCAAAACAGTTGGTTTGGTTAAGGAAAATGCTTAAGGATCTTGATTGTGTTCAAGACAATCCTACTATCTTGCTATGTGACAACATGTCAGCCATAGCCATTTCGAAAAATTCAGTTTTTCACAATAAAACCAAGCACATGAAGATCAAGTATCATGCATTGAGACAATTTCAACAAGAAAGGGAGTTAGAGATGGAATACTGCACATCTAAGGATCAATTGGCTGACTTATTCACCAAACCTCTAGCTAAAGACAGATTTGAAGAGCTGAGGAAGAAAATAGGAATGAGCAGTCTTGGATCCAAGGAGGAGTGTTGAAGATCATGGACTCCAAGACTGCTGCAGATTGAAGATTAAAAGAATTGAGTTCTAGTTTGATTCTAGTATTAGTGTTTAGCTTAGTATTGAATTAGCTGCAGGATATTTTCCTAATTAAGATCATGTTGATCATCTTATCTAGCTTAGTTGCAATCTTTGAATTCTTAGCTTTATCTAGTACAAGAAGAAGTTGTATTCAACAATAACTCTTGTAACCTTGAATTTTTATGCTATAAATAAAGAAAAGGGATGGCAGTAACCTTACCTCGATTCTGCTCCTTGTTTCTGGAAATCCATTCTTCAGTGTTCTTGCTTGTTCTTCGTTTCTGTGCAATTCCAGAATTCAATCTGCACAATAACAGTTTCTTGTTTAATAAAATAATATTGTTGACTTTCGTTGACTTTGTTGTTTTTGATTTCTACAGATAATGCCATTGAAGGTCGAGCCATATAATATCCCATCTTGTTTCCTTGATAAGAGTTACCATCATTCATTCTTGTATTGCTCTTTGGATTTGGGAGGACCCCATCAGAGACTGAATTGTTTCTGCGATTAAAAAGTGGGCTCCTCCTTCCTTTTTTCTCAACTTTTTGATTGCCAACAATGGTCTGCAACGTTGCCATGATTGAATCCAATCGTGCATTGGATTAATCATTCTGTCTTCCCATTTCTTCTGATTCCTTATTTTTAGTTGCAATGAATTCCTCATGTCTGTTCTGCAATTCTTGATGTACCTCCTCGTGCACTCGTTGCATTTGTTCCTCTAGTTTCTTTCCTAGTTCTTCCAAGGCCATGACTTCATTGTTTTCTACCATGGTTAATGATTAAGTATTTAACAAAGATTGATGGTGGATCTCAGATTGTTCTGATATCAATTTGTTATGAACCTTGCTTAACAGCAAGGATTTGAGAAGAAAAGAAAGCTCAAAGAAGAGAATTAACTGCCCCTAGAATTACTGAAGCTACTTCTCATCATGGATGTTGTAACGACTTTCTTTTTGGAAAGGCTAATTTTTTTCTCTCGATGGAAAACACTTTTTTAAATTTCATCTAACATGGAAAAATGAGGAAAGTAGTTTATAGAAAAATATTTTCTCGGAAACAAAGGCCTAAGAAAAGGGACCAAGTTTGGCTCAAAACTCCATGTCCTTATTATCTGGATCAGGAACTTCCTCATCCCAGATTCCCACAGTCTAGGTTTCAGCGGTCTGAGCAAATTGGTGTTGGAGACGTGAGGTTTATATCTTCGGTTCAAATTTTGGAGGCGACCATCAAAAAGAAATCGTTTACCCTAAATGCTTCATGAGATTTAATCACAATTCATAAAAGCTAGCACAAAATACTCTTGTTATGGAAACGGAAAAAGGAAATTTTCTTAGAGAAGCTTGTAAGAAATCAATAGCTCTAGACATTGATAGAATATGAAAAGAAAAAAATTTAAGAATTCGCATAAATCGTTAAATTAATGAAACCTAAGTGTATTTACACCAATAGAGTTGCCATAAAACCCTTTAAAGGTTGGCCCTTTTCTTGTAAGACTGTTAGTCGGATAGATGTCTGAAAGATCAATGTCATTCTCTGACAAACAGTCCAGTGATTGTTTGCACTCAACCATGTTTGAGTAACAAACAACAACATTGTTAATGTATCGTTATAGGAGAGGTATCCGCTTCCTTAGTTATTCTGCAAGCAAGAGGACTAACAACACCACATGGGATCCTACACTATCACTTGACCTTAATCACCCATCTCTTGTTCTTCTTGAAAAATGTAAAAGCAGAAATCATTTTAAGCAGATATTGTGTCAGATTATGAGAAGCAGGAAACTCATTGGCAAAACATTTCCAATGAGTAGACTCATTTATTTCTCAGCTGTTTCACACCCTGATAACTTAGACTTGGCAATTACTCTTTTTAATCACTTCACTCCTAACCCAAATCTTTTTATTTACAATACTTTGATTTCTGCCTTTTCTTCATTGAAAAAGTTTGAATCTTTTTATTTGTACAGTGTTTTGTTGAGTTCTGGTGAGTGCCCAGATAAGCAGACACTACTTTATTTGCTTCAAGCTGTCAACTTTATATCACAGGTGAAGCAAATACATTGTCAGGCCATTGTTACAGGTTTGTTCTCTTTTGGGTATTTGCAGAATACCCTTATTAAGGTTTATTTAGAGAATGGACTAGTGAGGCTTGCACATCAGGTATTTGAAAAGATGCCTAGTCCAGATATTGTTTCTTTTAATATTATGATTGATGGTTATGCTAAGAAAGGGTGTGGTTTGGAAGCAATGAGATTGTTTCATGAAATGATGGGTTTGGGCCTTGAACCTGATGAGTTTACTATTTTGGGTTTGCTTGTTTCTTGTGGGCAACTACGAAATGTGAAGTTTGGGAAAGCTGTTCATGGGTGGATGGAGAGGAGGGAACCTGCTATATCGTCGAGTTTGATCTTGGGCAATGCTCTTTTGGATATGTATTTCAAGTGCCAAAAGGTCGAGCTTGCTTTGAGGACTTTTGGTGCATTGAAGGAGAAGGATGTTGTTTCTTGGAACATGATAGTTGCAGGGTGTGCTAAAGTGGGTGAATTAGAGCAGGCACGATTATTTTTTGATCAAATGCCTTGTAGGGATAATGTTTCTTGGAATTCTTTGATTACTGGATATGCCAGTAGGGGTGATTTTGCAATGGTAAAGGAGTTAATCATAGACATGGTGATGGAGAACGTTAAACCTGACACTGTCACAATGATTAGTTTTGTCTCTGCCGCCACAGAATCAGGAGCTCTGGACCAAGGGAGGTGGGCACATGGGTGGGTAATTAGAATGCAAATCAAGTTAGATGCATTCTTGGGATCAGCATTGATTGACATGTATTGCAAGTGTGGAAGTTTTGAGAGGGCTTTAAGGGTGTTCAAGGAAATTAATAAAAAGGATGTCACTGTATGGACAACAATGATAACAGGATTAGCTTTCCATGGTTATGGAAGCAAAGCACTGGAATTGTTTTCTGATATGCAGGAAGATGCAAGTCCAGATGACGTGACTTTTGTTTCTGTTCTTTCAGCTTGTAGCCACAGTGGACTTGTAGATCAAGGGATTAAAGTATTTAGTTCTATGACAGACTATGGCATTGAACCAGGAGCGGAGCACTATGGATGTCTGGTAGATCTTTTAGCACGATCAGGGAGGTTGTTTGAGGCAAAAGATATCATTGATCAGATGCCCATGAAACCAAGTCAATCAATCTGGGGGGCAATACTAAATGCTTGCCATGCTCAAGGAGATGTAGAATTGGCAGAAATAGCTTCCAGGGAGCTGCTAAATTTAGACCCTGAGGAAGAAGGTGGATATACCTTGCTGTCTAACATTTATGCTGCTAGTGGAAGATGGAGCAACTCTAAAAAAATTAGGGAGACCATGGAAAGTAGAGGAGTGAAGAAGACCGCTGGATGCAGCAGTGTGGTTGTGGATGGAGTCGTCCACAACTTTATTTCTGCAGACAAGTGCCATCCAGGATGGGTGGAAATCAGCTCCATTTTGAACTGTCTGAAAAATGAAATGAAGCCAGGGGCAGATTTTCATTGAGTACTGGACGCATGCTGATAGTTGTTTGTTTTTTTAACCTTCCTCTTCGATAATGCTGGTGCAGAGATATCTCATATGCTGCCTGCTGGCTACCATCATTTCATGTTATTAGGTTCTTTGGTCTGCCCAAACAAGCGACCTAAATTCCTTAAGAAGCTGATAGACCGAACAATGAGATGTGATTTATGAGCAGGGAAATTAGGTTTCCAATCTGGAAGACAAAAGCCAGATTCACCTGTAACCTGAATAAAAGGAATATTGTTGCACAAGAATTATTGGGAATTAGCCAAGACCGTGACCAGATGAAAATGGGGGATCCAATTTAAGCAGCTAGGTGAATCTAGATGGATGAAAATGAAAAGTGTAGTCATGATCGTTATTTTTTCTCTCTCGATACTATTCCTCACAAAAGCTTTGATAGTTTGAACCGGATAGAAGTGATGATGTAATGTGGACGCCATTGCAATTCCTTTAACGTAAAATTGACTTGAAGTTTCTTTTACATTATACGAGTTTCACAGCATGGTTTCTCCAATGAATTCTCATTATACATTCATGCAGCAAATGAGGAACTTCCCAGCATGGCTGCTGCAGCTTCCTGAATCCGGGGAGACATTTGATATGAATGAAAGTGCCTTTTTTACGATACGAGGAAGACAGCGCAACGAGTTTATGTCAATACATGAATGATCAGTTTGAGTAAATTCAAAAAATTTACCAGCTCTGGTTGGAGTAATGGAACATGAGGGGGAACGAAAAGGTAATAAAAAAGGAATACAAGCTCTTGATTTGAACTTGAAAGGTTGCAGGAGAAGAAAGACCAGCTTGAAAGAGTTGGGTAAATTTTTCCCTCAAAATTCAATAACATTGTTACGATAGTTTCTCACAAAGACACGCTGTTATGGTAGAATGCCTCATCTCGTAACCATTGATTAGGCTAGTGATCCAATCTCGAACACATTTTAGTATTAAACTGCATAATTTAGTGGATAATCAAAAGGTGACGGATCTCTTAGCGTAGTGATTTCCCAACGACAAAAAAAGTTCGAAATTTGGAACGCAGCAGCCAGCAGCAGCATATACATAAAACTAATGTCCTGGAGCAGTCCGAAAACAATCTTAGACACCTTTTGAATGCCCATTGAGTATACAAATCTAACAGATTTTTTCATTTTTTACAAAGTCTGTCTACTCGGCAAGTGTTATTTCTGTACAAAGGAAATATTTTACACCCTAACCATCAGAGCACTGGATTGGATATTTATGTGGTAACTCCTGCCCAGTCATCCGTATCTTCAACGACACTCGGGCCATCATTAGACCTTATTTCCCATCTATGCAAGTATCTCCAACACCAAAATGGGCAAGCCCTGTGGAATGAAAAATCCACACCTGGATCATTATCCACTTCCTCATTCCCGATAGTTGCAACTAATACAATAAATGCAAGCAGTGAACCTATTAATCATGTTGCCCCAGAGCTAGCAGTAACTCCACCGCCATCTCTCAATCCTTGGAGGCACATCTGTAAGGTTCTTTGCACACTGTCTGCAACTACTGCAACTCCTCTCAACTTTCCTTGGGCATCTCCCGTTGAAGAACCAGTTAATTCCACGGTTCGAGCCACCCTCTGTTTACATTTCTCCCAGTCATCAGCATGTGACCAGCAAGCTCGGCCTCCATGGCTTCCCTCCATGCCAAGGAAGGACACATTCGAGTTTTCACCAAATAAATATCTCAACCTCACAGAGACACAGTAAGGTAACCAAGCAGCACCACCCGCAGCATTAATGTGAGGTATGTGAGCTGGATCAAGGACAACGGTCAGTGCAAAATCAACAGAATTATGAGGCCGGTCATAATGTATATTGCTTTTCGCAGCAGATGAATTCTCAGAATAATCGTCTACATTTAACCCAGTATGATTTTCAAGACATAATTCAATACGTGGTTTTTGTCCAGGAGCTATTTCTCCACCTTGTGCCTGGGCCAATCCTTTCTTCCAAGCAATTAATTTTAAAAATTCTCTTAAAACTGATATGGGTAGGGTGAGAAGGGTAATGAATGATGCAACACGAGAAGCATCATAGGGCTCTGACGCTACCCGACGACTAAAATAGTCACATATTTCTCCAATTTCAGATTGAGTTAGTTCTTCTTGAGCAGCAGTATTGTTTTGCTGCTGCTGCTGCTGCTGTTGATGATGAAAGCGCTTGACACTAATCACTTGAAGAAGAAGTTGAACTCTGTGGACACTTACAGCAAACACATAGCCCCTGCAGAAAACAAATGCCATCAGATCATTGAAGAAAAATGACTGTGAAGTCCCCGCACAAAGATGCTGCAAAATACATAGCCTTTGCACAAGACAAACATGCTATGGCCTAGAAATATTTATCAATAAACCGCCATTATAATTAATAATTTCCAAGCAGGCCCCTGTTATTCGCAGTTTCAGCAATCCTGTTTCACTTGTTCCATATTCTCTCATTTGTCTCTCCTCCATTGATGCCTCTATAGTGGAGTACTAACTAAACCTGGTATTACAACAGATGGTCCCTCATGAACGTGAGAAGGAAGCATGTCGCATTTTATTTTATTTTTCATTCCTGTATTACTCCTATCCCTCCCTCACCCCCCCCCCCCCCCCAGGGGGAAAAAATGTTCAGTAAATCATAGAAAACAACTGGTAGCCACTACAGTGAAATGCCCTCTTTCTGTCTTGCTGTCATTGGTTTTTCTTGTTCTCTCTGAGTTCACGAGGAAGGACTAAATGCTCTCTGTGTTGTTGTACAACAGTGTGAAGAAATAAAATGATGCTACATCCATGTGGACATGCAAGGATTATTAAAGCACCATACCAATTACTGAGACACACTAACAGATCAATGATCATTGAATAGCATGAAAAACTCACTTGAACTGATTCACAAGAAGGAATAAGATTTTCTCTCACTTACCCCACAAAAAAGCGCAGGGCTGGCTGTTCCTGGTCCAAATTCAAGAGTGCACCCTCATTATCCTTCAAAATTGACCCTAGGATCTCTTTCAAAAGGTCTGGTAGTTGAGCAAAAAGCCATAGCACTCCAAGGTATTTAAGAATGCCTCTAAGAACCTTCTTAAGGGCAACAAGAGGAACCCATCCACCTCCATACCCTCCATCATCACCAAGACCAATAATGGCTGTATTCAGCTCTCCTCTCACATGAGCAGGGACACCAACACCTGGAGATCTCCGTATGGGTAATCCTGAGCTTACAACAGCCAAATTTGATGATCCTGGAACAGCATTTCCAGCACGGTTCAAAGCAGCCACTGGGTTTGCTGCCCTGGATATTGCTGCAGAAGTAGGAAGGTTACCTCTATTCCCATTAACACTTGACAGTTGAGAAACTGAACTTGGGCTAGGATTGTTAGAGTTTCCCAGTCCAACTGTCTGCTGACCACCAGCAAAGCCAGGATCTAATCCATTCAATTCTTGGGCAACATGCTCCATTATGAAAGGGCGAAACTGTGGACAGGGCAGCGATCCACCAACTGAAGGACCCCCCTTTGGTGGTGTTGCTGGTTGCAACCAAACCTGATCTCCAGCAAAGCATCGCATATCAACTGCAAAATTCTTCCGGTAAATAATCCGGATCCAGTATGGGCCACGTAGTACAACAGAGACATCAATTGGCAACAGTGAGCTGGGAACAATGCCAGGGCCCCCTCGGCAAGCAGCAGCTAACATTGCAGCACTATGAGGGCTGTGATTCCCAAGAGGTCCAGTGGTGGTAGAAGCATTGCCTACAGGAGCAGAACTTGGCTGGCTAATATTATTCACTAAACTGCTAGGCGAAAGTCCCTGGGATTGGACATACCCTGCCTGTTTTGACATAGAAGCAACAACTGTTGCTGCACCAGGAGCCCCTGGAGCAGGACCAGCTCTTGCAGGACGAGTTGCAGCGGCTAGAGCATGCAAGGGTCCAGCAGTTAGGCGAATGCAATCCAACAGGGATGCAACTTCAGCTCCATTTATAAAATCTTCCAGAAACTGAACAGAATACCAAATTCTACAGATGTAAGTGCAGCTCACATAAGTCATAAACACGACATTACAAGAGACCACAAAATAAACTGAACTAAAACTAAACCAACGATACGACCAAACAACAAAATTCAATAAAGCATCAGAATTTAACCAGGTATATCCAAGTGTAAATTTTGAAAGAAAAATGGTATTCATCGATAAAATAATTGACTTGCAGCACCCAAAATAGTTTTGCCACATAGTGTCAATCAAAGACTAACAATATGGCATTTCAAGTCAAATCAAAATACTCAGACTGCAAGACCAAGTGGCAGCATAAACCACACCAAAAAATAGGGAGATAATCACCATAAACCCCCTCTAAAAAGAATGTTCATCTCAAAACTCTCAAAATAATTACAACTAAAACCCTAAAACAATGTTTCCATAATAATAATCCCAAATATCTAACTTTTATTTAGCACTATTAACCCATTTGGTTTCGCTTAACACGGCAGCAATAAAATATAACACACCTTCGTATGAGGCCAAAGCTGGTCAGGTGAAACATGCATTGTGCATCCTTCTTTACCCAATTCCCACTCAACAACAAAGCGGGCTAGGACACCCGAACCAAAGCTGAACCACAAACTCACCAGTCCAACTGCCTCAATCCTAAATGCCCTCCTCATCAGTTCTGACAGCTTATCAGCTCCCTCATGAACATTTTTCCCTCCAACAGGTACTTTAACATCAGAGTTTGCACTGTTTTCCTCTTGTCTCTCATCTGCCTTAACTCCAAGCAGCTTACGCATTCCAAGAGCAAACATTCTAGCATTAGAAAGCCTTTGAATATCTGCAACTAGCTTCTTTATACTATCAGACTCGACAGACTGGTAACTCAGGACAACACCGTCTCGGTCGTAGCGAATATGGGAATCCACATCAGATGTATTTGCAATACGGACCCCGGAGCCCCAGGGAGTGCTACTGCTTCCCTTCTGAAGCTCCCACAAATCCCTGAAGTGCTGATCATTTATTTTGACATCCCAATACATGTTTCCAGGTCTCCCAAGCCGCAAGCAAATGTGTTGCCATGAATCACCTCTGCAATATGGAAGTCGGAACCATATATTTGAGGATGCATTTCGTAGACCTACTTCTTCAACATAAGGAATGTCCAACTTGTCCATCTGGCTAGTTAGTCTGGCATGCTTAATGCAAAGTGAGCAATGCCTAACCACATGGAGCAGAGCAGAGACATAAATGCTTGAAGGTGCATTCCCTTTATTTGCTTCAGCAATAAGATTTTCATAGCTGTATCTCTCATTTTTAGAGATCGCATCTGACGATACAAGCATTTGTGATGAAACCTGCTGAAAGTGAGCTGATTCTGAGGTTCTTCCTCTCTTACCAAACCCTGCTTTAGCATCTAGGTCTTGGAGAGCAGGAATTAAACTCAGCATGTCTGCAACTGTACGCTTTCTTGGATTTTTTTCATGTTTGGATACATCATGGCTAGAGCAGTGGGATCCTGCAGTATCTCCTGCTGTTTGGGCTGTTGCCAAACATGAGTAATATAGTAAGAGTTGGATAAAACGTTCTCAGAAAACATATCCTGTGAATTTAATGAAAACAGATGAACTTTGAGAAAGTATCTTACATACGGGAGTTGTGGCTAAGGGGCTTGATCCAGCAACTCTAACAGGCCCAGCTGGAGAGCTTCTAGCTCCATTAGGTTTCCCATTTGATACTGAAATTCGAGAGCCTGTTGGCCAAGATGGAGATGACAATCTAGAGGGCCTAATCCCTGTTATTGCATCCTTTGATGTATCATTCAGCATTCTTAAATGATCATCATCCATTGGGGCAATAGAGCCAACCTCAACTGAATGTGGAGATCTAATAGAAGACAATTCCTGATTGGATTTGGAAACTGATAATTTTCTAGCAGCTGTAGCCCTTCCTAGACCAGAAGATAGTGAACTGAATGAATTTGAGTGCACTGGTCCTTTCAGATTATTTGATGGATACAAGGATCCATTATAGGGAGACGTCACACCAGAAACGTTTGCCATGCTATTCACCTGTGACACCTGCATACCTGCTTCCCACTTAGGAGGAGTTCCAGCTTTAATGGAGTGAAGATTCATTGGAACAGAAGCGAAATGAGAAGCAGGAGATGCATTGAATGAAGAGGTAACATTCTGAAGAGGGAATGAAGGTGCAGATATCCCTTTCTCAAGTTCAAAAACTTCATCAACAACAGATGAAAAACTCGACAGAGGACATCCTGCAACTGGCATGGGACCCTCTAGACGAAATTCAGATGGAAGACCATGTCCAGTAGTCTGAAAATAACCAGCAGCATTCTGCAAAAAGCAATTAAATCTTCCCAAGTCAATGACACTCAAATTCAGCTCATCTTCAAGCATCTGCATCTGGCTAACATCGATTTTCTTCATGCGTGTTACAGGAGTTGAGTCAATAGACGAATGAGTTTTTCCAGATGAATCCGATTGCATTTCCAGCAACTTAAAAAGAGGTTTGAAATCCTTGTCAAGTTGCACCAACAGAAAATATGAATTCCCATAGTCTGGGAACCCCATTAGCAATGTAGTTGAGCCGGTCAAAAGGTTTTTAGGTACTTTCAGCGCAGAAAAACCATGTTCATAAACCTGCAATGTTATATCCTCTGTTTAGTCCTTTATACGTATGAGTGTCTAGATAAAATTCAAAATTCAGAGCCATCTAATCAGTAAAGTTGAATCCTCTGGTTAAGGCATTCATTTTTCCCCTAAAGTAAAATTTACCTCGAGGCCTAAAAACCTGCCAATAGATGCAAACAAGTGCAAGATACTTTTGCTCCTCAAACTAATGAAGACTTCAGCAGCAGTTATACTCCCCTGATTTAAAGCTTCTTCACAATCTATCAATACTGAAGGCATAATTATATTTTGGGATGATCGGAGAAGAAAGCAGCCATTCCTACAAGCAAAAAAATGAAACTCGGAAACTATACAGAAAATGGAGAATCCATCCCCTAACAGCATTCGATGCAATAGAAACATAGCCTTATTGTGTGACATTTCTGCTATGAAACAGAGAAGCTTGCTATACAAGAGAATAGACATCTTATTCAAACATGTTTTAGTTTATCAATAATGAGTATTTCTCTTCCTTTATGCACACTAGATGATTGCCCTTTATCCTTTCAAAGCACAAGCTGGAGCTACCTGTGTGCTTGGAGGGAATAAAATGTGGATTTCATTTTAGCACTAAATAATCTACCTTTAAATATAAGACATACTTCATAGGAAATATATATATATATATGATGACCCCTCAAAAAACATTTAATATTATATAGTCCATCATTAGTTCATTTATTTTCAAGCTTGCTCTGATCCTATTTTATAAAACTCCCCACCCCCACCCCCAAAAAAAAAGGAAATTATGAATCATAGCTATGCCTTGTTTCATAGCTTTTCACAAAGACAGGTCCATAAATTGCGATAGGCATGAAATGAAACGCATTCCATATACATGGGTAAAAAGAAGACAACCTTATATTTATTCCAAGGGTAAAAAAAGAAGATCCATAAGCTCGAACACACAGTAAATCCTGCCCCACCAGTTCCCCACCATCAGACTTGGGTTCTTCCTGCAATGAGAATTCAGTTAAGGGAAATAAATAATTTTGGCATGGTATGCATTTAAGATCATTACTATTTTTTAAAAATGGCACAAAATGTTTAGGTTATAATCCTAAAACCAAATGATCCTCCATGAAGACAGTCTGAATTATAACATAAGAACAATAGCTCCTTCACTATTTATGTTCCACAAGTTTCTTGACTAGAGATTGTTAAAACTAGTCAGAAAGTCTTGAAGATCTATAATACAAGAGAACCAACCTTTTTATGGTCAACATCAGGTTCATCCACAAGGAACTGAAGAACAACGTCACCAGCAACACGGAAGATCTGAACGTTTTTTCCCAGCTCTTTCTGAATCTCAAGCAATCGAGTATATCTATTACAACATATTGCTCTTAGAAGCAACTTCTCAACATCAATGCAGCTTTGGTCAAGGGAGAATTCTGCCTCCCTTCCATTTCCAGGATCTATAACAAAAGTGCTATGAACACACTTTATCTGCAGATCGGGTCCTGGTTCAATTTTTATAAATGGGCACATTCCTGAGTCAGATACTGTAGAGTTTTTATCCAAGTCTAACCAGTATACAATTTTCAACCCTGGTGTTCGCAAGCCAGATGAATCAGCCTCTCCATCTTGATATTGCTGGGTGGAACTACTACTACCATCAGATATGAACTCAAATCTAATTGCATCTTTCCATCTTCCTTGACGGAGTGCTTGTACTTGCCTTAAGACAGTATCCATAACTAATGCAATGCAAAGCTCATGAAGAACTGAATATAGTATCATAAATGGATTCTCTGCTGCAGCCATTCTGCGCTCCAAATCATCCCCAAGAGCATGCCGTCGCGTTTCTTCTAGTTTCACAGGCCTACTTCTCTCACCAACAAGCAATTCCATATGTAGTATCCTCCACATTGACAGGTGCCCTCGGTAGCCAAGAGTAACTAAAACCTTAAATTCACCATCAACACGAAGCAGTGCTGTACCATCAAACACTTTCACCTCAGAAATTTCCTTTGGCAGTGAAACCTCAAGCAACTTAGATCTCACAAGTGTGTCCAACTTTCTCAAAGCTGGCTTCTGCTGATCCTCAGTTAAGGTGCCATGTATACCCACATCTTCTATACATTTTGGCAAACGCTCATAAGATCCCGTCAGAAGCACTTCTATAGAAGATGGAACATCATAAATAGGAGCACGAGCTTGCTGTAGCCCCTCATGCATGAAAAATAAAGAATCTGCAGCTTGGATAAAACAAGCATCATGACTTGACAGAGTTGATTGAAGTTGCTGACAATATTGAATCAATGGAACCTGCAAAACAAAAGTAAGCTGAGTTAAAAAAACAGAATATTATTTCCACATGAAAGTGGCCTTCAGTAACTTGCAGAAGAAGCAAAAGCATAAAGTTAACTTTAACACATTAGATTTTAAATAAAACTACGACTTTTCAAATTTCAGATATATGGGTAATACCAGTGTTCTTGAGTTATTATAAAATATCTAGTTTCAATAGCTAAGGTAATGCCTCGGGAAGTTGGCTTTTTCTCTAGTTTATTTTTTCCTTGGACATAAAAGGTTACCACCTTCTACACTTCAAATATTTATAAGGCTTTCACATAAGACTGTACACATGTACTATGCACAGCAGAGGATGCTTGGTTAGCAAATTTTCTTACTTGTCTCACCCAACCATCCATGATTGCAATGACCCACCACTCACGCCAACATTCATTGGTTTCTTATTTCACATGATCATGCTGAGTATTACCATCAATTCCTTTCCTCTTGAAATTCGGTGCCTTGGTCAATGGCAAAACATGAATGTATAGACCATAGACACAGCATATGTTTAGGTAATTTTCAAACACATGATACTTTTGGCAGAAAAAATAAACCAATCAGATTAAATTGTTGCTCATATCTGAAACCACTGTTCATAAAGCTTGAGCACTAATGCTGGTGTGGCTCATTAAACTCTCTTGCACCATTAATTGAATTGAATTTAAATCTAGGCTGTTGAGTAAAGATCACAAGTTCACCAGGCAATACTGCACTTTTTCCTTCTCCACTTACACAATCTACTGGTGACAATAAACTCTTATACAATAACCCCTCCATCACATTTACTTTTACAAGCGTGTAGGGATATGTTCACCCAAACCTCCTCCTGAGTTCAAATCTTAGAAGGAAATTTTAATTCAAATTATTGTACAGCAGAGATCAATCTGATTTAACTTTCTATAAGGAGCACTAATATAATTTGCAAACACGAGTCGGCAATCTATCAAATTTCCTAGCATTTCACACAAATAATGTCCCTAGAAAAAGCTTCAGAATTTCTTCCCAGTTCTACATTTTAAATAAGTACCAACTCCCGAAAACAACATATAACAATTCAAGCTAATGAACCCAAACTCGAAACTATTTATCCAATTAGCCACCTAGTCAGCGACTTGCCTGGCGTCATAAATTCAGAAACACCCCCCTGGGCCAAATACTCATGAAACGAGCATTCTCTTATTGAATTAACAATTTTATAACGAAACCCACAAAAATTCAACCCTCCATTCCTAACAATCACTGTTATTTCATACTATAGAAAAATAACCTAGAGTCACAAGTATTCAAGTCAAAAACCAAAAACCCTAACCCAAAACCCCCTTCTTCAGAAACAAACTCAAACACAAAAAACCAAACAATCAAACAAAAAAGAACCAATCTTTTCAAAACCAAATATTTTTTCGAGGAAAAGGAAACTGACCTGTTGACACCATTTAGCAAGGACATTAAGTCTAAGCATACGCTGTTGAGTCTCAAGCAAGTACTTTAAAAGACTAATCTTCTTCTCGGAATCAGATTGGTCAGTGGATTTGGATTTGTCCACCAACTCTTTCAAAGAAAGAAAAGATTCCCCAGCAGCTCGGCTCACCAGCGTCGAGAAATCCACAGTGTGTTGCCCTAACTCACCCATTTTCCTGGATTGGAGCTCTCTTTCTAATATTATTGGATCTGCGTATTATAATTCTTACTATCAGTCATGCATAGTAGAAGAAGGCAGGGTTTTGTTTCTACAATTTCTGATTTTTTTGTCGTGTGTTCTTTAAGGTTTCAGGGAGCAGGAGGGGTTTTATTTATTCATTCTCTATTTAGAAAAGCTCTCTCTCTCTCTCTCTCTCTCTCTCTCTCTCTCTCACCCCCCCTTACACACACACAACACAGTCAGTCAATCTCCACTCTTTCTTGCTTCGTATAAATTGTCTTTGCGGGAGAGGCGAGGGAGAGGGGCCAAGTAGTAATTTCACAGTTACGTTATGAATCGAAGCTTTTGGAGATATGGATGCTCCCACTCTCTTTCTTCCTCCTCGCCATTGCTCTATCTCTTTGTGGTTCTCTTTTCGCGTTTTATTCTGCAGACGGGTCAACTCAATGACTTCCAACTATTCTGTATTTTTTATTTTGATAATATTTTTATTTTATTTTTTATATTAATACATCAAAATAATAATTTAAAACAAAAAATTATTTTTTAAAAAATGTTTTGGAACGCAGAAAAGAAATGAGTGTTTTAGGCCCCTTTAACATTGAAATACAACCTTAAAACAAAGTTATTTGAAAAGATTTCCTTGTTTTTTTTAAAAAAGTCAAAGTTTTAGTTGATTTAGTAGACTACTTCTCTTGGTATCTATTTGGCATTGCGGCTAAACCTGCGTTTGGTCGCGGATGTATTTTTTTTTTTAATAAAAATTAATATTTTTTTATGTTTTATATCATTTTAATATGTTAATGTCAAAAATAATTTTTAAAAAATAAAAAAATATCATTTTGATGTATTTCGGTATGAAAAACTTTTTGAAAAGCAACCGCAACAGTAATCCCAAACACCCCCTTAGAAGTAATTAGCTAATTGCCCGCACTATGTTGCGAGCATAATGCGGGTGGGGCAAATAATTTTTAAAATTATTGAGATTAAAATATAATATTTTAACCTATGAAGTTTGATATAATAAAATGTATCAACATATTCTATCATCATAATAATAACATTGAAGTTTTAACTTCTAAAATTATCATTACTATTGCTGCCAAAACAATAAATATTATTAAACAAAACAGAGGAAAAAAAATTAATAAAAAAGCAAATAATAACAAAAACTAAAATTAAAATTATTATTATTATTATTATTATTATTAATGCGTTAATAACAGGAAAAAAATAAAATGAAATCAAAGTCTAAAAAAAAGCCTAAGAACATTAACAAAAGAGCAAATAAAAAAATGATAAAAAAATTAAAAATTATTCATTGAAAAAACAAACTCATTTTATTTGAAAAAAAAATATTACACTATAATGCGGCCTAAGTAAATAATTTTTATAATTATTGGGATTAAAAAAATTAATAGAATCTATTAGTCCAAATTTAAAATATAATATCTATATATGTAAAATTTAATATAATAAAACAAATCACCACATTCTATTATAAAAACAACATTATTGAAGTTTTAACATCTAGAACTATTAATGTTGTTACTATCAAAACAAAAAAATTATAAAATTATCCCAAGAGAAAAAAACTAGAAAACATTAACAAAAGAATAAGTAAGAAAAATAACTAAAATTCTTCTTCTTCTTCTTCTTCTTCTTTATTATTATTATTATTATTGCGTTCATAATGAAGAAAAAAAATAAATAAAAGATTAAAAAATTTAAATAACTTTTACAAAAGATCAAAGAAAAAAACTAAAATAAAAATTATGAGGTAAAAAAAATTAATTTAACTTGAAATAATAAAAAAAACAACAAAATAAAGGAAAACGCAAATAAAGAAAAAAATGATAAAACAAAAATAAAAAACTATTAACTGAAAAAAAAATATTTGACTTTAAAATTAAAAAAAAATTATAATTGTTAGGATTAAAAAAATTAATAGGATTTTCTAGTCCAATATTAAAATATAATATCTATATATACAAAATTTAATATAATAACAAAGATCATTACACCTTATTATAAAAATAGCAACATCGAAGTGTTAATATCTAAAATTATCATTGCTATTACTATCAAAAATAAAAATTATTAAATTATCCTGAGAGAAAAAAACTGAAAAACATTAACAAAAGAGTAAGCAAGAAGAATAACTGAAATTATTATTCTTAATCGTATTTTTATTCTTATTATTGTGTTAATAATGAAAAAAACAAAAAATAAATGAAAGGCTAAAAAAATCTTAATAACTTTAACCAAAGATCAAACAAAAAAATAAAATAAAAATTATGAGGTAAAAAAAATTTATCCGACTTGAAAATTAAAATAAAAGAAAGAACAGATGAAAAAAAATAAATAATAAAACAGGAAAAAATTATAAAATGGGAAAAAAGTCATATAACTTAAAAATTAAAGAAATGGACCGCATTACGTTCCGGGTTGAGCAAGCAATTTTTATAATTGGTGGGATTAAAAAAATTAATAGGAATTGCTGGTCCAAAATTAAAATATAATATCTATATATGAAAAATTTAATGTAATAAAATAGATCGTCACACCCTATTATAAAAACAGCAACATCGAAGTCTTAATATTTAAAATTATCATTGCTGGCAAAACATTTTCTAATTGTCAAAACAATAAAAATTATCAAATTATTCCGGGAGAAAAAAACTCAAAAACATTAACAAATGAGCAAGAAAGAAAATAGTAATAGTAATAGTAATAAGAAGAAGAAGAATAAGAATAAGAATAAGAATAAGAATAAGAATAAGAATTAATTATTATTATTATTATTATTATTATTATTATTATTATGAATTAATTATTATTATTATTATTGTGTTCGTAATGAAAAAGAACAAAAATAAATGAAAGACTGAAAAAATCCTAAAAACTTTAACAAAAGATTAAACAAATAAAAAATAATGAGGTAAAAAAAATTATTTGGTTTGAAAATAATAATAAAAAATCAATGAAAAACTAAAAGAAAGAACAAAGGGAGTAAAAAAAAGAAATATCAATTTTCAAATTATCATAGATAAAAAATCAAATTTAAGAGCTAATTTTTTTAAAAAAAATATCACCTCAACAAATAAAAAAATAACAAAAATTAAAAATCAAAATCAAGAGCACACTTATATATACATGGACAAAAGAAGGATTATTCCATAAATATTAAAAAATAAAAGGATTAAAAGAAAAAATAAAAAGTATAAGGGCTGAAATGAAAATCAAATATATTATCAATTTCAATCAAATGATAAAACTGAAAAAATTGAAACTCGTGTACCGAATGTATTGACCTGTTTAAATCCAATCCGAAAATTAAAAGAAGGAGGACCGAATTGAAACATTAATATTTAATTGATTTCAATGGAAGGACCCAATCGAACTAAATTAAAACTTATATAACGAAAATCAGGACCAAACACAAAATTAAAACTAAAGGGACTGAAGTGAAAATGAAAGAAACTTGGGGGCCTCTCTTGCACTTTTACGTGCAGGAGAGAGAGAAACCGTTGCAGCGGATTTAAACCGTCACCGTTGCGGCCACGGCCATCGGAGGAGTAAACGTGTTGTACTGGGAGGAAGACCACGCGGAGGCGCATCGACCGAGACGCCGGTAGCTCATCTCCGGCCACTTGAGGACACTGCACATACCGCATTTACAGGGCGTTAGGTGAAATGTTGGTGGTCGCCTGTCGCGCATGCACCGCCAGTAAATCGAAAATAATAATAAAAAAAAGGTCAATAACCGGTGTGCTCTTGTTCCCTATTCATAAACTTTGTCTTATTAAGGGCTATATCTGTATTTAGTCATTCCCAGAAAAAAGAAAAGAAAAGAAAATCATGGCGGACCGGACCGGACAGAAATGCGCAATGATCGAGAAGCCCCTACACACGTAACGTTTGTTTTGTCTTTTTCGGAGGGGTAAAACCGTTATTTTGCCTAGAAAAAGACGGAAAAAAAAGAGAGAGAACCGGCCGCCCGAATGAACCGAACCAAACCGAACCGAAAATCAAGCAACGATATTGAGATCCACAGTGAAAACAGACACATGCTACAGTGAATCGCTACAGTAAAAAAAACACAATGAACAGTAACCAGACCACTTAGCTGTTTTAGTATATAGGATAATATAGGTGTAAGTGCCTTGTTTAAGTAAAATGATATTTTTATATATAAAAAAATTATATTAGTATGTTGAATTATTAAAAAAATATTCAAAGTTTTGTTTAAATATAAAATATTTTTAAAATTAAGCTATAAAAAAACAAAGCTTTTTATATATTTTCATACACTCTATTTCTGTTATATAAACACATCATGTTTATGCTATGTAATGTTTCATTTTTTTTTTTTAGCAGTGTAAATTATCTTCAAATTAATATATTGAGGAACGACAACATGATTTGGACATGGCTACCAACATATTATATGTGATAATTATATTTATTGCATGGGTTAGAATCTGTATTTTATCATGTTAAAAAATAATATAAATTATATTTTGATGATTCATTTAACGGTTTAAGTTTTTAGATGGGATAATTTTTTAACATGGTATCAGAACTTTGTTGACCCACTAGCCACGAATTCAAATTTCACCACCTCCATTTTATTTTATGAATATCAAACATGAGATAGTATGGGTCCGTGCAAGTTTCAAACCCAAATGATTTTCATTCGAAAGTGTGTGTTAGAAAATAAAATAAATTATATTCTGGAAATTCCTCTAATGACTTAAGTTTTTAGGTGAGATAATTCCTTAGCATATTATATATGTAATTTATCATTGATTATATCATGAAACCTAAATTATTATTGTATTTGATATCATGGTTCATTTTCTCTAACTCGTTTTCTTTTTTGTTATTTAGGGATTAAGCCTTTCAAATCAGAGCATATTGGAAATTCTTCTTTTTTGTTAAATTTTTTTAAGAAAGCATTTTAGAATTTTCTACATGCTATTAATAGGCTTGGAAAAAAAAAACTTGGAGCATAAAAAAATAATATTTATATCATAGAAGAGTTTTTTTTTATTATTATTATTATTAAACTTGGTACAATGATTCATACTTATAAAATCTCAACTTGATTATTTGTTTAATTTGAAATAAAAATTAAATTTTATGGAAGTTGTTCAACATGATTTTATTGCTAGAGAAGTCTCGTGAAAAAACTTAAAAAGAAAAAGCACACAGGATAGATTTATCCTAGTTAACCTGCTGGTTATTGGGTTAGGCTTGGTCCGCAAATAAAAAATATATCTAGTCAAAGTATCTAGTGAGGTATAATTGTATAAATAAGAACACAACTCATATGAAAAAAGAAGTTTTATTATTGCAAGAACATGGTCCTCTCTTTCTTTTTTTTTTCTTTTTTTTTTTTATCCCTTGCATTAACTTGACAAAATTTACAAAGACATTTATATCGTGAAATATCATTTTGATTATGGTAATTGAACATCAAAATGATTAATTCAGAAATTAAAAAAATAAATTCTTACAAACAAATTCCCATTTTCGATTCTATAAACCCATAAAAATTTATTAGATTTAGTTATTTTTATTTTATTTCTTTTATTATATGATAAAAATATAAAACTTGATTCATAATCAATGAAACACCGAAAATCATGCTTCTAAAAATATATTGTTTTGGCATGAAACAATGGAATGTAGAATAAAGAGGGAAAAAACGGTGAAGAACTTGAGATAAATGCATGCATTCGAGTGCTGAAAACTAAGATAATGTTTTGAAATAAGACGAATAATAAATGTTACATCCATAATTAAAATTATTTTCATAAAACAAGCTTTGGGCTTGTTATAAAACAAGCTTTGGGCTTGTTATGCACCGAAGTGATCTCTCATCCTTGGACCCACGTTGTGCGCTTGACCCAATGTTCTGCCAACTATCCTATTGCCTCTTGGGCCTCTTGGACCTCTCTCTCATGTCAAGCAATGCAATCCACAGCCTTTTCGTTCCAAATATCTTGATTGGGCTGGCTCCAAGTGCTATGTTCTAGGCCTAATCTCAAACATTGTTTGGGCTTAGGCTTCTAGCCCAACATCTGATCCAAGTGTCATGGTCTAGGCCTAATATCGAACATTGTTTGGGCACGAGGTACCTGTTGACTCCTTAACTTACTGTATGTATACAATAGACTTGCTCAACAAGTTTATACTTCACTTATATCCTTAGATATACAAGAATCTCTTATAATCTGCCATTTTTTTGTCTCACTGATAAATATACGAGGGGTATTTATTTTTTATTAATACACGTGTAAGAGATATTTATCTATTAATCATATTACATACAGCTTTGTTATTATGATTTAATTCTTTTTTATTGAGTATTTAGGGGTTAATTGATTGTTTTATCAGCATTATATTTCTTATATTGAGCTACCGCTTTCATTAACATTTAATTAAATCTATTATTCAGCCACTAAAAGTACATGTTTGAAAATCTAGTTGAAATTAATTTTCGAAATATTTTTTATATAAAAAATATCAAAATAAAATTATTTTGATATTAATATATCAAAATTATATAAAAACATATAAAAAAATATTTTTAAAACGCGCAATTAATTCATAAACCTATTGGATAAGAGTTTTGCAGCGTCAACACTTAATTACAATACCTAGCGAGTGTTTAATCAACAATATTCACCTCTTCAGAGCAAGGGAGAAATCAGAGTACAATGTCTCAAATCTGAACTTGTAATTCTTTTTATTTTTTATCAAAAGAAAAGAGAAAATCCCTCTATCATGAAAAAGCATGCTAAACTAACCAGATTAAAACTCAAGAAGAGGTTAACCTGCACTCATGATCATATTTTTGAATCATTTGTAAGGGATTAGATATGAATATCTCATCGGTACCTGGAAAAAACTTGTAAGCAAATGTATTTCTCTGTACAGTTGCATTCCAAAAGCAAATATATACGCTACCTATACAAGAAGCAGATCTGTGATCTACTAATTAACAAACCCTTTTAAGAGTTTCTACTACATGCTATCCCATGAAGCAAAAATACAGATCCATTTTCATTCTTCATGCCACAGGTCCATATTTGATATTTCTTCCTGGACAGTCCGACATAGCTGATGAGAGTGCACCTCGATCTAGTCTTCATCATCAAGGAGATGGGTTCTTTTCAGATCATCTCTTCGATCTCCATCTTGTGTAAAGAATTGCAGATGCATGGGGCTTCACACAGCACAGCCCAGGCCTCTAGCTTCCGACCCTTTCATGATTCTTAGCCTCTTGCATGAATTGATGAACATTCTGTATTCAGAGAAAGAAAATATTTGTAAGTTTAAGTAAGCGGAAAAATGAATCGCTGATGCAATTGATTTAAGAGCGACAGGAGAGGAGCTTACTCCCATGGAACGTCTCCAACCAGCATCCAATCACCATCTTTATCTTCATATGTTGGGACATGTTCTGATCCATTATAGCCTTCCCTTTCAGAATACTCGCCTGAAAAAAAATTGTTTTTAAATACTTAACACCCATATGGCTATCATTAACTAAATTAATTTCTACACAATTAATGTTTTGTTAGTTAATCTATAGGGAAAAGAGGGAACTTACCAACTTTGAATTTGAACATTTCTTCCAGGACCTCGAGGAGCTCTGGATATCCCTCGTAGACCTTCAAATCAATCTTTCTAAGATAAGGAGCACCATCCATGCTAACTTTCACGTATAGTCCAGCAGCTTCAGCCTCTAGTTTCTTTGCTTGGAGACTGTTTTTCCGGTAAGATCTGATTGGTGGCCACCCTACCACTTGCGTCCTATAAAACAACACAGATCCACTCTTTAATTAGTCGATTATTCAAAACCATGCATGCGCAACCCTCAAACACCATACCATCACCAAATCAAACCCCTAAAAATCCAGCCTAGAACAGATAAACAAGAGCACATGTAGCTAGCTGACATGTTTTAGCACATTAATTTGATCTAGACCTCGGGTGTTTCCTCATATTGAAGCACAGAAGATGGCAACTTACTTGATGGGTGGAGCAGTATCTTGGCCATGGCTTTTTTTGTCATTTGAAGACACACTAGAATTCTCCCTTCTTACTTCAGACTCTCCATTCATGTCAGGCAACGATCTTTTGTTGCTCTTGGTAACATTTGAGTTAGGTTTTTGCTTCTCCGACTGTTCTTTGACCGTGCCCGGGAGGCCTAATCTGAGCTCTGTTGCCTCAAGGTTAAGATCTCTCTCAAATTCCATGATTCTCTTTTCTTTGTTCAACGATCTCTGGATGCAAAACTGAAGCTTGTTCACCTTCCGAAGTGGTAGATAGCAAATTAGTCCTTCGGTATTTCCCGAGTGGCTGTAATGCTATTGAGAGAGGGTTGACGCAGATGCCTCTGTATTTTATAGATACAAGTTGGCAAATGAAATTGAAGACAAGGACAATATTGTTTGGGGAAAGAAAAACAATATTATCTTCATCCCTCGTGGCGCGTGGATAACATATTATTATTGACCTATCATGTTTCTATTTTCTTACACTTTCTTTTTATTTTAGCTACTGCTCAGCAAAAAAGAATATATAATTCGTGAACATGTCCTTTCAAAATTGAATCGATTAAATTCGAGTAACTTATTAAGTCAACCTTATAGATAAATTGAGAAGTTAAAATATTATTTTTTAAAATAATATAAATACAAAATAATATTTTTTATTTAAAAAAATCAAAAAAGAAATTTGACTGGGAAAGTGTACTACAAACACCCTAACGAGAGAGTGGATTAAGAGCATCGGAGAAAGGAATCTCAAAGCAGAAATCTGAACGTGGGCAGCTAGTCGTGTTGGTCACACGAACAGCAAAACAGAGAAAGTTGTCAGGACATTCAGGGGACAAGGTGGGGACAAAGCTGAGCCAACCACATTGAATACCGTGTCCCTCGAATGAACGGTCAGGATGCATGGAATGATTCCGCGGGAAGAAACGAGGAACATTGGATTAATCAAGAGTGGAGGTTGGGCGCAGCCCATGTGCTTTGGGCCCACATGGGTTGTCGTTGATGGGCAAGGCATGATGCGTGTGGGTGAGACCCTAGGGCTCTTAATTTGGTGCTGTTTGGGATTGTGGGAGATTATTTATTAGAAAAGGACACAAAACGATGTTTGAATCTCATTTCTGGTGAACAAAAATGTTTTTTAAAAATATTGGAACTGAGCAATAAAATCTCGACCTAGAGATTATCTCATAAAATTAATATTTTTTTATTTTATAATTAAAATCAGATTTATACAATCAAGTTTAGACTCAACAATCAAATCATGAGTCGGACCATTTTAAGCAGTTTGTTTTATTAATGTTGAAACTCACTTTAAATCAAGCTCTAAGTAATTATTTTTTTGACTAATTTGTTAGATTAAAATATAGTTATTAGCGGTTATTTCTAGTCAACTAAACATGATTATTTTTTAATCTGAAATTAGTGCCAAAGACTTTAGCAAGAGTCGATTTTCAAGATAACAGAAATCACACCACACCCTCTTGCCAATTAAAACAAGCATTGAATTGAATTATAAACTATAGTTTAGCACTCTATTTTAAAAAAAAATAAAAAATATTCTTACTGTAACTGCACACGTGTAACCATATACGTGGTGTAACGTTTGGATGGTCATCTTGAGCTGCCCAATTAATAGTTCTGAAACGACCCTTGAATATATGTGGGGTAGCTTGCCAATATGGCCGATTTGCCAAGCCAATCTCAAGTGATTGGGATTTGGATAAGTCTTAAAGCCTAACTAATGTTATAATAATGGTTATTATTTGCTCGGAAATATATAAAACAGTATTTAATTATTTTTTAAAATTTTATTCTTGAAATCAATACATTAAAAAAATAATTTGAAGAAAAAATTAAATTTAAAAATATTTTTGAAAAGCAAAACAAAGTAGCTTAGTTAATATTTATAGATATTTATAATTTGTTTTCAAGGAATTGTGTGGATAAACTCTAAGATCTAAAACTTTACCGATGAGACATCGATAAAAGCACAATAACCACTACTTTATTTTATTTTATTTTATTTTATTAATAGCTTTAAAAAATGATTTTGATTATTACACTCCACTTGCTCACCCAACTAATTTAACTGTTTTTCTAGTTTGGGTTTATAATATATAATATATTTAAAAAAATTATAATATATTTCTGAATAAAAATAACTATTAAAATAATAACACAATATTTGGTAATGATATGTTTGTGTTTTAAAAATATTTTTTTAAGAAAATCATTATTTTAAATCAATATTTTTGGTGATTTTATGTATTTTTATTTAGTGATATTAAAAATAATTTTAAAATATCTATGAATAAAAAAAATTAAAAATCAATCAATCACACAGTCACTAACTCCGTCATATAAGCCGCGTGCACAGTTTAAACTTTAATGATTAACAGAAACTCCATTTTGGAACAGCAGACACAGAGGGCCCACTTCTCTTGTTGATTTCTGACACTGCATCATGAGCTTTTTCTCCAGTGTCTGGTTAGGGTCTATCCTCCAATCATGGCAAGCCAGTCTGGCATCGACCAGATGGGCCCCCTTGAAAGCTACCTCCGGCTAACCATCGATACCTTAGCTTTTTATATTTTAATTTCTATCATTTTTTATTCTCCAAAAACCCTTTATTTCTCTCCTGCTTTGATTTTCTACCCTCCAAATTGACAGAATTTCAGTTTTTAATTCATAGAATTTCTTTCATTTCTGACTTTTTAAAGCAAGCGATTCGTCAAGGTGGTGAGGGCAAATTCGATTATTCACGAGCTTATTTATCGGAATGGCTTGCACCGTCATATTACCGGTACGTTATATACCATGCCTCTGATCATTTTTATTTTTTTTAATCTCAAAAACATTCTCAAGAGATTAGAAAATAAAACATTTGATGCATAAAAGATAAAAACATTTTTTAAAATATTACAAAATTAATATAACTAAAAGAGAAACTAGAGAAACTGAGAAATAGATATAGATCAATACATTTGATCTACAAAGTTAGGTATTTATCCTATTGCATTTACTTATTTTTTTTTAAATAAAATCAATAAAAGATAAAAACAATAAAAATACACATGAAAAAAACATTATGAACATGTTAAAAATATTATAAAAAAATAAATATTTTTTTTTAAAGATAGAGCTTATTTGTACAAAACCAAAAACTATAGATAAACCAAAGTAATATTTTCTAAAATTAAATACTCGCAAAGCAAAAAAAAAAAAAAAATCTAACTAGAAAGACTTGCGAAACTCATGGCTTAGACTGCGAGATCGAGATGAACCAATAAAAAATATCAAAGATAACATCGAAACTAATATTTTTTTTTAAAAAATAATATAGGACAATAAAAAACAAAACGGCTAGAAAAGGTTGTTGAACCAAATTAATTTTTTAAATTTATGAGGCAGGATGAAAGTACGAGCCTATAAAAAATGAAATGTTGAATAATGAAGCCATAAAACATAATTAATTGCTCGACAAAATCTAAAATAAAAACTATAATTAAAGGAATGAGAGTGAAAATTAAAACGAAAAAAAAATAAATTAGAGTAAAACCAAATATTCTCAGTGAGGGATTTAAATTGAAAAGACAAATAACTTTGACAAAAATTAAATTCAAAAGATCAAAGGTAGAATTGAAAAGCAAATACGTAAGAACTTTAGTTGAAAGATAAAATTCCATAAAAATAAAACTCTAACAAAAATAATAATAAAAAATATAAATTAAAATAATAACGATTGAATTGGAAAAAAAAAAAAACATGTTATAGTTGAAGGACTAATTTGAGAATATAATATTTTTATAAAACTATCAAGGATGGAGATAAAGAACAAAGAGAATAATAATTGAACTTGAAATATCATAAAACAAGGTAGACAAAAACCTTTTATATTTTGACTCGTAATGATCACGCATAAACAACTTTTTTAAAATAAAAAATTAATTTTAAAATATAAAAGATAAAATACCCTTTATGAGTTTAAATTTTATATATAAAAAACTACGAGAAAGTGCTAAAATGACAATAAACACAAGCCTTATAATTTTTGTAATGTCAAAGATGTCTTTTTAATGTATTAAAAAAAATAATAAAAAAACCACTCATTTAATATTCAAAATCTTGTTGAACTTCGAGGTAATTAAATCATTTAAATATTTAAAGTTTTTTAAAAAAAACTAATATATCTTTTATCACTCTTATAATCACTAGTTAGCTATGTGAAAAGACAAAAGCACTACTTTTTTTTAATATATTAAAGATAAAATAGTAATTTTATTATAAAAACAATATAATATAAGATTTTTGTTAATAAAAAATAACTCATATTTGTTCCTGGGAAAGCCAACGCGAGAAATGGGACTTGCAAGAATGGCAAGTAATTTTTTTATATTTTCTGCTACAATTGGGATGTCTTTTTTTCTTGCTCTATAAGCTATAAGCTGCCAGGGTTTGGCCACGCAGGAGAGTTTTTATATGCTGTATGATTGTTTTTTTTTTTTTTTAATATTTGTTTCAAATAATAGAATTTTAAATTCAAAGTTAAACATTAATAATTGACCACTAGGTGAAGTTTTACACTTTAACTAACAATTCTAGACTTATAAATAAAATAAAATTTCAACACATAAATATTGGCAATAAAAAATAATTTAAATTCAAGAACAAGGAATTTCATTGCAAATAAAAAAAATTGCAATTATATTGAAATAATATTATTTTTTAAATTGAAAATAATTTTTATATATATATATAAATAATTTAAAGTAAAAATTAAAAAATAATTCAAATACGTTTATGAAATTCGTCAACTACTGGAGAATTTTGTGTGTAACAACACTAGTCTAAACTCTTGGCCGGTGTTTTGTACGGAACCGGCCATTGCTGCATGTTTATGCATCATGAACATGCAGTGGCCCAAACAGCTCGCCGATTTCGATCAAGATTGTCCACTGTGCGCACGAATAGACAGACTGTAGATCATGGATTCATCAGAATACGTCAATTACAATGTCTTGTACGCAATTTAAGGAAAATACAATGAACAGTACTGTCGGTTCTTGGCGGCACACAGAATACAGTACTGTAAAAACCCTTCCCAATACCACTGTAAGGTTAATTCAAGATCCATGCATCTGCTATCGATCGGTCATGTGTAGTATCTGTTTTGATATCTATATTATTACCATCACTGGCTGTCATTAAAATCTTGTCAGAGTACGAGGGAGACAATCCACTCGTGAACTTATCTCGGCCACGTTCAAGATTTAATAGCCAAGATTTACGTACGCGTGTGGGATCGATCTTGACAAGAAATGTTCTGGGAAAGTGATTCGTATCATATCTCAACGATAACAGTACTTGTCTTTACATTAAAGCAATCAGAGATTGATAATTATCATGTTCGTTATTCATAATCCGATAACCTGCACTTAGCACTTCAACTGTTCTTGATTAAGATTGGTGACAGGGTTTATCTGCAATAATTAAAATCGAGATACAGTACCCAGTTGATTTGTCCCATGCAACCCAGAAGAAGATTCAAGTTTCGATGCTTTAGTCTAATAAAACCAAATGCATTAATTATTAAGTGATTTTTAGAGAGTAATTCTCGAGCAGTTTAGTGATCGATTATCTTGACGCCATAGACACATGTCCATTAATAACTCGTTCGAAACCCTGAAACATTGCTCTTGCAGTAACCAGTAACCATCATCACCTTTTATATTTTAGGCTAGAAATCATCTTGAAAGTGACGCACATCTTCGAGGATCGTTTGAGAATGTGGTGTTTTTTAAAATTATATCAAAATAATATATATATATATATATTAGTTTTGAAATCAATATATTAAAATAATTCAAATATATATAAAAAATAATTTTAAACTGTTTTGTTTTTTTTAAATGCTAATTCAAACACGATTTCAAGACCGCATTTGGTCATCTGGCGATTAAATTGGCATTCAATATATAAAATTAAGAAAAAATTAACTGGAAAAAAAATATCGATCTGGTGAAATTCAATAGAACCAACAGAGTTTATAATAACTAATCAAATCAACTTAAACAAATAAAATGATAGTGATTTCTTTTGTAGTATAAAAAATGATTTATTTAGATTGAATTGACCCCATAAACTATATTCTTTTCTGAATAAAAATTACAAACCAGGTCGTAAAACTATGGTGGCGGCAGGGAAACTGACAGCACGAACCCTAAAAATGGTACTTTTTTTATGGAAGGATAAGGAGTTTGTGAACTTGGTTTCGGACTTCAGTTTGAAGCTGTAATGGTACTGTGTGAGCCTTAGGGCTGGATAGGTGAAGTGAAATTAAACTGACCTATTAACGTCCACACGCGTGATGTCTCTCATATATATGAACAGTGCTGCATTTGGTGTCCCAGCCTGGGATAACTCACACGTGTTTAGATCGAGTGAAGGTGACAGTGGACTTTGTTCGGTGGTGGTGGTGGTGGTGGGTATGGCGGACCCAGCCCGCACGAGGGGACATCTGAGTGGTGGGACTGGTTGGCATGGGGTTCGATCACTCTTTCTCTTATTTTATTTGTTTGGACTTTGGAGGAGTAGAGGGCAAGTCCCTTTCCTCCCTAGCTTTCTGTGTTTTCTCATCTTTCTGGGGCAATTTAATTCTCATCAATCTACTTGTTGGCCATGACATGCACATCATTGGCCATCTAGCACCATCACACCAAACCAACAACCTATTTCGCTGAACTTTATCAATTTCGTTTTATTCTATTTTCAGTATTTTATATATCTCATTTCAATTAAGAGATTTTATCCCCCTCAGACTTTTACCATGAAAATTCTGTTCTATTTTAAATATTTGATATATTTTATTTCAGTTAAAAAACAAAATAAATTTTAAAAGATTTCATCTTAATCAAAACATCGATATATTTTGAAAATTTCATTCAAGTTGTAGTTGAAACATTCTAATTTTATTCTACAAAGTGAATTTAAAAAAATATTATTTACTTGATGAAATTTTATAAGAGATCTCATGCTACATTATTATATCTCAAGTTAAAATTTTAAAACAGTTAGATTTCACTAAGTCCTTGCACGATTGCAGATGATAATGAGAAAAAATACATAACATAACTATCGATTTAACACATATATAAATAATACAATTTCATTACCACACTTCAAAATGGTCTAAGGAACTTTTGTATAAAACTTTAAATTGGTCAATTGATTTTTGGTCCATCGTTGTCGAATTAGACAATTTAAAAAAAATAAAAGGAAAAAAGAAAAAGAAATGAAAGCGTTCGACCAAATAATTGAGCCGGACATAATATGCTTAAATCTTAATTTTCTGGTACATTAATTTTCTGTCGCCACGACAATATTATTCCATGTTGAATATTCTATAAACATCTAAATAATTGTGCATATATTGCGCTGTTAATCAATGCTCAAAAAACTGACTAGCAATATTGGGAGTTTTCCGTTTGAGAAATCTTGATTAGATTTTATAATCACCAGTCTACTGTATTTTTATTTTTATTTTTTTGACTTAAAACTGAAATAAAAATATAAATTAAATATATCCCTGAATAATTATAAAAATAATTTTTATATTTTTAAAATACCTCATCGACTCTGAATATCCATACATGCAAACTAGCACGATGAATTGTTTTTTAAAGGGAACAATGGCCGTTGTGTTTTTTCTTTTCTCCGATCATATATATTGTCAAATCTTGCTTGATTTCTAATGCTCCATGCACGATCAATCCGTCTCAGTCAAGGTTGTTAATTTTAATTTGTTTTAATTGAAAATACTAAAATATTTTGTATTAGTTAAAAAATAAGATAAAACAATATTATTTTTATATTGATTTAAATTTCAATTTATTTTAGATTTTTTAGTCAAATACCTTTTAAAAATATATCAATATTATTTCGTCTGTTTTGGTTGTATAAAAAAAATATTTTACTTTTCAAGCCTCAAACTAGCACATATCCCAAGTGCAACGAATGTCACCGACTAAGCTGTGCATCCCATCCACGTGTTTATATTTATATAAACATCCTTTGTTTTCTCATATATTTATCCGACATGAGATAAAATGAGTGAGGCAAAATGAAAACCCTATATTAATTGATTGACACAAGATGAAAAGTATTTAACAGGAGGCAAATCTGCGGGAATAATAATTTATATTAAAGGGAATAAATTACATTGATTTGTCCAAAGAGACAAATCACTGCAATTTATCTCACATTGACAAATCAATTTGTCTAGCGATTTGTCCGTCCATTGAACTGGTATTGATAATTTTAGTCTGAACCGAAGTTTTTTAATCCAAGTGAAACACAAGGCAAGCGATAAAATAGATTATTCAAAACAAAACACATGATGCAAATCAAATTGCCGATTGAAAATGATCTCAAACACTCGATTGCTTGGATAAATCACCTATGGAGGATTAGACCTTCTTCAAGAGCAGAAAACGATCATCTACATAGTTCGTGGAAAATGAAAAAAAAAACTTGTGAGAGATCAATGCGTCCCATCATGCAAACGGGCAAGTTAGAAAGCCTAGCTGCAACGCAAAGAACCAAGATGGTCTTGCCAAAATCAAAAGAACAAGATGGTGGGGGTAGAATGGCATGGAAATTAGTATTATCTTATATGGGTGGTGGTGGGTCCATCCTAACTTCTCCACCAATGATTCTTTAAGGGTCAAGATTTGGGTGGCGATGATGTTTTACCTCGCAAGAATTAAGTTCATACAGGCCCGAATCAAGGTCTCACCGATCGAGTTATTTAATTGTTATGTCAACTTTTAGGTTACCAAATCAATCTTTATCAATGCTGTTTTGTTTTTAAATTTCTTGGTTTGTACTTGGTTAGGTTAACCAAGTGGCTAGTTAATCAATTTGGATTTGATTGAATTAATATTAAATCTATTTTAAATTAAAATTCTATCTTTAATTATGAATTTTTCAGGTTAAAGCCGTAACAAATGATGGAATTAAAATTTCAAAAAGCAAATTATATACAACTAGAGAGAAACATCAAATCTCCTTCTCTCGATCTCTCCTATCAATGATGTGAAGGGGATTTGATTCCAAATTCTATCAAGATATACAAATTAATAACAAAAAAGGGAAAAATCTCTCACGCATTAGTGTTTTTCTAAACACCTTAATTTATCACGTGTCTATTTGAGAATGTGGTTGAAATTGATTTTAAAAGTGTTTTTTTATTTATAAATATATTAAAATGATATATTTTTTTATTTTTTAACAATTATTTTTTCTATTAACATACAAAAAATTTATAAAAATATTAATTTTTTGAATTTAAAATATTTTTTTTCAAAAATATTTTTCAAACACTATCCCAAACACCCACTATATCTTTCTCTGTTCTTATATTATTTTTGTGATCGTTCAGTGGCACACATCCTTGCCATTACATGTAGGTGCTTTGAATGGTTATCACTGGAAGTGGAGACTGCGTGAAGATTGAAAAGATTTTGAAGTAACCTTGGAATGGCCGTCCTTTTTCCGAGATTGGAAAGGGTCTAATCTCACAAATTGCATGAGGCCGGGTTGCACTTAGCTATATTCGGCAAAAACATATTGATATATTTTAAAGTAGAAAAAAAAAAAGAAAATTAAGATGTTTTGGTATATTTTTAATCTGGAAAAAAAATAATTTTGATATATTTTCAAGTGAAAATAATAGAGTTTTTCTTTCTTAATTTACAGCACTTATTGGAAACATCTAAGGAAAAAAAGTGTGTTTAATTAAAGATGTTTTTAGCTTTTTCCCATGCTCACTTTCTTTTTCTTCCTTTTGTTTTCCTGAAATATTATAAAAAAAATATCTGTTTTTCCCAGTCATGTCTATCTATTTATCTTAAAAACCATCAAATCCTTAAAAAAAAAAAAACAAAGTTTAATAATCTATATATAAAAAAAACATCTTATACTTCCTGATACCTTAAAAGGTTCACTTCTTGTATATTAATTAATAGCATGGTCATAAATTTATGTGAAAATATTGAGAATGGTTGTTTTACATTGCATTTCAACAATATTTTTGGAAAAAAAATAATTTTTTTTATTTTCTATTTTAAATTAAAATTTTAATCTAATAAAAAAATTATTTTGATATCTTTTTAAGTGAAAATAATAGAGTTTTCTTTCTTAATTTGCAACATTTATTGTAAACATGTGAGGAAAAAACATCTTGTACTTCCTGATAACAACTTAATTTGTTGCCTTAAAAGAACACATCCTGTATATTAATTAATAGTATGGCCCATAAATTTATATGAAAATATTGAAAAGATGTTCGAAATTGTATTTTAAAAATATTTATATTTATTTTTTATTTTAAATTATTTTTTTTAGTGTTTTTAGATTATTAATGTAAAAAACAATTTAAAAAAAATAAAAAATATTATTTTTATATATTTGAAAAACGAAAAAAAACCTTAAAAAATAAACTTAACTACTTTAACAGAGACACATATTCAAAACAATAAAAGCATCCCATAAAACTATAATACAAGAAATAGAAAAAAAAACACCCAACATATAACAGGCTATCATGAATATGATTTCACCCTTTCCATACATCACTGCGCCAGCTTTTATTTTTTGCCTGAATTGATGGAGCCTCAGGAAACACAGTGAAAACGCATTCCAAAGCCAACATGTCCTGTCCACTCGCATTACCACAATCATTCTATCTTATACATCATCCATGACCTCACTTCCCCGACAAGCCACGTGGACTGTCCATCCAACTTACCCGCACACGTGTCTTCATCTCCACCCTCTAAAATCCCCCCTCACAATGTCCCAAAAACCATATATCACAACGCCACATTTATCACGACGCCCTGTTGCGAATTTATCCCTTCTCGTTCTTCTAGCAGTACTACACACTCGCAAATATCTCTCCTCCACACCTCTGCTATTGTTCTTTCTTTATTACATGTGCATGCCATAAACCTCTCCACACCAAGACAATTAGCAGCAAGAAATTAACGTCGTCAACAAGAAGAGGGGTTTGGTTCTTGTTTTTAAGGGCTGGAGCTAGGTTTTGTGAATGATGACTGGCGTAGTTAAGGGACCAGAACCTGGCAAGTATAGCATGATTAATTTTGAAGAGACTGAACTGCGTCTAGGGTTACCTGGAGGTGGTGGTAATGGAAATGATGTCGAGGGTGCGAAGAGTAACGGGAAGAGAGGGTTTTCAGAGACCGTTGACTTGAAGCTTAAACTTTCAACAAAAGAAACTGGAAAGAGTGGAGATCAGGAGAAAGTAGCAATGAAGGAGAAAACCGTCGCACCTCGCCCTAATGATCCTGCAAAGCCACCGTCCAATTAAGCCCCCCCCCCCCCCCCCCGATCTTTCATATTAGTTGGGGTAGTTAGATATTGTGATTTGTTAATTAAATAATATTTTCCCTTTAATTTGTTCATGCAAGAAAGTATTAAAAAAAAAAGCGTAAGAAATTCCCACCTACTTTGAATGTCTACGTTACGTGGAATAGCATCTCAGGCAAGCAAGAAGTTGATTTAATTAACTAATTGAACTTAGCTAGTCGTAATATTTAATTAAGATGAGCAAGAGACTTAGATTTAACGGATTCATAAAAATGGTTTCTCTTCCGTTTTTTATCGTAAATAATTAATGTAATATTTAATATTAATTTCATGTAAGATCTGTAAGAAGATGTGCTGCATTGTTTCCTCCTTAGCTGGGTTTTTCAGGGCTTTGGCTTTTTGTCTGCAACAAAGGAAAAGAACAAAACATATGGAATCTTACTTTTCTCGACAGCCATAAAACTAAGGATAGAGAACAGAAAAAAGGATGGTCTGTACTCTGTTGCTGAGCTACCAAACGCTGTACTTGTGAATGAAAATCTGCTGTTGTGCGAATTCATTTTCTACCATAATTTATATAATTTTCCCCCTTTTATATCATAAATGGAACCATAAAATTAGTAAGAATTCCATGGGAGTAATTTATTTTTGTAAGAATTCCTTTTTTTTATATATAAAAAACTATGGCACCACATAAAATTCGGGTATTATATATGGATGATTACATATTAATTTAGGTTAATTATTATTTTTAAACAAAATAAAATCATATTATTTTAAGAAATAAAAATAATTAATTTGAGCTTTAAACGGATCAATCCAAATTTTTAATAAGATGAAACCAAATCAACCCATATCTTTTATGAAACCTAGATCAGGTTAGATTTAATAGGGTACTATTGCTAATATCTTAATTTGGTTTTGGAAAATAGTAATTTGTAAAAACTGAAGGACTTTATCTCCTGTCTAATTAAATTTATAAGAAAATTAGAGGTAATATTTGTGCGTGTGTGTTTGAGAGAGGAAGTTAAAACTAGACACGATATTGATTATTTTCGGGTGATGTTGTTCGAAGAGTGTTAATTAATTATAATTTTATCTTAAATCTGCATTTCAAATCAATTTCAGGGCACAAGTTGTGGGTTGGCCACCCATTAGATCTTTCCGTAAAAATGTCATGGCAGTCCAGAAGAACAACACCGACGAGGGTGAGAAGGCCGGCAGCAGTGGCACCAGTGCAGCTTTCGTTAAGGTTAGCATGGATGGTGCCCCATATTTGCGAAAAGTCGACTTGAAATTATACAAGAGCTACCAGGAACTCTCTGATGCTCTCGGCAAAATGTTCAGCTCCTTCACCATTGGTAATAATTAAGATGTTACATGTATATATAATTCCAATTAGATTATCAAAATTTAACATATGGATCTGAATAATTACCTTGCACATTCACACTTCTTCTTCTTGTTTTTTAAAGGTAACTGTGGCTCCCAAGGAACGAAAGACTTCATGAATGAAAGCAAATTGATCGATCTTCTGAATAGCTCCGAGTACGTGTCAACTTATGAAGACAAGGATGGAGATTGGATGCTTGTAGGAGATGTTCCGTGGGAGTAAGTTCTCAATTAATCTCTTTGGTATAATCTTACTCTTTTATCACCACAGCAAGGCATTATTTCGTCACTGAAAGTGATTATAATAGCCAATTCTTCAATGATTTTGCAGAATGTTTGTTGATTCATGCAAGCGCTTGAGGATCATGAAAGGGTCTGAGGCTATTGGACTTGGTTAGTACTGACCTGCCACTATTAATTGCCATGCATGAACTTATACACAGACACACACCCCTTAAGAACGGGATAGTAACACACATGAACATGATATTTTCTTGATCTTGTTTCAATTGCAGCCCCAAGAGCTGTGGAGAAGTGCAAGAACAGAAGCTGAAGTGCTTTTTTCCCAAGTTGATAAAGTCAGCTGATTCCAATTGTCCACAAAGGAAAGGAAACATGCGGGCTCAAAGAGCTTTGAAGTTTGGAAGTCTCTGCACCATGATTTTCCCCTTTTCTTTTCATATATATATAGCAAGGTCCAAGTGTAAGAGGAAATATATTTGAAGGGATTTGTTAATTATAGCTAGGGGCATGCATGGAGTAACAATAGAAGAAGTTTTTCATTTGGCTTCTTTCAATTATGTATGATCATGCATGTATTGTAATGTTTCTTGTCGAAATGGCTTGCTTGCTTAATAATGACCGCAACTATTGTTTCTAGGTTTTCAAAAGTGTGTGATGTCCCTCTCCCACCATTTTTGTGCTATGATGAGATTCTCTGCATGATATGAAATCTTTGAATCATCATTTACTGTAGAATTTTTATGTGATTGGCTGAGGAGGAGAAGGATAGGATTCATGAACAATGTGATAAGGATGGTGATGAGCAAGGGCATGCGCTTGTTGCTCGGGAATTTATGCCATCCATTAGTTTTTGTTGGCATATTGCTCCCACTTTGGACCGCCGAAAGTCGCCTGTTATATGAAGATGGGAAGGAATAACTCAAAAGCATATATATTTTGTTGAATAATTTTTCTACTGCGAAATATTTTATTCTGTGACTTAATACTTGGATGTGGGGTGGAGTAGAGTTATGATCGATAGGTTGGGAGTGCGGAAACAACAATCTTGTGGTACAATAAAAATATATTATTACATAGAAAATTATTAATAATTGCAGAGTGATTTAGGGTATACCATAAATATATATTATATAACTACTTCGAATCCATATATATAATGAAGTAAAAATATTTTCAAGGGGCGTGCGCTGAAAAAAAACTTGAGATTTGTCTTTTAAATCTTGAGTTTGAATTATAATATTTTTATCTCGTAAAAATTCGGGATAACTAGAATTTTAATATCTAAAATAACTAGAATTTTATTTTCTTAACCTAAATTTATAAAGAGTGTTTAAAAGAAGATGAGGTTTCATCTAATAAAAAATAAAACCTTATATATTTCTTAATTATATTGTTGAACCAAGAATTTCCTGTTGAAAAAATCCTACGTTAGAACCAGACTTTCAGTATTAAAAATTCTAACTAAGCCGATAATTAAATTCACGAGGGTATCAATATGCTCTCTTTTACTTGTTTTTTTTTTGTTCCAAGAGGGGCCAAAGGTATCAAACAATTTTTTTATTTCAAAAGCATCATGAATCTCTTCCCTGTGATCTCTCCAACATTAAAAGTGGGGATTTGTAAGATTTGTCATCTTCTTTCAGAGATTCTTGAAATCAATAACTTGAGGAATAATTGTATTAAAAATCTTCCCATCTTTAGCAATTGTCTATTTGTTTAAGCACAACTTCACTGTCTCAGATCAGACAAGATCACACCAATCCTTCGAAAATGTTTACATTTTCTTTTGTTTCGTGTTTTTAATTAATATAAACACATGAATTCTGGCTACAACGATTAGTCACTTAAGTAAAGAACAATGCAGCGTCTACTTGTCCCATCCAAAAAAAGAAGAGAAAAAACCCAACCACTTGCTGATCTGCATGTTAGTTCATGTGCTCATGCTCTTGTAATCTTGTCTGTAAAATATGTTTGAGATTTGAATTTCATCAAATTCTTTCTTCTTTGCTGAAGGTGGTGGGGCGCGCGCATGTATATATATATATATATCCCTTCTTTTTTTCGTTTTACTGACATATTGGATACGTAATGACACAAAAAATAAAAATAAAGAAAAAAAATCATTAAATTGTAACCCCAAGGATTTTATGGGAATTTAAAAATAAAAAGATTAAGAAGTAATAATTAATGTAGGGTTTGATTTTAACTTTTATTATCACAAGGACCACATTAAACTAACAATTCCCAAGTAAAAACGAGAACCTAAGACCCCAAAGGACCAATTTGAGAATAAAAATAAAACAGATGCACTTGCAAGGGTGCTTGGCTGCTTCATGATAAGCCGGGAGTCAATCCAAATCCATTTGTTTGCATTTACTAGCTAGGATTCTTGATCACAGCTAGCGAGCATCTCCACTTTAGCCAAAAGAAAGCTTCGAGTGTATGATCATGCGCAAGCTAATCCCAAAAGGGTGTCATGATGCGGTTCTTGATTTCTTTACATGCCTTGTCCAATTAATGAAGAAAAAACTAAGTGAAGAAAGGATAGATATGAAAGAAAGGTCGGGAAGTTCATGATTATCTGAGTTTAGAAGATGACAGAAACTTCGTTATCGTGCCGGGTTTCATTAAGAGATATACTTATTTATAGGATATCACACAATGAGTGAGTGCTTTGGCTATATATAATCAGTGGAAGATCTCAGGATAAAATCTCATAATAGGAATGGACGTTATTATTCAAAGTATTTTTAATAGTGTAGTATGATGGTTAAAAACTTATAATTTATATGTTAGATCTTGAGTTCGAATCAAAATATTTAATTTTTATTAAAATCTAGAAAAATTAGAGTTTTAATCGGTCATATCACTTACAAAATATATTTTCATTTTTAAAGAGGTGGAGTTTTCTTCTATCCAAAGAAAAGTTATTATTCAAAGTATTCTACGTGTGGCTATATAAAAGTTGATTTAATTAATAAACAATAAATTCAGAGCACAGTATAAGGTGATGAATTGTTCTGATGCACAATAAAATAACTTTTTTTTTGTTGGTTTTCTTTTTTTTAGTGTTTTCTATAATAACACGAGTTACCATACATGTAATTTACCCTCATACTCAAAGAAACTAGAGCTTTAGGGGTTTACAAATCGACCCACCTTGCTATAAATCCCACGAAATGTTAGACAATGATTTATGGAAAACTAGGTGAGATTTTATATATATATATATATATATAAAAGGAAGTTTCAGCAATACATTCTTGATCGTTTTGTTGTGTCTGATAGGAGATGCAATTGGTGAACAGTTTGGTAAGCAAGCCGGTGGTAAAATTTGCCCTAGCAACCTATGTTATGGTAAATATGGGCGGGGTGGAGACGCTGAAACACTGTTCACCATCGATGAATTGGCAAATCAATTACAAGGGCGGCGGCGGCGGGGCTGAGATTGCTTCAAATGGGCGTGCCGCATTCCATATGTAGTATGTACAATCAGCACAACATGGACGGGATTTGAATGCAGTTAGTGCTTTCTGTCCCCCACGGGATGCTAGTAAGCCGTGTTCTCGGCGAAGCAAATATTGTTGGACTGCTTTCTGTGGCCCATTTGGACCTCGTGGCCAGGCTTCTTGTGGCCCTGCCCATTTGAAACGTGCTTTTCTTTTGTTATTTCTCTCTCTCTCTCTCCTTTGACAGTTAGCGGCTTCTGTTTATTGCATGATTAAGGAAGAAGTAAATCATGACGTAAAATTGTCGTAATTAAGACAATTTTACTTCATTATGGATCAATGTAGCGATGAAGGACAAGATTCGGACGTGAACGTTTTCCAAAAGCTGGACTCTGATGGAGATGGATAAGCCGAATTAAGGCCACCTCGTAGTGAACAACGAGTTCGTTGATCGTGGGGATTCACACAATCACATGATGAAGAACATAGATAGCTGGGATTTACGCTTGAATCTGTCGAGTCAAAGAGAACAATTCAGAGGTCCAGTAAAAGTCAAAGATAAAAGATGGAGAATATGCTGCCATGCCATGCCAAGCTATGCGAAATACACAAGGGGTAGTAGTTGAGCTTACACGCAGTGGCATCCTCCTTGGTCTCTGTAAATGCAGAACACTTCTTTTTTATTATTAGAACTCGCAAGCTTAGCATCAAAATCAAACTCGAATTTGTAAATATATTTCCCCACATTTATGTATTGCAGGTGACACACACAGGGTCTGGAGCACAAGCAACAGCGAGCATTGTTGACCAATCCAGCAATGGAGGTCGCGACTTGGATGATGCTGGAGTATTCCGGCAACTAGGTACCGATGGAATAGGCAACGCACAAGGCCACCATGTTGTAAACTACCAGTTCGTGAATTGTTGCTGATCAAAAAGCACTATCCTCTTCCGATGATACGATGAAAACTCAACAAGCTTGTCGATTTTAATGTACTAATAAATATTTAATCTTTTCTTGAATAATAAAGCTGGTGATATTGTAAACTCAATTTTTTTTTGTTAAATAGAGTTCCAAGGAGCCTCTCTTAAGGGTCTTAAGAATGTGAAATTTGTTATTTTTTAAAATATCTTTTGTTAAAAAAATATATTAAAAAAATATTTTTTATTTTTAAAAAATAAAATTTAATATCAACATATTAAAATAAATTATAAACATAAAAAAGTAATTTTAAATAAAAATACATATTTTAACAAATTCTATTTAAATAGCAATCCAGAACAGACCTTACTTACAAATTACAATGGTTCCCAGAGAGTTGTTTACAGTCTACTATTTTTTTAACACCAACCTTTTATTTATTTATTTATTTTTGTTAAAAAGAGCTTTGTTTATGATATATTAATTTTTTATTTATTTAAAATTATGATTAATGTTGTTTTTTTAAGTTTTTCTCAACACACACACACACACACACACTAGACAATGCCCCCGCGCTTTGCCGCGGGCGGCATAATTTTTTTTTCAATGTAAAAAATATTAATTCTTTCTATTTTTTTTATTATAATATAAATTTAGCTAAAATAATAAATTTGTGCAGAATTCATGTCAAGTGCAAGTTTTCTATAAAATATATAAATTTAAAATCGATATAAATTTATCTGTTTTGTAGTTTCAAATGAAATAACCAGCATAAATTTATCATCATCATTAAAAAAGCAAGAAAACTCGGATATCTGAATTATTAAGTTCACTGTATTAAGATTAGTTCATTTTATAATTCAATTTAAATCAAACAAAAATAAAATATAAATTGTGAAAATACCTACAATAATCAAATAAAAAAATTTGTTAATTTCTATCAACAACAAGACGAAAACATAGATTGAAAATTCATCCTGACGTTATTGCCATTATCATTGCTATAAAAGCTAAAATTATTACTAACATTACAACCAAAACAATTAAAATAGTTAAATTGCCATGAAAAATAAAAAATAAAAAAGCAAAAGATTTTTATAAAACAACAATAAAAAAATAATAACTAAAATTATCATTATTATTGCATAAATAATAAAATCATAAAAATCATATAATCTAAAGAACAAATAAAGAAACAGAAAACAAAAAAAAAAAAAAACGAATAGGGGGGAAAATAGAGTAATATTACTTTTAAAATGATCACCGATATAAATTAAAAATTCAGGAAAATCTTTAAAAAAAATCGAAAGATTTTATAAAAAAATAATCACTAAAATTATCATTATTATTGCGAAAATAATAAAATTATAAAAATAATCTAATCCAAAGAACAAATAAAAATAAAAGAAAACATCTAGCCATGGCACCCGCGCCTCGTCGCGGGCGGAATCATATTTTTTTCAACGTAAAAAAATATTTATTATGTATGATTTTTTTTTATCATAGCATAAATTTAGACAAAATAATCAATTTGTATATAATTTTTATGAAGTGCAAGGTTTGTATAAAATATATATAAATTTTAAATGAATATAAATTTATTTGTTTAGTAGGTTTCAATGAAATAACCAGTATAAAATAAGTTGTAATTTTCTATCAACAATAAATTGCACTGTAGATTGCAATAGTCTTTTTTTTCCCGTCATATGAACAGTGGAATAATGTTTTCGTCTTATTTGAGGATATTATGATTATTGTACTATGCACATAAATGAAAGAAATTGAAAATATCTCTAATACCATGATATTATTTAAAACACACTTTACATAATAAAATGAATATATAAAAAACTAATATACATTTTTAGAAGTTCTACGCCGCACGCGCCATCCAAAATGTGATTAAGAGAAAGCACTGTAGCAATCCATATTGTTTGTAAGAAAATTCAGCCTAAGAATTAGTCGTGGTGTGATTAAGTTGGTCGGAGATCCCGGTTGTAAAAAAAATATATAAGTGAATAAAACAAAAGTATATAAAAAAAAATATACCAGCAGGAAAGCACTTTAGAAAAAAATATGGGTCCGGGGATTGTCGTGGTATGTATAAGTTGGCTTGGACACCCTAGTTATAAAAAAAAATTGGATATAGAGATTAATCGTGGTGTATTTAAGCGAGCTCGGACACCTCGATATTTAAAAACAAAATATCAAAAAAATATATAAGTAGAAAAAGAGAAAAAAATATCATAAGAAAAAAAAATGAAAAAAAAAATATAATAAGGAAAAAATAAAAAAAAGAAGAAAAAAAAGAAGAAAAAGAATAATTAGGAAAAAAAGCAAAAAAAAAACAACAAAAAAACAAAGAAAAAAACGCAAAAAAAAAAAAAAAAAACACTGTTGCAATCCACGGTATAATGAGTAGTGTACAGTGAAACACTTATGCCTTTTATTTTATAGGTAATATATTATTTTTTTTAAATTATTTATGCTTTTAACATATTAAAATATCTAAAAATACAAAAACAAAAACAAAAAACTCGAAAAAGGAATTCGAACGGGTCGTGTATTCCATCCGTTGTTCTTTTTAAAAAATATACTCACAAGATCGTTGCTGAAACCTCGAATACATGCCCACAGCCGAGCGCGGGCAACGGAGCCAGTACTCTCTGTATTCCACCATCCCAAATCGCTACACTCCTCTCCCCCTCGCTTTCCCTCTGAGCGGAGAATTGAAACTGGCACTCTTGAGACAAGTTTGAAGCTTGAAATCACCGGAATCCTATTGTTTTTTTTTTATTTCACTTTATGCTGTTTGAAGATTTGGATGAGAGAAGGTTTGCTGTTTTTTTTGTTTGGTTTGCGAGAAATGATGGGAAAAAGGAAAAGTTTGAACTTTTCCACCCCTTAAAATTCTATTCAGTTTCACCAAAATACCCACTTGTGTTTTGCTTTTCCAACCGTTCCCTTCTTTGAAGGGTCTTAATTTTTTCCTGTTTTTGGACCAGTTTTGTTGTTTAGCTATGATGGGTTGTGTTTTTTAGTGGTTCAAAAGTTTGTTTCTTTGGAATTATGGAGCTCTTAAAGCTGCAAGCTTTAATGGGTACAATGTGATCCCTGTATTCTCCTCCTATCTGTCATCGCTGCTAGTTGTTTTGATTGTTTCGTATTGGCAGACAAATATGACTCGGTATTACGTTTTTTTGTTTCTTTGACTGTTGTTAATAGTAGTTTTCAGTTGAAGAAAAATGTTAGTTTCTTCTGCTCTTAAAACGTTAGGTGATTGTCAACATTATTTTAGCATGAAAATAATATTGTGCACTTGTGTTTATCTCTATAGTCAAGAGAAGGAGATGATGGGACAAGTAGTGAGAGTGAAGAGGAAGAAACTAGAGGCATGCATGACGTGCCCGCTCTGTAATCACCTGTTAAATGAAGCTACCACAATATCATTGTGTCTTCATACCTGTAAGGTTTACTCTTTTGCTTAATATATTGTTCTTGTGTGAATGATATATTTATATATTTTTCAATCTGAAGCTACCAAGGCTGCTGTGGAAATAAATATTATAATCTGGGCCGTTTCTTTAGTTGCCTTCCGGTTTATTGATTTGGTTTTCCCTGTTTTGCGTTTTCTTGATTTGTTTGTTTATGCACACTTGAATCTGTTAGTACTTTCCTTTAGGCTTCTGGTGTCACAATTGGTGCAATGCATTCGTTATACCAAATAGAAAACTTTGTTTGTTAGGTCATATGCTACGTTGGTATCGAGCAGCGCAGAGATACTTGATCATGCTTACTAGTCATTATAATTGTGGGCTGCTCGGGTCACTGTTTAATAAATTCCTACTCGCACACATCACCCCATGACATAACCATCAATTCCAAAGCTTCATGACTATGCCAATAATTTTATTTATCTCTATGTTCTATTCGAGCATATTAAGTTTGTGTGCCATTTATAAGAGCATCGGTAACAATTTCTATGGAATTAAGCACTTTATGCACTTTACATGGAAATTTTGTCACTTCCTTCAATTTGTATTCATTCTATATTCAGTTACAATTGATATGATCCTTTTGATCATCTTTTCTTGATTATTTGGATCTATGGTGTTATATCTAATCTTCTAATCTTGAATCTTCCTATTTTATCAAGTAATTTTTTCTCTTCCAGTGATCTGTTTCTGATGTCTTCATGAAATGCATACCAGTCTGTAGGAAATGCATACACAAAAAGCTAACTCACGAAAAGGTAGATTGCTGTCCCATATGCAATATGCATCTAGGTCGTCTACCGACTGAGAAACTCAGGTCAGCTTTTGCCATATACACTTGTGTGTGTAGGGGCACTCCTTTTTATCTTTTAGGTTCTGAAATGGCATAAAAATAAGCTCTTCTAAAGCAAAATTGAAAAGGCAATATGATCTATAGTTATCTATCAGTATTGGCGCTTTGAAATTTAAGATTGTGAATGAGGTTGATTATTGACTAGTAATAGTAGCAAATGTTATTTGTTAAATCTAGATATTCTGATCTGATAACGGCTTCATTTGGTTTGTGGATATTTGCTTTTGGCAACATAGACTTGCGGCCCTATTGACATGATTTATGTTCCCTGATTGTAATGCTTGATGCCCTAACCAACAGTAGATAGATTTATTTGGTTGCCGTAGACAAGAGCTGAAGTTCTTATTCAAGGAGTCCTGCTTGGAATTTTCTTACACTTCCTGGAAAACATTTAGATCAGGACAATAATGAGATTTTATAGTCTATTTAAAAAAGACTAAAAAACAATGTTTGTTCTGGGATGTTCATGTTTGCATGTAGGTCAGACAATTATCTGCAAGATATGAGGGCGAAAATATTTCCTTTTAAAAGAAGAGAAGTTAAGGATTTTGAAGTTATGCCTTCAGTTGCATTGCCTGAAAAAAATGAAGGAGAGCAGATAGAGCGGGCAATGGACCTCCAAATTTCCAGGGCAGATGACCTAGTTCCCCAAGGACATGGACAAGATGATGGAGAGTCCTTGGGGTCTCAGATGTTTACTGCTTATTCAATCTCTTTGGAGGCAAGGCTTGATCCATCCTCTCCTGTATATGTTAATTTTCTTCATCTAACTGTTTTTTTTTATGCCTCAATCATGAGGACTTCATGAATCTTACTTGATACTAGGATCTGGATAATGTTTCTAATCTTCATTTTCAGGAAGAATACCAAGATCCCAAAGTGATTCCTGAATCCGAAGAATCAATTCAAGACCTTGGACTAGTGTGGCAAGTAGTTTCTCAATTTGGAAAAGACTCTCTTGCGCTCCCTGATGAAGTTTCAGATATCCCCACTACCACAGAACCACACAAGAATGAATCTTCTTCCACCTCCGAAGCATTCACTACAATGACCATTACTCCTTGTGCTTCTAGCTCTCCAATTTCAGGTTCAAATGCATTAATAAATACATATTTCTCTCATTCTCTATTTTGCATTATTACTAATTCAACTTCATTTGATGAAGGGGTCCTGCTGAAGTTGAGTTTGAATCCTTAGCTAACATGTTGTCTTCTTCTCAACTCAACCTCCACAATCAATTCCATATCTTACAACTTTTGAGATTCATCACTGAGGAATTGGCAAAACACTCAAAAGACAATTTCACTTCCATTTTTGAGTTTGCTGTGTTTGATCCCTCGTATCTGCATTGATCTACTCGTGATTCCAAGCCTACAGATTTTCCAAGTCATTCAGAAATTTTTTCAGCTATAACTAATTCCTATCTGGAGAAAGCAAATGTTCAATCCAGATCAGTTAGAAGCTGCATTAGCCTCTGCATGGAAGAAGCTTCAAGATTCTCTTCATCAACTTGACGCCAAATCATCTGAACTGCAGTCCATATTGACTCTAGCCTTCTATTATCAAATGAATGAATCATATGTGCCCACAATTAACCTTCACTTGATATACTTAAAACCCTTCTATTGGTAGACGCTTCATCGATACTCTATTTGTCACCCTTGAAACCTTTGTTGGATACCATTTTCCTAATCGTCTACCTCGATATATATATTTTTAAATCTTATATTCAGATAATTATATTACTATATTACTAGTACACTAATTTTACATATTTTTATGATATGAATTTTAATTCTTTTCGTTTAAGTTAGCCAACTTCTTTAAAACTTTCAATCAAGTACTTCAGTCCAAAATTTATAATTATATACAAGTACTTGAAGTGCTTTGACATTTTGCAATGTTGATACACCAACTTCCATCTTTCTTAATCGAGCATATGAATTTATTTTTATCAGTGGTCCGATTTCTTTTAGTGTGCCAATCAAGTACTTGTATAAAAAAAATACATTAATCTTTTTCACATCATATTCGTTTATCTAGCAAGGATTATAAATATTTCAATTATATCGATAAGTTATTTGTACATTTTAATTAATAAAATAAATAGTTTTTAGCCCTTGTGTAGATGACTTATCATCGATAAAAAGAGTTTACATCCTAAAAGGAATTATTTTTAGTATTTGACCAAAATGAAAAAGACTAAAATTTATATATATTTATGTGTATGCATGCATGTAATTGGAATTCCATATTATCATCTTGAAGAGAATCGAAGACATTTATTTCAAGGTTTCTTCCTCTATCAAAACTCATTAGATGTAGATATTGAAACTAGCAAGCGATTTCTTTTTATAATGTAGGAGAGTGTTCATATCCTGAACCTTATTGAGCTAACTCATTTGCTATAAAGTTGTCCTAGTTATATACAATATGGCTTATTCTGCATCTCGGCCTGGTCTTCAGTTCTAGAGCGTCAGCATGGCTTGCTCTGTTTTCTCCACCTATCACCTTACCACCTTATATTTACGTTAATACTCTAAAATATCGTTAGTGGTATAGCACTAACCCTTGTCGTTTTCTGTTCAATGGACCCAACTACGCCGGAATAATTTGCGGCAATGAAAGGCAGAGGAAAGAGGGGGCACTGCTCGGACTGAGCAGCAAAGGAAAAGAGTGGTTGTTCTCAGCAAGAAAACCAAACCCTCAAGCTTCAGTGAGAAGACGGTGAGAAAGTGACAAGGAAGCTGTGAGAGGACAATCAGGGTGCTATACACGGGCAAGGAGGAGGCCCAGTAGGTTTTAAAGGATGCCTATAGAAGGCTTATGGAGAGGCCAGACATTTAAGACTCTGGAACGAGAAGAAGGTGGAGGCCTTTAGTAGGTCCTTTAACGAGTTGACTCGGGAGAAGGATGTTGTAACGGAATCAATTTCATCATCAATATGCTAATGAATTGAAAAGATACATCGGCTAATGAAAGTGCTAAATCCAGTAGCAGTGGTGAAATCAATCGACCTATATGTGAGCAGTTGGCTGATGTGAGTTTGAACTTGGATGATGGTCAATCCAAAGCAAGCAACAAACATAGCAAAATCAGCCATAGACTGACAATTACGCATTAAAATAGGGGGTTGTCATGCAGTTACGATTTACGATAATGATTTCATGGGAGAAATGAGCATCTACATTATGGGGCATAGCTACTCAAAATGGATGACAGAGACAATTTCTCAGAACTCTAAGATCATGAAATTATGAGTCAAAACTTTCGACTAAGTTCATGTAAATATAAGGAAGAAAGTGAAAGTGTCCCACTTCTTCTGGAAAAAGTAAAGATACTAGTTTTATGCACTGTAACATTTCATATACTTATCTATAAATGGGTTAGAAAGACTTGACTATGTAACATACAGGTTTGGTGCATAGTATTGTCATTTAAATTAATAAAAATTGAGTATTTTTCAGGTATATATGCTATGTATTGACCTGCTATCTCTTTATTTGTCTACAACTTGCGAGATTGAAAAAATCTTTTTAGGAGTGAGAGACACTTAATTGTAGGTAATACGAGTGAAAAAGATGAGGAAAGATTGAGTTTAGCGAGACGAGCAAGAATTTTTGATGAAAAATTGACCAAGTGACAAATGCCATATGAGTGGAGCTTCTAGCTATAAAATAGATTGGTAATTCACTTGCAGGTTTAAAAGGTTGTTTACAGGCTCCAAGGGTGTTCAAAATGGTGTGAGTAATCATCTCTTGGAGATTTTGGTTGACGTTATCTAGAATCTGTCAAAAGCAATCACAAGAATTCCATTCACGAAGAGTTTTCACAGATACGATTTGTAGACTCTAATATTCATTGAGTCAAGGTGGCAATTGCGGATGCTGATCAATAACAGTCAAAGTGGAATACTTGAGTCATGCCATACTTTTATTCATTGAGTCAAGGTGGCAATTGCGTATGCTGATCAATAACAGTCACAGTGGAATACTTGAGTCAAGTGGAATACTTGAGTCATGCCATACTTTTCCAGAAAAAAAGGGTAATTACGTGTTTATAAAAAGAAGGGTATATATTCCTTCTGTGCCTGCAGCTGCTGCTACTGCCCGGAATTGTGGCCTGCATGCTGGAGGCCGGACAGGTGCTAATAATTCATAATTATTAGAACTCGTTTAGAATCAAAATCAAACTTAAATTTCTAAATATTTTTTCCCACATCTATGTATTGCTGGTGATAAACATTGGGACTGGAGCACTAGCAACATTGAGGATTGTTGACCAATGCAGCAATGGAGGTCTCCTCTTGGATGCTGGAGTATTCCGGCAACTAGATACCGATGAAAGAGGCAACGTATTATTAGATTAAGATTTTTTGCAAGATTGGACAATGGTATTAGTGTTTGGATTGCATAATGTGATGCCCTATATTTTGTGGGCGGGATTTGAAAATGCAATAATCAAGAATTCCATCATTAGTTGGAATCTGAAACAAGAATATTGATTTTAATTTTCTAGCTAGTTATTGTGAAATACAATTTGTGGATATCATAATGGAGACTGAGTTTAGGATTAAGGTCCAATTTGTGGATGATCCATTTTTGTGGCTTCAATATTTTGATGACTAAAGCCCTAAAAGCTTGAATGGAAAGCAATTTAACCCTAAGTTATTAACGGGCAGGATAAACTGCAAATCTGAACATCAGGTTCTCTGCAGCCCCATGACTCTTTAAGTAAAAGTAGCATCAATCCATTTTAACCTTTTTTTTAAGCAGCTCAACCTTATTCGAGTAGAGTAGTTTGTATTTTAAAAAATAAAAAACATTAAGTTAATATTTTTTAAATAAAAAATATATTAAAATAAATCATGTTATTGGATCAACCCACGAATTACTAGATTATTTAGTAAATTTACTAATGAATCCAAGTTAATTATTTTTTTTAAAATAATTCTTTGATATTAACCTATTGATGTAAATGAATCGACCCTACCCCTTCTAAGTCAACCCTTGTTTTATGATCATGTGAATATTTTTTGGGTCGGGATCACCTTAAAACTAGCTAAGCTAGACACGAAAACAAGACACGAGAAGAAGCACACTCTTAGCTTCTGCCTTACCTTTCATGGGATTTCGTCGAAGCAAAGAGGAAACCACTCAAACTCGTAGCTCTTTTCGTGTCCTCAAATCCCTACAAACAGAAACCCCACACGTCCCAACTACTACGACTACTACTTCACTTTCCTCTCTTTAGATTTTTCACGATTATTAGTGTTATTATTTATTATGTTTTTCCAGCCCTGAATGTATTTATTTAGTGGAGACACAGAGAACTGATATGTCAGGACAGATTGTGAAAGTTAGGAGAGGGATATTAGAGGCATGCATGACATGCCCTCTTTGCAATAAGCTCTTAAAAGAAGCTACCACGATTTCTTCGTGTCTCCATACGTGTAAGTTTTTCTTTTCTTTTCTTTTACGCTCACTTGTGTGAAATTCTGTGCTGATCTGGGGCTGTTGTGGAACCGGCTAGTATGACTTGAGCTGTTGTTTCTTGATCTGATTTTTTCTTGTTTTCCAATTTCATGTTTGCTTTGCTTATCATGGCCTCTATGGATGTTGCAATTTGATAATTCAATGTCGAGATGGGGTTTGTTTTGATTTTTATCAATGGACATGGAATGCAATCCTAATTGTTTTTCTATTTTTTTTATATGGTATGGATTGTTGTCGTTTTCCAATTCTCAGAAAACTTGTGTATTTTTGCTTTTGGTTCATGCATGTATGGCTTTGAGTTTTTCTTTTCTTCTCTTTTATGACCTTTTGTCACGTAGTGCAAAATAGTGTTTTCTTAATGATTTCAGTTTCAACCTCTTACATTGCATGTATAATATTATGATTGAACATAGTCAATCGAGTAGCAACGATATGCATACTTGAATCTGCTATCTTGCATCGGGTGGCAGGAATATCCAAATAGTCTCTGATAGCCTGTACTTTTAGGCTTGAAGTGGTAAAGTTCTGTGATGCATGCTTTGCACCGCATAGAAAACTTTGGTTTCTTTCTTGTTGATCTCAGTTTCCGATAGAAAGTCAAACTATAACTTGCATTTGTGAACTAATTTGAGTTTTTGTTGTACCTTGTGGGCAATGATTAATAATAACTTCATTTTGCCACATTCTGTCCCCTGTTAATGACTTAAATAAACATAAATTTCAAGTTCATGAGTATTCAATGTTTCATAAAGAAAATAAAATCTTAAAATCTGTCAAAGTCCACTGGTGGCCATGTACTCCCCAATTGACTGAGTTCACCATGAGTGGGTTTTGATGATTAATGCTGACACGAGTAGGATTCAATATACATTCCATACCATGGTGAAGGGAAAACCTGACCATTGTTTGTTGACTACAATAAATTTACTCTTATCATTAATTGAGAATATTAAGATTATGCATGCTAATTACAATGGAGTGGCAAAAACTCAATGGCACTGTGCTTAACTATGATAGTATGCTCTATTTAATCATTTGGGATGCATGTTATCTTGAACTGTTATTGTTATTAACTTTACTGGTGCATCCTACTGATACCTTTTTGTGTTGATTATTTTATCTAGGATGTTAGATACAGTCTTCTGGTCTTGAACAAGCTATACCCTCTAATTCCTTCTCTGTCTAGAAATCTTTGGTTGTTCAGTGATCTGTTTCTGAAGAGTTGGTTTGAATTCCAAATCAGTCTGCAGGAAATGCATATATGAAAAGCTCTCAGATGAAGAGGTAGATTGTTGTCCTGTATGCAATATCGATCTGGGTTTTCTTCCAGTAGACAAACTCAGGTTAGTCCACCTATAAATTATAACCAAGTCACACACCCATAAAGATGAACTGACACATGCTTGCATACTTACAAGCACTTTTTATCCCTTTGATCCTTATAATTTATGAAGTGCCACAAATCGCTAGACTTCTATCATGATGAATTTGATTGAATACGGTGTAGATATTATTTTTGGCAACATAGACTATCTCTTCGCAATTCCTTTCACACGATTTTACATTCTCTAACTGTAATACTGCTTACCTTAACCAACTGTAAATTGATTTGTTTTGTTAAATTCTCCTTAAAGATGGAACAAAACTTCTTAACTTGAGAACTCTGCAGAATTCGAGATGATATTTTAGCTGTTCCTGCCCATGGCATGCATTTTGATAAACTTCTTGGAAAACATTTAGCTCAGAATGCATGTTATGAAGTTTTCTCGTGTTTGTATAAAACTTATTTTTTGCTTTGGGATTTTCATGTTTGTATGCAGGGCAGACCATAATTTGCAAGATATAAGAGACAGAATATTTCCTTTCAAGAGAAGAAAAGTTAAGGCCCCTGATATCATGCCTTCAAATGCATTTCCAGCAAAAAGAAAGGAGAGATCGTTATCGTCACTGGTGGTCAGCACTCCCAAAGTGCCAATTCAATCTGGCTTGACAGGAAGGAGATCTAAAGCTGGTGCCAGAAAGGCTGCTGCATTACAAGGATGCAATTTTACTGTTGAGGAATCCAAGAATGAAGATTCTGCCAAAGATAATTTGAGCTCACCAGGGTCTCGTGTCAAAAGTAATCAAAAGAAAAGGCTGGTAAAGGAGACAATTGTTTCTTTCTTTGAGCTTGGATAACTTGAAATCCCACCTTGATGCCGTGCAAGCTAACTCTTGCAGGCAAAGATTTTTTTCACTATATCAATAAATTTTTCCTTGTTATATTAATGCAGGATTCCTCTGTGGCTGAACCTTCCACTGAGCGAAGACCTAATGACGACGACGAGGATAATGATGTTCAAATGATTGAAGGGAAGTCTGATCTATGGACGCCCTTGAATTGTCTTGTTGAAGCTTTTAACAGAACCAAGTCCTCGAAGTCGCATTCACAAGCTCTAGCCAAATTTGGCCTGCTTGATGGCCCTGATAGTAAACCTCATCTGTATGAATCCAGAGCAGAATCACCCAATGATCAACACAGCGACACATATATGGCTAAAACAAATATTAAGGAGCATGGACAGGGAATAAGAGTCCTAGATGACAAGAATGGAACAAATTCACTTCCTGTATCAGTGAAGCGGAGAAGGTTAACAGCAGCACGAAAAAGGGCAGCTATGTCTGAGGGGTTGAGTGCCTCAGCTCAAGCAATGGTAGATGCTGCAGGAGCTAAGAGCAGTAGAAGAAACAGTCCAATATGGTTCTCATTGGTTGCCTCTGAAGACCAGTAAGTTGCTTCTCAGGCTGTCTCTAATTTATATTACTTTATTTATGTCTGTAAAGTTTGGTTTGCTGACTGCTTCAATGTTTGTCGCTAATTTTATGGTAAATGTCTCCAGGAAAAGAGATGCTTCCATGCCACAGATATCCACATGCTACTTGAGGATCAAGTGAGTTTCTTTAGTCTTCTTACCATCTTAACTCTGTTTCATTTTGCTTTATTCTGCATTATATATATCATTATTTGTTTTCTTCATTTGTGTATTTGAAAACTATTTCAGTTTTTGAAGGGGTGAATTTGAAGTTTGGGCACCATGCTATCTCATAATCCCTTTTGGCAGGTTAAGAAAGTGGGTCCTTGTTTTTGTATGAAGATGTCAAATAGAAACAGCATCAAGGTTTTTACATGATATATGATTTAATGGTCCAAGCATTTGTTTTCCCAGAATGTGGAATTACATATTTTATCCATCTGCTACAGTTGATAAACATTAGGCTTTTCATATGTTGGTTATTTCAGTAAGTGGACGGATTTCATTGTTTTGTATTCTAAAATCTGTTTGGTCTAACTTTGCTTTTAGTATTTGAAAATGAAACTGTTGCTCATATTGATTGGCTTAGTTTTGCTGTGTTCACTTGAAGGTTATACTTGTGAGTTTGATCAATTCTAGGTCGAATATGATGAAGCCATCGATTGACTTAGAACTTATCCTCAATTACCAAATGTTTAATTTTACTTGATTTTCTCATCACAGGAATGGTAAAATGCCCGTGTCTATCATCCAGAAGTATCTCGTAAAAAAACTCGATCTTGGTAGTGATTCTGAGGTGAGTTCATCTCTCTTTAAGTTTGTCACTATATTTTTGTACTCTGGCCCTTTATTATAGCTCTAAAAGCTTAAAAGATGAAATTAAATTCTGATAGAATTATCCTTCTACATGCCAATGATGCCAACTCAAAATGATTTGAATGGTTCCTGATTTTTCACAGAAATATCCATCCGCTACAATTTTTTAAATCCTAGGAAGTCCTGTTGGAATGATTTGAATGGTTCCTAAAACTTTAAGAATCCAAATGACTTTTGCGTTTTTCTCAAGTGTCAATAAGATAGATATTTCCCATACCAAGATCTGCTAGGACAATTTATATGTCACGGCTCCAGTAATTCAAGAATGATAAAATGGATTTTCAAGGAATCCAAAACCTCTAATAGTTTAATTTAGAAATTGTTCAGTACTTTCCTTTATTCATTTCTGCTAATTATAGACTCAAAATAAACAACTTACCGAGTTCCAAGGACCCCTAGATAAGCCTAACCCCTTTTTATTAGCTGATATTCAGCTAACCGACCTTATTGACCCATTCCCCAGCCCAATACTGGATATTGAATTACACGTACACACACGGTAACTTAATTATCAGACCCATTAATTACTCTAATTAACTTATTATGTAACTCGGTAAATAACAACTCGACTTACATTAACCACCCGAACGAATCACATTAACTGGAATTGGACTAGACTCTATAACCCACTACAACACTAACTAGTACCCCAACCAGCTCGTCAGCCCCTAACCATTATCCAGCTGCCTTGATCTTGATGTGGCCGAGAACTGACATAAAGCCTGCTGACGCCGACTGCTGCTGACACTGAAGAGACCACCCATGACCTGCATGCTGACTTGCACGTAGATGGGCACGTGACATTAAATATACTCTATCATTAATCAATGGACATTAAACCCTATCTTTCAAATGATGCAATTTTAATGGAACAAAGGGAGATACATATAATGATGAATGATAAGCTACTGTAACAAGTATCCAGAGGTGTGCATGTCATGTAGCCTAATATTTTAGTTTGATCAATGATGTTTTCGGTCAGATGCAAAACAATTATAGCTCTTAGATAATTTGAGGCTAACAAGAGGCGGTATTACGCAGCATTCTATATCAACGTAGTCGACAGTGTCATATTTCATACCTTTTTTTTTTTATGCGAGGAAACCCTACCTCCCGGAACACACACTTTGTGGGCCAAGGTGAGTGAGTAAAACCGCGATTGTTTTAGGCTCTTACAAGGGGTTTACGTCTTGACTTGAACTCGAGACTTGCTGCCCAAATCACAGGCTTTTTGTCATATTTCATACTCTTATACCTCGACTCCTATTTTCTCATGACACTATGGAAGGACTTCCTCTGCTTGCTGAATAAAAATCTAATCTACTCAACTTGTAATAGCTACTGGCTTAGTTGCTTGATCTGTATTATGCAATGGAATTTCAAGGAAGCCTACCGCTTTTTTCATGACAGTTCATTGCTTTCTAAAAATGTTGGTTCATTTTGACATCATTTTGTGTGTTTATAATTGATGAATACTGCTTTCTCGTTCTCTCTGTGGCTCTAATTTTGTAGGTGGAAATAATGTGCCGGGGTCAGCCCATCAGTCCAACTGTCCAATTGCAGAACTTAGTAAACTTGTGGTTTTCAACTGGTTCAACGTCAAAAAAAGTGTCAGCATCCGTGGGTTCCTCGGCGAAGGACTTCGTGATGGTATTATCATATTGTCGAAAAGTCCAGGAGTCGTAAAATATACATCTAATTTCTCTCCTTTCTTGATTACTTGCGTCTTCAGTGATAGAATAGATCTTTTTGGATTCTGAAACATCTGCAACCTTAACGTGATCTTCAAATCCATCACCAGCTTACTGCTCTGTATCATGCATGTGATTACACGTATGGATATATTCCATTTCATTTATTCTATCAGAGAGCCGCATCAATTACGGTCTGTATTCTCTCTCAATGTCTCCCAATGATCCCGAATTGAAGTTTCTAATGATCTTTAACCATCTCTCTCTTTGAATGTTGCCAAGAACGGAACGGTTGAAAATTGCACATTGGAAGATGGATATAAGCTTGTGAGAGTGGCAAATTGTTGAATCTATTAGTAGACTTATATTTCTAGAACGGACACGAGATGACAAAATTCTCGTTTCACTCTTATATTTTAAACCTAGCCAAAGCTTTCTATATAGTATAGATGTAGCAATTAAAACGTCAGCATGGTTAGTGTACCTCCAATGCTTAATCTAGCTACATTTGCTGGAGTCAAATGATTGCTGAACCTCGGACTAGTTCAGCCCTGTGAATTGAAGAACCTCGACCTAAAATCTCCAGCTCTATACATCATTGCAATAGAGAAGTACAGTGTGATTTTTTACCAAATCTAATTGTCAAATTGGTTTATAGTTAGGTTTCCCCCTCCTTGATGTTTAAGGCCCTATTCCAGACACAATAGATATAAACGATGTTTGACATTGTGTTTAAAATATATTATTTTATAATTTTTTTAAAAAATAAATCATATATTATTTTAATATATTTTTAAATAAAAAATATTTTTGAAAATAAATTGAATTGCAATCTAAAACAATCAAGTAGTTTCGATATACAAAAACCAGCACGTTATGTGGGTTCAGCGTTCTATTTATTTGGACGAAACATTCTAAATTGTTTCTACTGTCGAGAATTCATGCATATGTAAGATCAAATCCAACAAAATATTCAAACATCTCAAGTAACTCTAGTTTGGAGACGTTAGATCAAATGATTTTGACAAAGTTTTTATTGAAAAGTCAAAATAGAAAATTTAATATAAAAAATAATTTTACTAGACGACCGCAATAGTTTTGCATGTATATTTGAGTTTTGTGAGAAGAAAAAGTATGTTAGTTAGTTAGCAATCAATTCCGTAAATAGATTAATTCATCATTTGCAAAATTATAAGTAATAATTATATAATTTTTAAATTATTTTTCATTTAAAAATATATCAAAACAATATTTTTATTATTTTTTAAAATTTAATCTTAATATTATCACATAAAATAAACAAAACATTAAAAAATTAATTTAAAAATTATGTAATTATTACTAATAATTTTGCAAATGATGACACATCAAAAAAACAAAACATTAAAAAATTAATTTAAAATAAAAAATAAATCAATTTTAACAAAACTTCCAAAAAAAAGCCCTTAAAATTCAAAATCAGAGCGATGTGTTGTCTGCAGACTGCAGCTGTTGAGAGATTGCAGTGTAACAAGTGACTTCATCAAACCTTGGTCTGCCTGCTTGCCTGCTTGCAAGTTGGAGCCTTTCCTCAATACGGAAACATGCAAGAGGTAATCAATCGAAACCCCCCCACAAAACCTTACACAGCCCCCCACCTTTTTTAAAATTATCTTTTTATTTTTTGGCTTAATAAATAAGTTAATAACAATGAGTTGAATGGTTAAAGGGTGGTGGATCTGGCAAGGAGGTGACTTGGGAGGATCAACAGAATATCAACAAATTTGGCAGATTAAACAACAGGTTCCACGAGCTTGAAGACGAAATTAAGATTGCCAAGGTACCATCTTTTTTGTAAATTTATATGGCTGTAATTTTACTCTGATCAACTTTTTGCATTTATATGGAGGTGGATTTTCAGAATTATTAACAAGGGCAGCTTTGGTTTTGTGTTTTAATTGATGGGTTTGTTTTATCATTGCTTTTGGGCTAGTTGTTTTTTGTTTTGAGTAAGAGGTTAGTATTTTTACTGAATATTACTGGTAGATAAGTAGAGAAAAGAAAGATTGTTGATTGGTTAATTAGAGTGGCCAGAAACTGGAGTTTGTGTTTAAAGGGGTAAATATGATTGATCTGAATATGAATTGTAAGTCCAATTGTTCTGTCTTGGTGTTGTCATGATTAGGAGTGGTGTTTGCTTGTTACGGTGGACGGAATTATGCAAATGTTAGGTCAAAAAAGTCTTGTGCTTTGCAACCTAAAGTGAGCTACTTGAGCTTGTGCTGAATGTTAATGAGTGTTGGGGTTGCCTCGTTTATCTTGCAATGAATGGACTTGAATGTGTTATTTTGAGTGAAGATTGTCAAGGTTGGTAAATTCAACACTGATGGATGCATGAAGGGGGTAATTTCCTTTTGCTTTCTTTTTTTCTCCGTGTGCTCGCACATGCTTTTAATGGGAATTGGAGTTAAGACTAAGCTTGTGAAAATTCTTGAGGAATTATATGTTCTTGTTTATCTTATCTAGCTTGAGTGGTTTGGTTTGTCATATCATCAAAATATGTATTACAGGCAAGTTGAATCTCTTTTGGTTCAGTTTTCTTTGATTTGTTGGCCATGCCAATGGACTGTGCTCTTAGAAATTTAAGGCGGAGCAATCAAACTCTTCTTCTTGGCCAAAACTATTAGTGAAACAGTAAAGTTAAATTCCAATCTTCCTCTTTGTTCCATAGTTTAGTTTAAAATCGAGGAGGGAAAGGAAGAAAAGTTGGAATAATTATTTTCTTATTATAGTTTTCTGGCTGTGCGAAAATTTTCCATCCAACATGCATTAGATTTTGAGCAAATTTTTTAAGGTAAGGTAAACTCGACATTGGAATTTAAGGTGCATTCTCTATGTTCTGATTTGCACCTTTGTAATAGATTTCTCTTCATAAACAAGCCGAGAAAATATTAAAACTTCTTGCTTCTTTACCCAACATGTCTCTTTCATTTCCCCCTCTGTTTCTATAATTTTACATAACTTGCTGTTTTAAGATTTAAGAAACACTGTACTCCAGAAACTCTTCCTCAAATTTTAACTGGCTGCTCAAATACTTTACCACCAAGGTCCATCCATTCTAATATGCTTTGTGCAAAAGAAGATTTTATCATTTCCCTTCACAGATTTTTTATCCTTTACCCATCTCATTGACTTAATTATAATGTAGCTGTTGGATTTTATTGTAAATAAACAAAACACAAGTGTTAGCATTGTTTTTCCATGCAGTCAAGTTGTCATTAGTAGTGTAACAGCATGGATAATAGAGAGTGAGGCCATTTGCAATGGGAGAAAAACTATCCATACTGGCCTTGTGGTTTCCATTTAGTCTAGTTAGTAAATTTACTTGCCATTGTCTCAAAATACCTGGAATTGAAACCCATGTAATCTGGGATGAGAGGGATTGAAGGGAGGAAATGATGTGTCTTGTGTGTGACCCATCTCATGGACCTAAGGTGCCCCACATCGCACCTGTTCTTTAAGCACATATGCGGATGTATGATTTTGTTCTTGTATCCTGGTCTCTTCCATTCTGAGTTTCTTTGCTAATACAATAACTCTTTTTCTTCAGGAAACCAATGATAATCTGGAGGATGCAAGCAATGAGTTGATTCTTACTGATGAGGAGGTGGTTCGGTTCCAAATTGGAGAAGTCTTTGCTCATGTTCCAAGGGATGAGGTTGAGACCAGGATAGAGCAGATGAAAGAGGTGACTGTTAAGAACTTGGAAAAACTTGAGGAAGAGAAAGATTCCGTGCTTGCACAAATGACCGAGTTAAAGAAGATTTTGTATGGAAAGTTTGGGGACTCCATCAACTTGGAGGAGGATTGATGAGGTAGGTTATTATCTTCTTTCATTTTTCTTCCGCAGCAGCATTCTTACTGATTTACTATTTTATCTATGGAAGAAGTCTCTTGTTCATCGTTTAAATATCAGGGAAATTGAATTCTTCAAATGGTTTTGTTGGGAATTTCAGATTGTTGTGTAAGCTTCTTGATTATAGATGTATTTTTCTTACTCAGATGCATCTGTTATGAAGTGATCCATTCTCTTCAAATTTTGATTTTTTATGTCTCCTTTATGTTAAGTTGGGTTGTATTTTCCTAGGCGCTGGGTTGCTTAAGAGGAGTACAAGTCCCCAACAAATTTGAAGTTCAAGAATCCTTCTAGCAACGAAGTGTTGACAAGGGACATGCTAGGCATTCAGTAGGAGACTTGCAGAATTTTCCTTTACATTGCTTGATGTATGCCTGTGCTTACATTACATGTGTGACAGAAAATATTATAAAATGTTAATCAAGCATATTAGACCGTTTGATCATAAGAACACGGCGTTTTCTTCCGATCCAGGTCATCCATTGGGGATCGCTTGATACCACTCTGTACCCTGCATTTGTGTATAGCTTACGAGCACCCATGTCATCTTCATATGCCCTTAGGGCAAGACATTCAAAACCCCATAGATGGGAGAGTGTATCACAGGCTTTTAGCAAGACAGTTCCTATTTTCCGCCGCCTGTTATTATAAGAAATTATTAGTCGCCGCCATAACATGAAAAAAACAGTTATTAGATGATAAGATCCCCCACGGGATTGAATGTTAGAACCTGAAGTTGTTGGAAACAGCTATCCCTGAAATATAGAGGTATTCATCTGCTCCCTCAAGGTGCTGGAGGACATCTTCATCTCTTAAAGCTGTGACATCCACAATGCCCACCAGTTTCCTTTCTGCCGCAGGCTCAGCGACTAAACATGCATATCTGTTAATGTTAAGATAATCATCATGTTTTCTGACGATCAATCAGCCAAAGCACCAATCTGACCTATAAAGAAAAATTAAAGAAAAGTTTTAATTCTGTAACCACTTGCAAGGTTTGTTCACGTGCCAAAAATTGGATTTCACATTCTCAAGGCTTAAAATCCCTTCTTAGTAATGTTTCACAGTTACAAATTATACATATTGTTCCATGTAATTATAAACTCTTGATTCAGCGGTTTTACCTGTCTGGAGGTGAGTTCCTAAGCTTGTAAAGAAGCCCAGAGAGCACTTCAGCCTGCGTGGTACAGCAATGAACAAGGAAGTTATTAAAAGGATAATAGCAGTATCTCTCTCCGTTTCTCGTACTTCCAATGATTAGTTAAAAAGACAATGAAAAACCTTGAAGAACTCGAAGAAAACGTCATCAAAGAGAGCCACTGGTGTGTGAAATGCTTCAGCTTGAATCTGAGCTACTTCACTCATCTCATCTCGATTCTCAGCTAACCTCCTCACTTTCCATCCAGACTCGCTCGCCAAATACTCAAACCGCTCCTCTTTTTCGTCAACTTTACTATCGTCAAGAAACACTTGCTCAGTTGCTTCCGCTGCTGATGTAGGTGAAGATGTACTACAGCATTTCACAATACAACTGCCACACCAGCCCACACGGCTTTCGATTGGTTGGCTGACTTTCTTTCTGTTGCTTGCAGTTTTCCAACTTCCATGATAAAACCGGAACCCTTTACCCGCATACCAAGGTTCAGTACATAGACTGTTTGAAATCTGCAAATAGCAAGGGCGCAAATTGGCCATTTTTGTTCATTTGTGTAGAGAGAGAATGCGATCGCAAACTGAAGGGAAAAAGAAAGCCGTATGGTCACGATTGGTTATAAGAGCTTGTTTGCTTGGAACCATACAAGTATATTGCATGTGGAAGCACCTGAGCCAACCACGTGGCGTTTTAGATTTTCTACCAAGTAAATGGTCTTTCTATCCAGAGAGAGCCTTCCTTGTCCGTATTCAGACAACTAACTTCCACAGCTTTTTGCACAAGCAGAGTTTATGGTGATTTCTAATTAACAAGGACACCCTTTTTGCCTCAAAAGTTCGAGCTACTACTTTCGAAGACATTAGTGGTTAGCAGTGACTCCAATCTCGAGTGTCAACTTTGATCTTCTGTTTTTTCGAGATAGTAGAAGACATATAGTCCTCCCAGCAAACAATCATCAATGTGAGCCAAGAAATAGCTGGAGGATTATCTGTTCCCACACCTCAACTTCTATCAAATATCATTCACAGCTGAAGCACCAATCAAAGTGTTGCGACTTCAAGATTGCAGTAGCTACAATTCATAAAGATAATCCCATTGTCATGTTCTAAAAGTTGAACGTGATGAAATTGTTAGGTAAATACTACATAACTTTCAACTCAACACCAGAGCAGATAAAAACGTAGAAAGGACTGTTTCTCTCTCCTCTTGCCCTTATGTTTTCCTCAACCCAAGGATGGTTAACATAAGTATAGTTATTAAATTCAACTCGTGGACTGACTGGATATAAAATTTAAAATGTGAGTTAGACAAATCTAGACTGATCCAAATCAAGTAAAAAAAACTGAACTAGACTGGTTAGTCATAAATTGATCTATTAGATCAATTTTAAATTTCCACGACTAAGATAGCAGAGAGAAAAGTATTCGTTTTAAAGTATTTTTTTTCTATCAAATTCTTAATGCCAACCATCATATCTCCGTATGTATTACAGGAAGCCAAGGCATCCTTTCCCCCTCTAAATAATTCTTTTCTCTATTTAAGCTTCAGGTTTGTCTTAACACTGAATGACTGAAGAAGACTGTCTTAACACAACAATTGAAGAAAAATGATCCCTTAATTTAGCTCCCAGTAGCAGAAAATGGAGTAAGGATCCACAAATGTACCCCCTCTTAATTTGACTATCCTTAGCAAATAACCTCATAAGGATAGCAATTAGCACTCCAACATAGATAACTTGCTTGGAATGATATGCTTTCTTCTTTAAGTTATCAAAGGCTGGAGATGGAATAGGAATAGGATGAAGCTAATTGGGCATTTAAGTGGCCCCTCGCAGCAAATAAGCATTGTGAACTAGAAATAGCTGGAGAATCATCATGCCCCCACGTCTAAACCTGGACCATCTCAGAAGAGGTCAACTCGAAGCCACCCTGTACCACGGCATGGAATTATTATAGCGGATACAGACATGCCGACCACTTTGAGCGGGGAAGGAATTTACTAACTTCTATAAATTTGAACCTTTTAGAGGGAAAACTTGATCTGGCAGGGACCACTTTCCGCTCATTAGGATAGTAAACTTTTTTGCAAGTGTTATGGGGTAATGCCCCTAGTCCTCAACCAAATAACAAAACATCAAAAGCCATCAGGCTAAAGTGTGTTGGCAGAACACGGTTGGCTACGTAGACAAACATGTCCTAAAACCAAAGGTTCTGGTCTCGGTGAATGAAATTGTAAAAACAGGAATCCCCTGGAGCTTTAAGATCTGTGAAAAAAACAGGGGCGAAGTAAACTGGCTTATCCTCTTTTATGCTCAATAAAAGCATTAAAACCAAGGATTACGAGTACTGCACAGTTGCATCACAAATTGTGGAAATGCAAGCACCAAGTATGAAAAGAGAGTATTTGAAGAAGGTGCTTCCTTAACACCTTAACACCATAACAATACAACTCCTGTCACTATAATTCAAAAAGTTGTTAATACATATCAAATCTAAAAGAAGATATGAGGACTAATGATATGAAGAGGATAAAGATGTAGCTAAGACCTGGTTATCCTACTTAAAGAGAGAGGGTCATCCATGCATTAAATTTGCTGCCTTGATTGGCTATACATTCACCATCAACCATTATTTTACTTAGCTTCAACTAAGAGCTGCTTTAATGTTTTTGAGCAGAAGCCATGACAATCTTGCATAATGACCAACACAAAAAGAAATCAAGAAGCTAACACAGCACTGCAACTGGCCACAATCAGACATAACAAGTCCAAGCAAATATTCCAATATAAGAAGAACAAGAGACAAGAATTTTTAAGCTGGTTAATCACATCGATGATTCACAATGTGCTACAGGAAATAGAAGTTGCCATTAACAGTAATTGAAACATACAGATTAGTAATCACACTTGAATGACTACAACAAAGTTAATTATCAAAGTACAAAATTTATACCAGAAAGACACAGAAACCACCTCCTTGTATACGGAACCATCCGGCATGTTCCCAATTTGATCTATAACTAACAACAATGTCATGAACTTGCAGCATAGCATCACAAAATAAACGTTACATCAAATCAAAAATCCCAAACTACAAAAACCAAGTCTCTGATCCCCAATCCCACTGTTACATCCTCCACGACTTGTGTAGAAAACCTCGATTCAGATCAAGAGTTCACCGACACAGTATATGCTTCAAATAAGAAAACAAACCACCAAAACCAACACTCAAATCCGGGTATAGCCCATTGTGGGTCGCAAAGGCTGACTACCAGCAACCGAAAGCAATCCACCTTCAACAGCACTTTCCTCATCAAGAAACAAATCCTCAGTGCCCCTAAACGCGGCATGAACTCCAACAATCACCACCCCAATAATCAAAGCAACCAAAACATTCAAGCCCACATCCGTAAACACCAACGCCAATATAGTAACCAATCCAAGCACACACAAAACAACTCTATCATCAAGACTTTTATTAAACACTACCACCGGACCATCACGTCCGAAGTAAAGAAACAACCACGCCACAAATATCGCAATAAACACAATCATAGAAATTGGATGCCACAAAAGACTTAAGAACAAGATTGCAAGGAGTATTATTGCATAATTCACACGAAAGTAATTGAGGTTGAATTTGATGCGTGAAATGGCTTCATTATAATTGTTAGGGCGAATGAAAGATGAGAACTTTAAAAGTTCTTGCCATGGACGGCGCGGGGCTATGAGAGTTTCAGTTGTAGTGGTGACGCGCGAGATGAATGTGAGGGTGGTTGGTGTTTGCGGGAATTGTGTGATGGTGGCGGTGGTGGCGCTAACGGTGGGGATGGTGCCATAACCTGGTTGTGGTTTTCGTGACATTTTGGTGGAGGGTTCTTGTTTGGATCTTGAGAACCGAAAGAAAGTTTGAAACTTTATGAGAGAAATTATAGATGGGTTTAATTTTAGAGCTAGAAAGGTGACAACAACTCTGGTAAAACAGCAATCTTTTTTAGGTTAGGGCTCTGTAGAATTCTAAAATTTTGGGAAGACAACAGAAAGTGGAGAGAGAAGGTGATTTCCTTTCTTAAATTGGAAAATAAAATATTGGGAATGTCATGTCACCACTGATGTCAGTTAACAGGCGTTTTTTTTTTTTTTTTAATTACTACAGTATATTTTAATTTCAGAATATTTTAGTGTGTTATTTCAAAATTATATATATAATTCATATAATTGAAATTTTCAAATAAATTAATTTCAAATTATGTAATTTAAATTTTAAATACAAATAAAGAAATACAAGTTGAGCTTATACTACAAAATTGATTAAATAAATCCAAAGACAATCTAGATGACCAATAAAAATATAATATAATTTAAAAAAATAAAGATAAAATATTAAAAAATATCGAGACAATTTATTTCAATTTATTGTATTTTTTTCAACTAGAATAAGATAGAATTAAAAAGTTTTAATTTAATTACAGTTGTGACCCAATAATTAGTTTCGCGGAAGGTCCATCTAACATGGACTCCAAATTTTGTGGAAAACAACAAGTTACTTCTGCGGCTACTAAGTTTTCAATTTGATCCTTCTTACTTTGAAAACTTACAATTCCATCAAGTAATATGACTAATTACTCTCCAAGCGAATAATCACTCCTTAAAAAAAACATTCAAGAATCATCAAACAGATATATATCTATATCTATATCTATATATATATATTCTCTTAGCAGAACGTTTACTTAGCAAAACATCTGAATAATTATTTCTTAGTACCAGAAAATTTCTCCGAGAAAACCAAGCAACAAGTGGTAATTTTTCATTGTTTGTCGTAAGCTACATAATGATAGAGAGTCGAGAAATAGATTTTTCTTTCTGAAGATAATCAAGGAGAAGAAAATTGTCTGCAAAAGAAAGGGTAAATGGAAATTCAGGTAGTGTTGAGTTTTAGCTTGAAAACTCATACAACAACAAAGAAAAAACCCTACCAAAATCGCATGGATTCATAACAAAGCCGGAAAGAACTCAACACAATAATTTTATGCAGTTTGTCTGGGGATACCATCTCTACTCTTTCTTTACTTTTCGTCATGCTTCCTCCCCACTGGGATTTAATACAACTAGTTTGATAATGCAGCTTCTTGCAGAATATGAAGGCAAGAGAAATCCCAGCAAAGCTTTCATCAACTACTTTTTCGGTCCTTCTTCACAGTACTAATGTATTTGCTATGGGCACACATTATGATTTTCCCTGGTCTTTACCATGAAACTTTCTCCCAGCATCAACGGCTTCCCTGAATGCATAGGCAAGTTACATGGTTACATATAAATTTAACCGGACACTACGAACAAATATCAAATCCCAAATAGTCACAAAAAAATACAGTAGACGCCATTTGATTCACAACCAGAAGTGCTTGTATCCTATGTTCATAATACATAATCATCCCTCCATTCCTCACTAATCACACAAAAGAGCTTGTATCCTCTGTTTTTTTTCTCGTCCTAATGTAGTTTTTGTCAGGTAATTAGCAACTGTGTAAGTTCCCGAGTTAATTTTCTCAGTTAAGGATTCAGATTCCATAAGTTGATAGACTGATATCTTGACTTGAATGGAAAGAATATAAAGTTTAAAGGGTCAGGGAAGCAATGATCTGTAATGAAGCTCTTTATCACATACCTAAAGGACTTCACAAGCTCCATATTTTCAGGGTCAAGCCTCACACCCTCGTAAAAGGAAGTTGCTGCTTCTTCAAACCTCTGCAAGCAGAAGGCAATCAAGAAATGCTACACTATGTATATTGCTGTAACACCCATGGAACAAAATGAAAAAGAAGGCATGCCTGCAACAACCGGAGAGCTGAGCCTTCCCGATACCAAGCTTTTGACCAATCCGGTTTTAGCTCTTTACAGGCCCTTGCATCAGCTAATGCTTGGTCAGGTTGCCCCAAGCGCATCCAACACAGGCTTCTATTTGAAAGCACGGTAGCATTAGTGGGATCCAGATCAATTGACTGCCAATGCACATCAACCCTTTATTCAATAAATATCCAGCAAACTATCCAATAATGATGGTCAGTTAACAACTAGAACTTCTCCAATGTCAAGCATAAGGTATCAGAAAGTAACAAACATCTAGAAAGAAACATGTTTTTGTGTATTTCTAAAAACATCTGACACTTCAATCTAAGCTTAACTCCTTCAAAAATGAATTTGCTCCATTGAACTTCCCATCTTCACACATATCTCGTTCCTACAAACAGTTGTAGCTAACTACTTCCCATATTACAGGGAAATGCAAATTAAGATTTTAACACCTATTTCTTTAGGCAGTCGTGACTCATATAAGGTGTCAAAAGATACAATGTATGAAATGAGTTTTAGGAAAAATTCAAAATACCTAGTGACAGAAAAAAAAGTCATTAGAAAGCTAGTTTCATAATGCTACATGTTACTTAAAAAGGCAAATCACACATAAGGACCAAACAATCTACTAAGAGAACAAGAAAGTGACAAAATAAAAACTCTAAATCTAAGAGGCATACTTGTGTATAATCATTCACCGCAGTAAGATATTCCATTCTTCTGAAAGCATCATCTCCTCTTAATTTTGCTTCAGCAGCTCTCTCCTTTGCTTCAGGTGAAACCTGAACAAGTTGGAACATTTATTATCGTGAAAAATTTACTGAAACATATTTCCAGCCAAACGCTTGACTTTTGACCCGACACAAAAGACAAGCCATGAAGCAAGGTAACTGTCCAAGTGAACTGCAATAAGCCCCCAGCAAACATCATTAATGCTAGCATAAAGCTGTTCAATTCAGGTATGGAGAACAACCAACTTTGGGGTAGATTGGACTGATTCATGTTATAGCAGTATGATTCTGAATTTGATTTTAGTTGAGTTTGGTGGGATAAGGCTTCAAGTTGTCTGGAAAACCCAACCCTATAACTTATTGTCAAGCTCAGTGCAATGATCAGGTTGGAATTTGACATACACAAATTATATATATCTATAATTTGAATGTATTTTTCCTTCGCTAATTGACGCAGCATACATGCAATGAGCAGACTGGGAGGTTGCAAGATACAAATCCCTTTGAGCAGATGGTTTATGAAAATGCTAAATATTAGAGAATGAGGAGAACAGATAGCAAAATCAATCTGAAGTTCTCCAGGTCAATATTGGGTTGGACCTTTGGAGTTTAAAGGTCAACTCAATTATGATCCAACTCACTTGGTTTTAGACCCATACATTAACAAGTACATAAATCTTAAGTAGCACTGCAAGCAAGCTCCAAAAAGATTTGCAGTTAGCATGATTTATTGAATGGAAAGAGAATAAGAACCCTCATTGCAGTAGAACAGTCAAAGCCATGAGCACAACTGAAGCGTTTCAACCAACGAGCTAAAAATTAAAACACTTTCACACAAATTAACCACCTATTCACTATTAGAATTATATTTTATGGATAAATGCAAATTACACATGTGAAACAGAACCAAATTCTAACATGGTAGTACCAAATGATAGCACAAGTAGTACCTCAGGGAGATCTCTTTTAGGTATATGCATGTTCTCTGAAGGATCACCTCCCTTCATTATCCTAGTTTCTTCCTGCCAAGAATTTCCGATCCAAAAAGGGAATTAATAACAGAAACTACCAAGGGAAAAATGAAAAATAGCTGTGAGTAGAATAACAATATCTGGACAAGTTAGCCTGTTATCCACTTGTTATTTCTCCTTCTTTAGCAAAAAAAAGCTCCCATTTAGAATCTCATTTTCTTGGCAATAGAAAATGTGTATGGATGTACAGCAGATCACAAGTTCATTCATAAACAGTACCACAGATCCTCAAGAGTATGGATGTACTCAAAAACTTTGACGCCCTCATTGTGACACAGAAAATAAAAATTAGTAATTGTCAAATAGTGACAGCAGATGGAGCACATGTATTTGTGGTTCAGCAAAAGTTGGAGGCCTTAAGTCTCATAAAGTTCCTAACAAAATTTTAAGGATCTTAATACCTCTTTATTAGCTTCAGACGACAAGTGTGCAAGAATTCCATCAACAGACCACTCATGAATGCTCTGAACTTTTTTTGTCAAGGGGAAGAGGATCTCAACAGCTTCACGGTTGCCTCTTGCAGCCGCAACCTGTATTGGTTTCTGACCATCCTGGGCAGCAAAGAAAATTCACAATCATCGCAGCAAAAATAAAGGTGAGCAATAATTTAATGAAAGCAACAACCATATAAAAAAAGAATCATATGAATAACATTTACCATGAAATAGCAACATTAAGAACTTAGGAAATTTCTATGGAAATAAAAACTTTATGCATTGATTGTTGTGATAGAAATCCAAGGGGATAGGAAAAGCACTGAATTTATGAAGGCAAACTGGCACCGCTCCATTTATGCCCCAAACTCAACCATAAGAAAGTATTGAAAATCAAAATAAATAATAATATACATCAAAGAGAGAAACCCAACTTGTAAAATCATAGAGACAAACAAGTGATAACACTGAAAAGAAAGCAGCACTCCCTTGCTCAGCTATAAGAATCCCACGATTAGAAGAATTTAACTGAATGCAGTAACAGCCTCACCTCATCAGTGACATTAGGATCAGCTCCAGCTTCTAATAAATGGTTCAGAATTTCTGGGCTTCCTAAATCAGCAGCAATGTGCAGTGGTGTTGCCCCACCGGCAGTAACATTCACAGCAGCACCAGCCTGCACACAAGATAACACAGAAGTCACAGCTATAAAATGGTGAAAAATCATATGCACCAGCAAAAAAATTTAGATTAAAGATGCTTCGGCACCAAAAGATGTGATCTCCAGAACGATATTCCCATGCTTTGGTTTATAGAAATATCTGGATCACTGTGTAAATTGATAGTAAAACCAGTGACACTCACTAAATTCAAGAAATTGAACAGCCATTTGCAAAGTAGTCTGTGATTTAGCAGAAATAGAACCACTACTTGGTTGGAGCCACATTCTCTTTGCCCCCCTGCAATTCTAATTCATGTGAATGAAACACCTCTGCAAGTCACTCCACCGGTTGTTTGCACAATTGTTGTTTTCCATTATAGTTAAAAAAAAAAAAAAAGGATTTTTGAAAGCACAATTTTTTTTCATGATTTCACTCATGAAGGAAAAATAATTACCACTACAAAAAGGTATTAAAGATGTCTACATATGATATTAACTCATTTTAAAAATCTTTGCTGAAAACTTTTTAGGGAGTTCATGACTTTTTAAATGAATATCAGTGCAAAATTGTTTAGTCAAGAAAAAACTTCGTTTTTTCTCGAGGTTAGGTTTTTCAAATACTGGGGAAAATAAGTGGTCTAATAAGTTGCCTATAAAGGCACCCCCGAGAAGTCTTGTATCCCTCTCAAATGACACTGAACAAGAATGAGCTGATTGAAAATCATGCCAAGTGCTCAACTTGAGGACAGAGATACCTGAACCAACAACTCTAGGCATACTAATGAACCAGCTGCTACAGCTGATAACAATGGAGTTACATCATCTTCAGTTTCAGCATTAGGCTGCAAAAGAAAGTCAAAAAATATAAATAAAACCATAGAAAAACAATCAAGAGAAACATAAAATCTTGTCCCGAATCAAAAAAATATTCAAATAAATTTGTAGAAGAACCGGAGCATTGCAAATAACCTGCTGGAGTATTCTTTACATGAATAAATACCGGAAGAAAAGAAGATGTGATAATTGTTACCCAGAAACTTCAACACTAATAGTGGGCTGACTTTTTGACACGATTATACATGTTCAATATAGATTATCAAGTGCCAATTTAGGCAGACATGATGATGCGTGTTCAATTTGGACGGTCACACCTGCCAAATTTACCATGGCTTCCCTTGCTACACACAATTCATGGCTGTAACTCACTCCTTTTGTCCTTCTCTCTGATTTGCTCTTAAAATATGTCATTCATTAATATGATAGTAAATAAAATTAATTGGGGTTAGGGGGTTGGGTTTACATTTGCATGGTGCTCCAGTAACACTTTCAAAGCATCCGGTTGACCATGCCCAGCAGCCCAGATTAAAGGAGTGCCAGCATCACTTTGTGATTCAACCTCAGCACCCTTAGAAAGCAAATACTCCATCAACTCAGTATTTCCTGCATACAAGCATGCAATGCACTGAAGCAAAAATCTCAATAGAAGAGGCAGATGGAATGAATCTAAGAATAAATTTGATATTTCTGCATTAAGCATGACAGTGCATATCACTAGAAAGATCATGCAGGCAACATACGCAAAAGTAGAAGATTTTCCCCATTAAACCCCAAACATACCTATTCCTGCAGAATGGTGCAACGCTGTGGCCCCTAAATCACTTGGTATAGAGGGATCGGCACCCTGGTCGAGTAAGTATTTAGCAGTGGCAGTATGTCCTTGCCGGGCAGCATGAACAAGAGGAGTCTCACCTGCATGTGGTAACAAGTTCCTTGAGATGATCTATGACAACAAGATGCAGTTAGCTGCAACTGACAGATGCATGCCATCAAATTTTTTGAAAAAAATCTGTAAAGAGATGAAAACATAAGTGCAAATCATAAGAACATGGTTGCACTTTAGTTTTAAACTTTTCTCCATGCCCCTCTATATTGTCATATATTTATTTAGTGTCCCTAATACATATGGTGCGCTTCTTCTCTTCAATTTCGTTTAGGTATCCAATCACAGAGAAGTTAATTTCCCAGCACCTTTCAGGACCTAATTCCATTCATAGCTTTACTATGTTTAATGATGAAAATGGTAAAACTTGTAGAGGTTTGAAAATGTGTTCATGTAACACTTCTGAGCATACATAAACAATAAACATTGCAACCGAGAGAATTAAATTCACTTAGAACCCAGTCAAACAACCAAGTTGCCGACATACTATGTTCCACTATGAAAAGGACCATCCACCAACAGTGATACCCATACGAAACTAATAGACTAGGATCAGAACAGATATGAATTTAAAAAAAAAAAAAATTCCTGGCAACAGGATATTCAAAAACTTGTCCCTGCAAAGTTGATATCTTAAACAAAACATATGATTCCTCATATTACTAAATTACATGGCCAGTCAAATAAAAATATGGTCTCCCTAATGCGTACCAGTCCAGCTTCATTTATCTCAAGCAAAACAGTGCCCCGGTTACTCGATTAAATAAGTTTAAGGGAATCTCACGAATAATAAGGAAATAGTATTCTCAGCACCATGAGGAGGAACAATTTGGATGGAAAAAAAAATGCATACCATCTTCATCTTTCGTATCAACATCAAGCTTCAATTCCTCAATCAAATACTTGCAAACCTCAGTCTGTGCTTCTCTTGCCGCAAAATGAAGTGCCCCTCGTTTATTAGCATCCTTGATTTCTGCCACAGTTTTTGAAATTTCATTCCCTTCAGCAAGCTGTGCTGCTATATCTGTTTAACCAAACACCAACCATCAAAAGTAAACATTTACACACAAAAAAGACCCCATATAACAAAAATACAAACGCATAGGAACCTCCTCCACCAAAAGTCAATGTAAACCCCTAAAATGGAAAGAAAAGAAAAGAGCTTACTCTTAAGAAGATCAAGATTTCCAATACACGCAGCAGTAAGAAATTGCTGAACTTTTTGCCTCACTGCAGTCACTCACAATCAAAGATAAACAAATTCAAGAGCTTGCATCGAGACAAACAAGAGAACCCTAATAAAAGATATCGCTAAACTCTCTGAAATCAAACAACTTTGCATAAAAGCTTGCATCTCTATATCTACTTGTGTTTACAATACACGCACAAAAAAAAAACTGATAAAAGAGGGGGGCGGGGGATACGTAACCTGCAAGTGCATCAGAAGCATCAGGGGCCATAGTAAATCTCAAAGAAAACTTGTTTCAATAACCTTAAAAGTGTGTGCTGTTGTGCACCGCAAGGACAACAAGCAGATGATTCTGGAATTTATGTTTGCTTGTATAGGGAAAAGAAGTGAAAGACTCCAAGCAGGGTTCACAGTGTACCACCGAGGTTTTCGGGTTTTGTATTTATAAAAATCAGATACTTAAACTACAAGATATTTACGAAATTACCTTAAGTCAATCACAAATTACACTTCTTTATATAGTTTTAATAAATTATATTTTACATCGCGATTTATATACAAACACATGCTAATATTTAATATTATATAAAAAACAATAAAAATTATTCAATTAATTACAATTTTACTATTGTTTTTATTTAATAACTAAAATATTTTTATATTAGATATTATTACTTTATCTTTATTGTCATTTAAATATATTTTCCACTAAATTTACCCACACAATTTATTTATTTTTATTAAAAATATGTGACCAACACTTAATGATTAAAAAATAAAACCCTTAAAGAATCAAAGATTCATTGTGCTGTGAGTGATTTTAATGGACTCAAGTAATGTTTCTTGTCTCATATTTATATTTGTTTTACTATGATTAATATTATTTTTAAAAAAACTATTTTTGATATTAACATATTATAATGATCTAAAAATACTAAAAATATATAATTTAAAATAAAATAAAATAAATAAATTTAATTTTTTTCAAAAAAAATAAATTGAAACTCAATATAAAACACATTGTAAGCAAATAGGTCTTGTTGGGTTTGTATTTTTTGGGCTTTGGAACTGTCACTTCTATAGGTCTCAAGTTCTTTTTATAGGCTTGGGGTTTGATGAGTGATTACATTTTTTTTTATTTGAAATTAAAAAATTTATTATTTTTAAATTATTTTGATGTTAAAAATAATTTTTAAAAAATAAAATTATTATTTTAATATGTTTCCGAATAAAAATTACATTTTTTAAAAACCAAAATAATACTCTTAAACAATCCATTATTGCTTGAGAGGAGAGTCCTGCAATAATCATTGGGCTTGAGAAGACATCTCTCTGGAGTGACCAGGCACCAACATTTGGATCCAACGGCAGGGAGTACCTGGTACTTACATGCGTTACTGCATCATTTGTTATTGATATAAAAGAGTGAAAGTTCCACTATAGTTTTCACCCCTCACAATTTTCCATTATAATCGAATGTGAATTAAGTATTTTAATCTAAAGATAATAATATAAATTATATTTTAAAATATTATTTAATAATTTAAATTTTTATATAGGATAGTTTTTTGATATAGTATTAAAACTCAGTTGACTCAATGATCACAAGTTTGAATTCATTATTCTCATTATATCTGATTAAAAATCAAATATAAAGTAGTGTATATCTTTATAAGTTTTAATTTTAAAAAGTTTTTACTTGAAGGATATATTAGAAAATCATATAAATTATATTTTAGAACGTTAACTTACGAGATGATTAATTGATAATAATTAAAATTAAGAGAGGAGAGAATATAATTAAAATATTTTTGCACATATTTAAGACTACCATTTAAGGTTTATTGATACGTTGTCGTCATAGATTAAGCTGTCATTATAGATTTTTTGTGAACATAAATGTGCCATTAACCCCGCCATTTAAGAGTGATTTATTGAGGGGTGAGTAATTAACCCTAGTATTTTGAGTTTTAAAAGAGATTTAAAAATTCAAATATATTTATTTATCCACTCTTCTAATCTGTAGTGAATACCCGTATTTATTTATTTTCAGTATTTTGAGTTTTGAAAGAGATTTAAATATTCAAATGTATTTCCTTATCAATGATTCTAACCGTATAATTGAAACCTCTCGTCAATATATATCCATATATATTTTCTTCAATGAATTATCCTTAGCTTCAGATTCTTATGCATGGCAAACCATGATGAACATCATCGATGCAAAGTCTAAAAAGATAGAGAATCATGTATAGGAATAGGACTAACTGTATAATCAATAATGGGAATGTATCAGGAGACATATATATGCCTTCAATTTGAATTTCCATATAAAAAAAAGAGGCCAAATTACAGTTTCTACGGGTTCTATTTCCAACGGCAAATAATGAAAGCTGCATGTCTCATGGAAACTTCGAAGAAGAAGAAGAAGAAACAGGAAAAAAAGAAGATAAATGCACCGGTCTCTAACCAAGTTATCAAGAACAGATGAACAGCTACTCCATTGGTTGGCCTTGCAAAAGACCCCATAATGCCACCCCATGTTTGTTGGCCTCTATAATGGGAATAAATACTATGAATACGTACCTAGTGAAAATTTAAGCCAACCCTCCCTCTCCTTTCTCCTTTTGAACTCTCTCTCTCTCTCTAGCTCTGTACAATCTATCCCCCACTTTGATCAAGAAGACTGCATGACTGAACAAGCTACAGCCTGTGCCCAGTGCCTTAACTTGGTCTTAACCTGCTTTGGATCATCACCTGCATGCAGATAATTAGAACTATTGTCCAACTTCGTGTAATTCGGTACTTGAATACAGAAAATCTCTCATTTGTTTTTGATCCAGAGTATATGAAATTAAATTTTAAATGGCTGGTTAATTCTTAAGTTTTTGATTGTTTTTCTATTAATGATAATCAAAAGTGACGAAATGCGACTAGTCATGCTGATCAGGATGTGGAAAGCTCACCTGGGCTGCATATTTTCCACTCTGGATCACTCATGGGGCTCCCAAATGAAGATGAACGTGTGCCCATTGCCGAAGATGATGAAGAAGATAAGTCGCCACTTTGCGGTGTGGACACCGGACTCGGCGAAAGTTGCCGGTTAACTGCAAAATAGAGATCCAATGCTGGCAATGTATTGGCCAATTGATGTCCCTCTTCCTCTTTAAATCCAAATCCAAGCTCTATACACCCTTTGAGCTCATGCAAGTCTTCATCTGTCAAGTCATCAGATTCTAGCAGCCCGCTCTTTCTCCTCTCTTGCATTAGAATTTGGCGGCGGCGTCTCTCCCACGCTCTGTCACGTCGAGTCTCGCACATTGAGAGTTGCTTGGACAATAGCTTCTTGTTTTTCAACATAAGTGGTGCCAATGGCATGCGCTCCAGATCCTCAGAATCCGAGGAGTTCAACGATGGCAATGAAGACGACGACGACGATAAAAGACTCTCGTTCTGAGCCTTAGGCTCATGACAGTTCATCATTCTATAAATGTCAGGTGAGGGAGTCCAGGCACGGCAAATATTGAGGCAGCAGCGACAGAAGAAAACTGCCGCGCTACCAGCAAATGGGAACAATGCGGGACAGGGCAGGGGGGGCCTCTCAAAAGTTATTGAAATGGCTGTCTCCAAGTATTTTCAATAAGGAACCAAAGACACCAGCCTCACCAGGTCAAGCTGGATTTGATGGAGAAGGCTTTAATGGATAAGAGGAGAGAGGACAGGAAAATGGGGGGACGAGGGCGACTGTCACGCCCATCCGTTGGGAGGATTTGCTAGCCATGCATTCAACCATATATTTATAACTGTCAATTACAGGACATTTTTGTTAAATTTGGAGGCTGTGCTAGCCATTTTTGGTTTTGTGTTGTCTATTTTGGAGAATTCGATGAGTTACGATCCTGTTCACATATTCCTAGCATGTAGCTACCATGTGTGTGTGTGTGTTGCTCGTAATGTCACCTCCAGAAAATAGATCAATGTTGCTTTCATCCAATTCATTCTTGTTATCAACTAGAGAGGTAGAGTCGATTTCTTTTGTAATCTTATAAATGATGTGAAAGCACTGCTAATTGTTTTAAAAAAACAAATTGTGACTCAAGTTGTAGATTTTAATGTTTAAAAGTTAAAAACAAAAATTGTCCAATCCAAATTAGCATGAAAAACTTGTGAACCGAATCGTGAGGCTAAAACATTCCCGAAGAAAGCATACAGAATAAAATAAAGAAATTCAATATTTAATAAATTCAAAGTCAAAGATTGAAATTGATAAAGAAAATAGTTATAAAAAAATTAAAAATAAAGACCGATGTCAACATGGGCTAACATCTCATATATAAGACTTGGTTATTAAATGGGAATGATTACATCGAAAAGAAAAGAAAAACTCAATTCTCAACAATCCAACGATGAAAGCTAAAAATCAAAAAAGAAAATAAATTTATTGACCAAAAAAATTATAAAAAAAACCTTATGAACAAATCTATATCTTTTTATTTTAAAGGTATCTTAGTAATTAAACAATGCTAACAAAGATAAAGAATCCAAAATGTTGTGTCCCCAAACATGTATGATAATGTAACATTTAAAATTATTTTAGATATTACACAATGCAAATAAAATATCAAAAGATCTTTTTGTCCCTAATAAATCTAGTAAAGATAAATAAGTCTCATGGAAAAGACTCTTTTTGAATTTTGAAGCAAGTTACATGTTTTTCACTATGAGGGTAAAATGGTAATTCAATATGCAAATCCACAATAAATTGTAAGTGAGTGCATGGGCAATGATTCTATGATCTCTTTTAAATTTTTTTTAATATTGTCATCTAATATTGTCTTAATTTTTTGAGCACTTGTTATTGTCATCACCCAATTTTTGGGTGATTCCCCAAAATATACCAAAAAATAAGTAAAATAAAATAAAAGAGGCTGGTGTCGGCAGAAAAATTAACGTGGAAATTTTGGACGTTTTAGGAAGCCCGATCGTACTTTTCTTTTTTTTTGCCCAAATACGAAGGAAAGTGCAGATTCGAGGCGAAGATAATTTATTATTGGATAAATCTGCATAAAAGTTAGGTCGTAAGATATAATTATATTTTTATGGGTCAATTTGACTTAATCGTCGGCCGATGTAAAGTGTAATTATGCTTCGAAATTAATCGAGAGCCCAATTGAAGGATTTAATTTAGCGCAAGAGCTTAATTATACTTTAAATGGGTCAAATTAATCTAATTGAGGGTTTGATTGCCGAGAAATTAAATTTGGAGGCTTAATCTGGGTTAAATTGAAAAGATCGGAATTTTCGGCGACGAAACTCTTTGAGTGAAATCGGAAGCCAAAATTGAAGATAAAAACATCTTTCTTCCTGATTTTTCTCATCGAAATAATATTTTTTGTCACAACTTATTTAGTTAAAAAAAAAAAAAAAGATTTCTGCCAACAGCCATGGTGCCAGCCATGGCTGGCCATTCCAACAGCCATGCTGCAACCATTCCCTGCAACTTACCCACTGAAAACACCATACTTTGGACACTTACCCCATGCCTGCACCTTACTTCTTTAGGCTATAAATAGTAGGGGAAGAACGAACACCCGAGGAGGGGGGGAATTCTTTTGACAGTGAGCACTGTCACGGGGGGAAGAGGAAAATTTTGACAGTGAAGGACTGTCACGAAAAAACAGGGGAAGAAAAAAAACGGGGGGGAAAGGAGGAATAGAAATTATACACAGAAAAAAAGGGAAGAAGAGATGAAATAATGCATGCAAAAACATTGAAAAACACAGACCCATAACAACCATCTCTCTCTTTCTATCGGCCATTTTCTCTCCAGCTTTCTGCCTCTCCTAGCACACCACAACGCCAACGTCCATCTCTTTCCATCTTCACCGACAACCACCAAGAACCACGGAGGCCCACCATCATCTTCATCAGCTCCGACGACCATCCCCCATCGCAGACACAGCAGCAGCCATCTCAGTCTCCCGTTGTAGTGCTCTCTCTCTCTCTCCCGGTTCGACAGCTAGCCCTGTCACTCTCTCTAAGAAATCAGTTGCAGCTCTCGTCGGCCACAACGCCAGAAGCTCCTCCTCAGGTCCATTTCCAGCCACCACCCAGTCGTGACCTCCATCTCCTGCAACGGCAGCAATGAAGAGCACAGCAGCAGCACGAAACAGCAGCAGAGGCGAGTGGCAGCGACAGACCAGTCACTTTGGAAGCTCATTCCGGCCACCACGGGCCTCCATTTTCGACACCACCATGACAGGGAGAACCACCTTGAGGTCCTCTACCCAACGGTAGCATCAGTTAACCCTCTAGTCGTGGTCGGCCGATAAGTACTGTTCACGTCACTGTTCACGTAAATTTCAGTTTACGTGTTTTGCTTTTTTTTAATTAAAAAAAAGGAAATAAAGGAAATGTGGGCTGGGCTGCTCTTGGCCCAGCCCAGCCCAGCGGTGGTGGGCCTTTGGCCCACCACATCTGCCCCGTTTAGTTGAAACCGAGCCCAACCTGTTTTTTTTTTAATTTAGTTTTTTTTAAAACAAAAAAACAAAAAATGCATTAAAAAAATTATAAAAAAAATGTGTTTTTTTTTCATGCATACGGCCGAATTCCAAGGTTTTTCCATGCATATTTTTCATGAAAAAAAATATGTTGCATCTTTCACATATTTTGAAGGAAACTTGGATATTGTAACCAGTTTACGATTATCCATTGGCATTTGGCCAAAATGTCAAAAATAATTTAATAATTATTTTGTTTTAGTTTTCGCAGTGTAAATTTACATTGTAAAGTGCACTTGCAAATAAAAAGAATTTTTAACTACGATGTAAAATTACAATGTAAAGTACATTCGTAGGTAAAAAAAAAAGGTTTTTAACTGCAGTGTAAAATTACATCGTAAAGTACACCCACGGACAAAAAAATATTTTTTCTTTTTAAATGCAGTGTAAAAAAAAATAAACTTAAGAAAAACAATCAAACAACAATGCAGCTTACTTTAGGTAGGGTGCACTGGGGGTGACGCGTCTTCCCCTTGCACAACAAGTCCCCTTACCCAAGACTCTCGCAGACCACTAGGTTCCTAGTAACCTTAATACTAGGTGGCGACTCCTTATAATTACAGTCGTAAATTTTACGGCTATAAACAACCTCTCATTTTCACCGCGCGCTGTTGTCCCCCAAATCGCGGGGGACGGCGGGGCGCGAAGCGCGAAAAAATCGTTGTCGCGACAGTTATCTATGAATTGGGGATATTTTTTGGGTTAGTTATGGAAGTCTAACTATATATACTGATACCAAATATTTAAATCATAGTTGTTAAATCAAAAAACCAAAAACTCAAAGTTTATCTCAAGCAAAATTTTAAATTAAATTGGATTACACAATGACCAATAACCTATATTGTTTTTTAATTAGGTTTTTAATGATTTGGCTGGCCAAATCCAAATGAATAAACACCAAGGAAAAAACACACTATTGTTTTTATAAAATAGTTGACATGGATTAATCTAAGAACATGTGAGTTAACATAATAATCTAATAACCTAAGCCTGTTTTTGGATCAATTTTTAGATTGAGGATGACAAAAATATTTCAAATTAAGACAACTCGATTGTTTGTTCTACTAGATTTAAAAAAAAAATCATTTTTTTTGTTTAAAAAAACTAGAATTTGAATAGCTTGTATTAAAGTTTAAATAAATAATCATTACACATGATAAGTAAATATGACTAATGTGTGATTTAGACTTGAAAGGTATTTATGTGCTCTTTAAATTGATTTCCATAGTCTAAATTCTAAACCAAGATGGTGATGTTGGTAAGAAAAAAAAAGATTATATATTTCACCATCTATTTTAACAAAATATTTATACAAGTGAGATATCACTAGTTTACCATCACCTTTATTCTTTTTTCCTCCTTTTCTCCTTGAAAAAAAGGACTCATGTTTTTCTCACTAATTCTCTACAAAAATGATATTTATAAATAAAATTAAAGTTCTAAGACGAAGAAACAACTTGATTGTTCCACCTGTTCTTATAAATCAAACTCATAACACTTTAATAAACTACCACAAGTTAACTCCAACCTTTAAAACTCACCTAACCTTAATAACTCACCTGCACAGACTAGGCATCATAGCACAACACACACCATATCAATCTCAACCTTGTCTTTGTCTCTAATCAACCACTGAACCTCAAACCCATAACTTCTTAATAAACCACCCCCAACACCCTCACTAGTCAATTTAGTGATATCACTAAATATGAAAGGGAAACAAGAAGTAAATTTGGTGATTATTTTAAAATTGATTTGATTATGTAGAGTATAATTTTCAAATATGAAAGGGAAAGTATTACTGCGATCAACTCCTTCGTGTTTGACATTCGGGATATGATGAAACAGGCCTTGATCAGATTAATGGCATCATATGATAGGAATAAAGTTGCAAGAATTAAAAATTGGTTGGGGTTTTCCTTTTTTATTATTATTACAAAATAAGTATGTTATCAGAGCTTGAAAATCTGACGACTTGTGAGGTCAGTTGTCTGCATTATAACCAAAATATGGTTGGTTCTGATTTTTATGCAGTTTAATTCAGTGGCTCTTTTGACAACCTGTAACAACTGTCCCAAGGCCTAGAGAACTCAGCTTAACAGATGCTAAATTTAGCATTTTTTTAGAGCCAGAGCTTTTAGAACCAATCAAAGCAATAGAATCCACGATTCTTTCTCCCCTTCATCAATTCCCAACAACCTGCGAGTTCCCTGCAATGGATGTTGAGCACCCCAAAAGAAGAGAGAAGAAAAGACCTTTCAGAAAGTTTCATGATCACCTCTTCTTGCCTGGTTTGATCCCCTCTGATCCAGGCATGAGTCTCCATGAAAGATTAAAGACGGCTTAGGCTAGTTAACCCTCCATAAACACACAGAAAGAAAAACAAATAGACCAGGCGTACAGGGAAAAAAAAATTGGTCCTCCTTTCCTGTACGCCCTAGTGCATGCCCTCCCTGCCCACTTCTCTTCAGCCATGCATGCTAATATTTGTTTTTTGTTTTCTTTAGCTTGTTTCACTGTTCTTCTCAATGAACTTTACGTGTCCGCTATTGGGCCACAGCCACAGAGTTTGTCTTTGAACTGTGGATCAGAAAATAGTGGCACGGATGGTGATGGGAGAAAATGGGAATCGGATGTCAAATACATCACTGGAAATCATCCACACGCCAGAGCTCAATACCAAGATTCCTCGATTGTTTCTGAGGTTCCATACATGGATGCCAGGATTTTCACGTCCGAAGCAACCTATAACCTCCCAATCACAGAGAAAACGCGTTATTGGCTGAGGCTCTCTTTTTATCCTTCTGAATATTCTGGCCTCGATATATCAGACTCCTATTTCTCGGTAGTCGCGGGTGGTGTTACTCTCCTGAACAATTTCAGTGCTTCGATTACAGCGCAGGCCCTCACTCAGGCCTACCTCATTAAAGAGTATTCTCTAGCTCCCATGAATTCTCATATTCTCAATGTCACCTTTAAACCAACAGATAAGCCTGAGGCTTTTGCTTTTATCAATGCTATAGAGTTGGTTCCAACCCCTGACCTCTTTGGATCAGGGACAATGGTGGGGTTTTCTGACCAAACTTTTGATGCCACGGATGGAACTTTGCAGACAATGTATAGATTGAATGTAGCAGGGCAGTATATTTCACCAACCAAAGACTCCGGTAATCTTACAAGAACCTGGTATAATGATGCGCCATATTTATTTGGTGCGGCGACTGGGGTTAACTTGCAGAGCAATGAAAGCTTTGAAGTCCGATATGGAGAACTGGCAGAGTCTGTAGCACCACCTGATGTTTACAGAACGGCAAGAGGTATGGGATATTACAAGGACGTCAACATGAAATTCAATTTGACATGGCTGTTTCAGGCTGATGCCAATTTCACATATGTTGTGAGGCTGCATTTCTGCGAGTTCCAATTAACCAAAGTCAATCAGAAGGTCTTTAACATTTACATCAACAACCAAACTTCCCAGGTTGATCCTAATGCAGCCGATATTATTGGGTGGACAGGAGAAAAGGGAGTGCCAACATATAAAGACTACGCAGTTTTTGTCAAGGAAAGGGAAGGCGATGAAGAGATTCGGGTGGACTTGCACCCATCAACGTATTCGAAACCTGAATTTTATGACGCGTCGCTCAATGGAATAGAGATATTCAAGATGAGTGATAGGAGCAACAACTTGGCAGGTCCTAACCCTGTGCTATCAGAAATGCTTGCTAATCACATCGCTAAAGCTAGCCATAAGGCATTTAAGACGGACAATAAAGTTGTGATGGGAACTGTCGGTGGAGTTGGCGCTTTGTTGTTTGCTGTAGTTTGCGTTGCTGTTTACCAAAGGACTAAGAGAATTCCTGGCTTTGATTCGAATACATCCACCTGGCTACCAGTCTATGGAAATTCCCATACTGTAAGCAAATCATCAATCTCTGGCAAGAGTTCTCAAAGCAGCCACCTTTCAACACTGGCTCAAGGTCTTTGTCGCCATTTCACGCTTCCAGAGATGCAAAGGGCAACCAAGAATTTTGACGAGTCTAATGTCATTGGTGTTGGAGGTTTCGGTAAGGTGTATAAAGGTGTTATTGATCAAGCAACCAAAGTGGCCATTAAAAGATCAAATCCACAATCAGAACAAGGAGTCAATGAGTTCATGACTGAGATTGAGATGCTTTCGAAGTTGAGACACAAGCATTTGGTCTCGTTGATCGGTTTCTGTGATGAAGATGGTGAGATGTGCCTGGTTTATGACTACATGGCACTTGGAACTATGAGGGAGCATCTTTACAACACCAAGAAACCTCGTCTGGGGTGGAAGCAACGGTTGGAGGTTTGTATTGGAGCGGCACGGGGACTTCACTACCTTCACACTGGGGCTAAGTACACAATCATTCACAGGGATGTCAAGAGCACAAACATTCTGTTGGATGAGAACTGGGTTGCCAAGGTTTCTGATTTTGGGCTCTCGAAAACCGGTCCTGATATGGACAAGGGCCATGTTAGTACTGTGGTCAAGGGCAGCTTCGGTTACCTGGATCCTGAATACTTTAGGAGGCAACAATTGACTGAGAAATCTGATGTCTACTCATTTGGAGTTGTCCTGTTCGAGGCTCTGTGTGGAAGGGCTGCTCTCAATCCTAGCCTGCCAAAAGAACAAGTTAGCCTCGCTGATTGGGCTCTTCATTGTCAAAAGAAAGGAATTATTGAGGACATCATTGATCCTCACATCAAGGGAAAAATTACCCCTGAATGCCTGAAGAAGTTCGCAGAGACAGCTGACAAATGCTTGGCTGAATCAGGACCCGAACGCCCTAACATGGGTGATGTCCTATGGAATCTGGAATTTGCCCTCCAATTGCAGGACAACCCTGAAGGTTCGAAGCATAGATCACAAGGAGAGGGAAATGAAACTTCTGAAGAGAGTATAAGAAACCGCAACCTGGAAATGCATCGTAACAATCTCAGCCTCGGAAGCATCAGTGAAGTGAATGAAGGATCTGAAGACTCTGGAGATATCTTCTCTCAGATTGTCAATCCAAAAGGGAGATGAACATAACATTCTTGGTAACAGCTCTGCTACCCCGAATGGGGATCAGTGGAGGCCATGGAACACAACCAGTTTTCTTGGTCACTTAAGATGGTGATCATTTTTGTTCTCTGTTTGGTGAATATCCTCTACTTGTTGTGTTTTATTAGTATTTTTACATAATTGTGAGGCTTGTTTGAATTCACAGCTCCTGTACTCTCCATAAAGGATCAAGACAAACAGTCAAGATCTTCATGCCAGCCTGCTACTCTATATGTTTTACTCAATATACCATTTAACTTACGCATCAAAGATGTATTGTCTCGTAAAATTTTGAATCTATTTTTCTTTTTCTCATCTTTGTTTCTAGACTCTCTATGCTTGAATTCTGCTGAAACATTTGTCGAGAAAACAGAATGATGACATAAAATGTAGGAAATGATTCTTAAGGGCAATTCTCTTCACATATCAAGTTCTGCAACAACTCATTAGCAAGTCTGGCAGCATTCTGATTAGATGAAAGGAGCATCACGCCTCTCTATATTTTTTAATATTAATTTGTTTCAGCCTTGAAGCATGTAACTTGATAGGTCATGCCATGACTAAATGAAGGTTAGTGGAAGATGATCCTGGGAATTTGTTTATCGAATTCCATGACCTCTTGAAAAACTTGGTTGTGCCTGTTTTAGCGGGGCTCAAAACCATGTTCAAATCTTGTTTGAAGTTAAAAAAATATAATTTTTTTTTTAAAGAGATGGAGATAGGATAATTAATTTTGATTTATCAACTTAGATTAATACTTTATTTTTTAATAATTTAGCTTCTTTTTTTTTTCATATGTTTAGCAGGTTAGCTTGAGTTGATATGAATATTTTATTTATCATTATATGAGTTGACATAAATATTTTTTCATTATTCTTTTTAAAAAAAAAATTTCTCAATTTTACTATTGAATATTGAGTTGTTTTATAATTAAAATATATTATTTAATTTAATTTGTTTATGATAATATTACACTAGTATTGTGAACAAGTCGTGGATTTGACATGTTAACCAAAATAGTCTAGTTCAATTTTTTAATATTTTTTACTTTTTTGCATTATAGTTTCTTTGTTTATTTAAATTAACTGAATTTATTAAACTATATAATTGATTTAAGATCAACCCAAAATGTGTCAATTTATATAGCTAACTTTGAAGTACAATGATCACGCAATTAGTGCCGTTTAATTTATTAAACTTCATTGTTAATTATTCTCAAATTAAAAAAAAAATACCAAGCTTTAATATCTTAAATATATTGGGGGCCCACTTTTATGATTAATCTTCTCCGATAAATATGTTTTATTTATTAAATATTTTTTTAATCCACCAAAGTCATAGTTGCGTACTAGATTCTTTATAGAATTAAATTTAATAACTCAATATTTTATTTATTGATTTATAGTGATGATTATTGATTACTATACGACTAGAAGATGAAGAGTTGGATTACCAGCAAAAAAGAGACAAGAGAGTTCATAGTATCTTTGCTTAATCTAGTAGACATTTAGTCATCAAATGTCACTTAAACCGAACTCAAGCCCTAGATTAATTAATGATTAATTTAACACTTGAGATTACTACCTGACTAATCACCCATTTTAGTGACTTGGGAATATTGTTTATTAAGAATTATTATTGATCAATGTCCCATCAATTCACTCAAGATAATATATTATTTTTAACCTAATATTGTGTAGAAAAATATTATCATTTAACACAAGAATCATGGCCAGAAGCTTGATTGATATTATAAGCTCAACATGGAATGATTTTAAAATGTCATCAACTCGGCTGTCATTGTTAGTGGAAGGTATCATTGGAGGTTGCTGCATAGATTTCCAGATTACTCACAAACAATTGGATAAATGTAGGACCAATGATTAACCCAATCCTCAACAAAAGCAGGACTCGAGGCATCTTGATATAATAATATAAATTATGTGATTTTATTTAATGATTTAAGTTTATTTTTTAAAAAATATTTTTTTAATATAGTATTAGAATCTTAATAATACAACAATTACAAGTTTAAATCTTATAATTTTTATTTTATTTGATAAAAACAATTAAACATAAGATAATGTGGACATGTGCAAGTTTCAAGGGCAAAAGACTTTCACACGGAAGATATGTTAAAAAATTATATATATTATATTATAGGATCTTACCTGTTAATTTAAATTTTTAGATAAAATGGTTACTTAACATACACCTACAACTCAATGGGGTAGAGGGTAGATGGTTTGACACTGCGTTTCAAAAGTGTTTTTGAAAAAAATTGAATTTATTTTTATTTTTATTTTTCATTTTAAATTAAAAAATAGTGTTTTTATGTTATATTTATATGCTGATGTCAAAAATAATTTTTAAAAAATAAAAAATATTATTTTTATATATTTCTAGAGAAAAAAAATAAAAAAATAATCTCAATCACTCTCTCAAATAACCACTTAGTTCAATGATGATTCTTGTGGCTGCAAGCTCTTAACATGGAAAAAGCAAAGCTGAGATTGATTGTTTGGGAGTATAGTTGTGGTTATTTTTTAAAGTTTTTTATGTTCAGAAATGCATTAAAATAATATATTTTTTTTATTTTTTAAAAATTATTTTTGATATTAGAACATGAAAACCATCTAAAAAAATATTTTTTTTTAAATTTAAAATAAAAAAATTCATTTTTTTCAAATATACTCTTTGTTAGTAAAAAAGAAGCATGATTCTACCACAAGTTTATTACCTTGTTCATAAATTCAAAGATAGAACCTTGTGATTCACTACCGGCCTACCAGGCAGTTAGCTGGCTCGTGATTCGCGCCAAGCTTGTATTTTTATAAAGTGAAAAATAATGCTAAAAGTGTCGTCTATATATTTTAAAGAAGAAGAAACACACAAGTCGACATCATATAAAAAGAATTGAAAAAATATATATTTATTAGTTTTCAACAATCAAAATGTTAAAATAAATAAATAAATAACAATTAAATCAAATTTACAAAGAAAAGTGATTAATAAAACATAGAAAAAAATATTATTTTTTTAAAAAACAAACTAATAATATATCTCAAGTCACAACCTATTAAGTACAAATTTTGATAGATTCAGGTGATTAGAGTCCAATCAACTTGTGATATCCATTTAACCCACAATCTAGAACTAAATATTAGAGTAACTCCATGAAAAATCAAGAAAATTATATTTTTTTTAAATTATTTTTTAACAAATATATAAGTTATAAAAATATTTGATCCGATAACTTTGCTCAATTATTAATTCCCCACCTCAAAATATGAATACAATGATGTTTATATATATATATATATATTATTTTAAAAAACCCTTAGATATTAATTCATGGTTCAGTGTTTGTTTATGAATATGATTGTAGCTGTTTTTCATTCAGAAATATATTAAATATTTTCAACATCAACATATAAAAATAATATAAAATATTAATTTTTTAATTTAAAATAAAAAATAAAAATTAATTTAAAAAAAATACTTTTAAATCACAATATTAAAACCCTTTTTATCTTTCTCTACCATGATATGGCACAAGATACATGTGTGTGAGTGAAATCATGATGAAAAACGAAGAAATGGGAAAGATCATCATCCAAAAATAGGTTCTTGGTGTTTGATAAATGATTGTTCATCAAAAAGGCTAATCATTAACCAGCCATTATCCGTAAGTGGAGAAAAATTGGTGATCTTCATTTCCCTGCATCAATCATTCATGGCCTCCGGCTCAGCTGAGCAACGACCAGAGAATCTCTGTTCAGGTCAACCATGTCCTGACTCAGGCCCCACCACAAACCACGAAACCTCCCTTTTTTTTTTTCTACCTCACCAGACAACAAAAGGGCTGCACCCATCGCCATTCTTGGGACATGTGTCAACTCTGTTTCCACGTGGCACGATCTTGGTCGTTTGTCTTCGAACGGCTATCTTGGGATGCAGGTTTCCCCTGTCCGCAGTGGACTTCTGGGCCCACCTTTGGCAGACATTTTGACAAAAAGAAAAGGTTGTTCTTGTGAATTGCAAATCCACCCCCCACCCCCCCTCCAACGTAGAACGAGGCTAAACTTCTTATTAGAGAAATAAAATAAAGCTGAAAAAAGACAACAAAAGGAAGAGGGGATTGTATTTCGGTCCCTGTATCTATGAAAATTGATAAAGATATTATAAGATCATAAATCAATAATAAAAATTATAGCCAGAGGGGCTGGATTATAAATCATTTAAGAGTTGTAGGGATTAAAATGGATTTTCTTGACGATAAAGGACTGAATTGTTATTCTCTTGGAAATCTGGAAACTAAGTTAAAATTTACTAAAAGAGAATGACCATGTTTTTTCGGAGTGGAACCCGCAGAGGATCTTTGACAGAGACGAGTTTCATTTTTCTGTTTCTATGATGAGCTCTGCCACTGAACGCTTCTGTTCCCCTCTCCCTTTGTTAGATTCTTTTCCTTCTTTTGATTTATTTATGTAGCAGTCAGTGGTTGTTTTCGAGCTAAAGAGAGACCTTGTTTTCTTTTGGGTCATTTTAACGAAAGAGACGTCAAGTGTCTTCACTCTCACACCACCATCAACATGGATTTAAGCTAAAATGATACTAACACCTATCAGATTTGACGAGGTTTGATCTTCTTGTTTTTGTTTTTGAAGCTGTTGCCTCTTTTTTTATTCTCTCTCTCTTCTGAATCGCAATGGTTCCTGCCCAGAATTAGCCAAAATTAGGATGGCTAGTTTAAACTTTGTAATGGTTACTTTTGGGTTCTCCTATGATGCTTTGGTCTTCAAGTTGCTAGCGTTTTGAGAAACTTTTTAATGGTGCAAAAGTATTGAGATTTTGTTTCTTGGCAATACCTTATTATTTGGGTATGTGCCATTTTGTGTTGTGGTGATTGTTTTAGCTAAGTGATGAACTTGGTACTTGATTTTGACAGATAAATTTTGGTTCTTTGAGTTTGAGTTTTAGTATGGAGGAGGTTGAGGAGGCACACAAGGCAGCTATCGAGAGCTGCAATAGAGTTATTGGCCTTTTGTGTCAGCCAAAGGATCAAGTTCAGGGTAGGAACTTAATGGTGGAAACTGGAGAGACTGTGTTTAAGTTCAAGAGAGTTATATCTCTTTTGAGCACTGGTTTAGGTCATGGAAGAGTGAGGAAGTTGAAGAAGTTTAGATCATCTTTGCCTCAAAACATCTTCCTAGATAGTCCTCATTGCAAAACAATTTTAGCACCAAAACCTCTCCAGATGGTGCCTCCTAATTTTCTTGAAACCCCATTTAATGACATGGATGCTAAATCTAAACCTCCTGTGCAAATTGCCCAGAAAATGTTTCTTGAAAACCCAGTGCTTGAGCTGAACTCAAACATCAGGCCTCCTCTACAAATTGCACAAACAAAACCACCACCAAACTTTCAGTTTCTCCAACGGCATCAGCAGATACAGAGGGTGCTCTTTCAGCAACAGCAGCAACAAATGAAGTATCAGGTTGATAGGGCGTGTTCCAGGAGTAATAGTGGGATAAACCTTAAGTTTGACGGGTCTACTGGCGCACCAACCAAGTCGTCCACACGATCATTCATTTCATCTCTGAGCATGGATGGTACCGTGTCTAATCTTGATGGAGATTCATTCCATTTGATTGGCATGCCCCACTCATCTGATCACATCTCACAACAAACGAGGAGGTGTTCTGGTAAAGGAGATGATGGGAATGCCAAATGTGCTAGTGGTGGTAAATGTCATTGCTCAAAGAGGAGGTAAGATCAAAATCCCCATGTTTATATTCTACGTTTGACTTTTTTCTTGATTTTGATTGTAATCACCTTTCTTTGTGTTTAGAAAACTGAGGGTGAAGAGATCTATTAAAGTTCCTGCAATTAGCAACAAGGTGGCAGACATTCCTCCTGATGAGTATTCATGGAGGAAGTATGGACAAAAGCCAATTAAAGGCTCTCCACATCCTAGGTATATCTGATTTAAGCTTCACTCTACTATCCTCCTATTTGGTTAGCTTTACGATCTGCGGTTGACCATTATTTTAATGTCTTATTTCATTTGTTTTGATGTGATAACGATTTACATTCTTACGAGTCGGAGGATTTTTTTTTCACTTTCACTTGCCAACGTTATCCGGCACAACTATGTGCATCTTCGTGTTCTGGAAAAACCAGCCGATAAACAACTTCTGAAGATTGCCGTCTTTTAGGTAGCTGATTAATTGCAGAAGAAGCACCATATAACTTATACTATAAAGAAGTGTGAATGTTTTGCATCGCTTACATTACCTTGGTTAGCAATCAAAAGCTGTCTTTGTATGCTGCTAAAGTCTGAATTGTTTAGATAAGCATGTTTACCTGGTTTATTAAAAAATATTTGTAATGCAGGGGATACTATAAATGTAGCAGTCTGAGAGGTTGCCCAGCGAGGAAGCACGTTGAGAGATGCCTGGAAGACCCTACAATGCTGATTGTAACCTATGAAGGTGACCATAACCATTCCAGGCTGATCATCTCATCGCAGTCTGCCCATACATGAAACATAGTTGATCTCTTCATTTGATCTCGCTTCAGGAACTCGACTTCCAATAGTTCAAATCCAACCAGAACCATTTGGAGTTTCTTTGTGAATTACTACTGTATATAATATGTTGTTCAGACCATGGGATGGGATATGATGGGACAGATCGTCATTCATTGACAGGGTTTTAAAGTATTTAGCTTTAGGGCTAGCCTGGTTTGAACTGCTCTTATATAGAATAGGGATCACAAATTGTAAACTCTTACTTCCTTCAAAATACAAGTTTTGTTTTTCATCATTCCGTTTGCAAATCTAAGTTTGTTTCTGTACCAGGTTTTTATCTATTCATAATTCTTGTATGCAAAATACAACGCGAGTATAATTGTGGCTCACATTATTTGCAAATCTAAGTTTGTTTCTGTGACAAGCATTCTCTTGACATCTACAGAGAAATAAAAAGAAGAGTTGCTCCTGACTTTACAGTGAAATAAAGAGAAAACCAGAGATCCTATTCACTTGCTTAACAACAGTGTGGTATGTTAAAAGAGCACAGCTTCAAACAGGTCGCCTGCTAATCCAAAATCTTACTGCCATCATTTTCATGACAACTTGGGGAGCTTATGGTCTCATTTAATGTGTAAATTCTCTGCGCTGCTTTAAGCTTATTCATCACGACAGACATTGAGCAACCTGTCAGATGCACGCAGAAGAATTCATAATAGTTAAGGAATGTCATCTCCTATGATCTGGTCAGCATACCGTCCCTGTTGCTCTGCCGAATTCCTTACGGGGGAGAAATACAAGTTAAATAACTTGTGGAATCTTCATATTCACACTTCTGTGCCATAGTCGAGGTGGCTATCTATTCCTCGCTTAACTTCATACGAGCAGACCCCTCTTCTGTGAAGGAAACCAGCCCAGAAACACGTCACATGGAACATCACTAGAAAATGTAGAGCTTGAGCGACATCTTTGTCAGAAAGGATGTTTCACTCAGCAAATCCTAAGGTGGCAGCTTTCAAACGGGGTCCAAAGTAAAGAAAGCAACCCATCAAAGCCTAAGCCCTGGCAATTTTGCTCACAGCAAATAGTAAAGATCTATATTCAAAGCTGCACCGCTGCTGAAGGAGTTCAAATTCAATGGCCAGTAGCTCAATGGTCGCCATCAAAGACGATCTAATCTATTCAGAAAACTAAGTTCCACGACAAATTTGGGGCAGCAAGATGCAATTCAAGGCAAAGAGGGCAACTCTAATGTCATCAGTATGGCTACTGCCAATTAGAAAGTGCAATAGAAAACCTATAAAAGCTCGAAACCCTTGACTATTACACTCGCAAGAAACAAGGCTCCCAGTTGTTGGGCCTGTCTCTGTAAAACTCGACAAATACTACCGCAATAACAACGCAGCAGCTCAGGGGGTATGTTAGTACTTTCAAGCACTCTCTTTTGGTTTTTATGAGGACTTTGAGGAGCTAAAGGCGCTCAGTCTATCTTTTTCTGGACAAAACTGCCCCTGTAACGAGACATGAACAGACATCCCACATCGGAACCGAACTGGAAGATAAACTAGTTAATGCATTGGTGGAGGAACAAGAGGAGTCACGACCTTACTTGAACAGGATCTGTTCTATAGGATCGTACCTCTGTATCCTTTAACACTAAGGAGACAGGAACCTAAGTCTGGTTGATGAACCATGACCGTGTGATCATAGCGTGAGTAGTGGCTTGATTATCCTTGGATGATCATGGCTGCAGAGGATCGTTCCCCAGCCACCGATATGTGGCTTGGGATGGTAATGCGGTTGTCTGACGGACTACTTTCTACTTTTTGGTGTTTATTATTTTAGATTTACGCCTTATTTAACCTCACTTCGGGTTGGGTTTTCCGCTAAAATTAAATAAATAGTGTTTTTAATGTATTTTTTTAATTGGAAATAAAAAATATATATGTATGAAATAAAAAAAAATGATAATTATATTAACAAACAAATGAAAATTTATCAGCAAAAAAAAAAAAAGGTCTCATGTATTTGATATAGATATGTTTAATGAGACTAAATATTTTGTGAGGTTTTCATAATTTATAATGTTTTTTTCTAGTTTGATCCTCTATTTTTCAATTATATTCTTGGTAAAAAAAAAATTAGAGAATCAAATTAAAAAATATTATGAACAATACATGAGGTAAATATATGAGATGATGAACAGTGTTATGAATGCAAAATATTTATATTATGCTTTTTAGTTGACGTTATTTGGAGTTGTTTAGTGCTATGTTTTAAAAATATTTTTGATTTTTTTAAAAAAATTAATATTTTTAGTATTTTTATATTATTTTCATGAGATACTATTAAAATTAATTTTTAAAAAATAAAAATACAAATATCAATTTCCAAATGATCATAGATATAAAATAAAATTGAAGAACCAATTTTTTTGAAAAAAATACTGCCCAACAAATAAGAAAATAACAAAAATTCAAAATAAAAGCCAAGCACACTTATATGTACATGGATAAAACTAATGATTATTCTAGAAATAAAAACAAATAAAGGGATTAATATAAAATATTAAAAGTCATAGGGTTGAAATGAACATTAAACATATTCATTTAAAATGAAAAAAAATAAAAAATTTAAATTTTGGCTAAAACACCAGTTTGGCAGCCAGCCAAACAGGCAATAATTATTGTTAAAACTTGTTTTTTCTAACGATAGATTTCATTTAGTTAACAAGTCAACTCATAATTCAATTGACCGAACTAAACTTGGAAGAAATTTGGCCATTTCTAGAGATTTTTTTTTAAATATTGTTCAAAATTATATTATCTCATTTCTTTTTAGAAAACAATGGCATTTGATTTCCTTAAATTGTTGTGTAAGTGTTTATAATATACTCAAGTTAGCCTCCTATGATTTAACCTGACAAACACAAAAACATGACACAAAAACATGATTGGAGTTTTGACCCATGCACCCTGGCCAAAGACAGGTAATTTGCTAAGGTTCAGTTCTACATTGTGTTATCAAAGTATTTAAAAAAAAAAAAAGATTTTTATTTTTTATTTTAATATCAAAAATGATTTTTAAAATATAATATTTTCTAATTCTGAATTGAGGTTTAGCCATTGTCCTCACCAATCTTTTAAAATCACCAAGTTTTCCAAACACTTCATTGAAATATGAGAGTTTGGAAACAATAATTTGCAGCAGCTTTCACCAATAATAAAATTTCAAATGCAATCTCATAGCTTCCCTGAATATGGTAATGCAATCATCACAAGTTCACAAGAACAATCCATCAGAAAACTAATCGGAGAAAGAACAACGGTGCCGGAAAATCCACGGCCACCCAAAGTAAATGCTCCACCATCTCACTTGAGAGGAATGGACCTGAAAGAGTGTGTTGCACCAATACCAGGTCCTTCCATGCTTAACGGGTTTGCAAGCAGGATAATGGCCGATCATCTAGGTCCTCAAGGGCTTCTCACCATCCGGGACCTCCATTTTCTGTTCCAGGCCACCAAAAAACCGAGTAGACATCGTACTCAAAACACACCTGAACGTCAAAACCATATAATGAGAGTTTGACCAGAAATTTAAATTTTTCTTGCCAGGCAACTTGATTTAGGAGCCCAGCTTGAGAATCGCTATTTTCTAAATGGTCAAAGTTTGATGCATTTATAACAAACAAGTCCCAAATGAAAATCAGTGACCTGCAAATACATGATTACATGCATGAAAGCGTATGGAAAAAAGAGCACAGAAACTTGCACCCAAAATATGTTTTTGCTGAAAGGTAGCCATCAGAACTCTATTCAATTAGTTGCTGTACATATCGTTTCTAACTTCTATTGAATAAACCAGCCTTTCTGTTATAAACTCGAGAGCTTCTTCTTCGATGACTTTTCAATTTTTCAAACTTCTTAAAAGCTTTTAATCATCTGGAAATGCTATTTCTCTTATAACCATCCAGGAACACATGACTCTTAAGAAACATAGTCAACAGCCAACATCCAAAAACACCATCATTTTTCCCAAGCAGAAACCAAGATAAATGCCTGTTTTCCCATTTTATCAAACATTCATAGCTGAGAGAAACCAGCATGAAAGCATGGCATAATTTCCTCAAAATTCCATCCAAATGATTCTAGCAAATTAACCAACGACTGATGCTCCATGAACACTATTTGTTTTGTTTTGTTTTTTGTCACAGATGCAGCCTTGGTTCACTTGATCCATTCTATGTCATGCACACTAGCCACATGATACGAAAGCGTAAACATATAAAAGAAGAAAAAATCACCAGCAGCGGCGTATTTATCACATCACCAATCAGATACAAATCCCAATCTCGAGCTTGATAAACACGAATAAGATACAAAAAGTGAAGAGATGAAGAAAAGAAAACACATCACATAATGTGAATTGAAGACATTATAACGCTACTCGATACCAAATTGCAATCGCTATCTTATGGAGTCATAAACAGATACAGAGAGATATAGAGGAATAGAAATTATCTTACAGCTTCACGCAATTCATCGAACAATGTCAAGGCTTCCTCTTCAAACCTCTCTGGAACCTGTCGTTGCCCTAAAAAAATTAATATCAACAAAATTAAAAACATGAGAGCTAACAACCCATCAAAAATTTCGCCACTTTCGAATCCCAAAGTTTTAGTACCTTCTGCGAGCTTTGGCAGGAAGAAGCTTAACTAGTACATTGGTGAACTTCTTCAAAGCTCTCTACTTTGGCTGCCCTCCTAACAACACAATATATATATATAAAAAAGAAAAAAAAAACATGAGAAAGGAAGCCATTGAAGCAAGCAAGCAAAGGCGTGGAGGTTAGAAAAAAAATTTGGACCATTTCTCGATTTGTGCGTGTCATCCTTGCGCAGGGGCCATGCTAATCTTCTCTGTATCGTTCCAATTTTATCGGATGTCCCCGAAGGGACAACGCTTGACGTTAAGCTTCACGTATATCAATTCGGTAGTTTTCGTCTAACCAGACGATGTGGGAGATCTAGTCCATTTGCAATGGCTCTCAACTTGATTACGTCATCGCTACTAACCAATCAACTAGAACTTCCTTTCACGCCTTGGTTTTTATGAGGACTTTGAGGAGCAAAAGGCGCTCGGTCTTTCTTCATCTGGACAAAACTGCCCTGGATCGAGATATTAACAGACATCCCACATCGGAAACGAACTGGAAAGTAAACTAGTTAATTGATTGGTGGATGAACGGGATGATTCACGACTTTACTTGAACAGGAGCTGTGCTATAGGATCGTACCTCTGTATCCCTTAACACTAAGGAGACTGGAACCTATGCCTGGTTGATGAACCGTTACGGTGTGATCATATAGCGTTAGTGGTGGCTTGATTATCCTCGGATGATCGTGGCTGTAGAGGATCGTTCCCTAGCCATCATGTGGGTGGGGATGGTCAAGCGGTTGTCTGCCAGGCTACATTCTTACTTTTTGGTGTTTTATTATTTTCGATTTATGCAGCAATTAATTGGATTTTTTCTGTGTATTTTACGTCAAGGTTGCTTGGAATGACTAATATATTTTGTTCTAATTCAAAAAACAAATCAAATTTTATCTCGTTTAGTTCTCCTCTAGTTATTAATCATGGAGATGATATTTACAGGAATATCTTGTTATATTTATATTAAAATTTGAAATTTTAGACTAATTATAAAATATAATTAACTTGTATGATTGATAATGATATTATTAAAATATTATATAAATTTATAATTTAATACATAAAAATTATTTTTATTGTGTTTTTTCTAGATTAATTTTTTTTTAATTTCATTATTCAACAATAAATTTATTAGAAATTGAATTTTATAGTTTAATTTATTTTATTTAAAGTTATCATGGTTTTATAATATAAATCATATATTTAAAAGGTTAACATATATTGACGAGAGTTAATTCAATATATTATTGTTTTAATATTTTTTTAACATGTCAACTTGATTTTCTTAGTTAAACTATATTATTTTTAATTTTCCATGGTATCTTTGAATTCATCAAATCGGTTAAATTATATCAGTTCAACTCTTATTTTTTATTTATATTTAAAATTTAAATTATATAATTCTAAATATTTTATTTTATTTTGAAATAATTTTTTTATTGAATTAATATATTAATTATATATAGACACACACATACAAAACAAAGCGTCGAAACGTTTAATCAACATGTCTTTTTAGACTAAAAAAAAAGATTACAAACATATTGATCAATTAAATTAAGAATTATTTGTTCGAGAAAAATCATTAATAATAATTAATGTTACGCGGTGGCATCGAAAGTTGTTCAAAGAGTCTATGCTTAATTATGTGGTTTGGTTATGATCAGAAAAGATATTAAGACTCTAAGATATTTTTTAAAAAAAAATTAATGTGATTTAAATGATTTCCTAACGGATGTTTTGGTTTACATCAATAAATTTAATTATTTTTAATCTGATAAAAACTTATATATCAAAACAAATTTTTAGAGGGTTCAATCGTACAGAGGGATACAGAAGAGCGGAAATTACCTTACAGCCTCACGCAATTTCTCGAACAATTCCTCTTCTCTGAAACCCTATCGTTCTAATAAACCCTAAACAAATTTTACTACCTTCTGCGAGCTCTGCCGGGAAAGAGCTTGACGAGTACAACGGCGGACATGCCAAGGAGAGCATCCAAATCAACCCCTCAGAAACTGAACTTCTTCAAATCTCTCTTCTGTGGCTGCCCTCCTGCCACTGCTACTCCACACCCACCTGACATTTTAAACACAGTTATATATATATATAACACCAAAAAAAAAAACAGACGAGAAAGGAAGCCATTGAAGCAGCAAGCAGGGGCGGAGATAAGTAAAAAGGGACATTGTCCCAATTAAACGCGTGTACTCCTTTCACAGGACCACGCTATTCTTTCATTCCACCTTCCTAGGATGTCCCCGAAGGTACAAGATTTAGGCAACCGCTTCACATATATCAAAGCTGTATGCTTATTCTAACCAGACGATATGGGATATCTAGTCCGTTTGCCAGCACGTGTTTTGCTCACTTGGGATGCCTCTCAACTGGATTACGTCACCACCACTGACCAATCAATGGGCGTTGAGATTTCTAGCCCGGCTTAGTTTTAGATGTCACCCACCGATGTCTGTGCGGTTCGCTAAACGGCACAGTCACTGCCCTTTAACAAAATATTAAATTTTACTAATTAAGTTTAAAATGTATTAAAACTAATTTTAAACAATAAGCTTTTCGATGTTCATAAAATATATCTATTATTTTGCTCTCAATACTGTTTTTTCTCTCGGAAAAGTAATAAATTGAAATAAAAAATAATAAAATTTATTAGCTTCGAAGTTGACGGTTGCTTATGAAAAACATTTACTTAATTTTAATTATATTTCCTGCCTAAGCAAATATCGTAGATGGTGTTTGTTGACTAATTTAGAATCAATAGTATATTTAGCTATAAAATATAAATTACATGTGTTTTAGAATAGTTTTGAAATGAGTATTTATATTTTTAAAATAAAAGATATAGAGAAACATGTTTTTTTCCCATCATTTTAAAAGTGTTTTTTTTAAATGAATATTTATTTTTCTGTAAATGAATTTTTTTTAATATTTTTTATCATTTTATATGTGTTAATGTCAAAAATAATTTTAAAAAATAAAAAATAAAAACAAAGACATGTGTGTTAGTTAAAATAACAAGGATTCAACCGCACACCCACAAAATATATTAAAAATAACTTGAGTGACTACTAAAAAGACAATAACATATCTAGTTAAAAAAAAACAATGATACGTGTGTTTGTTAAAATAACAAGGATAAAAGTAAAGATTTAAAATTCCGTCTACATTTTATACTCTTAAAGTTTGAGAGTTTCTTCATTTGGCTAAATAATTAGAAAAGAAAACATAAATACAGTCTTGAAGAGATGGAGGTGCTAAGAAATCTGTATCCCTTAATTCATCTTCAAACAATCAAATATCAATAATTAGAAAAAAAATCTCAACCACCCTCAATTGCAGACACTCATAACCAAGAATTAATCATCGTAAGAGTATCCAAAATACAGTGCCATGATGACCTTATCAATGGCAAATGACTCCATCATCGTGACCGTAGATTTTTTACTTGTCCTTGAAGCAGCAAGAATCTATAAAAATCCATAATATTTCTTGATCGAACTCCCTTCTGCATTGGAGAACTTACAATCAAGCAACGACATGGTTGAAACCACATACTCCTACCAGTTTGCACCAAAATCTGCTTCAATTGTGTCAAGCTGCATTACAAGTTGATTGAAACTTTCAGCCTATGTGAGGCAGCAGAGAGTGGTAGCATTGTTTGAGCTCAAGTTGGATGGGATTTCTCGTCTAGAAAACAAGCAGGGAATGGTTGATGCCATACAATTTCAAACTGGAAACTTACCATACAGACCAGTCTAGATTCCTTCCAATTATATGGCCAGCTAACTTTGCCATCCTCTACATAAGATCAAATGCTACACCATGACGAGCCCTTGATGAGACCTTCAAGTGTTTAGCCAGCTTTTTATGAACAAACTCTTCTCTGCTTCAGGCCTTCAACAAACTTCTATGCACTAACACCATATCTCGTTTATGTAACAATTTATTGATCTAAACAGTATGTATTGACAGCAAAAAGATTGGTGACCATGCTCCCTCGTCTTGTACAAAATTTATCAAACGTCTAAACACCAATGTTTTTTCTTTCCTTCCTTGCATGACTGCAGTGTTTCTTGTTCAGTTGCTTGCAATTCAATTATACTGCAACATCAGATAAGAGTGAACCTTTCGTTTCTTGACACAGATGCATACAATGTGTCTGGAACAAGAACTCCACAATGGTTACCAATGTAATGTGTTAAAAGATCTAGCTTTTGGCCACACAGATTTGTTCATATTGTTACCTGCTATTAATATAGCTCGATTTTGCAGAAAACCAAATCCTTGTTCGGATCATCGATATATAATTCATTTGTTCTTGAAAACTATTGTCATTAACGCTCTAGTAATAGGGTGTGTTCAACTCAACTCACTTTCCGATCAATATTTGACCGTCCTTTTCTCATCCAGATCTCGTGATTCTTTAACCAGTCGACTCCTCAGCAACATTAGATTCAGATGATGTAAGAAAAAATCTAAATTTCTCCGAACATCTTTTTTAAAATCATCTAAAACCTCAAGAAACTCAAGAAAAGCTTGGTTTTTTTACCACTACACAATCAAACCTAAAATTCTCCCAATCCCCTCAACCAAACAATCTCATTAAACACTAATTAAAAGCCTTAATTCCTAATCTAAAATCCCATCAAAATCCTACTAAAATCCATTAACCACACCCCAAGTTGCACCCATTTCAAATCACACCAAAAACACACCCAAATCACCCCATTTCCTCCCCCAATCCTTCCCTTTCTCAACCATCCATTCTCAACCGTCAATAACCACCTCATCTAACGCCCTGAATTCAAACATTCCTCAATCCTCGTCACCCCCTCTCCACCAGTCACAAGTAACTTCCCCCGTTTATATAAACACCCCACCTTCCAAACCCCCATGCTATCAAGACATATTCTTCTCTCTCTACAACTCACCGAGTCATAAGCATACCCATCTTGTATTCTTCTCCATCTAGAACTCACTGGGTCATTGTATCATCATCCCAAAATGTCTGGAACTGCCAATCCCAAGAAACCCCGATCCCCACGCGCTTATCCTTCTTTCCACGAGGTAACGAATCGTTAATCACAAATCACAACCTACTAATCTTGTTCTGTCTTTAATTCATTGCTTAATCGCTGTGCTTGTATTTCCTTGCAGATGATTTGCGATGCGATAGTGACATTGAAGGAGAGAAGTGGATCAAGCCAGTATGCGATTACGAAGTTTCTAGAAGACAAGCACAAGAAACATCTGCCTACAAATTTCAGAAAGCTTTTATTAGTCCAATTAAAGAAGTTGGTTGCTTCTGCTAAGCTTGTCAAGGTTAAGAACTCCTTCAAGCTCCCATCGGCTCCTCCTAAGAGGCAGCCACAAATCTCTGCCGAGAAAACTTCCAAGCCGAAACTGATAACGAAAACGCCTTCTGCCAAGCCAAAATCCAAGCTTGCAGCCAAGCCGAAGGTGAAAACTCCTGTGAAAGCCAAGACAGCTGCTAAGCCGAAGAAGGCGGTGGCAAAGCCTGCTAAGGTGGCGAGGACGAAGAAGGTTGCGTCTCCAGGGAAGAAGGCGGTGGCAAAGCCTGCTAAGGTGGCGAGGACGAAGAAGGTTGCGTCTCCAGGGAAGAAGGCGGTGGCAAAGCCTGCTAAGGTGGCGAGGACGAATAAGGTTGCGTCTCCAGGAAAGAAGGCTATAGCGGCGAAGCCGAAGAGTGTGAAATCGCTTACGGTGAAGAAAGGAGCGGCCAAGAAGGCGAAGAAGTGAAATATATCTTTCAGGTTTGTAGAGAGGGTAGTGATTGTAAATTTGATGGTTAATGGAGGGTAGTGATGCTAGTTCGTTAGCGGTAACAGGAATCTTACTTTTTTAGGGCATTTTTAAGCTTCATTAAATTAAATATTCGTTCTTTTATTTACTTGAATGTAATTTCAGTGAAAGAATGTGATTTTCTAACTGTGCTCTTCAATGGCGTTTTGTCTAATGTGCGCTCTGTTTGTTGGCGCTCTGTAGCAAACAAGAATCCGTGTTGGGCTGTCTGTCATCCGTGTATAAGAAGCGCACGTTAGTGATTACTTGTACGCGTAGGAATGTCAATTCTGATCAAAGATTGCTCATCACCTAAATAGGGAGAGAAAAACACAAGGAAATGAATTTAATAATAAATTTTATTTTAAAAAATGAAATTTTAATATATTTTAGAGTTTTTTTAGGGAAAGAAATTCATTTTTGTCTTGAACATATCTTCATTAGGGAAAAATGTTATTTTTATTATGAAAAATGAAGGGTGTTTTTATTACATGCATGATACAAAAAATCTCCAAGAAAAGATGGGTCTGGTCTTCCGCGATGGCTACTTCATGTTGATCTTCCACGTCCCAGTACAGCTTCAGCATGTTGTTGCAGAGGGACTTAAAGCAAAGCCTTCTGAGCCACCTGATCGATTGATTACATGGACAGCTGAAATCTGGGGTATCCTTGCAGTGGCAGATGATCAAATTAGAACAAATAATAGATGAAATCTTGATCTGCAGCTACTATGCGATTGTAAAAGGCAGGTACAGCTTCTGGTGTCTACTGCCTGGGCCTCTGGCATTACAAATGAGCGGGGGGAAGGTAAAAATGAGAATCAGGAGCTTAACTGTGAAGGAAGAGATTTGTTTATGTATCCACCAAAAATTTCATAAATGGCCTCGTCGTGGTTGGATTCAAGTGCTTAATTGGTATGCCTGAATAGGGTTTGCTTCTGTTGAAGACTCCAACCCTGAAAACTGTCCGATATCGTGGCCTCCAAGAGTTTGGAATCCATTGTTTAAACCAAGAGCGAATTCCTCCGGCCGAGCTCCGCCACTTTTTAAATAATCTGCAATCTGTATCACAAACCACAATCTTGCATGTGTTAATAACAATTATCTTAGGGCAACTAAGGCTATGAACCTTGAGTTCAGAATTCATATGTCACTTGTAATGATGTGCGTTGGCAAACGATAAGCAAAAGGGATGATCATGCTGTTGTTGCTGCTTACGTGATTGGCAAGAGCCATCCCACTTAAGGCTGCAGACTCTAAGTTTGAGCCCAACAGCCAGTCACCACATATACCAGCCCTTCCATGAGGATCGAAGATGCATGGGATTCCTGGAGTGTTGGTTGGAAGAGCTGCACCCCTGCACCACAAAGAATAGAGAGGATAAATTTAACCCGCTTAAAAGGACCAACATTTCCATGATATTCTGAATTTGACGAGAACTTCTGCTTAGCACACGGAGAGAAGTGGTCAAATTATTCCCAAATGGAAGTGGCATAAAGTTTATTTCTCCAGAAAAAGCAGTGAAGTCTCCATAGTCTTCAAATCACTTCAAACGGCCCGCAAATATCACTAGCTTTGCAATAGTGTCCCAATGAAGTTATGAAAATGAAACCCCACAACTTCTATAAAGTATGGTATCCGTGAGGAAGTTATATTACCATAGCTGGACGCGAGAATAAAAGGGCCGTTGAAGTGAGTCTTTTGGTAGTCCAAGTGCAGCTTCAACACCCTCAAGCATGCCCGTCTTCACCTTTTCTGCTGTTGCAGTTGGGATATTTTCCTAAATATCACATTTGTGGCAGTTACCACTATCAGGAAAAAGTTTACTCATCATATACAAACCTTAATACTCCATTAAGAAATACAAGTGGCTTCATTCAAATTTCATTTGGAAAATTAAAGAGACTAGTCATATATGTTAATATTTCCAGACTTGATTTTCCACTTTATTGAATGTCTCTACCCAAAGCTGAAGGCTAGATTTCCAAAATTTAGGCTTGCATAACTCGACCATTGCACAAAGGCTTAGGTCAGGTTGAATGCTTGAATTCTCTTCGCCATGCTTTAACATGCATTTGTCCTGATGAAAGAAAAGAAGTAGAAGAGCCTAACCTGTGGAACCTTGTTCCTCTTTCCGTAAGCTGCAGTGCTAAAAAAGGTCCAACAGTGAGGACTATTGCTTTTAGAACCCAAAAGCTTTGCAGAATTGTTCCCCATCCATGAGAGAGATTCAACTCCTTTCACAAAGGCTCCCTCAAAGGAAGTCGCGCCAGTTGGAATAGGAAGGGGATCCTCAAATGCTGCTAGCAGGGCCCATATGGAGCTCAATCCTAGCGCCTATAAAAATGGAAAGGTCAAGCACAGGCTACCTTACAGTGAACAAACAAGACAGTTTAAAATATACCTTCATTTGTCTGGCAACGAGAGGCAAGCCTGATGAAGCAAGCAATCGGTTTGCACATTTTCCTGTCAATTGATAAACAAGTTATTGATCCCGAAAGCCATGGGTGTACTGTACAGAATGATAGCAAGCAATTAAAGATGGTAAACAGTGATTGACAGTTCATAAACCACCAGGAAATACGATTTATAGATTCATTAAGATCCAGAAACCAAGTATTATCAATGAAAAAGTAGAGAACAACATGTTTTCAAATCTTCAACATGTGCTTATGTTTTCACAAAACATGAAGGAAACTACACTCAAATTATTAGATTTTATACTGATAACGGAACAAATGATGCAAGCACACTATTATAACAGTTTATGGGAATGCAAACTGTGAAACAGAGTCATCAGTACGCCCAATTCACCAGTTCTAACCAAATAAGGTTTCAGTTCAGTTCCTACTTATATCATCCTATATTCTTCACTAAATGACTTTGAATGATGAAACCACATGTCACTTGTTAGCTTGTGATTTTGTCCAGTTTTTTCTTCAACTCTGCAGAAGAAAAATAAGTGCAAACATTAGATGCTTGCTTGGCTCTTTAGAATACTTACCGCGTTAGGAGAATATAAAAATCCAGTAGGTCAGTATGCATACTTGTGTAACTCTGCAACCGGTGTTAAATATGTCATGGTTTACAGCAAATACGTTGGGTCCAGTCTAAACTGATTTTTAACTCCAAATACCATTTCACACACTCACAAACTCATAGAAAACTTTTCTCACTTTCTTCCCTGAAAAAATAATCTGTCTACACCATGTTTACAACTGTTACAAAGCCAATTCAGGACATGGACCAAGGTAGAAAGAATTGCCAGGTTGTTGGCCAGTGCATACCAAAGTAGCACTTCATGATCATGAACCATATGGGGCAAAAAACCCGACCAAAAGTAGTTTTATCACTGTTTCACTAACTTTGAAGCGACCTAGGGCTGAAAAAAATGCAATCACTGCCATCTGTTAAAGCTACACTTTCCAGACAAAGAGACATTCAGGCTAGTCTTAATGCCCTATCTCTAAATAGAAAAGATAACAATAATCTTCATTTCAAAACACTCAAGCAACAAAAAATGCATTAGATAAATCTTTGAATTCATGTGTTGACCAAAGTAGAATAACACATCTACTTTAGCATAAAAAACACAGTACAGCACTCATGAGTCTTCGAAATGTACTAATATGTTTTCTCGTTCCAAAGGTACCACTTCTACTTATTGGGCTGTCACCTGTGCGATAACATGTCAGAAATTTAATGAAGCGCGGAAGCTTTTATTTTTCGGTAAGAGTAATAAAATGCTAAGATTTGGCCAGAATAGGTAAATGAAAGAGTACGTAAGCAAATGAGAGAGATTCTGATTCACCATTATGTGCTATAACAATGATATCAAACTGCCCACAAGGTTTTCCATTCTCGCTCAAGTGCCACATCCCATTAAATGGTTCAAGTTTACTTATCCAGCAAGGTCTCACCACATTAACCATGCAAGTCTGCAGCAAGAATCAAGAATCTTTTTAGCAATGACCTCGATGATATCATAGATAAAGATAGAGCAGTACTATAAGGACCAAAGAAACAATTTTGATGGCTGCTTCTTTACTTGTTCAATAAAATTTTACCTTTTCATTCTCATGATAAGAGTAGTTGAAAGCTGATGAGAAAGTGAAGAAATGATCAGTCACCTGAGATAATATTGAGTCAGCAAGAGAGCGCATTCCATTAACACCAAAATATCTTGGGGGTGAAGAAGGAAATGGAACAAATTGACCTCCCACTTCAAGCTCTCCAACTGTACCCTGCCATTGTCGAACTAGACCTTTCTCCAACCAGTCATCAACCAACTCAGAAAATCGAGGATCACTCACAGTAAAGAACTGCGCCGCATGATCAAATATCAATGGTTGAGGATCAATTACTCTAGTTCCCATCCTCCCTCCCAAACCATGAATCCCCTGAAATAGCATTGCTTGTGAAAAAACCAACATTGTATCAACTTTTTTTTATCTGCAGGAAATAGATTCCAAATGTCTACTGAACTGAAATACGCGTAAAATAAGAATGATATTGTTTTCATTTCTGCAAAGCAAAAGAATAAGCACAAATGCAAAAGAATTAAATTAAATATAAAACCATGCAGCTACTGCCATCAGAACTTAAATAATTACTATTGCTCATTTGATTATTATATTCTAGACGTGTGTGTGTGTAAATAAAAAAAAAATTGTGTGTAAATAAAAAAAAAATTGTGTGTGTGTGTGTGTGTAAATAAAAAAAATTGAAGTTTTTTTTTTCAATTCCTTCAGCATCCAATTAAGTAAAAGAATGTTACTGCGTTACCTTTTTATAAATACATTAATCTCCTTCACAGAAAAAAAAATCAAATTCTAAAATGCAAGTATGCAGCCATTCTTGTGAGCAGTGAAGGTAACTTGCTCTTGAATGAATGTTTTCTTGAGAATTGACCTTCTAGAGGAACCATATGATGATTTCCTGGTTTTCTTGGATGCGGGTTTGCGACCATCCATGGTGGGGCTTTTGTTGTTTGGTTTAGAAGTGGTGCAAGTTACAGTTTTTATGGGTTCGGAGCGTGAAGTTGAGAGTGATTTTTTAGGGGCTTTGATTTTGAGAGGTTGGAGAGTAAGAGAAGAGAGAAAGGTAATGGAGGGGATTGAGTGAACCAAAGTGGCCATAGTTTTTGGAGGGAGGGGAGAAAGATATGGAGAGTCCACAAAAACTTAACAAGAGGCGTCAAGTATATAAGCATGGACTACATATTTTAAGGTTAGGTACTTTATCAAGTGTCTCTTGTCTTGAAATTTTGAACTCAAGGAAAAACTACCTTGGATAGTTGCCTAGCATGTCCATGTGTTTACCCCTTAATAATTTTCAGAATGCTACCATGTTAAATTTAATATTTGGTGGAGATTATATCATCCTTTTAAAGTGATTACAGGTTTAAAATTAATTATTCTGATGTTTTTCTTACCCCTAAACGGCGAGGATGGCCTGCTTTTTTGCTGAAATGGAGAGAAGCTCTTAGAACTTAAAAGTAAAAAGATACCGGCCACGTAGCTCTAAAAGCATGCATTAACAAGACTCAGTGTCTAGAAACTGCTCAATGTGTACGCAGATGGCCGCAACCAAATCCTTTGTCACGGAATCACCCAAACCCGCCTTTAGACAAGACTGTTGCTCGTCTACCTTATTGGAGGTATGTGTATTGACACTCGTCAGAATCTTGAATGGTAATGCAACCATATTCAACTCTGGGAATGTGGATATTACTTGCAGCAGATTCCAACATTGTATCAATTCTACATCTAGACTATACCTCCGAAGTTTGCAGTGGTTTATATCCGTCATCAATCAAAATTTCAAAGTACGGCAATGACAGAATATAAGATTACAGATACAACAGCCAAAGTAGATACTTCATTCAAACATCAAGAACCTCGCAACGTGTACAATTTAATGTAGCAGCTACAAAAGAAGTTGAGGTTCTACAAATTTCAAAATGAAGAAAAAAAACTAGCTAACCAGACCAAAACTAGTACCTTGAGTTTCCAAATAACACAAGCAGGAAAACCTCTTGGGTGACAATACATCAGTCGAAAACAACAGATTCGGTCCATATTAGAATCAGTAAATCTTTTGATATATAACATGATATGTACTGATATAACTTGCATAACATATACAATTCACAGACAAACTGTTTGGAAAGGAACATTAAAAAAGAAAGAAAGAAGAAGAGTTATCGCAGCTGAAAAGAAGTAGGCTATCTCATCTCCAAACATCCAATATGATGATTAAGGAAATTCAAGATGTTTTCCCACTTAAGAGTTAGTAAGAACCAACAGTTCATGAATGAACAGATATTTCTGCATTTGTTGGCTCAGCAATCTTCTCGGGATCTGCTTTTGTTGCAACATGATCCTGTTTAGATTGGTCTTTGACTTTGCGGACACCATTAGCAATCTGTGGCCTTATCTGAACCTTAGCTTTGGCAGTGTTGGCAGCAGCAATCTGTGGCCTTATCTGAACCTTAGCTCTTGCAGTGTTGGCAGCAGATGAATCTTTGTGGCTACCAATGCTGTGTCGATGGCGAGCACAATGTTTGCCCACTTCCTCCTGGGATGTTTGAACTGCATCACTGCAGCTTTTTCTCCGGTTTAGTTTAGGTGATTGTGGTCGAGTCAATGGTAACTGGAACCAAACAATATCAAGAATTGAATTATATTGCCAATAAAATAAAGGCTGCAGGTAGATTAAATCAATGGTAACTGGAACCAAACAATATCAAGAATTGAATTATATTGCCAATAAAATAAAGGCTGCAGGTAGATTAAATCAATAGCCTTGCGCAACTGTGCATCACACCAGCTAATAACAAAATCATAAACATCTTTAATTTCTTGCAGTTCTGAACTATGAAGCTTGAGACATCAGGGCAGAATGTTGTGAGCCTTCAAACTATTCCTCCTAAAGAAAAATGCTAGTTGCATGCCACCTTCCCTCGCTTTTCTTATACTCTCCAAAGGTTTTAAACAACTGTAATCTTAAACAAAATTAAAACTCAGTTCACAGAAGAACAGACTTCTTGCTTGAATGCTCTGAATAAAATATTGTTTCATGGAAATAGGCTAACTGCATTCTGAATGAACTAATTAGACCAATGCATCTGGCACCCTCTATTGTCCTGATATCTATGAAGTACTGCAAAGATTTTTGCTAGTTTCGTTTACATATTTAAATACAAGAACCAGTAGAGAACCAAGAATAATATCTGGCAGAATACCTTCTTGAGTTCAACTTGGGGTGGAGGTGGCTCATAGTAGAAACCGGGCACTGGATTGGCTTTGTACAGCATGCTCTTTCTAAGCTGCTTGATGGCTGCTTCTTGCTCTTCCTACAATAAAGGCAGAGAATTTCAATGGGTTATTAATTGAGAGAAACCATTAGTCATTGACTACATATCCACAAACTTGCATAAACAAAAGAGTATACCTTGGTCCTTGCCTCAGCCTGGCTTCGCTCTTTCTCCAATGCCCGGTGCTTCTCTTCCAATTTTGAATAATACTAAATAACAAACATACAAAGATAACAAGATCAATAGAAATCCAGTTAAGAAAAAGGAGAGAAGACAGTTTTATATAACCATTACGTTAGGAAGATACCTCTTTCCGCTTTGCTGCACGTTCAGCAGACCTAAAAGTTGGTGCAGTTCCAACAGTTACAGATTTAACAGTTCGTACAGATGCGGCAGTACTACACATAGCTAAGGATAGCCAATCGGTAAAAATATATAGCCAGAATATAGCTGGATTTAATTAATAAAATTCCTAGTTTTAATTTATTGGCAGAAAACACAGTTTAAAACCCTGAAAATATCAAGTTACTTGAATCAGACAAAGGATACGATGAAGTCACAGACCAACTATCATCTTCATCATGATGCTTCTTGTTATCAGGTTGCAATGACTTCCTTGCTGTAGAAGGTGAATTTTGCTGAAGGAAACAGCATGATTCCAAAGATCAGTGAAAATGTCAAATACAAATACTTGACAAACAAGCTTTTTTTATGTGTATGTGTTGGGGTGGGGTGGGGTGGGGTTTGGTCAATAGTGCTCTCCAAATGCCAAAAAAGAATTATGCTCCATGGTTTTTCATGCCAGTTAACTTGAGGGTATGCCAAAGGAAGTGAATCATATTTATAAACAAAGTTTTGAAATATATTAGCTATATATATCTTACTGAGAAATCCCTTGCCGGGTAAGAAGCTTGACAAAATTATCCATGTAGTGGATAGCTCCAACTCAATTAAGGAACAATGCATTCAATCACACCCACAAAATATCACTAGGAAAAACAGGTAGAAAATGGTATGTGCATTGAAACAGAAACAGAAAGTATCACTAGTTCTCCAAGCATGTGTTCCAAATATCTTAAAAGAAAATCTCTTCATTCCAAAAGATAGATGTTTTCAAAATTTAGAAAAGAGATTAACATGAGCTGCGTTCTGCTTAGAGAAGCACACTGTCATTACTCATTAGAGTTTACTTCATAATGATAGATTTTCTTTTTCCTAGCCCTACAGCACAAGGTAAGCATGAATGAAGCTTATCTATATGTCAGGTTTATTTCCAAATTCCACCACATCCACTCATGAATATAGAGTTGGTTTAATCTGACTTGGAAAGATAATGAGTTCATTATAGCAGCTATTATCAATTTCAAACAAGTCATGGAGCATGAGAACAGCATCCACCAATCGAAATGTCAAAAATTCCAATTACCTGTGAATTTCTCAAACTAACAGGGGACTGTGTATTGTTTGAATTTGTGGAATTGTTCCCACCAACATGCTTCTCAGTTGCTGGAGCAAATGGTTTAGGGGAATTTTGATGAGCAACGCCAGTTTTTTGTGGTGGAGAACTGGAACTTTTATCATCATTTGATTTCTGAGCTCCAGGTTTTTCATTTTTTCCATCAGATGGGTCAGCATCAAAATTTGTGCTTTTGACACCAAGCACATCTTGGTTCTCTGATTTTTCAGCAGTTTCTTTCTCCACATGCACCTTTGCTTCAATGACAGCTTTTGAAAGTTTTGGAGAAAAATGCACTTTATCATGAGATACGCCATTAAACTTCACTGCAATACCATTTGGCTTCTTCTCCATGTCTGCACTTCTAAGTTCTCGCCCCATCAAACTGCATGAAAAAAATACTCTTGGTATCATGATGCTTCACAAAAAAAATATTTTTAGTTCATGAAAAAGAACCACTTCCATAAAACAAAACCAAAAATAGCCTGTAAAGCAAGAACTGTTTGCATGTGATTCCAAAAGGTTTCAAATTCTGTTATTGCATTGATCAATCTGTTTGAAACAAAAAGAAACTGCCAAATGTGTAAAATTCAACCAAGAAACCTAAACACTTCTATCCGAGGATTGATAGTGCAAGGCAAATCTCAGTGTTTAAATTGAAGAAAAGACGGCATATCTCATTGCAAAAACAAGAATATTTAAACAGTCAAAGCAGATACGCCAAGGAAAGAAAGAAAGAAAGAGAAAGTTAAAGCTGGAAAGAGAAGATCTACACTATCTTATAACTAACCATAAAAAAATACAAGAGGATTAAGACAAGCAGTTTAGAACAGGATTGTAATGTGCAGCGAACTCTTGAATCCAACAAATATAAATTATAACTCAAAAGAGCCCCGTAAACTTATGTGAAAAGTGAAATTCCTTGGTAAAGCTAGGAACAACAGCACTCTTTATGTATGCTCCAGTAGGTATTGGTTAGTTGTCCAACTAGCTTGTTTTTTTTATCAAATTCCATGCCTTGACATCAAACACCACATCTGCATATGGATAGCTTATTTTCTAACTAATTAAAAAATCATTTTTCTTTAAAAAGTGAATAAAATACTCTTTTCACTGTAATCTCATCAAAATTTAAGCAGGTGATTAAACGGCAAAGAAAATGATGGATCAAACCGCAGCAAACCGACACGGTACATTTTTTTCAGACAGAACCAGCTCTATATATAATTGTAAAAATAAAGAAACGGAAAAGAAAAGGATATGTATTGAAACCAAAAAGAAAAATCAATTCAGGTTATCATTTTTCTTTTTTTAAAAAAAAAAATCTCTTGTCAGGAAGACTCCTTAAAAAGACATACAAAGACGAAGTCCAATTACCATATAAATAATAATAAAAGTCAAAATAACACCATAGCCACCACCAACTTCATTCAATAACAAGCAAAGGAAAATCATTAAGATCCCAAAAACCCCATATTCCTACAAACAAAAAAAGAAATGCATGCAGAACAAAAGGGACACATCGTATATATGAAAGAAAAGAGAAAATAAAAACAGCAAGAAGAAGAAGAAGAAGAGCACCAGCAAAGGACTCGACTTTATACCATGAAAACCAAAACCGATAGAATCTTCTAACTTGGAAACCACAAGAAAAATGTAAGAGACAAAATATTCCTAAGATCTCTCCATTCTAATTAACCAGCAAAACCCCTTAAAAATGGACTAAAATTGATAAAGACAACATTTTTAAACCCAAAAAAAATCCCAAAAGGAAGGAATCCAACAGGAAACCATTTGTGAGGAGAAAAACCTTGAAGAAGCAGTGAATGAAAAAGATCAAAGAAACAACCTTCATAGATCAAGCTACATTGTTTTTTTGATTACAAAAACAGAAACACAGGACATGAACCCAGATGAGCAACTAGAGTGTGACAAGATTTCTTACAATTCAAGTCCGATCTGGCGAGATCTCGAGCTCCCCCCTCTCTCGCTCTCACAAAATAAAAAACAAAGCCAAAATGTTTTCTGTGATTTTGCTTTTAAATACAAAGAGAGGCTTTCCTTTATGTTGAGCTGTTGGATTTTATACATAGATAGCAGTTTTTTCCGTTTTGACGACGTTACTTGACGGCATGTTAAATTTTCTGTTATTTTTTTTCTTAGAGAGAGATAGAGATGGAGAGATGGTTATTATGATCTCACGAATATCCATTGCTTCGATAAATCCGTGATTAGTTTTCTACTATTTCTATAAATGAACCAGTGTCTTCTTTATCTTACAAATGAGTCCTTAAACAATATTAATAATGTTCATATTTGATTGGTGGGCTTTGATATTGTTTAGAAAAAATAAGTTTTTTGTTGTATCTGATTGTACAATAATACTTAAATATTATAAAAATAATGAATCAACGACTTGAACTGAACCGAAAACTGAGCAATACTATTGTAATCTACAATGATATATCTCATAAGCTACAGTAATCGAACCATAATCTTTTTTAGTATATAGTATAATAAATTTCAGACCTTCATAAATATACTAATTTTGTGTTGATTGTATATAATATTATTTACACTTTTCCATAAAGAAAACTCTTTGACATTGTTGCATTATACATGTGTAGTTTAAACTTTTCTAATTGAGTTCAAACTCATATAATTTGAGCTCACTCAATGTGTTGAAATATTTGATATATATACAATTCTAATTTTAATTAGTTAATATAATATTTAAAAAATTATTTTAATATATTTTAAAATAAAAAACATTTTAAAATTAATATCAACCGTATTCATTTCTCGCACTAAATCTCATTTACATATATTATTTTTGCTCCACGAGGCTGACTGCAACAGTCATTTAAACGGCGTTAGATGACGGCAAAATTAAGCCGACGTGGCGACACATAGCGCCAAAAAGTCCAAATTCTGCAGCACAAATCTCATTCAAAGATTTACGGTTCTTTTGTTTTTCCATATTTATTTATTCTACTTTATTTTTTATATATATATAATTCTTCAAGGGCCGCTTGTCGGAGATTCTTCTTCCGAGGATACTAATTTATTTACCTTTTTGCCCTTTTATTTCTGGCCTCCTTTATCCTTCGGAGGTTTTCTAGCCTTCTCTTTGGGTTCTTTCATTAATATATTTTTCATTGCATTTAAGGTTACAAAGCAACTTCAAGGGACACGTGTTTGGGTCAGAAAAGTTTATTACTCCTTTTTTTTTATAGAAAAAATAATGATTTTAATTAACATATAAGCTAGGTAGCTACAAATAAACATTTAAGAAATTAAATTACAATGGCAATTTAGGAGAAAAAAAATAACAAGGTGGTAACAGGAAGCCCCCCAGGTGTTTGATGAGATGCGAACAGGCAGTGCATGCACGTACTGCAACTACTTATAAATAAGTAGATGCCATTATTTAAGGGTGCAGCTCGTATAGTTTAATGCTAGTGATCGTGCTTATAGATTCTTCATTTAGTGCTGGTGGCACCCATGACACGCACTAAAATCACATGGATTTTATGAAATTTTAAAGAACAAAATTCTCTACCTTTATATTATTTTTTTTCTTTATGGATTCAAGAAAACTCTATATCTGAAAAGTATATTTTATAGATCTAATTAAACGAGTAAAACCCTGACTGTATTAGATTTTTATAAAAAATACATGTCTTGATATAAATTCAAGACTTGCTTTGTTAATCACAAATTTTTTATTATCACGTTATGTCTTTTAGGATTAACTATCGCGTCAAACACAAAGTTATTAACTAAACAAGTAAAAATATATATATTAACCTGGTTTGCTTTTTACGTGAACAATTAATTAAATTGATCTCATACCTTTTAATTATTTTAATAATCGCTAATCTCCCTTCTTTTCAAAAGTTTAAATAAATAAATAAACAAAGATTTGTTCTCTCCACTGTTTCCTGAGTTCGAGTCTTTAAACCAGCACCGATAAAAAATCATCTTTTTTAAAAAATATACCAGGCCAACGTTAGAAATATGTTCTCCAGGCTATTCGTGAAGAAATTATTGTTTTTTTATTTATAAATATTATTTAAATTTATTTTTAGATACATCAAAACAATCTAAAAAGTAAATTAAAAAAAATCAAATTTAACAAAAAAAAAACATATTAAAACTCAACATCAAACATCTCCGGTATCTCTATCAGAGCACACCTGTTTGACAGAATTAGGTAATATTTAACCATAAAATCCACCGTCAATGAGGTAATTCAGGCAATGTTTCTTAAAAAACTCGAACTAGTTTTTCTTTTTCAAAAGCAGGTCAAACTAACGTGGTCAAGTCCCATGGGATTTCAAAAGGAATCTCTCTGAATTGTGCCATACCACCTTCTGATCTCTCTGCCCGGCTACTGCTGGAGCAACTGCAATTTTTTATGCAGCTCAAATCTCAACTTCATTGATGAAAAAGAAATGATCTTTACCGTGTAAAGTAAAGCAGATAAAGAAGACGATATTCCTGGGCGGTAAAACCTGCAGCAGCTACCTTGCATTGCAGATTTATAGATATCACGCACATTAAATTTTCTGGGCGTAGGAATCGTGATAGAATTTATATTCCTGCTGTCCTGTCGACATGAGCAAGGCCAGGAAGCAGCCCTTCCCCAGCCTACAGTCACGAGAGAGCTAATATGTGCCTTAATGCATCGACGAGTCCCTCCCTTTTTGTTCTTACATGGGAGCTTTGTTTGCTCATATATGATCACAGGAACGAGGGTGGTTTTCTACTTGCATTCCCGTTACTTTATAAAAGATTTTAAGGGTTTCCTTTTATGATATTTATTTTTCCGATATATTATTACGTCAAGTGTTTTTTATTCAAATTGATTGGATTTTCTTTTTTATTTAGAAAATAACATTCAATTGTATAGGGATATAATAAAAAAAAAATTGCTCGACATATTTTAAGAAGAAAAAAATTCAAATTACTCCCCCATGAAAGTTTTAAATGTAATTTTAAAATCTCCAAATTACTCCCCTATGGAAGTTTTAAATGTAATTTAAAAAAAAAATGCATTCTCATGTAGCTTAAGGGCATTTTTAGAATATTTTTTATATATATAAAACATAATTATGTAAAATAGGATGCAAAACTTGAGAAAATAATATATTAAAAAAATTGGATAATATATAAAATATTTTAAAAAAAAAAACATATTAAAAAACATGCTCAGATATATATAAGTATAACAACGTGTTAAATCATTTGCCATTTTTAAAGTTTAAGATACCCTGGATGAGTTATCATATTTATAATATGAAGTTTTATATTTCAAGAATTAAAGTATAGCACGTGCGCATATGCAGACACACACACACATATATATATATATATAAGTTGTATTGTTCATGTTACAAGAAAAAAATCAAATCTATGATGTATAAAAACTTAAACAAAAACCAAAATTTTCCTTGTCAAATAATCAAACAAATGCAAAGGAGAAACATATTTTTATTTCATTCGAGTTTCACTCCTAAAAATTATATTTTATAAATTTAAATTAACAAGTAAAACTCAGAATATCTCAGCCTCTTATAAAAATACATGCCATAATTTAAACTTAAAATTCATGATATAAATCTCAAATTTGTGCGATCATCACACCACCGCGTGCTTTGAAGAAGAAAAACATATACTGATTGAGGAGAAGGATACAACTTGATAAAGAATCTCAGCAGATTTTGAATGATGGGATACCAAAGAGAATTAATATCGGCATCATATTATTATGAAGATAGTTGGAACTAAGTAGTTGGCCAGGGAATCGAGCCAAGATGTGACGCGTAAACCACCAATTGACATCTGTGGTGAGCTATTTTTTAGCTAAATTAATCAAAGACTTTGTTATTTAAGCAAATATCCTTGGATTGAAAGAGAGAGCACTATTAACCTAAGCTGGCATGATGATGCTGATTAGGATAAAACTAGATAAGCCACATGGGCTTCTTTGCTGACTAGGCTGGTGTTTTTTTTTTTAAATGATAATGTCCAGACAAACATTATTTGAAGTTCTTTAAAAAAAAAATGATGTTGATTCAAATTTGATGGGGACATTGCTATATATATATTTAGGTTAATTAAGTTATTTTACAATGTAAAAATCATGCATATATCATTTTTCTCCGATCAATTTAGTAATATCCGAAAGATATTGTGAAAATTAGCTGCATGTTGTCAAATATGATCTTTTCATTAGGGCTTTCTTTATATGGATTCTGAGTAATTGCATTTATTATAGTTTCTTTTTTATTCCAATAAACTTCACCTCCCTTTGAGCATTATTTGTGGGTTTGGATTAAGTAAGTAAAATCTCAAATATTCTAAGCTTCTATAGGGTGAACACGCGCTCTGACTCGAATCTAAAACATACAAGATAAATTTCAAATTCTTTATTACCACGTCACATTTGTTGAAGACACGTTTACAATAATTTCATATAGGTAATCAACATGGTTAAATCACACGTGTGTTTAAAAGAAAATTTTATTTCCGAGTCAAACCAAGCATCTTAAATTCATAAACTTCATTATAAAAAAAATGATTTGTTTTGATTGCTCTAATTTAACATTTAATCTTAGTGTTTGGATATGAATTAAAAAATATATATTAATATAACTTTTTATTGCATGTTTAATTATCTCTAATTTTGCATGTTGATCCGCGACCCCAAGTGGTCTAAGCTCTAATTGGGTTTGGTTTTGATAAAAATATAAAAGAATTGATTTAGCATAATCCAATTAAAACACATGGATTAACTCGAGAAAAAAACAATTAAAATCTAATTTTTTTAAATAGTTATTATTTTTATCTTTTTATAAAAAGAAGTCGAAGATCAATCCTGAATTATCTTAAATCAAGCTGCTCGATCGGACAAGGCATAGGTGAGCTTTAAACAACATGAAAAAAAACTACTAGAAAATCGATCACTTCTCTCATCAGTGGATAAAAATTTTCGTAGGACACGTAAAAGTTTTGGAAAGGGAATCGTACTGATTCTTAATTAATTAATTAAGAAAATGATTAATGAATTCCTTTAAATTTGGAGAAGGAATAATACCACATAGGCAGGAAGAGTAGAGAATATCACGCGCAAAGTCTTATTTTTTTATTTATTTTAAATTAATTTTTTTAGTATTTTTACATTATTTTCATGTTAAGAATAAATTTAAATAAATAAATAAAATATTATTTTAATATATTTATAAATATAAAATAATTTAAAAAATAATATCAACAATACTTCCAAACAGTCACAGAAAAAAAAAATTGAATTAAAACCATTTTCACTTAAAGTCATGGGAAACAAAGAAGAAGTAAATTCTCTTATTTACATAATTCAGACAAAATTTAAAGTTTAACCTATCAAATTCCTATATTGATCATCATCAAGGGAAGGGATTTTCCTGACAGCCGTGAGGTCGACTGATCTTCGAACAATTCAATAGGACATACCCTACCCATCTACAAAATTGATATAACTAGATGAAGGCGATCGTCCTTCCACTTAAAAGTGAAAGTTGGGCCATGCTGGAAATGTTCAATCATAATCACTATATTAAGAGAAGAACATCTTGCTCCATTAAAGACATGGTCAATGTTGTCTTCTGTGAAGATTGAGATTTGATACAGCGTATGCATTGAGACGTGTCAAAATCAGGAGGCCACCTTATGGAATAATTTTGTGAGGCTTCCGTCGACTTCGTTTCACTATTTAGAATCTTTTTTGCCCTGGAAATTTCGTGAAATACTGTCCTACTGCTATGCTATTGCCTGCAGATGTTGTGGGGGCATGAAGATCCATCGTATAATGTGTACATAATTTGCCTTGTATTCTAGTTCACGAAAACAATGTGTTGATTGTTTCACTCTCCACTGAAACTTCCCTCATCCGTTCATCCTGTTATTTTTTATCTTCTACACCAGCTAGCAGGGTAATAGGAATTGCCTTTCTCTTCTTATCTGCGTCAGCCATGGATGGATGTGACCCTGACATTGCAACTCTTATGTTTTACATGGCTGTGTATCTGTTTCAGAGGGGCCGGGGAGTGGGGAATGAGGAGACTTCGTCAATAATTCTGCAGTTCAAATGGCAATTGTATTTTTTTTATATAGAAAATGATGGGAAAGTATCCTTGACTCTGTGTGGACTGGTATATCTTTTCAAAATACCAGACTTACCTTGGATTCTCGTCTTGTAATCTGCTCGATAGCTGCATAGCTATTTTGTAAGAAACAAGTCTTGCATCAGAAAAACACTTGAAGTAACGACAAATTTATATCGGATAGTTTTCAGTGCAAATTTTGATCACAGATTGCTAATAAACTCTTTTTTTAGTGGTGAAGGTAGCTTAAAAATCAAGAAAACAGAACGATAGGAAGTCTTCGAAGTTCCCACGTGACCATTCTATGCTACAAGAATGATGATCATGCTCATCATAGCTGAAAGACCGACCACGACCAGAAAAATAATTTAACTCTCAGTTTCGATGCTTGAAGGAGTTCTCATACAGGCAGGTTCGGTTCATTTTCTAGGTTAAATCTTGTCCATTAGCATCAAGTTCTATCATCTTCACCGTGTCATTCACCATTTTGATAATAACTTCTTCCAATTTCGTGTGTATCAATAAAAAATTATCGAAAAAACACTTTTTAAAAGTGTTTTACACGACAATACTAGATTCCCACTTGAGTTTCAAAGCATAAAAACCAGATCTCTGGCAGACAAACTAGTTTGTTTATAGATCCTGGTTAAAAAAAAAGTAAAAAACTTTACACAGGGGACCATTCTTGACTTGACTTCCTTCAGCTTTTGCTGGGTTTATGTATACCTAGGCTAGGGTTTTTTTTTATTTTTTTCCTAATTGTGCGGCAAGCGAAAATGATCGTTCATAAGAGACGACTGTCACCATTTGATTTACAGTAAGCAAACGTCACCCTCATGCACCGACAGTTTATTTCATGTGTGATCATCCATGGAACAATCAATTCTAACTCAACTTTTGCTAGCTTGTTGTATCTCCGAGTGGCTCAATTGGCACCGATCAAAACTCAATCCGCCATTTATTTATTACAAATCCATGAGTGGAGTCGTATGATGACTTTTCAGGATTTCATCCGGTATGCCTGGATCTTAATGCTGAAAATGATTTGGAAATCAATAATAAATGTTTGGCATGGTTAGATCCAGTTTTCCTGAACATCTGAGTAAAGAAAACCTTGTTATTGTTTCTACCGACCCAGAATTCACAGCTTTAGTTATGATCCGACAGAAATCATTTCTAAGCTTTGCATACAACACACTTCATCTCTTCTCGGTGAACTACAAGGGATAGTTCCTCCCATTACTCTGCTGAGACTTACAGAATGTCATCCTATATCTTTCATGTCAAGATCAAATAAATAAATAAAAGGATCTGCACCTTTTTATTGAATTACTTTTATTTTTTTAAATTTTATTATTAAATATATATATTTTTTAAAATATGATTAATAATTTTCTAATTTTTAATTTATAAAGTTATCAAAATATCGTGATAAGTTTTTTTTATTAATAATTAGGAATATGAATCTAATTATTTAAATTGAGTTTTCTTTTTCTTTTTTCAATTTTATTTTTTAATATCCGACTGGTTGAAAATTTTATTTTGGTTTGATTTTTATAAGGTTATCATGATTTCATGACTCGGGTTATGGATTTGATGAGTTAACTCGGGTTAACTGAAGTCATTTTTTGCTATTTTTTTATTATTTTTCTTCAATCTTGTCTTTCAATACTTGGTTAATTGAGAGATAAACTTTATAATTTGTTTTTTTTAGGTTATTCTGATTTCATAACTAGTAATGAACTTGACAAGTTAACCAAGATTTATCCATATTATTTTTTTAATTGATTTTTTTAACTTCATCCTTCAACATTGAATTTATTGAAAATTAAATTTTATAATTTGTTTTGATTTATTTTTTATAAAATTATCATGGTTTCATAATCTAGCATCCAAATTTTACAAGTTAACTCAAATTGACCAGAAATAATCTAATATATTTTCGTTTGAATAGTTATAGAAAAAATATTATCTTAACTATTTATTTTAAATCAAACCATATTTTTGAAAGTTATTCAGGTTGTAGACTTAGTCTCATCAAATCAATTATTGTATTGTTTAAAAATATTTTTGACTAGAAAAATATTAACAATAATTAAATATATTTATTATTATTATTTTTAATTAAACAGGTGGTGTAGCTTTTGCCTTTAATTCATGTATGCAAAGTTTTTAGCAAATATATATTTAGGTTTACTCTAAGCATTTTCTTTCGGGATAAAATTGAATGGCAGTGTCATTTGCAAAACAGAATTTTAATTGCTTCCCAATTTTAATCTCTCAACACAACAAAATATATATATATACTAGCCATATTGCCCGCGCGTTGCCGCGGGTATTTTTGTGTATATAATTTAACATGATTAAATTAATGATAATAAATTAATATAATATCATAAAATAAAAATTATAGATTAGGCCATAAAATGTATAAATTTTTAAATAGAATTTATTGTGCAAGCATAGATTACATCTTTTAGAATGTAGGCACCGCATCATAAAATATTACAAAAAAACGCGAACTACATAACTTGCGAAGTATTGCAAAAAAAAAACATATTGACATGAAGAACGAAGTCAAAACCTTCTTCAAAATGAGACATTTAATCTCCCTGCTAATTCAATTATTCAAATAAACATCATAAGCTATTAAATGAAATGAAAGAAAAAATTTATGTGAATCAATTGAAAATGTAGCTAATATTGAAGAAAAAAATTGGCGAGGATGATCCATGATGCGAATTGTAAATTTAGTCAAAATGATAAATTTATTTGAATATTTTGTTCCTAAAATATATGAATTTTAAATCATTATAAATTTATTTATTTCGCAGTTTTTAACGAAATAACCAGTATTAATTTATTATCATCATCAAGAAAGCATGGAGATTCGGATATTTGAATTATTAAATTTATTGCATTAAGATTAATTTATTTTATAATCTAATTTAAACCAAACAAAATATAAATGGTGAAAATAGTTGTAATAATTAAATAACAAAAATAAATAGTTAATTTTTCATGTACAAAAATTCAAAAACATAAATTGAAAATTTATCCCCACGTTATTTTCATTATCATTGCTATAACAATTAAAATTATTATCAATATTATTATCAAAACAATTAAAATAAATAAAATCCCTGGAAACATATTAAAAAAATAAACAAAAGATTTTAATACAAAAACAATTAAAAAATGACAAAAATTATCATTATCGTTGCGTAAATAGTAAAATAAAAAATTATATAATCCAAATAACAAATAAAAATAAGAGAAAACAGGGGGGGAAATGAATAAAGGGAAACAGAGAATAATATTAATTTTAAAATGACTACCAATATAAATAAGATTTTCAGGTCTGAACCAATTAAAAATAAAATTGCAACCAAAAAATAAAAATTAAAAGCATAGATGCATATAAACGTAAAGAATAAACATTGTCAAAGTATTTTTTTTTTAAAAAAAAACTAAATGAATTAACACAAAATAAAAATTTGCAATAATCAAATAACAAATATAAATAGTTAATTTTTTACTGATAAAAAACATGAAAACATACATTGAAAATCTATTCTCACGTTATCGTTATTATCATTGTTATAGCAATTAAAATTATTATTAACATTATTGTCAAAACTATAAAAAAGATTAACAGAAGAGTGAGCAAGAAAAAAATAATAATAATAATAATAATTATTATTATTATTATGATATTTGGGCTAATAATGAAAGAAAAAAAATGAAAGACTAAAAAAAATCCTAAAAACTTTAACAAAAGATTAAACAAAAAACATAAAATAAAAATAAAAAGTATCATTATTATTACTGCAACAACAATAAAAATTACCAAATTATTCCGAGAGAAAAAAAAACCTAAAAAACATTAAAAAAAGAGTAAGATCAAAAAACAATTAAATTATTATTATTATTATTATTATATTTGTGTTAATAATGAAAGAAAAAAAATGAAAGACTAAAAAAATCCTAAAAACTTTAACAAAAGATCAAACAAAAAAATAATAATAAAAAATTATTGTTATTATTACTGTCACAACAATAAAAATTATAAAATTATTCCGAAAGGAAAAAACCCTAAAAAATATTAACAAAAGAGGAATGAAGAAAAACAATTAAATTATTATTATTATTATTATTATTATATTTGTGTTAATAATGAAAGAAAAAAAATGAAAGACTAAAAAAATCCTAAAAACTTTAACAAAAGATCAAACAAAAAAATAATAATAAAAAATTATTGTTATTATTACTGTCACAACAATAAAAATTATAAAATTATTCCGAAAGGAAAAAACCCTAAAAAATATTAACAAAAGAGGAATGAAGAAAAACAATTAAATTATTATTTTTATTTTTATTACTATTAACATCATCATCATTATTATTATGTTAATAATGGATAAAAAAAATGAAAGAGTAAAAAAATATTAAAAACTTTAATAAAAGATCAAACCAAAAAATAAAATAAAAATTATTTGGTAAAAAAAGTAATTTGACTTGAAAATAAAAATAAAGGAACAAATGAAAAAACTAAAAGAAAGAACAAAGGGAGAGAAAAAAATAGAAATATCAATTCTCAAATTATAATTAAAAAATAAAATTCAAGAGCTAATTTTTTTGAAAAAAATATCAACTCAACAAATAAGAAAATATAAAATATTTAAAAATAAAAGCTAAGAGTAAACTTATATATACATGGACAAAAGTAAAGAATATTCTAGAAATATAAAGAAATAAAGGGATTAAAATAAAAAAAAATTAAAAGTATAAGGGCTGAAATAAAAATGAAATATCAAAGGATTAAATAGAAAATTAAAAGTTTAAGGGTTGAAATGAAAATTAAATATATTATCTATTTCAATCAAAGGACAAAATTAAACAAAATAAAACTTCTGTACCGAATTGCATTAAGTGTTTTAAACTACATTCGGAAATTAAAAGAAGAAGGATCGAAGTGAACATTGCACATTCAATTAATTGCAATCGAAGGACCCAATCGCACTAAATCAAAACTTATATAACAAAAATGAGGAAGATTAAAAAAAATTAACAGTTCAGGGACTGAAATGAAAACTAATAAAAATCGGGGGACTCTCCTGCACTTTGACGTGCAGGAGAGAGAGAAACAACAGCGGCGGCTTTAACCGGCCACCGTCGCGTCCACGGACGTCGGAGAGAGAAACGCGCCGCACCGGGAGGAAGATCAGGAGGAGGCGCACATATCTAGACCCCGGTAGCCCATCTCAGGCGACTCCAAAGACCCGCACGCGCCGCTCAAATAGGGCGTGGGGCGGAAGACTGTCGGCAGCGTGTGACGCACGCGCCGACAGTTAAAAGAAAAAAAAATAAAAATAAAAAGGCCAATTACCGGTGTGCCCCCGTGCCTAAGTTAGCTATTTTGTCTTATTGGGGGCCAAAACGGTAATTGACCATTTCCCAAAAAATATCAAATAATGAAAAGGTAGGCGGACCGGATCGGACCGGTCCGAATGGGTGCAATTACTTCTGAGCCCCTCTACACCGAAGCGTTTTTTTGTCTTTTTCGAGAGCTAAAAGTGTGATTTCACTGTGCAAAAAACAATAAAAAAATCAGAAAACCGGGAAACCGACCGAACCGACCCAAAAATACACTGTCGCAATCCACAGTAAACACACTCAGAAGCTACAGTGCAAAACAGTAAAATACCCACGGCAATTATATTATAGATAATACACACACACACACACACGAAAAAGATAAAATGTTTTTATTTTTAAGTTACAAAGATAAGTACATCTCTAGGCAATTTAGGAGTGAAGGATTTCAAATACAATTTTTTAATTCAAAAGATAAAAATATAAAATAAATATTTCTTTATACTCTGAAATGACCGAACTATCCTATTAACACTTTTTTCAGCGGACCAACCCGCTATAGCCCAACCCAACCCAACTAGGGTCGCTTTCGTCATTTCCTCAAAACGAGGACCACATTGCAAAACCGAGATTTTTATCTGGGCCACAAAAAAAAAGCCCAAAAATCTCATCAAAACTGAAACTCTTGTTGTAAACGCCCACACACCTCGCACACGGACGCGCACACTCCATATCTACAGCTAACTTTTCCGTTCTTGAAAGAACTAAAACCTAAAGAATCAACCATATCTTTTTTAACACCAGCTTGTTTACAGCACCCAGATTTTCTACTTGTCTCTTAATGTAAGTTCTTCCATAAAATCGTCTTCTTGGTGCTATATAATGGTACTTCTCTAGGGTTTTAGGTGATAGTTCAAGTATTACTACTGTTGGGTTTTCCTATAATACTTTTTTTTTTGAGTTGTTTAGGTAGTTTGACTACGACCCTTTAATGGGTTTTTGTCAAATGGCGACTCTATACTCGTTTTTGTTCTCATAAAGGGATTTTTTAGATTGTAGAATTAGGGTTTCCTGTTTTCTTATTTAATGTGGGTGGATATGGAATATAATATGGCGCATGATATTTATATGGGCGTGCTTTCCGCGGATCGACATGTTCTTGTTTTTTTTATGTTTGTATATTGGTAAGGAGTTACTTGGATTGAGTTTTTTTTATTGATTTTTTCCTTAAGAATTCATTGAGTCTTGACTATGAAATCTTCATCTTTAATAAATGAAGAAGAAACTAGGCCAGTTTTATTTTAAAGGAACCTGGAAAGATATTCTTACAATCATATGAATTTGTTAGAGATATGGATGTAGATTGGAATTAATTTGTCTAGTAGAGTGACATTCGAGGGGGAAGGTTAAGGTATAGGTGAATGCTAGCTAATGAAAGGGGTGAAAGACATCAATTATACACTTCTCTCACGTCTCAAGTAAAAATAAATAATTTTAAGATTGAAAATTGGATATAAATGCTATTTAGTTTGATACTTCCTTCACCGCATTGATTCTCTTTGAAGGGACAAAAACAAACAAGAGGATTAAAAATTGTATAATTACACTAGGCCCTTTGTTTTTATATTGTTCAACTTTACACTTTGTTCCCCTCCCCTCCCCTCTGTGCGCTGCTTTAACCCATTCTCTGTTTCTCTTTTCTTTCCTTTTTTGGGAGGGGGAGGGGTGGGTTGGTGGGAGTGTTAATTTGAGGTGTGCATTGCTGCTAATCTTAGTTGATTGTTTTGGTAACATCCTGTTTCTACTAGAAGTTGAAGCCTCAAGTGTTGAGAGTTAATTAATTTAAGGATTTCAATGCATTTTTTCCTTTGTTCCATATAATCTGGATAGTTGGATTTTATAAATGATCTTTCTTTCGTACAGTGCCTTACTCATGGCAGAAGCTGATCAAGACTTTGGTGAGCACGAAATAGATCATGGTGTGGACCTTGCTGCTAATCTTGGTGCTGGTCATCCTGTAGACCATGTATTGGGTTCCGGTGATCATGGCCTGGATAATGCTACTGATCATGGCTTGGATCATTCTGTTGATCATGGTTTGGACCATGCCACAGTTCCTGGATTGGCAGTAGAGCATGACATTGATCGCTCTGTAGATCATCATGTGGATCTGCCTATTGACCATGATGTGGATACCCCTGTAAACCATGACATAGATCATGCTATTGATCAAGTGCCTGATAATTTCGAGGCTTCAAAGCAAGGAAATGATGAGGATACTGTCTCTGGAGGAGGTGGTGAGAAGAGGTGGCCTGGATGGCCTGGAGAGAGTGTGTTTCGGATGTTGGTTCCTGCACAAAAAGTTGGCAGTATCATTGGCCGCAAAGGGGAGTTCATTAAAAAGATAGTCGAAGAGACAAGAGCTCGCATCAAGATACTTGATGGTCCTCCAGGGACGACAGAAAGAGCTGTAAGTTTTTCTTTTCCTTTGTCTCTTATTTGTGCAACTAGGTTATCTGGAAAATGTAGAACTAGGATGGTGAATATGTTGATGCAAAGTGTTTGATGGAGACCTCCCATGAATGAATTCAAACTGATGCTACTATAGCATGCCTTTTGTTTTGTTTTCTTTTCCTGCATTCATTTTCCTCTAAGAAATTGATAATTTGAAATATATAAGCAATCTTAAGGCATTGCAGAATATTTTTGTGGTGTTAGCTTAGATATGCTGCAGGACAGGTTTGTTCATCTCTCTATAATACATCTGATATTTTTCCTTGGAATTTGGATTGGTTTCTATTTAAATTTCTGTCACTAGAACACACCATCAGCCAATCTTTGCTTTGAGCTATATTGATACCACAATGCATGTAAAAAGGTAGAGAATTGAGATAACATCAATTGCAAAAAAAGTTAGCCTATGGAAGAGAGGTTTATAGGTTAAGCTTAATTTTTTGAATTGACTTAACTTAATAACAAAGAAGCTATCGAATTAAAGATGTTGATAAACAAAAGATTGATTACTCCGTAGCTGTAAATATAACTTTTATTAAGAAGAAAGAGTTATCTAACTGTAACTAAAATATAAAAGAAATGGACCGAATCATTAAAACACACATAGCCAGTAAAAGCTGTAAAACTTCTTTATATCATTTGTTAAATAAGACAGTTTTTGCAAGTGATACATAATTATTTAAAACTCTTGGAGAAAGATCTGTAATTGCTGTTGGATACCTGATCCAACTCTTTCCCATCCAATCCTTTGAGCTTTTTTTTGCTACTTACCAGTATTTTTCTTGGAAGTCACATGCTTACTATGAATACCCAAGCCATGTATCTTTCTTTACCTTTCCAATGATATTCAGAGGGAGAATGCCTGGTTCTGTCACTCATTTTCCTGTCACCCTTTGTAAGCATTGTTATTTCCTAAAGCTATAATCAATTTTGAAGAGAGAACCTAAGATATGATCATTTAACTTCAAATTAATCATTATTGTAAAAGTTTGCGTAATTGAAAAGAAGACAATAAGCCTCACCAGAAGAAATCGAGAAGATATAACCGAATTGCTTGTATTGCAATAACAAAATGAATCTGTGCAGGTTCTGTCCGCAAATTTTTAAGCAACGAATCATCCATCATTAGGACCCCAAATATGAAGAACCAAAGATCAAGATTGCTGGGAACAGCATTGTGCATTGCAAAGTGCTGAAATGCTGATTTGAATATACAGATGTACTGTACGAACAACTGTACCAAGAAGCTCCGCCATCTTTCTGGTAACTTCAGAAACTGCATGGTTGATTTCTGCCGCAGCATGTAAACACCACAAGGAACCTGTTTTAATCAGCAAAAGAGGATGCAGAAGATGTTAATGTCAATGTGCTAATCAAAATTTTCCATAACATACTTAAAGAATTAAGCATTAAAAGCAATAAAAATTGTTGGTCAACTTTACTAAATAATACACTAAAACTTGTCAATCCATGTTTCTATGTTTTTTTCTTGATAAAGAATGTCTCTCTTGGTAGGGATGATGATAACCCAGTCATCAAAAAGATGATTCAAGAACCAGATCTAAGTTTGAAGTGTAATAGTAACCAGTCATTAACTCTTGGCCAAAAGTTTAGGTGGAAAAAAAGATTAACTGCTATGGATGAGGAAGTTGTAATGAAATTTTCATGTGACAGCTGCATTTGATTTGACATCGTGGTAAAAAGACAACCAGGCGATGGATTTATTGTGCATGTGAGCTGTTGAATTTTGAAAACAAAATTGAGTATTCATTATCCATAGAGAAGAGGAGAATAGGGCAATAATAGCCAATGCTTGTTTTAAACTCCAGTTTAGTTATAAAATATAATATAACAGGATACCATCTAGTTTGAAATGTTATGTAGAAGGAGTTGCTCCATTGTCTTTTAATTTATATTTATCTCATGTTGCTTCATCCCATTTCCTTCTATGCCCTTAACTTTCTTGGAATTGAATCATATAATTATTTTTCCTCAGCATCTTACACAAACATTGTTATATAGGTAATGGTATCTGCCAAGGAGGAGCCTGATTCTTCTCTTCCTCCTGCTATGGATGGCCTACTGAGGGTTCACAAACGCATTATTGATGGTTTGGAGGGTGATTCTTCTCATGCTCCACCAAGCAGTGGAGCTAAGGTTTCAACAAGGCTGCTAGTACCAGCCTCACAAGCTGGAAGTTTGATAGGAAAACAAGGGGGAACTGTTAAATCCATCCAAGAGGCATCATCTTGCATGGTTAGAGTTCTCGGTGCAGGTTATCCTCTTTCCCTTCTGAGTTAGAAATGCTATAGAGTTCATTTTGTTGTTGGTGTTCTCAAATTATGTTATTGTTGTTTGTCTTAGTGAAGCTGTATGGTTGATTCAGCATTTTTAGGAAATAATGTTTTGTCAATTATGGTTTCTGGTTAATATGTTTTTTGTTTCCTCAACTATTATAATTGCATTTTATTCTGCAGTGACAAATTAACCGAACTCTTTGTAAATAGAAACTATCTTAAATATGGAGTTATAATACTCTAATCTTATTAATTAAGTTTCTGAGTAATGGTGAAGAGGTGAACAAAGGCATTACTGTATTGCTTTTTCTTACCTCTGCAATGCACACCTTTATTTCTGCTGCCAATTAGTTTATATTCCTTAACAACACCATTGCTGACAATGCCTCTGGCTCTGCTATTTGCTCCACTGCTGCCATCTACCACTGTTGGTTATATATAGTGGGACACCCTTATGATGGTTTTAATATCTAATCAATGACCATCACAAGCAGTTTTTATTATTCAGGTTCATGATTATGTAATTTATTATTGCGGTTCTTGACTCAAGATTATGTACATAATTTATTATTGAGGTTCATGATTACATAATTTGAATTCTGAGATCAGTAACATCCATCTGACCACCACAAACCTTTTTTTACTAAAAATCTTGGGGCAAAATTATTCAAGGATGAGGGCAAAATTATTTAAGAACACTCATTTAGTGGACCTTTTTGCCCCTCTCCTCTCTTGCCCTTGCTTTATTACGAAACTCATAATAATTGGTAATATTAAAGTCTCGTGTTCGTCGCTATGATTGTCTAATATGCTCATTTTGTTTTTCTAGTCTTCATGCTCTGGATTCAGATACTGCTTGATTCACTTCTGAGTTTTATCAGTACATCTGAGCTCATTATTTTTTGGATCAAAATGGTGCAGAGGACCTTCCAGTTTTTTCTCTTCAAGATGATAGGGTGGTTGAAGTATTAGGGGAAGCAGTTGGAGTGCACAAAGCAGTGGAGTTAATTGCATCTCAGCTCAGGAAGTTTTTAGTTGATCGAAGTATAATTCCATTGTTTGAAATGCAGGTGAGCTGCTCTTAATTAAGAATGGAATGTCTTCATCTATTATGACTTGAATAGCCTTATGGAATGATTTATATAATTTTACAGATGCAAATGGCGAATCCTCCAATGGAACAGATGCCACCACATCAGTCATGGGGTGGACCTCAATCCCTTACTCCGAATCCTGTTGGAGGACTGGGTTATGGACAAAACCCCCAATATATGCAACCTCTGCGGCAACTTGACAACTACTATCCTCCTTCTGACATGCCACCTCCAATGGAAAAACAGCCTCACCAGGGTATATCTGCGTATGGAAGACAAACTACCATGGGTGGCCATGCATCATCAAATGCCCAAGCGGCACCATCAATGATCACACAGGTTATGTTATTTTCTTTTGTTTTCATCCCCCCTCTCTCATCGAGGGAAATTTAAGATGCTGTTTTCTTGTTGGAGAATGATTATGATGTGGGATGACTTGCTGATTTGTGAAGCAGAAAGAAAGAAAAAACTAGATTTTATGTGCTATATAGTCTTTTCTTTTCTTCCCCCGCTCGTTTGTTGAGGAACATCAATCACTGTATAAAGTAATTGTCATTCATTTTAGAATAGACCTTGGTTTTCTGGGTCCATGCTTTGGAAAATGTTGCTGATTGAACATGATAGAAATTGATGAGGGGTTATTGACACAGATTACTTAGGGTTGGCAAGGTGGTGTAGTGCTCACGAGAAGCTTGATGTAATGCTATAGTTTTCCATAAAAGAGTTCATATAGTAGTTTTACAGCCTAGATTACATAGTGGGATGCGAGAACTGTTAAAACAAATTACATACAAAGATGTCTACAATCATTTTTTCTCAGTATCATGTTCTATTATTTTTTGGTTGGGATGGGTTTGTAGTTTCTCAGGCTTTGAAATGAGAATATAATCTGTACTTTGGTTAACTAACTTTTTCAGCCACTGAAAATGAAACATTACTATTTATTCTTTTCAAACCAAATAACCCCATCCTGTATTTCTTGCTGGCACTTTTTGAGGTTTCAGAATGATTGATTGGTTTCATGGTTCTTGTGCAGATTACACAACAAATGCAGATTCCATTATCTTATGCTGATGCTGTTATTGGGACAGCTGGTGCAAGTATAAGCTACATTCGACGTGCTAGTGGGGCAACAGTTACTATACAAGAAACTAGAGGTGTTCCTGAGGCGATGACAGTTGAAATCAGTGGAACTGCTTCTCAAGTGCAAACAGCTCAGCAGCTGATACAGGCAATATTCTGTGCTTTAGCCCTTTGACTAAAATTGATGTTCCCCATGTTTTTTATACTGCTGATTTTATCTAAATGGGAGTTTGCTTGCTAGCATTGTTTACATGGGATTTTGATTAGGCTTGCATCTATTTATCATGTGTAGTGGTTTACTAACTAGAGATAAATATTGTCAAATGGACCATATAACATGTAGTTTGCCTTGCTGGTTGTGCAGCAGGATCTTGCAATAGTAGGTTGGATATTGTGGTGTCTGCTAGGAACATCATAAAATATTTGTTGAGCTTTATGATATCTATTAAGTAGAGTGTGTCTATTCATGCATGCATGCATGAATTATTGAGAAAAGTAGAATTGATGCAGGGAGGTTTATGTCAGTAAATAAAAACATATTTTGTATAATATAAAGAGCCTATTAAAGTTATTATATTAAATATCCATGTGCACTGGGTGATTTTAATTAGGTTTCCATAATTTGAATTGGATGTTGCGGACAAGATTCTGTAGCTTACTAGGTAGCAGTTGTTGGGTCATGTAGTTTCATACATAGTTATAAGACCTGGTCTGGCTTATGACCCAGCCCAAAACTTCTTGGGCTGGACCGTTCAGGTTGACCATTGTCTATTGTTTTTTTTTGTTTTTTTATTGAAGAGTTTTTCAAAAAATAAAAAAAACTACAAGGCAAAATAAAAAAAAGAATTATTGATCTCCTAGGTTTTGACTGGTTTGCATGTCGACCTGCTAGGCCACCCAATTAACAGGGTTGACCGGGTCAATTCCCCAGTTCGTTCAAAAGCAAACCTAGCCTGGACATGTCCCAGGTACATGTCCCAGGTTGACAGGTCACTGGGTCGACTTGCCAGGTTAGGTTTGAGAATTATGGCTTCATATTATGATGCTGCCTAGTATATTTCTTGCATAGAATGACATCTTCAGTAAAAGAAGATAGTGTGAGGAAGAAGATATTAAGTTTTGATGGATGATGGCTGATTCTTATTGTGTATGTGTGGTTGGCCTAGTTCATATGGATGGACACAATCCTAGCTGAATTGTTGTTTTGATGTAATGATTGGCTCGAGTAATCTTCTACTTGATGGAAATTACTGATGATATTCATATTCTCATTTATGCAAAGAATTTTCTCTTTTTTATTATGAGATGGACTTCCAACATTTGATTTAATAGTTTGGCTAAATATGGTAGTTGGAGATCCCAGCTGTTGATTTGCATGAATTATAGTGTATATGCAATTCATTGGATCGTGCCGGTTCTGATGTGGCTCTTCTTTTGCAGAATTTCATGGCTGAAGCTGGAGCACCATCACAACCTCCAACAGGCGGGCCTGCTGACCAGGGGTATAATCCTTATTCTCACAGTTCAGTGTATGCCTCTCCACCATCTAATCCAGAACACACAGGCCATACAGGGGGTTATGGCTCCATGTATGGTGCAAACTTTGGGTACTAAGCAGCTCCTAACCGGTTTGCTCATGATCGTGGACTTAGATGATAAAATCAACAATTGATCTATTAAGCCTGCTGTAGTTGTACTTGCATCTATAGATTCTTGGTGAGACAAGTTACATGTTAGATCGCTAAACCATGCGGTTGCCCGTACAATGTTTTAATTTTTTTGTGCAACCTTAGCCATGCGCAACCCTTCCATGATGTCTTCATTTGTGGACGAAATTTGGCACTATTAGGGTACCTTTGCTTCCAGTAATTCATCTTAATGCTCCGCGTTTCTTCATCCCGAGTGGAGTTGGAGTACTTTGTAGTGATATTTTTGTGGATGGCGAGGCATGACGAGCTTGTTAATTTTGTACCAGCTTGAATCATAACCTGTCTCTTATCTCATCACATCTTGTTCCTGATCTTTCTTTGTATGGCCGGCTAATTGGTTAGTTGAGCTCTATTTGTTCTAGTGAAGGCTATTACGAAAACTTGATTTAGTCTCTTTAGGTGATTGTTGTCCCTATGTTGATGGTTATGCTCTCTCATGGTGTTCATTTTGTTTGTTGAAGACTCGTAAAATGCTAATTTATAGTGAATCTGTGTATAGGAAGAGTTTCCAGTACAGACCGCTTTTTCTATTTACACTCTTAAAGAACGCATAATCTTTAACCATGGTCTGAAGTGATGGACCGATCAATCCAGAGAAAACGGTTCTGGTTCAAGGCAAGGCATTTTGGAATTGAAGTTTCATCCACCACGCTCATATTCGAACAGTTAAAATGCAAACACCAGCATATATTACACGATTAATTGCAGATAAAAGATGTTGGTAGTTCGTCTTTGACTTGAATGCCAAGGATAACTTATTCGGGGAGGAAAAGTAATAATCCATTAGAAAGCGGGAGTGTAGAGACTGATTAGCCCATTAGAAAGAGGGTGCATCAGGACTCATTTGCTTGTATTTGAGATCGATGGTGCCTCTACCGACGGTAAGCTTGCTGACAAAAGGAAGTTCCTGTCTTGCAGAAAGTTGCGAAGTCCTCGCAGTTGTTAGATATGAGGTTGTACGTGCCAAAACCAACTTCCAGCTTTTCTTTTGCAGTCTTAACAACTTCACTAGCTGGTTTCGATTCCTTGATGGTGCAGGTCTGACAGAGGACATGAGAGCTGAGTTGAAGGTCCCGCATGCTCATCCCATAACGATAAACATAGAGGACGTAACTTCCAGAGCGGAAGCAATCGAGGCAGGTTTCGATCACTCCACCATGCATTTTTCTTTTATAGCCACATTTTTTGCAAGCCTTCACGGGACCTTTGGCTTTTGGGCCTATAAAGTGAACGACTCTGTCAATCGCCGTGTATATTCCTGCCAAAAAAGACACATTTGTTGGAGTCTTGAACAAACAAATTAACCAGGGAAGTGTCTCGGTGAAGGAGAGTGACCATGATGGCTGTAAAGCTCTGACCTCGTCCTCCAGGCGTAGATATGATCACCCTCTTTTAGTTGATGAATGTCGAATATTTCATGGTTGATCAATAAACTTGGATGGGCTAGTTCTTGTACGATCATCTCTCCAGCTCAATTTCTCTCAAGCAGAAAGGTTAGAACACCGTCTTTTATTATGGTTTTAAGGATGAGCTAATGGTTTAATCTGTGGATGCCATAGCACATCTTCTCTAATTTATGGATTTTTTGTTCTCTGATGAAAAATAGAGATTTAAATGACAAGCTTGGAATAGAATTCCATTACAGGACCCGCACTTGAGCAAAAGATAACAAGAACCTCGTACCATTCGTAAGATTCTCTCTCTTTTACTATTCCACTCCTGGAAATATTTTACTGGATGGTCTAGAGCATTGCGCAACACTCCCCTTAATGAAAATAGGATGAGACTTGGCTATTATTTTCCATCAACAAGCTTTAATTATGCAATTATAAATGATTGAATTGCATAAATGCAATGAATATAGCATTCAATTGACTAAATTCTTTTTCTTAAGGGTTTATTACATTTAACTATAATTTTTAAAATTAGATATTTCAATATATTTTAAGATCAAGTGAGTTTACTCGGGTCAATACTGAATTTTTTAAAAGATTTTTATTGATCATACCAAATTAAATCTTTATCTATTTATGGGTTGTTTCACAGTCTCCAAAAATACTTTTAAAGAAATTTGAAATTTTTTATTTTTATTTTTTATTTTGAATTGATCATTTTTATATATGCTGTTATTTTCAATAATAAGTAATTTTTTGAAAAAATAAAAATTATTATTTTAATATATTTATAAATAAAAAATATTTTTAAAAATAAGTTTTGATAGCTTGGTTTTAAAGCAGTGGATTTAACACAAATACAAGGTTTGAAGGAGATCTCTGTCTCTCTGTCTTTTCATGAAGAGCCCTATTTTAAGCTTACCACAAAAAACAAGACAGGAAATAAATAAATAAAATGGCTCCAGCCAAGAAAGGTAAAGCGAAGGCAAGCTCGGCCTTGTCAACTCGGTCAAAGCCCACAGCCCCGAGTCCCCAAGACAATTTCCCATCTTGCATCCGTGCAGTCCCTCCTTCCTCAGTCGCCATCGCCATCCACGCTAAACCGGGTTCCAAATCCGCCTCCATCACTGGTGGGTCTATACATATGCAAAAGGACTGTTTTGGTTCTTGTTTAGGTAAAAAAATTAAAGCCTTAATGGTTTTTTTCTTCCTGATATTGTAAATAGATTTGAGTGATGAAGCGGTTGGAGTGCAAATAGATGCACCTGCTAAAGATGGTGAAGCTAATGCTGCACTTCTCGATTTCATTAGCTCTGTAAGTGCTTTTCTTTGTCTTTTTTTTTTGTTATTTCTCTTAAGTTGGTTTTTCGTTTTTAAAGTTGTGTGATAGAGGATTACTGGCTTAATAATAGAGAATTTTTATAGGCATGTGTGATGTTAATCAATGTCTGTCAATTTTTTTGATGTTTTGGTACTTCACATATGGACAGAAATATTTGGAGTTGGTACAATTTTGATTGAATTTTCTAGAGGAAAGGAGACTTGTGTCATCAGGGAGGGGGAGTGGCCTTTTTTATTTTTTGGAGAGGAACGATAGAACGGATTCTTACGGTTCATGAATTAATTAGAGAGGGTTTTATTGCTGTCTTTGGGCTTGCATGCGAAAGGAATGGTGAGTCTTTATATCTAGCCTATCAGTATTCTGATGATGGATTTGCTGGATTCAAGACATGCGCAATGAGTTGGAAAACAGAATCAATGTGCTTAATGTGGAGTATTTGGAAGCAGTCAAATATTGATGCTTTTTTTGGGGATCATGGCATGTGTCCTTGAGATTATTGTGAAAGAGTGTTTTGCTGACACTTTGTTAACTTCTATTGGAAGCTTTTATTATGATAGTGTATTTGGCATTTTCCTATTTTCATCAAGTTGGTGTAAATATTTGATGCAAGTTGAGGATTGAGTTAATTTTGAACGCATATGGCAATAATAATTTTTTTACTGACTTTTTGAAACCATGAATTGCTAGGAACAGTGTGAAACTGAAAGAGGATGAAAGACTAAATGCATTAAGAGAGAGGATGTGATTTCTTGAGTGGTTTTATCATTTGGGATCCCTGGCTTAGCCAATTAGTAGTAGAAAAACTTCTCTCTTCTATAAGTGTGATTTAGAGCATTTAATCTTCTGAAAAAAAAATAATGAGGCGTTTACTGTTCAAATCACAACTGTAAATATGACTGAGTAACTAAGGAGTTATTTATGAAAATTAACAATTTCTTGTCGTGATATCTTGCATTTATGTGGAGAAGCACTGGTTTAGAACAAGAAAGGTTCACAAGTTCTGTTCTCTCATCCAACAGGTGTTGGGGGTGAAGCGGAGGCAGGTATCCATAGGCTCTGCTTCTAAATCGAGGGACAAGGTGGTGATTGTGGAGGAGATAACTCTACAAAATGTTTTTGATGCTTTGGAGAGAATGTCCAAAGGCTGCTGATTAAAAAAAAACAGAGAGGCTCAGTGGGCTCTCATTAGCAAGAGATGATCTACATGATCTTATAGTGAACACAAGGTATATGGATAGGACAACATTCCTAGTCCACGCTGATGTTTAAAATACTTTGGTCTGTAGTCTTGTTTCTTCTATCTCACACTGAAACAATAATCTTTTTATTTAAAACTGTAAGTACAGAAGCTGTAGTGTTACTTATGAATGTAATGACTGATGTTCCATGAATATTCAAGTTAGATGCTAATTTATTCATCTTCACCATGGTTCTTTTAGTTCTCATTTTTCTTTATGAATTCTCCCCTCTTTTATCAAACGGAATTTCACTAAGAGATTATTATAGCAATACTTTTGCACAACAAGCTTGCTAATACCTAGTGACATGCTGTGGAAACTATCTTATTTTGTCCGCCAGCTTTTGATTCTTCTGGCTGTTTATGCCATTAATAATGCTAGATTTAAGGTTTATGGTCCTCTGTTGGTCATGATTTTTGCGTATTCTTCCTGTAAATGAAATTACTCTCTCGTGATAAAAGGATTGGAGTGCAAATATTGTGTCCTGAACAAAAGACTAGTATTTGTTTATTGCAGAAGCAAGAGAAGTCTTGGATCATACTTGGCCAAGAAACCATTTATCTTACTCACTTCTTTATAGGCATTTTGTCATGCACCAACTGATCTGTTGGTTGTTCTATTCCTCTGGATTATGGGAGGGAGAGGAGGAGGCTATGTTCCGCTGTGTAGGAAGATCTGATGAAACTAGTGAAACAAAAGAAGTTTTCTTCTCAACAAAAGCATATCTAGTGGAGCAATCCTAATGATTAATAAACATTTATCAGAAGTGGAGTATCCTCAATACAAGTTGTTGCAACTCTGAAGAACATATTGCTAGTATTTGTTGAGACTTGAAAATAGCATTACCCATCTAGAAACCTGGCCAAAATATAGGTTTTAGTTTTCCAGCCATAATCCCGACACATGAGACAAGGTGGGAAACAACTTTACAGGCATTAACAGTGGAAGAAAAATCAATAGGAAGCTCCTAAATGCTGCGTAAACATTTAGGAACTCAATACCAAATAACAATTTTATAAGGAAAAAGAATACATAACCTAAAAAATACATTATTTTGACCTGTGAATCCCTTATCCTGAACCACTAAACGCAGCTTATATGGCAGTAAAAAAAGAACTAGGACTTGGAGGGATTGGGATTTCTACTGCCCCCTCCAACATTAGGAGGACCTTCTTCATTGAAGGACGGAGCGATGGCTCATCAAGGGTGCACCAAAGTCCCACTTTAACCATCCTATCTAATTGTTTCTTTTCGATGTCTTCATCATCCACTAGCTTGTCGATATCACCATCCTGGAAACATTGGTAAACCCAATGTTCGAGAACAGCTTCATCCTCTGGAAGACTTGAATCCACATTCTTTCGACAACATGTGATCTCCAACAACATAACTCCAAAGCTATAAACATCTACTTTAACTGTCACCGGCATATTCCGGTGCCATTCTGGCGCCACATACCCCCTTGTCCCTCTAATTCCAGTGAAGGTTTTAGTCTGGTCTGACTTCAGCAACTTTGCCAATCCAAAGTCGGAAACTTTTGGGCACCTGCTTTCATCTATTAGTATATTCTGAGGTTTTATATCACAGTGGATGATCTGAGTCTCGCACTCTTCATGTAGATAGACAATACCCCTTGCAACGTTTCGAGCAATTTCCAACCTTTCATAGAAGCAAGGTCGTTTTTCAGGTGAGAAGAGTATGTCAGCAAGGGAGCCATTGCTCATGTACTCGTATACCAGGAGCCTATGATCTTCATCATGGCAATAGCCGAGCAGACGGACTAGGTTTCTGTGATGTGTTTTCCCAATTACTTTCATCTCATTCTGAAATTCTCTTTCCCCTTCAGCTAAAACTTTTCCCAGTCTCTTGACAGCAACAACCTTCTGAGTACCTGGTATTGTCCCTTTATAAACTGTCCCAAATGATCCCCTGCCAATCTCTTCCTTGAAAGCACCAGTAATATTTTCTAGCTCTGCATAAGTGAAAGCTCGAGGGGCAAATACCTCATTCAATCCAGTACTATCATTACCGGGCACCCTTTTATATGCCAATACATGATATCTGTAAATGATGATTCCGAAAATCGCCACCATAGTAAGCCCAAAAGCAACAAATGAACCACTTATTATTAGGATTTTCCTGCCAGTGCCAGGGTTCTTCTCGATCACAGGCTCTTTTCTGTCCATGGTGGATATGGGTCTACCCACCTTGATGAAAGCCAAGTTCGAGCTTTGTAAGTTTCTCCTCCCAAATCTCAAAGGGAGCCTTTGCTTTCTGCAGTACTGCCCATCAGTGAATAATGCTGCCTCACAGTTACAGTCTTCCAAACAGGCTTGCTTACAATCGTCTTTCGCTGTTAATGACAAAACGGAGTATGAAACATCTTCCCATTCAGTATTAGACAGCTCTTCCATGGTGTTTGTGCTACTTCCATTCATGTCTTTGCAACTTCCAGCATTGAAATCCCTCTCACAGCCAGAAGTCCAATTTCCCTGGTCAACAAACTCAAACCCAGGAAGACAATTGCATTCAGCGTCTTGATCATTCATGACACAATATCCATTAAGACCACATGCTCCTTTGGGGCTGCACTTATTGTCTGTGGATGACCACGCAGCTGACCAATTTCCATTCTGTCTCAGATTTTGTGAATATAATCTAAAAATCCCATCCGCATCAAGTTTCATCATAGTAATTGTCTCTTTCGTGGGGTATCCTCCTCCTGTAATGTTTTTTATGTTGAAACCTGTGGAATTGAGCAGATAGAGATGGCCATCCGGATCAAGATTTAGGGTCACATTATCTCCTGCCCCAAAAGTACCTGATGAATAATACGAATATGGAGCTGTATCTGGAGTATTAACAGGATACTGCACAAGGTTGCCATCATTTTGCATTTTGAGTCGGAAAATACCAGTTGAGAGGTCAGTTTCTGAAACAGGAGAAAACAGCTCTACCCCTGCTTTGAGCTGCTGAGTTGGCAAAAGGGTATCCGTTGGGCTGTCAAAACTCTGCCATATAATCTGGCTATCAGAATTATATAGCACAAAGTTGCCTGAATCAGAAATAGCAGCTAAAGAAGCTGGCTGGGGAGCAGAGATTATCAAAGTCTCGTCCCCTTGCGCTGATTGCAAGACAACCCTGCCATCCCTGGTGAAGAGCAAGGTCGTATTACTGGGGACTGGGGCACCATCCCTTCTAGCAGACCACACAACTGACTTTTGTGAAATCCCGGATAGAAAAACGCCAATAAAAAGGCCTCTGCGTTGTCGGAAAAATCCAAAAGCATAAAGACCAGAAGGTGACAGCCATGAGGAGTTTGTGATAGGTGTTAGAGAAGATCCCCGGGTTATATTGGTCTGTTTTTGAGCTGAAGCTATGAAAGATAAAGTGAGAAGAAGAAGAAAAATGATAGAAGCCATGAATAGGGATATAGCTCTTGTTTGGTATGTGAGTGAGTGTCAATTTAAGGATGTCTGTTGTTCCAGTACTCCACTCTCTTTCTTCGGGTTCCAGAAGTGAAGCCAGCCACTCAAAGCATGAAAGTCTACCCGTAAAACCCACCGCGTTACCCTTTTGCTATTCAAAGTCAATGCAGTCAAGTCAATGAAAAAAGTTGGCAATTACCATTTGAATAGGAATTTGCTATCCCCCATTTGAAAAGTCCATTTGCTAATTTCCCCGAAATTATTCTTTGCACTAATTTTCTGTAGCAGATTCTTTGTCATCTGTCAAGTACTATTCAACAGGCTTTGACGACACAACCTTTAGCTTCCTGCAGACAGCTTCAACTGGTTAAGAAATATCGATTGTGGTGCCAATACCATTATACTAGGGCAAGACAGAACAACTTGCTTGCTTATATTAATCTCCCTCGATGCTTTAGCCTAGAGAGCAACCTCACTTTCTAACAAAAGAGCATCTCTACATGTTGCTGAACTAACATACTCCTCGTGTTATGGATGTTTGTCCAGTAAATTCCTTGTAGAATGTTAGGCGTTTTCAAAAATTAAATTTTATCTCGCATGTCAGGTCTGTTTGGCGTATGCTAGCTGCCCAAGTCTGATTCCTAGTTTGGACTGATTATGGGAACTTTCAAGGGGGATTTTTATATATAAAAATTGTATTTGCTTCCCCAAGAATTCATTTTAGCCTGGAGTTTAAGAAAGATTTTCGTAAATACATTAGTTTGGACATGGATGCAGTGCTTAAATCTTGATTAATGATTGATTTACTCTCAGTATATAAAACCTAGCCAGGTAAATAAATAATCATTCGACCATTAAAACCGAGAACTTCAACTCATTGGACCGTTGATTTCATGATCATTTCCACACGTAATTTGCAGGAACATGAATTGGATGCGTGGCATCACTTTCCCTTGACACGAGATGGAGCTGTACGTCTTCATTCAGAGAACAATTAAGACGGTCACGCTCAGGACTGAGTCAAGATACAACCTTTCATCATTTGCTGACCTGCTCTTCCCAACTCACTAGCTTCATGCCATGGTCGTTGCTGATTGTGGGTGGGGCTTTAAAATTAAAGATGCTCTGCTTGCTATGATATTGATGAGAATCAAGATGAATTGATTGAGTTCTAGTGATGGTTATGTCAGCAAGGGATGCTCGTGAAGGTGAAGCAGCGATGAAGATAGAAAGGGTATCAGTTTGGTTTTCATTTTTTTAATTAAAATAAAATATTTTGATTTTATAGCGTTTTATAACATCATTTTGGATTATCTGTTTATGTATGTGTATATATATAAAAAATTAAATATATTAATTAGAAAAAAAATTAGTTCAAATCTAACAACAAAATTATTTAAAATTATTCAATTTAATTTTTAAAAAAAGACACAATACAATATTTTTTTTAAATAAAATTATGAACATATTTAATATTACGAGAATATTATTATCAATCTTGCAAGGTCATTATATTATCTAACTGCTCTAAAATTTTAACATTATATATATGTATATATGTCAAGAAACTCATCGTAAAATTTTATCTTAATCTAATAATCGAAATAAAATATATAATTAATATTATAAAATTATTTATTATTTAAAAAATATATTATTTAGCCATAACTAACAAAATAATTTCGGTGGTTGGAATCTGATCAAAATGAGATTGATATCCCAAAATTATTAATTTTGAATCAACTTATCTAGATATTGAATCATTCTATTAAACGATGTTGAATTTTTAAAATATGATATTAATTATGACAAATAAAATGAAATGAGAAATAAAAAAAAGACTTAGACTTATTTTTTCTGCCCATGCAAGCCTAACAATTTCTCGTCATCCATTTGGCTGGTCCCATGGTTTCTCGTCTTCCATTCTCCTGTAAACCGTGTGGTTTACACTATCATTTTAATATATTTTTTATTAATATTATATCCAAATTATTTTATTTAATATATTCTAAAATTGATCATTATACAAATTTTTAATAAATCTTATATTAGCCATCCACGACACTTGATTTTTAAAAGTTCGTTGATTCAGTATCCAATAACATGGAGTTTAGATCGGTCCATCTTAGATTAATATAAATGTTTAAGTCATTTATATATATTATAAAATTAATGATTATATAATTTTTTAGTAGAAATCGTATTATCCACCGAACCGTAATTTAATTTTCAAAAACTTGATCTTATTGGTTGATTAGGATCCAATGACGTAGAGCTTGGGTCGGTCCGACATAGAACAGAAATCATCTTCTGACAAGTCAATTTGACGGGGCCACGATGCACCGATAATGCCTAGCAGCTGTCCTTGTGCGCCGGGGTATAGACAAATTGCATTTTAGGCAAGGAATTGCGTTGTGGGATAGGAGAAGAAGGGCCAAAAAAACGTGCAAAGATCCGGGTCTCATCCTGTTCATCATAGAAGAGAGCTCACTCTGAAGAAAGTGGCTGGTGAGGTAATGGTAAACTGGGTTTGTTTGAGAATATATTTGGAAAGTATTTAAAAAAATAATTTTAATTTAAAAAAATTTGATGTTTTTAGATATTTGGATTTGTTTATATCAAAAATAATTTTTAAAAAATAAAATAAAAATTATTTTAATATATTTATAAATAAAAAATACTTTTAAAAATAATTTTTACTTCACTTTCATGTAAACACTTTGAATGTGGCAGGGGCATGTAGAGAGAGATTCAAGGCCAACAGCAATGAAGCAAGTGAATTTGATGATGGATGGGGGAGTAGAGTCACACCACCTCCTCCTCCACCACCGAATTCATCGGATATAATTTTTCTTTATTTTTTTAGGGTCCAATCATATTTACTCCACATAAATTTGGGAGAATTATAAATTATATCACGGCATAAAATCTAAAATATTGCACCTCATCACCTTACCTAATTCAAAAGGAAATTAGAAAAAGAAGAAGATTAAAGATACTAATTTATTCTGCTATATATATATATATCTCTTTATATATATATATATATATATATATAGAGAGAGAGAGAGAGAGAGAGAGAGAGAGAGAGTTTAAATCAAATTGCTGTTAGCAGTATATTTTCATCAACAGATTCTGATTAGGATTTGAAAACCAATACATAATCTTATCTAAATACCTTCTATTGCAGATTTAAATAGAAACTCATTAAACAAATCAGCTCAAAATAACCTGTCATTGAATACCCTCACTAACCAGTCAGAAAACTCCGCCTCATCAATACACCCCAACCTCAACCAATAACTAAGCTCCATATAACTAATGGTTTCATGGGAAAATCACAGGCAGTAAACCTTAAAATAAACAAAAGAAGAAGAAGATATTTTATTTTAATTAGAATTCTTAAATAAATAAGTATAAATATACATTCTTTATCACTTGTCAGGCTTTTGCTAATTTTTTTACAAAGAACATTTTTATTGGAAAAAGAGGCAGATTTATTGATTTTTTCATTAAAACAACAATTGTTTGAATTAGGATTAGGTTTAATTATGTTTTAAATATCACCCTATATAAGAAAAAAACTTTTTTTTTTTTTTGTTGGCTTGCATAAGAGGCAAAGAGGAGAATTTGGTGTAATTTTTAAATTTGGTGTGATTTTTAAATTCAGGTAAAAACCCAGCTCAATTTTGATATATAAATCTGTGCTGTTTTTATTTTTGTGAACATATGTCAATTTATTATGTGAATTTTTTCTCTCCCCCCCCGTTTGTTGAGGAACATCAATCACTGTATAAAGTAATTGTCATTCATTTTATAATAGACCTTGGTTTTCTGGGTCCATGCTTTGGAAAATGTTCCTGATTGAACATGATAGAAATTGATGATGGGTTATTGACACAGGTTACTTAGGGTTGGCAAGGTGGTGTAGTGCTCACGAGAAGCTTGATGTAATGCTATAGTTTTCCATAAAAGAGTTCATATAGTAGTTTTACAGCCTAGATTACGTAGTGGGATGCGAGAATTGTTAAAACAAATTACATTCAAAGATGTCTACAATCATTATTTCTCAGTATCATGTTCTATTATTTTTTAGTTGGGATGGGTTTGTAGTTTTTCTCAGGCTTTGAAATGAGAATATAATCTGTAGTTTGGTTAACTAACTTTTTCAGCCACTACAAATGAAACATCACTATTTATTCTTTACAAACCAAATAACCCCATCCTGTATTTCTTGCTGGCACTTTTTGAGGTTTCAAAATGATTGATTGGTTTCGTGGTTCTTGTGGAGATTACACAACAAATGCAGATTCCATTATCTTATGCTGATGCTGTTATTGGGACAGCTGGTGCAAGTATAAGCTACATTCGACGTGCTAGTGGAGCAACAGTTACTATACAAGAAACTAGAGGTGTTCCTGAAGCGATGACAGTTGAAATCAGTGGAACTGCTTCTCAAGTGCAAACAGCTCAGCAGCTGATACAGGCAATATTCTGTGCTTTAGCCCTTTGACTAAAATTGATGTTCCCTATGTTTTTTATACTGCTGATTTTATCTGAATGGGAGTTTGCTTGGTAGCATTGTTTACATGGGATTTTGACTAGGCTTGCATCTATTTATCATGTGTAGTGGTTTACTAACGAGAGATATATATTGTCAAATGGACCATATAACATGTAATTTGCCTTGCTGGTTGTACAGCAGGATCTTGCAATAGTAGGTTGGATATTGTGGTGTCTGCTAGGAACATCAGAAAATATTTGTTGAGCTTTATGAGATCTATTAAGTAGAGTGTCTATTCATGCATGCATGCATGCATGAATTATTGAGAAACGTAAAATTGATGCAGGGAGGTTTATGTCAGTAAATAAAAACATATTTTGTATAATATAAAGAGCCTGTTAAACATATTATATCAAATATCCATATGCACCGGGTGATTTTAATTAGGTCTCCATAATTTGAATTGGAGGTTGCGGACAAGATTATGTAGCTTACTAGGTAGCAATTGTTGGGTCATGTAGTTTCATACATAGTTATAAGACTTGATCTGGCTTATGACCCAGCCCAAGACTTCTTGGTCTGGACCGTTTAACCCGCAAGCGGGCAGGTTGACCCTTGTCTACTGATTTTTTTTTTATTGAGGAGTTTTTCAAAAAAAACTATAAGACGAAAAAAAAAAAAAGAATTTTTGATCTCCAAGGTTTTGACTGGTTTGCTTGTCGACCTGCTAGGCCACCCAATTAACAGGGTTGACCGGGTCAATTCCCTAGTTTGTTCAAAAGCAAACCTAGCCTGGAAATGTCCCAGGTTGATAGCTCACTATGTCGACTTGCCAGGTCAGGTTTGAGAATTATGGCTTCATAGTATGATGCTGCCTAGTATATTTCTTGCATAGATTGACATCTTCAGTAAAAGAAGATAGTGTGAGGAAGAAGACATTAAGTTTTGATGGATGATGGCTGATTCTTATTGTGTATGTGTGGTTGGCCTAGTTCATATGGATGGACACAATCCTAGCTGAATTGTTGTTTTGATGTAATGATTGGCTCGAGTAATCTTCTACTTGATGGAAATTGCTGATGTTGTTCATATGCTCATTTATGTAAAGAAGTTTTTCTCTTTTTTATTATGAGATGGACTTCCAACATTTGATTTAATAGTTTGGCTAAATATGGTAGTTGGAGATCCCAGCTGTTGATTTGCATGAATTAGTGTATATGCAATTCATTGGATCGTGTCGGTTCTGATGTGGCTCTTCTTTTGCAGAATTTCATGGCTGAAGCTGGAGCACCATCACAACCTCCAACAGGCGGGCCTGCTGACCAGGGGTATAATCCTTATTCTCACAGTTCAGTGTATGCCTCTCCACCATCTAATCCAGAACACACAGGCCATACAGGGGGTTATGGCTCCATGTATGGTGCAAACTTTGGGTACTAAGCAGCTCCTAGCCGGTTTGCTCATGATCGTGGACTTAGATGATAAAATCAACAATTGATCTATTAAGCCTGTTGTAGTTGTACTTGCATCTATAGATTCTTGGCGAGACAAGTTACATGTTAGATCGCTGAACCATGCGGTTGCCCGTACAATGTTTTAATTTTTTTGTGCAACCTTAGCCATGCGCAACTCTTCCATGATGTCTTCATTTGTGGATGAAATTTATCACTATTAGGGTACCTTTACTTCCAGTAATTCATCTTAATGCTCCGCGTTTCTTCATCCCCAGTGGAGTTGGAGTACTTTGTAGTGATATTTTTGTGCATGGCGAGGCATGACGAGCTTGTTAATTTTGTACCAGCTTGAATCTTAACCTGTGTCTTATCTCATCACATCTTGTTCCTGATCTTTCTTTGTATGGCCGGCTAATTGGTTAGTTGATCTCTATTTGGTCTAGTGAAGGCTACTATGAAAACTTGATTTAGTCTCTTTAGGTGATTGTTGTCCCTATGTTGATGGGTGTGCTCTCTCATGGTGTTCATTTTGTTTGTTGAAGACTCGTAAAATGCTAATTTATAGTGAATCTGTGTATAGGAAGAGTTTCCAGTACAGACCGCCTTTTCTATTTACACTCTTAAAGAACGCATAATCTTTAACCATGGTCTGAAGTGGTGGACCGATCAATCCAGAGAAAACGGTTCTGGTTCAAGGCAAGGCATTTTGGAATTGAAGTTTCATCCACCACGCTCATATTCGAACAGTTAAAATGCAAACACCAGCATATATTACACGATTAATTGCAGATAAAAGAAGTTGGTAGTTCGTCTTTGACTTGACTGCCAAGGATAACTTATTCGGGGAGGAAAAGTAATAATCCATTAGAAAGCGGGAGTGTAGAGACTGATTAGCCCATTAGAAAGAGGGTGCATCAGGACTCGTTTGCTTGTATTTGAGATCGATGGTGCCTCTACCGACGGTAAGCTTGCTGACAAAAGGAAGTTCCTGTCTTGCAGAAAGTTGCGAAGTCCTCGCAGTTGTTAGATATGAGGTTGTACGTGCCAAAACCAACTTCCAGCTTTTCTTTTGCAGTCTTCACAACTTCACTAGCTGGTTTCGATTCCTTGATGGTGCAGGTCTGACAGAGGACATGAGAGCTGAGCTGAAGGTCCCGCATGCTCATCCCATAACGATAAACATAGAGGACGTAACTTCCAGAGCGGAAGCAATCGAGGCAGGTTTCGATCACTCCACCATGCATTTTTCTTTTATAGCCACATTTTTTGCAAGCCTTCACCGGACCTTTGGCTTTTGGGCCTATAAAGTGAACGACTCTGTCAATCGCCGTGTATATTCCTGCCAAAAAAGACACATTTGTTGGAGTCTTGAACAAACAAATTAACCAGGGAAGTGTCTCGGTGAAGGAGAGTGACCATGATGGCTGTAAAGCTCTGACCTCGTCCTCCAGGCGTAGATATGATCACCCTCTTTTAGTTGACGAATGTCGAATATTTCATGGTTGATCAATAAACTTGGATGGGCTAGTTCTTGTACGATCATCTCTCCAGCTCAATTTCTCTCAAGCAGAAAGGTTAGGACACCGTCTTTTATTATGGTTTTAAGGATGAGCTACTGGTTTAATCTGTGGATGCCATAGCACATCTTCTCTAATTTATGGATTTTTTGTTCTCTGATGAAAAATGGAGATTTAAACGACAAGCTTGGAATAGAATTCCATTACAGGACCCGCACTTAGCAAAAGATAACAAGAACCTCGTACCATTTGTAAGATTCTCTCTCTTTTACTATTCCACTCCTGGGAATATTTACTGGATGATCTAGAGCATTGCAAAACACTCCCCTTAGTGAAAATAGGATGAGACTTGGCTATTATTTTCCATCAACAAGCTTTAATTATGCAATTATAAATGATCAAGCGACTGTAATTCTTTCTATCTTTTGAATGAATTACACTCAATTGACTAAATTCTTTTTATCAAGGGTTTATTACATTTAACTGTAATATTTAAAATTAGATATTTCAATAAATTTTAAGATCAAGCGAGTTTAGTCGGGTTAATACTGAATTTTTTAAAGATTTTTATTGATTGTACCAACTTAAATCTTCATCTATTTATAGGTTAATTAGCACTGTATTTAAAAATATTTTTTAAAAAAATTATTTTCTTATTTTAAATTATTTTTTTAGATATTTTTAGACATGTTTTATCAGTCATAATTTTTAATAATAATAATTTTTTAAAAAATATATTATTTTAATATATTTATAAATAAAAAATACTTTTAAAAATAATAACAAACAGAGTTACAAACAGGCAATTTATACGAGTAAAAGTTTTGATTGGCTTGGGTTTTAAAGTAGTGGATTTAACACAAATACAAGATTTGAGGGGAGATCTGTCTCTGTCTTTTCATCAAGAGCCCTTTTTTAAGCTTACCAAAACCTTAAAGCAAAAAACAAGAAAGGAAATAAATAAATAAAATGGCTCCAGCCAAGAAAGGAAAAGCGAAGGCAAATTCGGCCTTGTCAACTCGGTCAAAGCCCCCAGCCCCGAGTCCCCAAGACAATTTCCCATCTTGCATCCGTGCAGTCCCTCCATCCTCCGTTGCCATCACCATCCACGCTAAACCCGGTTCCAAATCGGCCTCCATCACTGGTGGGTCTATAAACATGCAAAAGGACTGTTTTGGTTCTTGTTTAGGCAAAAAAAATTAAAGCTGTATTTTTTTTTCCCTTCTTGATATTGGATATAGATTTGAGTGATGAAGCGGTGGGAGTGCAAATAGATGCACCTGCTAAAGATGGTGAAGCTAATGCTGCACTTCTCGATTTCATTAGCTCTGTAAGTGCTTTTTTTGTTGTTGGTTTTCGTTTTTAAAGTTGTGTGGTAGAGGATTACTGGCTTAATAATAGAGAATTTTTATAGGCATGTGTGATGTTAATCAATGTCTGTCAATTTTTTTGATGTTTTGGTACTTCGCATATGGAGAGAAATATTTGGAGATGGTACAATTTTGATTGAATTTTCTAGAGGAAAGGAGATTTGTGTCATCAGGGAGTGGGGTAAATGGGCTTTTTTTTCTTTTTGATAGAGAAACGGTAGAACGGATTCTTATGGTTCATGAACTAATTAGAGAGGGTTTTATTGTTGTCTTTGGGCTTGCATGCGAAAGGAATAGTGACTCTTTATATTTAGCCTATCAGTATTCTGATGATGGATTTGCTGGATTCAAGACATGCGCAATGAGTTGGAAAACAGAATCAATGTGCTTAATGAGGAGAATTTGGAAGCAGTCAAATATTGATGCTTTTTTTGGGGATCATGGCATGTGTCCTTTGAGATTATTGTGGACGAGTTTTTTGCTGGCACTTTGTTAACTTCTATTGGAAGGTTTTATTATGATAGTGTATCTGGCATTTTCCTGTTTTCATCAAGTTAGTGTGTATATTTGATGCAAGTTGAGGATTGAGTTAATTTCGAACGCATATGGCAATAATAAATTTTTTACTGACTTTTTGAAACCATGAATTGGTAGGAACAGTGTCAAACTGAAAGAGGATGAAAGACTAAATGCATTAAGAGAGACGATGTGATTTCATGAGTGATATTATCAATTGGAATCCCTGGCTTAGTCCAATAGTAGTAGAAAAACTTCTCTCTTCAATAAGTGTGATTTAGAGCATTAATCTTCTGGAAAAAAATAGTGAGGCTTTTACTGTTCAAATCACAACTGTAAATACGATTGAGTAACTGCGGAGTTATTTATGAAAATTAACAATTTCATGTCGTGATATCTTGCATTTATGTAGAGAAGCACTGTTTTAGAACGAAAAGGGTTCACAAGTTCTGTTCTCTCATTCAACAGGTGTTGGGGGTGAAGCGGAGGCAGGTATCCATAGGCTCTGGTTCTAAATCGAGGGACAAGGTGGTGATTGTGGAGGAGGTAACTCTACAAAATGTTTTTGATGCTTTGGAGAAAGTGTCCAAAGGCTGCTGATTAAAAAAAAAAACAGAGAGGCTCAGTGGGCTCTCATTAGCAAGAGATATGATTTACATGATCTTATAGTGAACACGAGGTATATGGATAGGACAAAATTCCTAGTCCACGCTGATGTTTAAAATACTTTGGTCTGTAGTCTTGTTTCTTCTATCTCACACTGAAACAATAATCTTCTTATTTAAAACTGTAAGTACAGAAGCTGTAGTGTTACTTATGCATGTAATGACTGATGTTACATGAATATTCAAGTTAGATGCTAATTTGTTCATCTTCACCATGGTTCTTTTAGTTCTCATTTTTCTTTATGAATTCTCCCCTCTTTTATCAAACGGAATTTCACTAAGAGATCAATATAGCAATACTTTTGCACAACAAGCTTGCCAATACCTAGTGACATGCTGTGGAAACTATCTTATTTTGCCCTCCAGCTTTTGATTCTTCTGGCTGTTTATGCCATTAATAATGCTAGATTTAAGGTTTATGGTCCTCTGTTGGTCATGATTTTTGCGTATTCTGCCTGTAAATGAAATTACTCTCTTGTGGTAAAAGGAATGGAGTGCAAATATTGTGTCCTGAACAAAAGACTAGTATTTGTTTATTGCAGAAGCAAGAGAAGTCTTGGATCATACTTGGCCAAGAAACCATTTATCTTACTCACTTCTTTATAGGCATTTTGTGATGCACCAACTGATCTGTTGGTTGTTCTATTCCTCTGGATTATGGGAGGGAGAGGAGGAGGCTATGTTCCGCTGTGTAGGAAGATCTGATGAAACTAGTGAAACAAAGGAAGAAAGTTTTCTTCTCAACAAAAGCATATCTAGTGGAGTAATCCTATTGATTAATAAACATTTATCAAAAGTGGAGTATCCTCAATACAAGTTGTTGCAACTCTGAAGAGCATATTGCTAGTATTTGTTGAGACTTGAAAATAGCATTACCCATCTAGAAACCTGGCCAAAATATAGGATTTAGTTTTCCAGCCATAATCCCGACACATGAGACAAGGTGGGAAGCAACTTTACAGGCATTACCGTGGAAGAAAAATCAATAGGAAGCTCCTAAATGCTGCGTAAACATTTAGGAACTCAATACCAAATAACAATTTTATAAAGAAAAGGAATACATGACCTAAAAAATACATTATTTTGCCTGTGAATCCCCTATCCTGAACCACTAAACGCAGCTTATATGGCAGTAAAAAAAGAAGAAGGGCTTGGAGGGATTGGGATTTCTACTGTCCCCTCCAACATTAGGAGGACCTTTTTCATTGAAGGGCGGAGCGATGGCTCATCAAGGGTGCACCAAAGTCCCACTTTAACCATCCTATCCAATTGTTTCTTTTCGATGTCTTCATCATCTGCTAGCTTGTCGAGATCACCATCCTGAAAACATTGGTAAACCCAGTGTTCGAGAACAGCTTCGTCGTCTGGAAGACTTGAATCCACATTCTTTCGACTACATATGATCTCCAACAACATAACTCCAAAGCTATAAACATCTACTTTAACTGTCACCGGCATATTCCGGTGCCATTCTGGTGCTACATAGCCCCTTGTCCCTCTAATTCCGGTGAAGGTTTTAGTTTGGTCTGACTTCATCAACTTTGCCAATCCAAAGTCGGAAACTTTTGGGCACCTGCTTTCATCTATTAGTATATTCTGAGGTTTTATATCACAGTGGATGATCTGAGTCTCGCACTCTTCATGTAGATAGACAATACCCCTTGCAATGTTTCGAGCAATTTCCAACCTTTCATAGAAGCAAGGTCGTTTTTCAGGTGAGAAGAGTATGTCAGCAAGGGAGCCATTGCTCATGTAGTCGTATACCAGGAGCCTATGATCTTCATCATGGCAATAGCCGAGCAGACGGACTAGGTTTCTGTGATGTGTTTTCCCAATTACTTTCATCTCATTCTGAAATTCTCTTTCCCCTTCAGCTAAAACTTTTCCCAGTCTCTTGACAGCAACAACCTTCTGAGTACGTGGTATTATCCCTTTATAAACTGTCCCAAATGATCCCCTGCCAATTTCTTCCTTGAAATCACCAGTAATATTTTCTAGCTCTGCATAAGTGAAAGCTCGAGGGGCAAATACCTCATTCAATCCAGTACTATCATTACCGGACACCCTTTTATATGCCAATACATGATATCTGTAAATGATGATTCCGAAAATCGCCACCATAGCAACCCCAAAAGCAACAAATGAACCGCTTATTATTTGGATTGTCCTGCCAGTGCCAGGGTTCTTCTTCTCGATTACAGGCTCTTTTCTGTCCATGGTGGATATGGGTCTACCCACCTTGATGAAAGCCAAGTTCGAGCTTTGTAAGTTTCTCCTCCCAAATCTCAAAGGGAGCCTTTGCTTTCTGCAGTACTGCCTATTAGTGAATAATGCTGCTTCACAGTTACAGTCTTCCAAACAGGCTTGCTTACAATCGTCTTTCGCTGTTAATGACAAAACGGAGTATGGATCATCTTCCCATTCAGTATTAGGCAGCTCTTCCATGGTGTTTGTGCTACTTCCACTCATCTCTTTGCAACTTCCAGCATCGAAATCCCTCTCACAGCCAGCAGTCCAATTTCCCTGGTCAACAAACTCAAACCCGGGAAGACAATTACATTCAGCGTGTTGATCATTCATAACACAATATCCATTAAGACCACATGATCCTTTGGGGCTACACTTATCGTCTGTGGATGACCACTCAGCTGACCAATTTCCATTCTGTGTCAGATTTTGTGAATATAATCTAAAAATCCCATCCGCATCAAGTTTCATCATAGTAATTGTTTTTTTCGTGGGGTATCCTCCTCCTGTAATGTTTCTTATGTTGAAACCTGTGGAATTGAGCAGATAGAGATGGCCATTCGGATCAAGATTTAGGGTCACATTATCGCCTGCCGAAGAAGTACCTGATGCAAAATACGCATATGGAGCTGTATCTGGAGTATTAACAGGATACTGCACAAGGTTGCCATCATTTTGCATTTTAAGTCGGAAAATACCAGTTGAGAGGTCAGCATCTGATACAGGGGAAAACAGCTCTACCCCTGCTTTGAGCTGTTGAGTTGGCAAAAGGGTATCCGTTGGGCTGTCAAAACTCTGCCATATAATCTGGCTAGCAGAATTATATAGCACAAAGTTGCCTGAATCAGAAATAGCAGCTAACGAAGCTGGCTGGGAGGCAGATATTATCGAAGTCTCATCCCCTTGTGCTGATTGCAAAACAACCCTGCCATCCCTGGTGAAGAGCAAGGTCGCATTACTGGGGACTGGGGCACCATCCCTTCTAGCAGACCACACAACAGTCTTTTGTGAAATCCCGGAAAGAAAAACCCCAATAAAAAGGCCTCTGCGTTGTTGGAAAAATCCAAAAGCATAAAGACCAGAAGGTGACAGCCATGAGGAGTTTGTGATAGGTGTTAGAGAAGATCCCCGGGTTATATTGGTCTGTTTTTGAGCTGAAGCTGTCAAGGATAAAGCGAGAAGAAGAAGAAAAATGATAGAAGCCATGAATAGGGATATAGCTCTTGTTTGGTCTGTGAGTGTCAATTTAAGGATGTCTGTTGTTCCAGTCTCCACTCTCTTTCTTCGGATTCCAGAAGTCAAACCAGCCATTTACCAAGCTTTCAAAGTCAATGCAGTGAAGTCATTGAAAAAAGTTGGCAATTACCTGGAAGGTCATTTGCTATCCCCCATTTGAAAAGTCCATTTGCTAATTTCCCCGAAATTATTCTTTGCACTAATTTTCTGCAGCAGATTCTGTCATTTGTCAAGTACTATCCAACAGGCTTTGATAACACAATCTATGATGCTCTGCTTGCTATGATATTGGTGAGAATAAAGATAAATTAATTGAGTTCTAGTGATGGTTATGTGACAGAAAGAGATGATCGTGAAGGTGATGCAGGGATGAAGATATATCAATTTCGTTTTCATTTTTTCAGTTAAAATGAAATGTTTTGAGGTTATATATATAAAATAAAAAAATAGTTCAAATTCAAAAATAGAATTATTTAAAATTGTGCAATTTAATTTAAAAAAAATATAATAATTTTTTTTTAAAATAAAATTATGAACATATATAATATTACTAGATTATCATCATCAATCTCGTAAGGTCATTACATTTTCTGATTGCTCTGAAATTTTAACGTGTGTGTGTGTGTGTGTGTGTGTCAAGAGATTCATTGTAAAATTTCATTTCAATCTAATGATCAGATTAAGAGATATAATTAACATTATAAAATTATTTATTATTTTCAAAAAAACACTATCTAGCCAAAACAGTACATATAAAATGATTCCAACACATTTCAATCTGAATTTAACTAGAACGAGATTGATATACCAAGAAGATAGTGGTGATAATTATTGTTATTGATGTCATGGTAATTATGATTAAAGTGATTGGATAAAAATATTAAAAACATTTCACCATGAGCTGATAGTTTTATGATTCAAAAATATTTTTTTATTTCATAAGATTAAATGTTTATACTTGATAAGAAAAATGTTTTCTATTGACAATTTATTAGTGTGTGTGTGTGTATTTCAAATGATATGTTTTAATTATAATTTTAAAATTTATCTTGGGATTTATAAGAATTTTTATTCAAGAGAGTCAGCCTAGATTAACTGAAAAAAGCTAATTGCATATATTAATTAAGTGTATTAGGGATTGTTATCCCTAATAGAAAACAGCCATGTTTTTAAATTAAAAATAATATTGCATTTTAAATTTGATTTTATCTGATAGTTTTTATTAAATTAAATAATTTATAATGATTTTTATGTTAACCCAGAAAAAAAATAGATTCTAAATTATTCGAATCTTGAATCAACTTATCTAGTTATGGAATCATTCTATTAAAAGATGTTGAATTTTAAAAATATGATATTAATTATGACAAATAAAATAAAATGAAATGAGAAATAAAAAAAGACTTAAGACTTATTCTTTCTGCCCATGCAAGCCTAACAATTTCTCCTCTTCCAGGAGGCTGGTCCCATGGTTTCTCGTCTTCCATTCTCCTGTAAACCGTGTGGTTTACATTATTATTTTTTTAATTAATATTGTATCCGAATTATTTTATATATTCTAAAATTAACAACTATATAAACATTATAATAGCCACCCACAACACTTGACTTTTAAAAGCTCGGTCTTAGTGGTTGATTCAGGATCCAATACGTAGAGTTTGAACCGGTCCAACTTAGAGTAATACAAGTGTTCAAACCATTTATATATTTTAAAATTAATGATTACATAAATTTTTATACTAATATTATCTAATGACGTAGAGCTCGGGTCGGTCCGACTTAGAACAGAAATCATCTTCTGACAGGTCAATTTGATGGGACTACGATGCACCGATAATGCCTTGCAGCTGTACTTGTGCGCAGGGGTACAGACAAGTTGCATTTTAGGAAAAAAAAAAAAAAAACCTAAATACCAATACAATATATACACACACACACACTGACATAACACTCGTGCCTTGTCTCGAGTACAATTATATTTTTTTTAATATAAAAAAAATATTTATTATGTATAATTTTTTTATCAAAATATAAATTTAGATAAAATAATAACTCTGTTTATAATTTATGTGAACCGCAAGTTTTTTATAAAATATATGAATTTTAAATAGATATAAATTTATCTGTTTAGTAGGTCTCAATGAAATAACCAATATAAAATAAGTAGTTAATTTTCTATCCAAAAAAAGATGAAAATATAAATTAAAAATATATCCTTATGTTATTGTCATTATCATTACTGCAACAGTTAAAATTATTATCAACATTACTGTCAAAAAAATAAAAATAATTAAATTGCCTTGAAAAATCATTAAAAAAAATAAAAGATTTATAAAAAAACAATAAAAAACCAATCACTAAAATTATCATTATTATTGCGTAAATAGTAAAATCATAAAAATCATTTAATCCAAAGAATAAATAAAAATAACATAAAAAAAAATAAAGAGAAAAAGAAAACAATATTAATTTTAAAATGACTACCAATATAAATTCAAATTTCAGGATTGAACTGATTAAAAAAAATCTCAACAAAAAAAACTATAAAAAAATTTAAAAACATAGATGTATAAATACGAATAAAAAATAAATATTGCCTAAGAATTAAAAAAAAAATACATGAATTAATATAAAAAAAACTCTAATAATCAAATAAAAAAATAATTAATTAATTTTCTATCAACAAAAAGATGAATACTGAAAATCTATCCTTATATTATTGTCATTATCATTACTATAACAGTTAAAATTATTATCAACATTACTGTCAAAACAATTTAAATAATTAAATTGCCCTGAAAAATCATTAAAAAAAGCAAAATATTTTTCTTTAAAAAAAATCAACCATTAAAATTATCATTATCATTACATGAATAGTAAAATCATAAAAATCATTTAATCTAAAGAAAAAAAAAACAACAAAAAACAAAAACAAAATGAACAAAAGGAAAAAGAGAACAATATTAATAGTAAAATTACCTAATAGCTAAAATAGATAGGTTATTCACTGTTAATTTACTGTTCATACAGACCCAAATACACTTTATACTGGGGTTAGGGATCTGCTGCTTCTCCCTTTCAAATTTCTCACTGCACGTAAATCAAAAGGTCAATACAAAAACAGATAAATAATAGACTTTCAAGATGACAACTAAGCTTGCTTAAGCTCAAGATTTCAAGATTTACGCCAGGCTCGGAAACATTTGGGGTTAATAAATAAGAAGATGAAGAGAAGGCATTTTCCATGCTGTTTCATTTGAGAAGCGATGAAAGAACAGATCAGGATGAAGAACTGTGGACAACAGAGGTTGCCTGATTGTGAGATAAAGAGATTAGAAGAAAAGAACCAGACCAAGAAAACAATGGGAACAGTAATGGAATCCAAAATGAACTTCTTTTTCAAAACTAAGAAAGACCCATTAGAAATTTCAAAGAATCTCAGGAAAACAAAACACAAGAATATCAATAACACCAGTAGGAATTCAAGAATGAAAGAGACGGACAAGGAATTGCCAAGAAGGAGAGAGAAAGGTGAAGACTTTGTCAAGGAAGTTAATTTTTGTCTTAGTCGAGTGAAAATGGAAAAGGAGAACAACAACGAATTTCACGCCTCGATTTTCTTTCTTTTGCAGTGGTGACTGAGAAGGTCATGTGGCAACTTACTAAGATCCATTTTATTGATACGGTGGTGCCGTGAGTACATATGAAATTAGTATACCAATACTGAACAATAATATCACTTGGCCGAGTGGTTAAGAAATGCGCTTGCTAAGAATTTCCCCGCAAGAGTTCGTGTAACCAACGAAAAATGATTTTAACTTTTTAATAGCTAAAGTAGCCATCTAAAATGATTTTAGCTTTTTGCTCACCAATTATATTATATTATATTATATTATTATTATATATAGGTCTTCCTTTGAATTTTGGAAAATTCGATAACAGTGATTATAGTTTAGCAATGGTTTTTTTTTAGTTTTAAACTGATTTTTAATATATTTTCAATTACTGTGTTAATTCTATAAAAAAATATTATTTAAATATACTTTAATAAATAACACCCACAAACCAACCATCGTTATGTAGAGTTATTATAAAACAAAGAAAACAAATTAATTTTAAATAATTTATATATTATGACTACAAAAGCTAAAACAAAACAAGTTTTTGAACAATATTTTTCACTATTCATCTACTCTCAGATGCATTGTAGATTGGAATAGTAAAAATACATAATAATATAAGTAAACTTCGTATACCAGCTTGAACAACAAAGTTGCTTTGGCCGAGTGGTTCAAGTATTTTCCTGTTAGGGTACACGGGAGTTTTAATCCAGTCAACAAAAATGTGATTTTCCTTTTTTTTTTAACTTGGTTTTTTTCCTAATCAGGATGTCCGGAGCAGCTTATACTCACCATGATAAATCTCCGGACTCACTATTTTTTTATATATTTTTTTCCTGTTTCTTTTTCACTTATACATTTTTTTGGTTTTTTTATAACCAAAGTGTCCATGTCAGTAGTCAACTTATATGCACCATGATTTTTTTCCCACGTGTATATTTTTTTATAACCGGGGTGTCCATGACAGCTTACATGCGCCATGAATAGTCCTCAGAACCATTTTTTAAACTTTTTTTTCTATTTTTTTCCCACTTATCTTTTTTCTTTTATAACCGGGGTGTCTGGGTCAGTTTACAGGCATCACGACTATTACTATCTGAAAAAAATTCTTTTTTTTTTTATATATTACTTAATATTTTTTATTTATGTCTATGTTTATATGTACATGCTATTAGTTTTTGTTTTCATTTTTTTTAATGTTTAAATTTTAATTTGTGTTGGTAATCATTTAAAAAATAATGTTTGTTATTATTTCTCTTTTTTTTTCAAGTTAAATAATTTCTTTAAATATAATCATATTTATTTTTTATTAATATTGTTAGGTATTGAATTTTCTAATTATTATAGATAAAACATTCAAAATAATGATAATAATTATTTTTAAGTTTTAATTTTTTTTAAAATATATCAAACTAATTATATATTTTGATATTTATTTAATATTAGAGCCTTAATATATATAAATAACCTAAGTTTTTTTGAGAAAAAAATCAATATCTTTGTTTCAAAATACTTTTAATATAATAATATGACAATAAAAAAAATTATGGATTTTTTTTCTTGAACAATAATCATGGTCTCACCAATTTTTATTATTTTCACTATTATTAAGGTTATTTTTTTAATATTGACATTTTATTTTCTGTTCGTGATCATTTCATAAATGATTTTTTTATGATTACTATAACAGTTAAAATTATTATCAATATTACTGCCAAAATAATTAAATTGCACTGAAAAATCATTAAAATAAAGCAAAAGATTTGTATAAAAAACAATTAAAAATAATAACTAAAATTGTCATTAGCATTGCGTAAATAGCAAAATCATAAAAATCATTTAATCTAAAGAAAAAAACAGAAAAACAAAAGAATAATGGGGAAAAATGTGCAATATTAATTTTAAAATAATTATCAACACAAATTAAAAATATTAATATTTATTAATATTAATAAAAATATTTAGGATTGAACCGATTAAAAATAAAACCTAAAAAAAAAAGACAAAAACTAAAAGCATAGATACATAAATATTAATAAAAAATAGATATTAAAAAAATGAATTAATAAAAAATTAAAAATTAAAAGAATAAGAACCGAAATGAAAAATAACATATATAAAATTACTTCCAATTGAAGGATAAAATTGAAACAAAAAATAATTGGAGGACTAAAAATTAATAATGATAATTGTTGTCATTTTATCAAATAATTAGAAGAAGAGGGACTGAAATTAATCTTTGTATATATGATCAATTTTAATCAGAGGACCAAATTAAAGAAATCAAAATGTCCATACCGAAAAAATTAAAGGAACAAAAAATAAATCAAAAATCAAAAGTATTAGGACTGAAATAAAACTTCTTTATATAATCAATTTTGATTGAAGGGCACAATTGAAAACAATCAAACTTTCAATTAAAGAAATCGGTAATAAAATTGAAATCAAAACCTCAGGGATCAAAATCAACTTACTACAAACATCAGGGACCAGAGCTGACTTTGCTTCGGCTGGAGAGAGAAAAATGACATTCGACAAAAAACTACCCGCTACCTCTCACCAGAACATATCGGACCTGAACGTGCTGCAACGGAAGAGAGAGGACTTGTTGGCGCACCTCCCAACACGACAAAAGTGAATTTTTGACGGCGGGACCAAGCCACACGCGCCGCCTAAAAGACGTGTTAGCGGGGAACGTTGGTGGTGTGTCCGTACCACGCGTCAACAGTTAATACGAATAAAATAATAAAATAATAGTTAATGACCTAGACGCCACTGCACCCACCGATATTCACGAAAAAACCTGGGTGGAAAAGACGACGCTACCCCTATTTACTGTACGTTGTTTTGTCTTTATCGGGGGCTGTTTTCGTTGATTCACTGTGTAAATAAAATGAAAAAACCGGTACAGCCCCTGCTCCCTGTGCACTAATTTGTTGTTTTCGGGGGCTATTTGTGTCGATTCATTGTGCAACAAATTCAGAAAATGTCGCCCATGTCTCGTGGAAAATTCGAAAATGCCCCTGGAACCGGGGCCAAAAAACTTTTGGCTCTAGAGTAAAATCGTAATTTTACTATAACAATGAATAGTAATCCGTGTCTAGGTGAGTAGTAGAAACTTGCAAAGGAAAAGTGGCACGCTTTTTATATTTTAGTTAATATATATATATACAGAGAGAGAGAGAGAGAGAGAGAGAGTGTTTAAATCAAATTACTGTTAGCATTATGTTTTCACACGCAGATCCTGATTAGGATTTGAAAACCAATACATGATCTTATCTCAATACCTTTTATTGCAGATTTAAATAAAAACTTATTAAACAAATCAAATCAAAATAACCTGTCATTGAAGACCCTCACTAACCAGTCAGAAAACTCCGCCTCATCAATATACCCCAGCCTCAACCAATAACTGAGCTACATATATTTAATGCTTTCATGGGAAAATCACAGGCAGTGAACCTTAACATAAACAAAAAAAGAAGAAGATATTTTATTTTAATTAGAATTCTTAAATAGATAAGTATAAATATACATTCTTTATCACCTGTCAAGCTTTTGCTAATTTTTTTACACACAACATTTTTATTGGAAAAGAGGCTGATTTATTGATTTTTTCATTAAAACAACAATTGTTTGAATTAGGATTAGGTTTTATTATGTTTTAAATATCACCCGGTATAAGAAAAAAATCCTCTCTTTTTTTGTTGGTTTGCATAAGAGGAGGCAGAAGAGGAGAATTTGGTGTGATTTTTAAATTCAGGTAAAAACCCAGCTCAATTTTGATATATAAATCTGGGCTGTGTTTATTTTTGTGAACATATGTCAATTTACTATGCGTTTTTTTTTTTAATTTGATTTTTTATTTTGATTTTGGGTAATGAATATTTTTAGTCAAAAAATCGTGGGCCTTGATTATCTTGTGAGGTCATGTTATCATGTCTGTGCACATTGTTGAATGAATGTAGGTTTTGATTTGTTTCTATTTTTGATGATTTATGCTTTTATGGAAGGATTAAGGGAGTTTAATTTGGATTTGCCGTATCCAATTACCGTTGAGAATTTAATTATGAATGAATGTAGGTTTTAGGATGTTTTTGTCTTATTTTATGCTTTAGTATAAGCTTGTTAGAGTTTAATTCGATTTGTTGTTATGAATCACTAATATTGGGAATCTGGGTTTGGTGGGTTTTTTGAAAGAAAAAAAATTAAATTTTAGAGTTGTCAGCATTGTAAGGTTTGCTGATATGGAAAGTTCAGAAGATGGTGGTTCGCATTCGGAACCTCCTGATCCGGATGTTCTTGAGATCGATCCAACTTCTCGGTACATTCGGGTAATGTTTCGGTTTTCTTATTTTCGTATTCGGATGTATAGTCTTATGTTTGTTTTTGTTTTAAATGAGAAGTGACAGAATAATTTTTATTTTAAGAGATCTCTTATATTGCTGAAGTCTATATGGGTAGCTCACGATTAGAATCTGTAGCTTATTAATTTGGCTGATCTTTTAGCGTTTATGAAATTGAATATCTGTGTGGTTTGGTTTCTGTTCTATTGTTTGTTAACCGATAGCATGTTGGGTTTGAACAGTACAAGGAGGTGCTTGGGAAGGGTGCTTTCAAGACAGTGTATCCTTTTATTTTTTCGGTGAACTTGTTGCTATTTAATTGATTATTAGTTAATTCTTTTAACATTAACTGATGAAATCTAACCGAGGAGCATTTTAGCAACATTACTTTTGGAATAACAAAACCTCTATGATACAATTTTTTCTCCATCTTTTGATTTGGATTATATCCTTATTTTTTACTACCGGTTTAGCTACAAGGCATTTGATGAAGTTAATGGAATTGAAGTTGCATGGAACCAAGTTAGGATCGATGAGGTGTTGCAGTCGCCTGATGACTTGGAGAGGCTATATTCTGAAATGCATCTCCTGAAAACATTGAAACACGGTAATATTGTAAGGTTTTACAATTCATGGATTGATGATAAAAAGAAGACTGTTAACATTATAACTGAGCTGTTCACTTCGGGTAGCCTGAGACAGTAAGTTTAATTTCTTTCTTAATTATCCATTGAAATCTGATTTCTTTTATTATGGTGAATTTAGCCCTATGGCTAGTTGATTTAATTTGTGTTGCAGATACTGTAAGAAACACAGAAAGGTTGACGTGAAGGCTGTGAAGGGTTGGGCAAGACAGATTTTGAATGGTTTGAACTATCTTCATAATCATGATCCACCAATTATACATCGGGATCTAAAGTGTGACAATATATTTATCAATGGTAATCAAGGAGAAGTTAAAATTGGAGATCTTGGCTTGGCAACGGTCATGGAGCAGGCTAATGCGAAAAGTGTAATAGGTATTTCTTGTGTCTGTCCCTTGATATTGCTTATCCATGACATATTTTGGAGCATCATCATACTTTATCAGATATCCTGATCTAACCAGAATGGTTCTCATTTTGATAGGTCCTTCGGAGTTTTTTTCCTTATTTCCATAATTGTATCCCTACACCTTTTCCTAATTTGATGTGGACCTATTGAATGGGTTTGTCAATGATTGTTATTAGGAACCCCTGAATTTATGGCACCTGAGCTGTATGACGAGAGCTACAATGAGTTAGCTGATATATATTCCTTTGGAATGTGCATGCTGGAGATGGTCACTTTTGAATATCCTTACAGTGAATGTAGGAACTCAGCTCAGATATATAAGAAAGTTTCATCTGTAAGTGTAATGGATAACAGACTTTTGTTTCATTTAACTGTAAATCCTGTTTCTTGCAAGGTTTGCCAGTTATCTCATTCCTAAGTTTTTGTAGGGAATAAAGCCTGCTTCCCTATCTAAGGTTAAAGATCCAGATGTAAAACAATTTATTGAAAAGTGTTTACTGCCGGCATCCGAAAGACTGCCAGCAAAGGAGCTTCTGATGGACCCTTTTCTAGATGTGAGTGGATTTGCAAGGAATTCTTCCATGCCTCGTTCTGATATTGCTATGTCGAAGATGACAGCTATTGGAGATCGTTGTTTGGTGTCAGAAGGACCCGCAACTGCACGGAATAAGCCCCCCTCCATGGATTTGAGTCATGATCCTGAGATGCCCACTATCACTTCTTTTAACAATTCTGTTGATGAGCTTTCACATTCTCTATGCTTGGAGGTTCGAAGGGCAAAGAGAGGCAATGTTTTCCTGTTGAGAGGTGAAGGAAATGATGAAAACTCTGTATCATTAATACTTCGAATGGCTGATCAGAATGGTAAGTATATTCTTACTGTAACTAATTCCCAATCTCATCTTCTGCATTGTTTTTTTCATAATAACAGAACTCAATATTTGTTCCTTAAATACAGGTGCTCGTGTAAGGAATATTCATTTCCTATTCTACCTTGATGGTGATACTGCTCTATCGGTTTCCAGTGAAATGGTTGAGCAATTGGAACTCGAAGTTGAAAATGTTATATTCATAGCAGAGTTGATTGATTTATTGCTGTTGAAATTAATACCCAATTGGAAACCTGGTGTTCACGTTGAACATCTAGTGCCACCAAGTAGAGAACAGGCACCTAGGGTCCAGTCGAAGGACTTCCATTCATTGGGGAATGGAAAGATGGCTGTGGCTCCTTTCCAAAATGCTCATGATGCTGCCAGTCATTCAAGGTGTTCAAGTCGCCACAATTCTCTTGGTGGATCAATTCCAGTAGTAGCGGAAAGCCCCAGTACAGTGAAACTTGATGATTTGATGTCCAATCTTGATGATTTTGATAGCCAGAATCCACCTGCAGCGCAAGATCAGTATTCTGAAATGTCATATGTTTCAGCAAACTCAAGTGAATGGAATGATAGAAAGCTCTCCTTCACTTCATTCATGTCCACAGAATCAGGACCTGTGGACTTTGATGGGAATGGATTGAGAATTACCCTGCGGGATTTTTTAACTGAAAGGGAAGTCCTTGCATCAAATGATGACAAGGGCAAGGTTTTCGATGCCGGTTGGAATGGCTTCATCTCTTCTGATTTTGCATCTGATGTCTCCTCTTCATCATGCAAGGATGACAATGAGGAGCTGAGAAGAGAGCTGGAAAAGATTGAACTACAGTATCAGGAAGCAATGCAAGAAATATCCATAAGGCGGCATGAAGCTATCCAGGAGACAGCGAAAAGATTGTCTCAGAAGAATGTACAGTCGTTTCACTAGCCTCTACTTCAAGTTTGTTTCAATTCTTTTTCCCTTCTTTCAATCTTTGTTGGAAGTTCATATACTTTCTTTCGGAGGAGAAAAATCAAGTGTAAATGGAACATCTTTTTCCTTCTCTTTTCCCCCCACACCGGAGGTCAATAGTCAGGTCAACCCCATTTCCATTTTTCACCCCTCGAGCATATTTAAAGAGGTCAAGGTGAATGGATTGGTAAAACATTATTGCATAGCAGTTTTTAATGCAAAGCTCACTTCTTTTTATGTTGTTCATTAGCAAGCTCAGTTAGTCAAGGAATATAGGACGAGCATCATTTGCAATCTTTCATTTTTTATGTTTCTACAAAGAATTCTATTGAGTTTGGCTGGTAATCGAATATAAGTTATTTTGTTAGTTCAATTAAATCTGATCGAGTATTCAAATTGATTTTTTTAAAATTTAATTTAAGTTTCAAGTATTTTATTTAGATAATTTATTTTAATTTTAATCCACAAAATATAATTGAAAATGATTTTAATAGATCTGAAATCTAACTAGCATTTAGAAAGGAAAGAAAAAGAACTTTGAGAATACAAAAAAAAAAGGAGAGACAAAAAGGAAAAATCTTTGCATCTAATTTGGAAAGTTCTAAGCCCAGGTGCCCTAACCAAGTTCTTAATTTTGTTTTGCTTGTTTTATTTTTTTAATTGTAACATAATGTTTTGATTTTGAAATGTTACTGCATTTTATTTTAGAGTTATACTATATATATAATTAAAGGTATTAGTTTATAGAGTTATATTATATATATAATTAAAGGTATTAGTTTAACAAACAAAATTTTAGTTTCAATTTAAAGATAAAATCATTTAAAATTAAACAATTCAAATTTCAGATATAAATAAAAAAAAATGATGAGTTCAATGATAATATGAAATATTAATAAAAATATCAATTTGATTTTTTGAAAAATGATGAGTTCAATGATAATATGAAATATTAATAAAAATATAATTTGACTAAAAAAATCAAATTGATATTTTAAAAAATAATAAAATGATGATATATTGAATCAATTTGGGTTAGCCTAAATTAATCTTTTATATATATAACTTATATTATAAGATCATAATAATTTTAAATAAAATGATGATATATTAGATCATTTGAGTCAGATTAAATTAACTTTTTATATATGTGATTTAAATTATAATATCATAATAATGTTAAATAAAACAAATTATAAAGTTGCATTATGAGAAAACATAAAATTGAAAATAACTGGCGGGTAAACTCAATTCCGATTCCAATATATATTAAAAAAAAAATCCCCAATCTACAAAGAACCGTGAAACCCCAAATCCTCCAATTCTCTCAACTCAACACAAACAAACATGAGATCACCACCATGATATTCACCGCAGAAGGGAAAGAAATATAGGCAGCGAAACGAGCATATGAAAACGCGCGTGCAGTAGGGAATTGCCAGTAGGAAGCAAGATGGGAAAAATTGATATGAACGAAGGAGAGTATGTCAAGCAATGAAATTGTAAAGGAAAACTGGGAGGAAAAAAAACTGGAAATAAAAAGAAAAGTAGAGGATTTTTTTTCTGTTAGTGAACATACCATTAAGATGCAAAATGTTTCTTTATAGCTTTCGGTTTTCGGCTCAAGGAAAGATACAGGTTACATGTGAACTCTGAGTTGATTTCTTCTTTAAAAGCAGATGCTGCAAGAAAGTGAGATTTTTTGTCGGTATGGATTATCAAAAATTAATATTGGTGATATTCAGTGCTGTGATGGTGATTGGATTGGTGCACTGAATGCATTGGCAGAGGGCTATAACAGTTTTCTCTTTAACTTGTTTCTCTCAGAGAAATTCCTCGGTTTGAATTAGAACAGGCATGCATGATGGAATTTTTGCGTTAGACATATCTGCAATTACAAAGTACATCCTGTTTTTTAATACAGGGCTCAAGTGCAGCCCAGGCGAGCAAGCTGGGAAGTATGCTTGTGGATATTGTTTTAGATACAATAAGAGGATATTGTTTTGAAACGAGGTTTTTCCTGTTGGAAAGCAGCATTTGGAGTATATAGCTGTGTTTTACGTGCATCATATATCTTGAACAAACAATTGAAAGAGCTGCTTTTATGCTGGTTTCTTATCCTCCTCAGAAACTATACTGAAACTCTGTTTAGTTTCAGGTTGCGTTTTTCTCTGTTTCCTTAGTTTTTTTTTCCGAGGGGGCGGGGGCGGGATGATGCTAAGATGGCTACTCCATGATAGACCCTGTTAAAGTGTTGTGTCTTGGTGCACTAGAATTGCCTTGATTGATATATCTACACATAAGATACTGTTGACAGTTGCCTCATTTGCTGCTGAAGAAGAGGTCTTCGATGCTGTGAAGATCCAGTCAAAATTAGCTCCAGATTGTTAGGATGTTAGTTGCAAATAAAACTGTTATAGAACAACTCTTTCTCTATTTTTATCTTCTCAATATTTTTCGGAATTCTATTATCAAACTCTTCTATAAAAGAGTAATTTATCAATAAAGAAAGTATGCTTGTAGACATAACATTTACAACTTTATTTTATTGCTGAGTTCTTGCCTATTCTTATACAATTTGTTTCTGTCATAATCTACAAATTGGTATCAGAGCATATTGATTTTAAAGGGACCAGCTTGTGAGAAAGAGAGTAACCTGTGAGAAACCCTTCTTTCACCAAAAAACCACAAACACCAAAACCAAAACCTTTCATCATTCTTTCAAATGGCATCCAACACTTATTCTCTTGCAACACCACCAGTATTTACTGGTGTAAGCTACCAAATGTGGGCTGTGAGAATGAAAACTTACTTACAAGCTTGCAATTTATGGGATGCTGTTGAACAAGAACATGAACCTCAGCCTCTTCCTGCAGATCCAACCATAGCTCAAATCAGAAATAATCGTGAGGAGAGATCAAGAAAGTTCAAAGCCAAAACTTGTCTCTATGCTGCTGTTTCTGAAGCAATATTTCCAAGAATAATTGCTTTTGATATAGGGAAACAAATATGGAATTATCTTAAGGAGGAGTTCCATGGTAATGAGAGGACAATTCAAATGCAGGTTTTGAATTTGAGAAAGGAGTTCAAAATGCAGAAGATGAAGGACTCACAAACTATCAGAGATTTTTCTGATAGATTACTCTCCATAGTCAACAAAATAAGACTATTGGGAGAGGAACTTTCTGATCAAAGAGTTGTTGAAAAGATCCTTGTGACTTTACCCGAGAGGTTTGAGTCAAAGATATCCTCATTGGAAGAAGCCAAAGATCTGTCAAAAATATCTTTGGAAGAATTGTTAAATGCCTTACAAGCTTAAGAACAAAGGAGAACTATAAGGCAAGAAGAATCCATGGAAGGTGCTTTTCCAGCAAAGGTGCAAGTCCAAGAAGGTGACAAAGGGAAAAGGAAGAGCATCAAATACAAGGGAGCAGGCAGTAGCAATCGAAGAGTTGGAACCTTTCCCCCTTGTCAACACTGTAAGAAAACAAATCACTCACAAAACTATTGTTGGTGGAGACCTGATGTTAAATGCAGGAAATGCAATCAACTGGGACACATGGAAAAAATCTGCAAGAACAAAACAAATCAACAGCATACAGAGGCTCAAGTTGCAGATCAACAATAGGAGGAACAATTGTTTGTGGCCACTTGTTTTGTAAGCAAACATGCAAGTGATTGCTGGTTAATAGACAGTGGTTGCACAAATCACATGACAAATGATGTGAATTTGTTCAAACATCTTGATAAATCAAGTGTCTCAAAAGTCAGAAATGGTAATGGCGAATATATTCCTGCCAAAGGAAAAGGGACAGTGGCCATCGAAGGGAATTCAGGTATTAAACTCATTTCAGATGTCCTTTTTGTACCTGAAATCGATCAAAACCTGTTGAGTGTTGGCCAACTTCTTGAAAAAGGATACTCGCTTGTTTTCAAGAACAAGCACTGCTTAATTTCTGATCCTATTGGATTAGAGATTTTTACCATAAAAATGCAAGGAAAAAGCTTTTCATTAGATTGGATGGAAGAGGAGACAGCAGCAGTATCAATCACAACAAATGAAGCTGAGTTATGGCATAAGAGGATGAGCCACTTCAATCAAGCAGTTTTGGTTCATATGCAGAGAAGGAAGATGGTGAGAGGGGTGCCTAACCTAGAAGAAAAAAATCACAGTTTATGTTTCTTGTCAATTTGGCAAGCAACACAGACTTGGATTTCCTCAAAACAAAGCTTGGAGAGCAAATGAAAAACTTCAGCTTATTCATACTGATGTTGCAGGCCCTCAGATGACAGATTCATTAAATGGAAGTAGGTATTATGTTGCTTTCATTGACGATTATACAAGAATGTGCTGGGTATATTTTTTAAAATCCAAAGCTGAAGTAGCAGGTGTTTTTTTGAGGTTTAAAAACTGGGTTGAAAATCAAAGTGGTCATAAAATTCAGATTGTGAGGTCTGATAATGGCACAGAATATACTTCAAACAAATTTGCCCAGTTTTGTCATGATGCAGGGATTGAACATCAATACACTACACCTTACACACCTCAGCAAAATGGTGTGAGTGAGAGGAAGAACAGGACAATCATGGAGATGGCAAGATGCTTGTTATTTGAGAAAGATTTGCCCAAGAAATTCTAGGCAGAAGCTGTGAACACTGCTGTGTTCTTGTTAAACAGGCTGCCAACAAGAGCATTACAGCACAAAACACCTTATGAAGCTTGGCATGGTTATAAACCCTCACTTCAAAACTTAAAAGTGTTTGGATGCTTATGTTTCACTCATATACCTCAGGTGAAAAGAGATAAGCTTGACAGGAAGGCTGAAGCTGGAATTTTTATTGGCTATAGCAATGTCACAAAAGGCTATAGAGTTTATCAACCTGCAACATAAAAAGTCATAATCAGCAGAGACATCAAATTCGTTGAAGCTGAAAAATGGAACTTTGAAGATACAACAAGCAATGCAAGTAAGGAGATCATGCAAAATTTTGATGAAGATGTCGATGACACACCAGTCAGAGGTACCAGACTTCTTGCAGACATTTACCAAAGCTTCAATGTAGCTGTGCTTGAACCTGCAGAATATGAGGAGGCCAAAAATGATCCAAGATGGATCACAGCAATGAAAGAAGAGCTAAGCATGATTGAGAAGAATCAAACATGGGAATTAGTGGATATGCCGAAACACAAAAAACCTATTGGTGTGAAATGGGTTTACAGAACAAAATTGAATGCAGATGGCACTATCAACAAACACAAAGCTAGACTTGTGGTCAAAGGCTATGCAAAAGTTTTTGGTGTGGATTTTTCAGAAACATATGCTCCAGTAGCTCGACTTGACACCATCAGGATGTTGCTAGCAATTGCAGCTCACAAAGGTTGGAAAATATTTCAACTTGATGTGAAGTCTGCATTTTTGAATGGTTACCTGGAGGAAGAGATTTACGTGGAACAACCTAAAGGTTTCATGGTAGAGGGAGAAGAAGATAAAGTTTACTTATTGAAGAAGGCTTTATATGGACTGAAACAGGCTCCAAGAGCCTGGTATAGCAGGATTGATGAGCATTTACTCAAACATGGCTTCAACAAAAGTTTGAGTGAATCAACCTTATATATCAAGAGTTCAAACACTGGTTTTATGGTTGTTTCACTTTATGTGGATGACTTATTTGTTACAGGTAACAATTCAACCATGATGGATATTTTCAAAGCTGAAATGATGGAAGTTTTTGAGATGACAGACCTTGGTGCAATGTCCTATTTTCTTGGCATGGAAGTGCAGCAAAATCAGCTTGGGATCTTTGTTGGCCAACAAAAGTATGCCAAAGAGATTCTGAAAAAATTCAAAATGGAAGACTGCAAATCAATGACCACGCCCATGAATTTGAAAGAGAAGTTCAGTAAAGAAGATGGGGCAGACTAGGTAGATGAAGCAATTTACAGGAGCTTAATTGGGTGTCTAATGTACCTTACGGCAACAAGGCCAGACATCATGCATGCAGTGAGCTTATTATCGAGATTCATGCATTGTGCTAGTGAAATACACTTCAAGGCTGCAAAAAGAGTGGTGAGATACATAAAAGGTACACTAAACTATGGCATTCAATTTAGTTGTGCAGAAAATTTTGAGCTACAAGGATATGCAGATAGTGATTGGGCTGGCAGCTGTGATGATATGAAGAGCACGTCTGGATATTGTTTTAGTTTTGGATCAGGAATTTTCTCCTGGTGTTCCAAAAAACAAGAAGTTATTGCTCAATCAACGGCAGAAGCAGAGTATGTTGCAGCTACTGCAGCTGCAAATCAAGTCTTATGGCTTAGAAAAATCCTAGCAGATCTGGACATGGAGCAAAGGAAAGCTACTAAAGTTAATGTTGACAATCAGGCTGCAATTGCAATATCTAACAATCCAATTTTTCATGGGAAAACAAAGCATTTCAAGCTCAAGTATTATTTTTCAAGAGAAGTTCAAAAAAATGAAGAACTACAACTGATTTATTGCAAGACAGAAGACCAGCTTGCTGATATATTAACCAAGCCATTGTCAAAAGCAAGGTTTGAAACTTTGAGGAACAAGATAGGAGTCTGCAACAAAAGATGCAAGGAGGAGTGTTGACAGTTGCCTCATTTGCTGCTGAAGAAGAGGTCTTCGATGCTGTGAAGATCCAGTCAAGATTAGCTCCAGATTGTTAGGATATTAGTTGCAAATAAAACTGTTATAGAACAGCTCTTTCTCTGTTTTTATCTTCGCAATATTTTTCGGAATTCTGTTATCAAACTCTTCTATAAAAGAGTAATTTATCAATAAAGAAAGTATGCTTGCAGACATAACATTTACAACTTTATCTTATTGCTGAGTTCTTGCCTGTTCTTATACAATTTGTTTCTGTCATAATCTACAGATACTAATGATATTGCAGCATGTAATTCATTCCTTGCTGTGAATTAATGCATCATTACTTAGATAATTTCAGGCTATTCCCTAATAGGGTCAACTGAAATCATTCCACTAGCATAAAAATTAATCTTCACTGGATTTGAAGTTTAAACAATGATCTATTGTACTTAATTCTGAGGATTACAATACCGAGAGTCATTTTTTTTGTTTTCCTATTATGCAGGATTGCTGTTAAAGCTTATCTTACCTCTCTTCACCTTCCAGAATTAGAGAGCATGCATTATAGCCATATGATACGATTTCGCAAGGTAGAAGAGGCCAGGTTAACTTTGATGGCTTAGGAAGTTGAACCTTAAAGGTTCATAACGAAACCACTAGTTTTACACCAAGTTGAATATTAAAGAAAGGTTTTCTTCCGGAGCATAGACGTACCATTGCTCATAGAACGGCTTTCTTTTGTAGGGGGTTGATAGCTTGAAGGACAGGATTTGGCAAGGGATTGCTTCTCTGAGACTGATACAGAAGGGGATGATCACTTGTCCGATTGTAGATCTAATGCATCCTGCTCTCAAGAAATTAGCAAGTCCAGCTCTGCAAGATCATAATATTTAGCTGGTGCTGAAGTGTTGAATGATGATTTGCCACTGGTTTCACTCAGCACCGTAAAAATCCTCCTAAAACGAAGTAATTCAGGAAACACAAAGAATGAAGACAAAAAATAAACTTGAGGCGTGCACTGTCCTTAAGGATATGTACCCTCCAGGATTCAACAAGCTTTCCACGCTGCCTTGCAGGCGGGGGAGGGGGTGAATCAGAAGTTTTCCTCTCACTCAACTCATTCTCATTTGCACGAGCTCACTTCTACTTTTTTTATTGGTTACTACCTCATTTCAAATTTTAGTATATAAACACTTGATGAAAGTCTTCTTTCTCCAATGTGGGATAGTCGGTCCATAGTAAGTCCTATATATATTCTTTGCACTCAAGGGGTCTTTTGTGTTTTACCAATGTGGGATAGTCTTTTGAAATATTTACTTTACTTCTTACAACAAAATCTTGGTCGTAAAGGTATTTGAGTAATCCTTTCAGGCGATGAAGATGAAAGGCATGATGAGGTAGACTGCTCCAGAGAAAGTCTCAACAGATACCCAGTGGAGGATGTTGCTGCTCCTAATGGATGTGGGTTTGCATGATTTGTATTTGCTTAACTCAGGAATGATTAGCTTATTTAGAGTTTAAAATTCCATTTCTATAATTACTGAGGTATTTCTTCTTCAATAGCAGTTAAGTGGGCAAGCAAACCAGCTATTTCTGCGTATTAATTTCATGTGCACCAACAGATAGCCCAAAAGCTGAAGTATATTGTTTCCCTTGTGTAGTAGGTTGCTAAATGAGTTACACTTACTTTGGCAGTGTTTATCAACAGTTGCTTCCAAATGTGATACCAGTTCCTGGAATCGCAACAACAATGAATGGAGAAAACTCAAACCAAAAGAGTGCAGTTAAATACAAATTATTAAACAAATAATCAATTTGATGTACCATTGGAAGATTTCTATCCTTATTGATGATAACAATGCAAGTAGCAGAGAGATAGCATTCTGTAAAAAGGAATTGATGGGCTATCAAGCAAGACGTTTAGACATTGGTCTGACATCTTGAGACATCGGTGCCTCCTTTGAACTTGGTTTATCATCATCACTGAGCTGGTAAATATTACATGCTCCAACCATATTTAAAACATGAGAAAAAATGGTACTCTAATATGTTACACGTTAATAAAATGGTATTTTATAGCACTGTACAGCATGAATATAGAGCATTGTCCTGTCACTACAAGAACAGTTCAAAAGATTTCTGATGTGCTAAAGGCAGGATCAGTCTTGACACAACTATCTATAGGTACCCTTTAATTGGCTTATTTAGTGAATAATATTATTTAGTCTAGTTCTTATCTGCTGCTTACTGGATTCTTGCTTGAACAATATGATAACCCTATATCTGGAAACGCTATCGTTAATCTGCTGGTCAAACTAGCCATCTTGGAAAGGTTTCTAACAACACAACAAAATATTCTGAAGTGTTTTTCATCTATATATCCCTACTTGTGTTATAAGTGTGACTCAGCTTCTGAATAAGGACTCTCACTCTTGAATTTTGCTTTTTTGTAGTTTTGCAGCACTGAATTCTAGTGGAATAAAGCTAACCAAGCCTGTTGTCTCTGCCAACTTGCCAAAACCTCATGTTTTATGCTAGGGTGCACTGGCATAGGAACAGTGAGTAATTCCTGACATTCTGTAGAACTTTTGGTTGTAGCTCCTGTTTTCTCTAATACTTAATGTTAATCGTTACTTGTAGGATTGGGCACTACAGTTAACTGCATCATTGTTCGAGGTGTCTCAAGACACTGTTCAACTCGACCTGTCATATTTTGGACTACTACCTGCATATACTCGTATATTCAGCACTGGTGCTCTGATTTGTGGCATATTTTGCATGGTCTTGGCAAAGGGATGTAAATTTTCAGCTGTTATGACATCGCGGAAAACGTAACGAAAGGACACTGCCTTTAGTTATTACTGATGACTCGAATCCACGAGCTAAGATAGCAAACAAAGAGAGTAATTTGTATTCAAAATTAATTCAATGTCTTCACTAGTATTGGCTGCCTTTATTTATAGGCAGCTAATATTACATTTGCTGTAATTAGCACTCACGCGAGAATAGCAAATAATAGAAAATTAAAGAAATTGATGCTGACAGACATAAATCTAGTCCTAACTTTAAGCAGCAAAATAGTGTAATCAGAGATTAAGGGATCTTCGTAGATGGGGGCCTTGATTGCTTGCCCGTTGGAGGTTACACCAGGTCATCTTTCCTTTTAGAATTCTTGCCTTTTAGAGTTCCTCTGTAACGTGTGGCTCCTCTGTAGTGTGTTCTGCATCATGTTATTACCATCCCTTTTCTAAGCACAAAAATAAATTTAAGAATAGCATGGATTCTTACCTTCTGCATAATATAAACATTGTCTTAACATTACTCTAAGAACGTTTTGATGTGGAGCACTGAAAGGTGTTTTCAATTCTAGTTTAGGACAGATGTGCGGCTGAGTTAGACATTGCATCAGCCATGGATGATTTTGGACTGGGCTTTGTGAGAGGCTCGGAGCACTCTAACAGAAACTACTGTTTAGCCTTTGGTTTCATGTGATCACATGATCGTTGTTGTGTATCTTACAAGCAATGAAAAGTTGGTATCTTGTGATAATTGTACATGTGCATGTTTTGATTCTTAAATTATACTCTTGTTGATGAACAGGAAACATGTCGAGCTGTCCGAGTTAATGGATTTACAAGCAAGATCTGAATGCCTGAAGTAGAAATGAGAGAAAGATTTGGGGAAATTATATATTTACTGAATGTGTGCGAAATTGGTCATGTTAGAATCTGGTTTTTAAGTAATGGATCATCCATTCCCATAGTAATATACAAACATTTCCAATTTTATTTCTCTGTAACTTCGCATGATTCTGAGAGTGCTAGACTGGTGCTTGTTAGCTTGTATAATCTTAGATAACATTTCGTTACTATCAATATATTTAATATATTAAAAATATAACAATTTACTCTAAAATTATCATGCCATAATCTTTTGGATACAAATTTCCATCCCATTTATTAACTCCCTCGTAAAGCTGTAAATAACTTTTTTCTCCATAAGGTTGGCATAATCTTAATCATCTCCCATTTATGTACCGGATTAGAGAACGACAAGGATGATCATCGATCTCTGGTTAAAAAAACTTGAGACGGCCAATGAAAAGCTAGCATCCGCATCGAATCTTAATTTATGGGAAATGGGGGCACAAAGAAAATAAAATTTGTAATATAATGTGTTTGGTGCATGTTACTAGTCGTAGATTAAGGCAGAATGTTGGTTACAATTTTAATTGCATTCTGTCCTGTTATATATATATATTTATAGTCGTAGATTAAGGCAGAATGTTGGTTACAATTGTAATTGCATTCTGTCCTTGTATATATATATATATATATATATAGGCCAAATGATCCAGGACACGTTTGGTTGTGTAATAATTGAATTGAGCTCTTGTCATTGAACAGGGAACATGTTGTGTATAAAATACAAAAGAGGATTCCAAACCCTTTGTATAAAACAAAAGCTTGAGTATTCAGGATGAGCGATCCTCATCAATCATGCTTGGGATCATGGTCAACTAATGCTATTTAATTGTGTGATCTAAATTCTTAAGCTCAATTTCTTTCACATTGCATGTATTTTTATTTTATTTTATTGAAATATTTCAAGCAATAATCCCATCACCATTAAGAAATGTACTGTAAATTAAAAAACTCTAAAATAAATAAATGTTAATAAAGCAGTGCACGTACACATCCATGGCATTGAATTCGACTTGTGAAATTCAAGCTTTGGTTCTCTCATATATAGACAATTAATCTGGTTTAATCATTCCTTAGGTCACTGGTTCATCTTGCGAGCCAGGATTTACAGGAATTCTTCAAATATCCCGATAACTTTCTTGACATATTTTGTTGCCCTCTTGGTTTGGAATCATCCCAGAGAGAAATTTGGGGAAATGGGATTAGGATATCTCTATATCGGCCTTAAAAATGAGGCAATTCTGGGAATTGACAAGGACGAATGTGTAAGCAATCATTTTGTCAGATATTATATATCAGATTACATGCTTTACACCACATTATTCCAGGTGTTAATCAAATTGTTTAATAGATTAAGAAATCGAAAGAGCTAACAAAGAATACTTTTGTTTCTCTGGTATTTTAATTGAATTGAAACGTTGCCTTAGAACAGGAGACATGTTGACTGGTCAATTCAAAGAAAATCCAAGCAGAAAGTGAACCCCTTTTGTTCATATTATTTATATATATATATATATAGTACAGTAGCTTCAATTATTTTTATATTCCATTAGTTTTTCCTATGAAATCTAGAGAAAGATATCGCAGTCGTGATGATTAAAGAGTTGCCTAAAATCAACCAGGAGAAGGGTCACCCTCAATGTGATGGGCTCTCTGGGGCATATTGGAACGTTGAAAGAATCAGAAATAAGATTACAAAACAACTTTTACTGGTAAATGTATCCTATTAAAACCCTATTCTTGGAAGATGTGGGAAGGTGGAGCTATGGCAACTTTTTTAAAAAAAAATAATAAAATGGGGTGGAAGTCTGAAAAGGAGAGGAGAGCTAACTTTGATCAAGCATGTTTTTAGCCTACACTTGTCAAACTTTCTATTTGATTTTGAAATGGGATTTTTTTATAAAATAGAATTGGTACGATAATATTAGATGGTAATAATCCATGGTAATAATTGCAAGAAAAAATCGATGGAAAAGTCAAATAATGAAGCATGCGAGCAGAGCCAATCTCACAAAAGATCACTCATACCTCACAAGTCTTATCCTTCCTTTACATTTTAGCATCATGATTTCGAATCATGGACACTTGTCAATTCTTAGTTTCAATAATTTATATATCCAAATCCCATATATGAACGTCCTGGCTGTAAACCAACAATACTTCACGAGATCATCTTCATTTCATTTCATTGTTTGCAAGTGTGGTGGAGTTGATTTTAAAAGTTTTTTTTATGAAATATATTAAAATAATATTTTTTATTTTTAAAAAATTATTTTTGATATCAATATATAAAAATAATTTAAAAAAATTTAAAATAAAAAATAATTTTTTTTTCAAAAATACTTTTAAAATACGATGTCAAATAAAATTTTATTGGAAATAATGAAACTGTATCCCATTATCGTAATTTCCTATGGATATATAGTACTGCAAAATTATTATAAAATCACTCATCTCTACAGCATATAATAATACTTCAAAGCATACATATTTTATAAATAAAACAATGGTATATACATAGAAAGTACCCACTTTATACATCATGCAATCACTCATGCACGTCTAATAAATAATTATGAAAACGCATCCATTTTCTCTGCATTCAAATGATTTACTATACTATCATGAAAAAGAAATTACAAAAAACAAAAAATCCACCTTCTCTCTTCATCTATTCAAGTGTACAGTCGATCCCACTACCATTTACATCTTTATCTTGTGTCATATATATATATATATATATATATAGAAATGTATAAAAAACTAAACGGATATTTGCCTATTCATGCAAAGATGTATCAGTGACTCTTGTTATCACGTATGTGTAATTGTATATCAACCCATTTTTCACGTTGAGAATTTCAAAAAACAAATCTCAATTGGGTTTTGATCATTTTCAGTTTCCAAAGTGAAGCACTGAAGTTTATAGTAAGAAAATGGGTCGATATTTTTGCCAAAAGAAAGTACAATAGAAATTCCAAAACATATAGAAACTTATCGTTGAAAGGCAAAGGAACTGATTATTTTTATCAGAAGATGCTATGGGCCCTGGTTAAAGCAAACAAAATTACTGTAATCATGGTAGCTTAATTGAGTTTGTATGATCAAATGGGCCTCCCTTTAAGTTTTTGCAATGGATTAAAGAAATGCATAATCACCCCCACAGCATTAGACATTGCATCATCTTTGTAAAGTTCTTGAAAGAGATGAAAGCTGAGAATTTTTGACATGAAGTGGCAGAAAATGCCCATCATTTGCCATCTTTAAGCGACAAAACGTGGTAAAAGCAAGCGTCTTAGGTTGCGGGATGGAAGAGAATGATTAGCATGATTTCGTGCAACACATAATTCATGGGGGTTCTTCTACTCTGTTTTTTAAGTTGTTCATGGGCCACAATACGTTGTTTTGGTGCATTGCGCATCATTGTTCTTCTAACTCTCTTTGTTTATTCGGGAAACTTGTTGGGTTCTTTTAAATTACTTTTTGCCATGAAACAGGGAAGATAATTGAGTACTGTTCAAGCTGTAGTCAAAGGATTTTTAAAAACTTGTAAGAAACATTGAGAAGAATATTAATTTCAAGGTCCCTACAAATTAATTTCGCATCAAGTTCAAGAACTGTAAGTGAATATGCTGAGAGTTTCTCATTATTCACGAAATGGCTATCAAGTCGTGAGCGTTTCTTATTTTACTAGTAAGATTATCAGTCACTAATCTAAATACCCAATCATCGAGTTCTTATGTATCAAAAATAAGAAGAGGATTCAAGGAATTAACCTTTACTCTAATAAAATCATCTCTAAGAAAATTGATAGCCATGGCACTATTGTCTAAATTCCCATCCATATATACCCCTGATAGGTTTAGCATGACATACCTCAATTAAAATCCCTGCAGATCACGTTGTCGAAGACTTTGTTTTTGTGATGAATGCGTGTACATGTAGTGTTGAATAGCAAGCAAGTATTTCAGCTTCCACTTTTCAAACTTGCCGACTAACCGCTGCATTTATTTTAACTCCCACTTTCCAGCACCTTCACTGAAACTTGGTAACCACTAAACTGCATATAATTTTCAAACTTCAATGTAAATATCATATATGCATGGGGATATCTCTTCGTTTTTAAATAACATGAAAATTTTATATTTATCCATGCATCGGGCTTCTTGGCAAGAGGGATGAGGCATTGAATTCCTTTTCATTTGCCAGAGATAGACTTAATTACGATCCAGACTCGGTGATAGTGGAGAGATAAGGGCTAGTACATGCTTGATATATATAGTTGGTGAAACATGAGAAGAAATGATTTGATTTATCTAGATGAGACGCAGTAAAGGGCTTAATTGCCAGAGTTTAGGATCTATTATGTCACGTCTCAAATTGGATCAAATCCGGAACAGCTTGCAAAATGCAAGAGGCTTCATACAGCTCACCTTTAAAGCCAAGGGTAATTAGGTTTGATTACATTAAATGGAACTCTTAAACATGACCATACATTCATAGATATAGGAGAAAATCTTGGTATATCATTCTCCACGAATAAATGTCCTCTCATTATTCCAAAATTCAATTTTTGTGGAATCCCATCGAGTTGTGAATAATAACCAAACAAGTGGATCCATCAAGACCCCTCACCTATTGTCATGATCGAAGGGGAAAGCATTGAGTTGATGGAGGCTTTTCGAGTCCTTAGCTATTTGTTATGATAACAAGTTATGATCAATGCCAGAAATACAGAGGGAAAAAACCCATAATTTCGCTGCTACATTCACTCTATCCATGAAAAACAAATGGATGGACACTACTATAAAGTCCACTTCTCTCATCATTGCTTGAAAATTGACGGTAAATACAAGTGAATATATACATACAATATGGATTTACGCGTGCACATCAATAATTTGTACTTCGTGTTGTCAAAACAGGAAGATTTGATGGAGTGGATTGTCTATTATATAATGATAGAGTTCATGTAATTCTGTAACTAGGTGTAGGAGACATGTAGGCATTGAGTTATACGTACGTATCAAATCAAGAAAAGTAAAGACTATTTCTTCCCAAAAAATAAGAGAAGGTACAAATTAGCCAACTGCCTCCCATGCCTCATGAGATTTCTTCTGCCTAATATTCAGAAGTGATCAAGGTTTGTTGAAGAAAATATCACAATGAGGTCTACCATTACGCTTTTTGCTGTACCAGTAGTTTTACTGAAATCAAAAAAGTGTTGAGAAACCTAAGGATCCTAGACCTAAACCCTGCCCGATCTGAGTATACTTGTTTAGACCAGGTTCGATTATGAGACTTTTCCTCACAAATATCGAAAAGCGAAACCTCGAAGAAGCAGATCTAATTGAAGTTTGGTGGGATTAGAATTATAGCCTTCTAATGCTATTTCAAAGTACTTAAAATCCATTCATCTGTATTGTTGAATTTCTTTCTTCATGAAAACTAAAGGAATTATCAAGTTCCATAGGAGTACATGAAAAGAGAAAAAAGGAAATCAATGTACCTGACTTCTGAGAATTTCATCCTTTTGGATTGTGAAGAACATTTAATCAATCAAGTAGCTCAAGCTTCGGGTACTTAACCAAAATATAAATATATATAACCCGAAAGAGAAATATAACTTATGTATACGTCCACATAAATTCACACACATAAACATGAGTCTACAGCTCGAAAATATAAGCATTTTGCTGGGAAGAGGGAGCTTTTCTTCATCAACTCATGAAATTTTGCATGAAATATTTTTTTTTATCAGTGATTAAACCCTCCACAAACGGAAAATATATATAAACAACAAAAAAAGAGTCTAATAATTAGACTTCTGTCATCGAGCTAGCACTGATTTTGTCTACATTTGATACACACCAAAATTACCAACCCATTCTCCTTGAGAGTAAAGGAGAAACAATACATAATCATTACATTTTCTTTCAACAAACCTCCAATTAAAGAAAAAGAAGAGGAAGAATTATGCTACCCAGCAACCCCATATACAGTACCCACCAACTCCTCCGTGTTTTCAAGAAAATTAAAACAAAAAGTCACCTTTTCTTCAAGAACTCTATTTAATCTTCATGGTGATCTCGAACTTTGTAAGCCAATGTCATTGTGTCTCCTTGAAGGACCAGAAGTGGGTATAGGTAAATGTCTTGGCAAGAAGTTGAGGAAATGGCCTTCGTGCTGATCAGTCTTCGTCTTGAAGTCTAAAACATTGGTGGATCTTGAACCGTGAGAGTAACCAAAAAAGAAAATGAAGAACAGGAAGACGAGACAGAGAGTTAGAGTTAGAGGTCTTCTACATGCAACCATCATGCAAAGCTACAAGTGATCACGTTGACAGAAAGAAAAGGATGGAGAAGGTAACAAGGGGGTGGCTTGTTTTTTAGGGTTTAACTTTGATGAGCAGAAGGAGTTGAGATCGAGAAACATGAGCGATTCAATGAAGAATCGTCTGTATTATTAGATTGAGACGTTGGCTGGGTAAGTGTGCTTGCGTGTGAAGTGCTGAGAGAGAGGGAGATATGGTTTTAAAAGAGAGAAAGTTGAGGAAATGCAAAGGCTGTACAAAACTAAAGCTTTAGAATTGGTCCTTTTGTGATCAAACGCCAACAAATGGAAGGAGAGAAAGATAAAAGATCGTAAAGTTAGGGGAAGGTTTTGTTGGGTCATCTTTTCTCGAGTTTGGTCCCACCAGTTATAAATGGCCGACTGGAAGCTGGAATAGCACCTGTAGTTTTAGGTCCATGAAACAGCAAAACCTGTCCCTTGCTTGTCACCCCTCCCCTACATTTGTAGGGCTTGAATATTTCTTATATTTATTCCTAATAATGCAGCATGTGTGTGTGTGTGTGTGTAAAGGTTTTTTTGGTTTTAGAGTATATTTCAAAGACATCACTTTCTTTCTTGGAGAAATATTGTACCACCTGTATTAAAAAGAAAAAGGGCTTTGTGTTTTCTATGTCATGTGAATAGAAACACTATTGATCGTTTTGTTCTTAGCTACACTTAACAATTGCTTTGGTAGATGGGTAAAGTCGTTTTTTTCAAAGGATTCAAATGTTATTTATCACTTGATCAGGGATAATTTAATCATTCACTATTTTATATATGTACAGAAAAAGTATTTTATTCCCTTAAAAAATTAAAAGAACTCGACATTTCTTTTAGGAGCTTGAAAATTTAACCTTATAAAGAGTGGGTTTGGTGTTTTATAAATCTTTTAATAAATTGTTCTTTCTTTATTTTCATCACTAGACTTTGATTTACTGGGTCTTAAGCTTCATGAATTTTTTTTCTTGTAGATTTATCTCTATCTTATATTTCAATAGCAAGTTAACAAATTTAACCTGGATTGACTTCTTTTTTAAATTATTGACATTGGAGTGTTGTGATTTTTTTTCATTTTTTTTATACGGGGCTATTTCTTATGCGGGGTAATCAAGTAAACACATATTGGATCCGGTCTTTTTATTATTATTAGTTCTTTTTTGAAATTTAATATTTAAATCTCAATCTTATATTGCATTTGACGGGCTTGAAGTTAACCCGACTTGATTTGGGTTTTTTTCTCCGATATATTTTTTAAAAAATAATTTTTTTATTCTTTGATATCTAGCTATTGGACTTTAAGCTCTATGATTTTTCTCTTTTTGTTGCAGGGTTATTATAATCTCAAGTTACATGTTAGTTAAGTTACCTGAATTAATTTTATTACTGTATAAACATTTTTATTTATTTTATTAAAAAATATAATTCTAACCCGCCGAGTAGCACGAATCACATCTAGCGTTAACTTTTTTTTCTGTATAAATCTGGGACGGGTATTTGTGGTTTGCTGATTCGGTAATGTTGAATCAGAAAAGCTAATTAGCGGATCATTAAAATCATGGTTACTGTATATGACCTGAGATTAATCCGGGAATTGTCAACCTTGATCAAAATCTCAAAAATCAAGTGGACCATGTATATCCTTTTCTTCTTGTATAAGCTAAGAATTTTGACATGAATGGAGATTTGGCTGCAAATGGAAAGAGCGAATGGCTCTGGCTGGAATCCAAAATGTGAAGGTTCATTTACCATTTTTTGAAAGCAGAAGCTTTAACATGACTGAAACATCAAATCACGGGGACCTTCACTCTCGAGAAAATCCGTATATAATTGATAGTATTTTCTTCCTGCCCTGCCCATATTCCTAAATTAAAGGCGACAGGACAGTGTGTCATCGTGCACGAACAGTAAGTGAACAAAAATCAGTGCCTTTTCACTTACAGTAGTTCAGACAACCTCTCAAATCTCCCTCACTGTTGTAGCATTTAAAGCTACCAGTCTTCAAGCAAGAAAGATATGGTTTCCAAGGAACAGAGGTAAGAGATCCATTCATGTTCACAGTCGTGTCTGCTGCGGTAATCGATGTGAGATTACGTAGAAATGTCCTCTCTGTGAAGCGAGAAGAGGGTTGCAATTGGGCTGTGCTAGATTGCTCGCAGAAGAAACAAACGAATGCCAGGCAACAAAACTCTAGTATAGTAAAAATCCTATTTCCATCGCTAATTCCACAGTAAGTTAGCTTTTAATATTATTATAATTATTGTTTTTCAAATGTTTCGTATTGAGATAATTCCATATCGTTTGATCACTCTCAAGCACTCATTTGAAAGTTGTCAATTGAGATAATAGATTATGCTTACAAGCAAGCCCTTTTAAACAGTACGGATAAGTTTGCTTGTGGAATTTTAAGGAAAAAATAACTTGGAATGATTAGATATGGCTTGAAAATATATATTGATGGAAACGAAACACGTTTAATATTTATTTATTTTATTATAAAGTTACTAGACAGCTGCAATGAGCCAGGTCGTAGACGGGATTGAACCACATCTATGCTTAATAAAGTTTAAATAAAGAAATATGAGTCTGGTGCTTTAAACATTTCATAAATTCGAGAACAGCTCGAATTTTATCATCCTATTTCGCTGATCTATTGGCATCGTGGCGATTCTTCTCCTTTTCTTCTCTCTTTTATTTTTAATAATACGAGTTTCTTAACCACTTGCGTATATTTTAATTAATTATATAAATTTATAATGATTATCATTTTAAAAATTATATGACTTGAATATAAAATTATTAAAGTAAATTTTTTAATTCCAAAATCATACCATTATAACACCCTAATGGCAAGTACAACAACATAGCCATCCTAGTAGGTAAAACTTAATGTTTGAGTTTCTGACTATATTCGCTCTTTTTAATGTTTTTAACGGGAGAGTCATCTAAATAGTTAAAATGATTTTTTTTCTTACCTCTTAATTTCTATATATTTTGAGAGAAAAATTGAAAATTAAAAAATATTAAAAAATACACATACTCATACCCAGGGGAGACAGGTTGTGGGGTGCATGTCTGTGTATGGACGGAGTGCTTGGGGTTGGGGTGGGGGGGTTCTATGTGGGGTGTGGGTTGCCCGGTGTGTGTGTGTGTATATATATATATATATATTAGAAAATAATATAACTATATAAAAAAAATTATTTTTTATTTTTATTTAAAAATACATCAATAAGAGAGTAAAAGATTATATATAAAATTAATAATTATATTTTTAGAGGGTTTTGTAAAAATAATTATTTAATTATATAATTTACTCTAATTAATTGTATAATTAAATTACATATAAAATAATTATATTATATTTAAAATAATACAAAAAATAGTTCTCCAAAATAATTTTTACTATTGAAATAGATATATATAAAAAAACAATATAAATACTATTTAAAAAAAAACATTTTAAAGATTGGACTGTTCAGGATTTGCAATTTAACTTGATCTAATAGACCACCCTACTATATGCATGTTTCGATTCTTATTCTTAGTGTATACTTGGGTGGATTGTAACTCGTGTCCATCACATCTTTTCAATTGGGAATAGTTGTCTGCTTGGCTTAATTACGAAAACCTCGAGTCTTTTCTAATCTAAAAACGGTGATATCATGATCCTAGTTTTATCTTGAATGACTCGTGAATTTCAAACTCCTATGAGTTAAAATCATAGGATTGCCTGTGCTAGACACGAGGCTCTCACTCTCCATCTAACTGGACCATTAAATAAATAGCTCCTGCTCCAGCTTCGAGGCACAAGAGAACTTGGTGTGTGTTTTAGGTCTTGGTGGACCATGCCTGTGTCTGGACCGTACCGAAACCTATGAGGCTCCATAAATTCTCCTGGTTTTTGCTGGTCCAAATTCATCTCTTCTAGAGGACTTGGTCTTCGTCATTCTTCAACTCAATCCTAACTGCCTCATAAATGCGAATTGATGTTAGCTACTGTAGTGTTCTAATGCAGCATTCTTCTAATCCCAATATCGATTTTGATCTTCTTTGTTATGCTGACGCTTCACTGTGAAAGGAAACATTCGTGCCCTAGAAGTAAAAAAGCACGAAACCATTTGTAAAAAGTCACTCGAATTATTAGCGCATGCTCGCACAGATATATGTGTTTATGCATTGAATTTGATTTGTTTAGTAAAAAAAACAAAGATGGCATGTGTGGAAACTACACCATCCCATTCCCATATTAATTTCCTCTCTTTGTTCTTAAAAATATGTTTTATTTTGAAATATATTAAAATAATATTTTTTATTTTTAAAAATTACTTTTGATATTAACCCATAAAAATGATTTAAAATCATCAAAAAAAAATTAAAATAATAAATAAATATAATTTTAACACCCTTGAAAAGGAGCGATGGTAGTGGTGGAGTCATCAAGTGGTTCTTGGGATTGATCCAAATTCACTCGAGGTAACGCTATACTCCAATGGGGACTCCATCGAGTGCTAAAAGCTGGACAAGGCTTGGTAAAGATCTTAAATTTAACAAAAGTGTTGCTTAAATTTGCATGGATAAAATACATGATATATGATTAATTATAGCTCCAAATAGTTAAAATTTAATAGAAGAATGTCTCAAAAATATCATATAACAACTAGATTTTTCAAGCTCAAATGATAAAAATACAGGTTCTAGAAAGCAAATTCAGTAGGAATTCGAGGGCAAAGGATAAACGGGCTCCCCGAGAGTTAGAGGGAACAGCAACATGCCATTGTTTTATCCATCGAATACTTGTTGGTTCTTAAAAATAAAGGGACCTACAGATTCTAAAACAAGCTGGGCAATTTAGGAATGGACTGTTGAACATCGTGCCTTTTTTTTCATTCATAGAATACATTAATGAACGCAGCAAAGTCATAAAAAGGATGGTGCAGGGGACTGGATCGCATTTTTTATGCATTAATATAGTCTTCTTAGATTGCCCCACTGATTTGATTTGCATGGGATGTTGGCCCCCCTCGCTATTTCATGTGGGGGTAGATTTCAAAGGTGAAAACAGACGAGCTGTTTCATCACACGATTTTCTTTATTCCCTCGGAGCCTTGTGATATGTAAATCTAGCTTTTATGTTCTTGGAGAGAGATTAGCCAACCCCATCTAGGTAATGCATGTTTCTACCTTGCTGTGGGGTTGAATAAAGCCGAAGTTGATAAAAAAAAAAAAAAAAAAAAAAAAACATAAACCCTAACGGGGTTCGGTAGAGCACGTCAGGAAGGACATGGGGTTCGAGTTCTTCCCGAGCGATTTATTTTTTCAAATGAAAGGTCTGTGGGTCTTTTTTTACTGGCCCGGGCGCAGCTGCTGCAGCCCTGCACTTAAGGAACCGATTTCAATGCAGAGAAAATCAAGACTGTTGACTGGACCAGACTTTTGGATGATTAGCTTGGTTTGGTAGGTGGCTTTAATTTTCATACGATAATTCAATTTAAATATTAGAGAAAACAACGAAGACGAAATATATTTTTATTTAATTTTATTATTTCTCTTTATTACATGTAACGTCAGTAGATGGAGGCGGGAGGCGGGAGGCGGAGATAACCTCCAGTTGAAAAGGCCATGGGCCTCATTCTTAATTGCTCCGGCCCATCTCATTGAACGATCAGCCTTTCACAAACATGCCCAATCTCCTAGCATCAATGGCCCGGGCATTTCACATACTATTTAAATAAAATAAATTTCCCGCAACCATGTTCGAAACTTATTTTTATTTAATTTTAGATTAGTTAAAATAAATAATTATTTAAAAAAAGATAAGATCTTCATGTTATTTATCAAAACAACTTATATTATCGTACCATTTTATATGTACAGAACAAAAGTTCATGTCTTAAAAAATAGGTAGATCATACAATTATGCTGCAAGTGAAGAATTTACTGACCAAACCTTTGACAATCCGAATATATATATTTATTTACCAACTCAGCCCTACATGAAGCGATGAATAGGATCAATGGTTGACATGGGCATGGTGGGATTTAACGTCTTTTGAAATTCGAACATCACACCCAATAAATAAAATAAAATTAAAAGT